>CM025789.1:37442197-38903420 GCA_014635995.1 Sarcophaga peregrina
GATTGATTTATACTCAAAATTGCATGAGTACTTATGAGTAGCAGAAAAACGATTCATTGCTGATTTCTGGTATAAGTCCAGAGAATAAGTCTGGTAACATATAGCGAGGAGCTCTGCATTGAGATCAGAAGTATTCCACATAGTAAGGCATGAAATTGTAGAGTATCTAGAAAAATATTTTTTTTTTTTTGGCAAAATAAAGCCTACTGCTCTAATAATGCAATATTTATTTAATTAACATTTTTGTTGATTCGCGGCTATAAGTTACAGTCGAACTTCTTTAATTTGAACTTCTATTACTTGAATTTTTCATAAGTTAAAGTACAGCAACAGCATCTTGGAGAGAAATGCTATCAGGTTTTGCTTCTTTAACTTGAAGTTTCTATAAGTTTTTCTGGATAATGGTAATTCAATTTATAGAAGTTCTACTGTAACCACTTGGCTTCTAGAGTAACAGTGCAATTTTTATTTTATAAATTTAACTGAAATACAAAATAATCACTATTACTGCTGCGGTTAAATAGGTCTTGTATCAAAAAGGTAATAATAGTGAGTTTTTCCGTTTTTCTCGAAATTTATTGCTAAAATTTTCAAAAATAAGCCAGTATTTCATTACCGTTCAGTTTACTATAAAAAGACTACTTTGCACTGCTACTTTAAACAGAATGCTGTCAGTCAGTCAACCAAACCAGCCAAAAATTCCATCCAAAATAATAAAAAAGGGACAGAGAAAAAAAAGAGTGAATTACAGCTCAAAACTTTTTACAACATGATGCCATTGAAACTGGCTACTGTTGTATAGAAAAATATCCGACTTGCAAAAAAAAAAAACCACCATAAAGATTTTTATTATTTCGGAGAAAACATAAGCAATATGCAGACAACAGGCAGGTTGCATAAACTTTACGAAAAAAAAAAAACGAAAATAGCAAAAAAACCACACACAAAAGTATCGTAAAATCATTGTATAGAGTACAACAAATGAAATTACCGCAGTAACTCCGTATACACTATCGTATCGTATCGTATAGATACGTATGGTAGAACAACAGAATAAAATTACAAAAGGAAATAACCCAACGAAATGTTTTAAATATAACGTACAATAAAATTACTTAATTTGGATGAGGTAAAAAAAGGAATACGGCCATGTATGGCCCATGAGATGGTACGAAAATATTTCACACTCTTAATGCGTAAATATTTGCATCGCATTCGATTTGGTGGGACACCGTAGAGAAGGAAAAGAAACGATTCAAATGATTTATGATTTTGGCCTTGGTATGGGTTTACAACAACAATGGTTTACCCGAATAAATATGCTGTAAAACCAAGCATTTTCAATGGCAAGAAGATAAAAGATAAAAAATTCAAAAAAGACACAAAATGAACAGAATTTAAAAAGGGAACGTGTTCTAAACAGAACGAATAGGAAGTAACCACAATGGCAACACTTACTATAAGATGCCTTAGGTTCTTAGGTATTGGACAATGACGTATAAGATGTTCCGTCGTCTTTTCATCGTTCTCATCATTACTCATTGCTTCGACTTCGTACAATAGTTGCTGATTAAAACTCAATTTACAACAGACTTTTGGTCTAAAGATTAGAGAGATTCTGTATGGAACCCCTTCAACTGTGTAATAGGATGGGTTGTAGTATATTTATTAAGAATTCCAATATCAAACTTTCTTAAAAACTGCATAGCCACTGTAGTGTTTTAGAAGCAGAGCTTACGGCTTTATTGAGAGCGGTGTAATGACTGTTGAGTGGCGGGGTAATCTCTGAATGCATTAAGCCTGTTCTTATCTATGAATGCCACCGATTTTTTAGGGAAATTTCGGGTCATTTAGAGAGACCCAGGGATATTGTTTGTAAATATACTGCTGATGTAATGGTCTAGTATGACGATTCGGACTCTTACCTTAAAAGGGGAACCGCCATTTTACTTAATCTAACCTAAAACTCTGTTTCGTTGGAATAAATTTAAAGTTGTCATCATGATATGTATGATATATAGTGCAGAAGGAAAAAGCCATCTTTACCACATAAATTCGCCTTTGTAAAATCAAGTAATCCTTTTGACAGATTGCATTTGCTGGTATCGTTCGTTTAGAAGTTCTATTTCAAGTTTGGAATTCTATGTACATCAAGGTCTCACCAGATTTTAATTCAAATTTAATTTGTTTTGTGACTAACAAGTGAGCCAATTTGAAATAGGCTCACCATACAATAAGATGAAAAAGACTAATATTCCTATCAACTACTATTGAAACTTAAAGGTCCAAAACTATGCTTGCTTACGTAATTGTGAATCACAACTACGAGTATTTAGTCAGGATTACAACCAAGCTTTTCACACCACTCATGGATAACATTACGTTAGTAGCGGGATTAACAGTTTGAAGACGACTCTGAGTGACAGATTTTTGTCAGAATTTTTAAAGTTTTTGTAGAAGACTGCTGAGATGTAGACGAAGAGGAGATCTTTTTTATATATCGGTTTGTTCGAGGGTTTAAACCACAAGGTTACTTCTAATAACCTGCTACCTGCTAGGCTACGATGATTTGAAAATAATTTAAGAGAAGTCAAAAATATAAAGTGGGAGAGAGTGAATACGCCTGCATATAACTTTAACTCGACTGACAAGATCACATTTGTGACAAATCGTGTGTAAGCAATTCTCTGGATGCACAAAGTCCACAAATCGTAGTCGTGACAAAATTAGACCCCACAGGTTAAAAGAAAAGATATGAATGGATCCCTACTCGTATGTCTGTGAATGCAGGCTTAAATACAGATCAAAATTTGACCGTCACGTTAGTTTAATGGACTTAGGATTCAATCTTCTACATGATGATCATTAAAAAAAATATAAAATAATAATTCAACACCAATTTGCCGCAACTGTCCTTTATTTTCTTCCCCCGCCAATTTAATATCTGGTCATACCCTGAGTGTTGGTATAGTTGGTTTACTTTCCCTTGTTCCTTGTAAATATAATTTGATAAGAATATGATGACAAGTAATACTGAAATCTGGTTTTTATTTAAATTTTATTTAAAAGGCCTTAAATTTCTCTTTTAAATGATTTATAGAGATGAGGAATTATTTGAAAAAAAAAGAAAAGAATGAAATGAATAAATTTAATGATAAAATAAAATTTAAAATAAAACCTACTTTTTATTTTTTTTTTTTAATAAAAACGTAATAAATGGAACGGAAAATAATATAAAATTTTAAAAGGATTTCAGGGTAATGGTTTATTACGTGGGTCCTAAAAAAGATATCGTATTTCGTATGATGAGATGAATATATTTTTTTTTTTATTAAAAATATAAATATTTTCCATTAGTGGGTGATATGGTTTTAAACATTTTTAAAAACAAATGAAATTTTTTTTTTATAAAAATAGCAATTTAATGTTTTTTCTGTTAAGAGCATTGTTTTATTTTTTTTGGTTTTTGTTGTTGTGGTTTTTTTTGGCAAACTATGGTTAGAATCATAAAATAATTTAAATATTTACAGGGCAATATATTAAAATTCTTCATTCATAAATAAAATAAATATTCAAAAATGCAAATAATTACACGAGTATGCACAACTATGAATACCTCTATGCAATGCAAACAAACAATTTCAATAGAAAAAAAAAAAAAAATAATAAAAACGAACAAAAAAAAAAAAGTTTCATGCTGTGCTTAAAAAATTATTCTATTTTGATTGTCTTGCAATTTTTTTTTTTATTTTTGTAACTTTTTGTTTTTTGTAACAGTGTTGCAAAGTGGGAAATCGTATCATAACATTGACATTTAACTGCAAAAGCAAAATGCTAAAATATTTAACGTTTAAAGCATTCAAAAACAAGAAAAAAAAGAATAATAAAAGGAGAAATAAAACATTAAAACAAAATTTATTTGCTTTTATTTTATTCAATTGAATTCAATTCATTTGCATACCAATAAGAAACTTAGGTATTCCAAAAACAGCATAACAAATGCTTAAAAAAAAGAAGGTAATAAAAAAAAGAAGAAGAAAAAAAAAAGAATATCACAATAATTTCTAGTTACAACTTAAAGACGAAAATCAAAAACAAATAAAATAAAAGGATTCTTAAATATTAAATCCGAAAAACAAATACAATAAATTGCATTTTGGAGATTTTCCAATTCAATTTAAACATTCCCAGCAAAAAAGTTTGTTGAACGTGGTGCAGAAAAACTCCAATTTAAAACGTTTCTTATCTTATTTATTTTTTTATTAAATTTTTTATTTTGTTTAGTTAGTAGAAGTAGGGATATATTGGGCCAATTGTAATACCAATGAAAATGATCTAAACAGATTAAGAAATTCCCTAAAACTTTTTAAATTGACAGATACTCGTAATATAAGTCATTGGAGGACACAATTCTTTACATAGCAGCTATGCTTACCACAAGGACGGTGAATCCTTCTCAACAAATGTCGACAAGGGTGCATCAGTTGTTCCAATACTTTTTGACTTGAAGTTTGTTATCGGACTACTGCGTGATTTGAATTCTAAATAGAAACATATTCATTATAGGCAAAAAATGACAAAGATATGTGTTAAATGCCACCGATAAATCTTAAAAGGTGAAGCAACATTCAACATGATTTTGTAATCAAACCTGTCTGGTATAAACCCGCAATCACTCTTTGCAGGAAATTTGGAAATTTTCGATTGTAGAGGACGACAGTTTTGCTGTGGTGAAATACTAGTTGATTCAAGAGACTACGTACATACAGTGCTTGATAAAACAATGGAAACTTTTTCAAAATTATATTTATATGTTCTAACCGGATAAAATTGGAAATTGGAAAGAAAAAAATTGGAAATTGCAGTTTATTAATATGGTTAAAAATATAAAAAAGCTATATTATTGAAACGTTGAAGCCTTTCTCCAAAATGATGAGTGTTTACAGTTCATAGCCCATATTTATCACACATTATCCTTTTTTTGTTTTTATTGCTAAAATTCAGCAATGAAATCCTTTTTTTATTAATAAACAGCACAAATATATTGCGAATTTCTTAAGAATATTTTTAATTTTTAGTCGAATTTTGAAAAAGCTTCTATTGTTTTGTCAAGCACTGTATATTGCCTGTACTCTCATTCTCAACGTGTAGTTGAACTTTTCTCTAAAGCGCCTATTACAAGATCGAATTTCGCCTGCAAAACCATACCTGATGAGAATATAAAAAATTTTTGACCTTTATAGGGTCGAGTTTGCAAACGGGAAATAATGCTTAATTGGTTGTCAAAGGTGGCCTACAGCCAACAATGCTCTTAATGTACACAAGTACCGTAATGTAAAAATGCTGAGTAATCTCTCAATAGAAGTGATATAGAATCCGAAGACAATTTAATATCAAATAATATATCTGGTAATGCCTTATCCAGTTTATAGCTGTTAAGGAAAGTCGAAAGTCGTCTACAACTTAAATAAAATCTGGTAGGACAAGGTTTTTTGCACGCTAAGGTAGGTGTTTTAGAAACAAGAAATATAAGGAAACAGAAAAACCATTTAAAATCTGGTTCAACAAACTTTTAGCTGAGATTAATTTTTGAGTAACATTTCTAAACAAATTGAAATAATTTCATTAAAAAATAAATGCAATACATTATAATCTACAAAATGTTCTTCTATTATTATATGTAGCATCATTATCATCAATTTAAGAAAATTTTCGAATTTTCTTAATGTAACTTAAATCTTAAAATGAATTGAAAAGAAAAACTTACCCATTGGCTGCATCTCGGATTTCTTTTTGATCAATACCCGCTATAGTATTCCTTCGTTTGCCACGAGCCTTGCGGGAACGTGAACGCCGCGAAACCGTTTGAACGTCTTCGTTCAAATTATTCGTTTCGGGCATATGGGTAAAGACACCGGTGGTAGATTTTCGTGCCATGCACATGCGTTGAAAACGTTTACCAGATGTATCAACAGATATGACTTCGGCAGGATATCTAGAAAAAAAAAAAATTAAAATTTTTAAAAGAAATTAAATTCAATTTTCTTATTAATTATAAAACTATTTTCTCTAGTTGTTTTAAAGTTTATTTCTTCCCCTCCCCACCCCCCTTTGGTAAAAAACTATAAAATTTTAACTTCTAACTTTTAGTTTTTTCTTTAAACAAATACCAACGCCTTCTTTGTTGAAATTTAATCAAACAATTCAACGTTCAAAACCATAAAATTACGGTAGTTAAACTAACCACTGGCGGACTTACATATTTTCTTTATTTTCTTCATTTTCTTTCTCTTTTAATGATAAACCCAGTGACTTTGAAGACTGAACAACAGAACACAGCAACAACAACAACAACAATCTTAAACACTCACGAATTTTAAGCCAAAAATAAAAGTCTTGCTAAAGCGAAAATTCTTATGTAAACAAAAGAAAATTATTTTTAACACCAATACCATCAACCATCAACTAACTAAAGTGCAACCATGTGATGTAATACCAATAATAACAATGCCTAAGAATGCAATTAACCTTAAAGGTTAAATCTGACAAGAACACCAGACAGACAGACAGAGAGAGAGAAAAGCAACAATAACTCCAATAATAAAATAAAAGAGACGAGGCCAAACACATCACAGTAAACACCAATACAACTGCAAATTACAACAGCAGCAGGCAGCAATAATAATAACATGAAAATCATCTACTCCTTGAGGCGTTTTATTAGTTAGTTTTTGTTTACAAACAAAAAACTTCAGGAATTTTTGCATTTTACAGCAACACTTTGAAAACAACTTTGTTGTTATTGCTATTGCTATTGCTCTTGTAATATCGTTTTATAGTCGTTAAATGCAGTGGTCTTTCGTTAAGAAATCATTTGATATTCGACAAAGGAAAAAAGATTAAAAAAAAATGTGGAAAGAAAAAGGAGAAAAATCTTAATAAAAAACAAAACAAAAAAGAAAACTATTTATGACCCCTATTAAGAGAAACCGCCTTTTGATCTACTGTTCTTCAAGGAGTTTTGAGAAAAAAAAGAGCAACACTTTTACCAAGTCAAACCACCAACACAAGCGGAAAAAAATAATACCAAACGCGTATTGTGAAACGCTAATTTCAGGTGATTTCATCTTGCGAGGGTTTTAACAAACGGGCATTGGAGTTGATATAACTTGACTAAAGTACATATGTACATAGCTTACAAGTCCAAATTTATCAAAAAACCAAAGATAAGTCACGGCTACTTGTGTCTTGAAGGAATCTTGTTAAATTATCAGAACTTTATCTAATGATTGACCGACCAACCTCTATTTCCCTTTGTTTTATTTGTAGTATTTTGGGTCCCTCGTTGGAAAAGTTTCCAGATTCATATAGTCAATGTTATTAAGCACATAATTCTGAGGCACTTGTTGATGATTACGTGTGGTTTTTGCGAGTTGATTCGAAACTAAAAAGGTTCTACGCCCGCACATCAGAACTGAAACTGTATTCGCTTGGAAATTTTAGAGTTTCTTCATACTGACTGAATACGGAGCAGAAACGCGCAACCATTCGTTGTCACTGTACTGTCTAGGTAACGATCTTTTCGATGCTAACTTATTAATTTTCATGGATTAGTTTAATTTCAAGTCTAACGGTGCATGGTAAAATTTTGTATTTTGTTTGCATGTTGGAGATCTTGTGCGATAGTAGACTACTATCATCATCAAATCCCAATTAGCGAGTGAGACTTCATACGATTTTTCTTATCTCTGGACAGACTTTGCTTAAGAAGGCGAATAGATGAGCTGGTATTTTACTCCAGTGTTTGCCAGGAATGGTTAATTGATATTCCCATTGTGCTGAACTGAGAGTTCTGCGATTTTGATATTGATATCTGGAGGTTTAAAACTATTTTCTAGGTTATCTATTTTCTTTGAGGTGCTAGGACTTCATCGGTGTAGTTGCGCTCTCCCACCCTTTTTGTTGTGTCTGGTCTGTACGATTCCTCTGCTTCCAACTCCACCCTTTCTCCTACATAACCTCCTTTCATCCTTTCCCCTACATTCCTCCCTTAGGACGTTGTACAATGGGTCAGTACGACCTCCGGGTACTGTACTTGTCTTGTTTGATAGGTACACTTCCTCTAACCTAACCTAACCTATTTTCTTCTCTATTCTTAGCATATGGTTGTTCGTCTAATGGTATCGAAGACTTTCTTCAAAGCTAAGAGCAGTAAGTATAAAAGAGCACATCATTCATGGCCAGGTCTACGCAAGTACTTTTTGCCTGGAATCGTGGCAGTTCTTTTTGTTTTTCTATTTTACTTTGACGCCTGTACTATATTATATCTGCTAATATCTAAATATAAGGTGTTAAGCAGAGTAGTTCTCCTCCAGAGTACAAAATAAATCTTGCTATTGCAGTTATTTTTGTATTAAAAAGCTAGACCAAGGATATCAGAAAATGAGTGGTCTAAAACCTATCTTTATAAAGTAAGAGCAGGGCACTGACAGATGACATAAATGGTAGCTTCTTCCTCCTTTTCAGGGTCACCGCTGACGCAGAAATCATTTGACGGAATGCAAAGTTTTTTTGGCATTCCTTCAAAAAAAGACATTGGCCCAGGAGAAGGATGGTCGGGGGAAACTAAAATGATTATTTTCGTATCGTTTTACAAAACAAACGTGACATGTTTTTGTTCAGTGTCTCTTTCTTTACAGTGTATCAATTTGAAGTTTAATTAACAACAGATATGATGGAAAATTTCTACAAAAAATTAACACAATATGCCAGAAGCATACACTTGAACTAAAAATTACTCAAAAAAAAAAAATTATTACAGAAAAATGTTTAAAAAATATTTAAAAATCAAGCACTCCAACCACACTACACTACTGGAAAAAAAAAATAAAATAAAATAAAAGACCACAGAAAAAATTAACATGGTTGAGTACGTAGCTAAATAAATAACAATTTAAACAAAAATTCATTAAATTTACATAAAAAATAATGCACAAACATATGTAGTTTGTGTTGTTGTATGCATGGTAAAAAAAAAATTCCACTAAAAAGTATAACAACAATAACAGTAACAAACAAAAAAGAGTGTGTTTTGAAGGGCCTCTGTGTATGCAAATTAGTTTCAAGTGATTTGCCACAGCCTATCGAAATGTAACGTAACATCATAACGTAACATAAAGTTACGAAGAAAAGTTTTAAACTAAAAACAGAAAAAAAAAGCAAAATAGTTTCTATAATAGGTAGGTAGGTAGGTATGTATGTATATATGTATAGTTATAAACAATATTATGGTAAGTCATGTTAAAAATGTTTAAATTGTATGCCATAAATCTCATGCAATAAATTCGTTTATTGTACATGACAAAATCATGATCACGCTTGACTTCATTGGATTGGAAAAAAGAAAAGGAAGACGAAAAAAAAACGGGGAAAAAAAATTAAAATTAAATTCGGGACTCACCTTAATGCTATAATTTTACATTGTTCCTCGGGTGAGGGCAGTCGATGATTTAAAGGCACATCTTTATTGATATCATTAGGAATTTGACTGTTGTCTACAGTGTTACTAATATTAATGGAATATAGGGCATCTACAGCATCAGCTGATAGAACGGACGGAGAAAGGGCTGGTGTCAAAATGCCATTATCGCCTATGCACATCGATGTACTAATCGATGTATCCACATGATGCATACAATCAGGTGTAACGGTAACATCACCCAAGGCTTCGGAAGAGGTCCATTTGCGTAATTCTTCGATAGCGGCAGGCTGCAAAGTATACAATTTTGAAAAATATTTTTGAAAAAAAAATTATTTTTTTATATGCAATTTTGTAAAATAGACTGTAAGATCTATTACCAATAAATTTAAATCTGTAAATGGACTGTGTTAGTGCTTCGCTTGATAACAATTCAGTAATGAAAACGTAAAAAGATTTTCTTTCGAAAATATTCACAATTAATTACATTCAAACCTTTTAATAGGTTAGATTCGATTCAAATATACAACATAAATTCGGTTATAAATTTAATAATAATTTAAGAGGACAGTTTTAATGTACAAAAAATGGTAATGGTTATTAGGGTCATAAAAACTTCTATAAAAAATATTTTATATAAAAACAAATATTTTAAATACAAATTAAATTTAATAACTTAATTTTATTGCATACTTTCTATACCAAAAGTATGCAATATACTTTCAAATACCAAAAGTATGCAACAAAATCTGTTTCACTTCTTTTTATTCTACTGTAAAGAATTTTAATAAATACTCATTAATTTGTTAAAAAGTTTCTTATTGTCTTTAGTAGTTAAGTTGTTATGTGCTGTCAAAAACTTTCTTTCGACTTGTTATTTAACCTTAAAGTATGCTTTAATTTGTGTTTATAATATTATAGGGCTTGTTATACCTGACCTACATATAAAATACATGTGTTAGAAATTTATCGTAATGGCTGTTTTTGAAAGTTTTATATTTATGTTCCTATATGTATGCTTTTATTTGCTGATAACGATGTTATGTTCAAATATTCCCAACCTTAATGTATGTTAATAATTTTTATCGTTTCATTTTTGGCTAACACCTGTTTATAATGGCTTTAACACATGGAATTTTGGGTATAAAAATAAAAAAAATTAGTTTACGTTCATGTAAAAATTTTATTTTCATGAAATCGGTTTGTATAAGTTCGATTTAAAGTAGGCAACAAAAGTTTATTTTGAGATATTGTTCATTTCGAAGAAAATATTCAGTTTTCACTCAATTGAATCAGTTTGGGTTAAAGGTTTATAGCGACAGATTATTGAGTTTATGATGGATTCGATTAGGAGGAAAAACCACAACTTTAAAGTGTCTTTTGGCATCGAATAAGCAAAGTTAATTTTTCTTTGTTTTATTTGCCTCAAGTTCTTTTACGAATATACATCAAATATAAACTTCTATCCACAAACTATGCAACACTTTAAACAAATTAAATTAGCCTAAATGTATACCACAAAAATGTGCCACATGAAAATCTCAAATAATACAACGTACCATGGAAAATAAACTTTTTAACCGACTGACTCATAATAAAAATTCCAACATCAACAGTGTTTGAACTTTATTATCAACAAAATCTAGAGCCATCTAAGCACTCACATAAAATGAAACTTTAATAATTAAAGAAAGCCTTCAAAAATTAAAAAAAAATATCATGCTTTTAAAATAAAAAAAGGCTAAAAAATGCTGTTTAAACATTTTTACTTCATTTCATGCAACACAATAAAAGAAAAAAGAGGAGGAAAAGAAAAAAGGCAAACATTTTAGCACGAATTGTTGGAAAATTTTACGTTTTTGTGTTACCGCCAACCATTCATACATTATTAAATGGCACTTCCTCACGCAAAATTTTTTAGAAAAAAAAAAAAAAAACAAATGATTTCATTGGCACATGCCAGGGCTACACAAACTTCTAGCGGACAAGGTAGTGTTTTAGGCAAACAGCGGATTTTAACAAAAAAAAAAAAATCTTTGCATTTATGTTTCATTAAAAAAAGTATAAAAATCGATTTGTAAATCACACGTAAGGCTGGTCATTGATGACAAAGTGGTTTCTTATCTACCCCAACTGGGGATGTTTGGCCAACTGTCATTTAAAGAATTATAAGTTCATAAGGAACACGATATGAAATAAAGAGCGCTATGAAATCATCCTGAAGAAAATGTTGTCAACAATTTCTGTAGCATATGTTAAGGTTGTTTTGATTTTGTTTTAAATTTATTTTTTTATATATCGGTTTAAGAAAAAAAAAAAAACATGTTAAAATAAAACGGCCCACACAACAGTTTTTATATGTATATCGCTCTCTTTGTTACAATTGATCGATAATGTTAACTTTCCCTGTTTATATACTTCATTTATTTTTGGCTTGGCAACTTCTAGAATCTTACTGTTGATTTGTTGTATCATTGTCCATCTAGCTAGTTTTGTAGTTTGTAGTTAAAACTCTGTTTGTAGTGTGGCTATTTATTTTTTTGTCTTTCTTATTCTCTTTCCATATCAAACACTTTTTTTTTTAATAAAAACAGCACTCAGGGGAATGACCCCTACCCCTGCAGTACATTGTGCAGGTTTTTAAGAAAGGTGGAAAGAGGGATGATGCGAACGGTAAGGAGACGAGTTGCTGTTGGTGATTATAAAATGCCCAGTGCTATACCTTCACCATTAGACAGTCTACAGCAATGTTGTGTGTGTTAATTTTACACAGAAGTGGCGGGACCTACAGTTTAAAGTCGACTCCGAACGACAGATTTTTGAGAAACAAGAAGAGAAAGGGAAGAAATCGCCGAAAAAGTATTTGTTGTATTTTTTTTATTTTTTGATGTCTGGCCTGGGACTCGAAGCCTGGCGTTTACGTCTAATAAGCCAGCACACTACCTACTAGACCACGGCAATCCCTAGTGTGTATTCTGTTTTTGCAACACTATTTTCAAGAACTATCTTAAGCACGAAGAATATTCTTATTTTGCAAAGGAATATGTTCCAAATATAGATTTTTTACTATATGCGAATCGGAAAAGGCGTTGTTTGCAGCCATTTTCCCTAGAGTTGTTAATATGGTCTAAAAATCGAGAAAGAAAATTTTGGGAGTCTGTAGAATTAAAAATTTTTTTAATTTAATTTAAAACATTAAAGTATCTTATGGAGTCTTGTATAGTCTTGTAGGTATTGAGATAGCTTATTAGACAAGATTTCGTGGCTTAAAACCAAGTTCAGATATTTTGTTTATTTATTTATTAACTACAATACAATTGTAAATTATATTTTAATTATATACGAGCTGAGTAACTTACACCATGTGCTCGGTATAGTGTCACAAAGCAGAGTCTCTGGTGGGAATCGAACTTACGACCCTCACGCTAATAATTTAGCACACTATCCAGTTGATTACCAGGGCACTCTCAGATATTTTAAACAAATCGAAATATGCAAAAAATATTTCTTTTCGTGACTTCCTCTCGATAGTTTTTTGACAAAAACTCTAGAGAATAAATAAACCTCATATGAAGTTTTTCAAAAATTTGTCGTTTGCTGTCAGCTATAAACTGAAGGTCATGCCAATTATGTGAAAAATTAACACAGACAACAGAGGTGGTGTGATAATCTGGGTTGTAATCTTGACTAAAGGATTGTAATTGGTCATTACAATTACTTTCGTAAGTAAGTAAATAGATTCCTCTAATGAAATAATCAATTTTTATACTGTAAACTTTAATTTAAAACTTTTATTTCCAAATATATTAAGAAAAATTTTTTTACTTTAACATTTGATACTGATACTATTATTATTTTAAAAATCAAACATATTATGTGATTGAATATAATCCTCTTAGTATATTTTAAAATCAAACCTACAAAATAAACAATAAAAAAACCAAATCAAAAAGAGTAAAAAATAGAAACAAAACAATTGATTGAAAAATCCTTTCAGTTTAATTAACGAATTGAAAATTCTTTTTTTTTATTTGTATTTTCCTAATGCCTAACATTTGATATTGTAGTCGTATTCGTATTTCTATTGCAACACATAAAAATAAAAATAAAAAAAATATTTTTAATAAAATAAAATTTTTTATTTTATTCTTCTGTTTGTCTATTTTAGTTACAAATCTTACTACGAGCATACAGTGTTACCAAGTACTATACTACTGAGTAAAGTCTTGTCTTGTCTCGACGACATTACTGGAGAATAGAAATCGCATTTGTTTTTTAAAGCTTATTAGAGGCAATTGTTTGGAAATAAATTCAAAGTGATTACATGTGTTTCAAATGTTCAGCTCGTAAACTCCAGCAGCCCAAAGCAGCAGTAACAGTAGTTACTTTGGTGGCATATGGGCACACTGAACAATACCCATGTCCACATACAGTACGGTACAGTACAGTGGACATGTTCACATAATTGGGTTAAATTGTGGTTTTTCGTTTGGCTTTTAATGAGATGGAAACACAAAATTGTCAATGCTGTGTACAACAATGTATATGTACGTGTGTGAAACAAAGTATAACAACTTTTGGGAAATTTAGGGAAAATGTCAAAAACTATGTTGTCAGGTCTAATTGGACAACTTTATGCAACAACACCACCCTCACCCCCACAACTACGTATGTATATTTTGTTTGCATTGTAAGAAATTGAATATCTTTAAAATATTACAACATTAAAGCCACAAATAGACATCTTTATGGCCAAAACAAACAATTTTAAAGATACCAAACATTTTTTAAGGCAGCTGTTTGTGGTTGCTTGAAATTCAAACTGCTTCCTACAGTAAGAAACCCCATTATTCATCGTGGTATACTGTAAGATGTTACTCCATTCGGAAATTATATTTCGTTGAGAATAACACTTCAGAAAGTAAGGGTACGATTCAGGAATCAAGCTGAGATTTTTGATATTTACATATCGACGCCTCCGTTCTATAACATTCTAAGTCGAAGAAGTATGTTTTGAGTTATAAGCTCCCAAAGTTTTCATGCGCCATAAGACTATATACGTAGTCTAAGTTGATTTTTCCCTACAACTTCGGAACGGATGGGGGCAGTTTAATCAAATTTTGATAGTATTTAAGTTAGAGAACGTAGAATTTAAAAAGGCACAAACATTATAAATTATAAAACGCTATAGAATGCAGGCATCGATATATCATTCGTCGCTGTAGTCTATTAGACAAGAGCCCATTGTCGAAAGCACAGATCAGATACCGAAACAGATTTCGTTACGGTCGGATAATCTTTGGAACAGGCAATCTAGTCAACTAAACTAATTATTTCTTTCAAATGAAAAGAAAATGTTCTATATAAATCGGTTAAAAAATGGACTTGTACGAGCCCTAGCGGGAGTATCAAATATTCGAAAAGAATTTTTCTTATAGTCGAGCTTTACTTGGGATCGGAGATATAGGCGACGAGACTATTTCTTTTGTTCAAATGGATAGCAAATACTTTTTTATATAAATCGGGTAAAATTGTCGCTTTGCAGTTTTTTTTGTGTGGAAGAATTTGAATTTTTTAGCCGATAATTTACACTTTTTTGGCCGATGACTTCCAGTTTCTGATCGATGACTTGAACTTTTTAACTGATGACATGCATTTTATTGGACGATGATTTGCATTAATGGGGTTTTTGCGTTCCAATTCTCTCGATGTTTATTAATGTGACGGATTTGTAATCAATATTCGCGATAACCAATAAGTAGTTAATTTTCGACAATTATTTCACATAGGGAGATGCTGATCATATCGTGTTCCGTGGACATACTTCATCAAACCATATTAGTGAGCTGTCATGTATAAAAAATGTGAGTACTGTGTGTACCATGTGTATTTTCTCGTACTTCTTGACATTTTTCCTTCCATCTGTCTATTTAGGCCGCTGAATTTTTGTTTAATCTATGTATGTGTATGTATGACATATGTATGTATGTGTATGTGTGACATAGAACAGCAATATGATACCGTTTATTTTGTCTATTTTCTATTTGGCATCGCCATAGCAACTAACAAAAATCCAAAGAATCACAAGCTGAACTAGACTTAAAACATTATCATCAAGTCCTCGTATTTCTATAATGAAATTCAATTCACTTAAAATAGATTTCATAATTGACTTAGACGTTCAAATCACTTAACGAAGGTAATAAAATAAAATTCTATCTCTGGCAAAAATGTCATTCATTTAATCATTAATTATTATTGCCATGGCCATGGCCATTGCCATTGACAGTGCCTTTAGCGTAACCATTCAGTCAGGCATTTTGCATACCGTAGACTGCAATTGGCTGCTGAGTGGAATTTAAAAATTTTTTTTTATAACGTGAACAAATTAAATGTTATGCTTGAAAAAAGGAAGAAAAAAATTAAAAAAAAAAATCAAGAAAAAATATAAATTCGCTCACAACTAATGTCGCCAATGTAAACTGTAAAGTAAAAATTACATTAAAGTGGCCCAGACACAGCACGTAGTAGATGTACGAAATCGTCAGTCGTTCATTCCAAATCGAAATCTGCTGCTACATTATGTAGCCACATGCAGCATATGCTCTAGTTATGTGCATGTCCGTGAAGTTGGCTGTACGCTGTAAGGAAAAGTTTTTAGCTGTAAAATGTAAAAACCAGTACGAGAATTACTTCCAAAAGTTGGCTTTTTAACGAGTCTACAGTTATGTCTGTTCGTCATCGTTGTCAGCGTCATCATCATCATCTGTTGCAACATAACCTAACAATGTCTGTCTATATGAGGCTCATCTATTTCTCTGTACAATTTGTACAGTTATTGTGTACACACATACCCGCATATATTGGTTTAGTTTGATTGTTACCACCAAGGGAATATATTTAGAGATGAGTGTTCATTTTTACTTCTCCTTTTTCTTATATTATTTTGTTTTTTTTGTCTGGAGAGAAAATATATGGCAGAAAATGGATTTAAAATAAGTAATTTTGTAGAAAATGAAAGAAGAAAAACAAATATATCTTATGCAAACATTTTTAATGCATACATTTATGCGTTACTTTTTATTTTTATAACATAATATGCTGTTGCATACTTACAGGCACTTTACAAACCTATGAATGGAAAGGATGAGAGAGGTGCGGTGCTGGATATGAAATATAAATCGATTACAACTGATTACATTAAGTGCAGTATGGATGATAAAAAAAATAACTAATATTCAAGATATCAACTCCATATTGATAATGAAATAATCATTCAGGGAATAGGATGGTTAAAGGGGTATAGAAGCCAAAACAGACAATTTTGAATAACTAAATAAAATATTGTACTATATAATGTTTCCGTGGTCCAGTAGGTAGAGTGTTAACTTATTAGATGGACGCCTGTGGTTCAGGATCTGTCTCAGAAAGAAAATTTCTGAAAAAAAGAAAATTTTCAAGAAAAGTTGCTGAAATCTGTATTTCGGAGTGCACATGAAATAGTATTGATAGAATCAATACGCACAATATGAGAGGTGTGAGAAGTTAGGTTGTAATCCTCACTAATTAAATATTGCAATAATCAATTAAGTGTGTAAGTAAGTAATCTGAGAAATACACCTCCTACACTTCTTTAAATGAGGGCGTTGCAAAAACATAATCTATATCAGTTTTACAGAATCGGAAGATTTAGATAGAGACATTTTCATGACATTAAATGGATGTGGAAAAACTGAACTATGTTCGATTGAGTTCAAACAGTATATTGATATGGCATATCTAAGAAGAATACGTATTACCTTTCGTGTAGAACAGGTAGGGGATCGTCTAATCATCCTAAGAATGCCCTAGTAAACTTTTTCATGTCCAAAATCCTAAAGAAGCTAGCGATCTTTGACCATTGAAGAAACTCTGGCCCAGAGCCTTAAATTTTTATCTCTGTCTTTTAAAGACGCGGAATATGTTTGCAGGTTTCAGTTTTAATTATATTTTCCGTTCATTCAAAGCATAATTTCTAGTCACAAAACCTATAAATTCTTTTTGGGAAGTTATTAAATATAGTTTCCATAAACCTTTCATAACTTTTAATATCAAAAACATTTTGTATATACTCCATAATATATTACATAAATTGTATCCTTTTCTCAAACTGTAGCATATTTATAGGAGCTATAAATAAGGCACTATAAAAAATGAGCAGAATAAATATTTGCTCTGAACTTACAGAAAAATAGCAATAATGCTGGAAGGAACAAAACCAAAATATAGTATGAAAAACTATTGCATATAAATTGGCTGTGCGCATTTGTGCCTTAAGGAATAATAAAACATACTTTTAGGAGTACAAAAACAACAATAAAAAAGCATGTGTATTTTTGGGATTATGGTAAGTATAGAAAATAAATAAAAGTTTTAACTGCAATAAAATAAAAAGTTTAAATTAAAAAATAAAATTGCTATCGTGTTAGAAGCAAAAAAAAAATGGAACTTTTATTATAACAAAGTTAACAACTTTATTAGAGAATTGTACAGAAATATAACAAAACAATCAAAATCAAAATATAAAAAGTAATAGAAATAATAATAGAAATAGATAATGATAATAAGCAGAAAACAAAAGAACCTAGAAAACCCATGAAAAGTGGACTTTTTTTTTGCTTTCTGTGTACAGAAAAGATGCCACCACTTAGTAGACTGTCATTGTAATAGCAGCAGCAGCAGCAGCTAGCTACTCTAGTGAAATGTCACAAAAGTGGCTTTACAACTTACAGCAAGAGTTTATAGACAATAACTGTATGTTCTTAACAAATTTATTTTATGGCTTATAACATATCTATCCATATATGGCCGTATCAATAGAATTGCATTCTCTATTCTCTTTATTAAAAGCCTATAAATGCTTATGCTCGTTTACCATATTTTCCGTAAACTAAGACTTTTCCAGTTGTATTGTGCCTATTAGTAGTCGTAGTCGTCGTAGTAGTATGCTATGCAAGTGACTGTAAAATAAATTCTTTATTTTAATTGTAGTGTTTAGTTTTTATAGGTTTTTGTTATCGCAAATACATTCGTTATAAATAGCTGTTCCTTCTTCTTTTACGTTGCATCATTGTTTCGTTCCATCCGTCCGTCTGTCTGTCTGTCGGTCTGTTCGTCTTGTTTGTTTAGTTTCTGTAGAAAAGTTTTATTCTCCATGGATTTGAATGGCATCGAGACTTTAGACGACAAATGATTTCTGGCACAAAAACCGCAAATTTATACGGTAATGCAGTGGTTGGTAATCGATGCAGAAAGAAAAGAGTTTCAAATTAAATTTACAGTACATACAAGAGCTTGCACAAATCTTAAACTTAGTCTTAACAAGTCTTTACAATAGAAAAATAATAATGTACGTATTCATTTAAGTGCAGCACTTAATTACGAGATAGTGTGATCGGGGTGACATTGAGTGGCATGGATTACATCTCATTGTTCTGAAACTATCTGATGCGTGCATGTCTGCCCTTTAGATATGAACGCAGTAAAGTGTGTATTAACACCAGAAAGAGGGCGATTTTAAACGTAAAAACTCAAGACTATATAGGGAAACGACCATTTGCTAGGGTCATTAGGTCGCCCAACATTAGACAGTAAGTCTGAGTATAAGGAATTATAAAGTACGCTCCAGTAAGAGTGATTATTAAATTATTATTTAAATATGTTTTAAAAATGGACAGACAGCATTTTGAAAACTGATTAAGATATGCAAACGTCGAACAATTTCTAAAAGAGGAAATGTACCGAATGTGTTAACCATACGAAGAATGAAAAAAAATTTCAATGAACTAGGTTCTGTACGACAACGTAGTGATCGGTTTCTTGCAACCAATGCTCATTTAAGCGACAATGTCACCGAAAACATTAATTCAAGATCGCTCTCAACAACTTTAAAATTTCAAGAAGCAATACGCAGCGCATTTCCATATGAATAGTTTAGCGAATACACAAAACTGTCGAGTTTGGGGTAAAGAAAATGCTCATGCAATTCACAAGAACTATATGCAGCCATAATGGCGTTTAGTTAAGCGGCGTCATTGGGCTTTACTTTTTTCGATGAGGGGCCCTAAAATGCGGTAACTTTGAACGGTATTCGTTATAGGATTACTATGACAGGGTTATTGTGATCTAACTGCGCTTGCGGCACCGCGGATGAGTCATTCGATTTCTTCGAGCAAAGATTCCTAGAACAATTTATATTAAGGTTGGCCATCACGATTTTGAGATTTAACGCAGTGCCTTGTTATTTTTTGTTTTTGAAGTTTTCTGAATCCTCCGGTATATGTATGTCAATATGATAGAGAAAATCCGGAGCTCAAATCTGAGATCCAACATTTCATCGCAGAAATATAGCCACATTTTTGTGAATAACTCACTAAAAATTTTATGAAAAGAGTAATGGCCATATCAGAAACTTCCTATTAATTCGATACTGAATTGAAACCTGTCTTCTTTACAACCCACTATTTAAAATAGGACTAGATAAGTTTTAAAATATTATATAAAACTTTTTCATAGTTTGTCTTCAATCAGAATGATGGCATTACGCACACGGCTATACAATATTCGGTATGATTGATAGGTTTAAGTTGAGGTTTCAACTACGGGTTTCTACGGTGACTTCTATGTACATATATACAGGTATGATAATATAAATTATTAATTCATTTTTATCAAATGGCTAATCTAAGTGGTATGAAAAGAATAATTTCGATTTTTTTTTTAAACTTGCTTTATTGAATACAGAACTTTGTCAAAAGTGTTTGGTAACCAAGGCTATTGGATTTTAAAGGCACTACTTAAAAAAAAGAACATTTTTCAGGAAATATGGTCAAAAATTTTTATATTTTCTATTTAATTTAGCCTTTACGCAACTAAATTTTTTGTATTTTACACTCTACCAACTCTTATCTAACACACACGCACAAATAATAATATTGTAACACATTCAAGGAGTAAATGACATTGCCACACTTTTAATAATTGCTTTTAGTGCGGTGTTGTAATACGCAATAAATCCCTTTTTTTTACGTACACAACAACATTCCTTAGCATTACGCCCATTTTTGCAAAATTGACTTCATACACTCCATATAATACATTTTAGGAGGGAAAACACATGTAAAATGTAAAATTGTAACGTGATGGAAAATGGCAAAAATTTAAAAAATAAAAAAAAAACATTTTTTTTTAACTCAATCACCTAAAGGTATTGTTTGTTGTTGTCATTGCTGTTGTTGTATGAACGAACACAAATATTTTCAACATGAAATCGCAGTTAATGGTAAGGAAAATATTTACAGAACCCCCCCTCTCTATCTCAAAACCACAGGCAACATTTTTTCAAGGCTGGTCTGGTTTGTGTCACTTTAGAAACAAGTATTGACAACAAATATACAAAAACTCTAGAAGAATGACCAATAACAACAACTACAACAACAAATGAAAAAACAAAAAAAAAAGGCAAACGCCTAAAGTTAGTTGGTATTAAACTAATGTAAAGAATATTTTAAAAGAGAGAGAGAGAGATACAACAATAGAGAGCAAAGTAATATTGGGTATTGTATTTAGCCGCATGAATACTTTCGATAACTGTAGTTTAAAAGCTCAGAATTTCAAATTGGGTTGACATTTCTATTCAGTTAGGCTTCGCAAGCCATCATGTATAGTTGAGCTCCAGTACAATATTTCCGAATTGTGGAAATGTACTTAAAAAGTTCATTGGGCAGTACTTCATCCATTTTAAGGCCAACATAATCGTTCTACTGAGTACGTAATTCTTGTACTAATTTTACTCTTCCCGATTCAAAACCATCAAGAGGACAGTGTTGCTGTAGCGCAAAGTCATCAATAAGATGACAAAATGTTAATACGCAATCATTAGCAACCAGCCTTTGTACATCAACTACACTTACTTACTTAATTGGCCATTATAACTATCAGTATGGATTATGACCTAGTTTGTCACACCACCCATGTTGTAAGTGTTTTAATTTTAACCACATAAATTTGACAATAAATTCTAATTTAACTTCCAAAGACAAAAACCAAAAATTTTAACAGAGCCAATATTAAATATTGGAAGAAATCATCCAAATATACGAAATCGGGCAATGGAACATCTATCCTTTAAAATTATACTCCACAAGTTCATTAGTGAAAAAGCTTCCCTGGTGCTTCGTATGTGGTTTTGTAAACTGAAAACAAAAAAAAATTGTTTTAACAGAGTCTGGACAGGATGGTCGATATTTTGAAAAAAGGGACTTACTACAGGCATTCAACTATATAGGAATTGTCAAGGTGTCTCTAATAAAACCCAGTTAGTGATGTATTCCAAATAATTTTGGAACTTTAGAAATCTGACTTAAAAAACTCGTTCTATTTACATTGTCTAGGTAGGATGATCGGAACTGTGGAAAAATGAAACTTGAACAATTTATGGGACACTCAGTGAACTGGATAGGATTTTGGATCTGGTTTAAGGATTCTAAAATAGGTGTTCTTACGGCAGGGCGTTACAGTGATACAGACGTTGAAATACAGGCGACAAAGCTTATACCTTTCTCATCGATATAAATCAAAAAAATTAAACTCATTGACCAAAAAATGCAAGCCACGAATCACGTATTTACAAAATTTTAAAAAACCTTTCGATTGACAACAAATCTGGTAACTTAAAAAGTAAACAATAGGTGGATGGTTCTTGTACACGTCAATAACTCAGATAAACAGACATAGAAGATGTGTTCTCTTGTGCCCTTATGTTCTGAACATCAAAACTTCCATGTTTTCTAACACAGACAGATTTATGGCCGATGTGTTTAATCAATATTAACATATGGCTTTTGTTTCATACATATATACATAATTGACCGTTACAACCCTTCAGTCAGTATTACGACCTCACTTCTCAACACCACTCATGTTGTGTGTGTTAATTTTATACGTGGGTGGCGGGACCTACAGTTTAACGTCAACTCCGAAAGACAGATTTTTTGAAAAGCTTTTCATGGCAATTTTATTTAGTCTTAGAATTTTTGGCAGATATTTGCTAAGAGGTAGTCGCCGAAGAAATATTTTTTTCATATAGTCGTTTTGATGTCTGATTTGGAATTTTTACAAGGGTCTTACGTCTACTATGGCGACTTCAACGGCTTTTGTTGCTTAAATCCGTAAATTGATTATTTCTTTCAGTGTTAGGGGTTCTTTTATTTTTTAAATTTATTTTATAACACAAATAAATAAATATTTGTGACATGGTTTGTTAAACAAAATTATTTGTTGTTACTCTACCACAGAGCCTACTACCTCGTAGACATTGTCGTCAGGAAAATCGTTGCCATCGTAGTCATCATTATTATTATAGAAGACCACACATTAATTCTACGAACTTTGCCAACTTTGGTCTGCTTACTCGTGCTCGTACATATACTTGTAAAATACCGAGTATTTATAAGCACGTTGTCCATACCATGTAGCCCCATGTACATGCATATGAACGTGCTCTACACCAATTCATGAGTAAGTAGTGCCTGGGCCAATAACGTGTGTGTATGTGTATAGAGTGCAACGGACATATGTACGTACGTAGAGTAGTTTAGTTTAATATTTATGACTCTCAAGATTAGTGATACATTGAAAACAAAAACAACAAAAAGTATTGAGAAAAGTCAGCCTCTTTCTTATAAAACAATTTTTGAAAAAATAGAGTCACAACACACAGCCATCAAAAAGCCAGCATCATCAGCAACAACAACATCATTGTCAGCATCCATGGAGTCCAACAGTCAACCACATCTTATGCTAGTTGTGGCAAGAAATCAACCGTGCATTAATGCCACAAAAACAAAAACAAAAAATACAAAATAAATATAAAAACAATAACAAAACCAACAAGTAAAAAAGCGAAGATTATTTTCCACCAGCGTGGTGTTTATTTTACTTTTCATACACGGTGATGACTACTTGGGAAAACTACTCTTGAATGCCACTTTAAAGCTGTTACGTTAAGATTGCATAAATTAAAGTCTCTATTAATTTAAATACCCTACACTACTACATTAAGAGGTATGTTGCATTTGTGCTTATGTGTATGTAAGAGGACTTTATCCTTTAGCTTTGACCGTCCTGTTGAAAAGTCCCATTTTTCAAGAAAAGCTTTTTATACATTTTAATCACAGTAAAAAACTCCATAACAATCCACAAAAACTGATAAAATTTCGTTAATTTTTGTATTTATTCAGGAAAATGGATACTCCGGCTGAGATTAGTGGATTTAAGATGAAATTTAGTTTGAACAAGTTGAGTCGTCTTAATAGATGTTCACACCAGATTAAAACATTATTCCAGTCGTCAGACAGAGTATTATTAGAGGTTATATGCCAAGGTCGAAGTCAACTATTCACACGGTTGCTGTTTTGTATTCTTGTATTATAGAGATTCTAAAAACGACAGCTTAGTCATCAGTAGAGTGCCGTAAAGAGAATTTTTATGCAAAGACGAGTACATGGCCGCTGGAATGTTGTTTAACGATGAAATAGACGAGTCTTGATGATATTTATACTGCTCGTAAGAAAATGAAATGCTTTCAGTATAAGATACATAGTAAAGGACATAAGTAGATCGCTAGATCACATATATAACCCTTGAGTCAGGATTTCGACCTAGCTTTATAAAGTCGACTCCGAACGACAGAGAAGCTCTCCATGGCAATTTTTTTTATTTATTATTATTTTTATTATCAGACATTTTGCGAGAAATCTGCCGAGAGGCAGTCGCCGAGGAAATATTTTTCTTTCATATTTCATTTTGATGTCTGACCTAGGATACGAACCCAGGCTTTTCGTCTAATAAGTCCTACTAGACTACGGTGACTACATCACGCTAGGTCACTTAGAATAAAATATTATGGCTGCCAAGCCTGCACAACTTTGAATATGTTTAAGGAACGTTAGAGTATCAGTAATCACTGATATGGCTTTGGAACAGGACAGTCAAGTGGACTCTAGAAATTTCAAACATTATTAACAATAACAGAAGGACAGAATCCCTATGATAACATGCAAGTATGATATGTTATATTGAACGATCTTATACGCGAGATCTTGCCTATAAACGACCATAGGTTAGGTTAGGTAATCTCAGATGGCCGACCCCTTTATAGGAAGATACATTTAGGCCCATTATCGCTATTAGTCGTCAATCCAGGGATCAAACGCTCCGTTGAGGAAACTAATTCGAGTGAAAAATAAATCTTGATACTGCACCAATCAATAGAGATCGATCAAGGATGTCAGTTTAAAAACCTACGTCTTTTTATGACAAGAGCAGGCCACAGATGCATGACGTGAAACTCAGTTGCTTGTTGCTCCTCCTCAAACTCAGAGCTCCTGCAAAAGTGATTTGTCAGAATCCCAAAACTTTCGGCATGCCAACCAAAACGTCTGTCCTTTTGTTCTCAGCGATATTTAGTCGCGACGTAAAATGAGTGGATAATTTCCATTTTAACTGAGACCCTGTAACATCTCGGAAATTATGAGATTCGTATGGACTCTGGCCAGCTCATCAGCAATGCAATTTGGAACCTGGAATCCACATAAAAGTTACGTTTGAATGAAAAGAAATTTGGCTTAGGAAGCCTCGACGTTCAAGCGGACGTTGAAAATAAGTCCGTTAGCGAAGCTCTATGTCAAAATAGGCGAAGAGATTTTCAGGAAATTTCCTGCCAACCAACAAGCAGTGCGTTATAAAGGCCCTTTGGAATGAAGAATCGTAGAATGAGTTTCTTAGTAAAAATCATTCTGGTGTAGGGTATACTAGTAGACCTAGGCTAAGTTTAATTATCTTAGTTGTTATTTCTTTTCTGTTTTTGTTTTTTGCTTTATTTTGTTTTTATCTTTCGTTACTTTATTATTATTTTCGTTTTATTGCAATTAAATTTGCAATGGTCTGGGGTCTTGGCTTTTTTTTTAAGAGTTTAAACGTTTTCGTTTTTTCTAAAGTGGCAATTAATTACGGAAGCCATGGAGGATAGAGGTATAAATGAAAAGAGTAAAATAAATAAAAAGGCATAAATTAAATTGTTTTATTATTTATTTTCAATTTACAATTGAATTAATTTTATTAGAAAGAAATTGAATTCAATTATGGGGTTAGGATACTTAACCATGAAAATATTTAAAACATAATATGTAGGCTGAGAAATAATTGCTCGAGACTGATGTCGATTCTTTTCGATACATTATGAGTAGAAGACGAGAAATTTTGGGATATTGAATATTCAATTTGTAACTGCTCGGGGGAGTTGCGTTCCTGATTCATATAAGACTAGTAGTGTAACAACACTGAACAAAGTTCGTGGACGTTGATGTTCACAAACGGACAATATGAGTTGAACAATGAAATTTAAATGAAAATCATTGATTCAAGTGTTGGATTTTTTAATTCATTCCGAAGCCACGTATTTTTTACGTTTATGATAAATATCCCATGTGATTAATGTGTGTTACTTATATCGACTTGTTTTAATGCTGTCGAGGTAGTGTACTATTCACGAAAGCATCCCAGTCAGCACTAAAAAATATTTTCGAACTTGTTGAATTTCTGGCAAACCTATGTTAAAATGTCGTTCTGATGTCCCGCCGCTATTCCACAAAATAAGTCATTGAAAATTAGCCAATGTTATGTGTTCCAGTTCATAGGCCATTGGAGAATGTGCTCTGCTGCCTGGTCGCAACGAATGATTTTGAGATGATATAACAATCAAATGTCGTCGGACAATAGACTAACCAGTTTATTAAGCTGGTTTCATTCAGGAACCTTTTCATAATCTCGCGGAGCCCAAGACAATATTTTAACTTTTATAGTTATTAACAGAAATTGACTGTTCGGTCTGATTATCACTAACAACTGGCTTAAATTGAAACGAATTTTTGTGGTTTAATACGCGAATTTTATTTCGGCTTTAAGTGAAGCCTATCGTAAGTAATCAAATAACAAACGCTCAGTCAGATGGGAACATAAAATACCTTTCTATCTCACTTAGAGAAACTTAATAATTTTTTTCAAGATGGAATACTGTGTAGACTTTCTCTCTTTTAAAGTTACAAAATTCTCAAAAAAAAAAAACTCGGCTACACGAATGTAATTTCAAATCCTGTGAAAATATTATTTCGGTATAAAGTCCATTCCATTCGCTCTCCAGTTATAAGGACACATACTGTATACATCCCTAACCTAGAAATTACTGTTCACACTGTAATAGCATCACCTTATACTGCTTTCGCATCTAACGATGAATCTCTTATTAAAAGGGAGAGTAGATAGACCCGCTCTTATTTTCTGTTTTTCTGTAATACGTTAACTTTTTGACAGCCTTGTGAATATGTTATTTAGGTGTGGAATATATTACCGTAATTAGTCTCTTCCTAGAAGGATAATGATGTCTACATCCCTAACATAGACAATTTTTCCACATTACGTACAGCATCACATTCCATTTCATTGGATACGAGTCATATTGAACATTAACAAAGTGTTTCCTGTCGAGGGGGCGGGGTTTGGTGGGTGTAGGCAAGCAGCATTTAATACTCTTTTTATATTTTTTTAACACCTTCCACCAAAGATTTTTATTACTTTGATATTTTTACACACCCTGTATATCGTTCACTTTTAATCCTCAGCATTTTTAACGATTCAACACTTATAAGGCAGCACAAGCAACTTAAATTAACGATTTTACTTTAAAACACATGCAATAAATGTGTCTATCTAATTGGAGTTGTTACAGTTACAAACAAAAATGTACCTACTCCTAGGACGTGTTTCCTTTGACACTAGGAAGTGTTTCCTTTCAACTTTATGGCAGAGATACTGTAATTACATAGAAAATCAAAAATTTAAAAAAAGAAAATTGTTATTTGTAAGCCTACTATTTAAGCCCACTGTGAACAAATTGCCTGTAGTTGGTACATCATTTAAGTCTTGTTGTCTATAACTGGTATTTTAACGGTTTTTGTTGAATTTACCTTCAAATGTCTCCGTCTTTCTGTAACATTATGAATGTGCACGCATTGGTATGTGTATGTGTGTGTGTTTATTTGGGTTTGTTGGCGAAAAACCATAATTTTTCCATTTTACAAGCTTTTCAATTAAGCCTGGCCAGACGATCGTTGGGGGTATGTTTGTTTATACAGTCTGTGAACCAACCAAACCGATATGTTGTAATCACGACATTTTCTGTTTTTTTTCTGTTAATTTTTACCAAAATAGATTTGAGAATATTACTGTTTTGGTAACAGGTATTTAAACTTTTTAAAAATAATTTCAATTGGTTTAAAATGCATTATCACGTTATAATTGCTTTGGTTTTTAAAAGTTTTTTTTCCTCTTTTTTGAGTATACGAAAGTCAAGTAATTTAGCAACAACAACAACAAAATTTGGAAAAAATTTAAAACGTGAAAATAGAATTTTTACTGCGATTAGTTTCAAATATAATATCGAGTAATATGGAAAACAGTCGCCCTAGTCTAGTAGGTAGTGTGTTGGCTTATTAGACGTAAGGCCCGAGTTTAAATCCCAGGTCAGACATGAAAACGAAAATATGAAAAGCTTCTTAGAAAGAAAAAAAAGCTGTTGTTCGGAGTCGACTTTAAACTGTAGGTCCCGCCACTCATTTATAAAATTAACACACACAACACGAGTGGTGTGAGAAGCTAGGACGTTGTACAATCGGTCAATTCGAGCTCCAGGTACTGTACTTGTCATAGTTGACAAGTATACGTCCTTTAACCTAATCTAACCTAGTTCAAAATATCATATTGAAACACATGGAAAGCAGTCGCCGTAGGTAGTGTGTTGGCTTATTAGAAGAAAGGCCCGAGTTCAAATCCCAGGTCAGACATCAAAACGAAAATCTGTCGTTCGGTAGGTCCAGTCAGCGAAGGGACTAAGTTCATAATCCTGACTGAAGGTTTGTAATGACCAATTATGTAATATATGTATGAATATATGTTATCGTAGGGGAGATATTAAACCAAAAATAACTTACTGAAGTTACACCTCTGTGGTCAGATCGACCTATTTTGAGTTACGGATGCCAATCATGATTGAAGACACTGGTAAGCACGATTAACTCCAACTTCATATGGCCGATATACAAATTTCTCAGCATTCTTACTACTTGTTGATTGCGTACTACTCCCATATCGCCATTAGGCACCACAACTTTACATCTCTTACGCTACACAGCTAACACTAGTCACCAATTCTAGGCAGTGTCACCTAAATTGATTATATTCGTGAATATTATAATTCATGAATATTGTACTTTGCGGAGTATTAATTACGTCATACTACAGTGTGATTTCTCGAAGAAGTTACGAACGTCCGTAAAAGGGGTTTTGGGCAATGCATGTTCGAGTTGCGCTACAACGACTCACGACCACCGGACCTTTGTCGTGATGATAAACTATTAAGGTTAATAATATATCTAGGAGATACAACTTTATGATAACTAGGCAGCGGTCACTGTGTACAGCATTTTCAAATAAAGACCACTAAGACTGTTTTTAAGTCCCCTTAATGACATGACGACACCAGATGGAAGATTCATGTCATATTCATAAAAGTACCAGAACACAATGGTATTCCACATAAATGCAAAGGGGATGATTAAGTCAGATGAGGCACAAGCATTAAACTTATGACTTAATTTCCTACATGGGAAATTCCATATGGAATCATTAAATTTTGAATGTCAATGTGCTGCTTTGAATGCACGTGCAGTGGGAAAATGTGCAATTATTCTGATAAAGTTTAGTAAAGAAAACCCACTTAGATTTTTACTCAAACACCAAAAAGGCGGGGATAATACCTTTGTTGGTCTTGGTTCTTCTGTAGGAGTTACACAAATGAGGGAATGTAATAAATTGTTATTCATTAGCAGGTAAACGCATCTTGTATCGTAAGAGAAGGAAGTTACCGATCTTCTCTGCCATCAATTTAATCTCACCAATTTGCCGTGAATGGACAATGAACCTAAGGGACTTCATCGGGAGTTTTTGATGGTTTTGTGATCAGAAAAAAGGATTACACTTGGCCTAAGGGTGATGGCAAGTTGCAGCGATCTGACAAAACAACCAATTACCATTTCTACTAATTCCTTACTTATGTACTTAACCCTCGACAATCTTGAGTCCGGATAATGGCTTGCTTTCTCACACCACACATTTCTTGTGTGTTAATTTTATCCAAGAGTGATGTGACCTACAGTTTAAAGACGCCATCGAACGACAGATTTTTTGAGAAACTTTTCATGGCGGGTTTACGAAAGAAATATTTTCTTTTCAAATTTCGTTTTGCACGAGATGTCTTAGCTGGAGTTCAAACTACGGGTTAACGTCTAATAAGAGAACTCACTAACTACCACACCGTCAGTGACTTCCAATCCATACTACACGTAAAATATACGTTTGAATAGCTTATTGTTAGAGTTCGGTATCCTCCCAAACAACCGTTTCTTGATCTTGATGCGAAGATTAAGGAGCGATGATGAAGTCAGCATATTAAACGTATTTTAATCATTACTGTGGATGATTCGTTAACGATTTGAGAATTGTTTTCGCGCCACATAAGGTAATTTTGGACAATTCCTACAGAAATGAGCTTCTATCATTTAACAAAATTGGTGCGAGTTTTAAATAGTCAAAGCGTATCAAAGCTAAGCTAGAGTCGCCTTGTTCACTCTTACTTTCTTGCTATTTTTTGACAATTTGCAAATGATTTGAAAATATAAATGCAATAATAATACAAATAAATACTTCATATTTTAAGTTTCAATTTCCTCTAAAGCGGAACCCATCCAATTCAAAGTATTCCATTAAACTCTTCTTAAGAGGAGGAGAGGCTCTTATTGAAGTAACAAAAAATAAAAAAAACCGCACGTAGTAAAGATTATATAGAGGAGTAGTACTTACCAAACGTATTTCAATTTCAGCATCAATACGTGTACGCATCTTAAGTTTCGTATTTATGCCGAAAACATCATCCATCGTACACAATAACAGATCATCGCTGCCAGTAGCCAAATGATAATGATTTATGCCACCAATACCACCAGGACTGGTCATGTCATCGTTATTTGTAATGCTGCCATCACCTAAAACATGACCGGATGCAAATTGTATGGGGGAACCAGCTGCCGATGATGATGAGTGTGCTGCCGTAGCATTTAGAATTGTTGCCGATGATGGTAGTGGCGGTGGAGGTGGTGTCACTTTACCGGCATCTTCATAAAGTACACGTACACTACGCGGTCGCGTATCGGCAGTAAAGAGTTCCTTCACAAATGACTTGTCACAGTCATAATGTTGTTTACGCTGTGCGAATGTTAAAAGGTCGCTTTCCGCTGTGGCAAATGAAATGAAATGAAAAAGAAAAAAATTAAAAATTTTTTGTTGATTACAATCAATAGGCTGTGTCTGTGTGCGTGTGTGTGTGTGGTAGTTGTATAGAGTACAGTGATATGTAAAGGAGTTGTCCAGAGTGTCGTCTTCTTTTTCGTTTTTTCGTTCTTTTTTTTATTTTCTTAATGACTTCCAGCAACATAGCCAAGCTATTAAAGTCAATTATGTTTAGTGTGTGATATGATGTGATGTGGTGTGTCATTGTGTCGTGTCGTGTGGAGTTGAGTCGCTTCGTGACGTGTCATTGGCTTATTTTACATTTAATTTTTCTTTAACTTTTTTTTATTGCCATTTCGCCTTTACTAATTTGTATCTTTAGGATTTTAATGAATCATTTATTTGTCTTTATTTGTTTAAAATTGCTTGAAATGGCAAAAAATTTATTTATAGCTGAAGGTTTCACTCTCATGGCTTGTTTTCTTTTAATTAAAATAATAGCGGCATTAAAAGAAACCTAGAAAAGAGGTGACAACAAGGCAAAAGACAGCAAATGGGAAAAAACCCAATAGCCGAATTATGTACGGCTTTGCCCGTAACAAGAATACAAATTTACGTCGTTCGCTGGGTGTAAATATAACGAACGTAACCAAAATGAAATCTTCTGTTAAGAAATAAGATTTTTTTTGGGAATTTTTTAGAAAATAAAAATTTAGAAATTGAAGAACAACAACACACGCTTGTCTACTGTGTTAAAAAAATTACAGTTTAATAACCATCATATCTATCTTGTAGTCGACTAAAGATTGTGCGTGAAACTCAAATATACTGCCTACTCACACAGTCGTATAACTATTCCAGCTATCCGACTACCATAAGGTTCGAAAGAGGACTTTCTGGACTGACATTTGCATACAGCTTTCTGGAAGTCGCCGTAGTCTAGTAGGTAGTGTGGTGGCTTATTAGACGTAAAGCCAGGGTTCGAGCCCCAGGCCAGACATGAAAACGAAATTATAAAAAAATATTTCTTCGTCGATTTCCGCTCAGCCAGATTTCTGGCAAAAACTCTGAGAGTAAATAAAATTGCCATGAAAAGTTTCTTAAAAAAATCTGTCGTTCGGAGTTGGCTGTAAACTGTAGGTCCCACCACTTATGTATAAAATTAATACACACAACATAAGTGGTGTGAGAAACTAGGTCAATAATCCTGACTGAAGGGTTGTAATGACCAATTATGTTCTGATATGTTTCTGACCAATCGATATTTTTTTAATTAATTTTCTCAAATTCCAAAATTATTTCAGCTATCTTACTACCACGGTTCGAAAGAGGACCCTTTGGACTACCATCTGCATAAAATTGGATAGGTGAACTATTTTCCAAGTATTCCAAAATGGTCATTGACCTTCAAGAGAATGTTTATATCGCTCCTTTATTGCAACATAGTCATATCTCAAAAAAACTTGAACTTGGCAAAATGCGGTTTAAGTTTTCAAGACATAAGTCCTATGATTTAATTGCCGCAAACACTTTTGGCTATAACTTCGGTTCAGCTTGGCATATAAAACTGATTTTTTTTCAACATGTACAGAAGGTCTAAAAGAGCAGTTTTGCTTAAGTAACTAAAATTTTAAATTTTTTGAGATATGACTATGTTGCAATAAAGGAGCGATATGTTTTTAAACAAATATCGATTTTTCCAAAATTTATTTTCTTACATCTTAAAATTATCTCAACTATTCCACTATCACGATTCGAAAGAGCATCCTTTGGACTACTATTTATTTATAGTCGGGTAGATGCACTATTTTCCATGTGTCCTAAAATGCCCATTGATCGTCTAAAGAATTTTCATATGTTTCTGAACAAAAATCGATTTTTTCAACATTAATTTTCTCAAATCCCAAAATTATTCCAGCTATCCAAGTCCAAATCTTTCCAATGACTTTAAAATCTTAATAAAATTCTTTATATGGCCCTAAATATATGACCAGTAGTGTAGATTTCTATTTTTAAAAATTACTTGCCATTACGCCAGTTTCCAATTTCATTTGAATTGTTGAAAATTGTTTATTCAAGTCGATTTATTTTTTATCATGTCTCTATTACGTCATCAGAATTTATGAGAAAATGATTAGAAATCAATTTCATCCATTCATTATTAAATTATTCTTTGTATTTAGAAAATTGTGTATCTTTTCGAATTTGTTTTTTGCCGGGAGTGGGAGTGCAAAGTTTCATAAAAGAAAAACTGAAAAATAATGATGAAGAAATAAATAATGAATGGCCATGTTTCAATTCAATTCAATTTGATTTTCATTCTTTTTTATATAAAGTCCAGATACACAAATTCCGCAATTCAAATTGCTTTGGTTTCTGTATATCCAATGAAAATGATATGTGTAGATATGTATGCATATGATATGTATGTATAGGAAATAAAAAGTCAATTCAAAAGAGTTTCACACGATCATGAATTTGATTGAAAATTAAATGTAAACAATTATTCAGCTGGAGTGCATATATGTTCTTCAAATTGGAAAAATTTTCGTTATTTGTTGGCAAATTCTACACTTCATGTGATAAATAGAATACAATTCGCATGAAATCTAAAATTATCGGAAAATATACCGAGCACTGCAGGTGAATTGTAAGTGAAATTACAAGAAAAATGCAAATATTAGCCAACTTCTGATTATCGTTGAAACGTGAAAATGTCAGATTGTTCGATAAACAATCAAGATCCATCAAAAATGTTGATAATTTTTAAGCTGAAAGTTCACTCCATAAAAAATGTATAACACGCGGTTATACTATTTTAATAGTAAGTGCGATAATTTTTGTCCGATGTTATATATAAAACCAACTGTTAATCTCTTCACAAGAGAAATCATTTTCAAGATTTAGGCACTTACTTTATATTTTTTATTTAAATTTTGCAATTAAGAATGATCAAATTTGGAAAATTAAGGGAAATTTCATATTTTCCCATTATACCCGATCAAAACCTTTAAGATATAAATTTAAAGAATATATTTATGCATACCGTTTGAAAGGGTTACCTCTTAGCTTTCAAAAATTTTTCGGTTTTTCGAAATCTGTTTACAAAAATTTCGGAAATCAGTAATTTTGTATGAAAAATCAACAAAAATAAACAGTTTTTGTCAAATAAATCAAGTTTGTAGGGTCTACTCAAGTAAATATATGTTTTTGATCGTGTAGTTACTAAGGTGTATCGCATCGTGTTATTAAAATGGCAACACAATGGTTAGTTTTCATAGGATATTACGTAGAGTTATTCAAATTTTAATCAAACTCAATCGATCAAATATTAATTTGGATTTCATAGACGAATATAGAAATAGGTGTTATGAGGCGGATTTTAGTGTGGAAAATGACCTCGGCCGTACATCCATACATAATTGGTCATTACAACCCTTCAGTCAGGAATACGATCTGGCTTTTCACACCCCTTATGTTGCATGAGCGGCGTGACCTACAGTTTAAAGTCTACTTCCGAACAACAGATTTTTGAGAAACTTTCTCATAGCAATTAACTTACTTGCTGAGTTTTTGCTAGAAATCTGCTGAGAAAATGTCGTTAAAGAAATCATCTGGGGTTTGAAGCGCATTCCAATCTGTAACATGCCAACACACTACCTACTACACTGCGGAAATTTCAATGACCGTATATGTTAAACGTAAATTGATGTTTTCTGCATAGGCTGCAAGGCAGAATTTACTTACACAACGAAAAGGCCGATTTCTTCTAGTATTAATATCGATAACGTATATTAATACTATTGAAGTCACCGTAGTCTAGTAGATAGTGTGTTGGCTTGTTAGATGGACCTCGTGTTCCAGGTCAGGCATCAAAACGAAATATGAAAAAAAGATTTCATGGCAAAAACTCTGCGAACAAACTAAAATTGCCATGAAAAAGTTTCTCAAAAAAATCTGGCGTTGGGAGTAGACTTTAAATCTGTAGGTTCCGGCAATCACGTATAAAATTAAAGCACGCAACATGATGTGGTGTGAGAAGCTAGGTCGGAATCCTGGCAGAAGGGCTGCAATGGCTAATTAGGTATCTATGTAAAGTGACATAGACATTCTAGGGGTGAAAATGCGATCCCGGTGCTTTGTAATTTACTTCTCTTTTGAGTCTGGATGTTATCTTACATAGAAATTTCTGTTATAAAGGAAATTGTAACATCTACTATGTGTCCATATCGCAATGTGCATCTCCTATGCCCTAAGTCCTAACCCTCATAATCGCTTTATTTTATGAGAATTCGATTTTGATTTTCAAGAAACGTTTTGCACCCCAAGGAACTTGCTCTACCTGTCCATCTAATCTTTCTCATGTGAGTATTTGAAAATTGGGTTTTCTCCTATTCTTTTTATCATCAGTATTGTTAAAAACCTCTTAAAATAGAAAAACCAAGAAAAGGATTTCAATTGCAATTTTAAAAAAGAAAAAATCGAAAAAAGGAGATTAAAAAAACGCCAATTCCTTTCGGCCTTATTACCATAATTTCCATTTAATTATAATGATGATGACGTTTTAAAAGGCAAAAAAAGTCAATTTTGGTAGACATTTAATGTCTAGTTTACGAATTTCGTTTCAAGCATTGTTTTCTCCCCTGATTCTCTTTTTTTTTCTTCTTGCAAAGATTAAAAAGCAAAACTTATTTTGTTTTTGTGCCATTTCTTATCGACTTTAAAAGAGCCGCCGGCTGATTGTGTTTCTTTTCTTTTTCTTGATCATCATCATTGGGTTACCAAAATATCGGTCACATTTACAATGTGGCTGACAAGTAAACGAGCTTCTGCTTCTGCCATTTGCAATTTTTTTTATTCCTTTCCCGGTATGCCTTAATCGTACATCCACTAGCAGTTGACTATGGGAAACATTTCGCTTATAAACGAGGAAAATTGAAATTATTTAATACACGGAGAATAATTGATTTGAAAATTTTCTTTTTTTTCTTTTCTTTTCTTTTCTAGAATGATAGGGTTGCCATTAGAGTTATTATGAAATCGTATTCCCTTGGCTTCTACGGGTGGGTCAAATGGACCTCCATACATACATAATTGGTCATTACAACCCTTCAGTCAGGATTACTTGACCTAGCTTCTCACTCACACCACTTATGTTGGGTGTGTTAATTTTATACATAAGTGGGGGGGACCTACAGTATTAAAGTCGTCTCCGAACGACAGATTTTTAAGAAACTTTTCATGGCAATTTCATTTTACTCTCAGAGTTTTTGCCAGAAATCTGCTGAGAGGACATCGCCGAAAAAATACTTTTTATAATTTATTTTGTTGTCTGGCCTGGGACTCAAACCCTGGCTTTACGTCTAATAAGCCAACACACTACCTACTAGACCACGGCGACCATAACTAAGTGCTTGACATTAAATGCCTAAACGTATGGCTTCAAAGAAATGTTCCACCTTCAGCATCTGTTCGAATAAGACCGGTACACTGACAAGGAATCGCGTTGCCGTCGCTACCAATAAAGAGGAATATTATTAAAAAGTCAGCGTAGTCTAATAGTAGTGTATTGACTTATTAGACGAGAGTCCGTGGTTCAAGCCACAGCTCAGACATTTCGAACAACACGAAATACGAAAAAAATGTTTGTTTCTACGACTTTCTCTGAGCAATCTTCCGGTAAAAACTCTGAGAGTTAATAAAATTGCTATGAAAAGTTTCTCAAAAATCTGTCTTTAAACTGAACGTACTGCCACTCATCGTTAAAATTAACCATACACAACAAAGGTGTGTGGGAAGCTAGTTTGTAATCCAAACTAAAGAGTTGTAATGAAAAATCTCATCTGAACTCGATAACAAGGCTGATTATTCCTTCCCGTGTACGATATTTAACAAATAGAAAGGAATATTTGTTGTTGTTGCAATCATTAAATGCGTTTCTTTTATTCTTCTTAATTTGGCATTTTCAAGAGATTTTATTTCACTCTCTGCAAGTCTTTTAACTGGCTTTACTAGCCACCAATATTGTTCTGTTGCTTATTTGGATGCGAATCAATTCGTTGTGATTCTAGTAGACTGGTATGGAGTGGAATGGACTGGCTGGCTCATGTCACACATTTATCATGTGAGTGGAGTGGAGTGGTTGTGGAGTTTCTTTCTTTTAACTGAGATTCGTACGTTTATTTCACATTATTCTTCAGTGTTATTAATTCAATTATTTTCTGGGATTTCTCTTTTTTTGCCTTTCCTTTATTTATACACTCGTGTCTCTATGCGAATATATTGTTATTTGGTTTTGTTTTTAATTACAATACATGTCTCGTAAAAAGTACATACTGGACGTTTTCATCTCATCTTTAACTTCTCAATGGCTAGAGTACTATATAACAGCAGACTGAGTTGCAGGCTGACGGGATGGCTGCTTGGCTGTCAGTATAACCCAATAGATGGATTTCAACAGTCCAATATTTTTTAAATCTTTTGTTCGTCTTTAACATAAAGTGGCTCAAAAATAATGTCAAAATAATGTTCAAAGGATTTCTTCTTGTTTCTATCAGTTGTTTAAGGCTCCACTCTCTCTCTATTGGCACACTTATAATATGAAATTATTTCTGCTTCACCTAGTAGTTCTTTCTTTTAAGTTCATTTCTTCCTTTCTTTCGACATAAAACTGTTTGGCTTTAATTGTTCTTTTAGTTTTTAGCAGCGTATTTTTCCTCATTTTCATTTTATTTGTAGTGAAATTTTAATTAAATTCATTAAATTGTAATTAATTAAGTTTGAAGTTCTTTTTTTTAGAATCTCTAATACTGCGTTAGCGTTAGGGAAGTGAATTTTAATTTTTTTTCCCGTCATTTTAAATTAAAGCATCATTCATTGAGTGTGATCTTGACTTTTAATCAAAATAATTGACGTATGAATTTTATTAAAAATTATGAGGCTTTAAATTTTTATTACTATTCCCAGGCAATATTTTATTTACAAAGAAAAATTTAATTTTTAAAACTAATTAGCAAATGATTACACAAACCCTCAAAGTTATGAGGGTGTCATGACATTTTCATGACATTTCCATAGAATTTTTGACCTGATTCGTAACCTGTCAGAAAATTCGTCTTAAAATGTATCATTACATACATAATAACTACAGTCATAGTGACGGAACTAGTTTTTCACACCACTTATGTTGTGTATGTTAATTTTATACATGAGTGGCGGGACCTACAGTTTAAAGCCGACTCCAAACGACAAATTTTTATGAGAGACTTTTCATAGCAATTTTATCTTCTCTCAGAGTTTTTGCCGGGAATCTGCTGAGAGGAAATCGCCTGGGGCTCGAACACTGGCTTTATGTCTATAAATAATATATAAATAGTATCATGTGTGTGAAGATAAATTCGAATTTGAAAATCCAAGACGCAACCCATAAATTTTAGCAGCGCCACACTTAGCGTTAACAGTGCACAATTTGGTCTAAAAAGCGCACAATTTGATCTTAACAGAGCAAAATTTGCCGTTAACAGAGCACTGTTAACTGTTTTACAGTATCCATTTGAACAAGTTTACTTGTTTAGCAGGTAATTTTAGGGCATATAGTAGGTCTACGAGTACCATATAATACTCTAGGGATTGCTCCAATGCCCCTTAATATTATCAGCAAAAAAGTCCTATATGAAGTGATATGGTATTGTAAAAATTGCCTTTGAAAACATAAATTTTTTGATAGAAATTCTCTAGAAGATCAGTGGCCATTTGGTAACATATAAGAAACTGTACCCTATACAGACTATATACAAATGGTAGCCCATATAATCTATCACATATTTTTGGCCAAAAATCGGTTCCTTAAAATTCAATATTCTAGAGAATTTTCATATATTTTCGACCAAAAATCGATTTTTTTAAAATTCAATATCTCGACTCACAAAATTATTTCAGCTATCCCACTGCCACGGTTGGAAAAAGGACCCTCTGTATATAGTCTGTATGGGGTACAAGAATAAATTGCATAGAAGCAGAATGCTATCAGTATTATGGGAATGATCACAACTAATGACACAAAGAATATTTAAGGGACTAAGGGAGAGGGGAAATAGGTAAGATTTGTTCAAGGACATTTCAAATTTCAATCGCTTTACATAGTAAATTGTAAGATGCACAAAAATCTGTTGATAGAAATTTCTACCAGATTCAAAACGGATTGCGAATTCTACGAATTTATGTGTGTACAGCTTGTAAAAATCCGTGTACAAAATAAAAAAAACCCGGAGGCTGACAGCCTATTATAGTAAGGCCCATTATGTTGGGTTGTATTTATAAAACAAACTCTTTCAAGCTTCGCAATACATTTCACAGCATTCGGAGTTGCATGACAGTTATTTTCTTAGTGTTCCAAGGAATGAAGATTATTTTGCAGATCCCCGATTGCCGTCATTTGTGTCAAGCAGTAAGAAAGATTCCCTTTAACCTGAGCTTTCTAGCGGAGCTTTAACGTACTGCCTGGCTGTTCGGTTTAAAAAAACAACTTTTCTAGGTGGGGTAGTCTTGCTCATTCGCACAACATACCCTAGGCAGCAGAGCCTCTGCTGTTTAATGGGTTTTTGTATATCATTGTTTGCAACCTATGGCATGCCTTGAAGACAGAGAGTGAACTAAGCCATGCGTTAACTCATAAGGACAAATCAGGTACAATATGAAGCAAGAAGAAAATAATGAAAGATATGGACTAAAAGATTTATTATAACGTTTTTGTTTTACGTGAATATTTCCACTATCCATAGCTAGAGAAGAAGACTTCTTGCCATGTAACAGGCATTAGGTTCTGCAATCATTAGAATAGCCTCAGATTCCAATCCAAGCATGTATGTCTAGTGTCAATGTGACATTTTTCGTAAAGCTTGTTACCCAAAGTCTAAAAGGCTAGCGTTTTAGTTTGAGGAATATGATGCTAAATGCTGGTGTCATGTTCATTGGAGCAGATAGGATTGGATGCTAAAGTTAAAAGAAAGATTATGCTGGTAGAGCACTTAGAAAGCGAAGGTGGACCGGTCAAAATACTGGAAGGAATCACAGTAGAATCAAGGATATTGGTAAAGTGAAAGCTCTCAGACATAAGAAGCCGTAGGCGACTGAAGAACGACTTAAGATGGAAGCCAAACGTTCGCAAAAAAGGCAGTCTTGGATGTATATAAAAAACTCGCTCTCCTTAATGCATTGATATCACCTTACCGGAAATTGTATGAGCAGACGCTAATTACATTCTTTGATTCTAGATCATTCACAAGTTGGTGGTGATTAATAAGTTAATGCCCTTGGACATTCGCTCTACCGGAGATAAAATAGAAATATAAAACTTGCCACCTGAAGAAATAGTCTAGTACGGTTCACACCACCCAATGCGGCAATTTAAGGCTGGGTATCAGTGGTAAGCTCTTACAGGAATGTATTGGTGATCATACAGAAAATTTTAGGGAATAGAGTAACAAAAGTAAACATTAATTATTCACAAGTGACAATCCGCATTCTTGTTTACTTGTTTAACCCCACAGATTCAAAAGACTATACAAGGCCTGGTTTACGTTGAGCTATGTGAAACCCCTTTTAACTGTACACATTCAAATTGTGATTGGTACTTCATTATTAAAATATTTCGAAAAAGAAAGTGCATGCCTTACGTGCTATGCAAGCATTGTAAATTACCATCAAAAGTTTAACAAGTTTTGTGTGAATTCTTTAAGCCATTTGCTTAACCAATTAAAATTTTGTTTCAAATTTGTTAAGGCGAAAAAAAAAAAAACTTTGCATACATTTCTGTTGAACTTTAAACTGATGCAAGAATCAGCAATCAAAAAAAGATTTTTTCTCTTTTCATTTCAATATCAAGTTTGGCGTGCTGCTTTAAAAAGAAAATGAACAGAAAAGAAGCGAAATGAAATGAAAAAGTAAAGAATGTTCGTAAATTAAAACTGAAATTATGAATTTTTGAACAGACACGGTCATATTGTGCCTCATTTAGTGGCATTCGCAAACTACTGTGTCTTCTGGCGACGGCGCTCATACCCCAAACCCATTTGCTGGCACTGTCACAAAATTTTCTGGTTTTTTTTTTTTGGTTCTCTTCACATAATTTTTTAATGGCATCAACTGCAATGCCACACAGTTGAAAATGATGCAACATAAGTGAGCCAACTGTAAAATTTTTACCAAAAAAACAGATGGAATAAGGAAAAAAAACAAAGACCAGAAGTAAAAAAGTGTCACACCGAAAAAAAATGTGTAAAAGAAGAGTTACACTAGGAGAGACTGACTGCTGAAGGCAGTGGCAGTACACTATGAAGAGAAATATGCAGATGATTGATATTCTTTCAACTTATTTGTTGCTGCCTAATGCTTCTTGTCTTTTGCTCTTTGTAAAGCCTGTCTATGAGCCTGTGTGTTTGCCACTTGTACCACACGACTCTTGCAATCACATATTCATGATGATCTTTTAAATGCCATCGTATTGCTGTTATGCTACTTGCTTGCGACTTTTTATTTGCAAACTCCAAAATTTTTTGGTACTTAAATACTGCAAATGAAGTGATTCAAAAAAAAAAAAAAGAAAGACTATTTTGAGTGTGCAAAAGTTGCAAAGATTTTGTGTTGCTGTTGTTGTCCTAAACAAGGAAGTCGAAAATGTGACATCTCATGGATTATTATTTTTAGGCCCAGCCAGCCATTATGGGTCGTTCGTTGTCTGCAACTTTAACTTTAACAACAGCAGCAACAGTAGCAGCATCTGTCCATATAGAATATAAAAATCAAAATAGTAAAGAACAAAAATAAAGAAATGTTTCCCTATAATAAATGTAATTTATATTCTGGCGGCATATACAAGTTGTGTGTTTTTAGGTTTCTCTACTATTTATAGTCAGGCCCTCTCTATAAAAATACAATCATAATTTCGAATCTGTTTTTTATTTCAATTTATTTTTCTTCTTTTTAGTTTTTTTAAGGCAAAAAATATTTCCTGATACACCAAAATAGCGTAAAGATTGATGATTAATTGCAATAAAACTTAAACGATAATTTCGATAATAATTTCGGGACATAAAGTTTCTAAACCAAAATTATTTCTTAAAACACGTTAAGACCTAGAGAACTTCCTTTGATAACACACGACAGAAATATTGTTCGTCTAAAATTTATCGAACCTCTCGAAAAGCATAAAATTATTGCGATCAATTTCTGGCTCACTACGGCGACTATATTGATTGTAAAATAAACTACCAGAATTGACTTAGTTTTCTCAAAGTAAATTTCCATAATTTGGATAAGTTGTTCCGGCATTGAACGTTTCATGATGTCCTAATAAATCTTACTGAACAGAAATTTCTAAACAATTTGATATTGTCAGCTGATAATTATCGATAGTTATCGATATTCGCCGTGGTCTAGTGGGTAGTGTGTTGGCTTATTAGACGAAAGGCCCGGGTTCGTATCCCAGGTCAGACATCAAAACGAAAAATATTTCTTCGGCGACTTCCTCTCACCAGATTTCTGGCAAAGACTCTGACAGCAAAAATTGCCATTAAAAGCTTCTCAAAAATCTGTCGTTCGGAGTCGACTTTAAAAACTGTAGGTCCCGCCACTCATGCATAAAATTAACGCACACAACATAAGTGGTGTGAGAAGCTAGGTCGTAATCCTGACTGAAGGGTTGTAATGGCCAATTATGTATGTATGTATCGATATTCTTGCATGAACTTGTAAGATTTTCTGCCAAAATCATAGGGACGGTTTGTTTGGATCTCTCTATTTGCTACACAATATTTGAAGCCTTACCAATCATGATTTTATAGTTAAAATACCGGACATACATTTGGCCATTACAACCATCCAATCAGGATTACGACCTAGCTTCTCATAAGACTTACATTATTTTATACATGACTGGCGGGACATACAGTTTCAAGTTAAAGATTTTATGACAATTTTATTTACTCTCAGGGCCATTATTACAATTTGCCGTTAAACTTGGATTTAGTTAAAGGTACCTTTAGCTAAAGAGAACTATAAAGTTGCCTTTAATAGATTTTCGTTATTACAACTTAAAGACAAAATAAAGTTAACTTTTTCCAAAAAAAAATATGGCAGTGCCGGAGCAATGTCGGTAACACTGCTCAATTAAACAAGTTTTTTTTAAAGGCAGTGGCAACGACGGGCTTTGTTTTTTGTTGTATTTGCTCATTTTGTTTAAATTTGAAGTTGCCATATTGAAAATAGTATACGATATGGCAAATTCAAACATAAAGTGAGCTTTAAATGTTAAAAGTAGGATGATCTTCCCTTTAGCTTAACGATCACTTCTATCTTATTGGAGTGCTCATAATACATAATAGAAAATATAAGTCTTTTAACGAGAAATTTCCTAGTCAAGCGTTTACAAATAAACTCCGAAAGTAAACGAACATACATAATTGCCATGACGACAGCTTCTCACACCACTATGTTGTGGTCGTAATTTTATACATGGTGGCGGGACCTAATCTTAAAGACGTCTACCACAACGACAGATTTTGAGAACTTTTCAGCCATTTTTACTCTCAGAGCTTTGCCAGAAATCTGCTGAGAGAAAGTCGCCGAAGAAACATTTTTTTCGTTGTGATGGTCTGAACCTGTGGATTCGAACCCGGGTCTTTTGTCTAATAAGCCATCACAACTAGACCACAGACCACGGCGACTTCTAGACGAAAGTACAATAGCTGGGATATGAAAATTTAGGGTGCAAGGCAGAGAAATACAATTTTCCCTTAAATGGGCCTTAATTCAATTGTACCTCCAATAAATAAAGTACTTTTCACTTGACCTCTAATAAGTCAGTGGAAGAAGTGCACAAAAACAATTATTTGAAGGAAAAACATTGAATAATAATAATAAAAAAAAACTTTTTTAAAGTCCCATAAAATCTGATATCTTTCTTACTTTTTTATGATTATTTTAGAATCTTAACTGCTCGCTGATTTTAAAATAAACTTTGCATATCTGTATGAATACATTCTGTTTAAATTAAATAATTTATTTTTATAGTTATGTATTCTTTGTAAAAAGAAATCCATTTTGTTTTTATTTGCAAAACATTCTGGGCTTCTCTTTGCAGCGCCATCACGTCTGGACGACGTGTCTTTCTGGTTACGTTTTTATTCATTTCGGGGTCTTGTTTTGTTAAATTTTTTTGTTTCCTTTTTCTCTTTTTTTTTTTTGATTATTTTATTATTTTACAATTTAGTTTTCATTTTTTTTCCTGTCTTTCTTCACTCGTTAACAGCCAACAAAATAAAGAAATTTTTCCATCTTTTTTGTGCCTTTTGGTACTTTTTTTTTGCTTTCATCTTGACATTGTGAAAAATATTACAAAAATTTACACAATAAATTATCATTTAAATTGCTTAAAAATGTTAAAAATGATATTATTGCCGTAAAAGTATAAAGAAAATATGCGAACATAACAATAAAAACCATAGAGATGGATGGATGGATGATATTGTGGTTAAAAAAAAACACACACTCTAAATGGTATGCAATTTAAAAATTTAACAAAAAATAAAAAAACTTATGACCATAAAAGAATTTTTAATAAAGAAAGAAAATGGAGCCTAAGCAGTAAACATGCGGCTTTAATCATATTGATATGACCCCAGAGCAGACTAATCCTTCCTATAGAAGGACAATTTACATCCTTGTTTAAAAGTCATTCGATATAACACAACAAATAGTGGGACAGAAGTTCAGTCCCCGAATGCAGTATTCACTGTCAATCAGAAAGCTTGAAAGTTGATTTCAAGCTTAAGTTTTTGCCATCGAAAGTGTGCCCATTCCAATTTACACTGGCAGTACACAAAACGGGCAATAGCAATACTGTCTAACAGTGAGGTTACCATACAAGTACTCCGCTTTTAAAGTTGAATTGAGTTTAGAATGAAATTCTGAATTAACTAGACTTGTGCAGCACCTCAAGTCATTTGAAAATTAATGTGAACGAGATCAGCTTTCGAGAAGAGGAGCTACCCCACCTTTGATGAATTCAGAAAATAAGTATTTGTGGGAATGGAAAAGAAATTGAGAAGCGTATACTGGATAAAAGGACAAATAAATAGAGATGGACCGACCTTCTTCTCAAGTCAAATTGATTTGAAACAATCTAAACTTTTGTTGTACAATTACAATGAGAAGTGATTTGAGTTAAACATTGGATAATAACAAGTAGCTTGGGGATAATAACAGGCATTTTACTGGAGATATGTTGAGCATGATTGATTCACGCTCAATATATAGGCTCAGAAACATACTTGTAGCGCTTTAAAGCATCTCAAAAGGAATCACTTGTGTATTTACTAAATAATGGGTAAGGAGTTATCCCTATAGGAGATTGTAGGAGAGATTTCTGAATATTCTATACAGATTGCAGGCAGTTCAATAATAAATAATTTTATTAATCTGTAATCAAAATCAATCGATGTATAGAAAACATCGATGAATTTTACAATAAATCGATATCATATTTCCGAGACAGTACGTCTAAGTAGAATACTAAATAGACCACAGAATGGTTTTCTTTAAGCCCTTACAAAGATCTCTCCTTGGCTAAGTCCTTAACAATGACAGCCTTGATGGTATAATCAAAATGAAAATGCCAGAAAAAGTTCTCCTAGATGGCTATGCAGATGACAGCAGTATTTGTAACCTTCGTCGACAAGATAGACAAGATTAACGATGTTTTCATGTATACAAAAAGCTCCATAAATTACTTCGGAATAAAGTTTGATGCGTAACTCGAGGTTTTAATAAGACTTATGGAAAGTTTGGGTAATTCCACAGCAAATAGGTAGAAATAGATAATGGAGACGTGGGAGATATGGAATACGAAATTGATATCTACAAAGAGAAATGCGCGTCATACATAGGAGTCGTGAATGCTTTCGTTAGATTTTCTATAGAAACAATGCAATGTAAGATTTATAAAAAAATGAGTTAAAAGTTGTATTCGAACGGATTATTGGGGAATGATATTGGAATTTGAGAAAGTGGCTTTGCGTTGACATGTTTAATACGTTTTTTTATGTTAAATTGAGGTTCAAAGATCGATAAGGAAAAGTCCAAAGAATTTAAAGGTGATTTCAAATTACACTTTAGCTAAAGTTATACTTTAACTAAATCCAACTTTAAGGGCAAGTCGGAATAATGGCCTTTAATAAATTACATATTTACGAATGTAAGAGTTATGTGTGTCCTACTACTCTATGGTTTCTTTATTCCAAACCTCTGCCATTCCTTCTATACACGTGTAAACCCAACCTTAAAATTTTGTATGCGAAAGTGGCGAACTCCAAGCCTTTGCGGCTTATAATTACGTATTTCACCTGGACTAAAAGATGTGCTTCCTTTTTATAATTTATTAATGATCATTAACAATTAAAATTGTTTCTTTTTATTTTATCTGTTTCTGTTTCTGTTTTCATAAATCATACGGAGACTCCCTTTAAAATTATAAAAAAAAAAATATTAATTCAGAAACAAAAAGAAGAAAAAAGAAATTCATCCATTGGATGTACAATACGTACGCAAATATTGTGCCAGAAAATTAATACTCAAACCAAATCAAATCGTATTACATTAACCCATATATTAAAGCATACAACAATCAGGAAATAAACCAACAATAACAACAACAACATCAGCAGCAATCACAACACCACAAAAAAAACTGCAACAATTGCAAATCAAGAAACAATAAATTTGATTGGATTTCAGCATATTTATGAGCGAATATGCAAAAAACAAAAATTATCAAAAAAAGAAAACTTAATAAAAAATAATGAAGAACAAAAACAAAAACAAAAAAGAAGAAGAAGGAAAACGATACTGAAACGATATTACGGCTGACATTTAATGCGTGGTCGTGAATAAACATAAAAACTTATAAGGGAAGGAACACATGCATGTGTCATGCATGATTGATGAAAAACTGAATGCTTTCTGTAGGAGACTGCAGTGGGGAGTAGAGTAGAGAGAGAGTACGAAACGTAATAAACAGCATAAAAGTACGTGATTATTTAAAGGTTTGGATTTTAAATTTGTTATGGGAGAAGTTATATTTAAAACAATGACAACAGTGAGTAACAAAAGTAAGTTTTAGTTGCATTCGCATGCAAGCTGATTGCAACAGAAAATTTGCTTTCGAATTGGCAAATTAAATTTCGTAAATACCTTTGCATCCCATGGGAACACTATTTAACCCAACAAGCCATCTAGTGCTTAACGCTTTAAATTTTACGGCTAAACAAAATATAAAGGCTTCAACCTTTAAGGATTTTAGTGGTTTGTGGCACATATGGGATAAGAAAACTCCACAAGAACAGTGTAATGGGGTCATATCGTACGATTTCGGTATCTAATTCACATACGTGAATGTACACGTACCTAATTGGTCCCTTCAGTCAGGATTACGATCTACTTTCTCACACTACTTATGTTATGTGTGTTAATTTTTTACATAAGTGGCGGAACCTACAGTTTGAAGTCGACTCCATGCGACAGATTTTTGAGAAATTTATTCGTGGTAATTTTTATTTACATACTCTCAGAATTTTTGCTAGAAATCTGCTGAGAAGAAGACCTGCTGTTGGTTTTTCAGACCTTGGGTATGAAACGATGTGTTTGGACTAATGCTTTCATAGATGAAGGCAACTGTTGATGAGCTCGTCTCCATTTTAACATGTTCACGCCGACGCTGTAATTCTTGCTTATCGCCCACGGGCAGCTGCAGATAGTGCTTTTCGCTCTATCGGACGGCAGCCATTATGCAGCATAAAATAAATAAAATAAGAACAAAAGTAAATGCTTTTAACAGAACTTGAGTACAAAATATTCTTTTTCGGGCGTCGAATTATTAAAAATCTGAATATCTGATGTTTCGTGCCGTCTAAAAGCATAATCAAATGGGTACCACCGTGGGGCTGTCTAGTGCTGGCCACCAGTAGTATGCGCCGCCCAATAAGGCAGTCTAGTGCGGGCCACCGGTGGTAAGCGTCGCTGGGAACGTGTTAAACCCATCCGAGAAGATAAACTAGCTGCCCAAGAGTTTATTTAAACCTCAATAAAGTATTATTACACTAAGTATACCTATACTTGAATATATTCGGTTAGTTTAAAGAGGATTCTGTCACCACCTTTACATATTTATTAAACGGCAGTAAGTGGAGCATAAGATTGAAAGCTACACCAGAGTCTTTCTGGCAGTCGAAATGACTTGGCACCACCAGTTCCTTTCCTTCAGCAATATTAAGTGACCTGGCCATACAAGAATTAAGTAAAACTAACTCAGTTTGTCTAAAGACCCAAAAATCTGTTGAGAGGAAGTCGCCGAAGAAATATTTTCTTATATTTCGTTTTGTTCGGGTTTGAACCGTGGTCTCACGTCTAATAAGGCAATACACTAAATGCTAAGCTATGGCGACTATAATTCACATCACTTTCTAAAGTGCTTGTGCAAAATATTCAATTTGGCACGAAGCGTTGTTCTGTTTAAAACATCCAGACATCGTAGCCTAATAGATAATGTGTCGGCTTATTAGATGCAAGGACGTTGTTCAAACATCTCGAACAAAACGAATAATTTCGCGTTCGGAGTCGACTTTAAACTGTGGGTTTCGCCACTCGTGGATGAAATTAGCATACACGACATGTGTGGTGTGACAGGCTAGGCTATAATCTCAACCAGAAGGAGTCGACTTTAAATTGTAAATCCCGCCGCGTATGTATAAAATTAACATACACAACATGTGTAGTGTGACAGACTAGGTTGTAATCTCAACTAAAGGATTGTAAAGAGCAATTTCAAAGTTCAAACAGACTTTTAGAAAATATTTTAAATTTTTATCAAATAATTTATTACACATTTGTTATAAAATTCAATTTAGAAACATCATTAACAAAAATTTACAGAAAAAAATAATACGATTAAATTAAAAATGATTTTATTTTTCTTGTATTGAAAATGGTGGTGGTGTGAAAAAAAAAACATAATTTTTTTGTCCATGCATACTTTCAAAAACATCAAATTAAAATATCATTTCCTTTCCATACACTTGTTTCCTTACAATAAAAAAAAAATACGATAAAACTCTTGTTGTTGGAAACTGTTGACATAAAATTTTAAATCAAAACAGAATGGGGTACACATTATGATGGATGGATTGGATGGATGTATAGAAGGGCAAACCAGACCGGCAGGCAGAGAGCATAATGTTGGTCATTTTGCTTTGCCCTTCAATATGCAATATTTTGTTGATTTTTAAGTGAAAACCCCATAGTGACCAACTAATTAAGTTAAAACACCATTATGACACTTAAGGAAAACTGCACAGCAGGACATCAGTGATTTTAAAAACACAAAAATAAAACAAAAACAATTAATTTACAAGCAAAAAGAGAGAAAGAGAGAGAGAGATAGAATTGTTGTGCAATCATACCACAATCGAGAAGGAAAACAGCTACAATTCTAGTATAAAATGTGGAGGACAAAATACGCAGAACTAAGAAACATGAACGAAATAAAAGAGGGACGACAAGAGCGACCAGAGAGACAATACCATGCCAAACAGACATATTGGCTACTGGCCAATTAAGAAAAAAAATTACAATAAAAAATTTAAAACATAAAAGCAGTATTGATTGAAAACCTAGCACAGAAAATGTCTAAGAGAACAAATTATAAAGCGTAGCATGGAAGTACCTGTTTAAAGATAAAGATTAAAACAAGCTTTTTTGTGATTGATTGTTCACAAATAAAATTTTTTATTATCACATCTAGGCAGTAAGATGTATGCCAATGCATTTTATAATCAAACTAATTTGCAATCGAGCTCCTCTCTTGACAAAATTGGATGGGTCTGTTCGGATAATGAGGATCTGAATTAAGAGTTTAGTGGAGGGAGACAATGTCTGGTGGATAGTATTCTGGCTTATTAGATGCAAAGTCGTGGCACGAACCCTAGCTTGGACATTAACAAAACAAAATTTAAAAAACATTTTTTCGGCAAATCTTCTGGCAAAAAATTTTCTTTCTACCACTTCTTCTGGCAAAAACTCCGAGAGTAAATAAAATTGCAAGTTTCTCAAAAATCTATCGTACGGAATCGATTTTAAGCTGTAGGCCACGTCACTGGCAAATAAAATTAACACACACAACATGGGTTAGGTAAGAATTTAGCTTGTAATCCTGACTGAAAGAGGCCAATTAAGTAAGAAAGATTTTTTTTTTTTTAACCAACACTCAGGGGATGGCCCCTATTCATTCAGTGCATTGTGCAGGTTTAGGAAAATAGGTTATAGGAAGGAGGAAAGAGGGAGTAGTGTTTATGGACATTCGATTTAAATTCACCAATATCGTAATTGACGGGAAAAACTCTCGCAGGAAGATCATTCCACAAGCGAGCAGTGTGGGCAAAAAATTAATTCTCCCTGTAATGCATTGTGCGGTTTACTGAACAATCACCCACAAAAGGATGTGCTCTGTGAGAAGCTCGAGTACCACGTAAAAATATGTGGTTTTCGGGAACCAAGCCTCTTATCTCCCGAGAGCACCTCCCATTATAGTACCGATAGAACAGTGAAACACACGCCACATTGCGACGATGCTCCAACGAATCAATAGAGTTGGATACCCTACTGTCATTAATAAGCACCTTCGCCCTCTCCTGTACGCGGTCGAGAAGCTTCAAAATAGACTTTGGAGCACCGGCCCATACATGAGAGTTGTACTCCATCCGGGGTCGGATAAAGGTCCTGTAAATAGTAAGAAGGTCGGATGGAGTGAAGTAGGCACTTGAATGCTTCCTTCGACACTCGAAAAATGTGATCGTTCCAACGAGCATCACAACTAATTCTCATGCCCAGAACATCAAGAGCATCCGCCTCCTCAATATCTACATTACCCATGAATACAGATGACAGAACACCAGAGCCAGCATCACGCCGGTGCGTCAAAAAACAACATTGGGTCTTGCGCGCATTGAAATCGACCCTGTTCGCGCGGCCCCACTCAGAGATTGCTATCAGGTCACCTGTGAGTGTGTCATTCATGTTCGACCTCCTTGCCCCAATCTCCAAAAGGCTCGGCCTCCGATCAAATGAATATGAATGACAAATGTTACTGTCATCCGCAAAAGAGTAAATAGAATTCGAAGTAATAGACAGAAGGTCTTTAAGAAAAACAAGAAAAAGATACCTACGCCACCGAGTCTTAAGTATCTATTTCCTCTTTTAATCAAGTTTTTAATAACTTTTCCTGAACTTCCTTCTGAATGATTTCTATTTTTCACCCCCTCACTGTTCAAAACCCTATACAAATCCCTACACCATATCAACTGCTATATAAAATGACAGCCACACTTACAAACACTGCAGTTTACAAACTACAAATTACAACAGCAAAACAAACAAACAAAACCAAAAACCAAAAAAAACAGTCATACTACTTAGGCTGTGTGTAGTAAAATTGAAATTCATGCACATGCGCAAAGATAAATTTCAAATAAGACACGGACTGGCAGCAGCACCGATGTTGAGAAGAAAACTTTAAAAATGTCAATGAAATTTATGAGACACACACGCACAATAACAACAACAACAACAAAATGCAACACTAACAACAAAAACGAAAACAACAATACAACAATACACAATACAAAATAATAAAGATAGTTAAATTACAATTAAAATGAAATGAAATATTTTCAAAACTACCGTTAGGTGTGGTGTGTTTATGCATGTGGCTTGCGAGTTACTCTTCTTGCATTGACTTCCGTTTCCAGTTTAAAAACAGTCATCCCTACAACAACAAACGAGACATTAGTAGTGGAAGTGATTCAAATTTAATTTCATTTCCACAGTGTTAGTGTGGTTTGAGTAATTTTTGTTTTTTGGATATTTATAACGGGTGTTGCATATGGTGGCTTTAACATAATAACGAATGTGTTGCCAGTGTCAGTGTCAATGTCACATTTGACAGCTCCGGTGCCTTGTGGTCTATGACTTATTGACTTATTACAAGAAATGCAGTAGACATTCAAGAATTTATTTATTAGAGGTGATAGGGGTGATTAACACTCTCATAATTCAATGCAATTTAATTTTATAACACAGCAGACAAATTGATTTGTTTTGAACAATACTGTTGAACTTGAAACTGCACTCAGAAGCCCTACCGATTGTTGGGACTCTCTCATAATTCACTTCTCTAATCTGAAGTCATGTGTACTCTATGAGGTCCTCTAAGAAAACTATCTTGTACCGCTGAGAAATCTTAATAAATTCGAGAGATAATATCGGGGCCGCCATCTTACATTTTTTTTTCAACTAGTGCTTATTTCGTGAATGTGGTAACACTAAGGTCATGTCTGATTTGACAGATAATTAGTTTTATCCTTCCGCTGAACGAATGTGGTTGTGTATACGCGTTTTCCCTTCGCTAAGTGGGCCTGCGATCGACTTATAGAAGATACCAATTTTGGCAAAAAAAAAATCATCTTTTCAGATGAAGCTCATTTTGATCTTGGCGGGTATGTAAACAACCAAAATTGTTGCATTTAGGGCACAGAAAACCCGCACGCATACATTGAAAAAGCGACGCATCCAAAACGAGTCATTGTTTGGTGCGGATTTTGGTCCAGAGGCATAATTGGGCCATTGTTCTTCGAAAATGAGCAAGGAGTGGCCGTTACAGTCAATGACGATCGTTATCGGGCCATGTTGAACGAATTTTTGTTCACAGAAATTGAAGAAGAGGATATTGGCAATATTTGGTTTCAACAGGACGGCCCTACGTGCCACACAGCCGAAGCTACACTCGACGTTTTGGGAACTGTTTTTGAAGATCGCATTATCATGTCGTGTACTAATTCCTTCACGGCTGTTCACATAGAGATTAATGATCTTCAGTTCATGTTCATATTATTGAACGATTTTGTAATGGTTCAGTCATCAAAAATTTTGGGAGAAACCAAGGACCCATAGCCATCGGAGTATCTGATGAATCTGGTACCTGCCATTGTCACTGATATAGATTAAAGTCACGTTGTTCTCGTTGCAATTGTCACTTGTAGGTATAATCTCTCTTTATAGTATCTTTGCTTCTACGAGATATCCCTGGCCTTTTGTGTATGGTGACCAATACAATCGTGTATTAGCCCAACAGACTTTTTAAGTCTAAATATAGATCTGGCAGCGGTACGTTTTATGAAAATATTAAGTGTTGAGTTAAGAAATGAAAATTCAAAAAGGTGGGGCCAATAAGCCACCTTCGAATGGCATTGAACTGTGTTTTGTTACTGCCACACAGTGTTTCTGGTCATTTTGACAACACATTCTATTACTATGTACACGTATGCAGCTTTATTACGTAAATCGCAATTAACGCCAATATTGATCTCAATAAAATCTCACTTAATTATTGCTCAATTAAATACAGCACTGTCATAAGTCTGTTTAGTGAGAATATTACAAGTAACAGAACACTTCCTGGTGACAAACAAAACAAAAACAATGTTTTTGAATCATCCAGCTGTTTTGTTTAGCAGCTGTCAAATGAATATTGAGTAAGCTGAATATTGCGTGTATTTATTATACCTGAACGGCTAAAATATTGTTCTCAATTAACCGAATATTGCCTCAATTAAATTGCATACGTGGACATCGTAATTGAATACTTATTCACTTGAGCTTAAGGCATCAAATGATTGAAAAAGAAGATAAACTATATGATTCCTTGATAGGGTTTCAACATACCTACATATGTCTTCATTAGATAGTTAGTATCCCTCTGTTAAATTTTAATTAAATGTCATCATCAAATCTATTTTTCGTTTTCCGAATGTCATTGGCGCGTGTATTGTATGACATGAGCATGAAATGGATCATTGAACCAGAGAAGGCAAATGCAACTTTCTTAAGAATTATTTCTTCAACTTCGTCGGCGTCTTCGCAAACATCCAGAACTTATGGAATGAAACTGTTTTAGTAAAAAAAAAAAAAATACCAAAGACTTGTGCTTACGTAAATGGAAATAAAATTCATTGTCGTTATGAGTGATTGCAAGAAAAAGCAGAAAACAACAATATGAGGCACAAGCAAATATTTAATTTTAATTTTTAAAAGTTTTTAATACCAAGATAATGTTATAATCCCTACAACGTAAACATCGTATCACAGCTCTGTTGCATTTAACTTTTGCTGTACGTTTTAATGTCAATGTAATAAAACTGTAAATTGTTGTCTATTTTCAATCACCAGTACCAGCACAGCCCGTGCCCGCTTACCTCCCCTGTGCAAATTAGCTTAAAGCAATGGGCTAGGCGCTATCAGGCGGGCTATCATATGGTGTTGTTGTTTTAGCATTTCATTTTAAAATCTTTTAAAACAGATTCTCAATCGTTGAGGTTCTTCTGATCATTTGTATTGTACATTCGTCATTGGGGATGCAGCATCATTTGCCATTTAAAGGCACAAATGCAACAATAACTGCAAATATAATAATGACAACAACAGCAACAACAACAACAAAAACTATTATATTTGTTGTATAATGCCACTTATGGCATTTTGCTATTATTGCACAACACAACATCTCTTATTGCTAAAAACAACAGCAAAGAAACAAGAAAAAAAAAACATCATCATCATCAACAACAACAACAACAATCCTCATAACATATTAAGATGCTATTATAGTTACAACAACAACACTGACACATGAAGTGGTTATATTAGGAACGCACCAAAAATTACAATAACAACAACAACAACAACAAAATTAAAAACCACAATCTTAAAACATGTTGTTGTTGTTGAGATAGCACTGAGAACGGACGGACGAATCTTAGTTCGACTAGACTAGACTCTCTATCTTAACTTGGCTTGCCTGTGCTGACAATCTGCCTATGTTTGTCTGTCATCCTGTTTATCAGTCTGTTAGTCAACCATAAGCAAAAAAATATTGTTGTATTAAATATTTATTGTTGTTGTTGTTGTTGTTGTAGTTTCTGTTGTTCTTGTATGTTTTTTTGTTTTTTTTGTTTTTAATAAAAAGAATAAAAATAAACATCTTGCCTTGTCTTATAAGATTTTATTTGTTGTTTTTGTAGCATCTTCTAGTTGGCTACAGTGTAAGCGAAAAGTGATCAAATATTTTAAAAGAAGGAAAAAAAATTTTTTTCTCCTCATATTTGCATCGCATGCATTCATAATTGATCAAACAGTAGGACTCAAGCAACATAGCGTAAGTGCTTGTACGAATCAATAAATTTTAATACCCTACAGCCAGTAATTTTAACACGATGACAGTTAGTGAGAGCTAACCGTTTAAACCTGTTTTAGAAGGCAAAAAACCTGCTTCGATATTTGTTGGTACCAAAAGAAATCGTACTAGGAATTCACGCGTTTATTGGCTTATTGGACTAGAGTTCGTGGTTTAAACCCCAGCTTAGACATCTCAAACAGAACGTAATATGAAATATATTTCTTTTTCGATTTCCTCTCGGTAGTCTTCTGGCAAAAAAAATCAGAAAATAAATAAAATTGTCGTCAGAAGTTTCTCAAAAGTTTGCTATTCGAAGGCGACTTTAAACTCATGGCCCAAAATTAAAACACACAACGTATGGGAAGCTAAATTATAATCCTGACTAAAGTAATATAATGACCGCGAACAGAAAAGGGGTTAAAAATTTCGATAATATTCTAGAGGATATCAACATCCTTGAAGCCATTAGAACCTCACAGGATTAGAGTACATTTCTTTCTCAGTTTAGACTGAACTCGTGAGTGACATGATAGCATACAAATACATACATAATTAGCCATTACAACCCTTTAGTCTGGATTACGACCTAGCTTCTCACACCACTTATGTTGTGTGCGTTAATTTTATACATGAGTGGCGGGACCTAGAGTTTAAAGTCGATTCCGAACGACAGATTTTTGAGAAGCTTTTCATGGCAATTTTTACTCTCAGAGTCTTTGCCAGAAATCTGCTGAGAGGAAGTCCCCGAAGAAATATTATTCGTTTTGATGTCTGAGCTGGGATTCGAACCCGGGGCTTTTGTTTAATAAGCCAACACACTATCCACTAGACCACGGCGACCACGACATGATAGCATAGCCCTGAAAATTTGGACTTTTTTGTGCAAATAATATGGCTTCAGGAGTTTCCGAGAGGATTTTGCGCGCTGAACACACGAATATGGGTTCAAATTCCAATTTCCATCACCTCAGGCTTTCGAGAAAAAGGGAATTGAAACTCCCTTTGTAGAGCTTAACACTGACGTGCTAGAACCCTCGCTATTTTCAGAAATTGATCTTTGCTCTTTAAAATAAACCCAAAGCCAAACTGATTACATGTAGTCCTAAAATAAGGGATGGGTTTATGTCAAGGGGTGCAAGAGAAAAAGAAACACATGACGGAGGTCCTTAAAAATTAATCACTGATCACAGATCTTCATTCAGATTTGAAATATTCAAAATGGCGGATCCAATATGGCCGTCGAGGTAGATCTGGTTAAATTTTTATAAACCTCGACCGCCGTATTGGATCTGCCATTTTGAATTTTTGAACACAGATTCGTGTTTAGCGAGCAAAATGCCTACCGAAACGCCTGGAACCATCTTATTTGCAAAACCTATGCAGGGCTATGTACTCTATAGGTTTAGTGGGAAGCTAAAAAAATCGTAAAAAAGCATAAGAGAACGCTCAGTATTTTGGAAAATAAGAAACTAACCGATTTATGGAGTACCGAATAAAAATTCTTTTAATAATTCCCGTTTAACACGTTGACTACCGCGGCAATTTTCGGAAAACTGGCCAAAAAACGACAAGTTGACTTTTTCACATTAGTAAGTACGAGATAACTCAAAGTTTGGCTGCCTAGAAGAGAACGCAATATACTTGTTATCTCGTAGTCAGCAGTCAACGTGTTAAAGTACTTCATTAAGAATTATAAAGAGAGTTATTGTTCACAGAAAACTTTCGAAAACTCTCTTTAGTTTTGTCTTCGCTACTTTTGTCGCTCACTGTATCCATAAAAATCATTTTAATGCAGACATTGTCGATTACAGTCTTGTCGCTTGGCTTTTTTCCATTTTCCTGACAGATATCAACTCTCATATCCATCCATTGTATGGGATTTACAAGTATGTTCGATTATATAAAATCGATTTATAATCTGCTTCTTCTATAGTTAATATGATTATTGTTGTTGGTGTTGTAATAATAGAGTGTCATTATTTTTCTATCATTTTCAACTTGAAAAAAATTTTTTCTTTCCTATTTTTTTTCTTTTGAATTCACACTGTTTGTGGGCCTGTCATTGAAATCAAAATCAAAAAGTTGACAACAATAACAATAACAATAGCCGTTATAACAACAAAAGCATGACACTTGAGAAAAAACTTTAGTCAGCAAAACTATGTTCAAAACTCATGCAAGACACTTTTGCAGGAAAAGAATAATAAGGACCCTCTGCCATAAGGACATTGAATAAAAAGCAGAAAAAGACACTTGAATTCAAGGAAAAATTCCATTCCATGCCATTCATTTTATATGGAGGGTGATGTTGTTGACGAAAACGATGATGCTATTGTGTAGACATTCATAGAGTGCTTCCAAAAAAAAAAATCTGTGAATCATCAGTTAGCTTTGCAGTTATGTTTACTGGCCATAGGGAGAGTGAAATTCATAGGCTTCATTCGCAATCTGCTGGGAATTGTTAAATATTTGACAGCTAAGGATACCAAGGTCCCTAGCGGACATTTGGCATTGGATTGTAGAAACCTAAAAGGCTTTTGCTTAATATTACGAACTCAATTACTTTTTATGAACCGATTCGCCTTAGGAAAGACCCTGGATAACGATATTTTCCTGTTGTAGAATTTGGCGATTCTGAATGCCAAAATGACATCAAATTTATAAACGAATTCATTAAAATATCGGATGATATTTGATCAATAACTACATAGCCCTGCTTGGGTTTTGCAAATAAGATGGCTCCCGGTGTTTACGAAGGCATTTTAGGCGCTGAACACGATCCAATAAAAAAAAATTTACAAAAATTAATCAGATTTACTTGAGAATTGTTACCGCCATATTGGATCCGGCATTTTGAATTTTTAAAATCTAAATAAAGATCTGTAATCAGCGACTCCAAAAACCTCTGAGTAACAATTGTCAAGTAAATCTGACTAATTTTTAAGGACCACCGTAATGTGTTTCTTTTTCTCTTGCACCCCTTGACATAAATCCACCCCCTACTTTAAGGATGCAAAGTTCAATTGTCAATTTCTGGCAATAGCGATAGTTTTAGCACATCAGTGTTTAGCTCTACAATTTTTCCAAAATGGTAAAAAAACACTTTTTTTTAAGCGTTTCAACACCCTTTCTCTTGAAAACCAGACGTGATGGAAAGTTTCGTGTTCAGAAAGATTCGTGTTCAGCGCGCAAAATGGCTTTGGAAATACCTGGAGCCATTTTATTTGCGGGGCTGTGCTATAATTCGACAGTAAAGAATGTCAAAATATGTTGAGACATAAGTCGTGATCGTAACGGATATGGATATATTCGAAATCCTACTTCAAAAATAATTGCCATGAAAGTGTCTACCGGATTATGATAAAAAAAATAAAATCGTGACAGCAATACTTCTATGTTGTATTGTCATTTTAAGTTCTATAGCTCCTACAAAATCACCCTATATTAGGAAAACAACAATTTATGTTCGAAAACTTAAATATTTTCATCATAATTAACATTTCCTTTACGAAACTTACTGCAGCATAAGTCAACAAGTCAGTTCATAAGATTTTCATCAAACCGAAACCAAAATACAACTTTTTTTTGGGGTCATAAATTATGTCAAACGGATGTTTTAATTTAATTAACACACTCAGAGAGAGAGAGTTTACTCTTAAGCGATGTAAATAAAAATAGAATTCATTTACAAGAAGATTATTGCGCTGTGTTGTTAATTAAGCCAATCATTTAAACACATTAAAGCTATGACATAAATATGTATGAGATCAGATTTCACATTCAGCTTAAGCAGGTTGTTCTATAGGGACTGTAGGGGAAATATCAAAAACGTGAAACAAAAAAATTTTACAAAAAAGTGAGAATGTACACCAAAATCTGCACTTTTTCTGTGATTTCAAATTTTATCACTTGCAAGTAAATTTATAAAGATTTGTTGTTGTCGTATTTGTTTACGTGTTATCCATACGAGGTGTGTAAGTAGTTAAATTAACTTTTTGATTTCCTCATCTTCTTTTGGGCTATTGATAGTTTTACAGCTCAATCATTTGCAGCGTTCACAAGGTCCAAATCCCCCTTGCGTTTCTATTGCTCATTTACTTAAATATCTTAAGTGTTGCTCCAGATAGAGGAAGTAAATGACAAAATCATTGCCAAACTGATCTAATAGAAGAGACAAGAAGACCCAAAACTAAAACTCAATTTAAGGCTTTACTTCACTCTTACGAAATACCTCTATTCACTCCGAACATTATCGTGCAAATAGATTGCTTATGAGAACGTTAACTAGGACATTGGAAATAATCGACAAATTGAAAAGGGGCTCTCATAGAGGAAAAATGTTTGACCGGAGACATAAAGCTTAGCTAACAAAATACATTTGAGGATCTATCGTAATCCTGAAATATCAGTTAAGTTCCCAAAAAGTCTTTGAAGTAAATGTAGTCTAGTAGCTAGTGTGGTGGCTTATTAGACATAAGTCCACGATTCAAATTACAGGTCAGACATTCCAAAGAAAACGATATACAGTAAGACCCCGCTTAACACTGTTTCAGTATTACGCTTTTGCAAATGGAACGGCCATGCACTAACCAAAAGCGGTGCACTATATAGTGACGGTGTATACTATGAATCTTTTTCAACGCTCTTTTGTTAGTCTGTTCAGAAAACAGATTCCAATTGTATTTTCCGAAATCGCAATCACAGTACGACCGTATATTTTGTGGGTGACAATTGATTTATTAGTTGTCATGCACGTGTTAAGTTGTCCCGTTTAAAGCTGTTTCGTTTGGCGATGAAACTCCAAAATAGGCCTAACAACTGAAGTGTACAGTAGTTTTGTTATATAAGGATCAATGAATTCCCTAGCCCATCTTTTCACAAAACCAAGAACAGCTCGAGCCTTGCCAATCATCAAACTAATATGATCAATAAAAGACAATTTAATATCCAATAATACTCCTAAATCAAGACATTAAGGCACAGTTTCCAAAGGGCAAGAATTAATCACATAAGTGGACGAGATTATACCAAGGCGAGAGATAACCATGCATTTACATTTTCTCATATTAAGATCCATTAAATTTATCCTGCACCAAGTAACAAACAAATCAATATTTCGCTGAAGAACAGCCTGGCCATAATCAGCATCAAAAGTATAAAATAATTTAACGTCGTCAGCATACATCAGAATATTACAATCAGGAAGAGCAGAAGGAAGATCATTCAGAAACAATAAAAACAGCCAAATGGCTACCCTGCGGAACACCAGAAGTAACATATACAGTCTTAGACAATGAATTCGTAAACAATACCCTCTGAGTCCTAAGGGAGAGGTAGAAGTCTAGCCAATGATGAATAGTATCAGGCATACCGATTAGTGAAAGTGTAAGAAGCAAAATTCTGTGGTCAACCCTATCAAAAGCTTTACTGAAATCTGTATAAATTACATAAGTCCGAGCACCGACAAGAAAGCCCCTGGAAACATGTGTAGTAAATTCAAGAAGATTAGTGACAGTTGACCTGCCTTTCAAAAAACCATGCTGGAAAGGAGATATTAAAGATCTCGTATTAAAATAGAGATAATCTGTCACTAGTTTCTCCATCAACTTGGGAATAGCACTGAGCTTGGCAATACCCCTGTAATTGGAAATATTAGATCTATTACTCGACTTATGCAAAGGAATTATAAACGAACTCTTCCAAATAGATGGAAAATGACCAACCCTCAGAAGCTCTTACTGAATATAAAAATTATTTCCGAGGCAGATTTCTAGCAAAAACTCTTAAAATTTGCTATGAAAAGTTTCTTAAAAATTTATCTCTCGGAGTCGACTTGCCACTGTAGTTCTCGCCACTTGTGGATAAAATTAACACACACAACATAAGTGGTGGTGTGAGAACCTAGATTGTTATCATAACTGAAGGGTTGTAATGGCCAATGTACCAACAAAATATAGACTTGATCTTCCTTTCTTTTTGTCTAAGCACGAATCGTTTGAAACAGTATGAAACTAAGACAGAATAAGAGGAATTTGAAAATGATTTGAACACCCTCTTACAATTTTTTGCTAAGGCATATGAGGAACTTGAAGTCGCCGTGCTCTAGTGGGTAGTGTGTTGGCTTATCAGACAAAAGTCCCGGATTCAAATCCCAGGTCAGACATCAAAACGAAAAATATTTCTTCGGCGACTTCCTCTCACCAGATTTCTGGCAAAGACTCTGAGAGTAAAAATTGCCATGAAAAGCTTCTCAAAAATCTGTCGTTCGGAGTCGACTTTAAACTCTAGGTCCCGCCACTTATGTATAAAATTAACGCACACAGCATAAGTGGTGTTAGAAGCTAGGTCGTAATCCAGACTGAAGGGTTGTATTGACCAATTATGTATGCATGCATATCCTCATATATACTTACGACAGTTCGACTTACGACTATTCGCACTTGTGACTAGTTTTTTCCAAATTTTTTCATAGAAAATACTTAAAGAAGACAAATATGTAGTTGCGGGGAATCCCTAAAATATATTATCATTTTAAATAAAGTTTGAATTAGATGAATTTTGAATAGTTTTATTTCTCTTGACCCTCAAAGTCAGTGGTGCAGGTAAGTAATTTTTTTCTTACATTATTTTTTATATGAAATTCTGCTTACGACCGATGCCCAGGAACCTATCTCGGCCGTAAGTCGGGGAATGCCTGTACGTGAATTCAAAATTTTTGTTGTGAAATTAAAAAGACCGCTACATTACATTACTGGTAAGTATTTAATTCATAAAAATAGTCCAAATACTACTTCTATTCGAATTGTTTTTTGTTTTTCATATTTTTCGGAAGTCTTATAAATTAGGAAATTAGAAAAGAAAAGAAAGAAGAAAAAAAATCATAAATTTATTGCTTTCAAATCACAGCCGAACCCTAAACTCTTAAATGCTAAATGATGGCTTCTTTCCACGCCTTATCAATGGTTTTTCGTATTACGGGTATAAATCTGTGTAGAAAGTAATAAAGAAAAAATAAATGAAAAAAAAGAAAAGAAAAAACTTTTACAGAAAATATGGAACAGCAAAAGACTGTCAACAAGATTGTTGAGTTGAATGCTTGAGTTGGTTATTTGGTTGGTTATGGACCCCAATAAGTGTGTGAAGAATACGCGGTAAAACTATATGAAGATTTAATGCCTATAATAATAGGTTTTATGTCCAGAGATTCTCAAAATGTCTTCAAGTATATTAACCTAGTTTTTTACTACCAATGCCTAACTGCAGGTTCTCCTTGCAATAGCAGCTCCTTTAATTAGGCAATCCGTGATAATATTGTTGCGAAGAAGCATCAACACTGAGTGATTTTCCCAGAAAAAACGAATAACAAGAACAACCAGTAACAAACTCACAAAGATAACATATTACAATAACAAAACTTCGTAGAAATACCGCAAGACATAATAAGATTCTAGTAGTTGCCAAGTCGAATATAAATGACCTACTTTACTACGGCGTCCCTGTAGCTTTGGTGGCAGCAGAACGGATGGAGATTTATAAGGCGAAATCACATTTGACCGGTTGCCAGGGAAAACAGTATTTGAGAATAGCAACGACGATGGAACGATCAAGATAGAGGTAGGTGGACGGCGAGACTTATTTCGGGCATAAAGCCATGGATCGGTCGGAATTTTGGAGAGGTAAATTATTACGTTACGCAGATGCTATCGGGTCACGGATATTTTAGGAAATATCTGCACAGAATGGGCAAGATCGCCTCCCCTTACTGTCTTTACAAGGAAGGGGAAGTAATTGATGATGCGGAACACACTGTTTTCGAATGTGCACGCTTGCAGAGCTATTGTCAATTATCGGAATGATCACTGCCGCTAACATTGTCGGGGTTATGATTGCAAGTAGAGAGAATTGGGCCTCAGTGGCGAACTACATGGAGCGCATTCTAAGACTGAAGAAGAGAGATCTTGTGGCTGCAGAATATGTAGGCACGGCGGCATAGATGACACTGGCACAAGTGTCAAACGAAATTCCAATCAGAGACCTGGACGAAAGGAATAGTGGAGACACTTAGATGTCTGCTTAACTTTCGATACGCAATCCGGACGAGGATATGAGCATCCAAGGGCCAAAAGGACTCCACTCCGAAGTACTACCACCGTAGTTCCGTAAATGGCACAGTCCACGAGACGAGGGGGGATTTAGGAGGCATGTGACGACTTCCTCTATGGTGCAGTTAGATACATTTACCCCTCCTCGGCGTAAAAAAAAACTAGGCTACAGCGACCTCATTTTATTTCATATTTATTGACATTTAAACCTAATGAAACTTAAGCGATTTGAGAAACTCTGTACTTTTGCAGTTCTTCTTTCTTTCCCCCTTTTTTTAAAATTTATTTCGTGGAAAGAGAAAAAAATTGCAAACACATGCTTCAATGCATTGTAAGAACAACCATCCAACAACTACAACAAGGCATTGTAAATTCATTTTTTTTTTAATTTTGTTGCAATCGAATGCCAACGCAAGAGCGGACAGTGGCAATAGAGCATATGGCGCCTTACAAACGCACATTTCCACTTCCAAGTCATTGCGTTTGTATGTATGTGTGTGTGTGTGTCTGTGTGTGTGGAGATTTTATTTGAAAACCACAAATTAAAAATATGCAAAAAAACCACCGTTACACCTTAAAATTACTTTTTCAGTTTTTATTTCTGTTTTTCCACTTTTCCTCGTATTTGACAGAAAAACAGAAAAATACTTGAAACAACAAAAAACAAAAAAAAAAAAGAATGAAATTGTTAAAGTGTTGGAAATTTTGGAAAATAATTTTTTTTTTACGCCTCCCCGCTTCCTCATTGAATTTTCTTACTGTGAAAATGCATGGCATCTGTGCATTATTCTTCTACAAGAACAAGTAAGTTTAAGTTGAGAGTCATAAATCATTAATTATGCACGTACATCCATTCATACGTACGTACATAGGTATGTTTGGGATGGAATGGTGGTGTTGGTGCAGTTTTTTTTTTTCTTTCTTTTTTCTTTGGAAGAATTTCTAAAAGAATTTTGTCTCAGTATGTGTCCGTATGTGTGTGCATTTAACGAGAATATAACAACAAACGTTGATTACAATGATGAGGTCGTCCATGTTTCCTGGTTGTTTTTTTACACAATCATTGTAATCGTCATCAGCATCAGCATAATCAGCATCATCATCATCATCATCGTTATCGTTATCGTAACGTCATCGTTAACGTCGTCGTCTAACATGGTTTACCTTGAGGAAAACATTTGATTTATGATTCTTAAAATAGGATTTTATGTAAATCTGTAACGTAAATCGATCTTGTAGATTACGGATGAAGGCACATTGGATGGATGGCTGGCTGGCTGGCTGGTTGGATGTGCATGTTTTTCTAAAAATTATTGTGTCCGTTACATCGTTAAGTAAAATATTTTTATTTGGTTTTCTTTAAGAAGGCAAAGACTGGCTAGAGATCCTTTCAAATGTTGAAATGAATTCCTAACCGTTAGAATTTGTACAACGGATATAAAAAAAAAATAATGAAGATTCGAAAATTTATTTCCAAACATTAATTTATGATTTCAAAGAATTTACGATTAAGAGCGCCTAAAAGCTTACACCTAAAAACTTGCACCTAAAAGCATGCTAATCAATAAAACAGGGGATAAAGGACTCTTGAAAGCACAGGCAGCTGGCCCCAGGATAAAGATTTTCAATCAACAATTTGCGATGCATTACAGAGAAAACAAAAATCTTGAAGGCAGACAATCAAATCTACGTACATACATAATTGGGCATTACAACCCTTCAGTTGAGATTATGGCCTAGCTTCTCACATCGTTCATGTTGTGTGTGTTAACTTTATACAGAAGTGGCGGGACTTACAGTTTAACGTCGACTCCGATCGACAGATTTTTGAGAAACTTTTTCGTGGCAGGTTTATTTACTCTTATAATTTTTCCCAGAAATCTGTTGAGACGAAATCACCGATTATTTTTCTCATATTTCGTTTTGATGCTTGACCCGGACTTTACGTTTAACAAGCCAACACACTACCTACTATACTACGGCTACTTCAATAGACAATCCAATCTAAGAGGCAATACTTTTAAATTATAAACTCATTGATTTCTGCGTTTGCTACGCTTATTTTTATATATTTTGAATCACATCTCTGCGCTTCAAGAGATATAGAGAGATTTTCCTTGTTTTGTTTTAGCTTGAGAGTATTTAATGTCACGATGCCACTTCATACCATAGTCGATACACTGGTTATGCTTGGTAGAATACTTGCTGAAGCTACATTAAGGAGTAAAATAGACGCATAATTGAAACATGAATTCTTTTTAACGTTAATTTGTTTTTCAGAAAACCGACTTCAAAAGCGAAGTCACCGTACTCTAGTAAGTTAGAGATCTAGCTAGAGATCAAAAACAAAAAACAAAAAGTATTCCTTCGGCGATTTCCCCTCAGCCAGATTTCTGGCAAAAACTCTGACAGTAAATTAAATTGTCATAAAAAGTTTCTAAAAAAAATCTGTCGTTCGAGGTCGACTTTAAACTGTAGGGCTCACCTCTTATGTATAAAATTAACACTCACAACATAAGTAGTGTGAGAAAGTAGGTCAATAATCCTGACTGAAGGGTTGTAATGACCTATTATGCATGTATGACTTCAAGAGTGCTGCCCAGCCGTTTACAGGGAATTTGATAGCAGTATTTGGCAAATTGTCGCATTTTCCTTAAGCGTGCTGGAGAGCTCCCATTCATCTCTCGACTGTAAATTTAGCCACTCCGATTAGGGATTCACTAAGAAAATGAATGAAATCATGGAAAACATTGAAAAAACTGGCATAAAATCAGCGAAATCTTTGCTAGGTAACAGTCAAAGAGTTATCAACAGGGAACACAAGGAATGTGATCTTCGTAAAGTCCTAAGGAAAGCCTTCGATTTTGAAAATTATATTTCTGAGATATCAATAAACGGATTAGCTTCCATTTGGTTGACTATAAACTTCGAAGAGTTGCCAGTATTAATGAGAATTCTACTTTTGCTAATCATAATGTGCCGTCTAATATCGGCCGCCAGAATTCTTATCAAATGTGATTCTCTTTCCAAATCAAATCTTGAACAATGTTGAGTAATAGCGGTTATAACAAAGCCCTCATTGACATGCAACATTAACACGTAGACGACTGCTTACGTGATCGTAAATCATTTACATTATAAATACGAAATAAATTAAATCAAACGAATGTTTACAAAAAAAGATAAAAAAAAACAAAAATCAATTATTTTATTATTTAAAAATAATAAAAATTAAACAAATTAACAATAAAAGGCAACAAATTAAAGAAAAAAAACAAAAACAAAAAAATCTTTTTCAAACAACAGAAACGACGGCCAAGATCAATGCTTAAATAATTAAAAATATGTATTGGGTAATATAAAAAGTATTTGTGGATTATTTTTTTCTTGTTCAGCAATGATTCACATATATTGTATGGCAAATATCAAATCAGGGCTATAAAGTTCCTTTGATTGGAGCTGAAAATCTGAAGTTCAGCCATAAGCATTGCAAAAGCTGCCAATGCATCCAGAAAAAGTCACAGTTTGGTGCGGTTTATAGGCTGGTGGCATCATTGGACCGTACTTTTTCAAAGATGCTGCGAATCGTAACGTAACTGTGAATGGTGAACGCTACCGTGAGATGATATCCAACTTTTTTTGACCAAAATGCAACAGCTTAACTTACAAGTGGTTTCTACAAGACGGTGCCACATGCCACACAGCACGCATAACAATGGACTTATTGAGAGGCGAGTTCGGTGAACATTTCATTTCACGTTCGGGACCAGTCAATTGGCCGCCTAGATCGTGGGATTTAACGCCTTTAGACTATTTTTTGTGCGGCTATGTTAAAGCTCATGTCTATACAGACAAGCCCGCTTCAATTGCCGCTTTGGAAGACAACATTGAAGCATTTTTTCGTGAGATACCGGCCGAAATGTTGGAAAGAGTATGCCTAAGCGGATGGACCATTTGAGGCGCGTTCGCGGTCAATATTTGCATGAAATAATCTTCAAACATTAAATTATATGGACCGTACTATCGATTCAAATAAAGATTTCATGCATTTTTTTGAATTTTAGACGTTTTTTTTTGAAAAATTTTCCTATAGCTCTTGAAAAATCACCCATTACTAAGTAAATAAGTATGTTGAGCCTTCCATGTTATGGTAAGGGATTTAAGCAATATAAACTACAAAGGAGCGAGTAGAAAGAAGTCTTCAACAGTAACAAAGCAGTGCTTAATGGGAAATTTAATAGTTTTGAAGCTCAATCCTGACATTATCCGATGGTAAAATAAATTCTTTTGGTCAAGCTTTCCAACTCCACAAATGTGCTGTAGAGAAAAATGGCAAAAAAAAACAAACGCATCTACTTTTTATACTACCCTCCCCAAATATAATTATTAAAATTGCGTGTTTTTGTTTTTTGAAAGAGAATAAAAAGAAGGCGAGTGCAAAGAACAAAAATCAATTGAAAAATTATTGAAAATTTTCGTTTGAAAAGAGCCACAAATGAATTTAATGTAGAGGCCAGCAGAGACACTAACAGCGAGACAGACAGACACATTTATTGGCAATTCAGAATAAACAATAAAAATTTAATTTATTTTTTGCGTTTCTAGAATAAACAATTATTATGAAATGAAAACTAAAAACGAAAATTCATACTTGCAATGTAAAAACATAAAAAAATGATTAAAAGAAGCAAAGAATTATTGAAAGAAACCACATCACACAACACAATATGGCCAGATGTAATGAATTGTTGGTTTGAAGGGTTAAAAACTTATTTTTTTTCTTCTTCTTTTTTTTTAATTTCTTTCATATAATTTTATGCAATAAAAGATAGAAAAAAAGAAAACAGATTGTCATAAAAATTAACAACAACAACAACAGCAACAATAGAAAACAAACAATTGTAATAATAATAACAATAATAATAACAATAATAATAATAAAATATTTATTTATTGGTTTAATAGAAAAACGAACAACAACAAACAACAAACGGATGGATAATGGATAAAGTTTTGTTAATAAAAAAAAGTATGAATGCCATGAGTTTATTTAATAATAATAAAAAGGGGGGAATTGAAAAAAGGAAATAATGTTGTGGTCTGCTTGCTATTCACATTAAAGAAAAAGATTTCTTTCGAATAAATTAAAAATATTAAAACTATAATAAAATAAATAAAAGATGGAATGGAATGGAATAACAGAAACATGAATTTTGGTTAACCAATATGGTGTGGCTTCTGACACCACCCATGTAGTCTATTTTAATTCTACCCACGAGTCCTGAAACAAACAATTTTACAGAGAATCTCAATTGTTGTAACCTTTTCCAAGCAATTAGATTAATCTACTCGCATAGATTTTGCTAAAAGCCTGCTGAGACAGTATCGCCAAAAGAAATATTTTCTTCATGATGTTGAGGACCTTTTAATGACCATTTTTTTATTTTTCTCTCATATTTTTTCCCAGAAGATTGTTAAGAGGTGGTCGACAACAGAAATATTCTTTCATATTTCGTTTTTGTTCCAGATATCTCAGCCAGGGATTGATCGGCAGCCTACACACTACTCACCACACTACCTACACGACTACTACTTCTCTATTTACGAGTTTATTAGACTTTTGACAAGGTTTGATACCTAATTTGGAACTACAGTAAGACCTCGCTTAACGATTCCCCGCTTAACACTATTTCGGTATTATGCGGTAGTATTGGAAATCCCCTAAATCGCGCATTGTATTGATACTTGTGGTGCACTATACAGCGACGGTGTCTATTATGTATCTATTTCAACGCTCTTTTGTTACCCTGTCCAGAATAAAGATTCCGAAATAATATTTTCCAAAATGGCATTGTGTTTACATGTTAAGCTGCCTCGTTTAACGCTGTTTCATTTAGCGCTGCAACTTATTGGAATGTATCCACCGCGGGTCTTACTGTACTCGAACCTAAACTTATTTGTAATCATAGTGGCGCCATTGAAAAGCTAAATATTCGAAAGGCAATTTTTTTTTTCAGAAAGCTAACTTCTAGAGTGAAGTCGCCGTACTCTAGTAAGTAGTGTGTTGGCTTATTAGACGTAAAGCCAGAGTTCGAGCCCCAGGCTAGAGATCAAAAACAAATACAAGTATTTGTTTAGCGATTTCCGCTTAGCCAGATTTCTGGCAAAAACTCGGAGAGTAAATAAAATTGCCATGAAAAGTTTCTTAAAAAATCATTCGTTCGGAGTCGGCTTTAAACTGTAGGTCTCACCACTTATGTATAAAAGTAACACACACCACATAGGTTTTAGAGAAACTAGGTTAACAATCCTGACTGAATGGTTGTAATAACCAATTATGAGTGCTCCCCAGCCTTTTATAGGGAATTTGATTATATTATTTGGCAAATTGTCGCATTAAGCGACAATTAAGCGTGGAGGAGAGCTCCCATGCATCTCTATGAAAATTAATGAAATCATGGAAAACATTGAAAAAAAACTGGCATAAAAACAGCGAAGACTTTGCTAGGTAACAATCAAACAGTTATCAATCATTTAATGAAAGATGATTACACAAAGAAGGCCGCTGTTTGCATTATCGACAGGGAATGCTAGGAATGTGATCTTGTACTACTCATCCAAAAGCCTTGCTTATATTGAAACTCGTAAAAACCTTTCAGGCTCAACATATTTGATCAATTCACACAAGCCGTTGAATCGTTGTATTGAGTGTATTACACAGCATAGCATTAGGCATTCACAAACAATCAAGTGTATTCAATACAACATACACGATATAAAGTCATGTGAATTGCCCAAGTGTTTTACTGGAAGTAGCTCAGATAATCCATCTAATTGCTTGAGCAACTTTAGATCTTTTTAAGGTACAAATATTGAGTATTACTCTTTAATAGAGCGCCCTGGTAGTATAGTGGGTAGTGTGCTAGACTGTTAGCGTGAGGGTCGTGTGTTCGATTCCCTCTGCTCTGGTCTGTGACACTACACCGAGCGTATAGTCGAAGTTACTCAGCTCGTATAGAATTAGAATATAATTTGTAATTGTATTGTAATTAATAATAAATAAGTAAATAAATAAATACTCTTGAAAATGTTGTTGTAACACAGCCTAAAAAGTCTGCGAACTATTTTGTACTGCAAACACATCCTTTATGGCGGCCTAAGTGGCAATTTTCCATGAATAGGACTTTAAACACAGGTCTACAGTATAATCACCACGGTTATCGCCATCATAGGCGCTACATTTGCAATACAATCTAACAGGAAAAAAGATTTACAAAATTCGATTCTTTACGATGAAGAAACCATAATTTTGTTGATAAATTTCAAGAATTTTCTTCATATTTTAAAATGCTTTTGAGGAAGTAAAATGTCTTTGCATAGCACTTTGTTAGATTTTCTTTTCCAATTCCAACTTTCTAATGGCCTCATCATCTATCCTACACTGCCTGCAAATAAATTCTATGCAAGACATTGAATTCGTTTTGTAAACAAAAAAAAAAAACCAGAAAGTATGACTTCAAATGGTAATATTGAGAGAAATATTGTCGCTGTCACTGGTCATTAATGATGCCCTAAATAAGTGAGAAAAAGAAAACGGAGTGAGAAAAAAGACAAACACACACACTCATGCAGAAATAAAAACTGATGACAGAAATAAATAAAAAAGAAGAAGAAAAATTGTTGTTTTTTTTTTTGTTTTTAATTTAAAATATTCATAAGAAAAGCGAGAAATCACAATGCAAGGTGACAGTAATAATGATGTAAGACACACACACACAGGCACAGGCATAGTCATACATGCAACACAAGAGAATAAGAAAAAGGAAGTGATATTTTATTATCCCAAGGAAAAAAAGACTTAAAGAGAACAACAACTACAACAACAACTAAACAATAAATAAGAGTATTAAATAACGGATGCTAAGCGAAAGAAAAGAGCAAATCAAATATAAATGTTTTCTCTTTTTCTCCCCATTATGATTATAAATAAACAAAAAACAACAAAAACAACCACAAATATTTTCGACAATAGAAAATCTGTGTTTGAGTTGGTGTTGGTGTTGCCATGTTGTCATTTATTATTTTTAATGTTCCCGTTTTTAATAGTTTCTACGGTGGTTTGAAAATAGAATAGAAAATCTGTGTGTGTGCGTGTGTGTATATTTCCTTGATTTGTTCAAAAAAAAAAAAATCTTTCAATAGTTTTCCACATTTATTTATAGCTCTGATGATGCTCTACCATTTGGATTTAGAGATTTTGAAAAGGTGGTGAGGGTGTGTTGAATGCAGCAGCAACAGCAGCAGCAGCAGTCTCCAACAAAATTATCCAATAATTTATTTCTTGCTTTTCATTTCATTTAAGGGAATTATGATCATCACAGCCAGCTTCCCAGCCTGCACACATCATGTTTGTTGGTTTTCTTTCTTTCGATTCGAATGTGATTAAAGCATAAGCGTGTCTATGCTTCAATGATTATAATTAAGAAACGCAACAATAGAACGCTGCTGTGTACGGAACTAAAAATTACTAAAAATGTTTTAAAAGCGAGGGTGGCCCCTAATGGGGTTCTTAACCTCAACTAAAAATATTGCAACAGCAACAACAAGAATTATAAAAAAAAAATTAAATAAAAACCATTCGAAACTAATAACGAGTATGGGAAAATCTATAAGAATTGATGAAAATAACTCAAGATTGTGAAGGGATCACTCTCTATGAAAAGAAGAATGAAAGATTTGTCTTTCAAAATTTCACATAACAGATTTTGATTGAAAAAGATTGAAGTAATCTTCAGGAGTTAGCTTTTTAATGAAAAAAAAAAACTTAAACCTTTAAGTTCAAGATTACAACCTAGCTTCTCCAACCACCCATGTTATGTGTGTGTTAATTTTATCCATGAGTGACGGAACTTATAGTTTAAAGTTGACTACGAGTTTTTCTGAGAAACTTTTCATGACAATTTTATTTACTTTCAGAGATTTTTGCCAAAAGCCTGTGGAGAGGAAGTCGCCGCAGGAATATTTACTTCACCTCGTGACCTCTATGCTGGTGTTTGAATTACATCTGTAACTTCGGCGAATGAATCATTACACAGACCTGCATGGGTTTTGCAAATAAGATGGCTCCAGGTGTTTCCGAAGGCATTTTGCGTGCTGAACACGAATCAAAAACTTTCCATCACGTCAGGTATGCGAGAAAAAGCGTCAGTAAGTGTCAATAAAAATTGCGTTTTTTTCCTTAAAAATTAATCAGATTTGAGGTCGCTGATTACAGATCTTCATTCAGATTTAAAAAATTCTAAATGGCGGATCCAATATGGCGGTCGAGGTTTATAAAAATTAATCGGATTTACTTGAATTGTTATGATATTGGATCCGCCATTTTGAATTTTTTAAATCTAAATGAAGATCTGTAATCAGAGACTTCAAAAACCCCAGACGTGATGCAAAAGATTTGTGTTCAGCACGCAAAATGCCTTCGAAAACACCTGGAGCCATCTTATTGGCACAAAAAAAGTCAAAACTTGCAGGGCCGTATTATCAAACTTCAATTGCTTAAGCTTAACATATAGCTTACTACAGGGACGAATTCTTACTGAACTGCAAGCTAATATTTTAAATATTATGGATAAATACGTGGTAATATCTTCTCTAAAAATCTCTGGCTTTCTAACTCTATACCGATTACATACCTGAAATTTTACAGTCCAGGCAGCAGTATATGCCATAAAAAAGCGGCCTCGCATACTCTTTGGGTTTCACACTACATACGAGTATATGTGTTTTCTAAGTAGATTTTTCCCTATAACTTCGGAACGGATCTTAACCAAATTTTGACGGTATTTAAAATAGAGAACGTAGAATTTAAAAATGCAAAAACAATAGAACGTTATATAATGGAGGCATCGATATTAAAAATGGTCTACATGTAGGTGATTAAACCATGAAGTAGGCAAATAACTTAACTCAAATCACAAAGGCCTCTAATGACAACAGAGAAGAGATAACATCAAGATCAAATTTCGTAGTAAGGCCAGTTAGGGCCACCTCTTGAGAGAGAATAAAACTCAATCACCAAAATTGTTCTTCATTACGCTATCCAATAAAAGTTCACAGACGTTTTTGTTTCCATGCAACGATTAAGGGCTAATCCACGATCTGACCGTTTAGGACAGTTTGAAAACTTGATTAAGGAACTAGAAACAAAGCTAAGAAATTGTAGAAAAGAGAAATGAGATGTTTTACGACATCGATAATATGGTTAAAAATTGGACCGATCATGTAGGCTACTGCATGGAAATGAAATGAAATTATTTTCCATTATTAACCGGAATGATTGTACTTTCAAATAAAAAAAGATATTTGAGAAAATATTCTGTAGTTCTTTAAAGTATTTTCAGAAAAAAAAAAGTTATTTGGCGGCCCCTTTATTTTGTTTTCTTCTTTTTCTTTGTACTTAAAAGGCATTGCAGAGAAAACCGATTTCAAGCAAAATAAAAATGTATCAGTCGTCGTAAGTACCATCGTACATTTTACTGATAACTTTGATATCAAAAGCTTTAAATAGAATCTTTCCGTTTCCCTACCATTAAAATAGAAAAAATACGTCATGTTTTCTTATAAAATTTTCTTAATTTATACGGATTTTGTTTTTCTTTAACAACAAGTAGCGTAAAAATGGTTGCTTATCAACAAAAAAATAAAATAAAATTCAAACGAGAAAAGCGTTTTTAATATTGTACAATAGTTTCAAAGTAAAAAACGAGAAAAGCGTCTAAAAGAGAAAATGAAAACCTTTTTAAATACATTAACTACTCAACATGGACGAGAACATGAAATTATCAATGGAAATGCAATATTGCGTGTCATTCAATGATAATTTATAAACAAAAGAACAAAAAAAAAAAAAACAAAAACAATAAAATATTAAATAACTTGTTATTACAAGAGTTTATTAAAATAACAACAACTTGACATAAAAGGAAATTAAATTCAAATTTATTAGAAAATTATATTAAAAATAAAGACTTCCTTTCTTTTGTTGAAAAAGCTAAGAAAAGGTTTTTAGAATTTTTTTTTTAACACGTTCATAATGACGAGTTAAAAATAAAAAAATTGAATTTCTGAAGCTAATTTGTACGAAATTAAAAATCATTATGGCCTCTCTGATATAAATTAACTACAGTGTGTATGAGTGTATGTGTGAGAGTCTCTAAAGATAAAGGTCTGGGTTGAAGAGCTTTTGAACTTTTAATGAGCCATAAAGTACCAAAAATCCACGCACACATGTGTATACGTATACAGTGGGTGACAAAACAATAGAAACTTTTTCAAAAATTTATTTATGTGTTCTAATCAGACAAAATTGGAAATTGGAAGTGCTGAAGCCTTCTCTCAAATGATGAGTGTTTACAGTTTTTGTCACAAAATATTTTTTAATAATTTTTGAAATTTCTGATTTGTTAAATCCATATTTATCACATAATGGTTCATTTTTGCTGAAATTCAGCATTGAAATCGGTTTTTATTAATAAACAGCACAAATATTTTAAGAATTTCTTAAGAATATTTTTAATTTTTAGTGCAATTTTGAAAAAGTTTCATTGTTTTATCAACCCACTGTATGTACTCTCAACTCCTTGTGAATTAATTTAATTTTCTTTATACCTTGAGGGTTAGCTACATATACACACATACACTGACATGAATTTACATAACTTTATGCATTAAAACTCAATGTTTTAATTTAAAATACACTAAGACCCCGCTTAACGCGAAGGATACTTTCCAATAAGTTCCAGCGTTAAACAAAACAGCGTTAAACGTGACAACTTAACACGTAAATGCATTGCGATTTCGCGAAAATACAGTTGGAATCTTTATTCTGGACAGACTAACAAAGAGCGTCGAATATGTATCTTTCAAAGGCTGCTATATTGTGCACCGCTTTGTGCATGGTCGGTTCATTTTCAAACATATACAACACGTATCAATACAGTGGGGAATCCCAATACTACCGCGTAATACTGAAAAAGCATTAAGCGGAGCAGCGTTAAACGGTGTCTTACTGTATACACTCACACATGCTTACATAAAAATAGGCACGCGTTTATCATAAATTAATTTCATTTACATTTTAAACTATAAAATATAGATACAGTTTTTGTTCGTGTTGTTGTTTTTTCCTTTTTTTTTAATTTTAAAGTGAGCGAAGTGGTTAAAGGAGAGTGCTCAATAAAACCTAAAAATAAAGAGAGTTGTTGGGGAAAAGCAATTAAATATTGTAGAAGAATATTTTTGGAATGAATATTCAAAACACGAGCGAGTGTTATAAAATAAGAAAAACAAATTTTAAGTATGCACGTGGCCCCAGAGAAAAGCAGAACAATAATACCAACGCCACCGTTCTGTAACAGTTCACTTAGAACGTTATAGAATGGAGTCGTCGATATTAAAACCGTTAAAAAGTGTCATATGATTGAGGCTAAATTTTTATTGATTCAATTCAATAAACAGTGGCTGTTAAAAGTATGCGTACATATGATCAGTATTTATTCAATTAACGATAACATATTGATCTTGATGAAGATCAATAACTTAAGATCATATTATAATCGATTTATAATCGTATTGAAAAATATATTTCAAATAAAGAATGATAAATATAAAATTATTATTCACATATCCAACTCAGAGTATCACACGTATGATACGTATGATACATAGTCAACTAACAATCCTCGAATCACTCGAATCATTTACAAGTCTTAAATGTTATGAATCTGAATGAGAATGGCTTATGAATCAAACGCATTTCGAATGGTATGATTTTGATGTCAATGTTGCACTCGTACTCATTGCAACATGTACTTATAAATCTATGTTGTACTGAGTACGAGTGAGTCAGATTACTGCAATTATACTGAAATTTTGATGAGTCGAAAAAACGACTTATTGCCGATCTCTGCAACGTCTCCGATCGCTGAATGACCCTTTCTAATGTTCGAAATGAACAAAGAAGTGAAATTAATAAATAAAAGTGAATAGAATTGAAGTCTCCCTCGTCTAGTAGACAGTGTGTTAGCTTATTGAATGCGAGACCGTGAATTGAAATGTGGAACAAAACGAAATATGAACAAATATTTCTTTCGGTAACTTCCCCTTAGCAAACTTAAGGCCTGAAATTAAAAATTGCTATGAAAAGTTTCCTAAAAAATATGTCGTTTTGAGTCGACTTTAAACTGTAAATTAAAATTAACATACGCAAAATAAGTGGTGTGAGAAACTGGGTTGTAAACCTGACTAAAGGGTTGTAATGTCCAAATATGCAAGCACCAAGTAAGTCAATTTATTGGCATAAAATGTCCAAATATGGATGAAAATTATGACACTTCTTATGGTGGACATGTGTGACGTTGCATTTACTTTGATTATGGCCAGAAAAGTTTCAGAGCTGAGTCAGAAAGCATTAATTGCATTCCCCTCAGAGCGCTCTAAGAAGCCAGCAATTTCTTTGCGATTACTTTCGTTATATATGCAGGGATTATTGTCGCTTTCATTCCAGATTTGTGTCAAGACCGTAGTAACAATGTTAAGTCTCTATTAAGCTGAAAGTAAACAGCCAGCAATTTTCTGGTTTATAAAACAAACTGCCATCAAATGTAAGAAGTGTTGTGGTCGATCTATGCTCATTTAATGGGCCAATTTATTCTCTAGTTGATCGTAACGAACAAACTGATTAATTATTATAATTTCAATGATTCACTCAAACATATCAATATATTTTTCCATGGGAACTGAGTTTAACGCGTTATTTATGCGATGCAAACATCCTACAGCAATACATAGACTTCTGCTCATCGTTAATATCAGCGAATTACCAAAATGCATACAAAGAACTAAACAACTTTGTTTTAAAAATTTGATTAATTTTGTTTCTAAAGCCATTGTACGTAGACTTACTATGGTCACTGTATTCGTAATGAGAATTAGTTTGATAGGATTATAATGTGTAATAAATATAATGTCTAAATAAACTCTTACAAAACAGATGTGATAAAATATATAGCACAACTCCTGCATATTGTCCGAGATATTTTAAATAAATTTTACCTGTTATTGCTGAATAACATAAATGGTTAAAAATTATAGGCAACTTACCTGAAAAGAAACAAGAAGAAAATTAGAAAATTATTTTATGCTAATTGAATAAAATAAAATATAAAAAAAAATTAAAAAAGAAAATTTGGAATTTTGCAAATACGCTTGATACATACGTAATACAGGTGCCCACCTCTAATAACGCAAATGGAACCAGAGATATCTTAAGAGGTTTGAAATATCTCCACCATCCTATGACAACGACCGATACAATTAACTTAAGTTAGGCAAAATTTTTAGTCTTTCTAGAAAAGGCCCCTTCAAAAGCAGGAAGTAACATTATTGTTTGGAGAAGCAATGTTTGGAAATGCAAAGCAGTTCTGGCAGATGTCACAATTAGGTGTTGCAGTTACCTTAAAAAAATATTCCCCCAAAAATTCTCCCATAACCTTAAAATGTTTTTGTGACCCTGGAAATTGCAGTCGTTTTTACCAGGTACAAACAATTACTGAAATTTCCAAAGGGAAAATTTTAAAAATAAATATTTATTCAAATTGAAATACTGGAAGAAGAACAAAACAACTCCTCTTTTCGTAGTGATGAATTTCTGCTTTTTTTTGGTTGACAAATGCCGAGAAAGAATTTGAGACTCTTGTTGTAATTTAATCTGGCGTTAATGAAAAACGAACAGAAATTTCTGACAGGGAAGTTGTATGAGTGTGTTGACGGACATTTATGGGGTGGGAACTTCTTAAAGGCATTTGTTGAAAGAAGTAAAAACAAATTTCTTAAAATGTTTAGTCCTTCAGTTTAGTCCTTGTGCATACAAACACAAGCTGGCATTGTCACTAAGCTAAACATATTCGTTACAGTATAAGGCTTCTTCTGATGTTTGTAATAACGATGTTAATTATGGAATTTAACAGGCTAATCGGAAATAAAGTGTACAAAAGAAATAAGAATTTGAAATTTAAGAAATTCTTTAATTTTATTTTACCATACCGGTTTCCTGCAGTAGCCTACACGATCGGTTCAATTTTTAAGCACATTATCGATGGCGTAAAACATCTCATTTCTCTTTTCTACAATTTCTTAGCTTTGTTTCTAGTTTCTTAATCAAGTTTTCAAACTGTTCTAAACGGTTAGATCGTAGATTAGCCTTTAATTGTTGCATGGAAAGAAAAACGTCTCTGAACTTTTATCGGATAGCATAATGAAGAACAATTTTGGTGATTCTCTCTCAAGAGGTGGCACTAACTGGCCTTACTACGAAATTTGATCTTGATGTTATCTCTTCTCTGTTGTCATTAAAGGCCTTTGTGATTTGAGTTAAGTTATTTGAAGAGGAATGAATCCTTATTTTTCGCCTACTTCATGGTTTAATCACCTACATTTAGACCATTTTTAAGATAGTATCCAATATTTGTAAACCATAACTGGCAATATTTCAGAAGTAGTAAAGTAAGGTACGGCTAGTAGTGCCGTATCATGTCTATTATTTCTCTAGGCTACAAAAGATCGACCATTGTGTTAACGATTTTCCACAGTCATGTATTTATTTAGGTTTTTTATTGGCGTTTTAAGTTGTTGAGTTTGTAATTTTGTGTCTTCTGAAGCCGGTTAATCTACTTCTAACGTTATCCAGCTGAACACGAACCTTTCCATCACGTCTGGGGTTTTGGGGGTCGCTGATTACAGATCTTCATTTAGATTTAAAAAATACAAAATGGCGGATCCAATATGGCGATAACAATTCATGTAAATCCGATAAATTTTTAGAAATCTCGACCGCCATTTTGAATTTTTTAAATCTGAATGAAGGTCTGTAATCAGCGACCCCCAAAACAATGTTGAAATTGAAGAGGAGAATATTAGCAACATTTGGTTTCAACAGGACGGCGCTACGTGCCACACAGCCGAAGCTACACTCGATGTTTTGCGTCCTGTGTTTGACGATCGCATTATCAGCCACAAAGCTGATGTCGTTTGGCCACCTCGGAGTTGCAGATCTGACATCGTTGGACTATTATTTGTGGGGTGCCGTCAAAGAATAGTGTTAGGCCGACAAGCCAGAGACAATTGACGCTTTAAAGGACAATATTCGTAAAGCCATTGGTTCTTAAAAATTGTACCGATCGTGTAGGCTACTGCATGGCCAGCCGTGACAGCCATTTGAATGAAATTATTTTCCTTTCAAATAAAAAAAGAAATTTGAGAAAATATTCAGTAGCTCTTTTTTATAGCATTTTCAAAAAAAAAAAGTTATTTGGCGGACTCTTTATTTCAGTTTTTATTTCTATCATATCCTGACTCTGTCTGTTGCAGTGCCATGTAAACTTTGTTACTCTTTCTTGACAATTATGCAACCCTGTATTTAATTATTCCCCTACAATAAAAAAAAAACTTGCCAGACATTGTGAATATGGAATTTACATAACGAATCCAAAAGGAAATTGAAACAACAAGAGATACAAGAGCAAACAAGCACGTGAGTACGTACATACGTATGTACATACATACGCTGTTAAAACTATTGCATGTGACAACGTTTCAATGAAACCTTAAAAATTTAAACACAATTAAACGAACAAAAAAACAAAAACAACAAAATTCTCACACTCTTTTAAATCTAATCTTGCTCTTTTATATGAACACTTACACAAACACACACACACACATACTCTCTGGCGCATGCATACAAAAACAAAACAACAAAGCCCAAGTGTCATATAAAATACTATCATGGCAGGATAATACTTTTAAATGCTGATATACAAAGAATGCCAGAGAATGTAATTATGCTCACTTCCTTTTTTTTTACTCTCTCACGCTCTCTCACTCTCTCTCTCTCTCTCTTCGTGTTACTATCTTAGTTTAGTAGTTTTGCTTTTGATGCAGTTCTTTTAAATTTATCAAACAATTCTGTAACTTCCTTGTTTTATTGTTATTGTTTTTGTTGTTTATTGTTTGTATGTGTACCTGTTTCTCATAATAAATTCTCGAAAAAAAAATAACAAGAAAAAACCATACACACACAGTAAAGGAAAATAAAATGAAAAACAACATTTGGTGAGAACTTATGGGAATTTTTGTTTCAGAAGCAAAGCACTTTACGTACATGTACTCACACACACACATACACTGTAGTAAATATTAATGTTTGTTGTTTTTGCTAAATTGTTTATGCATCTCTGTTTGTGTGTTTATATGGTTTATTGTTTTTTATTTTATGATTTTTGTAAAAACAATCTTTTTTTTTTTGCAGAGACTCCATAAATTTTGCTTGTTTTGTTGTTTTTACTTTGAATTTTGTTCGTATGGATGCATGTATCCATGTGAGAGAGAGAGAGAGAGCTCAGCAATTTTTGGTTAAAGTTAAAGGTAAACAAGAAACATATGTTTTCCACTTACACCAGGGCAACTTTTTTTTTTGTTATTATCCTTGTTGCAGTTTGTTGTTGTTGTTTTATTTTATTTTAAAAACATGGAATTTATTTGTCGAGCATAATTGAAATGAGAATTTTTATATTTGTAATCCCGTAGTGAGCGAGTTAAAGTAAATATTGAATTGAAAACTCTCCAAAAAAAAACAACAACAAAAACAGGACAGTGTTGCCATATACACTTGAACGATATTTTAATAAGAATAGTTTTGATTTTCAAACTGAAAATAGATCAGTTCTATGAACGTCAATAATATTTTGATAAGGGAAACGTTTGAGTAGCTTAAAAAACGAAACAAAACTCATTTGAAGTTATGATTTTAACGTTTGATCTTGCCATTACGTACGAAATGCTTACTTAGGTACTTAATTGGATGTGTTTGAAGATAGATTATAAAACCTATCTCCACAGACACAAACCAAGTCGGTTAACGGTTATGTTACTAACAGAGCTCTGTTAAACAATTAATTTGAGGCTGGGAAAGAGAAAAATTAATTAAATTCCTGGGTAAAATAAGAAAAAAAGGCAAAAGCTGATAAAATAAATCCTATCGTTAACCATTTTGTAATCCGCTATATAAAAAAATATTGTGGGAAAACAGGCCAACATGGGCAGACAATGAAAGTTGTTTTTAAAGCCTTCTACGCCCCTTTAACTAAATCAATCGCCAGAAGCCTTAACAGCGCGCGTGTTCATAGTAGATTTTAAGATTTTCTAAGTTCACAGATTTTAAAATCCACTGTAAGACATTTTGTGGGAAAATACGGTGTAAAAATTTTAGTACGCACGGTGTAAAAGAATTTGGTACGCACGATGTGAAAGAATTTGGTACGCACGGTGTGAAAAACAAATTTTTTCACGACGGTTTGCGTCTGGGTAGATATATTTTAAAATCTATCTTCACACACACCTAAACTGATCATTATTCAACCATCAAGTCCGTATTACGACCTAGTTTCTCACACCCACCATGTTGTGTGTGTTACATTCAATCATGAGTGGCGGCACGAACAGTTTAAAATCGACTCAGAATCTGTGCTTATTTTTTCATATTTTTTGTTCGAATACTCTGAGCCGTTGTTTGAACCACTGACTGGCGTCTGATACGTTAACCCAGTGCCTACCACACCACTGAGATTGTACGAAATGCAATGCCATTTAAATAAATGTCCCTGGTTTGAATGCAACTGTCGATTATTTTGGAAAAGTATTTGATCACTTCGTTAAATATTTCCTAGATTATCTCGCAACTGTTTATCGTGTTCAATATAATTTCTTTGAGCGACATACATACATACATAATTGGCCGTTACAACCCTTCAGCCAGGATTACGACCTAGCTTCTCACACCACTTATGTTGTGTGCGTTAATTTTATACATGAGTGGCGGGACGTACAGTTTAAAGTCGACTCCGAACGACTGATTTTTGAGAAGCTTTTCATGGCAATTTTTACTCTCAGAGTCTTTGCCAGAAATCTGCTGAGAGGAAGTCGCCGAAGAAATATTTTTTCGTTTCGATGTCTGACCTGGGATTCGAACCCGGGCCTTTCGTCTAATAAGCCAACACTCTACCCACTAGACCACGGCGACTTCTTCCCTGAGCGACGCTTATATAAAATTTAATGCAAAATTTAGCGAAAATGTTTAAAATTTTCATTTTCAATCATTTTTAAAATTCAGATAGCTTTGCACAGAATAATGTGATTTGAATAATGCCTTCTAATGAAGCTGAAAATGACACCTCTTTTTAAACAAGCTACAGTGTGGCCTGATGGAATTAATATTACCATGAATTTCACATGACAATTTGTTACTGAATGTTCCCTTAAATTAACAAAAAAAGGGAAAAAATGTTGGAATTTTATTTCTTTAAATACCTTTAAGACCTGAAGTACCTTCTTCCTACAAAGCAAAGCATTTTTTTTTTATTCCTTTTCTTATGTATTCAAGGTTTTATTGTTGTTGTCTTGTCAGACTTCTTCGAAGTGTTAAAACAAATTTTTGTTCTACTCTTTTGAAGTTTCTTTTTTTCTCCCTCTTTACTTGAGTAGCTTTTAAAACTCCCCAAAGAGTAAAATGATATTTTTTTTATTATTTATTTTGTTGTTGTTGTTGTTGTTCAAGTAGCAAAATGTCATAAGACCCTGAGACATTTTCTGCATATTTGTGAGAGTTCTTGGGTGATTTTTTTTCTTTATAAAATTTCTTCTTCTTGAATTTTATTTTCAAGTACAAATAACAACAAAAACTATAAAAAAAAGAAGAAGCAGCAAAGAAAGAAGCAAGTGTCAGAGTCAGGTTTTTTACTTTATTTTTTTGTCATTAGAAAGGTAACACTAAACATTGCAGAATGGAATGTCACTTAAGGTCACAAATGCATGAGGAGAATAATAACACATGCATAGATTAGTCCGGGTTTTGTTTTTGTTTTTAAAATGTTAAATTCTCTTTTTATACACTCGTGATCTTATTCTTATTCTTGCATTTTGAATGTAATTGTTATTGCCTAAGTGTTAAATTGTAAGTTTATTACCAACAACTCTAAGGGCCATTATTACAACTTATCGTTAACTAAACGGAGGATTTTAACGAGCAGATAAATTGTTTTTCATTATTATGAGTACCCAATAAGATAGAAGTGAACGTTAAGCTACCTTTAACATTTAAAGGTCACTTTATGTTTGAACTTGCCATATCACTTATACTATTTTCTATATGGCAACACTGTTTTGTTTCACTGTCAAACATCTTCAATTTGGTCTATAATTTAACCATGAGACGTCTTACAAACGAACAACGCTTGCAAATCATTGAATTTTATTATCAAAGTGCATGCTCTGTTAAGAAAGTTCATCGCGCGCTTCTTCCATTTTATGGTCAGTTAAATCGGCCCACTATTCTGGCTATTGTGACTAAATTTCGCACCAAATTTACATTGTTGGATATTAAGCCACCAACACGCTTACGTAGAGTGCGAACTGAAAAAAATATCGCAGCTGTATCGACCAGTGTTGAAGATAATCGTCGCCGTTCGCAGCAATTGGGCCTCTGTTACTCAACAACGTAGAAAATATTGCGGAAAGTCTTAGGTGTGAAGACTTTCAAAAGACTTGAATGACATGTGGTTTCAACAAGACGGTGCCACATGCCACACAGCATGCGTAATAATGGACTTATTGAGAAGTGAGTCCGGTGAACATTTTATTTCACGTTCGGGACCGGGCAATTGGCCCCTTAGATCGTGCTATTTAACGTCTTTAGACTATTTTTGTGGGGTTATATTAAAGCTCATGTTTATACTAAGCGGATGGACCATTTGAGGCGCAGTTGCGGTCAACATTTGCATAAAATAATCTTTAAATATTAAATTATATGGACCGTACTATCGATTCAAATAAAGATTTCATGCATTTTTCTGAATTTTACGTGTTTTTGTTTTGAAAAATTTTCCTATAGCTCTTAAAAAATCGCCCATTACAACAAAAAAAAAGACGAAATCCGGTGTTGCCATTGCATTAAAAAAACTTGTTTAATTGAGCAGTTTTATCGACAATGCTTCGGCACTGCCATGTTTTAATTTTATTTTAACTGTAAGTTGTACTAAAGGCGACTTTAACTAAACCCAAGTTTAACGGTAAGTTGTGATAATGGCCCTAAGAGAGTACAGTGTAGTGTAGTTAACATGCCTTAATTAAGTTTGTAATTCCTGTTGTTTTATTTTGTTATAATTTAATTAAAATTTATTATTATTCGTTCGTTCTTTTGGTAATTCAATACTTAGTATACGAACGCAACCCAAGTATTTCCTTTTAATTATTCCGTAAAATGTTTCTTATTTCTTATATTCCACCACTGAAACGTCTAATGCTGAGTGTGTGTGTTCGTGTAATTTTGTTAAGAACTTTAATGAGACATTGATTGATGGGTTTTCAAGTCTTTAGACATTCATTATTCTTTAACGTTTGTCTCATTTACTATAAACCTTTTGTCTTTAACAAATCATTGTGAATTTAAACAGATTTTTATACAAATTTAAAAAAGCACAAATTCCCATACGAATTCCAATTTGAATTTGAAAATTTAACTATTTTTTTTTTAATTTTTATCAACAATTTCCGTAGGGCATTTGATATGTTAGGGCATTGTTTTCGAACAAGTTTTCCATTAACAAAATTCTTCGCAACAGACGGAAGTAGTTATAAATCTTTTGCTCTGTAGCTTACAGATCGGGCCATTTGATCATGAGGGTCTAGGTTAAAAATTTTGTTTTTTTATTAAAAATAATTAATGACAGGCAAAGACAAGTGAGAATATCGTGTTTCAAAAATCACCGTGCTTCACAATCCCATTGATTTCATATTGGAATGTGTTTTGCAATCGCAAGTAAGTGAACAAATAACTAAGTTAGAAGCAAAATCACAACATGAGGGGTTAATTTACTTGAAGTGGTCACGGTGTATAACTCCTATAGTAAAACTAGCTTCGCAAAAACTGACGCCGCAAGTTAAAATCGTAACATAGTCTACGAAAAGGAAAATTACATCCATAGTTCGTTCTATAGACATCTAAAAAAAGAGGACGATAGTGCCGTGAAAATCTTGCTGGAATGCTGAAATTCAGGTTACAAAGCAAAAACTCAGAATCGATATCACCTTTAACCAGATTGAAAACAAAACAAACCCCTAAAACAGACCTTCTACGTTCCAAAGTTGGAAGTTTTATCAAAGCTAATCTATCCTCATATGACGGAAGCCCATTGGCATAATCCCATCCTAAGCCACGTAAACAGAATAATAAAAACTGCTTCTGCACAGACTCAATTGAATCACTATGACAACGATAGTATGGATTCCAAATAACAGACGCATACTCCAAAATAGGTCTAACAAGTGAAATGTACAGTATTCTTGTTGTATAAGGATCAATGAATTCTCTAGCCCATCTTTTCACAAAACCAAGAACAGCCCGAGCCTTGCCAATCATCAAACTAATATGATCAATAAAAGACAATTTAATATCCAATAATACACCCAAATCGAGAAATTTAGTCACAGTTTCCAACGGGCAAGAATTAATCACATAAATGGACGAAATTACAACCCCACATATATCGTTTTGCTTGACGTAACTGAGCCAGTGTTGAACCATATCACTTATTACACTACAGCAACTTTATTTCAAAACTAAATCCCTGTTCTAAATTCCAAGGAATAAAATGTTTATATTTGATTGAACATGATGATCCTTCCAATAGTCCAATTGTTGGCTATATAAATTTAAATGAAAAATTTTCAAGTGGGAAAATATACAACAATTTACGTCCCCATACGTACATCAATATTTACGATCTGGCTAGTGACAGAACAAATCTTCCATTCAGAGTGGCCGTTAAATCATAGTGAAAAAACTCCGGTTTTAAAAGATCCATGCTCGTAAATGGCAAATCTTTCGCTAAATCAATGAAATTTCCGACAAAAAATATTTACAAACTGATACAGCCTTTCCAGAACGGAAAGGAATCGATAACCCATTAGTATCATGACCCTAACGGCATTAGCTCAAGGAAAGGCTTTTATAAGTAGTTATTGAACTTTTGTTTGCCTATCAAGCATGACCTAAAGCAAAACTGCAACTTTTTATTGCAAATTTTATTTCATTCTTCGAGTTTCACCAACGACAATAACTTGATATTCCCCACATCCATACTTAATTCCTCGCATAATTTCCTTTATCCCCCGCAATATCACAAACTTTTGCTTTTAACAACACTTTTCTGCCAGTGTAGCACAGTTGCACATCGAAAATAAAAATCGTTTTGATTTCTTTAACCACAATATTAGCGCGCAGTGGTTTCCTTCTTAACAAAACAAGAAATAAAAGAAATGAAAAACAGTAAAACACTCTGCAGCTGTAAAGTGGCATAAAATAGTTTAAAGTGGTTGTTGTACTGTAATTGTGGCATTAACTATAGACTGCTATGTCCCCCCTCTAAGTTTCAAATAAATTAACTCTTTAAGTTTCTTATTTTTTTTCTTTCATTTTTCATTTACCAACACTTTGTATACAACCGAACAATACAATAAAAACAACAACAATAGTAAAAACAAATTAAATTTTTTGCGGCTTTTATGCTGTTATCTCTCGTCCATACAATTTTTTTATTGTATCTCTCTCTCTCTCTCTTTCTCTTTCGATCTCTGTCTTGCCCTCTCTTTATTGCAGCCATTACTCAACACGACAGCCATAACAAAAATAACGGTACTAAGATGGCACTCCATTAAAAGTTTTGTTGTATTTAAACAAATGTTTAGTTGTTGGGTGTCTTGTCTAATTAACATTAAACATTTGCTTAAAAGAGTTTTATTTTGTACAACAACAACAATAATAACAATAACAATGCTGCTGCAAATACTAATGTTAAGACTTGTAATAAAAATCTGAAAGAAATTTTTATAGGAAAAAAAAACAAAAATTAAAATAGAGCCAACATGTTAGCTTGAGAGAGAGAGAGAGAGAGAATGAATCAGGGATAGTAGCAGCTGTGATTTCATTTTTTTATTGTGTGTGTTGAAAAAACTCTTTCCTATGCCCCATAATACCAACGCAAAAATGATGGATAAATTGTGTTGCAGCAAACGTTTGTTACACTTTCAGCAAACTTAGTCTAGACTTATCACAGCAAATCGAATTTAAAGCAATCGATTTGTAATAAAAATAATCCTTTTTTGCAGTTGATTAATCGAAAATAGGCATGAGCTTAACTGTCTTTTTGCAAGTGCGACAGATTCCCTAAAGAACATTGCACATTAGAGACTGTTTTTTAATTACAAACGGCTTTGTGCAAACACGACAAAACAGTAACTGCAGTGATAGTTGCTGTTGTCCTGGAGAAAGTTTTAGAGACAATTGGACCACAACGAATGAGGAGTTCACGCCTGGCGCTCTGGACGATATCCTGTTGTAAGACTCAAACAATAGTTTTGGAAAGATCTTGCCCTCATACAATTGGATGACTTTAGTGAGTAGATGTTCCACATTAACAGAGTCTTCCCAACTGATGTACCCCTCATTAAAAAGTCTCTTTATGATCGGTGTTACAGAATGGAATGGAAATAATTAAAAGAGGAAGGGTAACTTTTGTCCAAATAAGTCCAATTTAGAGAAACACTAGATGATCGACCTCGTGTGTAGGTTTCCTGAAATGTTACAAGTTTAAGTAGGCCTGAAGTCAGCTTTTCCTATCGTTATATTAAATGATACATGGGTTCAGAATGTACTGCATCTGGAAACGTCCATTATGTCACGGCTGCAGATTCAATACTCTCGGCTATTAGCTTTTAAGCTTCTCTATGATATTTGTTCTTGGCCTTCTTCGTTTTCTTTTCTACGTTAGCTCTCGTTGGAGCAACAGGCAAATGGAACTTACCGCACTAGCAGTTAGATGCGGAAAACATCAACAATCTCATAGGAAATTTGTATTCCTTTTTCTTCTAGGTTTTTTTTCGTCTGTTTTATAGGAATGCTCTTTCAATGTTAGGGGTATTATGCAAAGAAGGATTCATCAAGCCTAGGCATAGCTTTTCGTTGACTTTTGTCTCGACTTTTGTGCTACCTTTGCTCGATGATATCGCAACAGACCTAAAGTAAACGTTGGAAAACATGATTCTAAACTTTTTTAAATGTAACGCATCCATTAAGTCAAGTTTGCCTGTTCAGTTTTAAAGGTGCGTAACGATATAATGTGGGGACGGGTGAAAAGTATTCTTTTCTCTTTTTCATGTAATTTGATCATCATTTAAATCGACTAATATTGTGTTGTGGTATGGAGTGGTTTTTCTTTTTTGTACCATGTTTCCCTTTCAATTTCTTGGGGTTTTTTTTTCTTCTTTAAATTGTGGTTTTATTTATTCAAATGAGCCATGAGGTAAGGGAGTGGATTGGGAGGAGGATGTTGTGATAGAAAATAAAACTTTCGTTTTATATTTTAAAAATGTCGATAATCAGTGCAGACATATGCACATAATTGGTCATTACAACCCTTCAGTCTGGATTATTTCGTTGGAATAGATCCATTTATGGTGGCTTCTCTGGGTGGATTGTATCCGAAATGTCATATTTTCCATGACTTTAATGCATAAATTTGGCTGAATTTGATCGTAAGCATGTGTTACGTTGAGTGTTTTAAGCTCCGATATGATATATGTCTTATTCGCACATGTCTACGGCTTAAGGAAACCTCAATGTCACTTAGTGAATCAGAAACCAGCCTGAAGGAGTGAGCGAAAGTGCCCCATCGTCTATTAAGAAGCAATGACACAGGAAGAATAATTACAAACACATTCTGGGGCCATTCAGTTAAACGGGAAAACTATGAGATCTGAAGCTTAATAGTTTTCCTTCCGTCCTAATCAAAGACCATTATTGGCTTAATGGAACCATGTTCTGATATTTCGAAAAACTCTTTGCATTTGTCTTAATTGATCACCAAACTTTCATAATGAGAAAATAAAGTATTTGCGCATGCTATCAAACTACAATCGTTTAAATAATATCGTTTACATTTGGAATACGTATCTGTTTCTTGTTTTCATTTTTTTTTTTCGTTTTGTCGAATAATCTGTCACTTTTGCGGTAAGTGTAAACGCATTATAAAGTGAAAGGATGCTGCTACTGATGCTGCTGCTGTTTTTGCATAAAACGTTGTTTTGTTCAAAGTTTATGTCACCCAATGGTATGGAGGACCAAAACAAGGAAAAAAAAATAACAACAGATGATAGTGTCTGATATTTTATTGTTGTTGTTACTACAACTTTTTTTTTCTTCTCTCCTAAAAAAAAATCATTTGTTTGCCAGTGTTGTTGTCACTTAAATTAAATGCTGACAATGGGGCAACAGCATTGTTCAGTCTATTGTTCGTTACAAAACGTCCTCCATAAATATTCCATGGACTATTCAATGGTCTATAAAAAATATGTATCTGTCTGTCTGTCTGTCTTTCTGTCAATCTGTCTGTGTTGTTGTTGTTGTTGTTTTTGTCAATAACTTTTTCGTCCTGCACTTTTAGCCATTGTTGGTCACTGTTTTGTTAAACTTTCTTGCATCAATTTCTTTTCAAACTTTTTTTTTTATTAAATTTTGTTCCTGTTGATGTTGTTGTTGTTGTTGTCGTTGTAGTTGTTAGTATTTTATATTGAATCAATATGTATGTGTGTTACACAGAAACAGAAAATAAAATTGCTAAACAAGATGCAAAAAAAAAAGAAAACGGAATTGAAGAAAAGCAAACCAATGAACAAGTCAAAGATCAATGTGACAACAATTGAGAGGGAGAAGTCAACACAGAAAAACATGCAAACGTTCCGGCGACATTGTGGGTCCACGACTAATGGTTTCATTTTCTTCCAATTTTTTTTTTTCTCTGTTTCTCTTAAAGCCAGCAAACCGATGTGGGCCGTAGTTCTCTAAGTAAGTGTATAAGTAAGTGTGTGTGGTAAGAAATACTTTCTAAAATTACTTGTGAATGTGGCGAATAAAAAAAGAGTAACGAACGAAAGAAAAAAAAACTTTTATTTTAATTTGATAAGAAATAAAAAGGAATTTTTGTTATTGACAACATCATTAAACAACAGCTAAAACAACAACAATAATAACAACAATAACAACTGAAAACATGGAAAGTTTTATTCGAAAATTTTCAAATAACATTAAGGATTAAAAAAAAATACAAATTATTTCCACTTAATATATGAAACTGAAGAGATCAACTACTACCGCTGCATTAATATGAGTATGGTTTACATAACTAAAGGCTCCGCCAAATAACTTTTTTTTTTTGAAAATGCTTTAAAAAAAACTTTTGAATATTTTCTCAAATTTCTTTTTTTATTTGAAAGCCCGCTGCACACAATCGATAATGTGCTTAAAAATTGGACCGATTGTTTAGGCTACTGCATGGCCAGCCGAGGCAGCCATTTGAATGAAATTATTTTCCATTATTAACCGGAAGGATTGTACTTTCAAATAAAAAAAGAAATTTGAAAAAAAAGCTACTGAACTAAAACACTAACCAACTACTACTTCAGAAAAAAAAAGAAGTTATTTGGCGGACCCTTTACAACTGTCAATATCAATAACCATGGTCTGGCAACTGAGAATATAAAACTGTGTTGAAAATTCATTCATAGCCTCAAAAAAATAACTTAAAGAACCTTTTCGGGAAGATCATAGGTCACGTCGGCCATTTTGCGTTTAGCAAATTGGGCAAAATAGCAAAAAGTTCATGCAGTTATTGATCGTTTCCCTACTCAATTTTCTTTTCTCTATTCAAAGCCAACAAAAACGTAAAAAAATAAGCGTAATGAGGATAATATTCTTCAGAAATTTTGATTCATCGTCTCTCGCTATCCTTAGACTAGTTCCACACCTCACGTCACTTATGATATGTGTGTGTTAATTTTATCTGTAAGTGTTTGGGAGTTTAAAATCGCCTTTCAAATACAGGTTTTTGAGAAACTTTTCGTTTAAATCTTATTCAGAGTTTTTATCAAAAATAAAAATAAATCGAAATCATATATTTAAAGTCCAGAATAGATCCACTCACCTAAACATGTTTCCAATGCAAACGTTCATTAATTAAATTTTCTATAATGTTTGACAAATTCTTGTAATTCATTCAATAACAAAAGGGGGATCGTAAAAATCATAAAAACAAATTGAATATCCAATATTGAATGCATAAATAATGGAAACCCGTTTCAATTTTTATTAATTTACGAATTTTTCTAAACATAAATTCGATAAATTATGAAATATTTCATCGCTTAATAGCCATAAACTATAATTTACTTGAATAAATCAACAGAAATTCGATAAAAAAAAAGGGCTTCAACCCAATAAACATAGACAGACAAGCCAGGCAGATTGTATTACAACATAAAAGTGTCACAAGTTTTGATTAAAATGCTGGAAATTATAATTAATCATGGATTGTTAATTAAGAAAATAAAATAAAATACAAGGAGAAAATCATAAATTAAAAATAATAAACAAAACAAAAAAAAAAAACACGAGAAAAATGTAAAATTATGCTGCTGGTTTGTTTCTTTTTTTATAAGAAACAGAAGCTTTAAGAGATTTTTCCTTTAAAACACACTCAAATACCAATACTTTCATGAAATCAAAAAAAAAAACACAAACAAATCAAAAAATTACAGTACATAACATTGTTGTTGTTGTTCTTACATTTGATTGTATTTGTAAACAAAAACGAAAAATTGTTTACATTTATGTTTGCCGATCATAACCTCAATTCAAAGCAATGATGACAACTGTTATATGTGCATGTATTTGTTATTCCTAAAGCTAAAAGGCTTTTCTCTCTTCAATGCTGCACACAAACAAACACATACATTATGCATTGTAGTATTGTATTGTATGCGTTATAATGAGAAATGACAACAAATGATGGGACATTATTAAATTTGACACATTGTAATGGAGTACGGCGAAGAAGGAGAGAGCGAGCGAGTGTATGGATTCTGAATGCAGGAATGATTGAAAATGGTTGGGTGGAGAGAGTACAAATTATAAAATAAGAAAACAATAACAAAAATGCTGGCATAGCAGACATATTGTAATAATCATGATAAATACATTTACAAAGTAAAGTGCCAAGGCGAGAGATGGCAAGAAACAGATGTTCGTTCGATTATTGGAAACAAAAATAAAAACAAAAAATATCATTCATGGTGATGCATATCAATTGAATTTCATTAAAGATGAGAGACAAAACTTGAATATTTCCCCCCTCTTATGTTTTGTTTTTTGTTCTATTGTTAAATATTACATACATAAAGACAAAATTCATTAATAAAATAAAAAAATAAGTAAAATATTAAAAAAAAACGCATATGTTGCTGTTTGTTTTGTTCATTCATATATGATGTGGGAATTTTAATTAAAAAGAAAAAAACAAATCTTTCAAAACATAAAAAATTATTTTTAATAGAATTTCTATTTGCGTACATGCATATGTATGTATATCTCTCATAAGATTCACTTTCACCCTGCTGGTTAGAATAATCTAATTGGAATTTCTCCTTTATAAAATGACTGTGCTGCCAATGTGCTTTATTTTTAAGAAGCAGTGTAAACAGCTCCTATTCTTAATCTTTTTATATAAAAATTTTACTTTTTCGAATTTAATAATAATAAAAATCCTTCTCCCTTATAAGCTTTTAAATTTTCTAGAATGTTTATTTATAGAGAATTCGATAACTGCAATTAAAATAAAAGAATTGTTCTGGTTCGTTATTTACATTACTTCGTAACAAAAATCAAACTGTTGCTCTTTTATTTTCAATCTTTGTTTTGTTCCTATTGTCGTAAATATATTACGTATTTGTATACATATGTAATTCAGTGTACCGTACGATGTGTGTGTTCTGTCGTTGTATGTTTATTTAGTTTTTCTTTAATTTTGGTAACACGATCTTAATGCGCTTCATATTGGATGATAATTTTTAATACATTTAAACGATCACATTCAAATTTGAATCAGTTTCTCATGACCAGACTGTAATTGAAAGTAACAAAGAACGGAAGCATAAATTTTCTTACGGAATAATAATTCCGAGACGTTTTTTGGGTAAAATGCAGAGCCTAAAACTACGATTCTACATTATGTTACGAATAAAATTAATTAATTCGAGAATATTGGAAGATGTCTCTGCTTAAGTAATTGCAGTACAAACTAGTAGCAAGACCAAACCGTAATAAACGTAAATACTTAGGTAAACGATAAATATTAACGCTTAAACTCAGTAACTAGACAGAAGTCACAAGCCTGTATTAACAGCAAATATTAATTTCATCAAGTTTATTTTCAAAATTTTGATCCGACAACACCAAAAAACTAAAATGTCATGGTGTTGCAGTGAATTATTTGTAAAAATTAAAGATTAAACTCCATTCCATTAGTCGTTTGCCTAAGCAAAATTTTCCACAATTCAAAGGCAATATCGGTTACATTGCCTCTTAATTTATGTTTAAATTCAAAAGAGATAATAGTAAAGTAAAAATATTTAAGCCATAAAGTATTTCCAATAAACTTTTTACTGTTAAAGAGAAAACAAAAGAAGTCTAGAGTAAGCTTAACGGCAAACAATTTAAAAATGTTCAACGAAAATATGCATGAAATATTGATTAACCATCGTTAACTATGAAGAGAGAATCATTGAAATATTCAAATTGAATACTTTTTATAAGCATAACTATCGCTAGGACCCAATACATGGCATGTATATGCGTGTAGGTACTAATACTACAATCTATATTCAACACACACATACATATGCAGGTTTCTTTTGTTGCCATTGCAAGAATAGAAACAAATATTCGTGTTGTGGTGGTTAGTTTCATGATTTGCTACTTTGATTGATACGGCTGGCTACTGTGTGTTGTCGTCGTTTTTACAGTTACATGTGAGATGTTCTGTCAAAAGGCCTGAACTAAAGCGGTTGACCATCAACATCGTCATCATCGTCGATCCATAATAATTTTTAGATTTTCTGTGTTCCAGCCTGTTCACATTGCGTTTGGTCATGCAACATGACGTTGTTGTTCGTTCATTAAGTTCAAGCATCGGTTATTATCGTGGTTTCTTTTTCATTATTTTTTTTTTCAATGTTTCTCCTCACTAGAGAAGTGCATAAATAGTCTGGCGGCGGTCATGGCAGGTGCCTATTGTATATTAAAAAAAAAAAAAGTACACAATATTTTCTCTTCCCTCTCCCTCTCTCTTGAACTTGTGTTGTATTGTTTTTTTTTTTTTAATATGCAGGAATTTATGTTGTTTGTCGTTGTATTGTTGTGGTGTTTTAGAAAAGTTAAAGAAAGTTTGTTTTTGCGGCAAAACGGTTAATATTTCAAAACTTCCGCATTCAGATGTGTGGCCACAGTTGCTTTATTGTGTTTGTATTGCTTTACATGCAACACTGTAATAATTATTGTTGTTTGTAATCATGATCATCACTTCATCATTGCTTCATGGCAATGGTTGGGTGTATCACAAAATGCGGCAACCTTTAGTCACATTTTTTTCTTTTCTTGTGCTGCTGTCGTCTTGGCACATAGAGAAATGACCGTCCGTAATGACATAAAATAAATGAAAAACAACCGGCAATTTAGCCTATAATGGGTGCTCATAATGTGTCGCTATTATTATTGCTTTTATTGCCGGAATTCAGTTTTTTTTCGTAACTTTTGGTAAAAAAAAAGTTTTTTAAAACAGGAATTACAAATTCCTTTACAAATATTTTCTTAAATTTTCAGATTATATGAGGTGGGTTGGTGAAGTTGCCGTGGTCTAATAGGTAGTGTGTTGGTTTGTTAGACGAAAGGCCCGGGTTCGAATCCCAGGTCAAACATCAAAACGATAAATATTTCTTCGGCGACTTCCTCTCAGCTGATTTCTGGCAAAGACTCTGAGAGTAAAAATTACCAAGAAAAGCTTCTCAAAAATCTGTCGTTCGGAGTTGACTTTAAACTGTAGGTCCCGCCACTCCTATATAAAATTAACGCACACAACATAAGTGATGTGAGAAGCTAGGTCGTAATCCTAACTGAAGGGTTGTAATGGCCAATTATGTATGTATGAGGTGGGTTCAAAAATAATGAAAATTTTGTTGTGTGTGTTACATGAATGACAGGACCTACAGTTTAAAGTCAATTCCGAACCACAAATTTTTGAGAATTTTTGCATTCTAGCGAGCATAGTAAAATCAAAGACCATCTAAGCTAAAATAGGAACCTATTCAGGCTCAGTAATAAGGGACCGGACATATATGTATGAGCGTCTTAAACGTATATCAGAAGGAAACATGAGGATTTTTTAAGTAATATGCAGAAGATTATTCGAGTTTCTGACACTACGCATCTTGTGTGTTTCAATTTTTTTTCCATAGGTGGCGGGACCTACAGTCTAAAGTTATCCCCAAATGAGAAATTTTTTAAAAAGTTTTCGTGCCATTTTATTTCAATCTTAGAGTTGACAGGAAGTCGTCAAAAGAATTATTTTTTCATATCGACGCCTCCGTTCTATGACATTCTAAACCGAGTTTGAGTTATGAGCTCTCAAAGTTTTCACTTGACATGCGACTACATGTGTATTCTAAGTAGACTTTTACCTATAACTTCGGAACGGATCGACGCATCTTATCCAAATTTTGACAGTATTTAAATTACGAAAACGTAGAACGTAAGTAAACTTAGAACGTTATAGAATGGAGGCATCGATATTTCGTTTTCTACTAGACTATGGCAACTACAACCAGGTCATATGGACTTATTTTTTGCTAACATCTCACATACTATTGACTTTTCTAATGCTATTCGATTCTACTCTCTAAAACATATGTTTAGTTCAAGAGAAGAGAATATTTTGACTGCTTAAATCTGTATTAGCAGTAGCACACAACTCAAGTACATACTGTTGGGTTTTTTCTTTACCTCCTAAAATATGTCAGGATAGTTGATTGAGTGCATAAGCATAGAATTGTGGAAATTAAGGATTAATACATAGAAAAAGAGAGAGAAAGAAATAACAAGAGAGAGAGAGGGAGAAAAATGAGAAACTTTTTAAAGGAAGAATAAATTCCTTAACAGTTCTTATGTATTCAAGTGAGTATTCAAAAGTGAATGTTAAGCTGTCATGCTTGATTTCTAACAATAAAATACCGTTTCTTTTATTTTTTCATTCTTTCCTTCTTTTGTTGTATTTTGTTTCGTTTTGTTTTGTTTTATTATTCTCATCTTTTACTCAATATTTGTCAATTATGTCAGTATTGTATTTGGGACAATAGCTGTGCAAACATATTCAAGTGGTTGGTTGTTTGGTTGGTTGTTTGTTTGTTGGTCTGTTTTACATGATTTTTTATAATGAAAAACCTTGACATGACATGAATAGGGAGATTTAATTTGTAATTCTTTTGATTTTTCAACAAGATTTAAACAAAAAATACACACACACATGCTCAAGAAGTCTGATGAAAGGCAGAGATATTCTAGGGATACCAAGAGGTGGTACGAAAAATATTAAAAATATAACGGAAACGGAAGTGGTGGTAAAAATATTTCATATTTTAACAGAATGTGAGTTTTTTTTTTTGAAGTGGTTTAACAGGGAGTCGTTGTAGACATTTATAAACAGTGATGGAAGAAATAATAGTGACACATAATGCACGAATAAAATCTTGACATGTACGTACGACTTGTGTGATCATCTAAATCCCCCTTAAGACAGTTTTTTTTTTTTTGTAAACGACAATGAATTTTAATTTGACAAACAGGTGTCAAGGAAATTGTAGAAGTAAAATGCCTATTAAAACAAACCCTTAGTGATCGTATCAATCAATAATTAAAAATCAATTTGAAATTAACATTTTTGGCGGAACTTGATTTATGACATGTCACGAATCTATACAAAATTATGAAAACGTACAAAAAAAAACCGAATTAGAAAAACGGAAACATTTTTGTTCTCTCAATTCCCCAAGAAGCCAAACAATTCTCTACTACTCTACGCAACAAAATGAATATATTTTGTTGTTTAATTTATTTTCTAGAAAAAGTCATGCTTAAGACATAAAATTTTGTAAAAAGTGTTGGTGGAGCCATGCAATAAAGAACGTTTTCTTTGTTGTTTTTTTTTCTTTTTAAGACAAAAAGTGCATTAAAATAGGAAAAAAGAGATACGACCTGGTAATAAAAAAACGCAATAAAACTAAATACCATACCGAGGCAATCATCAAAAACCAACCACCACTCACGTCACTTTACATCGTAGAGTACAATAAAAAGAAAGTATTGTTAAGTAAATTAACATAAAAATTAAAAAATAACAAATAAAAAAAAGAGAAGAAAGATAAAAAATTCCTTAAAAATGTTTAAAAATAAAAATGATTTTAGAGTCTTCAAATGAACTCTACGGTTTCTCTTTTGTTATCAAAATTATCAAATTAAATGGAAAATATTTTGGAAAGATTCAAATTTTCTTTTTTATAAAATTTTAAATGCTTTAAAAATATTATTATTGTGTATACAGTGCTGAAAGAAATAATAGGGACACTGTAAGATTTTTTAAAATTAAGTGGATTTTTAAAATTCGGTATTAATTCCCCCCGCCCTTTCATTTAAAATGAAATTTATTTGCAAAAAAATCAACCAAATAGCAAACTTGTACTGGAGGAAATAATAAGGACACTTTCATTAAATCATTCATTATGGTGAAATTGCGAAAACTAAGTCAATTTCCAGAAAATTGTTTTTAAAGAGTTGAATTATAAAAAAAAGGTTAAAAAATTAAAACAATTATGAAACTCGCTGCCGTAATCTAGTAGGTAATGTATTGGCTTATTAGACGAGAGCCCTCTTCAACAAAACGAAATATGAAAAAATATTTCCTAGGCAAATTCTTTTCACCACTGTTCCGGTAAAAACTCTGAAATAAAAAAAATGCCATGAAAAGTTTCTAAAGTCTGTGCTTCGAAATCGTTTTTAATCTGTAGGGTCCCGCCTTTCACGGATAAAAATAACACTCGCTGTTGTGGGAGAAGCTACGCTGTAATCCTAACAAAAGGGTTGTAGCCATAGCTGCCAGATTTATCGTCATTTTGACGATAGGACGATTTATGGCCTTATTTTGATGATTTTTGAAAATTAAAAATTTACGTCATGTTCTTTACTTTATTACATAAAAAGCTACCTTAAGCTTTGCAGGAGGAGTGAAGTATTATACTTTTAAGTTATTTGCGAACACCAGGGATGATTTTTCTGTATTTTATGCCTTTTTCATCCTTTAAAAGTGAAAAAATTACATCCTTTTGCAGGAAAAGAATTCCACATAGGAAGAGCCCGACTGCAGAACAGATTTTATCCGTAATGTAGTGTGCAATCCACTGGCCAATCGACCACATCCGGATGTGATCGACAAGAAAGGGTAGTGTTACGTAGGAATACATGATTCTTGGAAACAAATCCCTTATTTCGCTCGAGCAAAATCCGTTGTAATAGCGATAGGACAGTGAAACACAAGCCGCATTCTAACGATGCTCCAATGAATGAATAGAGTTCAACTTCGTCCTCTCCTGTAAGCAGTTGAGAAGTTTCAAAATAGACATTGAGGAACCGGCCGATACATGAGTTTAATTCTAATCGTGATTTCAACGAAATTGGTCTATCCAGCTGCTTACAAATATTTTAAAATTCCTGCTGTAGTGGCTCATAATGATTTTTTAAATTCTACCTTGACTTGACAAGTTTCCTTAAGGATAATGTCTCTAATTTAACACTTTCAAACTTATTTAACTAACCAGAGTAGTATTTGTCTTCAGAATAAGTGTCACTTTTCTTTATTTAGAAGTAGGTAAGGGTCTGTTACTTATTGACCAGTCAGACTAAAAAAATATTCTTGGCGAGATTTTTTGATTTCCATTTTTCCTTTAAATGTATATGTAAAAATAACAACAAGGTGTGAGAACTAGTCAATTCCTCGTATGTAAGTACTTTGTTTTGAACATTTTTTGTGATTTTATTGTTCAAATTGCTCGTATTATATCATTTCATTTATTGTTGTACAGTGGCGGCATAGTAAAAATATTTAAAAACTCTCTTTAAATATTCCCGCTATTTAATTCTCTTATCTCTCTGAATGGATCCTTTAAATTGTCATAATTAAATACGTATGTATGTATGTATGAGTATATGTTTGACACTCTACTAAATGTCAAACTGTGACATTTTTATGTTTAAATAACAATAATTTAATATTTAAATTTAATTTTAATGTTGTTGTCGCGCCATTCGAATTATTTATTTTCATTTCTTATCATTTATTAATTGTTATTGTAGCAGCTAAGTTTTTTTTATTTTTATTTTTTACAACCCAATCCAGTATGAAAAATATTAAAAAAAAAATGGTTTCCATTTTATTATTTTAAATGTCATTGACAACAAGTGTTGAGTTATTTAAAGGTTTTTATTTTTGTTTAGTACTGTCGCATCCGCTGTATGTGTATGCAAGTTTAATATGCTCTTTGACATGCAAATATTCTCTCTTTGTTTATTATTTATCTCTCTGATGTTTGTTTTTTTAATTTTATTTGTTGTCGTTGTTGTTGTTGCTATTTTGTTAACATTGTAAACATTATGACTTTTTGTTATTGTTATTGTTTTTCCATAGAATTGTAACTGTAATTGAATATCAAAAATATTACAATGATTATCAACTGGTTGTTGTAGTTGTTTTCTGCCTCCTCTCTGTGTTGTTTGTTGGTAAAGTGGGAGATTTCTTTTGAAAAGGGCTGCCATTTGTTTTGTTTTGTTTTATTTTTGTTTTGTTTACATAACATATTTACTTGTGGAAAAATCTACTTTTGAATGTGTTGATATGACAAAAAGAAATATTCAATGGCCTAGTTTAACACTTTAAATACACAGAGTACTGTGTGTGTGAATTTTATTCTAACGATACGTCGTATCATGGAAAAATAAATACAAATCTAAAGTTTTTTTTTTAACTCTTTCTGGGAATAATAAATTTGAGCCATTAAGATAATTTTCGATCGTGTAATCATTGGAACTTATTAAAAAGGTGATAAATATTGTGGGATTTTTATATTTTCTGTGTATTTATTAACTTTAGATGTTAAATTCTGGAAATTAGAAATCACAAGCTAGCTTCTCATGCATAATTCTAATAAGAAAATCTTATTTTATTGCTCTATCACAAAATGTCACTGCTTATTAGAACCATTTATCGCTGATATTAGGCTGTTTAGATTCTAGAAACAAAAATTTATTCAGCATTACTCGCTAGTGTTCGTTATTGATAAAGGGTGATTTTTTAAGAGCCATAGGAACATTTTTCAAAAAAAAAAACACATAAAATTTAGAAAAATGCCTGAAATCTTTATTTGAATCGATAGCACGGTCCATATAATTTAATGTTTGAAGATAATTTCATGAAAATGTTGACCTCAACTGCGTCTCAAATGTTCCATCTGCTTAGTCCAATTTTGGCATACTCTTTCAATGCTTCAATGTTGTCTTCCAATGCGGCAATTGAAGCGGGTTTGTCTGTATAGACATGAGCTTTAACATAGCAGCACAAAAAATAGTCTAAAGGCGTTAAATCGCTCGATCTAGGCGGCCAATTGACTGGTCCCGAACGTGAAATAATATGCTCACCGAACCCGCCTCTCAATAAGTCCATTGTTACGCGGGCTGTGTGGCATATGGCACCATTTTGTTGAAACCACATGTCATGCAAGTCAAGCTCTTGCATTTTGGGCAAAAAAAGTTGAATATCATCTCACGGTAGCGCTCATCATTCACAGTTACGTTAAGATTCGCAACATCTTTAAAGAAGTACGATACAATGATGCCACCGCCACCTAAATCGCACCGAACTGTGTCCTTTTCTGGATGCATTGGTAGATTTTGCAATCCTTCTGACTGATCTTCACTTCAAAATCGACAATCCTGCTTATTTACATATCCATTGAGCCAAAAATGAGCTCCGCGGCTGAACACAATTTTTCGATAAAAAAGTGGATCTTTGGCCAACTTCCCAAGAGCCCATTTTGATAATAAAATTCAATGATTTGCAAGCGTTGTTCGTTTGTAAGACGTCGCATGGTTAAATTATAAACTCAAGATCTTTGACAGTGAAACAAAACACAAAAAGTACGTGAGCTGGACCAGTGTTGACAAAAAGATAATAGCTAAAAAATTCCCCGATAGTAACTACAGCTGCTTGCTTTTTTTTCGAAAGGAAGAAGAATCGAATATGATTCTACCGCCTAAACCTCTTGAAACCCTCAATTTTATGAGACGTAATGATTATTATTAACGGTTTGATGATTTCCATCTCTTCAAATAATAAATTTTGCTTCTAAATGTAGGCATTGCACATAACAGATCTATATTGGTGTGGCCCTATTATGTTCTGCCCCACTATAATACCAATATTCGCCACTATTTTGGCCATACTTTATTAACCAAATGCATTAAATTAATTTTTTTGCTGTTTTTATGACACAAAAACAAGCACCTTATCCAGAAAAAAGCTCTAGAAAAAGTGGCAAATTACATGCTACACGTCATTCTAATTTCTAATGCAATCGCTATGGCAAATGATTAGTTTTATTTTATAATGATTGACAGTTTAGTACCCTCATTAAACAAATTTTATGATTTGAAATTAAACTAAATATGGGCATCAATAAGCTACAATACAACTTCGATTCTAATAACACCATTTACTAGCGCTATTAATAAATATGTAAACAACAGCAAACATATGCATGTGTTTGTACCTACACAGCATTTTGCACGCATACTTGATGGTGTGTATGACATTAATTACATGCAAAGCTAACAACCAGTCAGTCAGTCAGTTAATCATGTGAGTCAGTCAGTCAGTGTATTACATAAATAGTCTGTGAACACATATGCCGATGACACAATAACGAACACTGTGTAACTCTGGCATACAGACACACATTTGTATGTACGTATGTATGTATGTATGTACGTGTTTTTGGTAAATGGAGGCTAATCAGTCATATTGCATGTTATTAGGCATACACCATACAGTGGCTTACAATAAATATGGTCCATTCCATTGTAGGGATATAAAAAACAATTTAATTCTACTTTTATTTAGAATTTAACAGGAGAAGTTATTATGTATTCCATAAAATAATAAAAAGTTCAAGTCACCGTGCTGTAATAGTGTATTGGCTTATTAAATAGTAGGCCGATGTTCAAACCCCAGCTGAAATTTCGAAAAAAAACAAAATATTAAAAACAAACATCCGACAACTTTTAAAGGCTTTCCTGTTAACATAACTACGAAAAGTTTCTCAAAAACCTATCATTCGAAGTCGATTTAATCTGTAGGTCCTAGCTGACAGGGTTAAATATAACACCCATAACCTGAATGGTGTGAGAAGCTAGTTTGTAATCCTAACTTTTAATTAAAAATGTTATTATAAATTAAACACAAAAAAATTATTATTACAACAAACATCTCAAACATATCCCAACTATTGGCTTTTTTGTTTGTAATAATTTGTTTTCTATAGTATCACTTAAGACTACATATTGTTACGAAATAGGAAATGGTGTTATTAAAATAATAAACAAAAGCTCTAAAAATAAAACAATGGACTTGTTCACGTGATCAATGAATAATTAAAAAAATATAGCAACAAAAATAATAGGCTTGTTTACAAGATCGATTAATAAACAAGAATAATAGCAACAACAGCAATATATAAAAAAAATACAAGGGATAAAGAAGTAAACAGCCAACAACAAAAGTGCAGCGGACAAAGTAGTAAACAAGCAAAAACAAAGTGCAGTATAAAAAAGTGGGGAAACAACAATAATGAAAACAAGTTGTTTACATTTTCGATATTGCCCGAAGGCCGTCATTCTCCTTCGAGATATTCATCGCACTATTGATCCAGCGATATAAAAGGCAAGACAAAGCGAGCACTGCTAGAGTTAGAATTCAGTCAATCGTGTGTGAAGACTTCACGTGGGATTCAATAAGAATTCCGTCAGACACGTTGTGTGTGAAGAGAATATTGTGGTGTTGCTTACAAAAAGATTGTAAGCAGAGAAGAATAACGAACAGTTGTTATTGCGTACTCGGAAAAGTGTAATAAGAAGAATACCGATTAAAGCAAATTTTTATTGTGTAAATCAATTTCTAAAGGTGGCACACGGAATTGTGCGAACAATAAAGAATTGATATAAAAATTAAACACATATTTATCTACGAGTTCATATTTTTAAAGTTTTTAAAAAGGTAAAAACGTAACAGTACATACATGTCACTGCAAGTGGGCCATTAGCTTTGTGAGCCACTGTACGTACTACTACAGTTATGTATATACTAATATGGAGATGAATCATTTCAGTACATTCGTAATTGAGTATCAAAGAAGAAGACAGCGGCTGCATAATAAATACATAAATGACTGAGTACACTTGAATAAATGAATGAAAGAACTGAAGTGAGCTGGAGTTGTTTTGGAAATTGACACAGAGACTGACAGTCAAAGGCCATCAATTGTACAATTTAATGGCTGGTCGGTCGACCAGTCAAGCAGACTCATAAATATTTAAATAAAATAGGCCTGCCAATAATAATAAAAACAATAAACAGTTAAAAATTTATAAAAAAAAAAGAAATTTAAAACAAAATACGTACTGTAGTTCACAAAGTTCAAGTTAATTAACATTTTATTATGTAAAAATTTTGTTTTTTTTATTATTTTAATAAAATATGTGTGTGTTCATTTAATTTAATTGTTATTTTTCTCTCATGGAAATGCTGTAAAATGTCATCGAAAGAAAAACAAAAACAAATTTTTACTCTCTATTTGATTTTAACATACGCATGTTAATGTAATTCTACGTACGTATGCATGTGAATAACATTCTTTACGTGAAAACAAATATTGTTTACACAATCGTCTACATGTTTATTTACCGCTATGACAATTTGCTTGTACAAAAAAAAAACACACACACACACACATACCCTGGCTCACAAATAAATAACGAAATAAAGAGAAAATTCTTGTGTGTGTGAGTTATGTGTGTTGATTTTGTTTTATTATGGTGAAACCAATTTATTTGACCATTAAAAGGTTAATGTTATAATTTATTAAGTACACAGAATACACACACACACACACACAATAAGGCAAACGATAAAGAGACAGAGTGAGAGAGAGCGCGAGAGCAAGAGCGTGAGTGTTATTACTTTCGTGTTAAATATTGTCACACGTTACGGTTGTTGTTCTTTGTTCTTTATTACGCATTTAATTTGTTTACTTTCATTTTGAGTTGTGATGCATTTCGTTTGTCTGCCTGCATATTTGTTTATTTGTTTGTGTCTCTTTGTGAGACAGTATGTATGGGAAAGTAAAAAATTTGTATGCAACAAGTGTCGTCACAAAAACAATGTTGTTGGAAAAAATCACAAAAAAAGTGGGGAAAAGTTTCATATTTTGTCTTTTAAATTCGATTTTTTTTTTTTAATCAAATTAAAAATTTATTTCAAAAGAACACGTACATGTGCATGCAGTGAGGAGCAGATTCTAAAGTTTATTAAGAATATTAAAATGAAAATGTTTGCTTAGTAGTTTGAAGCCGCAGTCTAGTAGGTAGTCTGATGGCTTATTAGACAAGAGGTCACAGTTCAAAACCCAGGTCAGATATCGCGAAAAAAAAATGAAAATAAACGAATGAAAATAAAAATATTTCTTCGGCGACATCCTTTCAGTAGATTTCTGGCAAAAACAAAGAATTTCTCATAAATCTGTCGTTCCGAGTCGATTTAAACTGTAGATCTCTTTACTTATGGATAAAAGTAACACAAACAAGATAAGTAATGTAAGGTAGGGTTGTAATGAACAATTAAGTGAGCAAGGGGCTTAAAAGCAGTTAACCTGTCAATATTTTTAAGGATCACTGTGTATATGGAAACTCGACCAAATAAGCATAAAAAATTATAAACAATTGTGTGCATAATGTACAAGCAAAACAATCTATGTCTCTCTCATCAGCACCAATGTCCCTCAGGATAAGATTATCTCCGGCTTTTCACATACATAAGATACGAACATCAACAATGTTCATTAAATAGAGCGTAAGTTTACATTCAATTGCTTGTCAATTTCTACTATAAACCCAATTATAAACCCAAAAAAGAAAATATAATATTACAGTAGTATTCACTAATAACAATGAGAAATGATTTCGATTTTAGGAAGCATACTTGCCAAGTTAAATAAACAGTCTTTAGGGATTTGACGGTGTAATTTTTTCATATACCTATTGTTACGGAAATGGAAATGGTTTTGTTGAAATGATAAACAAAATCTCCAAAAACAAAACCATGTACCTGTTCACGTGATCAACGAATAAGTACTAAAATACTGCAACAAAAATAATGGGCTTGTTTACAAGGTCGATAAATAAATAAAAATAAGGGATAAAACATGTAAAAAGCCAACAACAAAATGCAACGGACAGAAAAGTAAACGAGCAGAAACAAAGTGCAGTATAAGAAAAGAATTGCGGATAGATAATTATACAAGCAACAACTACTCTGCCTAGACGAATGTAAATACAGGCAGAAAAAAACAACAAGTTGTTTACATTTTCAGATATTTCCCAAAGGCCGTTATCCTCATTCGAGAGCATTCATTACATTATTGATCCAGTGATATAAAAGGTAAGACAAAGCAAGCAATGATGGAGTTGGAATTAAGATAGTCGTGTGTGAAGACGTCACATGAGACGTTGTGTGTGAAAAGAATATTGTGTTGTTGCTTACAAAAACGTTGTAAGCAGAGAAGAATAACGAACAAGTGTTGTTGCTTACAGAAAGGTTATAACCAGAGAAATATAACAAACCACCACGTATTGTGATAATTATTGTCGCATCCGTGGTATAAGTTCGAAGAGTGGCACAAAAATTGTGCATAGGTATAATAAAGAATTGATTTAACATTAAACACATACAGTGGTGGTCATATAATTAAACCATTCGTAATCATAGTAAATATTTTGTAATAAATCTGAATAGAAAAGGAAAATAAAGAAGTAATCAATTCTAAAAGACATTAAACTTATCATATCGCCCCTTTATTGCAACGTAGTCATATCTCAAAAAAAGCTTGAAATTGGCAAAATGCGATTTAAGTTCTCAAGACATAAGTCCTATGATCGAATTGCCGCAAACACTTTTTGCTATAACTTCGGTTCAACTTGGGATATAAAACTGATTTTCTTTTTCAACATGTACAGAAGGTCTAAAAGAGCAGTTTTACTTAAGTAACTACAAATTTTTAATTTTTTGAGATATGACTATGTTGCAATAATGGAGCGATATGATTGATAACAAATAGAACAAATTACAGATCAAAATAATATATGTGTCTGAAGATAAATTCGAATTTGAAAATCCAAGACGCAACCTATAAATTTTAGCAGCGCCACACTTAGCGTTAACAGTTGGTCTAAAATTAACAATTGTTCTAAAAAAGTGCACAATTTGATCTTAACAGAGCAAAATTTGCCGTTAACAGAGCACTGTTAACTGTTTTACAGTATCCATTTGAACAAGGTCACTTATTTAGCAGGTAATTTTAGGGCATATAGTAGGTCTACGAGTACCATATAATACTCTAGGGATTGTTCCAATGCCTCTTAATATTATCAGCAAAAAAGTCCTATATGAAGTGATATGGTATTGTAAAAATTGGCTTTGAAAACATAAATTTTTCGATTGAAAATTCTCTAGAAGATCAGTGACCATTTGGGAACATATAAGAAACTGTACCCCATACAGACTATATACAAATGGTAGTCCCAAGGGTCCTCTTTCCAACCGTGGTAGTGGGATAGCTGAAATAATTTTGTGAGTCGAGATATTGAGTTTTGAAAAAAATCGATTTTTGGTCGAAAATATATGAGAATTCTCTAGAAGATCAGTGGCCATTTGGGAACATATAAGAAACTGTACCCCATGCTCTGTTAAGATCAAATTGTGCACTTTTTTGACCAAATTGTGCACTGTTAACGCTAAGTGTGGCGCTGCTAAAATTTATGGGTTGCGTCTTGGATTTTCAAGTTCGAATTTATCTTCACACACATAAATAATATTTTAATTATATGACCACCACTGTATTTTTTTTTTTTTTATTGACAATCTACAAACTCATATTTTTAACGTTTTTAAAAGTTAAAAACGTAAACATATTATTTGGTGCCACTTACTAACAATTTTCCTTTGGGTTAACACATGCCTCTCAAAAATCCACTCACCCTTTTATCATGTTCTCTTTTTGCCGATGTCTGCTCATCAGACAGTGCTTGCTGATAACATCCGATATACGTTTTGTGTTTCAGTTATACTGCACGGCGAACACATTTTATATTTCAAACAAAAAATTTTATTCTGCATTTAATTTTAAGGAAATTTATTACGAAAAACGCAAACATTTAATTTCAACAATTTGACTACACTTTAGTATGCCACTAGAGTAATTATTGTTATAACACTTTTATTCTCTCTCCTCCTTCTGCTCAGGATTTTTATTAAAAACTTCTTCAGTGTCTGTATGTTCCTCCTGTTTTATTCTCATTATTTTTACTTTTAATAAACTCTCATGCTCGGTGTATGTTTGTATGGGTAAATGTTGCTGTTTGACCTATTTCTATGCGAAATGCAACTACAAAATAAATTCATAACAAAACAACAAACCACCCTTAAATAATACATACAAGCAACGCAATGCAATGCAATAACAATAAAGAAAGAGAAGAAAAACTCATTTTAATTTACATGCCTTATTACATTTTTATTGGGAGTCATTGTTTTACAAAAAAAAAAAAAAAGAAACTTTGAAAATAAAATCTGTTTTCTCACTGCCTCCCATTAAATTAATGCATTTTACAGTTATTCTTCATGGGCTTATGCAAATGGCTGACTAAGCTAACTCTGACTATGTACAGATATTATGATTGAATCAATGAGTCTGTAGTATTGATATGAAAACAAAAACAAAAAACGTTGTTTTGTTTTTGTTTAATTTCCCTCTTATTGTTTTTGTTGCTTCATTAAACTCTATTTCCGCAATTGTCTTGCATTAATAATCTCTGGGCAATTAATGGTGGGTGAAACAACACAGATTTATACACTCTCCCCTCTAAATGCGAGTGATTGTGTGCGTGTGTGTGTGTGTTTTTATGAATACTTATGCAGCTTTTGTTATTGCATTAAATGGCTCATTAAAATCTAACCACAAACAAACCAGAGATGTTTTTATAGGGAAAAAGAATTGTTTTTTCTAATTTTTTTCATTTTTCTTCTTTTTTTGGAAGTAAAACTAACATTCAACATAAACACTGCGTTGTATTGTATTGAAATAAAAACAAACAAATACAACAACGACGGAAAAAGTCATAAAAACTGTGTAAGTGCTTAAAACCAAACAAACAAAACCAAGCCCAAAGTAAAGCAAAACTAAAGCCATAAATGACCTAAATTATCATGAAATGTGAAAAGAAAGTAAATTTAACAGCTGATCTGATGGATGAGTCAGTCAGTGTAAGACAGGAAGAAATTCTTGTGCTGCTGAAATTAAAATTAAAACAGAAAACGGAAAGCATCATACTTACAAAGAAAGACTCACACATTCGTAAAGTCAAAAATGAAATTTTTCGCTTTTTTTTTGAAGAATTAAATGAAAAAAAAAGAAAAAGTTCGCATTTTATTTTATTTCATTTTAAAAAATAAGAGTAAAACGATGTGTTAGTAAACCAAGATAATAATTTTTGTATTTCTTTTCATTTTTTATTATTATTCTTTAAAATGTTTCGTGTTAAAAAAAACAGAAAAGAAAAGAAAAAATTGCATGCAACTTCAGTTTATATTACAAGTGTAAATATCTATAACAAATTACGAATATTTTAAATGCACACATACCTATGTTAAGCTACTTGAGGAATATAATCTAAAAGTTTATTTCTTTTTTTTTTTAGTAGCTTTCTAAAGCCATTCCTTTTTGACCTGATACTTTTACTGTGCATTTTTGAAATTTGTTCTATAACTAATTGATAATGCGATGTGGTATAAAGTTTTGTTTCTCTAAAGAAATGCTAAATAATCTCCAGTTCAAAACAGGCGGCTGAAAGTGTGTGTGATCGACTAAAAATGAAACACGATGCTTTGGACATTACATATTTTTAGAACCTAGCTTCTCACACCACTTGTGTGTGTCCTGTGTGTTAATTTTATCCATAAGAGGCGGAACTTTACAGTTCAAAGTCAATTCCGAACGAACAAATTTTATTTACTTTCAAGGTTTTTGGCAAAAGATTACTGAAAAGTTGCCGAAGAAATATTTTTTTTTCATATTTCGTTTTATTCCAAATGTCTGAGCAATGCGTGTACAATCTACAAAATATTGTTTTTGTATCATTATTTTGGCATTTGTTTTCATTTTTAGTGATTTTATTTCGAATGGCTTCAGTTAACTAACAGAGTGAGAGAGAAATAGCGGGGAAAAACTAGCATGTACTGCAGTTGTTGTTGTTGTTATAAATGCGATTGCATACAATAAATTTAATTACTTGGAAATAACGTGCATCGTTTTAAAAGCAAAACAAAGTTAAAGAGAATACACATGCTAGCTCAGGGGGGCACCAATAGCCACCAGGGGCCGCAAATCTTTGGCCACAATTCTCGTTAAAAAGAGCGTAAAACTGTATTCAGATGCTTGTCAGCTTCTAAAGAAGAAAGTTATATTTTATTTATCAATGAGAAATGATTTCGATTTTTGGAAGAATACTTGCCAAGTTAAATACGCTGTCTTTAGGGATTTAGGGCAGTACAATTTTTCTATATTTTCTGCTCACTTATATACATACATACATACATAATTGGTCATTAGAACCCTTCAGTCAGGATTATTAACCTAGTTTCTCACACCACTTATGTTGTGTGTGTTAATTTTATACATGAGTAGCGCGTCCTACAGTTTAAAATCGACTCTGAACGACAGATTTTATGAGAAACTTTTCGTGGCAATTTTTATTTACTCTCAGAGTTTTTGCCAGAAATCTGTTAAGAGGAAATTGCCGAAGAAATATTTTTTGTATTTTGTTTTGATGTCTGGCCTGGGATTCGAACTCTGGCTTTTACGTCTAATAAGCCAACACACTACCTACTAGACCACGGCGACCACCATTGCTCACTTATAGATTTGAAAATACAATTACTAACAATTTTCCTCTGGGTTATACACATGCCCCTCACAAATCCGCTCACATTTTTATCATGTTCTCTTTGTGACGACGACGTCTGCCCATATGTGTGTTACAAAAGCACAACAACATCAATACTTGAATGTAAACAGAGAACATTTGAAGAAAAACCAACAATCTCTTGAAATATTCACACACCATTTAGTGCTTAAGACTACGGGAAATATAGGGAACTGGAGGAAATTAACAGACAAATGTCTGTTAAGGGTTGCCATTATTCTTTATTCTTAATTTTATTTTCTTAACAATTTCATGCCAAAAACTAAAATTAATGCAATACGTTCGTTCGGTAATGGCAATACAAACGATTTTTTTCTGTTGTTACACATTTAGCGGCATCTTTGTGCCAATGAAAGATCAATGAAAAAAAAAGAAAACAAAACAAAATTATGTTTGTAATGTCTTATACGAATTATAAAAGAAATTAGAAATTGGCTGCATGATGTCTAACAAATCGTGATTGTGTTACAATAAGTTTTCTTCTTCTTTTTTACAATTCATAATGCTTTTGGGCATGCTTTAGTTTTTAATTTCGTTTCGTTTTTTGTGTTTTAGGCCTGCTTGGGTGTAAAACATTGGTGTTGAATAACAAACAAAAAGATTAATTCCCATGGAGTTTCTTAATTAAAATCATGAATTGTTAAATTCTTAGGAAAATAAAAAGAAAGAAAAAAAATTAATTAAAAAACGGTTGTGTAATAAACACTGTTTCTCCCGTTTAAAATTTATAATGATATAATGGGATGCGCAAAGTTTAAAGCAATTCGGCGTTGGAAGAATTTTAACATTTTAATTTTAAAACAGGTAACCTAAAAATCGTGATTAAATTAAATTAAATTGACCTTTGTTTTAAGCTCTCCTATAAACATAGAACTTATCTATCATTGACCTATAATTTCTGGTGAGATCCTTAACCATCTTTCGAGACATATTTTTGGAGGCATAGAATTATTCGAAATATTCTCTCGCTATACAATTTCAGTGAATAAAGGTTGGATAAAACAAAAACCTTACGTCTCCGGTTCTTAAGTGTTGATATATGAGAGAAGAATATCAGGAATTGCTTTCGGCACGCTTCCATGTTATTATATCTCCTATAAAGGCCGTTGTTAAGGCATTGAAATGGCCACCGTTTTACTGTGATCATTAGGAGGTTTCTGAGATGGATTTATTTTTGAATTTCGCTCTTAACTCTTTAAAGTGCAATAGTTTCAATTGTGTAGCTCTATTGCCGAATAACTAAAGTCTTTTTAAAATCATTTGCTTGCCCGCCAAGAGGAAAATGCCAATTGCATATCAGAAAAAATTGTCATACCAGCTTTCGCAAGCGATTAAGAAAACATGCTGTCACCTTCTAAAACCACGTGTCCATTGTTATATTATATTGGTATTGTATCACATTGTCCCAGAGCAATCAGACATTATTGGAAAACAACTATTTGGTAAGCACTCTCCAGAATCCCCATTCAATGTATTCCCTGGCTATCTTCCGCATCATTACTTGAGTCTGAATAATATCAAAATAATCGATTTTTTCAACTGATTTCAACTGATGTTTCACGACAATACAATCCAAAAAAAAGACCAAAGAGCCAATACATACATAATTAGCAACTGGATTGTAGCTTGTTTCCTGTCTACAGATCAAAGAGAGATAAATTCTAGATCACTTTGTAGGGCCCTATTATGAAAAAGGAGACTAAAAGATTTTTAAATCCTTCTTAACAAACGAATGCGATAAATAACAGGCGAATATGTCGTAAATTGCCCGATGTGATCAATAGCTACATATGTACAGTAGTGGCCTTATAATTAGAATTTTTTTATTTTAAATTTAAAGCTAATATGTTGTATTGTCTTTTTTAACTCTTGGTTTTAAAATGAGTAAAAAAGTTTTGAAAATAAATTAACAAACATACATGTTGCTAAGTCGTTTCTAATTATAAACCCACCACTGTATGTGACTGATCTGATTTATTAGTTTATTATAAAAAATAATAAAAACAACAACAATAAAAAGAAACTTCATTAAAGTTATAAAAATTGTTTTAACGAACCGTTTTATATTAAAAAAAAGAAATAAAATATCGAATTAATGTTTCTTTCACTTAATTATCGTTAACGTTACATTCACATTCACCACATCGAATATAATCCATGTCTAATTGAAAACCGTTTAATGACAATTTAATTCACCACCACCACCACCACCACTTTGATACAAGCTAAGAAAAAAAATCAATTCCATCCTATACACTCGTCGTACTTACACGACAATGGTGATTAAACTTGAAAAACACACCATAATACTTAGCTACATACACATACATACATCCACACATATATGTACGTACTCGTACATGATTTATTTTCAAGGACAAAGCATACTCATCCATCCATCCATCCATCATCAACATGAAAATAACAAAAGAATTTCAAGTGATCGCTATCTGCGGCTGTTGAGAGAGAAAAGCATAAGAACATGAGCATTTATTTACCTGAACTAAATGAGCAGGAAAATGTGTATGTTTGTTGTAGAAGAGAGCCCCTTTTTACAAAAAAAAAAAAATAAAAAGCACTCAACAGCTGTTTCATTTGCAAAATTCTTTACGCACTAATGATTTAATAAGGGGAACATTTTTGTTCGTTTGTTTAGTTGTCGAGGCACATTTTCTTCTGTGCATGGCCTGTCTGTCTCTTGTGCTGTTATTATTTGAAATTACGGCTTTTGTTTTTAATCCTTTAAATAAAAAGTAACGTATGTACGTACGTATACATAAAAGTAAAGAGAAAAAAGACTTAGAAGAGATGATGTAAAACATATGTAGGGATGTGTGTATGTATGGATGTAACATGAACATTTTAATACCTTTGCTGCATTTGTTTCGGTTTTTTTTTTTTTTGGTGTTTAATTTTGACATGTGCTCGCTCATTGAATTTGAAAGAGAGGCGTTTTTACATGTAAACGCCCCAATCAAATTACTTGTAAATGCCAAATTTTAAGTGTTTCTTTTCCATAAAAAAGAAAGAAAGACACAAGAAAACATAAAAGCGTTTAGTAAAGTCTTGTTGTGTGATAATAAATGTTGGGTGGCTTTTAAAATTTACACGTTAAGCTGGAAAATTTTCCAATAAATTAGCAGATTATCATTATAACCCACAGATCTCTAAACAATATAAAAATTAAAAAAAAATTTGGCAATAAAGTCTAAACAAATTAGCCAAAATCCATTCAAAGAGAATGTATTGAATGGAATGAATTGAGTGATTGAGCTCAGTTGAAGTAGACTGAAAGTAAGCAAAAGACTTGTGTTTAGTAATGAAGATCATTTTTGGCTACAAGACTATGCCAGTAACCAAAATTACCACATTAGAGTGAGGACTATTCCTAATTAGATAATAAAAAACAACTACAACATGATTAAAATTCACTGTTTGGAGTGCTAAGCATGCAGGCGGCACTATCCGCATAGTTATACCTTTCGAAATGAATAAGAAGCCGTCATTACGGATAGGTCTGATTAAACTCCATAAACTCAGTATGGTTGTCGGTATCATTACGGAGCCTTGCATTATGGGTACGCATGCGAGCCGTATTAGCCATAGGCACTTTGCTAATGTTTTCTGCAGAAATGCAGATGGGGAAGCCGCCATGTATTTTGCCAAAGGAGAAAAAGTACTTAGGTGCTCACTATATGAATGATCTTTCACGAATTGACGTTAGCAGTATAATTCGTTTCGTTAGGACCTCCAAGTGGTTTCGAAACAAGAAGATAATGGAAAACTGTGGCGCCAATGTGGCCTAGTCCCGTTAGATGGACAACCATGCCTACCCGCCTACCTAACTGCGGTAAAAGACGAAAACGAAAGGCTAATACTGGCTAAATTTTTGTTTCCAAAAATTAATCAGTATGAAATCAACTACTTTTGTTTCCAACAAGACGTCGCAACTTGCGATAGAGCACACTGAATAATCAATTTATAGAAACATCAATTCCTTTACAGGACTGCCAATGTTCACCGGTCCCATTTAAGGCTTCGGTATTACTTTTTCTAGGAGAATTTTAAGCCATTAATTTATATCGAAAAGGCATTTTAACGCCATACGGCCAGATTTCTCGGAAAAACTAGTCAAAATTGGACTAACCGATTGGACCATACAACAAGAAGTTGCGGCGTTCATATATTAGAAATCATATTTAAAAAACTAAATGCCATGATATTGTCAACCAAATTAAAATAAAAAAAAAATTCATTTCAACAATATTTCTGTCTTGTATTATCATTTTAACTACTCAAGCCGCCCTGGCCTATGTAAAGAAAAATATTTTAATTTTCTAATACTTCTTCTGACCTATTTTCCCTGCTAGTGGTTAACGTCTTTGGAAAATTTTTCTCTCTTACTTTAAATTTAAATTTATTCGTGTTATTCAAAACATGAAGAAAGAAAACTTTTTTCTTGAAATCCCATTTAATTTTTGTCACCTTCCTAATTAGAAATTAATTTAATACGACAAAAAAAAAAAAACATTTTCTTTCTGCTCTAAAAAATAAAAAGAAAAAGGAAAATGAAACGTTTTTTAACTTTCAAAAATTAAATTCGTTACACGTTTTTGGTATAAAAGACCTGTGTATTCAAAAGATATGGGGGATTGGATAAAGTTGTAACCCATTTAACAACTTTTAAAAATAAATACGAAAAAAATATTCAAATTTCTTTAAATTTTTTCTGTTCGTTAGTTAGTGTTGGTGTTATCTGCAGTCAATGTCTATTCAAATTTGGACAGAAAAACTTATTTTTTTTTCTTTCTATCTTTCTTTCTTTATTTTCTCGAGTTTTCCACACTTTTTTTCGTAAAAAAGCGTGAAACTTTAAAGAGAGAGAGAAAAAAGCAAGACAAAGTAACAAAAATTTAAAAAGTTAGAATAAATTGAAGTTGTTTAGTTTAAGTTTGTAAAACAGCAGAGGTAGCTAGCTCTGCTAAAGGCTGTGGCCAATAAAATAACGACAGCTTACCTGTTTACATGGAAAATATTTTTTACCCTACCTAACTTGGTGTTCGATGTTTTACAGAAATCACTGATGCTCTATTTACAACTTTATACGATACAGTTTGGCAATACGCTTATTATGTCTTGCAAGAAAGCTTCAATTTCTACTGTAGCTACTTCACACACACAATGAAGGAAGAAAGCGTAAAAATATTTCAGTTGGCAACATTGATGCAGAATTTATGCGTTGTTGTTTTTGTCTATTCTACTTATACTTTGATGTTGCCGCTTTTAAAATAATAATCGCGCATGCTGCTTGCCTAAGGCAGCAATTGCAAAATTGTTGCGCAGCTCTATCTACCTCATATGTGTTTATTGCTTCAGAAGGGCGGAGAAATCAAACCTAGTGGGTTATATACCATAATATTAAGGATTCCAAAGCAGGTCTCTTTACTGCCGGACTTTGCTTGGGATCGGAGATATAGGTAAAGACTCTTCCTTAAGCAAATGGGTTAGGATAGGTAAGGTTACAGGACGTGTACTTGTCAACTGTGCCAAGTATAGTACCCAGAGGTCGAATTGACTCATTGTACAACGTCCTAGCTTCCCACACCAATCGTGTTGTGTACGTTAATTTTATACATGAGTGGTGGGACCTACAGTTTAAAGTCGATTCCGAACGACAGATTTTTTTTTTGAGAAGCTTTTCATGGCAATTTATATTCTCAAAGTTTTTGCCAGAAATCTGTTGAGAGGAAGTCGCCGAAGAAATATTTTCATATTTTCGTTTTGATGTCTGACATGTGATTCGAACTCGGGCCTTTCGTCTAATAAGCCAACACACTACCTACTAAACCATGGCGACTTTGAAGCAAATGGGTATGAAGTAAAAGTTTTGTTCGGAAATTACAATAAGAGGAGATCAGAGTCATAGATCAGACTATAAAGAATTAAACTGAGATTGATAATCAGTCTTTTGATAGGCCTTTGTAGACTAGGGGTACCTTTATTTAGAATGATGGCTATCTATAGACCAACATTTGGATTTTGTGATGATGAGAATGTATCATCTGAACACATTATTAGCATCGATTGGACATTATCGCATTCCAAGGAGAAGCAACAGGTTGCTTACCACATATTAGGCAAGGAATTGTCATTGTAGACACCGAGTAATATTCTGAAATTTATCAGGGCAATAATTTTGGAGGAGACATTATACTTATGCCTTGTAAAGTAAAGTTTGAGGACAGTACAATAGATCGAATGATAGTAAATATTAAGTCATCTTATCACGACAAATAATAATAATTTGAGTGCACTAGCAGCATCGCGACTTGTTTACGGGCTGCCTATTATTATTGATAGGTTGCTGCGCAGCATTTGGCGCGTCGAGTGTGTTTAAAGCTTGTTTTGTAATGAAGAATTATATTTTAAAATAACACTAAGTCCTTGTTAAGCACAAGCACTTCTCATATTTGTTAGTATTAGTGTAACTAATGAATTAATGTTTTAAATATATAAAGCGTCTCATGTAAATTGGCTATACCCTGTTGTGATAAGGTTAACATGTAAACATATCGAATAGAGTCTCCCAAAAACGTGTAGAGAAATGTTGGTAAGTGTGGTAGTGCAGACAGTTTAAATGATTTCAACTTTAAGCCACGTTGTGAAATGTTTGGAATGCCAGTCTGGTGTGTTGTGGCCGCATTGAAACACTTTTTTTGGTATCTGCTTGGTTGGCTGCATGAATTGGTTGAATGATATGCTGTTGTTGTCGTTGTTGTTAGTGCTGCTGTTATCAATGTTACCCCAAAAAAAAGGCTTTTTAAAGCTTTTTTTTTAGTTGTTTTTGTTGCTGGTGACTGATATGAATGAATGCAGCAACAAACAATGGCAGCATGGCAGTAATTTTTAGGCTACAGTCAGTGGGTATAACAAACTGCTCTGTTATGGATGGCTGAGTGACAAAAGTTGAAATTTAAATTTAATTGTCTAAAGACGAAAAGTATATGTATGTAGCAAAGGGAGCGGGGGGGTAATGATAATAACAACGATAATGAAGATCATGACGGTAAAAATGAATTTAAAATCAACCAAAAGGTAAGCATTTTAACCGGAAAGCAATAAATGTGTTCAAGACCGTGTGGAAAATCTAAATTTGTTTAAATTAAATACGGTCAAACACCTGTGATAGGTATAACAAAGGGAACAAAGGGGGGAGGTTGGAAAAGAGAAAAGTTAAGATTCTTTTTGCTTTCCATTAGTCAGTTAAATCTAGCAGCCCATTGACCTGTTTTTCTATTTCTTTCTCCCCTACAGTATTTGTTCATTAGAACAGCCATTAAGAGAGTAACTCATTGAGTTTAATGGAAATATGTATGTAAGTATATACACATACAATATCATTTACATATGTATGTATGTATGTACTTATGTATGCATGTATGTATGTATAAATATAGTGAAGCATGTACTTATGTAAACAAATATTTTTTTTGTTCCTGTATTCGGTTTAAAATAAATATTTTCGTTACTCTCCTCTATGGATTTCTGTTGTTTTCATTTCTTTTATTTTAAAAAGTTTATTTTTTATTTTGAAATGTTTTTTTTTCCTTTGTTTTTTATTTGTAAAAACAAATATGAAAGAGTATGAGAGTGGGTGTAAGTGAGAGTAAAAGGAAAACATTAAAATTATTTCAACGATACCAACTTTACTTAGATGAAAACACAAGTTGATAGCTGAGAACCTTAGTAACAGTTGTAGTTGCTATGGCTATGACAGCCTGGAAGCGGTTAGGGATAAAGAACATACCCACATTAAGAAATGTAGCTGCCTCCTGTGAACTGGTGTTCAAATTTGAAGAGAAAAAGCGCAGAACTACTACGAGAGCCGATCAAAAAAACGTATTCTGTATCACTGTTATAAAGCATGTAAACAGTTCTCAAGAGCTTTAAATCATCTGCGAAATATTAGTTTTCATTTTTAATTTTAAATTCTTTTTTTTAAAAACTTCCCTCTTTCAAGAAAAAATCTATAAAGTTGGCTTTCAAATCTGCAAGTTTTTCGTTTGGCAAGAAACAGTGGGTTTTGAAATGGAGCCAAGCCAACAAGCAAGCATTTTCAAACAAGTTATAGAAACCCACGCACTTGTGGCGTTTTTTTTTTTTTTTTTGTTTTCTTTCCACTTCATTTCATCATGAAGTTGGTGTTTCGGTTTTTCGGTTTTCTACAGCAAATAAATTGAAGTTTTTGTTTTTTACTTGTTTTGGAAATAATCGTTAAAATTGTTTTATTTTGGTTGGATTTTTTTTATTATTATTTCCTTTATTCAAATTTAAAGAAAATAATAATAACGTTTGGTTGGAAGTGTTAAAAAAAAAAGAGTGAAAAAAATTATAAAAAAAAAGTTTTAAGTTTCTAGACTGCAAGAGTTTAATTACTTACCCAAAAAAAAAATTAAAAAAAAAACCGTAAAGTTTGACTGCAAAATTCTAAAAATATAATCGACACCCACCTACATATGAATGTACGTACATACGAGAGTCCAATGGTTGGTTAAGTCAATACCGGCTATTGTAAGTGAAAGCTGACAAACTTGAAATTGTTTTCATTATTGTTACTGTTAGTGTGACACTTTTGTTTTGGTAGCATTACACACAGAATCGTGGGCAGAAATGCAGAGGAAAAATGAGAGATAAAAAATATTCTTTCCCTATTAAAAATAGCCTGTTGGGAACAGTGATTTTCTTTGTTGGAATTCATTCTATAAACACATAAGACCCAGCAAATGCTGCACAACAATTTTGGAATTAACGTCTTCAATAGCAGGGAAGAAAAACTCGGTTATCATATGACCATAACGCTCCGAATTGATGGTGACTGACAGTCGTTCCATCGTCGTTTTCGAAGAAATAAGGTCCAATCACACCTTCGAACCAAAGAGCGCACCAAACCGTGATTTTTTCTGAACGTAATGGCCTTTCTTCAATTACCTGAAGATTCTTAGAACCCCAAATACGACAATTTTGTTTATTAACACACCCACCGCGTGTGTAATGTGCTTAACCGCTGAAGGAAATTTTGTTCGAAAAACTGCCGTTCTTAGCCTGTTCTACGTATCTACGACGTTGTGAGTGGTCAGCTTATTTTTGAGAAACATTTGTTAACAATTTTATTTTACTCTCACAGTGTTTGTCAAAAGACAGCTGAGAGGAAGCCATCGCCGAGATATTTTTCCATATTTCGTTTTGTTTGAAATGTCTGAACCAGAGGAAGAATCATGGGCTCTATTCTTATTTCCAACAGGCTTTCTACTAAATTACGCTTGTTTATGCGCTGCCTTTAAAATAATCGTTTTTTTATTATTATTTCCTTTATTCAAATTTAAAGAAAATAATAATAACGTTTGGTTGGAAGTGTTAAAAAAAAGAGTGAAAAAAATTATCAAAAAAAAAGTTTTAAGTTTCTAGACTGCAAGAGTTTAATTACTTACCCAAAAAAAAAATTAAAAAAAAAACCGTAAAGTTTGACTGCAAAATTCTAAAAATATAATCGACACCCACCTACATATGAATGTACGTACATACGAGAGTCCCATGGTTGGTTAAGTCAATACCGGCTATTGTAAGTGAAAGCTGACAAACTTGAAATTGTTTTCATTATTGTTACTGTTAGTGTGACACTTTTGTTTTGGTAGCATTACACAGAGCATCGTGGGCAGAAATGTGGAGGAAAAATGAGAGATAAAAAATATTCTCACCCTATTAAAAATAGCCTGTTGGGAACAGTGATATTCTTTGTTGCAATTCATTCTATAAACACATAAGACCCAGCAAATGCTGCACAACATTTGAGGCGTCGATTGTGTTAATAGCAGAAGAAGACAGCAACGGATACAATGTGGATGTGTGATAATAGATCAATACAGAATATATTCTTCGACAGCAAACGGATACAATGTGAATGTGATCGAGTATTTTATTTTTCGGTTGAGATATTTTTTTAATTAAACAAAAAAAAAATTCATGCATATTTGCTTAAACTAAGTTTACCTGTTTGTTTTAAATTTCAATTGCAATTATTTTTGTGTAATAAATTAGACACTTACCTGTAAAGAAAAAGAACAAATAAGAGCATATTAGTCATATTGTATTACAATAAGTAAGATGTAATTGGAAATACAGTGAACTCGCGAAAACGTGAACACTCGAAAGTGTGAACGTCTCAGAAATGTGAACAAATTTATTTTTTCACAAAGTATTCTAAAATGTGAACCTTTTTTTTATATTTTGTTTTTCAATCTTTTTTTTTTTTCTTCTTTATAAAACCAGCACTCAGGGGATGACCCCTACTAATGCAGTGCATTGTGTATGTTTTAGGAAAGGTGGAAGGAAGGAAGATGCGAACGGTAAGGACACGAGTTGCTGCTGGTGACTATAAAATGACCAGTGCTATACCTTCACCTTTAGGCAGTCTACAGCAATCATCCCCATGAAGCAAGCAGTTTCTCACACCACTTATGTTGTGTGCGTTAATTTTATACAGAAGTGTTTTTTAAGCTGTTTTTCAAATGTGAAATCTTTAGAAATTCTCGATCAAATTAAAGAAAACGATCGCGGTTTTAACACCAGGTTTGGTTAGTGTTCGCCTTCTTAAAATTTCCGGTGAAAAACTTCCAGCACAGGCGCAACATTTTGACCCACTTAAGGAAAAGTTAAAAGCAAAAATGGAAGAAATCTCCCTTTTGTGAAGATCAGTTACAATTCACTGGCTAAAAGTGCACCAAGCGCAAAGATGGAAAACAGCGATTAACTTTCATGGGCTGTTCATATGCGTCCTGAACTTACAAATTTAACTTAATTTTTCAAAAACTTTACTTGTCCAGTGAATTACAAATTCACCAAGACACCATGGATGACATGTAAAATTTTTTTAGACTGATTTTATCAATGTTTTATTAAAGAGGAAAGATTTCAACTGACAAATTTAAAGGTGAAAACTTTGTTATAAATTTTTGTCCTTAGGTTACTGAGTTCTAGACTAAAAAGGGACTACCGGTAAACTCCGTTTTGTTAATAGGCAATGCCACTTCACAACCGCATGAATCCCAATTGTTTTCTGATGACGGATTCATTTGCGTAATGTTTTTACCACCCTACGACATATCGTTAATTCAGCCCATGGGCCAGAGTGTTTTTAAAATAAGAAAACAGAATTACTAAATTCTGGTAAGATGTTAACTATGGACTAGAATTTCGCTACAAATTTTAGACTACGAATACTAAACGATCTATGATAGGATAGTTTAAATGACACTGATAATTTGCCTCCGTATAAATTTCTCTCAGTGTACAATCTCACGCCGTGTATATTTCTCTATGAAGTGTGAATTTTGGAAAATAAAAAAACTTTATCTGACATACAAAAACATACAAATATACAAAAAAATTTCGGTGGTAATATTGTATTTTCGTAAAACTAAAACAATTTCGAAATCATAAACCGCAATTTGAAGCCTGAAGGCCAAAGAAAGACAAACCGACACTACAACCAACCACCAACCAAATAAAATTCAAACTCAATTTCACTTTTTATAACCTCCAAATCAAAATCAACGTGTTGTTTAAATGCTTGGATATTTTTCTGTTATGTTTTGTTTCGTTTCTTTTTTTCCCTCTCTTATTCTGTTGTTGTATTTTTAATGATAAATTTTGGCTTTTATGGACTCCTAAGTGGTACCATTAAACAGTTTCAGTTTTCAGTTTTCAAATGACTTCAGGCTTAACTAAACGGAAAAGATTAAAAGGATGAATGGATGGCTGGTTGGCCAAGCATGGCATGGCAAGGCTGATATGGTATGGCATAGATCGAGTAAATATCGAATGTTTGTTTGCCTGGCATGATGTTTTGTTTTTTTATTTTTATTTTATTTCCAACAGAGTTTTTGGTTTTTTATTCGAAATGCACACACACATACACACACTCACATGCTTACTTCCAGAGATGCACAGGTATTTAAAGGTAATTTGAGGATATTTGAGTTTTATTGAAAATGAAATATAAACCACATAAATCAAAGCCGACTGGTCTCTGCACTACAATACTAACTTACTTTAGTTATTTTATTGGTTATTACAACCCTTTAGTCAGGATTACAACCTATCTTCTCACACCACTTATGTTGTGTGTGTTAATTTTATCTATGAGTGGCAGGACCTACAATTTTTATTTTACTCTCACTGTTTTTGCCAGGAGGCTGTTGAAAAGAAGTCACCGAATGAAAAATTATTTTACTTTCTTCAAGATGTCTAAACTGGGTTTTGGACCAGGAACTCTCGTCTAAGCCAACACACTACCTTTTGCACTAAATCGTGTGATGGATTTCGAGCACAAGATGTTTAGAAAACTTATTCAAAATATGATTATAAGCAAAATAAAGCATTTCCTTCTACAATTGTGAGCTTGTAGAACAATTGAAATTATAAGCGGACTATAGAGGGTGTTCTTTAACTGTTATAAGAAACCTATTGGAGATTGTAACCAATCTGCATTTAGATTACAAACGTATGAATGACATCTTCATCCGCAGCACTAGTTTTTGCTAGATGTAGGGTACTAAAACCAATAACCAATAAACCTAGACAGGTTTCTTTAAGTTCTTTAAAACTGTTATAATTTTCCAAAGAGTTATACAATATCTATATAACACTTTTAAAAGAATTTTAGGGTTTACGCTCTACCAACCTTTATTACGTGCATCTGCAGTAAAACCACAATAAAGTGTGCATCGGAAATGATGTCAGCTTGTTTGCTGCACGTTTGAAAAAAAAAACGATACAAAAATATGAAAAAAAAAGAAACAAAAATTCTTCTCTTCCTTTGAGAAACATGTTAAATTCACTACAGAGCAGACATAATGAACTTGAAAGTAACGTAAGCAACAAAAATAAAAAAGATTTAAAACAAGAACAACACTCTCACGCACGCACGTACATATATGTACATATGTATGTATGTATGTATGATGTAGCAGAGATAATTTGTTAAGAAATTTTTATTTCTGTTGCTACATCATACATATGCATTGTATTTCTTATTCTTCGTTGCTGTTTTAAATTGTGGCATTTATTGTTGAAAAATTACATGCTTAAACATGATGTTAATTGGATGGATGACTGTTAAACTGAATGAATTTAAAGTGGATTAAAGGAATCTCTCTCTCTCTCTCTACACACACATACACAAAAATACACTCACGTCTGGTTTGTGTGTTTTACTCTCTTTTCAACACCATGTACGTATTGGGTCTTCATCGTTTTTGCTTAATAAGAAAAAAAGTGTGAGAAATTGTTTACGAATCAAAAACCCGTTAAAGAGTATAAAACAAAGGTGAGCAATTTTTTCAACTGAAAAAGTGTAAATTGCATTAAACTGAGAAATTACATACGAATACAAATACATACAACCAAACATTTACACATTCTCATATACAATTCTCACTTACTTGCTGCATATCTATGTACATAGGCTGCATTGGTTTTGTAAATCAAAGCCAAAAGAAAATTATCTGTACATGCGTTGTACCTCTTTATTAAATGCAGTTTAATTTAAAGTGTAAATAATTACAATTACTGTTAATTCTTGTTTAAAATAGCAGTGCTGCTAACTTATTTAGTACCTCGTTTTGTATTTTTTCATTTTACAGGCAAAAATGTTCATCTTTCAAGGGAAAAATTCTTCTTTTATATGAATTTCTCATAAAAATTTTAATAAAAAGAGTATAAAGAACTACATTCGATTATAAAGAACTACATTCGATTATAAAGAACTACATTCGACTATAAGGAACTACAGGACAGTAAGCTAGTCTATCAATGTCAAAGACTTAGAGCCATTACTTGCCGTTAAAGTTGGATTTACTAAAAGGTAATTTTAGCTAAAACGAATTATAAACGCACCTTCAACTTCTTTCCGTTATCACAACCGACAGTTAAAATAAATATTTAAAAATGAAAATTCTTTTTGTAATGCTTTATTGAAAATTTAATTTGAATTCCAAATAAATGATGGCAACGCATTGCATTACAACCACATAAAAATAAATTCTTTAAAAATATAGCCGGAGTCGATAACATGTGTCAAATTAAGCAAGCAATTTTTTAACGCAGTGGCAACAACATACATATTGAAAATAATTAATACACCCAACTCTTTTTATACACGGTAGATACGTCGCCGTGGTCTGGCTCATTGTGTGTTGGCTTATTAGACGAAACGCCCGGGTTCGAATCCCAGGTCAGACATCAAAACGAAAAATATTTCTTCGGCGCCTTCCTCTCAGCAGATTTTCTGGCACCGCCTCTGCGAGTAAAACATTGCCATGCCAACAGCTTCTCCAACTCTCTCGTTCGGCGTTAGTTGCCTTCACAACTGTCAGGCTCCGCCACTCATTGTATAAAATTAACCCTTACAAACATAAGTGGTGTGAAAGCTAGGTCGTAATCCTGACTGAAGGGTTGTAATGGCCAATTATGTATGTATGTAGATACGTTCCTAAGAAATCCGTGTAAAAAAAGAGGCGTTTCCTATAGTAAAATGGGGGATCTGAAAACCGTGTAAGATGAAATAAAGAACTATATTTACTTCGAAAAATTCGTGTAAAAATGTGAGAACAAAATTGTTGATTTATAAGCATAAAACTAAAATATTTCATATAGTGAAAATGGTAACAGCAAAAACAAAGAAATCTTTACGAATAAGAACAAAAATTAGGACTAAAGAAAAATATTACAGTTACATCATTCGTCGACTACATGAAACACAGAAGACTAAGTCCATCACATGATTATTCCAATGGTGACTTTCATCCGGTAATAGAGTTTTAAACTGTCGGACTACTTTCCGAAAGGTCATGCGCCGTCGACTTTTTTTATTAAAAAATCTTTTATAGAAAGTTGAACTTTTGGTTTTTGGGTTTTTAATTACAGAAAAAAATTTTTGTTTCAACCGTGTAACTTCAAATCCATGTAAAAAGAAACCGTGTAAAAAAGAGGGTTGGGTGTAACAATTTATCTACCCGTTAAAATCCTCCCTTTAATTAAAGACGAGTTGCAATAATGACCCTCAGAGTTTTTGCGAAAAGACTGCGCGAGAAGAAATCACCGAAAAATTTATTTTTCATATTTTGTTTTGTTTGAGATGTATGAGCCAGGGATTGAACCATGACTCTCGTCTAACAAGCCAACACACACACTACCTGCTAAACTACGGTGCTTTCGAGAAAAACAGTTCAATTAGTCCTCATCCACAATCCACCACCACACAAAAGATTTCTAATTCAGTATAATTCTATTACATGCTGTTTACATCCAGGTTTCATACATAATTGGTCATTAGAACCCATCAGTCAGGATTATTGACCTAGTTTCTCACACCACTTATGTTGTATGTGTTAATTTATATATGAGTAGCGGGACCTACAGTTTAAGGTCGACTCCGAACGACAGATTTTATGAGAAACTTTTCATGGCAATTTTATTTACTCTCAGAGATTTTGCCAGAAATCTACTGAGAGTAAATCGCCGAAGAAATAATTTTGTATTTTGTTTGATGTCTGGCCTGAGACTCGAACCCTGGCTTTTACGTCTAATAAGCCAACACACTACCTACTAGACCACGGAAACTTCACATCCAGGTTTCACATTTAATTTATCCGCGTAGATTAACTGATTTCCGACTACTTTGTAAACTTGCGCATCTAACATCTAAAAGGTTAAACTGTCTTTATAGGTATTTCCTGTAGCTCTGAGGTCACTCAGAACGTACAAAACTTTATCTGTTAACTAGAAAAACACGTCATATGCCCGTCCAAATAAATAATTCGAAAGAAATCTTTAATTTCTACTTAAAACATTGTTTTTCTATAACAATAGAATCAATTTACAACAGATTTGTGCGTTTTAAAATACAAATTTTAGATTAGGTTCTTTACTATTTAGTTTTGTTTTGTTTGGTTTTAATGTTTTGTTTTTTTTAAAGAAATTTTCAATACATTCTCTGAAATAACAAAAAAAAATTCATAATAACGATGAAAATAAATCATCTTTAACCTAACTTTATGTACGAATTTAAAATTTCACATAAAATTTCGCGGTTAAAGATAAAAAATCTTCGTTTTGATAAAAGTTAACAAATATTACAAATTATTAGGAAATTATTGCAATTTATTTTTGCATTTACCAACACTTTTCTTTTTGCACATTTTCATTGTATTCCTCTAACGCCTACAAATATCCTGCCCGAAGTTACAATTGTTGTGTACATTTTTCATACAAAAACAAACGAAAAACAAAAAACGAAACACCAACCTTAACAACAAATATAAACACACACATACATGCAAGCAATCATTAAAATTACATGGGTTCTCTGGGCACACATACACAGCAGCCAGCGTACGTACATCCATACATGAAAACACAACCGTATTATTATGTTTACCTTTCAAATGAAATCAATGTTTGTATGGATGTATGCATAGACGAGTATGTATGTCAGTTATGGCGGCAGCCATAGGTGTTAAAGCCAAACAAATAAACAAACAATATGTATGGATGTGTACACATACATACATGAGTATCATTTCAAAGAGCTTAGCAGTACACTAAGCTTAGGCTCTCTTTTTACTCCTTCTACGGTTTTGTTTTTGTTTGTTGTTTTTTTTTTCTTTCAGAAACTCTAGTAGAGTGTTGGCAAACACACTTACACACATACATACACATAGTCTTTGGTGTTTGGTTTTTACTGTGATTTATTTTTTTTTTTTTTTTTGTAATGCATTTATGCTATGATGCAATGCGTTTTTAAGAGGTAGCCGTAGGAGGAGATCCCTCCAAAGCTATTGCAATTTATAAAATTCCTCTGGAGTATTTTATATAATTTGTTTTTCTTTTTCTTTCTTTCTTTTCTTCCTTAGATACAGAAATATAGAATTTAATGTTTCATGTCTATCTATTACTTTGGTTTGGGTTTGTTTTTTCTAGGAGATAGAGGTAGAGCGACAGAATGAGAAGATGCTGTGTAGGGGCGAATTACAATGTTGCCAACACACAACACACAGGCAGCAACGAAATATGTAACTCGTTTAGTGTTCATAATAATTTTAATATTGAAAAGCATTATATTTTCTTATTTTTTGATTTGTTTTTTTAAAAAAACGCAATAAAACTAATATAAAATTATGATTTATTAACTTACTTATAAAATAGAAATGCAATTAAAATTTTTGTTACAATTACAAGTTGAGTAACTGGGATCTTATGATTGGTGTTGGAAATCGAACATACGACCTTCAAGTTAACAATTTAGTTTGCTACCCACTAGATTATCAGGCAAATAAAGTTTTTTTTCAGTATAATGCTGGGACCGTGAAATTATGTATTAAATTGAATGTCATTTAAATGGCTTCACTGAAATGGTTACAGCAGTTGAAATTTTGATGTAGTTTTTGAAAATTTTTTCGACGTTATCTAGGCTATAATTTGACAAATTTTTGTTGATTTTCAAATGCTTCAACTTTTGGGAGTTTAGTCGTTTAGAAACTTACTTACTTAATTGGTCATTACCATCATTTAATCAGGATTACAACTTGGTTTAATAAACTTTTGATAGTAATTTTATTATTTTACTACAAGATTTTGTTCTGAGATGAAGTTTACGAAGAAATATTTTTAATTATAAACACATACTACCCTACCACAGACTACGACAACTTAGCCCACATAAGAAGGTCATAGTATGAAATCACAATGATTGTGGTGGCCAACTGATACCGTTAAAACTAGAAATTTCTGTTTCTGGAAAGTTTTCATGCAATAAATCTAAAATCGTTAGTGTTATGTGGCTTGTGGTATTGTCTAGTTGATAGTACATACCATTCAGTGTATAACCCTCAATTACAAGCCAAAAACGCTTATCACATTGCTCTGGATTGGCAGAAACGGTTCATTCATGGTAATTTTCGGAAAAATACAACTCAATATCAACTGATCCTGATTCGAAAACCTCTTCGATACACTGAAAACCTTTTGCTCTAGTACGCAGTCAGTCTTGGTAATGATTAGCCTGATTTACTTTATGTAGATGAAGTCGTAGTCTAGTAGGTAGTAGGCTAGGGTTCAAACACCAGGTCAGACATCAAAACGAAATTGTGAAAAAATATTTCTTCAACAACTGCATCTTTGCAGATTTTTGTCAAAAATTCTGAGAGGAAATAAAATTGCCATGAAAAGCTTCTCAAAAATCTCTCGTTCAGAGTCGACTTTAAACTGTAGGTCCCACCACTCACGTTTAAAATTAACTCACACAACATAAGTTGTGTGAGAAGCTAGGTTGTGATCCTGACTGAAGGGTTGTAATGGCCAATTATGTATGAATGTATGTATGTAGATGAAGCCGTCTATAAGTTTTAAATATTTGCGACATTTCCTGACCAAATCTAGTCTATTCGCAACCTCTGCAAATTACTTTATAACCGCATTCTACCACAGCATTTCGATTAGCAATTAAATTTTTAAATTTTAACTATTTTCAGGTGTTCTTCTAGTGTTTCACTTAATAAAGAACACTTCAAATGACAGATATTTAGCAGCAGACAGCCCCAGCCCTTGACAGACTTGCGGTTTTAAAACCACTAAATAGATAAAGCGACCTAAACATGTTATACTGGTTAAAGCTTTTAATTTCAAGAATTCTTAAAAAAGAAAACCACTAAAAACCAAATAAAAATAAAATCAAATCTTTGCCAAAGAAAATTTAGTTGGCATTACTGTTTGGAAATGACAGTAAAAAGTAAACAAAAAGTAACATAACAATAGAACAGCGAGAGTTGAATGCTTTCTCGCGTTTGCTTCTCTCTTCCCTCTTTAAATATTTGAAAATGAAAATTCTTCTTGTAATGCTTTATTGAAAATTTAATTTGAATTCCAAATAAATGATGGCAACGCATTGCATTACAACCACATTATTTCAAATTTAGAAAGAAAGAAAAGATGAAATTAGAAAAAAAATCGTGTTTATATCGTTTGAAAAGCGATAGACAAACAAAAAATAAATTAAATGAAATGATACCTAAGCCAAGCTTCACTAAAGTGGAAATTTTCCATAACTTCTATAATAATCAGGATTATTTGTAGTACAAATGTTTGTATCTGGAAATCCAGACTCCTCCAGTTTCCTCCCTTTTTCTCAGACCCACTGCTTTTTTAAATCATTTGCCGGAATACCACCTTAATCGGCGTACATGCCAAGAGGTCAGTGTTCCATATGAAAAGCTATTGGGCAATAGATGAATAGAAGTGATTCGGGGTCTTCTTTTTGTCTATGCGTATCCAGTAGAGAGTAGCTAGCGCGTACGTGCACGCTTACTGCCATCGGGATTGAGTATCTTTATAAAACGAATGGATAATTTCCAATTTAACTACTGAGGCAATCGAAATTCCTGTGAGAGCTCCGTACTGGCTCTGGCTCGCCTCATCGGCTTATAAGTCTTACCTTTAAATGATCTGAAATTTCCCTGACTATTCCTCGGCGTTCATAGATAAAACGGACGTTGAATATACGTTCGTTAGGCACTTAATCGCATACAATCTGTTTAAATAAATTGAAAGATTTTCAGGGAAAACTCCGCCACTGACACTGTAGCGCTTTTTAACTTTATTTCACTAAAGTGGACATTGCAAAGCGCAAAGAAAGAAGAATTTACTCTAAGACGTATTGAAAAGGAAAAACTTATATTGTAAGGCAGAATTTGAAAACTCAGTACTTTTAATTTAAAATCGAATAGATGCTCAAAAAAAAAACAATAACAAAATGAAATAAATTTAATTCATTCTTCTAAGGCCTTACAACATCGTTTTTTTTTTTAATAGAATGACTATTTTAGAAAATTTTTCAAAAAGAATTTTTAGAATGTTTACACCACACCCAAGAGATTTTTTAATTTAATTTTATGAACCCTTTTATGAGTGTTCTGTACAGTTTTTTATTATAATGGCCGGCCGTTTTGAAGCCGGTTTTAGAGCATGAATTTTGAATATTCTAAAATGTTTATTTTGTTTTGTTTTCGAAAACAATATTTTATTTCGTTTACTATATTCATTATTAAAGGTAAAGGTACGAACCAGTTTATTAAATTATTATTTTTTTTAATACGATCGATTCCTAACGAGATTATAAGGGTTCCGTTTTCTAATTTACAGTGGCCGACAAAAGTTTGCAATACCAATCATTCTAATTTTTATCATTTGCGGAAAATCGGAACATAATGGAAGCATACGCGGTCAGGATTTCGACCTAGCTTCTCACACAACTTATGCTGTGTGTTTTAATTTTAACAGTTTAAAGTCGATTCCGAACGGCAGATGTTTTTGAGAAGTTCTTCATGGCAATATTATTTACTCTCAGAGATTATGCTAGAAATCTGATCCGAAACAGTCGCCGAAGAAATATTTTTTTTTTCATATCTCGTTTTGATGTCTGACCGGGGATACAAACGCGGGCAAACACACTACCTACCTACTAGACTACGGCGACTACGACATACTATTACGCCGATTTATTTTAAAATTTATTTTTAATCATACAACAAAAGAAATCGATATTGGTCTTTAAGAGAATTGAATCAGCATTGTTTCGTGCGCAAATCGATTACGGCGGTCAATATTTAGATATACTACCCCAACCATTAGTGTGGTATATATACGTGTTCCTTTTACTCCTTTAGGGAGCATAGGGTCACAACAAATTGTTACCAAAGAGCGATGTTTGCGGTTTCTTAGGTTAGGTTAGCTTAGCGGACGTGTACTTGTCAATTCTGACAAGTACAGTACTCGGTGGTCGAATTGACCCATTATACAACGTCCTAGCTTCTCACACCACTTATGTTGTGTGCGTTAATTTTATACATGAGTGGCGAGACCTACAGTTTAAAGTCGACTCTTAACGACACATTTTTTGAGAAGCATTTCATGGCAATTTTTTGCTCTCAGAGTTTTTGCCAGAAATCTGCTGAGAGGAAGTAGCCGAAAAAGTATTTTCATATTTTCGTTTTGATGTCTGACCTGGGATTCAAACTCGGGTCTTTCGTCTAATAAGCCAACACACTACCCACTAGAGCACGGCGACTTCTAATTTCCCTCTCAATTGGTTGCTGGTCTGTATCTGACCAGAGTTGAGCATTGGATATTACGGAAGGCATTTGTTAACGAATACCTGAAGAGACTGGAAACCGCGCGGTGTCATATTCCACGTTTCCCAACCGTATAGTAATGTGGATTTAACGTTAGAATTGAAGATATTGAGAAGATACTGAAAATTTCCCGTACCGGACCTCTCTAACAAGCAATGATGCGATACTTGTTAGAGTAAAATTTTCTTTATAGACTTTTGTAGGTCACTGTGCTTAAAAGCCTTACAAGATGCCATTTTGTTGCCTATTATTATTTAAATTTAACACACGCTAAACATTCCATTTATAATACATAATAATGGAGATGGAAATGGAAAAATGAAAAGATTTTTAATTCGATTAACGATTTGATAAAGAAAAATCTCAGGTAAATAGATATGTTGGGCGTATACAAACAAAATTTTTCTTTGTATACGAAACCTTCTTAAAAATGAGGGTTTTTAAAAAATGGCTTTTGGAAAAATTAATTCAAATTTGTTTTTAATAAAAAAAAAAGAAAACAAGAAAACATTGTTACCATCAAAGACTATTTTTTGTAAAATTTACCACTAATTTTATGAACTCCTTTATTTCTCGCCTTATTACGCGGCATGTAAACGCCTAATTAAATTAAATTTTAAAGAATAAAACCTAAAAAAAAATAAAAAGAATTCCTTCAAAAGACAAAAAGCCCTTAAGGCGCCCAAACATTTATTACACTGAAGTAAAACAAAAAACATATGAAATCACATTGAAGAACCATAAGCCATTATGGAAAAAATAAAAAAAAAATCCCACGTGGTGCCTACAAATAACACTCAACTCTCATAATTGATGTTAAAAAAAAAATAGGAACGAAAAAAAAACTCTCATAGTAATCACAAACATAAGAAACCAGTAAGACTAGCTGCTAGAAAATAATTTAATGAACAAAAAAAAAAAATAAAAAATAAACAATTTCAAAAAAAGATTTAAAATTTAGATTAAAATGAAACAAAAAAAGAAAAAACGCCGGTCGTTATGATATAAAATAACATACACTTACACTAACACATGCACAACCACTAGCACTATGAAATTAAAGCCATTATGAAATAATTTAGATTTACTAAGTACAACAACAACAACAAAAACAATAATAACAACTTTATATAACCATACATTGATTATGGCAGCAAATATTGTTAAAACCAACACAACACAGCAACACTTAAATTAAAATAATGTTGTTGTGTTCTGAGAAAATGACAGCAGCTCATAAACAAAAGGTAAATAATAAATAATAACAACAACAACAAATAAAGAGAACAAATCTCAATGTTATAATAACTTAAACACTGAAAGAAATTTAAAGGCTGAACAGAGATCAGAGTGCTGTAAACCTATAGCAGTTAAACACTGAGAAAAATTTAACATCCGAACGGAGATCAGAGTGCTGTAAAGCTATAGCGCCTAGGCACTGAGAGAAATTTAAAGGAGAAACAGAACTCAGAGTGCTGCAAACCAATAGCACCTAAACACTGACGGAAATTTAAAGTCTGAACAGAGATTAGAGTGCTGTAAATTCATAACTTAAATACGGAGAGAATTTAAAGGAGAAACAGAGATCAGAGTGCTGTAAAACTATAGCGCCTAAGCACTGAGAGAAATTTAAAGGAGAAACAGAGATCAGAGTGCTGTAAACCTATAGCACTTAAATACTGAGAGAAATTTAAAGGCTGAACAGAGATCAGAGTGCTGTAAACTTATAACCCAAATACGGAGAGAAATTTAAAGTCTGAACAGAGATCAGAGTGTTGTAAATCTATAGCGCCTAGGCACTGAGAGAAATTTAAAGGAGAAACAGAACTCAGAGTGCTGAGAACTTATAGTCTAAACATGGAGAGAATATAAAGGAGAAACAGAGATCAGAGTGCTATAAACTTATAGAGCCTAAACACTGAGAGAAATTTAAAGTCTAAACAGAGATCAGAGTGTTCTATACATATAGTCTAAACATGGAGAGAAATTTAATGGAGAAACAGAGATCAGAGTGCTGTAAACCTATAGCACCTAAACACTGAGAGAAATTTAAAGTCTGAACAGAGACCAGAGTGCTGTAAACTTATAACCTAAACACTGAGAAAAATTTAAGGGCTGAACAGAGATCACAGTGCTGTAAACCTATAGAGATCAGAGTGTTCTATACTTATAGTCTTAACATGGATTGAAATATAAAGGAGAAACAAAGATCAGAGTGCTGTAAACTTATAGCGCCTAAACACTGAGAGAATTTAAAGAAGAAACAGAGATCAGAGTGTTCTATACTTATAGTCTTAACATGGAGAGAAATTTAAAGGAGAAACAGAGATCAGAGTGCTGTAAACTTATAGCGCCTAAGCACTGAGAGAAATTTAAAGTCTGAACAGAGATCAGAGTGCTGTAAACTTATAACCTAAACACGGAGAGAAATTTAAAGGACAAATCGAAACCAAGAGTGGAATAGAAATAATTCTTTAATTGTTTAGGTTTTGAAAATTTTAAATTTTGCAAAAGTGAAAAGAATTCCTCTGGGGTTCTTTTTATAGGAACAGTAGCTGACCCTGCGAACTTCGTCCCGCCCAAAATGGATTTTTTTTATTGCCCAAAACAGGTCACATTATATATTTATTGTAATACGCTGAATAAAGCGCTGATGAAGTTTTTAGTTGTTGTAATCACTCCAAAACAAAAACTAACAGACATACATGTTACATGTATACAGTGAGCGCCAAAAGTGAGAAAAACACCACTGAAATAATTCATTTTCTTAGGATAGCGAGAAAAATAAATGAGAAAAGTCGAAAAAACTTCCAAAAATAAAAACGTTTATTCATTATTTATAAAATGTTAAAACAAAATTATTGTTGTGCTGCAAGTACAATATGCTTTATGATAAAAAATTTAAAATTATAAAATGTGTTGACTCCCTTATGGCGTTGAGTGTATTTACATATGTAGTTATAAAGCATCGAATTAGCCGACTATAGGTATCTCTTAAAAGGCGAGGATTACCATGTCCATTTTTGATGAGGTTGTCGATATCGACTCTACAAACTTACCCACCAAATTGCAGTCGTCTATGGTCACTACGTCCCTAAGTAAAGGTTTACCACGGCCTTTTAACATTTAGGGCTATGAAAAATAGATATTGTCCGATTCCCAGACCAACCCGATATGCACATAAAATTTCATGAAAATCGGTAGATCCAATTCAGAGGTGTTTAACCACTAACATCGTGACACGAGAATTTTATATTTAGATAAAATATCCCGTCATGGAAATTTAATACAAAAAATGCAATATCAGCCCCAAAACAAATGGAAAATTGATTGCCTCAAAAAGAGAAAGAGAGAGTTTGCAAACTTCTACGTTATAATTCACTTTTAAAATCTATTCAGTTATCGGTAAATGTAGTTTAGTAAGCAATGTGATAATTCATTAGACGAGAGCATGTAGTTCAAACCCCAGCTCAGACATCTCAAACAAGTTTTCTGGCAAAGACCTCGAAAAATAAATTAAATTATCAAGAAAACTCTGCCGTTAGCAGTAGATATTAAACTCTAGGTGTTAGAAACTAGGTTGTAGTACTGACTGAAGGGTTGTAATGCCGAATTAAGTAAGTAATTTTATTTATTTTATTTAATTTTCCTGTTTAACAAAACAATTTAATTTCCAAACAGAATACATAAATGAATGAATGAGTGTCATGTGTAGGGGACCATTCCCTGGGTGTTGATATGAGTTAAAACAAAATATATTCTAGAATATATATTTTATTATTGAAGATAAAATTATAAATAAGAAGCAAAACAAACATGTACTTGAAAAAAAAAGCTCATTGCGATCATGATCATAAAAAACAATCCTATCCTATCCATAATATTTGTTCAGTCGTAATACCCACTTCTACTACTACTACTACTACGACTGCAATGATGTTTAAGAAGGCCTGCTTATTTATTCGTATTCGTTTTATTTGTTTCTGTCGCTCACACAGCCATCCAGCCATTATTGCTGATCTTTCTTGGCAGCATGATCGTTTCAACATACGATCTGCAAAAACAATAACAGGCGTCTTCTTCAAGTATTGACTGGAATTTTTGTTGTTTCTGTTTTATTTTTTTTAATCTGTCTGTCCACTCAGTCGTACATTAAACTTTAAGGAAACATAATCTGTTTTGGTCAATACTTTAAAAAGAGTCGTCTATGGTTACAAAAGGAAAAAACAAAAACAAGCAAAAAAAAAACTGGAAAAAAGCTAAAAAAAAAACTTTAATTTATTTCTGCTCAACCAACATTTATACAAACACACACATACACACACACGGAGGAGTTTTACCTTGAAATATATGTAACGTATCTGTGATATTTATATGTGAGATCACTAGCACAATAAGATTTAAAATAGGAATTAAAATCAAATCCGATACGAACTCATCACGGAAATGAGGTAAAAATGAATAATTTTTCAGCGAATGAGCGAATGAAACGAAGATCACTTTAATTTTTTAAAGTGTTTTAAAGTAAAAATGTGACCTGTTTGAAGCAAATTTTCTTTTTCCCCGGAAAAAATAATTTAATGGATATGGAGCTCCTAGTCCATAGGAGGCCACGTTGAGTGATTTTAAATCTAGGGTTTTCGATTAAGCCCACCAATCTTATGGCAGTTAAGACTTGATTTTATCGTTAGCATGTAGAAGTCTTTGAATCTGTTCATTATTTATAAAAATTATGATTCGTGACATGTGGCAATGCCAAAACAGCTCAGAAGGTTTGCCATTTCATCGAAAATAGACTAACAAAAGAAAAATGTTGGAAAATCATTGAATTTAATCTTTAAATTACGTGCTACATGAGAAATATGTTTTAATAGAAAAATTATCTTCAGTCATAATGCTTATTATAGTCGCCGTGGTCTAGTGGGTAGTGTGTTGGCTTATTAGACAAAAGGCCCGGGTTCGTATCCCAGGTCAGACATCAAAACGAAAAAATATTTCTTCGGCGACTTCCTCTCAGCAGATTTCTGGCAAAGACTCTGGGAGTAAAAATTGCCAAGAAAAGCTTCTCAAAAATCTGTCGTTCGGAGTCGACTATAAACAGTAGGTCCCGCCACTCATGTATAAAATTAACGCACACAACATAAGTGGCGTAAGAAGCTAGGTCGTAATCCTGACTGAAGGGTTGTAATGGCCAATTACGTATGTTAAGTATGCATAATTCTTATTCTTGTCTCTATAGGTTCAAATAGAACAAATAGAAATTGTCGCCTTTGATGTAAAGACTAGCTACTAAAGCACATTGAAAGATGCACGATTTGGTACGGTTTGTAAGCTGGCATTTTTATCAGACAAGGAGTACAGTCAAAAACTGTAAAAGCCGTAACATTTCAGTCAAAAGAATAAGATATGATTAGATATTGTCTTTTTTCCAAAAAACTGAATTATGCGGACGTTTACTTACAAGGCAGTGCCACATTCTGTTTCTGAATCTACAGAGATCATCAACATCGTCTTTAAAATCAGTTCATAAACAAAGGATTTAAGACAAGTACAGACAAGTTTGTTAATACTAATACCCTCAAGTATATTGACTTTAGGATCCCATTTTTAATTATTCAAATTTCATACTTTTATGAAGTGCTAAAGAATTTAAAAGTTTTAATTTTTTGTGAATTTTTATTCGCTCATACATCCATAATTGGTCATTACAACCCTTCAGTCAGGATTATTGACCTAGTTTCCCACACCACTTATATTGTGTGTATGTTAATTTTATACATAAGTGGCGGGACCTACAGTTTAAAGTCGACTCCGAACGATAGATTGTTTTTGAGAAACTTTTCATAGCAGGTTTTTTTTACTCTCAGAGTTTTTGCCAGAAATCTGCTGAGAGGAAATTGCCGAAAAAATACTTTTTGTATTTTGTTTTGTTGTCTGGCCTGGGGCTTGAATTCTGGCTTTAGGTCTAATAAGCCAATACACTACCTACTAGACTACCGCGACTTCTTATATTACTTATTTGTATCAATATAATAAAAGTTTGCTCTTGTGTAATAACAACAAAACGGAATTATATTTTAAAATATTTTAAATTAATAAAACCTTCCTTAGAAATAAAACTTTTCCCACAATCCAACATAATTATGAACCCTATTTTTTTATTTCTTTTTAAATTTCACATACAAATACAATATTTCCATGAAAAACCTTTCAAAAAAAAACCCCAGATGGGAGTAGAAAATTGTATGAAAAGGTGTTTCTAACAATACAGCAACCCTCTTCTAACATACACTCAAAGCAAAACAATGCAAAAAAACGCAACAAAATCTTCCGTTAAAAATGCCTATACAAAAACAACAACAAAACCAACAATAGAATGTGAGAAAAAAAAACAAATCAAAGGATCGAAACAAGTTTCCTAAACAAGGGTGTTTACCACTCGTATATGAAAACCCTTTCCATTACATACATCCACTGCCATTCTCTGTTGCTCTCACACACACACATACATACATATCTCATCTGCTGCTGCTGCTTGTTGAAAATGAGAGTCACATAACTGTGCAGCTGATTAGTTTACCAACAAAACAAATGCAAAACTATGCAAATTAATGAAATGATAATTAAGTCCGAAGAGAGAGAGAGAGAGAACATAGAAAATAATACCCATACAACCATTATCTATACAGGGTGGTAAGGTGAAGATTAATAGAAAACAGCTGTGTATGTGTGTGCGTGTGAAAAGTTATAAGAAAAAAATGATAAAGAAAACAAAAACTGTTTTTAATTCTGTTAAAAATTGTAAAGAAAAAATATGTGTGTTTTAATTATAAACATTTCATTGAGTACGCTTAAGATTTATAAATCATTGTTAAAGATGTTTAATAAACAAACAAACAAACAACAAATAGCCAGTCATACCAGCCACCACAATACACCTTCATTAGTATGGAATTTTCAGGTTTTTCTGTGTTTCTTTTTTTCATTTTTTCATTCTTTCATGTTTTTTTTTTATTTATTATAGGATCTTAGCCATTGTTAAACCAATGCCAACCATTAGTTAGTGGGTATGTGTGTTCGTATGTTCATCCATCAATTTCATTTAAAGCAAACATCAATGCATTCCCAATACGCCAAACGAACCAACCATCAATACAGAGGCCGGCCTTTACTTTTGTGTTATTCCCACAGTCGAAATGTTTTTTTTCTTCTTCTGATTCTTCTTTTCCCTGCATTCTCTATTTGGCTATCGTAGGCATTTTTTGTTTGTAAGTTGGTGGTATGCTTTTTTCTTATTCGTATTTGTATTCTCCTCTTTTTTTATACTTGTTCTAGCCTTGCAACAAAAGAAAATAAATTGAAAAACGAAAAAGAGTTCAATGACTCTCCCTTTTCTAGATCTGCTACTACTTGTAGATTTAACGCAGCAGTTTTAGCGGTTTTCTTATACACAGAAATGTTTGTTTCTTGATTTGACGTTTTTCAATTTGATGACTAAATACGCTTTAATAGGGCAATTTAGCCGTTTCTATTTTATAAAAACGCTTATATTTACTTTTCTTAATTTTATTTGGCATCTTTATTTTGGGAAAATATATTTTTTACGCTTTTTCAAACGTTTCTTCATTGTTTCATTGTAAAAAACAATTTTTCCTTTCTATACATCTTCCTAAGCTCTGTTATCATGGCAAGTATTAGGATGACAGTAAGCATAACTGCCGAATGCATATTTTTGACGTATGAGTACTGATTTTTCTTCTCAAAATATCTATAAATTAGGTTTAAAGCGCTTCCAATTTTGGTCAAGAGTTTCTTGGGCATACAATGGCCGCTCAGAACGCTGGTTTGATGCAAGACTCAAGTCTGTCCTCCCTATAATCACCAAATATTAGTTTAGATTGTTTCGAAAAAAGAATTTTTCATGTTTCTCTGTATTCTCTTATGCCGAGTGTATCTTTCCAAACACCTCTTCCCACTCTATAGACAGGTTTTGGACCCCCTGACAAGCTTATCTGCTTGCTCATTGCCCTGAATATCCACGTGACCTGGTATTCAACAAAGCTTGGCCTTATATTCCCTGGCAAATTGATTCAGCTTAAACAGATAGTCTCGTATTAATTTCGTGTTGACCTGATAGCAGCTCAGCACTCGGATGCAAATTCTGGGCTAAAATTAATTGAATATGTGCGTAACACCCAGCAGTATTCCTCTCTGAGATAGAATCCTTCGCCTACTGCTTCACTATCACTGTCTTTAAACCATCCGTATACCATACTACCACACCATTCTGTAAAGCAGAATTTATTTTCCAGTAATTTAGCGCTTTTTTTTAACACAATTCTGTTGTTAGCCAGCCAGCTGCTCATTATTTGTCTGTTAAAGAGCCATTGTTGGCAACGCTGTTGGTAGGCTTGTGTGTATGTGAGAAATATGTGTGTATGAGTAGGTATAAATATCAAAAAGGCCTTGCCAATCAATAACAATTCAACCAAAACTCTCAAACACATACGCATTCATTGTATTTATTTGTGCTCTTCCACTAAAACAACAAAATGAAGAAAAACTCAACAATAACAACAATTTTACGAGGAAAAGAAAAAACCAATCAACGATCAAACACAATTGATCGTTTAACTATGTATTTATTTTAGTTTTTGTTGTTTCGTTTTTTGTTTTTATTTTGTTTTCTTTAACTATTTAGTATCTCGGTTAAATTGTTAAAGGAGCACTCTTTACAGTATACGAAAAAAGGCAAAACTCCAGTATTCTTGTGTTGGGAAATAATGTTGATGTTGATTGTGATGTTTTGTTAAAGAATTTTTCTGTGTAACACACACAGAACAGAACAACAAGTACGTGTTTGTTATCTTTATTTGTAAACAGCTTTATTTGTGGAGCTTGTATTGCAACAGCAGATAATGAACGATAATAATAATAATAACAGCGTTGAAACTGATTGTTTAGCAGACAAATGTTGGCTGTGATTCGTTGTTATTATTAGTATTATACATACGTACATATATGTATAAGTGCATACCTGTAGTATAACAAATAATCCTATTGAAAGATCAAACAACAATTTATAAGGAGTATGGAATGTTGTTTCGTCATTATCGCAGAATGTTGCCTACAAATGGTCCGTGTACAATTATAACATTGTCAAGAATTTGGCTGCAGCCATGCAACGAAATTGCAGTCTCAGTATAAGAATAAAAGGAGGATTTTGCAAACATATGTACTTGAAAATATTAAAAAAAGCGCACTATAGATGTGCTAAGGTTCTCCGACATTACTGTTGCCGCCCTTAATTTAATTTCTATTGTCATGACCAAACCGACCAAACCAACTTCAGGATTTTGTTCTGGATCTTGCTAGACTATATACAAATGGTAGTCCAGAGGGTCCTCTTTCCAACCGTGGTAGTGGGATAGCTGAAATAATTTTGTGAGTCGAGATATTGAATTTTAAAAAAATCAATTTTTGGTCGAAAATATATGAGAATTCTCTAAATCGTTTTTTTTTAATTCAATATCTCGACTTCTTCCTGATCTTCCAGAGAATTCTCATATATTTTCGACCAAAAATCGATTTTTTTTAAAATTCAATATCTCGACTCACAAAATTATTTCAGCTATCCCACTACCACGATTGGAAAGAGGACCCTCTGGACTACCATTTGTATATGGTCTGTATGGGGGGTACAGTTTCTTATATGTTCCCAAATGGCCACTGATCTTCTAGAGAATTTTCAATCAAAAAATTGATGTTTTCAAAGCCAATTTTTACAATACCATATCACTTCATATAGGACTTTTTTGCTGATAATATTAAGAGGCATTGGGACAACCCCTAGAGTATTATATGGTACTCATAGACCTACTATATGCCCTAAAATTACTTGCTAAACAAGTGACACCTTGTTCAAATGGATACTGTTAAACAGTTAACAGTGCTCTGTTAACGGCAAATTTTGCTCTATTAAGATCAAATTGTGCATTTTTTAGACCAAATTGTGCACTGTTAACGCTAAGTGTGGCGCTGCTAAAATTTATGGGTTGCATCTTGGATTTTCAAATTCGAATTTATCTTCACACACATGGCAAAAGCACCAGTATGAAAATAAAAAAATCTGTGAAATTTTGATGCAGAAGAAGAAGATCACAAAATAGAGCCACTTGAGAAAGTAAAATAGAAATTCTATCGTTCTCAAGAAGTAGAAGCTTTGGCTGACTTTTCTATGATATTCATTGCTGATCATTTGTTCTCTCTGAGGAGATTAAGAGACTCTTAATTTAAATATTAAAAAACCAACCAAACTTATCGGTTTTGTAGCCAAACAGTTTAACCACTAAATAGAAACGTGGGTACTTTTCCTGTTGCTGGTAAAAAAGAAAAAACCTGTTGCTTTAAAATAATTTTATTTTCCCATATCTTTGTCAATCATTAAAATATTGAGTGTCGTTTCGAAAATGTGTTTTTTCACTTCATTTACATCAACCAAATAACATAACAATACCCATCTTATTAAAGGCCTTTTCAGATTTGGTTTCTTCTCATCACTAAATAAACACGCATTTTAATACGATATTTACCAAGTACACAGAGCATCCAAAGATATTTCATCAAGTCAAGTCAAGTCAACATGGTTTACGACCTTATGGCGCATGCATTTCAACACACATACAAACACACATACATACACATACATGCTTAGGTTAATACAATATTTAATTTAAAGATTAAAATACAGAGAAGACAAGAAAACTTGTAAATAAAAGAATTGTGATGGATATTGTAAATCTTTTAGGAAAAAAGCCATTAAAAAAAACTCTCGTAAGAAAAAAAATTATTTCAACATTCGTTGCTACAATTACAATAATTTGGTTCACATTTTTTTACAGTGTATGCAATGACAATTGAAGAGAGGAGAAGAGAGAGAGAGAGGGAGACAATACAAACAAAAAACATAAACAAGTGTGTTGAAATTCCCTACAAAAAAACGAAAAAAACGCATGCAATTTACAAAAACAACATAATGGAAGGAAATACACACAAAAAAATAAAAAATAAAAACAAAAAAAAAAGAAGACAAAGTGATTAATTACAATAGAAATAAAAAAACAAAAGCAAAAGAGAGAGAGAGAGAGAGGTGAAAAAATGTATTAAAAAACATTGGATTTTTGGTATGTAATTTTGCTTAAAGGGAAAGGGCCAACGTTTTCTTAACACATGTTTAACGCATTAAGAAGAAGAAAACAAAAATAAAACAAAAAAACCGAAAACAAAAACAAAAAATTTAAAACACTTGCATGTCATTGACTTGAAAATTTTAATGCTCTTTTTTGGGCATTTTTTACTTTGTCTTTTTGTTCTTCAAAGCATTGCACCACTAGAAAAACCCCAAAAACCACCACATTCTGCAGTAGCAGCTGTTGTCATTTATAATTTTGGTTATACAAACACACACACACACTCATAAAAGAAAAAACAAAAACAATTGCATTTGCTTTTGGCAAAGGGTAAGAGCAACGCGCAAAGTAAATGTAAATAAAAGGAGTGTTGAAAAAAATATCCTGCGTTAAGGTCATGCAAAACATATTTTATTGTACACAATTTGTGTGCAATAAATAAACAACAAAAAAATAAATAAATTTTCTTATTCTCAATGAAATAAAGCATAAACTAAAGGAATTTCTTATTTATTTATCGATTTATAGTGGCTGCTTTTGGTTGCCAATTTGTTCAACAGAAAAAAATAAAAGTTTATTGTCATTGCCACAAACAGCGGTGCCAACTACATACAAGAAAAAGACAAGAAAGCCAGCAAAGAAAATCATATTTGCCTTGCAATTTTTAAATAAAATGTTGCCAATAAATTCTATAGAGAAAGAGACACAAAAAATTCCACGGGTTCTATTTGGTTAAGAAATGGTTTTAAAAATGCATTAAAAAACTTATGCAATTATGATGATGACTTTATTAAAGGCTAGTTTACACGATAAGCCCTTTTATATACGTAAAGCCAAAGGGAAAATATTACAGGATTCCACATGTATTTTAAAAATTAAGTGTAAAAGCCTTACAACAGATTTTTTGTTTGCCGTACCCTAATGGTTAGTGAGACCGTGGCTCAAGTTCCAACCAAGACCTTTCGAGTAAAACGAAATATGGAAAAAATATTTCTTTCGGCGACTTTCTTTTAGTAACATCGCAACCAAGATAAAAAAAATTCACTAACATCATCGCAGTTATAGTTATCAGCCGTTATCTGCGATTTAATACGCCTCGTGTCGACAAAATATACTTCGTTTTATTTTTATTTACTGCCAGACCCATCCTGTTAGACTCCCACTCAATAGAGCTGCTAAAGACAGTAGTAATATCCCAATGATATCAATCAATACCGTCAGCATATGACACTTTTGTGAAAAACAGTGCTCTTGCGAAGTATTCACGCCTTCTGAAGAACACTCTCCATGACAAAGTTAAAGAGCTCGCATGATAAGGAATCACCTAGTCCTAAACTATGCTCGTGTCCAAAGGTTTTTACTTTAGTGGAGCCGCAATTAATGTTCAATGCCATTCTGCATAACCGTAATAGCTCCGCAAGAATACCGAGCCTAGGCATTGCGACAATAACAAGATTCCTTTTAGGTATGTCGAAGGCTGTCTATTGGTCCACCAAGAGATGGTTGCGTCGATTTGTTTTTCATGGGTTTTCCCCAGGATTTGTCGTAATGTGAAGGACCATCTGGCCGATGGTCGACTTATAAGGCCTGAAGCCATAATGCTAGAGTCCAAAGAATGTTTTGACTAGTGAATTCAGTCGCTCACGCTGTAAGCACTCGTAAGAACATTGTTTGCGATTGGGAGAAGACTTATACCCCTGCAATTGGAGCATATCAAATATTTCATACAATTACGATCCGCACGTTAATAGTACCATAACGGAGGATAGTTTTTTTGTGCCCTATTAAAAACACGCAAAACTGGCACATTAATGGCCTTCAGTTTGCATTAAGAACGATTTAAAATAGTATTTTATGTCGGTAATACCGTTAAAAATTATGTTAAGTTTTCTAATTTTCGCTTCGTACAACGATAACTCTGTGGCAAGCAGCAAACATATTCCATACATTTCTACGCACATTTCCCTCATATTCCCCTACCCAATTTACCATCAACAACAAAATTTTCCGAACAAAAAAATTAAAAAATGTTTCATGTTTAAATGAATAAACAAAATTAAAAAAAAACGTTCTCTAAAACCATTTATTAAACTAACCTGCATATTGTAAAACTCAATAGTGTATACGCTTGGCTGGGTTCGGTTTGTTGAAATATGGATATTGGCAGTTAAAATAAAAATTAACCCACCACATATAAAACATTATTGTCAACATTTAACACACACATAAATTATAAAATAAAAAAATTTAATAGAAATAAGAATAAAATAAAAGGAAATCGTTAACAATGGATAATAAAATAAAATTAAATGCAAGAGACAGACCCACAAACAAATAAATATTAAAGACAGGCGACAACTACCGTTTTTCCAATTCAAAATAAAAAAAAAGAAAAAACACGAAAAGAAAAGAAAAACTTCAAATGTTAAAAAACGTGAAGGGATTAGAAAGAAGAGTGGCAGCATTGAATATAAAATTAATCAAAACATCTTTATTATCCAAAGAAATTTATAAAGTTTTCGTGTAAGTCATACAATATTTGTCAATTTGTTTTTAAATTGAAATAAATTTTATACCACAGGTGATTTTGTCATGTTTTTCTCAACTTTAAATTGTTACTTTTCAAAAATTTCCAGCCAACCAGACTTTGTCTTGCAGTAATTAAAAACATATCCTCTGTTCATATTCTGTCTATTCTCTTTGGTTTTGTAAGGACAGCTGCTGTTTGTCGATATTTAGTTTCTCTATCCGTTCCTTAATGTTTTTTTGCAACAAATTTACGAAAAACAATTATAATCCAACAAACAAAACATTGGGCAGGGCCAAAAATGACTGGTCAAGGCAACACGTGATGCGCCACACAAAAGGTTGTTGTGCTTGGATGACTCGCAAAATAAAAATAAAAAAAATTCTATAAAAAAAACCATCATTAAGTCATAAAACATGGCATAAATTAAAGATCGTAACAAAGAAAAAAGTGTGTGTTATAAAAGAAACGAAGAGAACAATTGAAAAATGGTCCCAAAAATACAGGGTTTTTAAAGTTCTAGCTCGGTTTTTAAATGTATAAGTCCCTGACATGAATAACTATATAGTGGTTACTCATAGGACCAAGATTAAGTTTGATAAAGATACCAATTAGTAAAAAAAAGTCAGAAGTCATAAAATTCGTGTGCAGATGCAATCAGTTCTTGCCTCCAAGATAAAACGTCAAAGATTCGAAATTTTTGTAAATTATTTGAAGTGAATTAAGTTCTTCGCGTTGCCAATACAATTTTTTTAGATTTTAGATTAAGCACAATCCAAACTAAGCAGCTAAGCTGACATATTGGCTAGACATTTGAATCTTTTAATTCGGTCATAAACATTTAATTTGATTACTCCGTATCTGGGTAATGCTGTTGGAAAAGAAGAGGCGTTTAATGACTTTTAGAGAAGGGGAATCAATATACATTTCTTTCAAAACCTGCATAAAATTCTTATAATAATTTAAAAATAAATTTATTATAATACTTCACGTTTTCAATACATTTTTGTCCTTTATATTCGTTTAATTTTCAAAAATGCATACGATTTAGAATAGAAAATAAAAATATTTTTTAGAATTCGAAATTTATTTATGTACGTAGGTATGTGGATCAAATTTAAAGGGAATTTGTGCCATTAAAAATATTTCGAAATCTTGAATATAATTTTTAGATTAAAAGATTTTCTTTTTAAATTTTAAATTTGAATTTAATGTGGTGGAGCATTTAAAATAGCACAGCTGAGTTATTTTAAACATTTTCATTTCGTTTTACTTTCGTTGCTTTCATGCAACATATTCGTTTAAATATTTCAAGTTTCCCAGTCCAACAACAATAGCAAATAGAACTATAAATCTGTTTTACCAACTGTCAACACCCCAAAAAAAACTGCTTTTGAAAATAAGAAGGAGAATTTATACAAAAATCCAACAACAACAACAACAATAATAATTGAACATTAGCATACACTTTAAAATGCAAAATAAAAATAAAAACAACGGAAAAATATAAACGAAAGAATGTATTGTCAAATTGTCTAGTCAAACACGCAACAAATGTCAAAATATTATCACACACTCACACACACACACGTACCACTTTGTAAAAATCCCTTTGGGGGCCTTGCCTTATGCTACTCCAACCTCAGCCTCCTTATCCGTATGCTTTACTATAAACAATAAAACATTTACTGAAATTACAAAATAAATACACACACATACACCCATACACACACACATGCATACACCAACAATTCAAAAACACCATCAAGCCAAGTCAAATGGCTGTCAAGTAATTGGAATTTAAACATTTTATTTCGTTTTTAATTTTTGTTTTTCGTAAGATTTAGTTTTCTTCGGTTCTTAAATGTATGGATATGGGATTTATGCAATCACCAAAAAAAACACACACACATACACACACTGATACGATTTTTTTTTTGGTTTAATGGGGGGTTTTGCTTTGGTTTATAGCTGTTGCTGATGCTGTCGATATTGCTGTTGCTGTTGCAGGCAGTGTCAGGCCTGTCAATGAACGCCAAAATAAATTGAGCATGTTTTTACACTATCTCTCACTCATAGTGTTCTGTTTTTATTTTTTTGTTTTTTGTTTTTATTTTTTCTGTTGCAATTTATTTTGTTTTTTTTTGGAACAGCAGTCGAAAATAAAAATGGTTTAATAAACGCTTATAAAGCACGTTTTGTCAATAAATGGAAAAACTTAAAATAAAAACAAAACAAAAACAAATACAAAAAATAAAATTGTATGCAAATAAAAAAAACCCCCCAAACTGTGTTCAAAATCTACGCTATGAAAAGAATATTTGCACTTAAAAGAGACATCAGTTGTGTAAAGAAAAGAAAAGACGAAATAAGCATAAGAGTCGCCTTCTCCGCACTCTCTAAAAAGAAAAATCATAATCGTTATTTGTGTCTGTTCTGTGGATTTCGTAAGACTTCATTTGTAAAAATCCAATTCAGCGTGATGTGGTAAATTATAAACAAATTTTAAATAATTTCATATACAATTACGTCTACATACATACAAACAAACAAACAAACATACACTTATAATAAATTATAAAAGCCAACAATAATAACAAAAACAAAATACACAAAAGGCATTTTAAACAGAAGTAGTAGTGGCAGCAACAATAACAACAACAACACCATTGCCATTATTCCGATAATTTCGTTTGTATCAAAATAAAAAGAAGAAAAAAAATATTAAAATACACATCAAATTGGAGGAGCTGTTTTCTGTCTGACTGTTGTATGTATACATATGCAATGGAATTTTAATTGCAATAAATTTCAATTGATATCTGAAACAAATTAAAAGCAAATGAAGCGAATTAAGTAAAAAAAAGCCAGGTCCGCAAGAAAATATATGCAAAAAAAAAATTTGACCTGCAATCGGCAATAATTACGAGTTGCCAACTAAGCTATTTTTTAAGCATATCAAATGCGGCATCTTTTGATCGAGAAAATACACTAGCAACGGCGATGGCGAACTAATGTGGATTCAGATGAAAATACGAAAGCCCCATGACTCAATTAATAGAATTGATGAGGGATAGAGGGATAGAATCCCCAAGACAGCAGATAACAATATCGGCCTAAGATGACTTAAGGCTGTTTGATAGAGATCGAGAAAACTTACTGTTAAAGATAGGAAAAATATAGAGAGCACAAAATTATATAATTTTAGAGTATAAGTTATAAGAGTTTCAGATTAATTTGATTCTGCGTACACTATCTAAAATGTTGAAACTAAAAAAGTCCATTAAAAACCCAATAACAGTCCTAGTTAAGGATTTTTAATGCATTACAACTAAAGACTAATCTAAACTAATCAAACCTGAACCAGTTCATTACATACCATTGCAGATAGGGGTTATCTAACAAGCAATCTCTGTATCTGTCCGCGATTCTAGTAGACAGAAAACTGCCTCAAACAATGATTATCAAAAAACATTGTACACTTAAAAGTTTTTTGTGTTCGTATGGTATTATGGTATTGAAGCCGCCATAGTCTAGTAGGTAATGTTTTGCCTTATTAGACTGAAGGCCCGAGTTCAAAACCCAGATTAGACAACAAAACGAAAATATGAAAATATTTCTTCGGCGACTTCCTCTCAGCAGATTTCTGGCAAAAACTCTGAGAGTAAATAAAATTTCAATGAAAAGCTTCCCAAAAATCTGTCGTTCGAAGTCGACTTTAAACTGTAGATCCCACCACTCATGTAAAAAATTAACGCAAACAACATAAGTGGTGTAAGAAGCTAAGTCGTAATCCTGACTGAAGGATTGTAATGACCAATTATGTATGTATGTGGTATGTGGCATGTGTAGTTTAACTCCAATGTCTCAACTGAGACAAATTCTATCATTCGGGATAAAAAGGATACTCATCATTGCACAGTGCCTTGCGCTATTTAGTGCAACATTGTGTTTTTCAAAGTTATTGAAAAAGGACGAAGTACAAACTGAACCAAACAGCACAAGGTGCTTTAGTAGCTCTTATACTTTTTACACCAAATTTGATAATTTTGTTTGGTGACGTACATATATATTGAGCCAGAAGTAAGATTCATTTTTCAGTTGAAACACATTTTTCACAAGGCATTAATAAAAAGATCTCATTGATTTGTAATCGTTACTCTCTTTTTAGATTATTCCTAATGAAACTGCAAACCTTCTGAAAATTTTAGACCTTGATACATGCCACGAATTTTTTTTGTTTTGTTTATGTGCAAAGTTTATACATAATTGATCGTTACAACCCTTTACTCAGGATTATTGACCTTGTTTCTCACACTACTTATGTTGTGTGTGTTAATTTTATACATAAGTGGCGGAACCTACTGTTTAAAATCGACTCCGAACGCCAGATTTTTTGAGAAACTTTTCATGGCAATTTAATTTACTCTCAGAGTTTTTGCCAGAAATCTGCTGAAGAAAGCGCCGAAAAAATACATCTATTTTTGTAATCACTCCTTCTAATTCATCCTTCTAATTTCAAAACGAAAATTATAAAGTAATGCTATAATTGAGAAATGTTTGGGTATTTTGTCTACTTAAATTTAAATGATCGAGTTATTTTCAATGTTCTCAAATGTATTCCTAATCCTACGTCTATTTTTTATTACTAAATAATCTGGAATTTTATATTTTTTTTCATTTTCTATTTCTAAAGTTTCAGATAAACGTTCAATTTCAGTGGGATATTTTTTAAAATTAAGGAAATCACGTTTAAAATACTGTGAGGTATATACCGTTATTTAGCTTAAGGTGCCGAACGTGAAAATAGAATATCTTTTGAAACTTAACCGCTTCATACCTAAAGATAACATACAAGTGATAAATGGATACAAATACAAGAAACCAAGCCCTTAATTGGCTAAAGTAGCCATTTTAAATGACCTTTTCATTAATCACAGATCACAGATCATAGATTTTCTTGTTACAACATCAAATAAATTAAATGCAATTAAAAAAAAAACCATTAAAACCATAAACAGACACTTGAATACTCGTTTGGGGGATTGGCTTTTAATACAATAATCCCCCTTGATTGATTAATGCATTTAAGACGATAAACCAAATGTTTTACAGGTTTTATATTATTACACTATTTAAGAATACCGTTTAAAGCTCTAATAAGATACTCGGGTATTTTCATTATTTACATTACAAAGCCTTTATTTTATCACAAGGTCAGTTCAGAATAATAATAATAATGGGTTACAGATTGAAAATTAAACACTAAATAAATAAATAAACAAACAAAACGATAATGAAAATGAAAAAATAAAACAATATTCTTATCTATTAATTAACGCTTATGTACAGAAATATTAAATGTTTTAACAATTTTTGGTCTATATTGTAGAGGACAAGTCGACAGAAAAAGATAAAAATTATCTCTCTTTCATTCTATAATTTACGTCAATTGCTTCAAAAAAACAAAAAAAAAAGAACAAATAAAAAGAAGGCTAAGAAAAGAATAAAACAAAATAAAATAAATAAAACCTTATAATACACTTCGTTAATTATATAGACATGAACAATTAGTGAATTTATGGTTAGAAAAGCTTTAACAAATTATCACATTATTGCAGCGCAATTACCACCAACTCCCCTTACCAACAACACGTTAGATCGACTGGCATGAAGTCATTTAAATCTCAGCTACACTAAGTACAAATACAACAAATCAGTCAAATGTAACAAATTTCTCACAACAACACAACAAAAACAAAAAATTGTAATTGAAGTAAAAGATTATTTTGCAACAACACAACTTAACACGTTTATTATTTTTCGTTTTATTTCCATTCACTTTTCTGTGCCTTAGATTGTGGTGCTGCTACACCCTCACATTACTGATTACAAAAACGAATACGCAATTAAAGCGGGCGACGTTTATGCGAAGAAAAAAATTCTAATTAAGTGGCAACACTCTTAGGGGCATTATTACAACTTGCCGTTAACTAAAGCGAGGATTTTAACGGGCATATGAGTTTGTTTTTCATTATTATGAGTACCCAATAAGATAGAAGCAAGCGTTAAGCTAAAGCGGGGATCATCTTGTCAGTAACTTTTGAAGTTAAGTTTACGTTTGCATTTGCCATATCAGATATTCTTTTCAATATTATTATTTTCAACAAAAAAACCAACTCCGCTGTTACCACTGCGTTAAAAAAACTTTTTTAATTATGCAGTTTTATCGACATTGCTCCGGCACTGCCATATTTTTTTGGAAAAAGTTAACTTTATTTTATCTGTAAGTTGTAATAACGAAAATCAGTTAAAGGTAACTTTACAGTTCCCTTTAGCTAAAGGTATCGATCCCGACAGAACTCACTTAATTTTCGTGCAACAATTTTATGGTACTATATCCGCCGTAGTCTAGTGGGTAGTGTGTTGACTTATTAGACGTAAACCCAGGGTTCGAGCCCCAGCGATTATCACTCAGCAGATTTCTGGCAAAAACTCTGAGTGTAAAAAAAAACCGCCATGAAAAGTTTCTCAAAAAAAAAAATCTGTCATTCGGAGTCAAGTTTAAACTGTAGGTCCGGCCACTTATGTATAAAATTAACACACACAACATAAGTAGTGTGAGAAACTAGGTCAAGAATCCAGACTGAAGGGGTGTAATGATGTATGTAAGTATAATTTTATGGTACAAAACCAAGTAGTTTCGGGAAAAAGCTTTGCAGGCGCCAAAGAGACACAGAAAGCTTCTTAAATTAAATTAAAACTTTTCATACTTCTTTTGCTTTTTAGGGGAAAGAATGTAACTGATTGTGATTAAAAATTAAAAAAAAAATACGGCAACACTATGCCACTAAAGTATTGGCTGTAATAGCTTTTAAGTTTTCAAGAAAAGTGTTGACACTTCAAAGAATTGCTGAGTTAAACGTTTTGCCATTTTTTCGCTTTAATTGTGATTGTGTATGTAGAATGGTTTGTAAAGGCTTATTTTTAATGGGAAATATTTTGCAATGAAATTTGTTGATTTAACTTTAAACTTTAGCCTGAGTTTTTATTTTTATTTGAATTCGTTTATTTTTATTCTCTCTTATGATATTTCATTTTTTGTTTTGTTTTTTTTTTTTTAATTGAATTTTAAACACGTTTTGTGGTGTGCATTCCTTTTTTTCCGTCGACTATTTTACTAGTTTTATTTACTTCTGACAAACACAGAATACTCGTACGTACAGTGTTCAACAAAAGTCTACTAACGACAATACAAATAAAATTTAAGAAAGAAGTTTTTTGGGAAAAAAAACAATGGTAAGTCGACTTTTGTCGGCCACTGTTTAATAAAGACGGTAAAGTAACGAGACGTGTTAAAGAAAAATACCTTTTAAGATGGGTGTTTGCATTTTTCTATTGAAATGTAGTGTGTTTTTATTTTTACTTCTTGTTCTTATTCTTTGCATTACACGTAACCTGGTGGAAGACGGTAGAAATGAGAACAGCCTAGTCGGGCAAACCAAGCAAAACTAGCAAGTGCAAAAATATAAAACTTACTGCAACGTTGTATGTGTGTGTATGCATGTGTGCATGAATGTTTTCCTTTTTCAGATGATAAGAACTTGCCGAAATGATTACGTGCTGATAACGTAAGTAAGTAATAAAATATTTATTTTTCTATTTCTTGTTGTTGTATTGTTGTTTTCTTTTAAATTATTTTTCTTTGTAACTGAGTTTTATTATTGTTTGTGTGTGTGTGTGTGAGTTTTTTTTTCATTTCAATTGAATTCCTTTATAGTAAGGAAGGAACGTGTGTCTTTATTTGTAAAGATATGACGTACGGCACAAGTACCATATGAACAATACGTAAGTAAATGTTGCATTAGTTTTTAATTACACAAAAATTGTTTAACTTATCGTCAATGCACTAATTGTGTAAGGTTTAGAGGACACAACAAAAAAAAAAGGTGTGAATTCGTTTTTGTTGTTTTCAATATTTATTATCAAACATCTGTCAATGCAACAGCGGTTGAGAGGAGGAAAGTAAGATAAAATTTGACAGAAATAGATAACAAAACGTAATTAAATTGAAATAGAATAGTTGTTGTTTAATAATTGTATAAAGAATTTACAAAGTATCAGACTGCAAATTAGAAATAATTTTCTTATAGTTAATTAGCAACACTAACGAGTTTGAAATGTTACAATGCTTGGGTTCGTATGGCTTTTGTAGAATCCCATAAGGCATGATATGAACCTGAAAAACAGAAAAAGGATTCCACAGCTCGTTATTGAAAGAAGATATGACAACGTCCTGCAGGATTCCCTTAGCAACAAAGTCCAATTCTTATAATTTTCCTATTTTGTATCGTTCCTGAGGAAATACTGCCCACAAAAGCCACCAAATAGTGTATCTTTCACAGAACAGCTCTTGAACTGTCTATGCCTGTTCTTTACACCAACAATCGCAAATTTCGTTTGTTGACATACCAAATAGGGCCAAAAGTGGAGATTGATTATAACAACCATGAAGTAGCGCAATTACACAACTGTGCTTTCATAGAACACGAACTTTTGTGATAAAATTCAACAATTTGCAAGCGTTGTTCGTTTGTTCCTCTTACATGGTGAAAAATAGGCAGCATTGCCTCATGTTACGAATCATTGTTTACAACGAACAACTTTAAAACGAAGAAAGCAATAGCAAAAAAGGCACCCGTTACATTTAGAAGGAAACAACACTATGGCAACACTTAAAATTTAATCAATCCATACTTGTGAAGCTGATGTATTGTTACTCCACCTAAAGAGACAGAGGAAAACTCGGTTTCAGATACATATTCATGATAATACTTGCTTACTAACATACTTAGTTGGTCCTTTCAACCCATTAGTCAGGATTGCGACCTAGTTTTTCACACCACCCATGTTGTTTGTGTTCATTTTATCCTACAGTTTAATGACGACTCCGAAATAGAAACTATTCAAGGTAATTTTAATTTACTCTCAGAATTTTTAACAGAAGGCTAGAAGTGGCCAAAATTAATATTTTTCATATTTCGTTTTGTTCGAGATGTCTGGCGATGATAACCGCTGGATTTGAACCACAAACTCTTGTCTAATAAGCCGATGCACTACATACTAGACTACGGCGTCTTCATGCTGGTATTTTTAAGACATTTGAGTAACGGTTATGGTTTTACAAATAAAGTTTAAGATGTAGAGTGAACTTTAGCTTCTACACAATTTAATAAGGCCAACGAGACCTATGGCTTTCAATCGCTTCATAAGTTTCTTCAATGTTACATCAACACATATTAGAAGAATTTTAAACTTTGTTCTCAACTTATTGGCTTAAGAATATTGCTTAAAATGCTTTAGTTCAGCATCGCAACAAATACCAAAAAGCTACAATTTTTTTTCGCTTAGTTGCATAATATTTTGAATTTTTCTTATTGATTTTAAATAACAAAAATTAATATGTACTTACGAACTGTGACCGTTTTTGGATCGTACGCACTGACACGCCTCTCAACTGCAACGATTTTCTTTTGCACTACACGTGCTCTATCGCCCACCGTTTGTAATTCTCTCTGCAAATCATCGAATATATCACTGGCGATCAGGACCAATGAGGCCAATTGCCTTAGGGCATTACTCAAGGTAATGTTACTTATCGAATCGAATTCATAGCCGGCTACAATTTTGGCTGCCGTTGGTGTTTGCGGCGTTTGGGGCGAAAGTAAACGTTGACGATTCGATGAGGAGGAGGACGATGAACGTAATGTCCCCGTACCGGTTGCGGTAGAGGGTCTGGATGGATGTGAACGTGTTGGCGAAGGTACGGTTGATAAAAATTCCACATGTTGTTTTAGTTTTTTCATAGGCATTGAAGGTGCCGGCGAGACAGGCGTTATAACGCCATTATCATCATCATCATGATCGACGTTATTATATGGGAAACTGGTGGTAAAACCATTGGGATGATTTAAAACGTTGCCGGTATTGGCATTATCTGTGGTATCCTTTGAGTTATTATCCTTATTGGCATTAGAATTATGTATTATGGCAGTGGTTATGGTAGTGGTGGAAGAGGCTGATGTCGATGTTGATGATGGAGATTTTAAGCCACTGTTTTGTTGTAATAGCCTTGAAGAAAGTGCGGTTTCCGCTTCCGTTTGTGTTTTAACATTAAGGGATGCTTCTCTCAGCAGCTGCTGTTGGCTAGAGGATGTTGACAGTTGTTGGTGTTGTTGTTGTTGTATTGCTGTGGCGGGTTTATTATTGATGCAATTATTGTTTTTACATTTGCCGGGCACGCAAAGGAATTTGTTGGTTCTACTGCCAGACGTTGTTGATGAGCCACAAACTTGTGCAAGATTTACCGGCTGCACAACACGTTGGACAAACGGCATTTTCTTTTTCGTTTTCAATTCACAAAAATGGCCACTTGTTGTTGTTGTTGTTGCGTTATAAATTCAATTGATTTCTAAATTCCTATAAACATTGTAAATGAAAATTTGTTTTTTTTTTTCTTTCTATTTACTTAACGTAATATTTGTATTTTTTCTTTTATTTCGCACTTTTTAAATAAATAAATTTTCTAAAATTTTTATAATAATAAAAACACTGGCACTTTAAGTATTGCTTTAAATTGATTTTTTTTTTTTTTAGCTTGAATTCTAAATTTTCTTATTATAAAAAATAAAACGTGAAAAACTCTTGAATAATTTAATTTATTTTATTTTTTTTTATTAAATTTTATTATCACTGTATTATCATAAAACCGGTAAAACCACTTTATCCATTTCAACTATCGAACGCATAAATCCTCCTCCTTGTCTCATTTCATTTATTATGCTTTTGTATTCCTTTTTTGTAGGCTCTTCTTATTGTTTTAATTTTGTTTTTCTACACAACACTACACCTTCATTTATGCTGCTGCTGCTGCTGCTGCTTCTGTTGCTGGATGCTTCATTATGTTCTTTACTTCGTTATTACCATTGTTGTTGGTGTTATTATTATCATACATACGTTCCTACACACATGAATACATACATACGTACATACATGCACACAATCTTCCACTACATTACTAGTGTGATTTTAGCCTTATTGTCGTTGCCATTATTACTGTAGTTGTTGTTGCTACGAAATTCCTTTACTTAACGATCTTGCTTGCACTTGAAACCATTTTTATTTTTTGGGTTTTTTTTTTCATGAATTTTTAATTTCGAGAAAATTGCGATATTTACACTTTTATTTTGCAATTTTTTCGTAATAATTTGTAACAAAATATAAACGAAGAGAAATTATTCACTAATAAATAAATAAATTGTTATAAATTTAAGGAAATATACCAATTTTCCTCAATTGCATTTTGCACTATTAATTTACACAAACAACACGCGTTTAAAAAAAACACAACAACCATCTTCTTGCACTACGACGTTTTATCCGCTACGCACATCATTCTTGAACACCGGTTGTCGACTGACGAGTTTTTCTTGGGAAATTATAATCAAAAGCATGAAGTAGAGTTACCAGATGTCATAATAAAATAAACGTAAAATTTTAAAATAAATATCGTTAAAATATGATTTTATCGCAAATGTAAGATATCGGCAACATATATTTGTTATTAATTTATGGAAAATCTTTAATTTTTCTTTGTTTATTGTTTAAAAATCAATTTCATACAAAAGTTATCTCAAAATTAACAGAAAATCGCCGAAATGGTGTTTGAGTATATATACAAAAGCTGCGCATTGTGTAACTGCCACATTTTAAAAATGAAGACATCTATCTCTGCCTGGCAACACTGATCAAAAGTTCGTTTTTTCGTTCAAAAAAAGAAACTTAAAATTCTCACTTTCTTTTTCCGTTTCCGGTTAATATAAGTAGAAATTAAGCCCCGTTTGTTTTAATAAGAAAATGGCGCGTGTGTGTGTGTGGTGTCTTCTCGTGTCTTGGGTGCGTGGTTTGTTTGTTAGTTGGTTGCTCTTCTGCTGCTGTTGGTTTATGTGAAGGGGAGAAATGAGCAAAAGGGGGGGAGGTAGTGTTGTAGGTAGTAGAGTGTTGCTGTAATTGTGGTTTGTTGTTGGCGCTGCAGCTCTCCCTCCCTCCGTTGTGTTTGGGTTTTGGGTGCGTCCGATGGACGGAAGTGTGGTGAATTTTGTTTTAGTGGTGAGTTGTAAGTGTGGTGAGTTTTTACAAAATGTGGTGAATTTATCGGGTGTGGTGAATAAAATCGAAACTCACCAAAGTGCCGTTATTCGAAATGGTACTGTATTACCATAAATTCAAGTACTGTATATCGTAATTTTGAAAGGTGTGTGTCTACAATAAGTAATTTTCAACTATGTTAGTGGAGCCATTCACCTCCATGCCTGGTTACCATCAGTGTTGCCAACGATTTTATGTCAAAACGCGCACAAAAAATTAAAAAACGGGTAAAAACGCGTATTTTTTGAGCTAAAAAAGGGTAAACTGCACTATCGTTTTTTAGTAAGAAAAATCGTTTAAAAAACTTTTATTTTTTAATATTCTTTATTTGATAAGTAAATATTATGGTTAAACTAATAAAATATAGTTACAAAACAAAAGAATTCATATAAATATTTCTGTATAGTTCATTTATAATTTAAAAAATTTTAAATATGTGGGTATACGAACGACCCTTATACAAAATTCCTTATTAAAAAGGTTACTTAAATTTTCGACAAATATTTCTCTGATATCATCTGCATTTTCATCCTCCTCAACCACGTTTGGCCACAATAGTTTTGTTTGAACAAATATTTTTGCAGACCTCGGAAGGTATTGCATAATTATTACAGCAAAAATTTACTCTACATAGTCCATATTTTATGTGTAAAATCGAATTAACAGGGTTTAATGAGCCATGTCTCCCAACCACTGCGTTAGGGTAAGGAAAATTTAATATTCGAAGAACAACTAAAACACTAAAAATGTTTTCTCCTAACGAGTTTTTAAATTAACTAACCTCTATCCAAAAAAGATCTGTTCTAGTTTTGTTTTCCCGAATAAATTAAATTTTTAAACAAGTTTCTATTGTTGATAATGTATTTACATCATTTATAAAGTTGCTAATAAATTCAATTAACTGATCATTATTTATATTACTTGATATATTTTCGACACTAAATAAGGTAACTTTTTGTAAAATTTTTAAATTTGCTAGGAAGTCTAGCTCTAATTTCATAAAAAGGGTGTTTAGTGAAAAAAACATATTTTTGTTTAATAATATTTTTTCAGTTTCTGTATTTGGCATTCATTGGAGACCTTTTCAAAACTATCATCAATGCGGCAAAATTCATTATAATTACTGTCTATATCACATTCTATATAATAAAAATGTTCACAATTTATTATCAATTTGTTAGTCATTGGAGACCTTTTCAAAACTATCATCAATGCGGCAAAATTCATTATAATTACTGTCTATATCACATTCTATATAATAAAAATGTTCACAATTTATTATCAATTTGTTAGTCAGATTTTTTAGCAATCTATACAAATTATACAAATTAACGTGGTCTGTATTTTTTGCTTCAAATGCTAAATTGAACCTTTAAACCTCTCCCAAAATGGAACTTAAATACGTGAGATATACAAAATTGTTATTATTATTGTACATATCCTTAAGTGAAACATACCCACTGTCCTTAAGAATATTAAAATGTGTTCTAAGTTCCAGCCACATATTCAAAATATATTTAACCGCCTTTTCAATTGACATCGTGTTGTAAATTTTACGCTTAAAAAAAATTTGGACATTTTCCTTTGTAGTTTGGTTACCATATTTTAACGTTTACACTTTCCGAACGTAGTGTTGCCATGGCCAGTCATCAAATACGGCAACTCTATGTGATTCTTAAATCTGGCTACCCAAAAACTGCTGAATTCATAGCTGTCAAAACATTTTCACTGGCTGGCTGCAGCTAAATAAATAATCGCAAAAATTTTTGACAGTTGAGTATAATCGTTTACTGCGTGAAGTTTCAAGAAATTTTTGAAATTTGTGAATTAATAATAAAAAAAGGAAAAAATAACAGAAAAATTTGCAGGCAACTATGCCAAAGTACTATTGCGATTATTGTGACACCTACTTAACGCACGATTCACCTTCGGTGCGAAAAACTCACTGCACTGGACGCAAACATCGTGACAATGTTAAATTCTATTACCAAAAGTGGATGGAAGAACAGGCTCAACATTTAATTGATGCCACCACTGCAGCCTTCAAAGCGGGTAAGATAACACAAAATCCGTTTGCTGGTGGACCACCTAAACCAGGCGGTGTAGCTATACCACCGCCACCGAATATGGCAGTACCACCGCGTCCGGGTATGATGCCACCTGGTATGCCGGGTGCACCAGGCATGCCGCCAATGATGATGGGTCCACATGGTGCTATTCCGCCTCCAATGATGGGTATGCGACCGCCACCAATGATGGGTCCCATGGGCATGATGGGACCTCCGCCACCCTTAGGCACATTAGCCGGCGTGCGACCACCAATAATGAACGGACCGCCACCAAAATAACATGAGGTCAATATGGGCGGAAGCTCTTCCGGACAGGCGGGAAAGACTTGATGATGAGGATGTGTAATGTAGATGGAATGTTAAGAAACATTTACTTGCTTCGGTTGCATTAGTAACTGAATACCTTAAGTTATGCATTAAGTTTAGTAATAAAATTTTGTAATACAACAATTTTACTTTAAAATAGAAATAAAATATATAAGCAACAACTTCTCCGGAAAAATGCCGGACATTAAAACACGCCTCTACTGTTGAATCATTTAGCGCTTAATTTTGTTATTAAGGGTTAGAAAAGTTCTACTAATTAAACTAAATCATTAAATCTAAGAAAATAAATCTAGGTACATATGTTTTTTTTTAGATATTTGGTGACTTTATCAATTAAGATTTCCCAAGAAAATTAAAGAAGGAATTCAAAGGGAAAGTGTAATATTGTAATTGAAATAAAATCTACCTGTCGAACGCGAATTTCTACGAAAACCCACTTTGAAACCTTTTATAACTTTTTAAAGAACGCTAATATTCTATTTCAAATTAAAAATATTTTGTAAATAATGCCAGTAAAAGGAAGCAGCTTTTTCGCGTTCAATCATTTTGGAGCTAAAGCGAATAAAAATTAAATGACCAGATAGGCAAATGTACCTAAAAAGTTCCTAAAGAGAAATCTGTTCACGTTACCAGGCAATTTGGACAAAGGCTGTCGATGTTGTCGTGTATTGTAATTTGGATTCATCAATATAGGTGGCTCCTCTTAAGGTGGTTAGTACATAAGACGAGGCATGGTATAATTACCTTTGATTCCAATTTAAGCAGAAATACTTTAATATACAATTTTTTCAAAATATTTTCAATTGAAATGAATTTATTATTTTTATAGAAAATGTGGGAAATTTAAAATTTATATGGGAGCATTATTTTAACGAAAACGTCATAATCCTTAAGCATGTCAGATGGTGAATTTCAAAAAATAAAGAAAGAATGAAACTACCTTCTATATTTCTTATACCATGATGACGAGGTATGATCAAAATGAAATTGGAACATGTATGACGTATTATGGTTGTGGCAGGCAGGTTGCTTCAATCATCCAGCATTCCTTATCATTTTTGTGCACAATTAATCATAACTTTACGATAGTAGGACAACGATTATGAAATTGACATTCGTATCAGGCAACCTGGCATTTCCAGTTCGTATGTTCTAACCACACACACAAGCTAGCTGCATTTAAAGTTATGTAACAGATACCTTTTGCCGACTGAAACTACAATCATCTGTGAACTTAAAGCTAACCTTGCCTATTTCACAAATATAAAATCTTGTCTTCGATTTAAATGCATCCGTTCATAACTCAATACTAAGTTATTATCCCTTTGAGGTAATTGTATCGGCGAAGGATCTCTATAAACCAGGAAGGGAAATTTAACTAAGAAACCATGATGGTTTCGATCTACTAGTACTAGAAGTTTCGATCTAGAATTGTGGCCGAATGTTATTGTGGGTCAATATCACTGTAATTCAAATAGTTATGATAAAATTGTGTCAATGGGTAGCCAGAGTTTAAGATCAACCGTGTAAAATTTTTCATCGTAGTCATTACGATCCAGGCCTCTTAATAAAAATCAATAAAGCATACCCTATATCTACAGGGGCTCTAAAATCGATTTCGAGTTAACTAGTACATATGCATTGCCGATGTTCCGTTTATTGAGTTTTCCTTATTTCTAATTCCTTATAATGTAGATTAAACAAATTTTTCTTTCCTGTAGGTTAACCTTCTTATCTATTTTACAAATGTAGAACCTTGTACAATGCAGCAAATAGATTAATCTATCGGCGAAAGATTGTTATAAACCAAGAAGGGAAAATCATTTCCGAACTAAAAAACTATGATGAAAATCGTTTACATTGCTGTGATATAAATTTCGATCTACCAGCATAGAGATGTGGCTGAATATTATTATAGATCTATACTCTGTAATTAAAATAACTACGTAAGATGGATTCCTTTTTCGTTATTGTGTCAATAGTATAAAAGCCATCCATCCAGAAGAATTTTTCATGTTTGCCATCGTATTCGTTATCGCCCAGAAGGTTTCCTAACAATAAACCATAAATTGTTTGCAATGTCTCCGAAGGATCCACAATTGTTATCGAGTTTGAACTGCCTATATTCCGTGTAAGGAGTTTTCAATGCAACTCCCTACAAAAGACAGTGTAGACTGAAAATTTCTTTTGTAGGTCTGTTCTATCGGTGATAAGCATTTAACTAATCTGAAAACTATTTCTTAATTCAAAATCCTAAAAAAAATATACAAAAACAATGAGTTTGGATTACTGCAATCCATGACATAACTTTTATCACTTTTTAAAGACGTTTTACTTTTCCAGTTGATCTCTAGCCATCGTATACTTACTATCCGAATGTAATTGTTATTCTATTGAAATTTATACAAGATATTTTAAATATAATAGATTTATATTTTCATTTGCCTGACGTTAACTATTTATTAATGTATACTTTTATTATTGTTTTAAAGTACTTGTTTTTTTTTCTTCTTTTTTGTAATAAACATAATCCCCAGAAATTATAGATAAAATCTATAGAATGCATTTACAAAGTGTTTCTAGGTTCGGGTTTACATTGAATTTAAATAACAGCATGTATGTATGTATGTATTGTAATGTAGAATGAAAAAATGTGAATATGAATATTATATAATGGAACAAATTGATATACAATATACATACAATAAATATATAAATTCTATGTTTATGCACAGCCTATTTAAAACTGTTAATTATTGATTGTTACGTTAAAAAGTGTTGTCTAAACAATTTCAGAAACAATATGATTATTCGCTTATAAACTAATTCAATTGGTGATGTCTGTGTTGTATTGTTGGATTTATTTGTACAATATAAACCGAAAAAAAAATATATAAGAGTTTTATTGTTTTTGTTTTTTTTTCTAATTAAATTAAAAAAAAAAAGAGTATAACAGGCAAAAAAAAGGAACAAAAAATAAGTGTAATAAAGAAAAACAATGTAACTACCAAGGAGGTGTGTATATATGATAATTTCTTATGTTTGAGATTTGAAGAGTAGAAAGGTTTCTTGAAACATTAAATTATCACGCTACACAATAATGTATTTCTTTAAATTATTATAAAATAAATTATCAAATTAAATATTTATAGTTAAAATATTTAAAATTCTTAAAATTACAAATGAATAGCGTGGTTAATAATTAACGCTTGTGACGTCCGCGTATAAACTGCAGCGTTTTTTGCATAAGTGGAGCCTTTTTTGTTCGAATTGCTGAACTTGCTGAAATTATAAAAGAAAAAGAATATTTTAAACACTACAATATTACATAGATATGTACATAATTAGTCATTACGGATTAGTAGGATTACGAGCTAGATTCTCATACCACTTATGTTGTGTGTATGTTAATTTGAACTACATGCATGGCAAAACGAAAAGTGTAAAGTCGTCTTCGAATGACAGATTTATTTTTCGAAAAAGCCATCACACCACCTACTAGACTACGGTGACTTCCATAGCAATATTATAATCTTACAAATATAATAGAGAACTCCTCTTTGCGAAATTATTGTCTGACCTTTTATTTTCCTTTATTTAGGGGAACAACATTATCCATCAAGTATTGCACAATATGATGTAAATTAACTCCTCTTTTCTAATCACAAAATCAATTTCGTACAATAATTTCGCAGAAAGGAGACGTTAAATCATACTAAAGTATTTACGTTGTTGTACTTACAAACTTGAGCATGATCTCTGACTGTGGCTGCTACTCTCAGGCGCTGATCACCGGTTTTAGCTGCATTGGGTGTTACACTTGACAATGAAGCAACTCGTGCCGCCGGCGTAGCCACTAGTTTAGATTTGGTGCCATATTGTTCTTGTTTCTTTAAAACATTACGCGGCGGTTTTACCATTGAATCTACAAAGGCAAGTTGCGTTTTACGCACGGGTGCAGCTGCTATCTTTTGTGAAGCCTTAATTGAATCCTTTAGTACACTTAATCTACGTTCTTCTTCTTCTTGGCAGCGCTATTATATTTACAAAAAATTAAATTTATCTCATTGCTCATGAAGGGGGTGTTATATTCTATATCATTCAACTTACAATAAACATTTCTCTCCATGACTCATTCTCTAGTCGTTTCTTAGTTCGAAAGCTGCGTGAAACATGTTGCTGCCATAAAACATCACTGTCTTCCATTAGATACGGATTGTATTCCTCGAAAACATACAACTGCTGAGGGGTGGCACGCTCTAAAACAGGTTTTAAAACTTCAAACGGTACACCACCAGTGTATTCCAAAGCTGCATAATAGAAAACGTTTATAAATAAAAAAAAAGAAAACATATTTTCGAGCACAATTAAAATATAATCAATATTTACCGTCGATATTTTTCTGCAATATCCTTATGCACATGTCAAATAAGGTTGGTACCTGATAGGTTTGTCCTGTTTTGACGCCAGAATAGATTTTGGTTCTATAATTACAAACAAGAGTTGAACCAAATTCACGTGTTACACACATTAGTTTATCAAATACCTTATGGTTTTTGATGAAATACCATGTGACATTGCTTCGGCATCAGTAAGGGTGCGCACAGGTGGTTTGGAGTTGGAGGAGTTATTGAAAACGCAGTCCATAACAGTTTGGTTAAGTGGCATAGGTTTATAATTTGTTGAAATTGTGGGTAATTCCAAAACAATACTAGGATCTAGAGGCTCCAGCTTTGCTGTGGGCGCCAATAAATCCGGTTTCTTTGAATAAAAAAATTATAAAAATCCATTAAGAAGTGGCCAAAGAGTTAACTTAAAAGAAATCTCACCATTGTACTGGCTTTTGAAGTACTCGGTGTTGAATATAAACTAGCGGGTATTGTAGTTCTACTACCATTTAATTTGCTACCATCACTTCCACCACTACTATTACCGTTTGTTGGCTTATGAGGTGTGCTTTCTTTTTTACTTGAACTGCTGCTACCGTTTGAAGGTGTTGTAGGAGATTTCAATGACTTTTTACTTTTCTTTTTGGGCATATTTAGCATGCCTAATACGTCATCGAAATTTGCACCCATTGATGAATCAAAACTGTCATCCGCTTCTTCTTCTTCTTCTTGGGGTGGAGAAGATTCTGATTTTGTTGGTTTTTGAGTTTTGGCCACCTTAGGTTGGGGAGATTTAAAATCAGTCGAATCGTCATCGGAATTGCGGCGTCTTTTGCGCTCTGAACTTTCAGAGTCTTTGGTGGAGGATTTAGAGGTAGATGACTGAGTAGAGGACTTGTGTTCAGGCTTTTCTTTTGAGGATGAATGGGAAGAAGAAGGACTTTTCCTGTCAAAATTATAAAAAAAAAAATATGAAATTAAAAACCTGTATTGTTTGAATTCTTATAAAATTTACATCTTTCGGTCGTTCCTTGTCCTTTGAAGAACTTTTTTGTTTCTCTGAGCGTTCCTTTTCCCTGGACGCAGAATGACTATGACTGTCGTCATGTTTCGATTTTGAAGTACTACTACTCGAGTGACTTTTGCTTTTGTGATGCGATGAATGTGTGGCAGAGTCTGAATCAGTTTTATGTTCTTTATCCTTTTTAGATTTTTCATCACGTTTCTTATCTTTATCATGCTTATCATCTTTATCGATATGATTTTCCTTACGGCTTTTATGATCTGTCTTCTCTGTCTCTCTCCCCTTGTCTTTATTGTTACTACTGCTGTTGTGATCGCTACTGCTCTTGTGATGCATTTCTTTGTCTTTCGAAGATGATGACGATGATGTTGTTTTATGTTTATCACTTGAGTGTTTCGAAGATTTCTCGCTGCCATGGTGGTGTGCTGATGATGACGATGATTTACTATCTTTGTGACCACTACTACTACTACTGCGTTCCTTGTGTCTGTCTTTACTTTTATCTTTTTTATCTCCATTGCGATGTTTGCTCTTTTCCAACTGCTGATTTGTATTATTGCGATTGAGATTTTCATCGTCTTCGTCGTCGGGCGGAGTTCCACCAGCATCATCGTTATCGTCATTTTTTGGTGTTTCATTTTCATTATTCTGCGAAGATGTATCCATGGGCTCCTCTTCAGCAGCTACCATTGCTTTCCACTTTGTTACTAGAGTTTTAGCTGCCACACCTATTTCACCATTAAATTTTCTTAAAGAATTTACCGTTTTACCTACGCCTGTCTCTTGAAGATGCTCCACTTTGATGGGCAATTTATAGAGTTTATTGATGCAGTGAAGCAGCTAAAAATATAAGGAAAGATTACACTTTATACAGATTGATCTTTTAAACCACAAATGTCATTGCACTTTCTTAGATACATACAATTACAAGGCTTAAAATAATATTAAAAAATTATTCCAATCTACAATGATCACATTCTCTTGTCAATGAGCTAAACTGCTATAAAATTCCTGATCTATGAGCAGTTATACATTTTTATTTATATTCAGTATCTGATAATTTATTACTCTCAAAGCTTTTATCGAATGAATACTGAAAGTGTAGTCAAGTCATCAGAACGGACTTCCAACCAACCAATGCTCTACCTAAACTTTACTACATCCACAACACATACAATATTTATTATTTGGCAATGAGAAATTGATATAATTTCGGGGTAAATAAATATTATGTGAAGGAAATTTCAATTTAAATCGATTCAACCAAGAGAGGTAAGAATACGAGTGGTAAACAAATGGTACGCAACGATTTATAATATTTAAACTGCAGAATTTAAAATAAATTTGATTAAAAGTATTTCGACCGCACATAATATCCAGTAAATATCTGTGGCAGAGAGCCTGTCGTAAAACTAATTTTGCAGCGAAATTATAAAGAAAAAAAAAAAACTGTATCGACCATATTTTCAGAAGACCGCAGACCGTAATATACAAGCTAACATAAGCTAACCCTAGGATAATAAAAGAGCAGGTAGATTTAATAGAAAAAGTTTACAACAATATAAAATCCAAAAAAATTTATTGTACACAAATTAAATATTTTGGTATGTATATCGAACGGTGTTTTATACCTGTTCAATAATCGAATCCGTTTCTAAAAGGATATCGAACATATTTGCAAAAATGATATTGGCTTTATGCCGTTGTGTGAATATAAAAGCAGAGCTGCTATTGTAAGAAAGCTTTTCCAAAAGAGAATAGGTTAGGAATTATCGGTCCGTAGAATGTAACATTAAAGGAACAGAGGATATTACTTGGATATATTTATGTACATTGTGTTTAATTAGATGTTGATGAAGAGTTTATCAAATTATGATTTATCGGTGAAGACGGGCACGGATGCAAAGATCTTCATTTTAGAAATAATAGCCCAGAATTCAAATAGGTTTTTGGTGTAATGTGGTGTGTTTCGGGCGGTGTTTTAATGGTTAGTCAAAGTCACCGAACTAATTACGAAACACATACATAAGAACACAACAGTTAGAATTTATGTAGACAATAGGGACAACACTGAAGCCTGACGGAGATATGTTTACAGGTCAAATATGGTGTGGAAGTGGAAAGGTCACTTATATCAGGTTATCAGTAAAATAACTGGCCATACCGATATTGGCAACGAATTTGTGGATGAATTGGCAAGATCAGGTTTAGCTTGGGAGGTTAAAACAGAGGAGAATTCGGTAAGACCACAATTAGACTTCTTTTTTGTGACTGTTGAAGAATAGTTTGATTCACTTGTATGCCATGTATGGGGATGCAGACCGGAATGTAGTCTTATGGACGATTACAACTAATCCTAAACAAAAAATTAGACCTATTATAGGAATACTAACAAGGTATGCGTCCGTTAGACATATGATTGGCAAATAAAATGAGGATAGCACATGATTCTATAACCTATATGATGAAGCAGTCAAAACAGTGGTTAATTTTTTATTTCACTGTCCTTGGGTACAGGTACGTAGTTAGAGATTCTCAACTGTCCAGCGGGATATACTTAGAGGTATCTTTTAAACCATGTTTGCTGGCTGATTATTGTTTTTTCGCCATTCTTTTTTCTTTCCATGATTGGTTTTCCTTTTCTACAGTTTCTTTTTCGGTTTTTGTTTTTATCTACTTTTGTGTTAATGTTTTCTTAACTCAAACAATTTTCACAGAACTCCAAATTTAGAGTGAATATTTTTTAATATTTATGCCATAAACAATCTATGTACAGGCTTATTAAAATAAATCAAAATAATAATCTAATTTTATAAAAAATAATCTAAAATAATTCTTTAAGAATTAATGAATTAATCTTTTACTTTGGTTCACTACACATTCATACATACAATATTACTACGGCACTGACCAACACTGTTTACCATCATAATTTAATAACTGAAGTACATGCACAGGCAAGAACAACATTAAAATAACAACTGCAGGTAGGTATGTAGGTACGAATATGACAACAAAATAATAATTGTTCTATTAAGGGCTGGGGAAAAACTTTTTCGTTTGTTTATTTATAAACTTCACAGAATTAATAATTTGAAAATAAAACTTTTAGATTTCTTTTGCTTTAGTCCAAATCTGTTTTTTTTTCAATAGGGATTTAAAAAAAATAAAGAAAAATTGTTTTTCCTTCATATTAAATGGAGTTTAGTTTTATGATCACAACTTACCCTGGCCTCATTGTCTTGACTGCTATCAATGCTACGTTGGTAATGTTGTATAACTTCAACTATGGAGGTCATGGTGTACTTTATGGAATTCTTTAATTAATCCAATGTAGAGGATTTGAGTATTTATCAAAATTTAACCAGTATATTTAAATATAGCACAATATAAATTGATAATAATCACTTTTCTTTTTATACGTATGTGCGTACATATACGTACGTATTTGTGTACGTACTATACAATCAATTCTGTGGTGTCGTACAAATGACAGAAGTAAAAAAAAACACTATACGACGACGTGCAATGACTTTTTTTCAGCCGTTTTGTGAACGTGTTAGTGCAAGTTGTCTAAAAGTAGCATTAATTTTACGTTTTTAATAAACGTCACACTTTATGTACAATCTAATCACTTTTATACACTTCTTGCAACAATTAACACTTTATTCAACATGGTTTATATTTTGTACACTTGTTAATTATCCAATAATTATTTTTAACTTCTTTCTGAGGACTATCCCAAATTATTGCAATTTCTAAATGAAAGTCGCAGCTGTGAAATAGAAGTAAAAAATTATTTTCTTCCTCTCTTCATGACGTTGACTGAGTGGTATGTTCAGTGTCTATTTAACCAGTGTTGCCAACCCTTTGGTTATACAAATGTCAGTTGAGAGGTTATAAATAAAATTTCAACTTAAATAAAATTTTGAATAAGAACAAAATATTAAATATTAATAAACAAATTATAAATAAAATAATTAAATTTAATAACAATAATGATAACAATACAATTAATATTTAGTCAAGTTCACAAGACAAAGTGAATATTTATCTCAGTTAGAATTAAATGTAACCCAAACTAAAGTGTTGTAAAAAATACTTAAAAGTATTTTAAATCTTGGTATAAAAACTATATTTTATAGAATTTATAAGATAAAACTTTTTATATTTATAAACTTTGCTGATTGCGGTAAGTTGTATGCTTAGGTATTTCAAATTCTCAACAAAACTGAAACAATTGCCTTGGCAACTCTAATTTTTTGCTGTGTTTAATAAGCATTATCAATTGTGTTTATAATTTTAACCAGGCATTTTTTTTTTGTAAATGTTTGTTGTTGAGAAGCTTTATCATGCAAGCAGTTATTTAAACTGTCCTGTGGTTTTTGTGTGTAGAAAATTATTTTGTTTCATGTTATTTTAAGGATTTAGTAGAAAAATGAGTGAAGAATTCAATATATTTAAAAATCTAGAAGATTTAAGAAAAAGTAAGTGCTTGAGAACAGAAAACCATTCAAAATGTCAATTACATTTTAAATTTTCAGCAAACTTATTCGATCAATTGAGGACAATGGAGGCTGCAAATTCAGCGGATTTGAATACGAGTCAGGATGTCGATAATGACGATTTTGATTTGGATAAATTGTTAAACGACAACACTCGAAAGAATCATGGCAAAGGCCGGAATAAAAAGGAAGTATCCGTGACGCCAGAAAAAAAGTCAAAGAAGAATGTCAAATCACGTCAAAGTTCCACTTCGAGAGATGGTTCCATATCTCCCACATTGCCTCTGTTCGAAAATTTCAGCAAGAACGTAGATGACATGCCAGTGAGTAGAAGGACAAGAAGATCATCAAATGCAACAAAAATTAATGCTGATCCAGTGATAGAAGAACAACAGACCAAGAGTACGAAAAATAATAAACCCTCATCTTCAAAAACTACAGATCGTGGCCGTGGTAGAGGTAAAGGTCGTGGCCGCGGTAAAGGTCGCAATCAAAATACTGCACTGAATCAAAATAATTCTGCAGATCAAAGTAATTCCATTGACTTGACTGTTTATTCCCAAAATACTACAACATTCCCGAATGAAGTAACCTCAGCAGAATTGGAACAACAAAATGCGACTTTAACAATTATGGATCGCTTTTTACAACCGGGCCGCCGAAGAGGACGAGCTCGTGTTATGGGTGCTCGTCGCCGATATGTTGCAGAAATTGCTGCTCGTAGTACTCAAGTTGATTTTATTGATTTAGTTACTAGTCCTATGCCACGAGTTGAGGGTATGATTGACTTGGTTTCTGACACAGAAGAATCTACAAGAAGTACACGCAGCAAAAAGAATGTGCAACATCAGTACAATAACAACAACAACAACAATGAAACAACTAAAAAATTAGATTTTGATGCTTCTTTTGATGAAGATAATCCAGAGCTTAACATTAAAGTCAATTGGAAGGGTAAACCTGAATCGTTTCGTTTGCGTAAATACCAAAAATTTGTGGATATTTTTAAAAAGTTGGCTGAACGCGAAAATATCAACATGGAAAATATTGTTTTTAATCTAAACGATCGCATAATTTTATCAGATGACACACCAGAGTCAATAGACTATAAAGTATTTCATTTTATTGGTGAGTACTTTGTTTATTATCTTATTTGTTGTGTTAACATTACAGTGGAATGGAATGCATTTTGTAAACTGGCAAAGGCATTAACGTTTAGACTGTAGATTTTTCGAATCCACCGAGAGTCCTAGATAGTGATTTTATGATTAAAAATGCTGGTCATGTTTGAATGAGTTTAGAAATTATAGTTTTACTTGCGGTTCGATTTATTTACCACCGCCTCAACATTAATGTCATTATTTTTCACATCACTGTATATGTACACGCAATATCAAATAGACTGTTATATATTTTTAATCAATTTTAGATGGCCGCGTTCTTACAAACGGTTTTAACTCACCTGGATTGGGAGCACCTAAAAAACGTGATGCTAATAAAATCACATTGAAAATTCAATCGGATAAATGGAAACGTCCCCTACAAATAGATCTTCTAAAGACTGATAAATTTCGAATATTATATATAAAGTGTGCGGAAGAATTAAAAGTTAATCACGATCAATTGAAATTAAGGTGACTTTGAGATTCAAGTAATTTTATTAATTCAATGAGTTAATAACCCTTTGTAAATATTTTTTAGTTTTGATGGTGAATGTCTGGAATTAAATGATACTCCGGCAGATCTTGATTTAGAAGGTGGCGAAGCAATTGATTTGCGTATTAAGAATTAAATTTTTACATATATTTTTTTTTCATTTATATTTATTCATATTACGTGTATATAATGTTTTTGTAACGTCATTTGAATAACATTGTATTTCATACAAATGTTTCTTCTTGTTTTTTTTCGAATTTGAACTTATTTTGTGTTTATTATTTTTTTTTTTTTATATTAAAACAAACTTCTTTTTAAGATTTTAAATTATTTTTTGTATTATTTTTTCATTTTTTTTAATAAAATTTTTAAAAATCTTCAGGGTCATGCCGAAAAGACATCTAGATTATGAAGATACGTAATCTCTATAGACCAAATAGGTTAGTATGGCTTAGATACGACGGTTAGTTAAGCTAAATATGTAAATAAACTTATAATCTCGCTTGGATACAAAATAAGAAACTGGACAAATCTGCTAAGTAATGCTCAGTATCTATTGAAACTTCAGGAAAGAGAAATGAAGTAATTACGCAACAAAAATTTTACACTCGGTAGGTCAGCTAAGCTAGCAGAAATGTATACAACCGAATAAAATCTTTCCATTATTAATGGAAAGAGAATTCCAAATATTCTCTATATACCTAAACTAATTCAAGCTATTGGCTGCTGCAATCAATTTAGAGTATTTTTTTATTTATAATAATCAATTTAATTATAATAATAATAGAGGTGCTGGTTGAGAGGTGCTAGGGCTTCATAAGTGTAGTCGCACTCTCACCCTCTTGTTTTGTGTTTGTTTCTTTATGTGTAGTTCCTCCGTTTCCCATTCTCCCTCCTCTTACCTACATTCCTATATCCTCTATTTCCTTCCTCGGTGCACGTCCTCTAACCTAACCTATAATAATAATAGATTTGTACTAATTTAAGTTTTAATGTTTTTATGTATATTTTGTAAAGACCCTGGCATTGTTTAAAACTTATAGACGCTGTCTATACGGTCACAAAAAAATAAATTTGGACGTATTTATATCATACCCTGTAACCTAAAATAGTTTTCAAAGTTTATTGCAATTGGTGGGACACTTTCCTCCGATTGTAGTTTTTACTACATTTCCCAAATTCTTTATCGAATTTAAATCTGAAGATATTGTGGAGCATATTAAAATTGATATCTTCGAACAATTTCAGGGCACACTTTGCGATATATTGAATACGCTTACCCTGTATCGAACTGACATATTTTTATTCAACATAATGTAGAATGAGATTCCAAAGGATATCAATTAAATCCGCTACTTCTGAAATGCCTTGTACAAGATATTGTAACGAACACGTTAGTAGGGAATTACCTACAAACAGAAATGTTATCGCCATTATGTTATAGCATCTTAAAGGTTCAATTAGTCGTGATTTAACCATAACCATATAAATCAGCTGTTTTAACCAACTTTATGGTCATCATTGTTTTCGATTATAGGTGACTTACCATAATGCCATAGTCATAACGATAACCATATATACCAATTGAATTTTGGTTTATTGCCATAACAATAAACAGTTGTTTGCTGAATTTACTTACATGTATACACATTTTTTTTCGTTTACTTTTGAAAAATACATATGTGCAATTAATGTAAATAGCTGTTTATGGCCATAGCAGCACTGATTGCTGTTAATAGTAAATTTACGGTTATGGATTATGTAACGACTACAGCGTTATGGTAAAGTCGCGACTAATTGAACCTTAAGAGTGGACTGAGAATTGTGTACTTTGTTTATGAGTCTCCTTACACTATAAAGACCTCTACCTCAATTAAATATATTTGGCAATGACACAGTATAAATCCGATCTTAATGGAGTAATGCATCGCGCCGGTAAAACTGTTGCTTGGAGTTGATGTAAGCGAGAGTGGAGAGGACATCAATCTGGACTTCAGATAAGCCTTAACATCTTATCACTTTGCATTCGAATCATTAAATATGTATTCTGTATTATATTTATGAGTTTTTTTTTGTTGTTTTAATTTAAAGAAATATTGTTTCACAGGCAGGGGGTTTCTTTTTGTAGAGGGTAGTTTTCCATTAAGAAACATTTGAACAATAAAAAATTTTTTTAAATATTAAAAATAACGGAATAAATGGAATTTTTGAGTGCTACAACTGAAATCAAACTCACCCTTCGAGAAAAGCACAGAAATCATTGGAGAGTGGTAAAGAATTTTCCTTTCCAACTTGCTTGTACTCGTAAATAAAGTGAAAAGTCAACAAGAGCAGGAGGAAAAAAAGAAAACTGAAATGAAATTTACAATTAAAGTGGGATGAGAGAGGAGAGAAAGGAACTAAACATGATAACAAACAAAACCAACAAGAACAAACAATTTTTTTTTTAGGTTAAAAAGGAAAACAACATAAAAAGAAACGCATTTCGTATGTTTACGAAAAATGAAAGCAAAAAAAAATTGAAAATAAACGAAAGCCTACAGGGTGCTAAGGTAAAACGTAAAGAATAATAAGAAGAAGAAAATAAAATGTGGCGTATATTTTGGATGGGTAATTGTGTAGCAGAGATTTCTTGGTCCTTGTGAGAGAGAGAGAGTGAAAGAAAGTAAAGAGATTATCAATTTTAAAACAAAGAGAGCACAAAAGAGAAGTCCTTAGTAATACAGTATTACAGTTAAATTCTAATTGGAAATTTTAAAGCAATGATGATGATATTTTTAAGTGAAATTCTTACACATTTGGCAAATACTGTATGTAAGAGAGCAGCACATCTCTGTACTGTAAACCATTAAGGAGGGGAGTGCTCTCGCAGAAAACTAAAAAACTGTAGTGTTGTTTTGAGTTTGCTATATCGTGGCTTGCTTGTATAGTACAGAGTGTAGTGTATGTGGTTGGAATAGAAATACAATATTATTGCATATTTTAAGGCATTTAGAAAGAGTATATCCTTTGTGCGAAACGGTTGTCATATTTTTGCTTAAGCTCAAGAAACGTTTTATTTTTATTAAAAAAGGAAACAAACAAAAAAAAAAAAAACACCCAAGAAAATAGTGTAAAAAATATTAAAAGAAATTCATTTTCAACTTAGTTTTCATATAAAAAGAAAATAAAAATAAATTAAATAAATAAATATTCTAAAAATAAACACGATTTTAAATAACTAAAATCCTAACTTTCTGTGTATTTACATACGTTTTGTGTTCATTTCCAAATTAGATTTTGCCAAGCAAATCCTACAATACATATCCTGTGTTAGTTTTCCATTATAGCCTATGCTTTTATTATTGTATTAAGTGCGCCTGTATTTCTGTTTGAATAATTAATTAAAAACGAAATACAAAGAAAACAAACAAAACCCGAAATTAACACGGTAAATACATTAAAATTAAAGACAAAAATCAACAGAATAAAAATAAAATTAAAACCAAAACACAAAAAACAAACAAAATAATTAAATAAGCAAGTAAATAACAAATTTACATACATATACATACATATGTATGTATATAAGAAACATCTACATACGTATATAAAAAAATTACAATAAACCCCCCTTAAAATAAAAAAGGAAATTAAAAAAAAAAACTTATCGCCGTTGAAAAAAGAAAAAAAATTTTTAAATTGTATCTGCAACTACACTTATCTCAATAGAATACATATAAAAAAAAAATTTGTTTCAAAATCTGTAGTTTTGCTGGTGTAATCATTTCTGTATGTGTGTTGATTTGTAAAAAAAAAACAAAACAAACAAACGAAAAATCTGTATATATTTTCAAAATTTTTTCCCTAGTATATAAAAACAAAAGAAAGAAGGAGAATTACACCTTTTCGTTAAGCATATAAAAATGTGCGTGTTTGTATGTGGTAGTGTCAAAATTTAGGGTGTCCATGAAAAATAAAAAAAATTTCTATGACACCACAAAGTGAAGAAAAAGAATTTTAAAATTTGAAACTAAACTTTTCTATCTTTCTCACGTTTAAGGTTTAGTAAGGAATTGATGCCTTTAAAAGTCTGTTTCTCGTCTTGTATAAGTAATGTTTTAAAATGCTAAGGAATGTTCGATTCCAGAGCATTGAGAGCAAATCGCGACATAATCCTATGAATCAGGTTCAGACATTATTCATAACTAAGGCACAGTATATTGAGTTGAAACCTCTGTTCTAGATTTAAAAAACAAGCCTTCGACACGATTAAAGCTACTAGGAATAGAAATTAATAAAAGATAACGAGTTAAGATTATAGAAATTATCAAAACTCTTTCTTACTGTCATCATAAGCGATTTCTGACTAATACTAGCATGAGACAAGGATGCCCGCTTTCCACAATTTTTGTTTGAATTTCGGATTGATAAAGTCATGCTTGAGTTATACAAGAATGTGGAATCAATCGCGCCTAAAAGACCAGGATAAGATTAATCACGTCATCGAGTTGTTTAAAAACCCCAGACTCGTCATCATCAGTAAGCAAACACAAGCTATGCATATTAACACCAACAATTCGAATTTTATTCCAACTGACAATCAGCGCATTGGATACTTCAAAAATTTCCAATACCAGGGCAGTATGATGGTGGTATAATAACCCATACAAGAGGTCTCCTTTTGGTCTATAAACAGTTGCTTAAATGAACTACAAACAAGGCTGAGTACAGAACGAAGTCAAAGGTCACAAGCGAGTCGAAAGCACATGAATCTCTTGATCTAAATTCACTTTAGAGAAAACTCAATTGATGAAGTGGATAATTTACTACAGCGTCAAATGAAAACGATCGCAGTTAACCGTGCCGCGATTGCACAAAGATAGCTTATATACATTGTCTGAAATCTAAGGGTTTTGGTTGTGATGTTCTTAGGCTCCACTACTGTCGTAAAACACGATTATTTTGTTTTTACTCAGGACGGGTTTGCCAAAAATTCTCTTTCTTTAATCGGGTATGGTCTTTTGCTTAAATTATTGCGTGTACTGGAAAAATTCGTTTGTACCAGAACAATGCATATACAGTGGGTGACAAAACAATGGAAACTTTTTCAAAAATTTATTTATGTGTTCTAATCAGACAAAATTGGAAATTTCAATTCATTAGTATGCATAAAAATATAAAAAAGCTATATTATTGAAGTATTGAAGTCATCCTCCAAAATGATGAGTGCTTACAGTTCCTGACTTAAAAATGTTTCAATAATTTTTTGAAGTTCTAATTTGTTAAGTCCATATTTATCACATATTGGTTCTTTTTTGCTGAAATTCAGCATTTTGCGAATTCCTTAAGAATATTTTTAATTTTAAGCGCAATTTTGAAAAAGTCTCCATTGTTTTGTCACCCACTGTATGTGTAGTTTCGACTGAAAAAATCCGTTATTTAGACTCGAATTACTCCCTCTTCCGATCTTAGCACCGATTGACTATTTCTTTCTTGTAAATCAGTTGAAATGGCTTCATGAAACTTAAATGTTTTGAATGAGAAGGAGTAGTTTGCCTAGAAAATGTGCCACAGTCGAATATAATAGGATTGATGAGGAGCACTGGTTTGTTTAACTTCCGTGCAACTCTTACAACGTTTTCACATAAAAAAAAACTTATCCTCCATAAACAAAATAATGTTCATGGGACACCCTAGCGTATATACTACGTAGTACGTACCACACAAACATTCAAAATCCTTGCATATTAGTCACATTTTTGTGATTGTATATAAATTTTTAAATAAGAACAAAGGAAATTGCTTTCAAATCTCTTTTTCGTGTTTTACACAAATACATGCATGCATTAACATGTTAAAAAAAAAAGAAAAACTAAGAAAATAACCATAAAAGTGAGCGCAACTTAATACGTTCTTACATAGTAAGAATAAATTGTATTGTAATATGATTAACTAAAAAATAATAATTTCATGTTTCTTAACGAAACAAACTAGTATTAAATTATAATAATTATTACGATAGTATCGATAGTTAAGGAAGGTTTTTTTTTTGTTTTTTATTGCAACATTTTTTAGTGTAACAACTGATGAAAACATCTATAAAAGAAAAAAAAAAAAACAGAAACAGAAACAACTACAAAAAAATATAAACAAAACAAAACAAAATTAATATTAAACAAACCCACCATTACTCTAAAGGAGCCTTTAATAATTTCTCTGTAGACCTCTCCTCTCCTATAATACCAGCACCAACACCAACACCAAAACCTTTTTAAGTCTTCAATAACAGTCGTTTTCGTTGGTGTCGTCATCATTGCCGTTGTTGCCATCGCTATACTAGTCACTGTCGCTGTCGCTGTAGCAGTAGCATTATCACACAATATTTTATTATTCCATAATATTTTGGTGGTTTTCGACTTTCAAGGACTCGCGCCAATTTATATATTGAACGTGTACTGTATACCAAATGAGTGATTGTGTGTGTATGTGTGTATTTATAACTTTGTATTTAAACGTATAATAACCTCGACTGTTTTGGAGGTGAATTGTAAAAAAGGAAAGAAGGAGCATCAACACAACAACAAGATTTTGCTGTGCGTGTAATATTTAAATAAGAGTCTTAAAATTAAATGTGAGTGAGTATTAAAGCATTATTTTATTAATAATATACATACATACCTACATACATATGTACATACATACGGTATGTAATTATTTTTGCCTATACATATACCCACCAGTCAGCATATTTTCATATTTTAAAAGGCGCATAAAAATATTGTTTTATTTTTCCCTTGTTAACATCTCAACAGATTTTATGATTAGTAGCTCGGTAATAATATATTAAATTGTTATTAAAATAAGACTTTATAACACATACATGGTACTTTAATATTAATTGCTGTACATACACATACATATGTATAAAGAATGGAATGAAATCTTTAAGACGGTTGTAGGTTCACTCACTCATTAACCATATCGTTATATTTGTTATAATAAGAAGTCGTCGTGGTCTTGGTGGTAGTGTAATGGCTTATTAGACGTATAGCCAAGGTTCGAAAAAGTATTTCTTCGGCGATTTCCTCTTAACAGATTTCTGGCAAAAACTCTGAGAGTAAATAAAATTGCCATGAAAAGTTTCCCAAAAGATCAAAGTCGACTTTCAACTGTAGGTTCACCAGTTATGTATAATAAAATTAACACACATAACGTAAGTAGTAGGGATGCCAAACGGGATCGATTTTTAAAAATCGAAAAATCACGGGAAAAATCACGATTTTCTCTAAATAACAAAAATATTTCGTTAAGAAAATCATTTGTATTCCAATTATATCAGAATTATATGTCATTAAAAATAAAATATTAAAACAGCGAGACAAAACGTGACAAAAAGAACGTATATTAACAAAAATAGAAATTATTCATACTACGTAAGCAAATGCATTAGTTTTAAGAAAATTATTTGGATTCCAACAAAAAGATTAAAGCATCTAACATGTGAACGAATTTTGTTGTCAACATACGCTGCCGTTGAAAAACACTTCTCGCAATCAACATTTGTTGGTAAAACAGTTCCAAGATAGCTGTATGCAGCTTATCAATATTCACCTCTACCACCTCCTGAAGTAAATAAATCTATTAATTATAGGGCTTTTGCATTTTTCGACGCAATCAAATAATTTTTTATCAATGCAACTTAGAGTTTTACGGTTTGGAGCTTCAAACGCTAACAACTTTACATTGTTCCAGCAACCAAAGAGTCGAATACATGTATAGCATCTAGTATTTATACAGTGCATAAGAATCTCATGCACAACAAAGAAAGATCGGCTTTCTAAAATTTACAGTCAGTATAGAGAAGCTTAAAAATGCCTAGACAAGCCAAGCTTAGAATACTCAGCGCATGTGTAAAGACTATTCTGTTGTATGATAGAGAATACCGAATACAATCACACAAGATATAACCAGACAGAGTCATATGCAAGATATTCTGGAGCAGCATCATCAGTAACACAGACTATGTAAACTTAATCATACAAATTGAAGGGAGGTTAACCGCTCCTAGGAAGTCTGATAGTATTACAAGAATTGCAATCGATTGAAATCTGCAAGGAATTATTGTCGATCAAATCACAACTAAATATGCCCGAAACTCCAAGGCCATATAGTATAAGAAGTAAAGCATCCAAGTAACCAGTAAACTTTTTGAAAGTCGTCCTGGTCTAATAAATAGTGTGTTGGCTTATTAGACGAAAGGCCCGAGTTCGAATCACAGGTCAGACATAAAACGAAAATATGAAAATATTTCTTCGGTGACTTTCTCCCAGCAGATTTCTGGCTAAAAAAAACCTGCCAAGTAAAGTTTCTCAAATAATCTGTCGTTCGTAGTCGACTTTAAACTGTAGGTCCCACCACTCATGTATAAAATTAACGCACAGAACACAAATGGTGTGAGAAGCGAAGACATTGTACAATGGGTCAATTCGAATTTCGGGTACTGCACTTGTCACAGTTGACGAGTGTACGTCCTCTAACCTAACCTAACCAGTAAATCAAGTAAGATGGATACGTTTTGTGGAAACGATATTCCACCAACAGGGTTAATGGAAAAGAATCCATTGTGAATAGAAACCAAAGGACAAAAACCTTCCTTTCAAACAGTTTATTGCTTTCGAACTAGAACATTATATTATTTCGAGTCTTCCAACAGAGATTTCTTGACAACGGCTATCTTATTGAAGCCGAATCTGTCAAATTGGTTGTCATTTAACACTTTTCAACAGCACATTCAAATAAAAGAAATTATTTTTATCAAAATGGGAGTTCTGTTTGGGCAACCTACTGCGCGCTTCGTCTATTTTACAATCATTATAATATTCTACTGGGAAGGCTATTCGCAATGTAATGGATAAACTGAAGTCTATTGCTACTGTAAACGATCGACCTGTAAAGTTTGTCAACTGAAAGTAAGAGCAGATGAAAAACATCACGGCTGTGCTTGAGAGTGTCTAGGAGAATTCGAAGAACTCAGCTTTTCGCAGTCCGTAACTAAGTGAATTTTGCTTCGTGACTTAGATGCAAAGTCGTACAAAAATCCACTAACCCAGTAACGTATGTTCGCTGAATGGGCTCTGAAACTGTAGGCACAACTGGCGCTAATTTTCATCGAAATTATTTTCAGCGATGAGACACATTTCTGAATGAGATACATTGAACAAACAATATTGTTCCATTGGGGATGATATTATTCCAAGAGCATCTAATACATCCCGAAAAAGTCACTGTTTGTCTCATTTCTATAAACGGTGGGCACTATAGCTTGATCATTATTAACTTCTCTTGGCTTGAGTGGGATAATCTAAGCACCAATGATATGTAGTTTCAATAGGATGTAGGGGTAATTTTAATTTCCTACGAAGATCGTGCAAATTTGACATCGTTAAATTGTTTTTAGTAGACTTACGTGAAAGACGTTTCATTTGCAATCCAATGTTGGCAACTGAAGTCCAAAGAATTAAAAGCAGCAACTAATTTATAGGCAGTCATTTAAATGAATTTGTATACGTACATAATGGCAAAGTCCAAGCATTAACATGAAATGAAAGTTTCTATTATTGTTGTCCAGATCTGGCTGGTCTCAAATAAAATTGTCATGAATAGGTTTCTCGAAAACCTGTCGATCCTAGTCGACTTTAAACTGTTAGCCCCGCCAATCATGGATGGAATTAACACACAATAGAGTAATGTAAGAAGCTAGGTCATAATCCCAGCTAAAGGGTTGTAATGATTAAATTAAGTTATTAAGTAAGAAGATCTGAAATAATTATTTTTGGTTCATTTCTTTTCAATTAAGATTTCATAAGAAAAATAGTAAAAAAAATGTTTCCCAATAATCCCGCAGCATTGTTATGTTATTCACCCAGTAGTTTTAAGCACATTTCATATAAAATTTCATAAATAATCTCTGTGCATATGAAAGCCTAATCTCTCTTATTGTAACTGCCATAAAATCAAATTCATATCGGCATTAAATGCGGATTAGTTTTCATATTTCATTTCCGTTGGTACAGTCTCTATATGTGTTTTGTGTTGCAATGAAGGATTTTTATTTTTGGTTATGCTTCACAGTACAGTATTCCTCTTAACCACTTATAATACTCCGTATACAAGCAATAATAAAAGTTTTGATTTGGGTTACATTAACCCAAATTCTTATTTAAATGCAATTAAACTGTTGAGTTTCGAAAACTACTCGCATTTGAAAGTTTTTCAACGTAAAATTTGTGTCAAATTTTTATCAGATACGACAACTTTGGATTGAAGTGAATAGAAAAGCAACAGCAAAAGTACAAGTATTCGTCGATCAATAGGGAAAACAATTCCTTTTTGTATTTACGGGCATACACACACACACGCACACACACACTTCAGTAGCAAAAACTCAATTTATAGGAAAACGGTTTACGCTATCCTGGTTGTCGTTATCGTTATCGCTATCGTTAAGGCAGAGGTTGTCGTTGTTGTGGTAAGCATAAGAACTAAAATGGAAAGGAAGTTAAAGGAAATACATTCAGCAAACAACATACAACGTCAAACAAATTGAATGCATACAAAATGCTGCAGGCAAAGTTTTTTCTTCTTCATTGGGAATCAACAAACAAACGTACGAACGTATAATGCAGCAACAATTGCAGCAACAAATGAATAGTAGCGGCAGTAGCAATATCAAAAGCAACGTAAGAAAAAAAAAAATACATTAACAAATATGCCAACAACAACAATGAAAATGTTTTTCTTTCACCATCATCAACAACAGCATCCCAGCATCCTTGCATCCCTGCTATACGATACGATACACTGTCAGCCATTACCATCACTTAAATGTTAACAATAACAATATTTTATTTGTTGTTGTTGTTGTTGCTATTGTTTAATGCAGAAATGAGGAGGAGTTTTTTTCTTTTTGCTATTTTTGATGTTGCAGCAGCAGCAGGAGCAGCAATAGCTTCAGCAGTCAGCAAAAATAAAAGCCGAGGAAATAAAGCACAACATTTTCCTGTCAATACTTCGGTTTCCTTAAAAACCAACAACAATAGAGGAAAAAAAGGCCAAAATAAGAGCAACACAACTACAATAAAAACAACAACAACAATAAGAGAAGTATAAAACCAGAAACAGGAATAAATACTGGCACAACATTAAATCAAATGCTGCTATTGTTGCCACAACAACAACAACAGCAACAACATTAACAAAAGGAAAAAAGAGCAACAGCTTCAGAAGAAACAGTTCATGCAACATAAGCATCTTAGAAAGCTGTAAAGGAAGAAATGGCAACAATATAAATTGCACATCAGCTCTATACACACACACACACATACAATACACCAGCCATTAAACAAACTCACACATAAGTACACTATATGCTTCTATATACAGTTCAATGGCCGCTCTACATGTTGCTCATTTTAATTTGTTCTTTCCAACTCTGTTGATAACGATGATGATGATGATGATGACGATGCTGATGCTGATGGTGTTTCATAATGGATGGTGTTCATATTCATATTGTGTTGTTGTTTTTCTTCTTCTTCTCCTTCTTGCTTCCACTAGTTGTTCTGACATTATTGTTTTTGTTGGTCTACAGGTTATACTTGAATACCTTTTACCTATGCCTGTATACTTTTAAAATATGGGGGAATTTCATAGCAGCAACAGCAGCAGTAAAATTTTAACGCACATAATCTCAACAACACTTCATATTGTGATATATTTTGTTAATTGATGCAGAAAAAAAATGATTGAAAAACGCCCATTAAAAATGTAAATCAATTTCTTTCCGTAAAATTCCAGGAATTATGAAAAATATGTTTAGAACACCACGTCCCTAGTCGAAAAAATTAGAATTCCCTGAGTGAATTGATGTCAAAAATAGTTGGTTCAGATTTTTTAGGATACACAGTGACATAGTGACTCTTCATAATTGTCTTCAGTAAATTTGAATTTATGATGACACACAGTCCCACAAAATTTTGTGTGAATTGTATTGTGTAGGCCATTTGCCTCTTGTCTCTTCCCTCTGTCTAGCCGCTTTAGACAGACATCGCGATTAAATCGTCCTTTGATTACATACATAATTCGTCATTACAATCCTTCAGTCAGGATGATTGATTTAGTTTCTCACACCACTTATGTTATGTGCGTTAATTTTATACATAAATGGCGGGACCTACTGTTTAAAGTCGACTCGGAATGACAGATTTTTTGAGAATCTTTTCATGGCAATTTTTATTTACTCTCCAAGTTTTTGCCAGAAATCTGCTGAGAGGAAATCGCCGAAGAAATACTTTTTGTATTTTGTTTTGATATCTGGCCTGGGGCTCGAACCCTGGCTTTACATCTAATAAGTCAACACACTACCTACTAGACTAAGGCGGCTTTCAATCGTCCGTTGATTATCTAAAAAATTCCAGGTTCTCTGTTGTTCTCGTTATTCTTCAGTACAAAAATTGTACTGACCCCTAATCCGAGCATGACAACTATTCGTGTATGATCGCTTTGCAACCGTTATCGTTGTCACATCACGATCATTGTCTCTGTAGATGGGCAACTCATTATATGATTTCCTGTACTGATCTCATAAAAATATGCCGAAGAATTCTATTATTTATGCAGGTATACCGCGCTTCCATCGTGACTGTTGTCACATTTGTCATTGTCATAATTAAACTATTGTCATTACCCGCTTCAGAAATAATTGTTTTTGCAGTGATTTATCAATAGTTCGTTGGTCAAAATCCTAGTCTGTAAGGGTTTTCATGGAGGTTTTGAAGTTCTTTTCGAAGTTCAGCCTTATTTAAGTGATTCTAATAGACTTTTTTTTTGCTTTTTTTGGTTCTGAACTATGCTTATGATGACACCTAACATGCCAGCTGGATTTCATCATTTTCATTTTAACGTCTTTGATTTCATGGAACATGGAACGTCTGTTTGGCTGTTATCCTTTACCTGGATATACAAAAAAGTGCATTGCTTTTCGCACCCTTTATTACCACACTTTTGCACATGATCATGTTCTTTTCTGACCTGAAACTACACTTATGAACTGAGTTTCCATAAGTGCCATATAGCCAAGCAAAAGTAGTTAAAAAGCCAACGTTAAACTTCCTTTTTACTGCGTCTAGTTATTTTTTTTTCGTTTCGTTTTTCTATTCATTATTTAAATAACAAAAAGGACATCTTTATGCTAAAGATTTATAAATGATGCCTTTGACACGAAATCTAATTAGATGAAGTTCACTTCATAAAAAACTTTTTTGCATTCATAATGCACTACGACACTACTTGTCTGCATCCACATAAGTGTGGAAAATATTTGCAGTAAAACCAAATGGAAAAAAAATATCAAAAGAGTGCAAAAGAATAAGAAAGAAGTCTTTAATTTCTTCAAAAGCTTTTTATTTTTAAAGTAAAAACGTTCCTTTTTTTTTTGCAAAGAAAGAAAAAAAGCAGTTCTATTATGAACGATGTAGTGCACCTGGAAATTTTCACACGCACTTATTGAAAACAGTTGCAGCAGGACAAAGGAGAGATGGAGAATTCACATTCCTTTTGATTACAAAAAGGAAAATTTTTGTGTCGAGAAACGTTTTTACGAAATCAAAGTAAATAACAATGATAAGATTCATCTTCTTCTTCTGCTTCTCTTTCTCTTTCTTTTTTTGCGAAATTGAATAGCCTTTGTATGTGGAACTAGGTCGTCCATTTAATAATTTTTGTTGAAAAAAAACATAAAAATGATACAAAATGAATTGTAAATAAAAATTGTATTCTTTTTTTTTTTGTTGTTCTCATCAATTCTATTGAAATTCTTGAGTCCTTTGGACCGAATTATTTGAAACGAGATCTTAGTTTTGATAAAAAATAAATGGAAAAATTCAATAAGCGTACCGTACTGGCTGACTTTATATTCGAAAGGCATAACTGGCTTTCTTAATTCTTACTTAAGCGCATACAATTTGAAGTGGAGTAATCATACGTAATGCTTAAGCAAAACATATCGACTGATGAGGGATAAAACTTATTTGTATGATATGGCAACTAAAGGACTACTAAAGGGCAGAAATTTAATCACACACAGAACTGGTCATTACAGTCCTTCAGTCAGGATTACAACCTTACTTGTCAAATTAATTTAATACATGATTAGCAGTACTCGCTTCCGAACGACAGATTTTTGAGAAGCTTTTGATGGCAAATTCTCGGAGATTTTGCAGAAATCTCCTGAGAGGAAGTCACCGAAGAAATTTTCAGATTTCGTTTTGTTGGAGAACATATTACCCACTAGACTACGTTGACTTTACTGCCTGCTAGGTTACGGAAATTCAATTTCTAAAAAAATATAATTATCTCGACAAGAAAAGAAAATCGTATGCATGAAAAAATAAACAGCTATTGCCAACTGAAAAAGAGGTGAAATCTTTCTGAAATAAATTGCCTCTGAAAAAGTGCAATGTAACCCTTGCAGCATTTACCCTAAGTTCCGTCAGTAAATGTATTCCAAACGTTATTTTAAATAATTTGCCATAACCTCTCCAACAATAGTAGTAATGATAAAACCAATCATGTCTCTAAAGCAATAGAATACTGCCTATATTGAAGTAAAATCCTTGAAAGAAGACCCTCAAAAACGCGTGTTATTCTACTAAGAAAATAAGTACAGGATTTCGCGGACAATTCAAAGCTAAGTCAAGGCTATAGAACTGCAATATTTATGCCTCACAGAAGGAACAAGCTAAGCTGATAAACCGCAGATTATTACTTTGGTGGAGAACTTCGCATTGAACAGACTGGTTTTAGAACTCAGATACATTGACTTGATGATATATATAAATACAGTAAGACCCCGCTTAACGCGGGGGAGACGTTCCAATAAGTTCCGGCTCTAAACGAAACATCTTTAAACGAGGCAACTTAACACGTACGTATGTAAATACATTGTGATTTCGGAAAATACAGTTGAAATCTTTAGAAATATACATATTATATACCGTCACTATACAGTACACTGCTGTTGGTTGGTGCTTGCCCGTTTTTGCGCAATTTAGCGGAATCCCGTGTAATACTGAAACAGAGTTAAACGGCGCAACGTTAAGTGGGGGCTTACTGTAGCTCATTGATTACAGTCCAGTAAATGTTGTTTAACACTTGGCCTTGATTTTAAAAGAGCATTCGACACACTCGCCTATACTCCTATTTGGTAACTTATTAAATGTTAAAGTATGTCCAGGAAAATATACAAATGTATACTAAACTCCATAAAAACTTAACTGAGCTGTATCTAGTTGCTGTTTGTTCACCACTGTACTAAAAATTATAATGGGGAATGAAATGACCAGTAATTAGGTTGAATCAGGAATAGTTATTCCAAATTCACAAACATCAAATCTCATCGAAAGAACCTAACTAAAGCCATCAGCTACAACTGCTGGTACTTGAGATATTTTCCGAGTCAGTTCTTAACCCAATTTACTTTTACATACAACAAGGCAGTCGTTCTTTCTGCGAGTTCCTCATCCTAGGGAAAAGGGAGTTTGTGGTAATTTACAGCTCAATTTTTTCATAGTCTATGGGAGTTTTCAGCTGTTTAGTATATCCGTTGATCATGGTTTTAGCTCAAGGCGATTTGTGTCGCGGCCAATTCCTTCAGAGTTTCCTTTTCGAGGAGCTTCTATCTATATAAAGAAGAAGCATGTTGGGCAGCATTTGCAAGGTATCCGTGAAACGTTTTGTGTTCTTTCTGTTAGTTTCTTCTGGAGGGCTGCTAATGCTGTATTTAAATTGCTACATTAAAGGCGGTAGAATCAAGGTATGTCTAGGGTTATTTCAAAGTTTTTCCAAATGTTAGGTGTCCACTAGCTTGTAATATTTGTCGTTATTTAATCACTTTAATTTGTGAGATTGTGGAGAATAATTTGAATTTTTTTTTGTTTGTAGTTTCTTTTTGTTTACAATTTTATTTCTTTTAACACGAGACAACGTGAAACTTAAAAACTTTGCAGACTATCTTCTTTTTTGATGAAAAGAGACCATGAAGGGATAAGGGTTAAAAGCAAAATGGGCTTAAGAAAACGCTTTTAAAAAATCTCAAGTGGCCATTATAACGAAAAAAAAGAAGGAAACAATCGAGTGTCTAAAAGGGTAGACAGACGATTAATGGCTGGTTGATTTTGTTTTGGTTTGGCACAGGTAGATTTGCTTGCATTGTTGCTGGTGGGCTGGCTGGTGGTCTGTTTAGCTACAAGTATTGATTCAACATTAAAATAGAAAAACAAATAAGCTGCAATTGCTTTGAATTAAAACCTTCTTCTTGCCACATTTTCTATAATACATAACAAACCAAACTTGGCGAGAGTTTTCCTTCGAAAGGAAAAAAAGAGTAGAAAACAACAAAAGTCGTCTGTTGGTTGAAACAAGAGTATTTATAATACAAGTGGCCCCTTTAGACGTTTGTTTTATGGCAAATCAGCAACAACAAATATAAAGTTATTTATTGTTGTTGCAGTCTGTTTACCAAGGTGAAGTGAAGTGGCATAAAAAAGGATGTACAAAGTATGACTTTGTAATGCTTTGTTGCTTTGCTTTGCTTTACTTTGTATACAAAGCTTCATGTAATATTAACAATAGTTTAAACAAAGTCTACCGTCTATATATCTTTATTTGTTTTTATTGCACATACATATTTATATATATATGGCATGTATTATGGTAACCTCAACAATATAAAAAGGTGAACATAAATTATTAGTCATTGTATGAATACAATTTGTTTGTTTTGTCATACAAAACCATGGCAAACATTAGTTCCAACTCATTGTGTTTTTGGTTTTTTTTACAATATTTTGGTGGCATTTGACCAAAAATCAAAATGAAGTAATTTTTGTATTTGCGGTATTCAAGGATACATATATTAGAACAACAACACTGAACTCCGGCTGTACTCGTAACAATAATAAAAAACCCAATAAAGAAATTTAATTCTATTCACAGTTAAAGAAAACCCCAACAATTAACATACAAATCGGAATATATATACTACATATGCATACATGTATTGTTTTACTAATTCTACAGACTGGTTGATATAAATAGCATAATTGGTGAATAGATTTACATTTCTGTTTGACCAAATTTTATCTATGTTAAGAAACTAACTTTAGAAATGACAAAAAGATTTTCTACTTTCGTTAATTCAGATGAAATTCCTTAATCGCATTTCGTCAAAATATATTATCCAACTTAATAATTATAAATGGCCTGCAAACAAATCGGAATTAACCATAGTTTACATTACTAATTCTGCATCGAAATGTTTTTAATCAGATCCGAATTTTTTATTATTATTAGTTGGCCTTCTCAAAAGATATAATCGCTGACGATATATGATTTCAGAAAAATTATTCTCTTTATAGCACAACATGCACTACGCCACATAATTTACTTGGCTAATGTTGGAAGTTCTAAATTTGGACTCAGTTTAATTGTGCAAAGCGCCTTAATTTTAGGTAAGATTAGATTAAATTGCCATTGCTCACTGGGGTCACACAAGGTCCTAATGAATGTTGAATTATACCTAGGTTAGGTTAGGTTAGAAGACGTGCACCTATCGGTCAAGACAAGCACAGTACCCGGAGGTCAAAATTGACCCATTGTGTGAATGTAGGTAAGGGGAGGGAGAATGGGAAACGGAGGAATTACATAAAGAAACAGACACAAATCCCAGGTCAGACATCAAAAACGAAAAATATTTCTTCGGCGACTTCCTCTCAGCAGATTTCTGGCAAAGACTCTGAGAGTAAAAAATTGCCATGTAAAGCTTCTCAAAAATCTGTCGTTCGGAGTCGACTTTAAACTGTAGGTCCCGCCACTCATGTATAAAATTAACGCACACAACATAAGTGGTGTGAGAAGCTAGGTCGTAATCCTGACTGAAGGGTTGTAATGGCCAATTATGTATGTATGTATGTAACAGACACAAAACAAAAGAGGGTGAGAGCGCGACTACACTTATGAAGCCGTAGCACCTCTCAACCAGCCCAAGCTGCTAATGAATCTGTGGAGAGCCTTGATGTCGGCTCTCGACACAGAACTTAAGCTCTCAAAGAAGGCCCTGCCAAGGGTCCTCAACCTCAAGGAGATGTTCGACAGTCTCTAAGAATTATACCTAAGTTATCTTGATATATTTGGTTGAAGACCTTGAAAGGAGCTCGAAGGAGCATTAGCAACTATACCGTGTACCTTCTTTTGAGCCTGCGCGGTTAAAGCGGTTCTTACGAATTTCAATATTAACAAGTCTTCTGGGCTAGATGATATACTACCAATGCTCCCGATCTTATCCATTAGCTATTCCATTAGCTTATCCGTTAGCTAACCTTTTCAGTGCCTTATATCGTGCTGATATTTGTTCATCTGTAACTATGGGTGGTGGAAATATTGGAAATTTTTTTCGAAATTTCTGATGTTCTCTGCAGGATAATTAAATATGATATTCGTTGGAGCCGATATGGTCCAGTAGGTAGTGTGTTTGCTTATTAACCCCAGGTTAGACATCTCCAACGAAACGCAATATGAAAAAATATTTCTTCGGCAATTTCCTTTCAGCAGATTTCGGGTAAAAAACTCTGAGAGTACTTAGCATTGCCATGAAAATTTCTCAAAAAAAGTTCGAAGAAGACTTTAAACTGTAGGACGCGCAACTTATGGATAAAATTAATACACACAACATAAGTGGTGTGTGACTAAAAGAAACAATTCTTTCTTTAGCCGTACTACTTGTATGTAAAAATATTGAAATCTAATGCCTTAGGATAATGCCAAGCAGCTTTATTAAAATAATTTAAAATTAAAAAGAGGTTCATTAAAAAATTATGGCAAAAAAAAAAATTTTAAATTCACTCTTTTAGTGCTATTTTTACAGTTTTTTTACCAGGGATCCTAAATAAACCTAAATTGTATTTATGTATACGTGTATTCGTCGCTTATTGTATTCCTATAAGCCGGAAGTAATAAAAATGTCCACAGTTGGATAATAAACCAAAAATGTTAAAATAAATTCTTATTAAATGTATACAGCCAGTATGATATACAATATCTGATTAAAATGGACAGGTAACAAGGTAGCAAAGGCTTTATTTGAAGTATAAGTAATCGTGTTTTAAGAAACATTATTTCAAATTAATTTTTTACGCAAAAAAACCAAAATCACAGGAAATCACGTCAACGTATTTTATTTCAACAACCTTTTTAATTTTTAAGGACACTACAAGGCAATTTATTTGTAAGAAAATAAACTGAAATAGATTGGCATACAATTATAGAGTTAAATAGTTTTATTATGTGGCAACATAGTTATGAAAATAATATTATTTTTTCATCTATACATACATACGAATGTAAGCTCGTATAAATTTCAGACATAGATTGTGCCTTTTTTAATAAGCATTTTAAAAATCAATTAAAATTTTATTTCAATTTTCTCTTTCAACTCATCTCAGTTTGGTTTCTGCTACAACAAAATAAATAACAAATGTTGCATGCAACACGCACTTAATTTATCGCTTTACTTTCGATCCATTTATCAACTGCTAGTAATACTAGTTTCTAAAACTATTTTATTTTTTTTTTATATTTTTAGCCTTGAAATTAGGCATTAATTAGCATTTTCTCAATGCGACACATAAAACAAAATAAACTTTTTTTATTTTCAAGAGAAAAAAAAAGTATTTTTGCAGACATTGTAAAGAAATCTGTTTTAAATAGTCGTGGTCAACAGCACGCAATCCGATTAGACGATTACATGATAATAAACGCATTAGTTTAGCTTAAGGAATTTAGATTTGTAAAATAATGAAATCATTCTACAATATATTGTAGTATACTTTGATTAATAACTTATATAACGAATTATGAATAAAAATCGTAATTTTAAAATTTTATACAGCAAATATACAAATTTTATAAACTAAAACAAAAAAATTAAAAAAAAATAAACTAGATCCCATCACTACCAACAACAAATTGATCTTACATACGTAATTGGTCATTAGAATCAGGATTATTGAACTAGTTGTTACACTACTTACGTTAATTTTAAACATGAGTGGCGAGACCTATAGTTTAAAGTCGACTCCGAACGGAAATCGCCGCAGAAATACTTCTTGTATTTTGTTTTGATGTCTGGTCTGGGACTCGAACCCTGACTTTTACGTCTAATAAGCTAACACACTACCTACTAGACCACGGCGACTTCTTTGATCTTACATATTCGATTATATTTGCATCTCCTTTTTATCGAGAAGGGAGCACCAATATCTCTCATTTTTCATCGAGTGTGACCAGTGAAGTACAAAATACGATGAGTAAGAGGACTTGCAGTTTTCTGAATATTTTCCAAAGACTGTCCAGATTATAGAACTGTACACCATAACACCAGTCTAGATATCAGTTTCTAACAGTAAGCCAATAAGAAAATTGAAGTTAAAAATGCTATTATCTGATAAATAATTTGACTACATTTATTTTTTAAATACGTTTTATGCCATATGTCCACCATGGCCATGAGTTATATGGCCCATGTGGTCAAACTAATTTTTGTCAACTTTTTTCAATAAATCTGATCGTACAGCGTCAATAGGGATTTGAATCAGAGATCAGCAAACAGTATTTAAAAAGATGATTGAAATAAAATCATACTCGTAATTTCTGATACCTCATATCCAAAGTTTGAAGTACTCATCATATTAATACTTGAAAATACGTGTGATGTTCTGCTTGCTGATCTGTCTTTCTTGCATGTGTCTTTTTTCTTTTTTTGTAAGTGCAATAATAACTAAATCTACAAATTTTTATGAATGATTCGAGTAACACGGATCATTTATAAGTATTGATTCGAGTCACTCGAATCATATTATATGTACTTTCCTAAAATTATGAATCTAAATAAGTAATCTTATGAATCAAACATATTTCGAATGGTGTGAGCTTGATGTCAACGTTGTTCGCGTGCTCATTACAAACTGTACTTATAAATCAATGTTGTAGTGAGTACGAATGGATTAGAATAGTTAAATTTCAATATTATCCTCTCACAGATATAATTTGTCATTACAACCCTTCACTCAGGATTACGACCTAGCTTCTCACACAACTTATGTTGAGTGCGTTAATTTTATATATGAGTGGCGGGAGCTACAGTTTAAAGTCGACTCCGTACGACAGATTTCTAAGAAACTTTTCATGGCAATTTTATTTATCGACTTAAAATAGATGAAGTGTTCTATGAATTACGTAAACAGATTTGCATTTTCTTCGAGGACGTAGCCTCTCAGTAGATTTCTGACAAAAATTTTGAGAGTAAATAAAATTACCATGAAAAGTTTCTCAAAAATCTGTCGTTCGGAATCGACTTCAAACTGTAGGTCCTGTCACTCGTGTATAAAATTAAGACACACAACATGAGTGGTGTTGAGAAGCTAGGCCGTAACCCTGACTGAAGGGTTGTAATGGCCAATTATGTTAACTAATTTTCATTTTCGAACGTAAATTTCGACAATTTGGAAGGATTGTTTTTACGTAAAACTTTGTTGAAGCTCAGGATGTCAACATAGTGGTTTGGCAAATTTACAAATTTTATTTATTAATTAATTTTGTAATTTATCCCAATGTTGCAAATGTATAAGAAGTCGCCGTGGTCTAGTGGGTAGTGTGTTGGCTTATTAGACAAAAGGCCCGGGTTCGAATACCAGGTCAGACATCAAAACGAAAAATATTTTTTCGGCGACTTCCTCTCTCAGCAGATTTCTGGCAAAGACTCTGAGAGTAAAAATTGCACACAACATAGGGTTGTAATGGCCAATTATGTATGTATGTATGTTGCAAATGTATACGATACGCATATCTGGTACTTTCATCAATTTTCATGTCCTGTATCATTCATTCATTAAATCTGCTTTTGTCAACAAAGATCGTATATTATATACGTATTTAAATTAATTAAAATTTTCTTTATTTCTCTTTGCAGCTATCGGACCAATTTTTCACCTTTAAATCCCACTTTTACGACAAATATCATTTACACCAGTAGTTTAAGTCTAAAGTTTTTAGTCTCCCAAAAAAAAAAAAATAAAAACAAAATTTTTTAGAAAAAAACAACAATATTTTGTAGTTAAAATTTCTCTCAAGCAAAAAAACCATTTTAAAATCTACAAAGGAACCAGAAATTAATTGAGAAATAAACAATTTCAATAAATTTTGTGAAAAGAAATCATTGAAAGCGTTATTATCAGGACGTAAACGTTGTTGTTGTAATTGAAATAGAAATAGAAAAATTGGTTTCAAAATTGGTCAAATGTTATGTTGCGGTTTTTGTTGTGGCAACATGTCAAAACGAGACTACAAAGTGGCCACAATGGATGGCATAGAGCTCGAGCCATTGGGCGGCGAAAAAATGGATAAAGACAAGGAAAAGGATAAAGAAAAACAAACCAATGGTGTGACATTCGGTAAGTCTTATGAAATTATTATATATACAAACGATTAACAACAGTTTTAGATCATTAACATTAATCGCTTATAAAAAAAAAAAAAATAAAACAGAAATTCTCACCCAAATGTCTAGCAGCTCCTTTTAATTATTATAAAAAAACAAAAAGAAAAACAAAAAAAAAAACACAAGGAAAAAAATTAACCACATTGAAATTACTTGGAAACTTTTATAAGGGGTTATGGAATTTGCTTTCCCTTTTCTTTTGTCCTTATTGTTGTTGCATTCATCATCGTCACCACCGCCAACGTTGTCGCCGTCTGTTGATATTCCCTTAAATGCTTTTATTCATTTCATAATTAAGTTAAGAACCCTTAAGTGGTTCTTTTTTTTAAATTTTTTTTTTTTGTTATTCAAAATCATACTTTTCCTTTCAACATCTCAACATTAAACGTCATTCATGTCCTCGTCCTCGTCCTAGTCATCAACATCAACCGACACAAGAACAACGGGAACCACACTTGCAGGCAGTAGCTTAAGCAGCAGCAGCAACAGCAGTCTCTAACAGTAACAGTAAAATCGACAAAACGACATCAGAGACGACAACATAAACAACAAAATCGTTTTCATGCTGATGTTTTAATGAAGAAATTCTTCTATGGAATGCAAGGAAATATTGTTGCAGAGCTTTCAAATGGTGCAAACTTAAAAGGCAATAAAAAAACTACTATAAAAATTAAACTTCTCTGTGTACATACACTGAGCGCCATCAATGAGTCAACACCTACAATAATTTTAAGTTTTCTATTATAAAAATTATAATTGTAGCGGAACAATTTATAATAAAAGTTTTTATTTTTGAAGATTTATTCGACTATTCTCAATTAATTTTCTCGCTATCCTAATAAAATGAATAATTCCAGTGGTGTTTACTCACTTTTGTCGCTCAGTGTATATACATAACGTCAATATTATTATTGCCGTTGTGAAGAAGTGGCATGGTACCGTGACCATTTCATCTATTATACTCCTCTTACTTTATACATGGCATTTCTATACATAAGTCCTTTAAACCTATGACGAACTTTAGAATGCTACACAGTGTCAACAAGGACTACTTCTGGCCCAACATATGAGGTACACAAAAGTGATGCATTAATGCCTCATAAGTTCAAAGTATATGGTTTAATGATTCATTATCATCATCCCATATTGAGTCCGGGACAGTGGCAGTCTCCTGTTAAAAGGTCGATTATTAACTTTCTGGACTGAACTTCTATCGAAGTACTCAACAAAACGTTTGATAGCTTCAATTCCATTTGGTTTGAGATGAATTTCTGCCCCTCTATATTTTCCCTTTTACTGAGTATACCCTTCCAAATAGCCACAGGAAGGTTTTAGCCTAATTAGTGGCATGGAAGATTCTCGCTATCTCATCTACCAATTAATTTGCCCGACACATGATCTTTGCTTTGTTTGGCTCAAGTTGAATTGAGCACTGTGCACTGTGGTGTATGTAGGATCTTTACCATTTATGTGGATATCGTAGGATCAATACCCATTTCTATGATCTCGTGTAGAGTGTTATTAAATGAACTAAAGCTTAAATAGTCACATCTTTATACTCGAGACCCCTGAATGCCTTCCTCTAAATTTTTAAGAGCCCTACAGCCGATTGCTTTGACAAACTTTATCTTTCACTGAATTTATACACGATTTGTCTTTGGTTAGGTAACTTTTAGAATCTTTCTGTTGATTTGTTATCGTTATTGTATTCTTTCTCTGTTTTGTCGTCTTTCTATGTAGGATTGAAGTCACTGTAGTCTGGAACGTAGTGTGATGACTTATTAGACGTGAGCCCGCGGTTCAATCCGTAGCTCAGACATTAAGATGATTTGCAACAAATCTGCTATTTTTGATTGAAAATGTCGTGTCGCGATAAATTCTGATCTATTGGGGTTTTAAGTATTCATCTACGAAAACGAAACGATACGATCCCTTTAAACTTCTGATATAAATTCTGTCAGCGATTACATTGAAATCCATGGTATGGTTAGAAGAATAAAGTGTGCTGGTATACCAGCACGACTCGAACATATTCATATGCCTGGTATTAAAGCATTTCTTGTTAGTGAATACCAGTAAGTGTCCTCTCTGATGAGGGATAGAAAAAAAAAGGATCTAAGTATGTGTGTGTATGAGTGTATGTTTATGGAACAATTGCTTAATTGCACGCGCATTTCTATGTGTAAAAACATCGTTTGTCATTTTAAATTCATTGTTTAAATATTTTCACCTATTTTATTATGAATGTATGATGATTTTTTCTTTTTTTGTTATTTTGCTTTTGCTTTTGTCTTTTTTTCTATTCGGTTTTGTGTTGTTTAAATATTTATTTGTTGCTACGCTTTTCATAAAGAATGGCATGGCAAAAAACAAAAAAAAAAAGGAATTTAAACACTCAGTAGATATAAAACAGTTTTAGAGAAAAGACAAAAATCCTCTCCGGGCATACAGATGTGTATGGCACAGGTTTGAACAATAGAACCATCTCTGGCATCCTTGGCATCAGCATTAGAAATTCATAATTGTAGCTTCCAAAACGTCAGAACTTTATACATAATTTAAGGTTTATCATGTGTTTAAAATTAAAATCCGATAACAATAAATAAAGGAGTTGAAAAATTCATAATCCATGAAAGTGTAAAGGAAATAATTAAAAGTTGAACAGGAAATTAAAAAAGTAAACATGCACACTTATTCATTTATTTATTAATTAATAAAGAAACCAACAATTTTAAATATTTTTCTTCAACAAGTCTTAGAAAAAAGCTTTATTGGTGCGCATACAGTGCGAACAGCCAAGTGTCTTCATTTCTAATTATTTCCCGCTGTGTAAATGGGTATTTAAATTGGTCATCATTTGGTCTGGTATTTAAGTATGTTGGCATTTTATGGTACAAAGTTAAACCACAAATTGGATTATGTATACTCAGTATGCAAAATTATATGTTCACATATGTAGTCATGTCCATATGTGTAGTAGTTTATAGTGAAGGAAAACTGCTTGTCTTATGTGGGATTTGCCTGTCATTGTCTGTTTTTCTAACGTTTTTGCTAATGGTCTTTATTATATACATACATACATACATATGTACACATACATACAATATCGTTTACAATAAATCTCTTGATAATTTTAATATTTTAACTTTAGGAATACAAGTTCTTGTACTACAGGGCATCTCAAGTTCGAGTTTGTTTACAAAATGGAATTTTAAAAATATTTTTAATGGAAATTCTTTTAAATATGTTGTTCAGCAAAAAGAAAATTAAATGTTTGTTCTCAAAAAGTATAGAAAAAACAAACAACAATAGATCGAAGGGGAGGAGACCAACCATAAGGTACGAGTTGTCATGTATATCGACATATGTACGTATAAGTCATCAAGTCGGCTTGTTGTGCGCTTGCCATGAAGGGCTATCAATCATATTTTCTTCTACAGACTACTTTAACTTCTCCCATTGCTCTCAGTTTGAACTAAGTCTGGTCTACTCCGAACTAAGGCTATACGTTCTATTATATTCCCCTAAAATACCTCCTTTAAGCCTATTGCCACAAAAAAGAATGTTTCTCGGACTAAAGACCGCTATTAAAAGACCGGTTATCATTCTCTTATTTTAATTTCTCAACAAGAGTTTCTTTTCTTTCTTTGTGTTTCTTTATATCGCATTTTGTTGAACTTCCCTTCCAAATATTTTCTCCCAATCTACAAAAGCGTTTTGGCCTCATCTACGGTGTGGAAGTCTTTGTCCATCTTTATGTCCCATTTCGTTGAAATTCTCTTTTCAAATATCTGTTCCCACTCTACAGAAGGGTTGTGGTTTTATTAACGTCGTGGAAGATCCCCTTGTTGTTTGAATTCGAGAGAGAGGAGAGTTTAACCTTATTCTGTCTACCTAGCTGATACAGCATTGGTAAAAACTACTGCTCCGTTCCTATGTTTTCACCACATGGCTTGTAATGCACCATCATAAGTGATGGAAACACTTAAATACGATTCTGACATGAGCAAGGCTTAAAATACTCACGGTGAGATAGTCCTAGAGCGTCTTTATATTTGTTCCTAATGTGCTTCCATCTACTTTCGCAGTCTGTTCAATGCATTAAAAACCATCGAGTTTTTCAAATTAATGCAGTACTCTTCGTTCTTAAGACAGGCCAAAATTTAACCCTTCATACTGTGATATCACTTGCGTATACATGTGCTGCCCGACTCAATTGATAAATTTAACTGTCCGCCAGTTTGAAACTTATTTGCAATCATTGTTGTTTGAGCGTGAAGAAACACAAATAAAAAGAAAGCTCTCTTAAAATACAAAATAGTAGGTAGTGTGTTGGTTTATTAGACGAAAGGCTCGAGTTCAAATCTCAGGCGACTTCCTCTCAGCAGATTTCTGGGAAAAACCCTGGGAGTAAATAAAATTGCCAAGAAAAAGCTTCCCAAAAATCTGTCGTTCGGAGTCGACTTTAAGCTGTAAATCCCGCCACTAATATATAAAATTAACGCAAACAACATAAGTGGTGTGAGAAGCTAGGTCGTAATCCTGACTGAAGGGTTGTAATGGCCAATTATGTATTTATGTACGTCTCTTAAAATACAAACTCAAACTTAGAAGAACCAGCATAATTTTAAGATTTTCTAGTTTAATGATATTATTTGTTGGTTGGTAGAAAAAGTAAATTCTTGGTGTGTCATTGTGGTTCAAAAAATAACCTTTTCGAAAAAGGTCAAGTTGATTCTTTTGTAAGAATTGAAGCTTCCAGTCCAGGTCAAATTAAATGCAGAAATTTATTTACCAAAGCGAGAAGAATTTTCATTATACGCTTTCATCTGTCACCAAAGCCTTGTGGTTTGCGGATAATATTTCTGTCGCAAAATTCTGTTGAAAAAAGACAATATAGAAGCCATAAATTTCAAGTAAAACCGATTGATTTCTTCTACAGCATAAAAGGACAATTGTAAATAAATTTTCAATTGCGAATGAAATTACTTTTCCATCCATCCAACATACAATTTTAATAAAGTCAATGACTTTGTTGGCCCAGACCAGACCGGACCATATATGTACAAACAATGCCTTTATGAAATTCTAAACTTTGTTTAAAGTTTGTAGATTCCGTTTAATAAACCCTTTGATTAATTCCTTGTATAAACAAAAAAATCTAAAACTTTCCAATAAAACATAAGCTCTTGTAGGATTATATTAGAAGGTGTGTTAAAGTCAAATGATTTCATGTATGAAAACGTAATCAAAGTTAAAACTTTAATGGCAATAGCAATAGCATCAGCAATAGCAATAGCAATCGAAATAAGTTTTAAATGCCTTTTAATTCTGCTTTCATCAATGATTTCCTTCCAACAGTTTATTTGAGTGATTTTTTCGATTTCTTTTTAACACCACGATTTAGTTTAGTGTCAGCTTTCAAATTGATTTTCTGCTTGATGTTTTCTTCTACTCTTTCCATCTCTTTCTCTCTCTATATCTCTCTATCCTTTGATACTTTTTCTATAATTTTTTTTATTTTATTTTTTATATTTTTTTTCTTCTTTGTAATAGAAAAAGTTAATGTTCAGTTTTTCCTGTAGATCTCTCTCACCCACAGTGATTCATTCGTATAATGTTGGCAGTCTTCTCAGTAATTTTAAGCATTTTAACTCTCACCAATTGTCTGGCTTTCATTTGTCTTGCCAGTCTCAATTGTAACCGTCTGTACTGTCATGCAAACACGACATATACACACCCACATCCTCACATACATATACAAGGTTACAATTTAAATCGAAAGGGAATATCATGGAATATTTATTGCTAGAAAGGCTTTTAAATAGTAACACAAAGATTCTATACACAAAATTCCTCCACAATGGCGGATGGGTTGCCAGGAAGTTGTAGATGTTTAACATCTTTTTTTACGGTTTGTTAAATAAAGTTTCTTTCGATTTGATATTTTTTTCTCTCTCTAGTCACACCACTATTTGGTAGCTTAAAATGCTGTCTTGAAATTTACTTCAATGAAGGCAACGATGAACACGGAGGGTGTAAAGTGGAATATTAAATTGTCTGGTATTTTAATAAGTATGTAACGGGTTATCCATGTTTTGGGTTTATAAAGTCAAGTCAATTTAAATATGTATAATGCTATAGGGTTTCATTAATGATCATCACTCAATTGGTTGCAGCAGGCTATGCTTTTAATATGTTGACTGCTGCGGTACTTTTTAGAAAACTAGCCAAAAACCGATAACGTTATTTTCTCACATTAGTGAGTACGAGATAATTCGTAGTTTGTCTTCCTGGCAGGGAACACAATCTACGAGTTATCTCGTAATCGGTAGTCAACGAGTTAAGGTAGTTTTGAAATATTTCTTCTCAATTTAATAAATTCTTCAATATTATGGGATTATTGGCGTACACACAGACTGTGAAGTAGCGCCACAAAAAATGTCTAAAGGCATCAACTCGTGACATTGTCAAATGCAATCATGATGTATTGCTTCTGGCGTTTCTGTTTAAACCACATGCCTTACAGTTCATAATCCATAACTGCGGTTCAAAAAAGTTGGTTGTCAGTTTGGCCCTAGCGCTGTGAATAGACGTCAACAGTTTTTTTAATATAATTTTCACAAAACACAGCCCAATGACATGCTTGTGGTAACCTTTCTTCTTTCTGCAATCACTTCTGGGTCCTTCGAACCACATATGCGACAAATTTGTGGATGACGATAATTTTATTTGAAAAATCAGTATTTAAAGTCTGTTGCTCTAGCATCCAATCAATGGCATAATTACGGCGTTGCGAATAGTTAAACGTTTTCAATTATTATTAGACTTTGTAGGGATGGACTTTGTAAATGCAAAATACTCTGTAATAAGCTGTAAGATGGCTCCAATTTCTACGAACGCCGTGAAATCGACAAATTTGAATTATTCGTCTCTCCTTTACTTACAAAATAGTCCATAATGCTACCCAATAGTTACATAGTCTTTCAGCAAGAGATTCAGGCAACACAGGGTGTGTTGAGAATTATTGAATGCAAATATCCTCAGATGGAAAATTAACGTACTTTCCGATAGCCAGGCGGTAATCGAAGTACTGAATTCGATTGCGATGAACTTCAAAACAGCATATAGCAGCCATAAATATCTTAACGAGGTAGTGGAACGTTATGATGTGTAGTATATGCCAGACGCATTGACATTCTAAAGAGGAAAAGCTGGCCTGGTGCGGTACAACAATGGAACTCTCCACTGAAGTCTGTACTTTGGAACTTGCACTTCCAAGTGGGTGGTTTCGATTACTGCACAGAAAATCAGTTCAAAGTTGTATAGAAAATTCACGTCAGCCTAAATTTCAAAAGAGCACACTCGGCCAAGTGTGTAAAGTCATTACTGATCATTGCACTATGTACACTCATATAAGGCGGATTGATCTTGTACACTTGGTAAACAATATCTGCAGAAGCTAAGACTGTTTTTCAACTATTGAGTTTATGTTCAGTACTATACGAGAGCAGAAAATCTCTCTTGAAATCCTCCACATAGACTATCTAAACCAACTGCCAGGTAGGTACATGGAAAACCGAAAAGTTTTGTAAAGAGGAAAATTTTGGCATTACAATGGGCCTCACGTGGCACGTGGAAAGTTTATCCAACTTCTTTTTTCGCAAATAGCTAGCTTTACCTACCACCTGCATCTACCTTTTAACAGAAGCGGTGTTTTTGTCATTGAATTCATTGTGCTGTAACACTTCTAGTCTCTACAAATTTCTTTAAAATCCTGACAAATCCTCGTCCGGTAGGTCGATTATGAAATTAATGTCATTTCTGATGATAGTTATTTAATCCACTAAACGGATAACCAGATATGTATGCCACAATGACAATTTTGGATTTTTAATTTCCATTTAATTTAAGGGGAAACAATTTCAAATGAAAGAAATTCATTGGAGAATATCCCTCAATTGCAATTGTGAAATCTTCATTATGACAAATGTTCACACAAAAGAAATCCCACAATATTTCATTAAATGTTGGTAAATGCCTGTCTGTCTATCTATCTCCCACCAGCCAATGGCATTGTCGTAAAGCGTAAAATGGGGACGTATGAGTATTATTTAATTATTAATCATACGTCAGAGGGGAGGATTAAAGAAATCTGCTGGTTGTTGGGAAGTGGAAAGTTTATGAATAAAACTACGAAATTCAATTGTTAAACTAAGAGTGAACAGAAAAGAGAAAAGTTTCAAGATTTAAATATGATTTGTATTCAAAGGGCCTAAAGCATTATGAATGGCTTATTTTCGGCACTTTGGTGTCATTTATAAGAGGTTGAAATGAAATTATTTCTTTCATTTAATAAAAGTAATTTCATTCGAAAAGTAAAGAAGCAATACAATGGAATAGAACTCAAGCTTTTTCCTTTCTTTTTGGTTTATTTGTGATTAAATGGATTGGTAATGTAAATGTTTATGAAAATGCTTACGCAGAATGTCCTATAAACAGGAAATTTGAAAAATTTTTTATGTTTAATGTGAAAATATGTGAAAAATAATGACGTCATATGCATCGACCGAATACTGCAAGCCTTGAACTATAATATAGATGAGCGTTGATGGCAACATTTCAGGATATTCTACGAGTTTTTCGGCTAAAAAAAAGTTTACATATAGCGATTTTTATCAAATTGAAAAAGCTGATATAGCGTTGGTAAGGGCAGTTCAATTGGTCGTTTAGAGACATGCTGTAAAGTAGTAACAATTAAATATCGGGTCCGCCATCTAACGTTTTTTCAACTAGTGCTTGTTTCGTGAATGGTAACACTTAGCTCATGTTTGATTTGTCAAATAAATGGTTTTGTCCTTCCGCTGAACAAATATGGTTGTATATACGCGTTTTTGCTTCGCTAAGTGAGCCTGAAATCGACATACAGAACAAAAAAATCATCTTTTCAGATGAAGCTCATTTTGATCTTGGTAGGTATGTAAACAAGCAAAATTATCGAATTTGGGACACAGAAAACCCGCACGCTTGCATTGAAAAGCTAAACGCATCCGAAACGAGTCACTATTTGTTGCGGATTTTGGTCTAGAGGCATAATTGGGCCATTTTTTTTTTCGAAAATGGGCAAGGAGTGGCCGTTACAGTGAATGGCAATCGTTATTGGGCCATGTTGAACAAATTTTTGTTCACAAAAGTTGCAACATTTGGTTTCAACAGGACGGCTACAATCGATGTTTTGCGCCCTGTTTTTGAAGATCCCTTTATCAGCCGCAGAGCTGATGTTGTTTGGCCACCTAGGAGCTGCGATTTGACACCGTTGGACTATTATTTGTGGGGTGCCGTCAAAGATAAATTTTACGCCGACAAGCTAGAGACAATTGACGCTTTAAAGTGTCAATAATCGTGAAGCCATTGGTGAAATACAGCTGCACACAATCGATAATGTGCTTAAAAATTGGACTACTGCATGGCCAGCAGAGGTAGCCATTTGAATGAAATTATTTTCCATTATTAATCAGAAGAATGTATTTTCAAATAAAAGAAAATTTGAGAAAATTTTCAGTAGTTTTTTTTAAAGCATTTTCAAAAAAAAAAGTTATTTGGCGGACCCTTTATAAAAAAAAATTAAAAATTTAATTACTTTAAATTTGCAAAATTTATATTAAAGTGTATTGGTTTTTTGTTATTAAATTTAAAATCCATCATACTTGTCAATCATAGTGTTTTCGTTTAACCTTTAGTTTTGTACCTTCTACAACACAAAATGTACTCACACATGTACCAGCATATGCTACTGCTACTGGTGCTACGAACCTCCTCACAAATAATATTTGCAGGCCTTTTACAAGTAATAAAAACCACTTTGAGAAAAAAAAACAAAAAAAATTTCCACTCAATTGAAAAAATCAGTAGTTGTTCACAAAAAATGCAGAAGAAGAAAGACAAGAGAAGAGCTGAGAGGAGTACAATCATAATTGGTAGACCGTGCTTAAGAGCACTTTGTTTCATTTTATAAAATCGACAAATGCTGCCTAATGATACAGCAGCTGTAATAGTAGTAGTAGTGGCTGCAGTTGTTGTTGTTGCTGTAATTTAAATGCACAAAAAGAGGCACTTGAATAAAACCGACTAATTAAGAATGAAATGTAATCGACCATCGTACAAGAGCAATTGGTTGTTGACTAGAAATAACACACACACACAAACATACACACAATTTGAGAATGTATTTTGCATTTGATGATAGAGGCAAAAAAAACAAAGGCAAACGAGAGGAAAAAAAAAGGGTAAGAGAGTTAAATAAAAATAAATCCTCAAAGGAATGAAAATGCAAGAATAATGGAATTAAAGATTATGAATATTAGACGCACAAAATTTTAATTGAATTTTCTGCGCATTAAAGTAAAAGATGGAAGGAATTTTACATTAAAGAATTGTGTAAACAAAAGCACGTTTGCATAGGGGAAACTAGGTCAATAATCCTGACTGAAGGGTAGTAATAACCAATTATGTATGTACTGAATAAAAATGGGGAATAAATAATTTCCTTTTGAATCAAAATCTTTGAAAATAAATGTTTTAGAATATATTGAAACGAAACAAAATGATAATTTTGTGAGTGAAGAAAGTGTGTCCGCACCTTCCGAGTGTTATTTAGGCTGCAAAATGCCTAAAAGAAATAATAAGAGCTTTATAGAGAGATGATTTGCAACAAATTCTATTCGAATTCTCAATGATAATAGTGTTCAACAAGTTGTCAGTTTCTCTTTTAAATCTAAAACTAATTTCTTGGCAAGTCTTCGCTTTAAACAGCATTATGCCTTCAGAACATCTCTTCACTTTGTGTTGTTGATGGTTTTAATGTCTACAATTTCGAAGCATTGTTCTGACGTTCTAAGCAGAAATGTAAACATAGTTTGATATTCCCAGTTGTCAGGCCAAAGTTATCGATACCGATAAGTGTAACGCAGCTAAAAAAAACCCGATAAAAATAATTTTCAAGTTTTTGCTTCTTATTTATCAAAATATCTGGAGACCAAAGTGTTTTAATTCCTGCACACACCACTGTTAACTTTTGATGTAATAATGCAAGAAGCATCCTTCATTTTTGCATACAGATTCGGATTATTGCAAATTCTACCCCTTTATGGCGAATAACTGTGACTTTTTTTATATTTTTTGTATTTATTTCTGTTGCCTTTTTTTGTTTTTGGTTGCAATTTAATTAGATTTGAAGCCAAATGTTACCCATAAAAGTCAGACAATGAATGTATGATGATATATGCAACACATATTGCACAACGTAACAAACAAAAATCTATGATTACTTTGGGTAACATTTGTTGCTGTTGTGCTTATAGCTGTTGGTATAATTTACCTCTAACCATTACCGGGTTGTTGGCATCCTTCCTGAGTTTGTTTGTTTGTTAGTGTTTGTGCAATGCAACACAATTTATGGCAACAAATTTCAAGTGGCTTCCCATACACAGAGAGATAAACATAGCAAGCAAACAGAAAGTGAATTATTGCAGCGTCTGTGTTACCACCATCATAATGTCTGTTTAAAGAAACAAAGTGGTGAATGTTGGATTGTATGTGGGGTAGGCATTTAATGTAGGCTCTTTTTCTTGTGGTTTATTATAGAAAAATTTCTGAATAGATTTTGATTTGTTTTTTTTTGTTTTCTGTACCTTGCAGCACTTGTTCTATATACCAGATAGATACAGATTCAGTTACAGTTTTTATTTTATTGCTGTGTTCTTTTGTTGTTGTTGTTGTTTTTATTTTTCTATAAAATACCGTCTTCCTCTGTTACGTTTGTCTGTGTATTTATGATTTTTTTTTCACTTCTTTGCATTCGTGTTGAATCCTATTGTGGATCTTTATCTTACCACAAGGATGTTGATAATTTCTGAATTCCGTGTTTATTTGTTTCGTTTTTGGTTTTTTTATTGCCAAGTTACTGGTTTTACAGTTTCAGTTTCATTTTTAGTTGTTGCAATGCTGTTGCTGTTGTTAATGTTCCTTTTGTTTTACCACAATTTCTATACAAAATGAGTAACACACAGCGATGACCTAAAAACACATTTTTTTACCTTCACTTTCATTTCACTTGTTTGCTTTACCATGGAATCCCTACAAAAATTGACAGAACATTTGCACTGAACAGAAGCCAACATTTAATACACCATCATCACCTTGCCGTTGCAGCTGTTGCTATCGTTATTTATGTTGTTGTTGTTGTTGTTGCTGTTGTTTATGGAAAAAATAAAATGAATTTCATACAGTAGATATACAATGACTGGCAGTACTGTGACATACTTGATGAATTTCTACATTTTTTTTTTTGTTTGTTTGTTTGTCTATTTGTTTGTTTGTTTATTTGTTTTGCTATTGAAGCAATAGCATAGCAGAGTATACCATATGAAGAGTTAAAATGGTAGAAAGTTATGTGCAAAACAGTGTAGAGTTGGCGGTACTTAAAACGCCACTTATGGCTTAAGTCACTCTCTAAAAGAGTGTTTGTTCTTGGCAGGATAACATAGATTTTATTATAAACTCACTTACACACTTGCTTCACTCACTTAACAAACACACACTTTACCAGCACACAAACACACACATACACACACAACACTCCTCTGCACAGTTGTCCCTTAACATATGCTGTGCTTGCTGTCTGATGAATTTTATTTTATAAAAAAAAAACGAAATAAAACTGAAAACTTTACACCATCCCCAGTTGCATTTAATATTTCATTTATGCAAAAATGCTTAAAAGTGTACGTATGTATGTATGTATGTCCATATGGTTATGTATTTGAATATTGCAACAATTTGAGATGTTGCCCCATATAATACAATATACATATACATACATACATACGTAGTCTTATCATATTTTTATTTTCTTTTGCTTCTTTTTATTTTATTTTTATATCACTTCACTTCATTCATATTTTTCTCTTTCTGTCTCTGTCTCTCTCTCTCTCTCTCACATCCTTTCATATTTTTCTCAAGTGTCATGGCATTTTAAATATTTCATTGTTTCCCTTCATTCCTTCTCACACTTTTCCGCTTAAGAATAAAAAGGAGAAAGATTAATGCTTTTACTTGGCCTATTGGGTCAATTTATCCATGAGGAATGCCACAAAATGGCAAAAAGATAAACAAAAAAGAGTACAAAGAAGAAAAATGCATAAAACATGTGAGATAAAAATCTGATGATGAGGGTATTGCTTTCTTAAATAATGCAACTTGCAAGTGCTTGTTTAAATAACCCATTTAAAGGGACAGAGACTTCAGCCAGTAACGCCCTACAAAACCATATAGAAAGTTTCTTAGAATATAGAATCCATTATCTTTAGTAAAGTAAAAAGTTTAAATGCATTGTAAGGTCATATCTATGAGTTATGGTTTGAATCATAGGCCCGCGTTCACGTACATATCATAGATCAGCAATGAGTATTCAAAAAATTAAGTAGAATCGATTTATACTCATAATTTCTGATACTCATACGCATTCGTACTTTTTTTTTTATTAATTATCATGGAACCTCTACTCACATTCAAAGTTTGAAGTACTCCTACTTAACATCATACGTGTTGATGTTGTTGATTTCGGCTCTCCATAACTCAACCTTTACTAGAATCACAAAATAAGCATGATTCGCTTACGAACACTAAAATATTCACTAGAAGGTTGTAGTCTTTGCTCTGCTTACTGCTCTATCATTTTGGCTTATGTGCCCGTTTTCTTTTTTTGTAAAGGCAACAACAACTAAGACTTTAAATTTTGATGAATGATTGGAGTCACTCGAATCATTTTTAAGTACATATTCGTAAAGTACTTTCCTAAAGTTATGAATCTAAATAAGTAGGCTTATGAACCAAACTTATTTCGAATGTTATGAGCTTGATGTCAACGTTGTACGCATACTCATTGCAACCTGTACTTATAAATCAACGTTGTAGTGAGTACGAATGAATCAGAGTATATAGTTAAAGTTCAATGTTGTTGACTCATTTATATTAAAAATTTCATGAGTGCTTATGGGTAGCGAAAAAACAATTCATTGCTGACCTCTGATGATACATAATAGGTGATTACAATCCTTCAGTTGGTATTACGACCGAGCTGGTGCGTGTTAATATTTTCCAAGAGTGGCGCGACGTACAGTTTAAAGTCGTTTTCGAAGGACTGATTTTTTGAGATACTTTTCATGGCAATTTTATTTACTCTCAGAGTTTTTGCTAGTAATCTACTGAGAGGTAGCCGCCAAAGAAATATTTTTTTCCATATTTCGTTTTGGTGGATATGTCTGCCCCGGGGTTTTTAACCCAGGCCTACCTACCTACTAAACTAAAGCAAAAATATTAGAAAATAATAAATTTACCACTTCTTGCTGTCATATGATTTGTCTTAATGGTATCGTTTCCTCCATCTTGTGCCTACACTTTATCCAAATTGAAACCTAAAAATAAAAAATTGGCACAAACTAAGCTATGGAAACGATTAAGAGTATAATCTGCTTCCTCTTTGTGCACGAAAATGTTAATCACTGCTTGTTATCGAATGAATATTTTATCGATTATTTTTTCATTAGTTTCTAAATGTTTAACTATCAAGTACATCAAGTAAATACAACTTTACAAATACAAATAAACTATCTATACGAAACATAAGTACATATACAATGTAAAATATATAGTATTGAACACATATACATATGTATACACACTCATACATACGTTATACAAAAAGAGTGAATATAATGTGTGTGGGTATGATGTGAAATAATCGATGTTTGGATTACATTATAATGACACTTTAAGTGCTTGAAAACATATATGAACGAACAGGCATACATACATACATTTACTAAAGGTATGTAATGGTATGTATGCGTGTATGTATGTATATATGTATTTACTATGTACATATGTATATGTACATACATTTATATGAATAAAATTCTTGGTACATCTTAATTTGTAAAAAAAATAAAACAATATTTGGCTTGACATTCAAACATTCTTGCAACTGCCATATATGACAGAAAACATCCTCACTCCCCCACTTTCCCACTCTCTCTGTCTGTCTGTGTCAAACAGTTATATCAAATTATCTTTCACAAATGTCTTTATAAATAACAACAACATTGCGAGTGGCTGTGCTGTGAGGGTTTAATCGTTATGGCAGTAGATAAAAGTTGGCTTAAATAAAAAGGGTTGCTTTCTAATTTTAGTCGGTTATTTTTATTTTTTTTTTATTCTGTTTGTTGTCACCAGTCCATGTAGTTGTTGTTTGCGGTATTGTTAATGTTGTTAATATTGTTAAACATATCATGTACATACATACATACGAGTATATGCATATGTATTGTACAATAATTATACAAATGTTGGAGAACTTTCTTGAATAGTGCTTTCGAAACGTGATTATTTTTGTTGATTCGTTAAAGCGATTAATCGATATTTAAGAATTTCCAAAAAATTGTAAAAGAAACGGACCCAAAGGCGTATTTGAATGAATTTTTTTATGCAGAAGGTACTCGGCTTAGGCAACTAACTTTATCTGATAACGTAGACACTTAAAAGTTAGTAAAAACGGATGCTTTATTCGGGGTTCATAGAAGTACTTAATTTATTTTCTTATTTTTCAAATAAATGGTTTGCATATATTGTTTCAGTTTCGTTGGTTACGTAAAGCAGGTTCTGGAACTACTTAAATGGTCTTTACAGGCCTTCAGTCAGGATGACAGTCAGGATTAGGTCGTCGTAGTCTAGTAGGTAGTTCCAGGTCAGGCATCAAAACGAAATATGGAAAATAAATATATTTTTCGGCGACTGCCTCTCAGCAGATTTCTGGCAAAAAAAACTCTGAGAGTAAATAAAATTGCCATGAAGAGCTTCTCAAAAAATCTCTCGTTCGGAATCGACTTTAAACTGTAGGTCCTTTCACTCATGTATAGAATTAACGCAAACAACATAAGTGGTGTGAGAAGCTACGTCGAAATCCTGACTGAAGGATTGTAATGACCAATTATGTGTGCATGTATGTTTAGTCAGGATTACAATCTTGCTTCTCACACCACCCATGTTGTATGTGTTAATTTTATCCATGATTGGTGGTACCTACAGCTTAAAGTCAATTCTGAACTGCAGATATTTTGAGAAACTCTTCATGGCAATTTTATTTAACTCTCCGAGCTTTTGCGGAATCTTCTGAAAGGATGTCGCCGTAGAAAAATTCTTTTTTTTAAATTTCGGTCATTTCAAAAGACTGTTTTGACACAATTTTATCATAAAAAAACTGCAGAACGTAAATCAATGTCTTTTGTTAGCATCGTTCATTTAAATAAAGTATTCGTTATCACTTTAATTTCTTTCATCTTCCTGTCAACATGACAGCAACACAGTCTGATTGACAACGTATTGTAATGAATTTGAAATAAATTTCTTAACGTTTCCTTGGGTAGGGTTCGTTAACATTTTTAAACCGATTATTTCTTCTAGTCCAATTTAAAACTTTTACTTGCAACATTCCAATGTTGGGGCAATTTTCCAAAAAAAAAAAAAAAAACTTGTTCTTTCTTGTTTTAACAATTGAAAGTCGCTTTAAATTTTTTTCGTTTTTGCAATTGCAGTTGCTGGTGTTGTTGGTGCTGCTGTTGTCTCTGTGTATCGATTTACAATAAGAAGCACTCTTTTAAGAGAACACTTGTTTAAAGCAAACTGACTGAATAGTTGCTGTGGTGGTCTTGCTTGCAATAGGGACATGTTGAAAGTACGTGTGAAGCACGTACGTTCTGATTAAATTTAATCTCTAACGACCAAGTTGACTATAAGGCTACATACAGCCATACAATCAGTCAAGTCAGTCAGTCAGTGAGCCAGTCAGTTAGTTAGACAACCAGAGTTATTCATGGCAACATGGTTTCATTTCAATTTTGCCATTGTAGTTGTTATTGTTGTTATCTTGTGTTGTCTATAGGGCAGGCCCAAAAATTGTTTAGAAATTCTTGAATGTTACATGCCATGCAAGCATAGAAATTCTGTTGAAACTATAATTTTATTTTCTTTGTCACGACCAATCCATTTAAATGCCATTGTTTATACATTTTTTTTGCTGACGCTATTAGATTTTATTTTCAAGATTGTTGTTCATGAATGGCAGAAGGATTTCAAGCAAATTCGAAGCAACGATAGTTAATGTTGAGAGGAACTGTTATTGATTGTATCGTATTGTTTAATACGGTCAAGTAATTTATATGGTTGATGCACTCAAAAATTGAATTGAAAGAATAAAAAAATAAATTCCTTGGCTAGGATTAGCTGGGAATTATATGCAGTAAAAATCGAGCTTCTTATTTGGGTCGAATGAAGGTATCAATTGACTAAATTGTTTTAAATACAAGGTTCAAATCAAGGTTTAAATCAGGTCAAAAGTTTAGATAAAGCGACAGGGGCATCCACCTTTTGACATGACAGTCGGTGGCTACCATATTTTTTTTCTATAGGGAATTAATATTTTGTTGGCCCAAGAGAAGCTTATAAAAATCGATTTAAACGGAAGAAATGATCGTTATAAGGTTTTATTTTTGAACTCAATGATATTATTATTCGATGGTATTCTAAACACAAATCAGCAATGAATCGTTTTTTCGCTATTCATTATACTCATGAAATTTTGAATATAAGTGAGTCAGTAATATTGAAATTTAACTTACTTACTACAACGTTGATTTACAAGTACAGATTGCATGAGTATGCGTACAACATTGACATCAAGCTCATGCCATTCGAAATATGTTTGGTTCATAAGCCTACTCATTTCGATTTACAACTTTAGAAAAATACTTATAAGACTTATAAATGATTCGAGTGACTCGAATCGTTCATGAAAATTTAAAGTCTTAGTTGTTGTTGCATTTACAAAAAAAAGGAAGGAGACACATAAACAAAAAATACAGAGCAGCAAACAGAGCAAACACAAAACCTTCTAATGAGTATTTTAGTATTCGCACGCAAATCACACTTATTTTCCGATCCTTGTAAATTGTAAGTTGTGGAGAGTCGATATCGGCAACATTAACATGTATATTGTACAGGTTCAATGATAGTTAAAATAAGTACGAATGCGTATAAGTATCGGAAATATGAGTATGATTCGATTCTACTTATCTTTTTGAATACTCATTGCTGATCTCTGATGATATTGCAGTTCTATTGTGTTTGCTAAGGTTCAACTGATTGATATTTTAGTTAGATCCTAAGAATTTGAATATTCTCCAGATAGTGATAAATTTTAACTAATCTTACCTTTTAGTCTGGTCTCCAGCAGATCTCCCTTGGAAAGACAAAACATTTCAGTCATATTTGGATATTTGATTTAAATCCTAACGCTAATGCTTGATTAAAACCATAATTAGTGAAGTAATTCATTGGCTTCGTGTGTAGTGGCAGGTCATCTGTTTGACTTTGAATTCATACTAGTACAGCAGCGTATCTTAAATTCTAGCAATCGGAAGCGCTTTGAAGAAAAGTTTGTATTACATTTTGGTTGGATTGAATCCAGAACAATTATATTCAATCGTATGTTAAGTCCCGGTAGCCTAGTACGTATCAGACGCGAAGCCAGGGTTCATACCCTCGGTCAAACATCAAAAACGAAATATGAAAAAAAATATTTTTTCGGCAACTTCCTCTCAGCAAATTTGTAGTAAAAAAATAGCCATGAAAAGTTTCTCAAAAAATCTGTCGTTCTTAGTCGACTTTAAGCTATGGGTCCCGCCACTCATGTATAAAATTAACACACACAACATGAGTGCTGTTGAGAAGCTAGGTTTTATGTATTTATGTACGACTCTCTCATTAGGTCAAACCCAAATCTGAAATATAGTAAAAGAAAACGATTAATCGGTTAAGAGATATAATTTTCTTTCATCTCAATTGGTACTACTAGTTAAGTGTTGTTATATAAATCAGAGATTAAATGGATTTTATTTGTCGATAAATACTACACATAATCAGATCAAATTAGTAAATGGCCAGCAAAAAATCGTTAATCTTTAGCCCATGCATTGTTGATATAATACTTCGTCTACGTTCTACCTTATTTTATATTCTTGGGGCATATATTTTGCTCCTGTTTTTTTTTTTTTTTTTTGGTTTGATTTCGATTTGTTGCATTCATTAAATCAATTTATTGAAGCAATTTCTAGAAGGTTTACAAAAAAAAAAAGTAAACAAACAAATAATTTTGTGGTGTATTTGGCATAAAGTAACACAAACAATTGAACACGTACGATTCGATATTCGTTGGCGATATCATTGTCCTTTGGAGTTGCTAAATAACACATTCAAATGGCGTAGGAATGATGGCAATTCAAAGGGGGAAACAAAATATTTATTCATCAAAACCATTCAACATAAGTCTGTTCAGAATTATCTACAGAATATACATATCGTTGGTCTCATGTAGAAAGGCCCTAACTCGCGTTTCTATAAAATCGCCTTAAATTTTTGTAAGGAGCTGTATTTGCGTTAAACCAATCACAACAAAATAAATTTCGAAAAAAGTGTCAGTTAGGGCTTTTCTACATGAGACCAACGATATCCTGTTATACGACGTCAGATATGGGCACACAGAACTTCGTGAATTAACCTAAACCGTTTTTAATAAAACTGATATTTCTTTCGGACTTAAAATCCAGCCTGTGGCGGGCATTAGCATACAAAGTTAATCTATTCCAAGATAATTACAGAATTTTTCTTCTGAAAGCGTTCATTTAAACATTAGTCCCCCTTTTATTACTACGTTCCTATCAAGCACAGTCCAAATGGAGTTTAAAGCTCCCTTGTTAGTCATGTTACGGTCTTTTGTTCTTTTTGTCTGTATTGCCTTAAGGGCATTTACTTTTAATTTTTTTTCTTTCACTTTTTCTAGAAAATGTTGAATTCAATTGAATTTATCACTCTCCTGTGTGTTTTTCTTCTTTTTTTTTCTCTGCTTCCACTTCCTTTAGGATAAAACTTGTCCAGACTTTTTCACTTGCACATGTTCCCACATTCCCATTTTTCTTCGTCATTGTATTTGCGTTTCGTTTCGTTTTGTTTTATTTTTCATTTAATTTTTTTTTTTTTATGTTTTTGTTCGTTGTTGTTGATATCAAAAATATGTGTTGCATTCGTTCGTTATTCGTTATTATTTTTGCGGTTGCATTGTACACAACCAATACAGTGGAGAGGACATTAACAATTCCCATCCCTGCTTAATAAAAGAAAGCAAAAACAAAAAAAAAAATGGCACAAATACTTCATTATCACATTGTTAATGTTGAGTAATTATACCATTTGATGAACGTGTGTCAACTTTCAACAGCGAAAACAGAACAGAGAAAGACTGTAATGAAAATGTATCCTGACATATTATATAGGAAACTCACACACTCATACATGTGTATGTATTTAACAGGGGTAAAAAGCAATGAATGTTCATTGTCCTGTAAGCGTGTAATTTGCTGTACATTATGTATCCCTAAAGCTATTTCTGGATTGTAATCGAAAAGGATGGCTCGGTTGTGCAAAAAGTCTTTCATATTAGTGGAGTAATGTTTTCTTTTTCTCATTGGAATGATAATTCAAATTGTTGTATCATATGAGAGGTAGAAAAAATTTATGGATTACATTAACAAAAAGCTAATGCCTACAGCTATAATATTTAAAAACGATAAATTTATACATATCGGGCGGGTTTTTCTTATCACTTAAGAATTATCGATATCGATAAATATGTATGGTTTGACAGCTGAAAACTTATCATGAAATGTTTAACGTCAGAAAAATACTTTTAAATTGTGGAAATGTACTTCGAAAAAATAAAAATAAAGAAGTTCATAGAGCTCCTTGACCATTTTACAATCAACAAAATCAATCTAGTAATCCAGTGGTTCGTGCAGTTATCGATTGTTTTCATACAAATTGTGATCTTCCGTCAAGAACGCAAAATTACATACCGAAGAGAATATTACGTCGAAATGTCGATTCGCTGTCGTTCTCAATTTGTTGAGACTAACTACATCGGAAATTTTACGTAAATATCTTGGTGCCTACGAAGAACAACACACACAAGAATTAAAGGCAAACTCATTTTGCGCAACCCACTCCAAGCTCCTATGCAACACACTATCGTAATACTTTATGAAAACTGCATCAACATTATGTTCGATAACATTAGCAAAGTGGTTATCATATTCTTGGTCTATTTCTACTGTGATTTTCTAAGAATAAGTGTTAATCTCGCAAATCATGAATGAATGTCATGTCAAGTCGTAAAAATGCCTTTTTTATAACTTGCTTTTGATGTCCACACAGAAGGAGCGCAGTTTTCCTCTGTCGGGGAAGATGTAGGCAAACGGAATTGTTTATCCCCACCACAAGTTCCTTTGGTTGGATTTGAGAGCCATCATCTATGACACTTAGTTGTAGCCTTACTTTTTACTAAAAGTCGTGAACAGAAAAGTTTTTAGATGTGAATGGAAGGAATTTAGGATTTCTGCATTTTACTGTTAGATCATCTGTATTATGGCGAAGCGATCAGGACATCAGATTCGAACAGCGTACGGAGCTGAGGAAATAAGAATCGTAGTACCTTCGAGTACTTCTTGTTTAACTCATTGAACGAATGTCTACCACACATGTAACTAACAATCCATAACTTCGTGTTGTCAGAGAGATCGGAACTTCCATTTTTCTGAAGAGAACCGCTGCAAAGCCCTTCTGTAGTTTAAGTATTACAAGGTCCGACAGCAGCTTTTTCATAAAAGCAACTAGAAGTTTGGGTTGGTGTGATTACGAAAGTATGTTGATCTACCGTCATTTGGAATTGTCGTGTTAGGGATTATGCCTCGAATGTCATGGTGATAGGTATGTTTCTGATAGAACTCTTTTTACTTCGACACTTATTGCTTTTGTGCAAATTATACTCTCGAAGGAAATTTCATTGTGTCTATTATGTATACTTTCGGAGGAAGCATCGTTTCTTATCTGGAAAGAGTCTGCATTTAAATAACTGTTGGATCATCTATATTATGGCGAAGCGATCAGGACATAAGATTGGAGTGTGCGGTGCTGAGAATGTAAAAATACAATAAGATCCAAAGTACCTGCGAGTACTTCTTGTTTAACTCCTTGAACGAATGTCTACCACACATGTAACTAACAATCCATCACTTGGAGATTAGTACTTGCAATGTATCTGAGAAGATTGACATTCTGTAAGTTAAGTATCACAAGGTCTGACAGTAGCTTTTCCTTGTGTTATTACGAAAGTATGCTGGAGTTCAGTGACTTGGAATTATCGTATCATCAATTATGCCTCAATTGTGTTGGTGACACTTTATCTTTTTGCTGCAACACTTTTTGTTTCGACTCTTTTTACTTCTAATTCTCTGGAACTTATACTTTCGAAGGAAATTTCATTGAATGTATTATATCTACTATCGGAGAAAGCATTGTTTTAGAGTTGGTTTCCTATTCGTAGCAAGATCAACTTATGTCTCTACCATATTCTAGCGAAGCGACAATGGCTTGGAGATGTCTTTACTACTTTAAAAATTGTCCTGGACATACGTATTTTAATAGCCTCTTATAGCGGATGACTGGGAATGCAATCCCAACATATCGACATTTTGTTCGATCTGCTTAAGTACTTCTGCTGTAGTAATATCAACACAAGCATTTTTTCCACTTTTTAGCACTATGCTAGCATCTATGATTTTCCTTTTCTCAAATGTTTATTATTCGGCAACAAAATTTTTATCTGGATAGATAAACAAGACTGTTTTACCTACTTTTTTTTTATAAAATAAATAAAATTTAATAAAAATTTGCTCTTAAATATTGAAAAATTATAATTTCCATAAATTTTCTTTTAACAATGTTTACTTTTATTAGAAAATAATAAAATCCTTCTACCTCATCTCACTAGAAAATGAAAATAGTATCCATTAAATAGTAGAAAGTACCATTAACATTAATCTCAATATCAAAATCAAATTAAATTTTCATTTTTAATTAGCCGAACATAGCTTAGCTAGCCATCACGGAATTGGTAAATCATATCCAGAAACATCGTGCGCCATTAGCATTTCTTTTATAATATTTTTTAAGAAAATAACATGAAAACAATATTTTAAATTTATTCTTCCAGTTCCGCTATTTTGCGCCTGGTGTGACCGTTTCTTTCAGCATGGAACTATAATTTCTAGTGAGTTTTCTTTTTAATCTACTTTTGTTTTTTATTAATCAGAATCTTTATAAAAATATTGAATAAGATTAGAATAGATGAAATACTTTAATTTTCAATAGAAATAAGTATATCAAACAGAATTAAATATTTTTGTTACAATCATTTTTATTAAATTTGGGTCTTAGTTTAGGTTAGGTCGGAGTGGTAGCTCTGATATCAGAAAGCTCACATGAGCACGCATGGCGACCCGTTGTGATGCCACGGGTGAACGCAGTTTTGGGTTTGATGTGAATATTTTCCCTAAGTAGCCTATTTTTGGAATTGTACTAAGTGAAAGCATAGGGATCCTCTAACAGAGACTTCTGAACTTTAAGAGTTGACTACCGCCGTCTGTCGAATTAGTTGCCGTTTATTCAGTCTGTTTTTGTAAATCATTACCGATGACCATAAACAACAACATGTGTACGCACGTCTGAATGGGTTCTGGAGGAATTGGTAACTGACCCTAATTTGCATCGAAAAATTATCTTCACCCACGAGGCCCACTTTTGATGGATACATAAACAAACAAAATTGACGTGTTTATAACGATAACAATCCACATGTGATTAAGAGCGAAATAAAAGTCACTGTTTGGTGTGGATTCGTGGCTGGCGGTGTATTTTCTTAAAATGGCCATCGCTGTCAATGACGAACACTATAATCGAAGATTATCAATACCAGCGACTTGACGGCTCTAGGAGCCGCACAGGGGATAACATATTGGTTATTTTGAACAAGCACTTGAAAACATGGAATCTCATGTGGAAGTAATGTGAACTGATCTTCGAAATCGTAAGATTAATCCTGTTAGAAATTTCCTTATGAGGTTTTTTGATGTCGCAGGTTTATGTGAATGCATTACAAACCAAAAAGGGCTTCGCAGCTGGTACTACCCATACCATCGGTCAAATTCAACTTGGTTTACACATATGTCAGTAATTGAGAATTTGACATTTCGGATTTGCTTCAACTAGAGAGGCAGTGGCGGACATTTGTATAATTTTATATTCGACATAATATCATAATGGCCATGACACACACTATGTACCGCTTTAATTTTAAGGCGAATATTGAAAACTCGAAAATTCATTAAGACCACTACGTGCTCCTATACTTGCAACTTCACCCAAATTCTTTAACTCGCTGCGTCCTGTACTACCGTGGATACATTTGCTTAACAAACGATAACTTTTATCTCTCGCAAATATTTTATTTGTACTTTACTTTAAAAATCACGTTGATTTTAGATGTTACAACTCACTTCCGGTTGCAACATTTTGCTTAAGGGCGTAACTACATTGCAATACACAATAGAGTGTATATCCTTTATTTATATAACACTTGCCCATGGCATTACATCCGAAAAATCTGTTTCAAATCAAATTGTCTACAAATTACCAATTCCCTGATGATGTTGAAAATCGAATAAGGAAGAGCAGAACAATCAAAGTCAATCAATAAATGAATTTCTATCAGTGTAGACTTAATGGGTTTTAAATGCCAGACAGATTTCTGTAAAGGGATTCCCCCACTTATTTATACTTGCTGCACGTACACGTACATCATGTAAAATGCTGTTTGAAACAGCATCTCCTTTTTTAAAGAAAAGAAAAAAAGTTAAATTGAATCAAACCTTTTTTTCAGCTATTAAATCTACCAACACACGCTAATACTCTGTCTGTCCTTTCCTTTTCTTTCACTATCTCTCTTCCTCTCTGACACTTATGAAAACATGAAAACAAAAAAAGAAATTTTTAACGAAACTTGTTCATTCACTTTAAGAGCATTGCCAGTAGGGGGATGGCAGGGGTGTTAAAATATTAAAAAGGAAATTATAAAAAGGAAAAAGAAACAAAAACAATAACAATAATTTTACTGACAGGGACACATGTTGTGAATGATAATGTAAAAAAAAAATACCGGCTAGCAACACTTGATAAGTAACACTCTTAATAAAATATTCATGCATAATAATGCATGTGTATGTGTTAGTGTATTTGTGTATGTATGTATGCATAAGTTAGTTGGGAAATAATGCGTTGTAGTTGAATAATGCTAATAATAAAATAACAACAACAACAATAATAAAAACAAAACATAACAACACCAATACAAAATGCACGTCATATCAATATAACGGTAGAAAATATAATTCATTTTCCCTCTCCATTACTTTCTTCGACATTGTTACTCAGTCCCTTTAACAACAATACAGTGACAGAGAGAGAGAGAAAGAGAGAGAGAACGAGAGAATAAAAGCGAAATGAAATGACAACAAGAAAAGGAAATTATGTTGTTATTGTAATTTGCGTGTGTGTGTGTGTGTGTGGGTAACAGTGTTTAGTGTTCTTTTACAGAAACAAAAAAGTGTAAAGCAAAGAAGATGGAAAAACGGAAAAGAAATTTTATCAACCGCACTGTTATCGTTGTTATTGTTGTTCGTATTTACTGGCGAAAGGAACAGAAATAGAGAAACATTGTTAGAGTCACGCACCGAAATGTAAACAATACTTAGTGATAAGTGTTGTCAACATGTGGAAATATTTTTAAAAGTAAAATTGAATTGTAAAAATAGACGCTCTACTTAGTATTAAAGGTGTTATAAATTTTTATTTTTGCAACGAATCGAGATTTGATAAAGTTTTCAAATAAAATATGCAAAGTATTGTGTGTTAAATTGGCGGCAAAGTGGTTCAAGCAATTTTCTTAAGCTTTTATTATAGCAAAACTAGCACATTGTAACCGGCGTTGCGCGGGTTATAAAAATAACAATAAATAAAAATCCGGTTTCGAAACCGGCTTCTTAAAAAATGTAATTTTTCAAATTATTCGGAAACCGGTTTATCAAACAACTCAGTTTTTTGAATACTCAAAGTCCTAAATATAAATGCATGCAATTTGCCCGTTTTTGGCCCCTTTCTCACTTTTTGGACCCCTTTTGGTCCAACTTTTTAAACAGAACACCACCAATAGCTATTTGGAAAACTTAACCAAGCTAAATCGTAAAAGAATACCTTTAAAACCCATAAAATACAGCATTTATGCATAAAGTACTTATTTTTGACCTTTTTTTCTCCATTTGTCCCATTTGTTTTCCTTTGGTTCAAAATTTTTAAAAGATTTATAGCCTATAACCTGCACCGACAAAAGCTTGATCAATATCCCAAATTTCAAGAAAATTGGTTCAAGCGTTCTGGCGTGATTCGGTATGCACTTAATTTGCCCGTTTTTGAACCCTTTCCCCCTTTTTGGATCCCTTTTGGTTCTGCTTAAGAAACGGAATACCTCCAAAAGCTATTTGGGGAACTTAACCAAGCTAAATCGTAAAAAAGTACCTATTACTATTTTTTCCCCCATTTGACCCATTTTTTCTCCCCTTTTGGTCAAAAATTTTAAAAGATTTATAGCCTATAACCTGCACCGACAAAAGCTCGATCTATATCCCAAATTTCATAAAAATCGCTCCAGGCGTGATTGGCTAACAAACAAAGAAAAAAACAGACACTTACAGAAAGATTTATAATATATATTAGGATTGACTGGATTAAAAATTACTTCCATAAACACAAGACTAAGGACATATCGACGCCTCCATTTTATAACGTTCTAAGTACACTTAGAAAGTTTTTAATGATTTTGTGCTTTAAATTCTACGTTTTCTAACCTAAATACTGCCAAAATTTGGTTAAGATGCTCCCATCCGTTCCGAAGTTATAGGGAAAAATTTACTTAGAATACGCAAATAGACTTATGGCACGCGAAGACTTTGAGAGCTTATAACTCAAACCACACTTTTTCGACTTAGAATGTTATAGAACGGTGGCGTCAATATTAAAACCTGACACGATATATATAGACGGTCCTTCAGACGGTTATATGAATTAAGAGTTAAACTGGTCATATAAAGAAAAACCTTACTGCCTTTAGCCAAAATGACGATCTACCTTCTTCACTACCCACATTGTGTGTGTTAGTTTAATCCATGAATGGTGGAAACTACAGTTTGATAAATTTTTGAAAAATTTAATTTACTTACAAAGACAATTGCCAAAAAAAATTGTCTGAACTTAGAGTTGAACCGTGGGCTCACGTTTAGTAAACCAACACAGTACCTACTTGACTACGGCCATCCTTCATCTCACAATTTTATTCTCTTCTGCTAGGAGCTAGTTGAGAAAAATGAAAAATTATAAGGAAATTAGTTTATTTCTGAATCTGAAAAAAAAAACGCTAAATATTATGCCTTATGAATGCGTTTGCATTAGTAAACTCTGGGAAAGAAATCAGCTAAATAGGCATTTCCGCCGTTTACAGCTGATGTTGTTTTGTGAGTATAACTGATGGCTGATGTCCTCATTTTTAATTTTTACATGCATTGAGTAATTAAATAATAAGAGAAGTTCTCTTAAGAGAATTTCTAGAAAGTAAAGAAAACAACGACGATGATGATGATGTTTTCGATTATAATCAAATCATGATAAAAAGAGACACATTTTTACTCTAAAAGTATGCATGTATGCATGAAAAATATAGGGATGGGTGTGTACGTGTGTTGGGGAGAAACATTTTACTTTTATTTTGATTAACAACACACATGTTGTTGATTATTATTATTGTTGTTGTTGTTGTTATTATTTTCTATAGATTCTCATTTACGTTTGCAATATCGCATGCGCTAGTTATCCCAGATAAACCGATAAATTTTAAAATAACATGCGGTAAATAAACAAAAAACAAAAAAAAAAAAAACGTGCATATACACAGGCACACACACATACATACATACATACATACATAATGCATATTATGAAGAGCAAATGAATGAGAAGAAATAAAGAAAATGAAGTGGAATGAAAATAAAGAAACAAGACAAAAAAGAAAAACACTTTCTTCAAGCAGCGTAAAGTTATTTTTTCTAAATGAAAAGGGAATACACAAATACGGCATAAATGGGTATACGTGCGTTTGTGTAGTGTGTGTGTGTGTGTATGTTTATGGAGAAAATGGTGGGGCTGTTTGGGTTTCATAGTTGGAAAAAAAAGGGAAAAGGAATAACAATAACAGCAGTAGCAGCAGCAGCAATAGCAACAACAACAACAATAAGAACGGCAGTAGCAGCAGAGTGCTTTTTCTAACTAAATTGAGTACAATGTTTGGCAAAGTTGTGAGCAGCATCCAGTTGGGAAACGCAAGTCCGCAAGAAAATAACAGCTAAACAGAGATACCGTTATTTAATGAGTGTGACGGGAAAAAAATGCAAAAACAACATTAAAGATTTCTTTTTTTTTATACAATATATATTAAGTGAACAAGAGAAAAGGAAATGAAAATTTAGCAGAAAAAAAAAATAATTTTTTTTAAGAAAATTTAACACAAATAAAGGAAAAAAATTTAAATCATTTTATAGTAAAATTAAATAAATAAGGAAATAAATAAATAAATGAATAAATTAAAAAAAATATGTGTAAATAATTGCGATTAAAAAAAGTGTCTAAAAAGTGTCTTCTTGTTATAAATCATAGAAAAAAATTTATAAAAAAAAAATAAAAAATTTCCATGAAGAAAATCTTGTGAATCAAATGACACCCTTAGAAAAGAAAAACAAAGAAAAAAAGTGAGAATTTTATGTCAATTTTCGAATCAAAGAATCAAAGAAAATAAAAAGGAAAAACCTCCTTAAAAAAATGATTTTCTTTTTAGCTTAAATTGAAAGAATTCTTAAGAAAATTTTATAAACTTTTGTTCTATATTTACATTCATGCATACGTACATACATCCATACATATCTATGTATGTAGACGTATTCTTACTAAAGAAATTTATCTATAACATTTAAAATCATTAAATTTATTGCTCTTCTTGTTGTTGTTGTTGCTTACGTTTATGCTAAAGGTGAAAATTTTTCATACCTTGTTTTTTAACGTTTTTTGTTTTTCGTTTCGTTTTATTTTCTTTTATTTTTTTTTTTTGTTGTTTTTCTTTCCTGTGTACGTTTTTCTTACGAAAGTTTCCTTAGCCTATATAACCGTTAGCCTGTATGTTTTCTCTTTGCTTGCTTTCTCAGCTGGCCTGGCCCTTCTTCTCCCTTCCTCCTCTATTGGCAGACACGAAAGGGCAACATTAATTGTTTTACTTTTCGACTGGATTAGTTAGTTGTAACGAAAAACTTCTTTATTTAACAAGAAGTATAAAAGAAGAGGAAAAAATAAGGATACACTCTTTAACTATAACGGTGTTGTAATGCGTAGGTAGGCTGGGAAGTGGTATTCAATTTATTACTGTGACACATAGTGGTGCTACCGTTTAAAAATAGAAAATGAAAGCAACAACGTTCAGAAGTAGTTTTTTGTTAGCGCTCCAATGGAGACAATGTAGAGATTTTCAGTGTTACAGTGTATAGACTTTCGCAAACTTACTTAATTGGTCATTACAACCCTTTAGCTTCTAACACCACCCGTGTTGTATGTGTTAATTTTATCCAAGGAACCTAAAGTTTAATGTCGAGTCCGAACGACAGATTTTAGAGAAAACTTTGTTTTACTGATAGAAAGACGTCGCTTTGCTAAGTGGGCCTGCGATCGACTTGCAGAAGATGCCGATTTTGGCAAAGAAATCATCTTTCAAGATGAATCTCATTTTGATCTTGGCGGGTATGTAAAGAAGCAAAATTGGGCACAGAAAACCAGCACGCATACATTAAAAAGCCGACATACCATTGTTTGGGCGGATTTTGGTCCGGAGGCATAATTGGGCCATTTTTCTTCGAAAATAAGCAAGGAGTGGCCGTTGCAGTCAATAGCGATCGTTATCGGGCAATGTTAAACGAATTTTTATACACAAAAATTGAAGAGGAGAATATTGGCAACATTTGGTTTCAACAGGACGGCGCTACGTGCCACACAGCCGAAGCTACACTCGATGTTTTGCGCTCTGTTTTTGATCGCATTATCAGCCGCTGAGTTGATGTCATTTGGCCATCTCGGAGCTGCGATTTGACACCGTTGGACTATTATTTGTGGGAATACCGTCAAAGATAACTGTTACGCCGACAAGCCAGAGCCAATTGACGCTTTAAAGGACAATATTCCTGAAGTCAATCGATAATGAGCTTAAAAATTGGGCCGATCGTATATGCTGCCAAGGCAGCCATTTGAATGAAATTATTTTTCATTATTAACCGGAAGGATTCTACTTTCAAATAATAAAAGAAATTTGAGAAAATATTCAGTAGGTAGATCTTTTTTAAAGCATTTTCAAAAAAAAAAAAAAAGTAATATTTGGCGGACCCTTTACTGCCGGCTCTTTTCTAATGCAATACACTGACTACTAAACTATGACGACTTCGTTGGAATTACTTTCATGACATAAATTTACACGCTGGCCAATTAATCGATAAATATTCATGGCAATTATCTTTTTATTTGATAATAAATCATCGTTTTCGTTCTAAAAATAGAAACAAATAAAGTCATGACCTAAAACTTTCCAATACGCCTACGTATAAATATACAATAAAATGGGAAAGAAGTAATAAAAAAAAAGATTCATTGGAAATTACACTATTGACATACATACATATACATGAGAGTGTATGTGTTAAAGGATATACAATATAATATCATATTAAGAAAGCAAAAAAAACCGAAAGAATTAAAAGAAAAGAAAAGGCAACACAGTTACTACACTCTTGTGTTGCGTTGCGTTTGTTTTTTTGTTTTGCTTTCTCTAGAGTTTTGTAAAAAGAGTTGAGTTGAGTTGTAACAATTCATAAATTGAATGCTATACAACAACTACAACAACAACGACATGGAAGAGGTGAAATGTAACATTGAGATACAAAAACAACAAAAACTTAAACAAAACAAAACAGAAATAAATGAAAAAAAAAATTGTAATAGAATTTCAGGGCCTCAGGGTGCTGCAGTGGAGTGGTAATGTGCTAAGTAGAGGGGTTTCCTCATTTATTTTCTTCTATTGCTTCGGTTTTTTTTTTATTTTGTTGTTGTTGTTGCCATATTTTTTATGTCAATTTTGTTTTTTCGAACTTTATTTAAGGGATGAGCAATTTCCTATGTTGTTGTTATTGTTGTTGTTGGTGTTGTCGTTTTGTTTGTTCAACCTCTGCTTCTTCATGCCGTATTAAAAGGAAAATAGTATGCGTTTATTCATATGTATGTACATGGAAGACATGAGCTTTAGTGTTTAAATTTATCAGTTTAATAAACAATATTCGAATAAATTACATCACTCGACTTAACATGGGCTTATAAACACGAACAACAAAAAATTTCACTTCAATTGTTTAGAAAAATACAAAAACACGTTTGTTGAGCCTTAGATAAGGCTGGATTCTAAAACACAAAAACTATAGATAAGGCCGACTAGAATTACTTCTCAATTAATTGGACTTTAAAACCGTTTAGTCACCATCATGTTGTGTGTGTTACTTTAGAGTTAAAGGTACGAAACGAAAATTAGTCACCGATTCAATAAAATATATCAGAACATAAATATTTTAATGTTAATTCTAGTCAGACGCTATGACTAATGGGACTCACGACTCGTGGACACAATTTGCCTACACAACATGGCTGGTGTTAGAAGCTAGGTTCTAATCAAGACTGAAGGTCTGTTTTGACTAATTAAGTAAAGTAAATAATACCGTAGATAGTATGTTAGCAGACATCTCGAATAAAACGAAATATGAAAATTATGTCAATAGTTATCTGCCAAAAATTCTGACAGTAAATTAAATTGCTGTGGAAACTTGTGAAAAATCTGGCGTTCGGAGCCTGCTTCCCGCCACTTATGTATACAATTTACATACACAACATACATGTTGTGAGAAGCTATGCCGTAATTCTGGTTAGAGGGTTGTATGAACCAATTAAAAAGAAGTAGTAAATAAATAGGAGTTAGGCCTACATTCTTATATTACATCTTAAACGTATAATTTATATTGCTCTGTGAGTGCAACACTTCTAAAACATTAGCCCAGCCTTTGACAGCAGTCAGGTAACACATTAATAATTGGTGATTGCAACCCTTCAGTCTGGATTACGGCCAAGCTTCTCATGCCACTTATGTTGTGTGCGATAATTTTATGCATGAGTAGTGGGACCTACAGTTTACAGTTTACAGAAGTTGCCGAAGAAATATTTTTTCATATTTCGTTTCGTTAGAGATGTCGGACATGGTCTTGCATCTAAAAGCCAACTACGGCAATTTCATATGTAATTGGCAATGTCTGATGTAATTAATAACGGGGATTACTAACGTTAATGTAAAATATTGTAAAAGAAGTCCTTCAAAGTAACCTACAGTGCAGGAAGACTCGTTCAAGCAATATTATGGTAAGAAGGGCACTAAAGAATGCCTGTAATTAGGTTTTTAAAGCCTAAAATTATCATAATATTTAGATTATCATAATAAAAGTGGACTTAATCGACGATGACTTATCTTGCAGCGACCAGGACTAAATATGTAGTCGATACATTTGAAGTTTTTAATTGATTTTTTTAAATCAGCCTCGGTTCATGTTCATATGGATGATTCGCAGATTTTATTTGTATGAAATTTTTTTTGGAATTTGATTTTCTTGTAGTTTCTTTTACAAATTTATTAAAAAAAAAATTCATTGATGATTCGAATACTCATTCGTTCATATTTTATTTTGTGAATAATTCTTATTCGACTGTTTACCCTACACATAGGTGGTTTACTTATATGCCAGTTTCTATTTTATTTCTTATTTCCGTTTATTTTCTCACCTTATTTCACTCTACTTTTCTGCTTTTCTACTTTCATTTACACTTGGCTTTTCATAACGTTTCCGAGTTAAAGAAAATGTGGAGAAAAGTAAGGAAACGAAGAAAAATCTATCAATTGCATTTTTTGTTTTGAACATAAATTTTCGTTTTCGATAGAACATCATAATAAAGAACAAAAAAAAAAAGTAAAGATAGCTTTTCCTTCCAATTTAATGCTCTTAAATGAACTCTCTTTGCTCTTCTGTGTTTTTATATAACAAGCAGAATTCTCTTTTCGTACACGTAAAACTATTGCTATTGCTGTTATTCTCTTTCGGTATAGTTTTTCTTTAGTTTTTTTTTTTTAAAGAGAAAATAGCAAATTTTACTCTCTTTCATATTTTCCTACACTGTAGTGCTGTTTGTGATATTTTGTCACTGTGTGTGTGTGCCTGTGAATATAAATTTTGTTTAATATTTCAATTAGGCGCCTAAACATTTGCTGTTTCTATTAACTGTTATTACATGGAATTTTTGATTCGTTCTTTTCCACTCACATTTTTGCTCAACATTTTTTCCCGCCTTTGTTTTTATCTTTTACATTAACGTGAAATATCTATGTATGTATGTAATGAGTGAGGGGTGGTGTATGTATAGGTTACATGTAAACAGAGATAAAATTTTACTCTAAAGATGCTTTTGCTTCTATTGCTGCTGTTGGTTTTTGTTGTTGTTGTCATTATTATTTTTTTTCTTTACATTTTAGACAATAACAGCATTTTGTTGTATCCATTATCCTGTTGACTTTGACATTAATATAGTAAATGTTTGTAAATTAATGTGTTTATGTACATATGCTGTATGTGTTGTTTGTGTACCACTTTATCGCACACACTTTCGTCTCGTGTAATGTATGCATGTATTGCATAAACGCATACATGCATACATGCATGCCATGTTGTCGTGTGTTTATGAGAACAATTTACGCATAATTAATTTGGCTTCTGTTGTTTGTTATTCATTCAGCAATTATCTGTTGGGAAGACAGCGTGTTGTGTTCGTGTTGTTTTAATTGTTTTCGGCTAATTGAAGTGGGCATTTTGTAACTGTTTAACACGTTATGCCATTGTCAAGGTTATTTTTTCATGGAATTTTCAAAAGCAAAAAAAAAAAGAGAACAAACATGTTCGAATGGAATTAAAGTTAATTTGTCTTCAAGCTTAACACTTAAATTTCAATGAAGATGAATGACATGCCTAAAAAGCAGACCAAAAGAAAAATTATGCAAAAAATGTAATTATTTCCGGCATATATTGTATATATTTTATGATCTTTGAGAGCTATTATGACGCTGATTTTTTTTCTGTTATAAAATAACCTAGTCAAAGTTAAACAGGGACCGCCAAATAACTTTTTTATTTTGAAAATACTTAAAAAAAAACTACTGAATATTTTCTCAAATTTCTTTTTTCTTTGAATGCACAATCCTTCCGGTTAATAATGGAAAATGGTTGCCTCGGCTGGCCATGCAATAGCCTACATGATTGATCGATCAATGATCGATTGTGTGCAGCTGTATTTCACCAATGGCTTCACGAATATTGTTCTTTAAAGCGTAATTGTCTCTGGTTTGTCAGCGTAACAGTTATCTTTGACGGCACCCCACAAATAATAGTCCAACAGTGTCAAACCGCAGCTCCAAGTAGGCCAAACGACATCAGCTCTGCGGCTGATAATGCGATCTTCAAAAACAGGGCGCAAAACATCGAGTGTAGCTTCGGCTGTGTGGCATGTAGCACCGTCCTGTTGAAACCAAATGTTGCCAATATCTTCCTCTTCAATTTTTATAAACAAAAATTCGTTCAACATGGCACGATAACGATCTCCATTGACTATAACGGCCACCTCCTTGCAATTATGCCTCTGGATCAAAATCCGCACCAAACAGTGACTCATTTGGGTGGCGTCGGCTTTTCAACGTATGCGTGCAGGTTTTCTGTGCCCCAAATGCGACAAATTTGCTTCTTTACACACCCGCCAAGATCAAATGAGATTTACCTCTAAAATCGGCATCTTCTGTAAGTCCATCGCAGGCCCACTTAGCGAAGCGAAAACGCATTGGATGGTCAATTGGCTTCAACTCCTGAACCAATTGGGCTTTGTATGGCGTCATACCAGGTCTTTATGCAAAATTCGTCTCAATGATGTCTCCGAAATGTTCAATTGTTGAGAACGACGGTAAATTGATGTTGATGGCGCTTCACGCTGTCACACGCTTCACTTCACTTTCTGTCACAGCAGCAATATTCTCGGGTAGTACATACTTAATCACTTCACCACTTTATTGTAATTGAACTCCATTGGGAAGCTTGAAGTAATTTTCTTTGTTTCTCTTGTAATTTGGATTCTTTAATTTTTTTCTGTCATCATTTCCTATCTCAGGATTTCAACAACGGCTTCGATATCTTCTGAACAATGCAAAAAAATGTAAAACAGATTTTAAGTTTTATTAGACCAGCTAATAGATGTTAGGTCAAGTCTTCGTTGTCTGGAGGGTAGTATGTTGCATTATTACTCTACAACAACCGGTTCTACCCCCAGCTCGGACACCTGCAGCAAAATGAAAAAAGAAAAAATATTTCCTCGACAAATTCTTCTTAGTCATCTTCTGGCAAAAACTCCGCGTGTAAAAAAAGTGCCATGAAAAGTATTCAAAAAAGTTTGGGTCTTGCCACTCATGTATGAAATTTACAACTTAGATGTCCTATGAGTCATTTATGACTCACGGGGGCTTATTGTAATATGTGACTTATTTCTTTATACAATTTAATGAAACATTTGTGCTGAAACATTTTTGCAAATTCTAAGTGGACGTATAGCAAAATCCAAGCAATTTGTATGGGGACAGGGAAGTTTTTAACGCACTCTACACGGATGATGTGAGAAACGATGTCTTTAGTCTCTCTAAAAGCTTTAAATGACCAATTAAGTTAGTATTGGCAACTTCTAGAATCTCACTGTTGATTTGTTATGGTTATTCTATTTCAACTTTTGTGGTATTTTTATGTTGTTTGGTAATTGAAATTTAATTGGTTATTGTTTGCATCTACTATAGAAATTTCTTTTTTGTTTTCCAAGCTTTTTGTTCAAGTTTCCATAATAAACAGTGACTGTGTTTATGTCCGCGCTATAACTGGAAATCATTACTGGTCAAAGAGTCCAAAGAGTCTAAATACCAGGACAGTATTTCCTTTTTTCTGAAATTATAATGCACCTCATAAAGGATTAATATTTAATTTATTTAATCTCACATACTGCTATCCACCAACAATATGTTTTGCTTATTTAATGCTCAATCAGCCCAACTGGAGAAATCAAATGTTGAATAACTTGTTGCCATTTTTAATGTAAAATTATGGATATCGTTGTAGTACACTTCTTATAATTATTATATTTCATTTATTAAAATTTACAGTTATGAATTTAATTAATTACCATTACCATTAGAATTACCATCGTTCTGCTCTCACAATCGCACATAACCCAATACAAATTTAAATAATCACACATACAGTGCGTGCCAAAACAATAGGAACTTTTTCAAAAATTTTTTTATGTGTTCTAATCAAACAAAATTGGAAAAAAAAAAAATTGAAAATTGCAGTTAATTAATATGAATAAAAATAAAGAAAAGCTATATTATTGAAGTGTTGAAGCCTTCCTCCAAAATCATGACTGTTTACAGTTCTTGACTCTAAATTTTTTTTAATAATTTTTGAAATTTGTTAAGTCCATATTTATCACACATTATTTTTATTTTTGCTGAAATTTAGCATTGAAATCGTTTTTTATTAATAAACACCACAAATATTTTGCGAATTTCTTAAGAATATTTTTAATTTTTAGTTGAATTTTGAAAAAGTTTCCATTGTTTTGTCAATCACTGTACATACCTACCAATTAAATATAAGCACTTAAAATTCTCTCACACTCATACACATACAATGTACGTACATACACACATCATCACACAAAACGAAAATGCAAACACAAAAAATGAAAACATCAAAGCTAAACTGCATTGTACTGCTGCTGCAATATGGCTTGAATAAACATTGATAATACGTACTGTTGTTCCAAGGAGTGATAGCGAGAGAGAGAGAGAGAGAGAATGAGTATAAAACATAGAGCTGCAGTATAGAAAATTGTTATGAAAAATTACTTATAATTAACACTTAAAAACATAAAAATAAAAACGAAATCAGTTGCCCTGATATTTTTTTGGCATTAGTTCCGGCTTATTTGATCTTTTATTTTTTTACTATCCAACTCTATTTATTATTATTAGAATGCTGGATTTACATAAAAACTCCCAAATGAATGTATGTATGCATGTTTACCGTTCATTCAATACTTCACCTTATCTCCCCAGTTGCATGTTTTACCATGTTGTTGATAATGCAGTGCTGGAGATGGCAAGAGAGTCAGAGAGGAGGGGTTGAGGGAAGAGCATGATGCAGTCGTCGGCAACATAAAACTTAAATAAAATTTAAATATACAAACGTACATACATATGTACATACCACCACTGCACAGTGGTCCTGATTATATAATAAATTATGAGAATTGAAACTGTCAGAATCTATTACCAACAGAATATGACGTTTTGATATTTGCTAACGGCAATGTTGTCAATACTAGTGCTCCTAGAAGTTTTTATTTTTTTAATAAATACTTTAATTTAGCAAAAATTCGTTCAGAATTTAAAGAAAAAGTACAATTAAGGATAAGAGAGCAATTCGACACCATGACTTTTACATTTTTTGTTACAAACTTCGTTTGATTCTTCTTAAATCATGCACTTATTCACAAACTAAATGATGCAACACCTCTTAATTGTAATAGAAGTCAACCTGCAGTCTAGATAGGAGCAATTTCCAGGCTCATTTTTTCTGGAGAATACTTAACACGTTAGACATAAGTGGTATTTTGATGCTCATACGTAAATACGATCCTTCAGTTAGGATTACGACCTACTTCCTTACACCATTAATGTTGTGTGTGTGTTAATTTTATACATGAGTGTCGACTCCTAACGACAGATTTTTATTTTTAAAAAACTTTTCACGGCATATTTATTTATTTGCCAGAAATCTGCTGAAAGGAAGTCGCCAAAGCTACATTTTTTTTATTTCATTTTGTTGGAATTGTTTGATCTGGCGTTTGAACATACTAGACTACGGTATGCAAGTGAGTTTAAGATCGTATACCTATTTTGATCGTCCTATAAGAGGCAAAGGAGAAAAGTAAAATAATGGGCTTGGAAACAGAAAGTGAAAGAAAAGATACAAAATAAAGCAGCGAGAACAGCTAAGCGTTCAATCAGGATAAACTGATAATGAAGACGTCGTTGTCTAGTAGGTAGTGTGTTGGCTTATTTGACCCGAAGCTAGGGTTCAAATCCCCGGTAAGACTTAAAAAACGAAAGAGGGCTTCCTTTCAGCAGATTTCTGCCAAAAATTCGGAGAGTAAATAAAATTACCATGAAAATCTACTCAAAAATTTGTTGTTCGTAGTCGACTTTAAGCTGGCACATACAGCCACTCTTGTATAAAATTAACTCACACAACATGAATGATGTTAAGAAGCCAGGCCGTAATCCTAACTAAAGGGATGTAATGGCCACTTAAGTATGTAAACTGATAATAAGCCTCAGGGCTGCCTGATTACCGAATTCCGACAAATTCTCAACCAAAACCCATACCTTGTGTGCATTATTCTTTTAATTACAGCTTCCTCCCTACTATCGACTATAAAGCTTGCAGAAGTCCGTATTTATTTTACATTCCCATGAGTGACCTAACATCATAATGTCTCGTTAGGAAGCCAGTTAACATTCTCATGTTGGGTATATTGCAGCGATTCAGTTCTACAAGTCAGTTCTGAAGTCGCCGTGGTCTAGTGGGTAGTGTGTTGGCTTATTAGACAAAAGGCCCGGGTTCGAATCCCAGGTCAGACATCAAAAAACGAAAAATATTTCTTCGGCGACTTCCTCTCAGCAGATTTCTGGCAAAGACTCTGAGAGTAAAAATTGCATTGAAAAGCTTCTCAAAAATCTGTCGTTCGGAGTCGACTTTAAAACTGTAGGTCCCGCCATTAATGTATAAAATTAACGCACACAACATAAGTGGTGTGAGAAGCTAGGTCGTAATCCTGACTGAATGGTTGTAATGGCCAATTATGTATGTATGTTCAGTTCTACAACCCTAGATGCATAAACTATTTTGCTCTCGTAAAATCCTGATTCTTCATTCTTTAAGCTCAGCAGAGATTAACCTGTTTTCAGTCGTTTATTGTCTTCCATTTGCTAAATGAGACTCTGTTGTTGGATTAAAAGACATGAACATATGGTATCCATTCATTTGTTGATGCAAACGGAAGGACAAACAAAGGATCAGTTTGAAAATCTTCTCCATGATTTGCCATGAAAAAGACCTCTATGGAATTACTCATGTCGATTACCACTATCACATTGGTTTGTTCAAATTTTAGCTTAAAAAAATCCTAACTTTCAAGCTTGCTGGGACGTGCACACCGTTTAAATTTGCAATTGCTTAGTGAAATGCCTTTGTTGCGGGTATTTTAACTTTAAATACTGTTTTGTCCTGGATTAGAGGCCAAAATTCCTTCATTTCTTTAACGCACATTTCTTTTAATGCTGCATCCTAACCCACGGTGATCTGAATATCATTCAAAAGAGACCAAAGTATAGAAGATTCCATAGAAGGGTGGCTGACTGTTTGGGTGGTTGTGTCGTTACAACCAAATATCCCCAAAAACCCGGCTGTTGTTCTTGTATACGTATTGTTGAATGCCGTATACCGAATACAGAAAAAGAAAATGTAGAAGAAATAAAAAGAAACGAAAAATTTTGAAAACAAAACAAACAACCGACAACCAATTCAATACGACATTGAAAAACCAGGCAATGGATTTGATGGCAAGAGCAAGGATACACTGCATACAATGGATACAAGGATATATTTGCTTGTACAATAACAACAACAACAGCAACAACATAACAAAAAAGCAAACTTAAATGAGAGTATAATACAATAACAATTCACATGATGCCCATTTATAATCGTATACATTTGGGGGAAAAAAAGGTATACGAACGTATTGGTGTGGTGGTTGTATCTCGACTATACCAACCACGTTTATAATCTTTGTTTGCTGTATGCAGCTGCAGCAGCAACAGCAGTAGCAGCAGCAGCAATGGCATCACCATTAGTGCCACACTATAATATCACAGACAATATATTATAAATGCTTGGGCTAGAGATGGATAAGTTAAGTTGACTGCATAGATGAGATGGTTCGTTGGTTATTTCTCGTTGCCGGGCGAGACACGTTTTGTTGCAGAGTGGTTTGAGAGTTTTCTGTTGATATTTTCGGTTGTATTTTGTTCCAGTTGAAGGCTTAAATAATGATTGTATGTTTGTTTAATATTTAAAAAAAAAAAAAGATTCACTTTTTTTAAATTTTGATTTTTTTTTGGAACACTATGGTATACGAATAGCATATCGTCTGTCTGCTGGCTGCTTTTTTGTCTGCATGGCTGGCTGTCTGCCAGTGCTATAGACACTATTGTCTGTCCCTCCCTCTCTGTTACTACGTTATACGTTATTCGTAGTATTTGTTTACATTTCCGACCATTATGACTAAACACATACCATATACAGGCATACATACAGACATACATACACTTGCAGCAATAAAAGTTAAGCACATTTTTTGTCTCTTGTCGTTCTAGGATTTACCGTTTTTGTTTTTTGTTCTTTAACCGGCACAAATATTATTAAGACAGTTAAAAAAACAAGAAGAGAAACTCTTAATAGGGATGGTAGTCCTTTGGTCTGTAAGGGATTGTCAGTTCAGTATCCCTAAGGTTTGCACCATCATTTTCGTGTTTGTTGATATGATGTAAAACGATTTTATTTTTAACTTTTTAATTCGATAATTAACTTTTAAAACAAGTTTTTATTTTTGTTTGTATTTTTATTGAACTTAAACATTACAGTTTAAGGCAGCTGCCAATAGCCTTGAAAATATTTTGTTAAGGTAATAAATATTGAGTTTGGAAAACTTTTGGATAAAAGAAAAACTTGTACCTCTTAAGCTATGAAACATAAAGAAAGTTAGAAATTTGAGAATCATTATTAAGACGAAATTTAGAAATCGAACAAAAGAAGGCAAGATCATGATTTCAACTATTTGGTTTTGAAAGACAAAATCACATTGTAAAATTGAGATATCTATGTGCGTCATATAAAAGGAAATTAGTTATCAATTGGAATTGATAATGAACCTTGTTGAAGTCGCCGTAATCTAGTAGGTAATGTGTTAGCATATCAGATGTGAGGCCACGGTTTAAATCTCAGCAGTATTCTGGCAAAAATGCTTAAAAATTTGTTGTTCGGAGTCAATTTTGTACAGTAGATCCCTCCACTCATCTAGGAAATTAACACACTCGGCATAAGTTGTATAGAAAGCTAGATCGTAATTCTTACTGAAGGATTGTAATGACCAATTATGTATGTAATGAGGCTTGTTAATATATGTTAAGATCTCCGTATTCTAGTGGGTTGTGTCTTAGACGAGAACCCGTAGCTCAAACACCAGCTTCAGAAATTTACAACAATATGAAAAATATTTTCTCAGAAGAAATATTTCTCTCAAATTTTTCAATTCTGGTACGCGGAGCCGACTGTTGGCCTTGCGAATATTGTATAAAATTAATACATACAACATGGGTGGAGTACGAAGCTAGGTGGCAATCCTGACTAAAGGGCTATAAGGTCGAAATAAGTAAGCAAGTAACCAATAGTTATATGCAACAAGTTAACATAATACAACAAGCAATAATTCCGTTTGCGAGCAATAAGAATGTGTTCTAATACAGCACTGGAGGGTAGGTTGGATTTAAAACTGTTGCATATGATAGAGAGGATCCGAGCCATGTGGACTATGGTTTGTAAATTAGGTGACACGGCTAACAAGAGATTCATTAGGAGGCATTGTAGCAAGATAAATTCCATGGGCCAGACAGTTCGAGTACAGACGTCAAAATGAGAAATGCATCGCAACGAAAATAAATGAAAAAAACAATTTGGTGTCAACGTACTTAAGCTTTCAAGAAAGGCACTATTCTGCAGTATGGGTCAAGAACATGTAGTGAGACAGAAGCGGGGATGTCTGTCTTAGAGTAAAATATTTAAGAGTACATAAGGAAACTCATAAGTTTCTTCCAAGCAAAAATTGATGGCATTGAAAGATGTGCTCAATTAAGTTTGAAACGAAAGTGCAGACAGAGGACACTACTAATGGAGAATAGAATCTTTCTATAAAGTAGGAAGAGTGGCTTAAAACTGTATTTACAGATACAGAATAGAATCCCGAAATTTATCAGGTCAACAGGATGCTGGAAGACATTATACAGGTGTATAATAAAGATTAAGAGAGTAGTACAATTAATAGTCTGGAGGTGGTACTGTACTGTCTCTTTTCAGTAATAACTACATTCTGGTTTTTTTTTTACTTTCATCGATTTTGTAATAAATTGATAAAACAACGCTTTTGCGATGCCTTTATGTGTTACAAAAGTCCACAATTGAATGCAACGAATTTCCGTCTAGGAATCAATGATGACTGCTAATATCCTTTCCTAAAGTGAAAGAGTAAAGAGTACAAAGTACAATCTCAACTAGACTGACTGTACAAATACAATCAGTAAGGGTTTATTTTATGTTTGATTTGCATGATTGGGCTTTGTTTTGGACTGAATCATTGGATCATGGCAAGCGGTTGCTGATTATAGGCATTTTATCAAAATAACACCAGGCTATGACTTACGATAGTGAGTTCAGAAAACTTGGTTAGAATGTTCTTCTGCATTCATACATAATACATGCATAATTGGTCAATACAACCTACGTACAACCTGGTTACGACCTAAATTCTCACGACACTTATGTTGCGTGTGTCAGTTTTATCCATAAGTTTCGAGACCTACAGTTCAAACTCGACTCCGAACGACAGATTATACATTCGCCTTGCTTAATCTAATTCAAGAATATTGATTTATCAGGGTGTCTGTAGTAATAATTTTACTCTAAAACAACCCTCTTGACTAAGGAACCTTTATGCTTAAACAGTATTTTAAATCTTTTAAAAAGCCAAACACACCATTTCCCAGTATAGGGTGTAGACTATCAAAGAAGGATCTTAATGATGCGTCTTTAAAGGTAAAAAAAAACAGGAAAAAAAATGGAAAACTTTCTTTACAGTTAGGGGTGTGGATAACATGAATAATTTACGAAAAAACTTTTGATTATTGGTGGTTGCTGGTAACATCTTTAGTAAATATGGTCGTAAAAGAAAATCAAAATGAAAAAAAAAAAACAAGACAAAAGAATAAAAATCAACTGTAAATAACTGTCAATGGTCTATCCATAAAAGTTTGATTTTCTTAGCTTTTCCTTTACAGCAAACCACCACCACCAGTAGCACAAATTTTCCGATTTTTTGTGGTTTGTAACAATTGCTAACTTCATGTGACAATTTATGGCAATAAAGGAAAAATTTTGAAAATCATAAAATTGTCTGCCGTCGTGTTAGAAAAAAGGAAGAAATAAATATTAAGGAACTACCAAATAATCGTTGAAGTATTCTTAAACTAAATTTTGACTTTCCCTTTTTACTTGATGTTAACAAAATCAACAACAACAAGAAGAACAAAAAAAATAATTCATGCATTAAAACTTATTTTAATCGCATTTGTTTTGCCAAAAACCCATTAAAATTTGAAGTAAAAAGTGTGTGAGAGTGTGCGTGTTCGAGATTTAATGTGAATAAGTTAACAAAAAAAATTGTCGCATTTTGGCCAAAATAATAAACGAACGTATTGGCAGGAAGACAAAGCGGTAGTGGCCCCGTTAAGATTTCGATCGTTGGCGGTGGCCAAAGAGGTTCTAAAGTTTGGCGACGTGAACGTATCGAAATGACAAATGATCCTGATCTGGATGATTGTGCATTTTTATCAGGTAAAACTACATTTATTTTAATCACCAGATATTCCAAAAATTGCATTTAAAACGAACAAAATGTTTCTAATCAAAAAGAAATCATTTGGTGAAGTTAGATGATAGAGTCTAACTCAAGTGAAAAGGAAATAAATTTTATTTTATTATGTTCTATTATTATCCTGAAAATTCGGATGTTCTGTTATCACAACATAAGTTGTTGAACTACAATACGTTGTAAAATACGGATAAAATACAAACGATCAGTGCTTTTAAATCATAGAATATTTTTTTTTTATTAAATTTTGTGAAATTCTATGTTCGCCGACGAATCTTAAAGGTATTGACGAACTTTGTGTGAATACTTCTGCACTGTTTCGCGCGTTTTGTGAACGGCATGAATCACTCGATGATATTTCTTTGAAAAGGATAAAAATCACGCAACGTTATAGGTCAATGGCAGCATGAAATCGTGCTTGATTGCCAACTTTTGATTTCTTAAAATAGCAGAATTAGACTTGGTTGGCATATGTGCCTAAGACACAAGGACGGAAGACCACTAAATATCTTCTCAGTCATTGTTCGGCAATTGAGAACCTAAGAACGTCTTGAGTAGCCCGAATTAAGTGGCAATTTATGTTGGGCCAAAGACGATTTGAATACTTTTGATATAGAGTGAAAAAAATCAAAAAATTCTTCTTAAGTCTCTCGAGATAGTTGAGAGATGCCAACCAGGAGCTGTAAAAAGTAATATCGGTGTTACAATGGGACCAGTTGTAATCGATGTCACTTAAACATAACCCAACCAACCATGGATGTCCACGAGAGGCGGCACTATAAAACTATTGAGATGTTAGTTGGGGGGATAAATTATGACCATTGGCTTTTCAGATTGTGCGATTTATCCCCAACTAGGCTTTATTTTGGAGATACATAATGTCCCTCGTGAACAGGGCCAAGTCAAACAAAATTTCGATCTTGAAAATCAATATCAGCTGTTCTGGGTAAGATAATAATTGAACTACTGAAAAAAAGAAAACCGAAACTAAAGTTAATTAATGTTTTGCTTTCATTCACTTAATAAAAAATTTGCCAGTTATTCTCACGTGTACCTGTGGAATTTTGGATTTTTTTAAGCCATAACTTTAACGACAAACATAAAATTTCAGAATTTTTTAAATACTTCAACTATGAAAAACATTTGAATTTAAAAAAAATTTAATTTTATCTCCTTCATTGCACAACATATGAGAGTTACAAGCAAATGGAGAGTTCTGTCCTGCAGTACTTTATTCCCATACCATACGTTCTCCCTCTTATAAATTTTTAATTAAAAATATTGTCGTTTTTATTCATCATTTGGCGTTTCAGTTGTTTTATTGTTAACGTATTTTCATTTGTTTCAGGTGGCGAATCAAGTGGTGGACGACAAACACGCAATGGTGTCGCCGTATGTTCACAAAAACGTGCCCTCCTAGTGGCTGGCATTGTATTGGGATCACTCCTGCTGACTGCTTTAATAATTGCCTATGCTGGACCATCAAATGGTAAGAGATTTTATATTTCAGTCCATAAATATAAACAAATAAAAGCAAAATATACACAGAAAAAATAACAAAGTAAAGAATGATTGAAGCAATAAAAAACAAACAAACAAAAAAAAAAAGAGAGAACATGATTGACATTCACTCGGCAAAATTTTTTCCACTCATTTCAATTTGACTTTAATTTTCCAAAATAATTTTCATTACAAATGCAATTAATTTATTTAATATTTAATGTTTAATATATATAAAAAATAATTAATTTTTTTATTTCATTTTAATTGAGAAACTTAACAAAAAATATGGTTTTTATGTTCAATAACTTTCAAGCACTTATTTTGTGAGTGACAGCAGGACAATAGATTTTTTTCGTTTTTAATTTGATGCACATAATTGTGGTCAATAAATTTCATTTAGACATTGCCATTGACATTGATTTGCCCTTCACAATTGTTTTATAATTTTTGATTTTTTTATATGGCATTTTATATGAGGGAATGGTTTCATAACGTAAAGGTTTGTTTCATTATAATTTATTCTAGATTTGATGTGATTGCGAAGGTAAATGATAAAAATATTGGCAAAGAATTTAATTTTAAGAAAAGGATTTTTTTTTCGGAATCGAATACTGAACTGACATTAGATTATGTTATTTATTTTGAATATAATAACATTTTGAATCCTTTTTCGATTTTACATCACGAAACTGTCGATTTTCTTCATGGTGTTATAAATTCCCGATATTTTCAGATTCATAGATTCCCGATATTTTTAGTAACGATTTTTTACAGTCGCAAACAAAACCTAACACTTGTTAATTCTTTTTCTTTAACGGTTTCAATAAATTTATTATCCGGACCACAGTTGCATTTTGACTGCACTTTCGTTGTTAATGGTCTTGGCAATCACGGACTCATTTTTGTTTCGTATTTTGAATTTCTGGGACAAAGCATGTTACCTTAAGTCACCATTAAAATCTAGCTTGTCACACCGTTCATGGTGTTTGTGTTAATTCTATCAATGACTGTCAGAAACTACGTAGTTTGGCATGTAGAGTGCTGGCTTTTTGACGAAAGGCCACGGTTTAAATTCCAGATCAAATATCAAAAGGAAAATATGAAAAAAATACTTCTTTGGCGACTACCTCTCAGCAGATGGCAAAAACTTTGAACTTGATTTAAAAAGTTTATCAAAAAAAAAATTTTCATTCAGAATTGACTTTAAACTGCAGATCCCGGCACTCATGCGTAAAATTAACACAGAAAACATAAGTGGTGTGAGAAACTAAGTCGTAATCCTGGCTTACCGATTATGTACATACGTATGTACGTCAGAAGCTACAGTTCAACGCCGACTTCGAGTGATAAAGTTTTGAGAATCTTTTCATGACTATTTGATTTTACTCTCAACAGAAGACCTGCTGAGAAGAAACCCACGAAAGAAATATTTTTTTTTCATATTTCGTTTTGCTGTAAATGTCTAAGTGGGGATTTGAACAACTGGCTCTCTCTCTAGACTACGCCGATTTCTTAAGATAGAAATATTTTTTGTGTGATATATTTTTTATTATAATCTGGTTGATTTCGCGACTACAGATATTATTTTTTTAAGTAAATTTCCGAGCAGAGATTGTGGAAAGCGGGGAATTGCTGTTTGAGTCCTGAAATTATCCAGAAAATTCATTGATTTGCTCTGATTTACGTTAGTCCCTAAAGAACGTAGTCCCAACGTCCGCCCTTGTCCATTAATACTTAGGATTTCTGAGAGAATTCTCACAAGGATTCCGAGATATCATTGGAAATTGCATGGAGTTCGCTAGCTCCGAGATATTACAGGCCATAAGTATTCAGAATGTCTCAGTAAATTTAAATATTGCCCCCCGTTTTATGAGAAGGCTTAATCTCTTCGGCGACAGGAGATTATGCGCAAGATTGCTAGATTCTGATGGACTCGTATGGTCAGTCCTTAACTCGCATGGCCATTCATATCCATCCCAAAATATTTGACATTCTGCAAACGACTTCTACCAGTACTATGGGTTTGAGGGGGCGAAAGAAACTGTATTTCACCTTTCTAATATAAGGATTTATCTTGTACTGCGGAGGGTTTCCTTTAGGGAACGCTTGATCCATGAGTAGTTAATTGTGGCATCTCAATGAACTTAAATGTTTGCCTTCCTAAAAAGGGTGATCTGCCAGTTTACCTCACCTACCCTAAATTTTAACAGTTGCTTTGTTTCTTGCCAATATGATTTAAGCATTGTACATAAATCTCACGTCTGATGTTTGCATTTAATCTTTTTCTATCACTTTTTTTCTTTACCATTTGGTAACGGTTCGTATTGTATATTTAATTAAAAAAGCATAACCTCAATTTTATTTGTTATATTTTTGCGGTTTTTTAATATTTAATTATTCAATATCCTGGCGTAAAGGCAAACGGAAATCGCGTGAATTCAATATGTGCTCCTCTGTATTACACTGGTGTAGTGTTGTAGCCATTATAATATGGGGTTTCATTCATTATGGCTGCTATTTTATTTGTACACTAATTGAGTTGAATTGAATTGAATTGAATTCAATTTTTGTTGTATTCATGCAATATGATGATGCTGATGATGACGACAATATTTACATTTTTATTGTATTTCAGCATCAGTTTTTTTCTATATGAACTCCTGAGGTCTGTTGTGTAATGTTATCTTTGCTGTTACTGTTACTGTTGTTGTTGCTGTTGGTTGTTTTATTTTTATTTACCTTATAAATGCATTATTAATGCAGTTTTTATGTTGATTTCAAACTATACCCCGGGTACAATGATTGTAAAAAGGAATTTATAGACATCCTTTGTAGTTTTCATGTTGTTTTTGCTGTTGTTGTTATTGCCTTCTATGCTATGTCTCTGTAAATTTTTTTTCTGGTTTTTATAAAACGATCTCTGTTGTGTGCTAAAGTTACATCCTTTTGATGTTAATATAGGCGGCAATAGGTGTACAACAACACACCACAAAATACAGGGTGCTTTAACTGTACTATACATGATACATTAAAAGCACTTTCCTAAGCCCTATGTATAGATGGCAGTAACACACTGTAATTGGCTTTCAAAGCCATTTATAAGTCTTACATGCAATAATTCTAATGGTCGTTGTGCCTCTAGGTATGAGATAAAAATCGAGAGAAAAAAAGAAGAAAGAAAAAAAAACATTAAAAGTGATGGAAGGTGGGCAATTGCAAGCCGTTCGTATTGTTTGTTTAGCCACTTCAATTAAAAATTCTGCTTAATGCATTCATTAGATGTCGGTCTGTTTGTCTTTTGGTCTCTTCGTCCATTTGCCTCCTGTAAGTTTGATGGTCTCTTATGACATTTATTAGATTAAATATTTCCAATGTCATTGCAATATGGAGACAACATCCATAGCTCTGGGCATAAATTATTGGCTGTAGTTGGTGTAAGTGGTGGAGAATATAATCTTTAAAAAACTTTAAGTGCCATAGGAATTGATTATCCTGCCGTGTGGTAATTAAGTTTTATTTAAAAGCATTTTAAATTACTTGAAAATTGTAATGTATGTATGTATGTATAGATAATAATATGTATTGATAGTATACAAATTATAATTTCATGAAGGTCTTTTTTGAGCACTTTCTTCCTTTAAATTTAAATAAAGCTAAGATGAGATAAGAGATAACGTGGAAATGAAAATGCCGAAATGTCTAATTTTCCATGGCACTGGCCCCTGAATCAGATTAAGTTTATTTATGGCCTATTCGTATATATGAAAAAGTCGAACATGGTCGAGTCCACAACATCTCGTGTAGGATATTCAATGTGGCATGAGCTGTGTGGCATATACCGCTGTTGTCTTGAAAAAAACATGCAGTTCAGGTCCAGATTACTTAATTCCATCCTAAAGAGGCATTAAATTTGACTGTTTGATGCCTTTAACATATTTGCAAGGGTGGAGAAAGTATCATCGATCTTTATTTCTTTTTAAATTAGCCAGACATTTTTGTTTTTAAAAACAATTGTTTCCAACAAAATACCAACTGGGCATACTATGCGATTAACAATCGAATCATGTTAGAATCAATCAATTTGATGACAATTTTATTTTCAGAATTCCTGTTCATAAACCCCTACACTCGAGTCAATTTGACAGCTCTGTATTAATTTTTATGGCATCATTGTGATTGTCATTGTCGTATACTGTCAAATCAGCAAATCTTGAAGTATTGGAAATCAATTCTCAAACCGCTATTAACATGATATGAACAGATTTATTTGAGGAAATGCTGAAAAAAATTTGAAATTAATGGGATAAACAATGTAATTTGAAATGCATTTCAATTATCACCAGATTAAAATAAAAAAAAATTCATTCAAAAAATATTTCTGCCTAAAATTATCATTTTAAGCCCACAAACTTTAAAAACATCCCCGATATTATTACTGAATTATCCAAAAAAATAATATTTTAGTAGGTAATATGTTGGGGTGTAAGATGAGAATCCGTGCTTCTAAATCCAACTCGTTAAACAGTAAGTGCAGTCACTCATGCATAAAATTGACAAACAGCATGGGCATAGCTGCCAGATAGATAAAATCAAATCGTCAAACATTCCAATGAAAATGGCCAAAATAGTCAAAGTTGTTTTTTGAAATCGTAAAAAAATCGTTAGAAAAAATAAATACAACAATGTTTACATTTATAGAAATTTTGAGAAGGCGAAGTCATGAACATATGCTTTCAAGAACATTTATCACACTGTTTAAGCTTATAAATCAGTCAGCCTTGTCTGCAGACGCTATATGTTAGCAGAGAGCAATCGTGGTTTGAAGATCTCCGTTAAAAGATCTGTCGAATAATTGTTGCGTAATTGTTATTGTTTATACAAAGGATATAAACAGAGGAATAACAAAAAAGGCAGTTGTTGCTGTTTACATAAAGTTGTGAACAGTGACACACAGAATTCTGCGAATAATAAAGAATTTTAATTAAAACTGAACACAAATTTATTTTTATTTTATTTGCAATTTACGAGGTCATATTTTCAACGTTTTTAAAAGGTAAAAACGTAACAATATTTTACTTATTGTTATGCAAATACAAATATTAAGGAAACTTTTAATGTACAAAAGTGAAGAATTTAATGCAAATTTTTAAATTCTAAAAATCGTCAAAATAATGGTATAAATCGCCATATAGTCAATATGATATTTTTGTAGCACACAATCGTCAAAATGACGATAAATCGACAAATCTGGCAGCTATCCTCACTAAAGTCTTTCTTTAGGCATTTTTAGGCAGTATGTATTTGAAATGGTTTCAAAGGTTAAGGCTTATTAAAATTTTCGCAACTGTTTTAAAAGGGAGTTTCACGATTTAGATTGAACAAATTTTACAGATTGTAAAATTTTTTTTGTAACAAATTTGTACAAATTGGTTGTTATAGTGATATGATTTAGGACTCTTGTTTATACTTGCCACAGAATAAACAGCGTTCCATTAGCAATCTATTTGTCATGGCGGTGTGTTTTTTGTTTTCTCAGAATAAACTTAATAAAAGGACACACGTAATGAACTTGTATTATGATGGACTATGTTATTATTTTCTCTTTATTGATTTTGAAATTCTTATAATTTTTTTTTTATAATTTCATTGTAAATAACGTTAAAAAAACCACAACTCTATCGTTTATTAAACTTTTCAAAGAAAGCACTACCATTGCAATTCACAGTTTGGTTTAACTATTTATTGTGTTTGTCAACAGGACACTTTGTTTAAATATTTATATGCATATTTACAATATAGGCGAATATTTTTCATTCTTTTTTTTTGTTTTGTATTATTTTATGAAAATTCTTTTAAATTCTGTTTTTTTTTTTTTATTGAAATAAAAATTAAATCATTTCACATTGTATACACAAATATTGTAAAGATTTTACTGAAATATTAATACATACAAACATATGTATGTACATTAATATGTACTACAGTCTTCTATATATTCAATATTAATAAAGTACATAACTTTATATACTTACATACTTATTATCGCTTTACTTTTTAAAAACATAATTTTCTTCTTTTTTTTCGTATTTTATTTATATTTTATGTATTTTATTACAAACAAAACAAAATAAAAATAAAAAATATATTTAAAAAAAAAACTATAAATAAATAAATATCTCTATATTATGCTTGTTTGATTGGTAAAAATGTGAGTAAAAGCTGAGTTCAGTACATTTTCTTTATTTGTGAGTAAAACCAAACCAAACCAAAACTAACGAAATATCCTCACAATAATCATTGTAATCGAGACAAAAAAACAAAAAAAATATGGAATCAAATGAAATCTTTAGTTTATTTCTTCTTCTGTTTCCCTTTAATTGTTTTTATTTAATACTTGTAACCCATTTCCTTGTATTTTTATTAAAAAATAAAAAAAAGAAAAAACAACCCGATGAAATATTTTCTATATCTTTATATTCTGCTTTTAATTTCTTCTTATTTTTAGACTATTCTACTCTTATTCCATTATATTCTATTCTATAGAAACATATTTCGTACATGGCATGTTTGATGTGTCAATGTAAAATGTGTCAATCATTTACTATCCTGCCCCTATCATAAGAGAACTCCATTAAATCTCTTTTCCATTAAAATGAATATTTTTTCACTCAAAGTAAAACAAAAAAAAAAAACGAACAATAGACTATCAACCGTACAAATATATTTTTGAAATCTTTTTTAGTGAATTTTATTGTGGAAATAAACATTCATCCATCATTTCAATCTTTTCGAAATGACTTTATTTCTAGTTGTAGACTTTTTATGGCACTTTTTATACGGTTTTGCTAATTTTTATTTTATTTTTACCAATGAAACATTTTTTAAACGGCAATGTCTGTAGCAAGCCATATTAGAGTGAATTTACCTTGATCTGTAAGGAATTAGATTAAGATTCTCTTTAGCGCCCGTAATACTAGAGAACCACAACCTGATGTCAGATCATCCATTTAGTTTAATAGGCCAGAATTTAAGTTTGAAACATTTGTGATATTAGGCTGGATAGTGTAATAGAAAACATTCGTCAGTTCGAGTTTATAATAACGCGCTTTACACGGCGGGTACAATATGCAGACTTTCTTACTCAATCGGTCATCAAAATTATTTGGTTAATATTGCAACCTAAAAAATAGTGTCAGTTAATTTTATCCCTGAGCGGCGGTATATACTTTTTAATATCGACTTCGAACAACAGATTTATGAAACTTTTCATGGAAATTTTACTTACTCTCTTACAGTTTCTGCTAAGAGAAACTCTTTGATAGAATTTTTTTATATTTTGTTTGGTTCGAGTGAGTCTAATAGACAACACACGAATAGCCGGATTACTCCCAACAGGTTTTTGACAAAAAGTCTGTGAGTAAATAAAATTAAAAATAAAATTGTATCAAATTAAGACAGACAACAAGGGTGGCGGGAGAAGCTTGGTCATAATCCTGTCTAAAGGACTGTATTGACCAATTAGGTAAAGTAATAGCCCTGTCAAATGCCCAACAACAACAACAGGTCCTATAAACAAGTTTCCGAAAAATTAGCAAAAAGTTATTTGATAAAACGGTCAGAACGAAAAAAATCTATCGAGATCATATCTTGATGATCAGTTCACACCAACTCAAATCGACCGTGAAGAGTAACCGATGACGCGCTCTGTCCAAAATCCACGGCTAACAAGTTTTTTCTTGGAAAACTCATTCCAAATTCAACAATTTAGTTTGTTAATGATTACAAATTTGGCAGATATAGCTTCAACAAGATGGCTATTAGCCATTGACAAAGTTCGGAAGTCCTTTTTGGCAGACCCGATACAACTGCCCAAAGATTTATTAATTTCATATGTAAACGTATCAACGTATAACAATTTACATACATACATACATTTTACATTTTTTACTCATGTTATCCCCAATCAATTTCATTTGTAAACATACTGGCTGTCATTGTAAAAATCTCATAATTCTCGCTGTACGATTCACTTACAATTATTGCAACACAACATAAATACATACAACATGTGTACACGCCTAGATGGTGGATGCAAAATCCATGTACCTGTATATACATACATTAATGCCTACATTAATATACTTTTACATTACATGTATATATGTATGTATGTACGGGTATAAAGTATTTGCATCAGAGTCCCTTTCTCTTACAGTCAATTAATCAATTATTTGTTTTTTTGTTTCGTTTGTTTGTTCGTTTGTTTTATTTTTTAAATCCTTTTAATAAACTTTAGCTAAAGGGTCCGCCAAATACCGTTTTTTTTTTGAAAATACTTTAAAAAAAACTACTGATTATTTTTAATTTTTTTTTATTTGAAAGTACAATCCTTCAGGTTAATAAAGGAAAATAATTTCGTTCAAATGGCTGTCTCGGCTGGCCATGCAGTAGCCTACACGATCGGTCCATTTTTAAGTACTTTATCGATTGTGTGCGGGTATTTAAAAACAAGCAAAATTGTCGCATTTGGGGCACATACAACCCCCTCGAATACATTGAAAAGCCGACACACCCAAAACGAGTCTCTCGAATGGTGCGGATTTTAGTCCAGAGACATAATTGTGCCATTTTTCTTCGAAAATGAGCAAGGAGTGGCCGCTACAGTCAATGGCCATCGTTGTCGGGCCATGTTGAACGAATTTTTCTTCACAAAAATTGAAGAGGAGGATATTGGCAACATTTGGTTTCAACAGCACGGTGCTATATGCCACGATGTTTTGCGCCCTATTTTTGAAGATCGGATTATCAGCCGCAGAGTTGATGTCGTTTGGCCACCTCGGATCTGGGATTTGACACCGTTGGGCTATTATTTGCGGGGTGCCGTCAAAGATAAGTGTTACGCCGATAAGCCAGAGTCAATTACGTTTTAAAGGACAATATTCGTGAAGCCATTGGTAAAATACAGCTGCACACAAACGATAATGAGCTTAAAAATTGGGCCGATCGTATAGGCTACTGCATGGCCAGCCGAGACAGCCATTTGAACGAAATTATTTTCCTTTATTAACCGGAAGGATTGTACTGCATGGTCAGCCGAGACAGAAATTTGAGAAAATATTTAGTAGTTTTTTTAAAGCAATTTAAAAAAAAAAAGTTATTTGGCGGACCTTTTACATTTTTTTTTTGAATTTATTTATTGTAAATGTATGTCTGTATGAATGTAGTGTGTATGTTTTTAAATAGTTTTAATATTTATGTATGTTTTTTTTTTACTAAATTTAAATAATATTTATTTAAAAAGTAAACCAGCAAACATTGATTCATAATATTTGGAGAGGAAAATCTGATGTAAGAATTTAAAAGATACATTTCTGAATTGGTGGTATTGAGAAATCATTACTTTTTCTTTAATATGTGATAAAATACAAGGGTCATCCTCATTCTATAATTGTTATAATCGAATAAAAAAAATTCAAGATTCTATATTCAAATCATACTCGAATATAGCAAATGATCGTGTTTTTTAGGTTGGAATATGCCGACAACCAGAATTCACCATAGTCTAGTAGTAGTATTAACTTATTAAACGTGAGAAATATGAAAAAACGACGACTTCCGCTCAGCAATCTTCTAAGATCTGACAGACCTGAGATGAAATAAAATTGCTTTGAATTATTTCTGTAGGTCCTCCGCCACTCATGTATAAAATCTACAAACACAACAAAGTATTATAATGACGGCCTAACTTAACATGAAAAATCGTCTAATAAGTCAACGCACTACCTACTAAACAACGACAACGTAAAGTTTTTCTAGTTAAGGTTCTTTTTTCTAGTGAAATTAGCAGAACTGTACTCTAGTCTATTGTTTCCGAAACATAATGTATGTATGTGGCTTAAAATATACCTAAAATATTAAAGATACTCAAACCTCGTATGTGACCTAATAGTTTAGTTAGTAATGTTTGTGTAGTATATTAGTATGAGGGTCGTGGGTTCTATTCCAACCAAATACTCTAGTTTGTTTCACTACACCGAGAATATTGGTTTAGTTGCTTGGCTTTTAAATTAGCATATAATTAATATTGTAATATAATTAATAAATAAATAAATTAATACTTTTAAGGCCTTTAATTATAGGCTATAAAGCATAATAAGACCAAACTTCATATGTTTATCTCGTTAATTTAAAATTTTAAATTCATAAATGTTTGCTGGATTATTATCTATATGTGCATATATTTATATATAAAATTAATTTATTTAAATTATTTAATTTTTTAATTAATGTTTTCTTTTTTACGTCTGTAAAGTTTTCAATTGTATTTCCGTTTAGTCTTATAATCTTAATTGAACGTTAATCTTTATTCATGTCATTTTTAGTTTAAAACAATGTTTTTTCTGTATAATAAATAATAAAATAAATCGTATAATTTTTTTAATTTTATTTAATTTAATTCTTTATATATACATATATTGTATAAATGAATATTTTTATTTAAAATTGAAAGAAAGAATCGAAAAAAAAACAAATAAAACCAAAATAATTACTGTCTGTAGCCCTCATTTATTTATCTTAATTTATATACGAATTAATATACCTGAAAAGGATAGTTTTTGAGGCATTAATGAATTAACTTTTTGAAAATTTCATTTTTTCAGATTGTTCATGTGCCCGCAAATTGCCGACTGGTCTTCAAACGGATGAAGAAAATGTAACACAACCATTTAATCCGATTGCGACTAATGGTGAACCATTCCCCTGGTTAAACTTATCATTGCCAACATTTATAAGACCGTTACGCTATATGGTCACAATACATCCGAATCTGACAACATTAGACGTTAAAGGTAAGTCAATTACAATTTAAAAGGGAATTTAGGCTCTTTAAAATAATTTGGAAATTTAATGAAAATATTTCAATTATGGAAGAGATCTATTTGTTGTGGTATTAAGTACGGTCAGTTAAATTCAAGGGAGTTACCATAAGCTAGAATGAGTTTAATATTTAATCGAAAATCATAATGCTGGTACAACTGTGAATATTTTTGAAACACGTTGTGTCGATGCATTTGGGTTCGTAGTTTCAATGAAAATATTGACTTTGTTAGAAAAAGTGCTAAGATAAAAATTATTCAGGGTTAGCAATTAATGACACGTATCTGCAATTACTATTGGATTAATCTTACGAAAGGAATGGAATCTTACAGGCATATAAACCTACAAATAAACGTTAAACCGAAGTCTGCAATTTATAAGCTTTATTGAAAAACAAGCTCTTTGGAGGTACGTTAGTATAGCGTCTATGAAGCTGAACTGTAAAACACTAGTAATTTTAGTTTAACTCCCCACCACAGGGAGATATAAAAGTATTTAACACAATTTTTGAATTTATAAAATTGCAAGGCTTCACCTTTGTGTAATGGGTCAATTTCGACTTTCGGGTACTGTGCTTGTCTTGACCGACAGGTGCACGTCCTCTAACCTAAGGCTTCACCTCACAAGTCATCAGAATTTTGCTTCTCTCCAGAAAGGAAAATGTTGATAACGAATGGTATAAGAATGTCAGGCTGCACCACCATTTCAGGAAGAATAGGACTTAACCAGTAGGACTTAATCCAGTTATGTTGTGTGTGTGTTAATTTTATACATTAGCGGCTGGACCGACAGATTATTGAGAAACTTTTATTTAATCTCAGAGTTTTGTCAGAAATCTGCTGAAAGGTAATCGCCAAAGAAAAATTTTTTCATATTTAGTTTTGCTGGAGATGTCTGACCAGCGTTTGAAACAAAGGACATGCGTCTAATAAGCCGGCACACTACTTAATAGACTCCGGTGATTTCCCTTTTAATCAATTCATATTCAAAGAGGACGTTATTGCTTCATAAGTAGGCCAATCGCCCAAAAAAAAATATTTTGATTATCGAAATTGAAGCAAAACAAAGAAATATAATAAGAAGACTGGTTTAGTGGAAATTTAGGTCGGGCTTAGCGTTTACACTCATCGAGTTATGACATCGTGATATGTTGATGGTTATTTACAGTCAATTGCAAAAGCTGGTTGGTTGTAATCGCTATTCCAGGTAAAATTCTGAAAATAATTTGGTTGTCAGAATTAATAGCTTTCACAACGATAAAGTTTTCTTAAATAAACCAGAAGCAAGAAGTGTAGGCGAAAATTTCTTCACAGAATTTCCATGTATGTGTAAATGTGTAGACCTGAGATATTTGTCACGAAGTGTAATAATTCATGAAAATTTAAATCCTCTTCTCTGATAACAAAATATATTTTTCAAAAATTATTGTAATCATAAAAAAGAGACTTGAACTTAAAACTACTATGCAATGTCCAAGAATAGAATACGGGAGACCAACTCCTAAAAAATGGAGGTTGTAGTAAAGTTTGTGGTACGGTATATGCAAGCTTAATTATCGATTCGCAGTTTCTTGGGTTATTTACTTCCCACAAACGGCGATTCATTTCAAGGTAACACTTCTTATCGATTGTATAACTTTGTGATAAATTTCACGATAGTTATCGAAATCAGTATTTAAACGTTATCTATGCATTCAGTTTTCTAGAGTGGACTTCATCAATTGCTATTGTGTATACGCCACAAAAAACTTAAAATCATTAGCAGAAAAAATCAAATTAGATACAAGCGTAGAGTATTATATTAAGTTAGTATATTACATACATTATTTAATCGACCATTACAACCCTTTAGACAGGATTACGGCCTAGCTTCTCACACCACTCATGTTGTGGGTGTTAATTTCCTACATTTCTTGGCTGGACCTACAGTTTAAACTCAACTCCGAACGACAGATTTTTGAGAAACTTTTTCATGGTAATTTTATTTAATCTTAGAGTTTTTGCCAGAAATTTGCTGATAGGAGGTCGTCGAAGAAATAGTTTTTTATTCATATTTCGTTTTTATGTCTGACCTAGGGTTTGAGTCTTGCCCTTACGTCTAATAAACCAACACACTACCTACTAGTCTACGGCGACTAGTATATTAAGGCTACTAAATATGGAAGCTAAAACGTCTTTGGGTGAATATTGTAGGGATTTCCAATAACGAGAATGTGTTTATTTCTGATAGGGTTGGTCACCTTTTAATTTTAGTACAAATATCTCTTAATGATTATTTGTTTTACTCTTATTAAGTATTAACATTTCTCTGAATTATTCTAATTTTCTTTTCTGTCTTTATTTTTTTTATTCTTTGTAATATTTAAGGTCAAGTGACTATCGATCTATTTATTGAAAAGGAAACACATTTTATTGTGTTACATATACAGGATCTGAATGTCACAGAGAAGGTGGGTTTGTTGTTCTTTAGCATTTTCTTTTTTTTCCATATTTTTAACACAATCATAATCATCTAAATGACGTAGAAAAGGTCAATTTCATTCGATTTATTTTTGCTTTTTGATTATTAAGCAAATTATTCTGTTCCTTTTATTTTCTTTCCTTTCTCTTCTTGTCTTTACCTTCCTTTGTATTCAATTCTATACGTTTTTTTTGTTGCCTTATTATGTATGTGATGGGATGGCATTGCAGGCTATCGTGCCTTTGGGCAATAGAGGAAATATCATTAAAATCATCAAATTCTTAGAATACCCACCTAGACAGCAACTGTATATTGAAGTAAAAGATAAACTAAAAAAGAAATCCAATTATACACTCAACTTACGTTGGTATTCAAAATTAAGTCCCGAACCAGAAGGTTTCTATGTGGATCAATATGAAAGTTCAAATGGCATTGAGAGGTAAATAAATATTCTAGCAATTGTTGATGTTGTTCTTGTTGTTTTTGTTTATTATAGATAATATTGTTGTTGTTTTTGTTGTAGATTATTAGCTGCCACAGTGTTTCGACCGAATGGCGCCCGCAAAGCCTTCCCCTGTTTCGATGAGCCGCATATACGTGCACCCTTTAGGGTGTCCGTGTTTAGAGATCGTTTCCATATAGGCCTCTCCAATTCCATTGTACATACCACAGAAGATGTAGGCTTCTATATGGGCACAGGTTTGGTAAGTTGAATTTGTTTTTAAAAGTAAACACAATTGATTACGAATCTTTTACGCGGCATTATTGCAGTTACGTGATGACTTTATAGAAACACCACCCCTGCCAGCTGATGCCGTTGCCTGGGTTGTTAGTGATTTCCAAAGGGAATCATTGCAGCCCTCTGCGGCCTATTTGCCCACCACACCAACACCGCCCTATGGCTCGGGTGGCAAAAAATCTGCACAATTAAACAATTACACCCAACAGAAGGAGAAAAAGCCGCCAGTGCGTAATATTACGGCTTTAACGCACTCTTTAAATTTGAATATTTTGGGTAGAAATCAAACTACCACAACGACAGTGTCACCCTCCAAGGAGTTGGATACCAAAAATCTAACCGCCCTAAGCCAATCAACAGGTTCTACCATTAAAAGAGCTCCTTCATATACATTTTATGCTCCGCGAGACTTACTGCCCAGATCGTCATTTATTTTGCACACTTCAAGAGATGTCCTGGAATATATGCAAACCTGGCTGGATGTCAGTTATCCTTTAACGAAAGTCGATTTTGTTGCATTACCCTCATTAGATCGTAATATAATATCGTCTTTGGGTTTGGTTACCCTGAAGACATCTTTTCTCACTGAACCCGAGTCTATAACAACCGTACAATATCAGCAGAGTGCTCTCCTGGTGGCCGAGGCAATAGTTCGTCAATTTTTTGGTGGCATAACATCAAGAAAAGTTCTCAAGGATGTATGGCTATGGGAGGGTCTCATCAAATATTTGGGTATTCATACGTTGTCGCCTTTACAAGAGAATTGGCCTTTAAGGGAGATGTATCTACTCAATATGGCCACAGCCGCCTTAGATATCGATGCCATACAGGGCTGGGACAGCATAATGAATGGCACCAGTCATGATGGCAACAATGAGGATTTCTTTATACAAAAAGTAAGTGTAGACGCCTTAAAAAATATTAAAATTGAGTAAAAATAATTAAAATTTTGTATTTATTTCCGTAGACTGCCGCTATATTCTCCATGTTACATACTGCTATAGGAGAAGATCGTTTCAGAAGTTGTTTGGGAGGTTTTCTTAAATTAAATCGTTTTAAAACTGCGGAGCCCTTAGACCTGTGGACTATTTGCACAAAGAAAGCCAATGGTGCTAAGAATATTAAGGTAAGATTTCAAACGATATAAGTTTTTTATCGATTTTTTTTCGAATTTTTGAATCATTAAAAATAATGAAATTAAATTGAAAATCAGAAAGAAATCATTGTAGAATGAGGAAATCCAATGCAAGCAAGACAATGCTAAGTTTACTAGGGAAATATGAACTTTTTTACGTATTTCGATGCGTATTGTTGAAAAAAAAAAACCTTAAAAGATACAAACGTTAACAAAAAGACACTTTTGCGAGGTGCTAAATTAAGAACAAGTTAAACTGCCCAGGAAAATGTATTATAAAGGGTTCTCCAATATTCAATTATTAGATAAAGCACACATAAAATTGTGACTTTGATTAAGTTTTTATTTCATTTTAATGCTTGTCATGGTTAATGTCATTTAAATGATTGTTGGTCTAAATTTCGGGCTGCCCTGTCAGCGATAACTTGACGAATACCATGGAAATGTGCCAACATTAAGAGATTATTATTTCGACAAACGGTCTCTAAAGTAACCACACAAAAGATATCTAACAATGTCAAATCGCATTTCGCGTTGGTTTTTGCTCAACACAGTGGTGTGGCTTTATACATTTTTGAGAAAAAATATAAGGAAAGGTGTTAGAGCGTTGAAAATTGTCAGTGAGAATTTTACAAGGAAAAGAAATTGAATTTTATCAAAATAAGACACACCCAACGACCATTGTTGTTTCAATTGATATATTTTTTTGGATGAAGGTTTATTTAAAAAGCCTTTACAATCATTTAATCAGGACGAACGACAGATCTGTGAGAAACATTTCATAGCAATTTTATTTACTTTAATAGTATTTCCTAGGAACTGCTGACTGGAAGTCGCCGAAAGAAATATTTGTTCCTTTTTTCATTTTGAACCACGGGAGCACGACTCGACTAAGGTGACCTCTAAAGACTATAATACAGAGCAATAGTAATAGTCTTTATCTTCTTAATATAACCGAGTGGTAACGAACTTTATTCCTAAAGAAAATTTTTTTCGATAAATCACTGTTGGAAACCTGTTGCTTTAGCACCCAATTAGCGGCAGAAATACTTGATAAAGGAAGTAATATTATTGAGGGCAGCATAGTAGGTTAGGTTAGGTTGGTGTGGTAGCTTTATACTAAAAGCTCACTTGAGCTGTGGTGCCACAGGCGAACGCAGTCCCTGTACTGTCAGCGCAAGGGCTGTATATTTAAAGCACGACTACCCCACGCTGGAAAACCAGTTGGAGAGCCAAATAACCTATATCTGTAACTCCTAAGAGGTGGGCATTGACATAGAAAGTGGATAACAGTTTCCTCAGCGGATCTGCATCCACGGCACAGAAATTGTTAAGTGGAATTCTTTACTCGTGTCTACCCATAACACAGAGGGCAGTATAGTAACCCAATGAGAAATTATTTTATGCTCTTTAATTTTAAGGCAGAAATATCTATAAAGTGCAACATACTTGTACTGTACTTTTCATTTTCAAATGGTCTTGCATATCTAGTCTCCAAGTCCTACATGAAGCAAAATGGTTTTTTCTTCCATATTCGTTTATGTGCACTTCATAACTTAAGTTAATAATATTTTCGGTTTGATTATTTATTTTTAGAAAATATTTTATGAAAATTATTTTTAACATTAACTGTCTTCCTTTGTTTTTCCAGGACATGATGTCTCTATGGACTCATCAATCTGGTTTTCCTTTGTTAACGGTAACAAAGCTGGGCAATAAAGTCACCATATCCCAAAAACCCTTTAAACCAGCCGAATTTTTAGCAATACATGACGAAACTTATGATGGCAATAATTACAATAAAACAACCGTTAATGAAACCGATACAGCAACGACATCGACCACAACCACAGTGGCTCCTACTGCAGCTAGTAAACCGAAACCTCCACAACAAATGAAATGGATTTTTCCCATAACGTATGTAACCGATATTAATAATCAAAGTGAAACGTTATGGATGCAAAATATAGATGGTAAGTCAGAATTTATTTTAATTTCCAGTAAAATAATTGAAAAACAACTTTTTTCTGCAGTTAATTTCAATGTGGCGGAAAATGTCAAATGGATCAAAGTAAATGCCCATCAAACGGGCTATTATCGTGTTTTATATAATGACGACAATTGGGCCAATATCATAGAGGATCTATTAAATGATCCTGAAAAGTTTACGAGTGAAGTAAGCATGCTTTTTGAATTTTATTGCGGTAATTTTAATTAGAATTAATTTCTTATAGGATCGTTTGGGTTTTTTATCTGATGCTTTTACACTCTGCCACGCTAATTTGCTGCCATGCGAAATAACCATGAACATGATCCAGTATTTACCAAGTGAAACAAATTGGGGTCCTATGGCATTGGCGTTGCGTCACTTAGAAAAATGGCGTCGCATATTAAAATATTCAGAATGTTTTCTCATGCTTTCTGAATTTATCAAAATGAAATTGTCAACAGTCATCGAGAAAATCGGCTGGAATGATGAAGGCGATGAAGCGACAAGGTAGGAATTGATTTTTTTCGGATGATTTCGAATCGATAAAGATAAATTTAATTGCTTATTACGAAATATTTAAAATTATTGCGTATGATTAATAACTTTTGTAGCTTTGTATCTTGAAAATTCAATAATTGTCTTAATTTCTCCAAAATAGATTAATGCGACCTGAAGTTCTTCTGGCATCTGTTTTATGGGAAGATATCGATAGTATAACAAATTCAAAAAAGTTGCTAAATCAATTTCTATACTACAATGGAACAGCAATACCACCTAACCTAAGAGAGGTAAGCAAGAGTCTTACCATCACAATACATAAAAAAATAAAATTTTTTTCCTTATCTTATGATTGCATTACAAAAAGGTCGTTTACACGGGTTCAATTCTATCGGGCGAATACATTTATTGGCAACATTGTTGGGAACGTTTCATAACGCTACAGCGTACATCGGAAAGTTATGTGGAACGTATGCAATTACTAAGAGCATTAGGTCGTACTAAGGACGCTTGGCTACAGAATCGTCTGCTGTCACATGTTACCATGCTGCCTACCAAAGAAGTGGTACAAGTTCTGCAAGCTATAGCAGGTACACCAACTGGTGGTGCTATGGCCTGTAGATTTCTGCAAGCCAAATGGTTTGATTTAGAATCGCGTATGGGTCAAGGTACATTAGCTTTTGCAAAAGTTATATCGGCCATAACACAATATGGTGCTACAAAATTTGATTATGATGAGGTAAGTGCAACGATTTTGCAGCATAAAAAAATATTTTTAAATCCTCATTTCTGTTTGTGCAGCTTAAATCTTTAGTGCATCGTTTTGGCAGAGGTCCTGGTATGGACGTCTTAAATATGACTTTAAGTAGTGTAGCCTCTAATGTTGAATGGGTAGCTCGTTCGCAAATATCACTGTATAAATGGGTTGAAAGTAATTTACATTCCCATTAAAAATAAAAAACAAAACTCCTTCATATTCTCATATTTTCTCTCTCTCTCTCTGATTCGGGCGTTCACACACTCATTTACTTTAGGTGTTTAAGAATAAATTTCAACAAAATAAAAGAAAAAAAATCTTGTAAAATCTGTATAGAATTATTATCATCTTTTTAACAAACAATCAAAAGTATAATTACAAAAACAAAAAAATTTAAAAAGAATCATTATTTGTACTTGAATCAAACACACTAATACACTACTTCAATAATTATTAACAAAAAAAAAACAAAACAAAATAATAAAAAAGAAGACAAATTAATATATTTTTTAAAAAATAAGAAAACAATTTAAACAAATTAATACATAATAAATCCTCATTTGTAATTGTGTTCCTTTGTAATTTACAACAACAGCAACAACAAATTACCACAGCTAAAAGAACAAAATTTTTTTGAAATTTTAAACATTAACAATTTAAGTTTACACTGTTTCCAAATGTAAATAATTTGTTTTCAATAATTCAAATGATTTAAATTCTTCAATACAATTTTCAGCAACCACTCTTTGCTTGATCGTTTCATCAGTAAAAAATTCGAACTTAAGGGAGTGTCTTTAAACGACTAATTATTGGCTGAAAGGAGCTTTCTTTATACCCTACGGTAACCTTGTTTCATAGTGTCATTCAAGAAATACAAAGCAGAACAGCCACTTTTGTATACGCGGTTTGTACGTGTAATCAACGAATTTAATGTCAACATTTCTTACTTTACACAGACGATAAGTGTTCTTAGACGACAAGTGTTCGATAGCTTTCAAACAATCTCCAAGGATTCCAAATTGCAGAATAAACTGGTGTGTCTACCTATGTCTCTAGGCAAATATAGAGAACATATTCGTTGTAAGAGCACGAACCTAACCTAACACATCGTGAAATATGAGAAATTCCTGACATTAAATGAATATCCATAAAATTCTTAAAACGTCTAATAAGTAATAATGACGGCAACCACTTTCATTAGCAAGATAATTGGATATGTTACCGTAAGGTTATCTATTTTGAAGTTGTGACAAAAGATATCAGATGCTACTCTTAAGATATGCTTGAGAACCGAATTTTGGTAGGTCCGCTTAAAGCTGATTCTTCCACTAGCCTCTTCAAAAACTAATACTTTCTCATTCATTGTATTTCACGTACTTCTTCTCATGACCCCATATGCAGATTCATGATTCATAATATTGTTGGATATAAGTTGTATCCTGTTTGTAGATATTTTCTTGAGATACAGACATTTTTAGTTTGTAATGAATGTTTGAAAGTTTGGATTCACGTGGTATTAGAATTCAATTTTCGACCAGACCACAAGTATACTTTTTTCCAATTCTGATAATTCGATAATGACAGTGAGAATAGATACACTGACACGAGATATTCCTTGCAATCTAGTTAATTGATATGATTCCTGTTCAATTTAAGACAGAGGAGACTGGCTATAAAGCATGTTCTTATCCAAAGACTTGTCAATGGGTAATACATTTCTTTACCTAATCGACAGACAGAGATGTACCCACTTTGTATTGTGAAATTGGTAGGATTCGACCTGCTCTAACAAATTTATCTGCAACTCAATCGGCATGCCTTTTGAAACAAGAATTCGTAAAGGCTAACACAAAACTCACAAACGTTCAGGACCTAAAAGTTGCACCTGAAAGACACCAGATTATCGCTTGATTGCCAGGGAAGATACAAATTCCAGTAGTCTAAGGTTCTTTTCTTAGGGCAACTATAGATGTGTGATTTATGCCAATTATATTGATCTGAAACATACTGCAGTAGTCAGAGTGTATGCCTACTAAGCTTAGGTTCTAGTTGAAATATTTACAACCTTCTCAATTCTAAAATTTAAAAACCATTTGTGAAGGCTACAGAATCCACCAAGCCGATCATATCAGAGCACCAATACTTGATATTCTAGTGTGAAATCTTCTATCTAAATTCTGGTTACTTAGAACCTAGTGAATCTTCAAAAGAATAGAGGAGTATCTAGGCCATTAATTAGCGTACAGTGTATAACAATTACCTTTTGCTATAAATTGGTGTTAAAGACATGAAGAACGTTATATTTCTTTATACTGAGTTAGAGCACGGGATTTGGAACGCGCTTTTGAACGCTGCATTATTAATGTTTAAGAATTGTATAATGATCATTAGAGAGTGCAATATAAACAATCATTTTGAAACGATTTGTTTTGAAAAAAAAATTTCTAAAATTATTTACATTTGGCAATACTTTAGAATTATTTTAAATTCTATAATTTTTGTTTTAAATTTTATTTTCATTATATCGATATTAATTTAATTAATCTCATACAAAACATATAAAAAAATATTTTGAGAGATCATACTTCAAATATTTTATACACTCTAGGGCTGATTGGTAAGACAAACGAACTATTTCTTGTAGTTGGAATTTAAATTTATCATATCATATTATTATATTTATTAATTATTAATTATTATATTCTAATTATATTTATATTTTATATGTATTACATGCATAGAAAACAAAACAAAACAAAATAAAGAAAACAAAATAAAAAAAACATAAATTAAAAAAGAAAAAAATTATTATATTTAAACACCATAAATAAGTATGTATGTATGTATGTTTTTAGTTTATACATCAACTATTAATTGCACTTGTTTTCTTAACAAAATTAAACAAAAAAAAAACCGAAAAAACAAATTATAGAAATTATAAAATTTTTCTTTTAATATTAGAATTATTAGTTAATTTAGGAAAATTTTATTTTTGATTTTATTTAAGAAATTTCCTTAATTTAAAATTTTATTAAAAACTCATCATAAAGACATATTTTATATGTGTAATATAGCTAAATATTTAAGTATATGGTAAATATATTTAACAATTTAATAATATTAAGGAAAAAAAATCATTAAGAAAAACATAACATTTCATTTAGAATTTAATTTTATTAAAATAAGTTGCGAGTAACTAATATTATATACGTATGTACTCGTACGTCATATTATATAATTAAGAAAATGTCTTAAAACTGCTCATCATTTTAAAATAGAATAAATTTTTAATAGAATATTTTTAAATCTTAATTTCCTTTTGAAAAAAAGCTGCAATTATACATATATAATATGTAAACAATTTAAAATTATATATTTTCCTTCAGATTGATATAAATATGATCGATGTAAACGATCACCTTGCCTAGGTTCTCTTATTCGGCTGCACCATAAGCCTTAATTTTAATAGAGACATATGGAACATTATCTATCTAGTCCACTGAGAAGAACTGTTTACAGCCCTTTTAAACTCGCTAAATATTCAGGCAAGAAATATTGATGAATGTTTCTTTACTTCGTTTCGAGATGTCCTATATTCTACTACAATAATGGTAGTAGATAGAAATGCAATATTTCAAATCTAAAAAAGTAATTTTCGGAAAGATCAGGCTTTTCCAACAAAACAAAATATAAAAAACAAATATTTCTCCGGCTAATTCCTCTAAGCAGATTTCTGGCAAAAGGTCTGAGAGTAAAAAGTGAAAAGTTTATCAAAATTCTGTTCTTCGGAGTCGCCATAAGACGGTAGGTCTCACATCTACTGTATAAAATGATCACACAGAAGTATAAAATTAACACATAGAACATAAGTGGTGTAAGAATTTAGATCGTAATCCTGACGAAAGGGTTGTAATGATCAATTATATATGTATATATATTATGTGCATAGCTGCCAGATAAATAAAGCATCAAATCGCCAAATATTAGAAAAAAATCGTCAAAATCGTCATGGAAATCGTAAAAATAATCGTCAAATATATGGTATAAAAATTCAGTGTGATGTTCGCTAGAACTGACACATTTTTTTAGCTTCTTAAAAGAGTGCAAGAAATATTTCATTTCATATGGCCTTCTTACAACTTATATCCGAAAGAGAATGTAATACAGTTCTCATGATTAGGCCGGTGACTCAATATCTATTTTGAGACTTCCCGACCGCTTATAAGCGAGGGCGAAGTTGCTCGTTAATTACGGCAGGGAATCGAACGCCATTGATTCATTGGAGCATCGTTGCAATGTGGTTTGTGTTTCACTGTTGCATCGATATTTCAATGGATTTTGCTCGAGCAAAATAAGTGACTTGTTCCCGAGAATCATGTATTCCTAAGTAACACTCGCCTTTCTCGTCGAGAACATACGTATGTGGTCAATTGGGCAGTGAATCGCACACTGCATTACAGACAAAATTTTATCTTAAGTCGGACTATGCCTTCGTGCAGAGATTGTATTTTTTTGGCTTTTAAGGGATGAAAAAGACAAAAGATACAAAAAAAAATACTTAAATTTGCAATAGTAATAACTGCAAAGTAAATACAACGCTTAAAGTGGCTTTTAATGTACTAAAGTAAAGAATATGATGTAAATTTTTCATTTTTAGAAATCGTCAAAATAATGGCGTAAATCGTCACATCATCCTTATGATATTTTTGAGGCACAAAATCGTCAATATGACGATAAATCGTCAAATCTGACAGCTATGATTATGTGTACGTATCCCAAGTCGAATGAGAAAATGGATAATATCTTGGCTTATTTTACAACCCTGCAAAAAGCTAACATTCCGCAAATGTGAAAATAATAACTCATTTCCGTTTTAATTTCAATTTCCCGATCTTCTAGTCATTCACTAGATTATTAATAGCATAAGTTGTAACTGATACTGTATCTCTCAACATATGCTAAAATGATTGGGAAAAAAACTAAAAAATAATGCTTATGGATGGACCAGAAAAAACTTTATAAATAATTGCCAGCAATTTTTCTTTTAAATCAATTGGATATTAAAAAAAAAATTATGTAAAATAATATATGTATGTATATATGTATGTATGTACATGTACATTTAAGTATTTTCTTTTTCTGGCATAATTCATAAATTAAATTTAATTTTTAAAATAAATTTATTATTTAGTAAATTGTACTGTGTAATTTATGTATGTATATGTATTGTATAGATGTCTTAAAAACAATAACAACAACAAAATCAATGTAATATATAGAAAAAAAAGGAAAACAAAATATAAAGAAATTAAATTTAAATTAAAAAATAAAAAAAACAAATAACCGAAATGTATATTTAAAAAAAAATTAATAGTAAAAAAGCTTAAATATTTAAAATCCATAGACTCTTCCCTTGTTTTATTCTGTAATAACTTTTAATAATAATTTCCCTTTTTTTGAAATTCAATTAAAAAATTTATAAAATATTTATTATTACTTTTAAAAATTTGCTTTTTTAATTATGAAATTAAAAACAAAATATTAAAAAAATTTATTATTATTATTAAAATAAATACTTTTATATAAAAATAAAAATAAAAAAAATATTGTATTTAAAAAATTAAGTAATAAATAGAAAATATATATATATTGTATACATATATTTTGGAATACTTGCAAAAATGAAGTTTTACACAATAATAATAAAAATTAAATTAAACAAATAATATAAATGAATATTAAAAACTAAATAAAAAAAGTGAATGTATTACAATGAAAACATTTTTCAAAGAGTTTAAATTTTGTTGTGTTTAATTTACTTTGTTTAATTGATAGATTTTTATAACATACTCATGCATCAAATAAAATTAATACATTCTTTTTTTTTGGATACTTTTTAATCTTTTTTATATTATTTTATTTATTACTTTCTTTCTTTCTAATAAGTTTTTTATTTGAAAATTTTCAGTCTTAATTTTTATCGTAATTTTGTTTCCGATTTGTTTTGTTTTAACAAAAAAAAACATCAACTCGAAAATATTTAAAAATAAATTAATATTTAGCAAATTTTTTAAACATTAGTTATCTCAGAAATATTATTTATGTACTTCACTTTTATCGTGAACATTTTTTTAAAATTTCCCCTAAACTGCAATCCTAAATTATTTTCTTGCAACTATTTTTACTTTAAAAAATATTCCCCATATGATAACAATTATGTTCCCCGTATTTGTTTGCATATTAAGAAATCAATTGACAGCTGTCTAATTATTCTTCAATACTCAACAGGCTTAAACTTTCACAATGTAAAAGTCTAAAAATTACTTTGAAAAATTGTTCACTCTTCTTGATTTTCAAGAATTAAATTTTTTGTATCCAAGAAAAAATTAAGGCTTGAGAACTATTTTCTGTCCTCCAAATTAAAGTGGTATTAGCTAACTTTTTGGTTAAACGTCTAGTTTAATAAATTAATTATTTTAACATTATTATTTCAATTATATACCCAAGACACAAACCTATTTACAGCAATTTTTTAAGAATAAATTATTGTATTTGAGCAAATGGTGTGAGACACTAGATCGTAATCCCGACTCAAGGATTGTAATGAGCAATTATGTATGCTACAGGGCTAGTCTCTTGTTATACTCGAGAATACATAAAGGGTTCGCCAAATAATTTTTTTTTGCGAAAATGCTTAAAAAAAAAGTACTGAATATTTTCTTAAATTTCTTTTTTTATTTGAAAGTACAATCCTTCCGGTTAATAATGGCTGCCTCGGCTGGCCAAGCAGTAGCCTACACAATCGGTCCAATTTTGAGCACATTATCGATTGTGTGCAGCTGTATTTCACCAATGGCTCCAAAAATAATGTCCATTGTTTCTAACGTAACACTAATCTTTGTCGGCACCACGCAAGTAATAAGTCCAGCGGTGTCAATCACAGTCTCCGAGATGGCAAAACGACATCAGCTCTGGCGCAGATAATGCGGTCTTCAAAAACAGGGCGCAAAACATCGAGTGTAGCTTCGGCTGTGTGGCACGAAGCACCGTCCTGTTTAAAACCAAATGTGCCAAAATCCTCCTCTTCAATTTTTGTGAACAAAAATTCGTTCAACATGGTCCGATAACGATCGCCATTGACTGTAACTTTTCATAGTTACACATTGCATTTTCACATTATCGAAAAAAATTACCCAATTATGCCTTTAGACCAAAATCGTGACTCGTTTTGGGTCGGCTTTTCAATGTATGCGTTCGGGTTTTCTGTGTCCCAAATGCGACAATTTGCTTATTTACATACCCGCTAAGATCAAAATGAGCTTCATCTGAAAAGATAATTTTTTTTTTTACCAAAATCGGCATCTTCTGTAACTCGATCGCAGGCCCACTTAGCGAAGCGAAAACGCCTATACACAACCATATTCGTTCAGCGGATGGATAAAACTAATTATCTGTCAAATCTGACATGAGCTAAGTGTTACCATTCACGAAACTAAGAACTAGTTGAAAAAAAATCGTTAGATGGCGGACCCGATAGAAAGCAAGCATACAGTTTCTGTACTAATATTCTTGTTTTCATAATTAGTTTTTATTACTTTTATTCTTCTATAAATTAAATTTTTATGTTTTTCATTTCAAATAAAATTATTGTTTATTCCATAACAAATATAACAAATAATTACAGAAAGACTATCTAGAAAGATATTTTTTTAGCAACTAAAAAACAAATGTCAATCGTAGAAAAAATTTAGTAAAAAAAAACAGTATACATACAACAACATTTAATGAAACAGAAAACAATATTAAAAGGAAAACAAAAAGACAACAAAAATTATTATAAAAAAAACTTTTTGGATGCATTTTACTCTTAAAAAGAATAAAAAAAAACAAAAATTTAAATATTAAAAGCTAGAAACAATAGAATATAAAATAAAAATCTTTATAAAAATTTAAACGAAAACTTTATAATCGACATTTTACAGTCATTACAAGTAAAATAAATGAAAAACAGAAAACATTTTACAAAGAAACGTTAGAAAATTGATAAAGAAATTAAAAAAATTCAGTTCTGGTTTAAAAAAGAGGAACTAAATTTATTGACCCTTCAAGCCTATCACTATATAACTGTTCTTATTTTAAATAAAACAATGTTTTCTTCATTCTTCATTCATTTTCTTTTCAAAATTTCTGCATTATTTTTAAGGTATGTCCGTCCAATTTATTTGTGAAAAAAAATAATTTTTTTTCAATTTCCAAAATTATTAATAAATCTTCCATTTTTTTTATTAAAAAATAAAAAAGAAACAAGTCCAATTTCCTTTATAAAAAAAATAAATATTAAAAATGATATCTTATTATTATTTAAAAACAAAAAAATTAATTATTTGCCTTTTTGTATAGTTATGCCAACTATAAATTTAGTTAATTTATTTAGTAAATTTTATTTAAAATTTAATTTTATTAACCTAAAAAAAAAAACTTTTATTAAAACACAATTAAATGTATAATATTTTATAGTTTTAATTTATTTAATCTTGATATACAATACATAATATTTAAGCACTGGTTAACAACAATAAAATAAATTCATTAAAACAAAATTATATTGTATATCTAAACAAAAAAATAAAAAAAAATTATAATAATAATATAAAAAAAATAATTTCAAATGTGTATGTAAGAAAAACTAAGTTTAAACAACAGCAACAACAAAATAATAAAGGGAATAAAATTAATATTTTAAATTTAATACAGTGTATATTGTAATAAAAATAATAATAATAATAACAAAATGAAAAACAATAACAAAAACACACAGAAAACTATAACAAAAAACAGAAAAAGAAACATTAAATAAAAGAAAGAAACTCTACAAAAAATAACATCATTTTGTTTTATTTGCAATGCATCCGAATGGATTGAAGAACCTTCTTAAAACATTCCCTAAGAAGAGATCAACATTTTTTCTAGCGAACAGTCTCTTCAATTCTGATAAATCCAAGAAACCTTATCAATATCAATATCGATAACGTATGCTGCCTGCATCGTTTCTTATGGGAACACTAATCACTATATATTCGGGCTTTCCATATATCCAAGTACTCCATTTTTTGACAAATTTTAATTTTTTGTTTAATCCTGTGTTATCACTGAGACAACGAAAAAGGCTCAGCTGCATGCAAATTCATTCGTTTTTTCCACAGTTAATCATGTTATTACTTTGTTGAGGATAGTCAGAACAATTTTTGCAGGGTTTGAAGGTTACAATTTTTTATAATTTTTTCAATTTGTTTAAATTTAAATTTTTTTTTTTTCTTTTTATTCAAACTTTGCATATATAGCGTGGGGATAATAACTTTACCGCGACGTACATACATATATACATAATTGGCCATTACAACCCTTCAACCAGGATTGCGGCCTTAGCTTCTCACACCGCTCATGTTGTATGTTTTAATTTTATACATGAGGGGCGTGACCTACAGTTTAAAGTCGACTTCGTAAAACAGATTTTTGAGAAAATTGCCATGGCAGTTTTATTTCACTCTCAAAGCTTTTACCCGAAAAGTTTTGCAGAGAAAGTCGCAGAAGAAAAATTTTTTATATATTTTGTTTTGATGTCGGTCCTGGGGCTTTGAACTAATCTAACATCTAATAAACTAACAGACTACCTACTAGGCTACGGCGACTTCTACAGCTATGTGTTCATAATTATTTTAAATAAGCAAGCTCGATTAAATGTCTCCAAAAAATACTTCTCACTTAATTGGTCATTACAACCCTTTAGTCAGGATTACAATCTAGCTTCTCACACCATTCATATTATATGCGTTAATTTTATCCACGAGTGTCGGAACCTATAGTTTAATGTCGACTTCGAATGACAGATTTGAGAATATTTCATAGCAATTTTATTGTATTCTCAGAGACAAGAAGACTGCTGAGGAGAAGTAGCTGAAAGAAATATTTTTTCATATTTCTTTCTGTTCTGGGGGTCTGAGTGGTAAATTGAAACCCTCCTATAATACCTCCCTGTTATACCTACGCCAAGTATACCATTCTGAATTATCAATTCTCTTATTGCCTTAGATTATATTAAAAAAAATTAAAAGGTACCCCGACCCTGTACCAGTACCACAGTAAGGTAAGATAATCCCGGTTCACTTTTATTATTTTGCAGTTTTGCGTTTGACTTTCCAATGTTATTGAGTCTACAGTTTCTATCAAAAGGGCAGTTAAAAAAATGGGCAATCACTTATGTCGTCAGATTACGATAATTTCTGATGAATCTCGTACTCCATGTATCTGGTCTTCACTACCAGATGAAAAAGAGCCTGTTGAGCCGCTTAGGACAGGTCTTGATATATCCATTTCTGCGCGTTATACTCATCTCCACCTAAATTTTTTTCAGTGTTAGTTTTATACAACCATTCATAGAATGACGTCGAAGATAGCAATTTGTCTGACCATTAATACACCATGAGTTAGAACAACGGGCTGTGTTGGAAATATATCTTGTAAATCGAAAAATTATCTACAGTGGGGAACAGACCCAATTCTATGTGAGAAGGGGCCAAAGGTTGCTCAAGATACCATTGCATTGTTTTGTGCAACTTATAGGCCAGTGACATCATTTGATCGCAAGCGCATTAGTCAATTCACTGTTTTCTTTTTTTTTTTGTCAAAAAGGGATGATTTGGACTTGGTTGACATGTGGTTTCAACCAAACGGCAAACGATGCTATGAACTTTTGGTGTGGTGGGCTTGGTGATCAGTGAATATCGCCAAGGGCATGCGATTTCATATCTCTAAACTTTGATCTTTGATTCTTTTTTTGATACGTTGTGGATCAACCACAATTCTATACCTTAAAGGGGACATCTATCATCAGTGAGATAAAGACTAAAAATTGGATGGCAAAAGTATGCCAAAATTGGACCAGTGTAACCAACAGTATAGAAATATCTTTCACTTTTGCAAACCGAAACGTTATAAAAATCTTTCGTTAGTGTAAGTATAGTTTGATAGTCTATAAAGAACACTTTTCCAGATTTTTAAACAAACCAAATCATATTATAATTCAATGAGCGAATTTTGCAAATTTATATACAAATTTTAATAATAATTTATAAGTTCTAACAATTTCACACGTCACTACACTAGTTCTGTTAAATGTGCATGAGGCCCTAGAGTTGGGACAGAGAGGAAATAAATTGAAAAATTTTAGCGATATTTCATAGATGCCAAAGCAGTGAAAGCAAATAGGCAAGAGAAGAATAAACTGAGACTGAGAGAGAGAGAGCGATTTTAAGAGTAAAGAAATAAAAATTGTTATCACTTCTTATCGCAATGAATGAATGTAATTCAACTACGAATTAGATAGACTGACTATACAACATATTGTTGAATTGCATTTTTGTTTTGTTATTATTTTTCTTTTCGAAACAAACAAAACGAGACGGTTTTTATCAGTTTCTCAACACGTTTGAAGCTCTTTCGTGTATACACACTCTCGTAAACATACACGCTTCGGTAAACACTTGTCGTTTTGAGCAAAATTTTTCAAATTAGTTGTTGATTATTTTTTCTGAGCGTATAGTACTACGGCAGCTCTTGTGTAGACCAAGTCATATCGTTTTTATTCTGTTTTTTTCTGTTTTTTCTTTCAATTGTGTTTTGTTTTCGAATTAAATACAGTGACAGATAGAGTGACACGAGTTTTAAAAATTGGAAAAAAAAATACAAAAAACCAGAGAAAATAGTGGCAAAAACAAATAAAGCGATATAAAAAATAGAAGAAAAGAAGAAAAAAAATTAAATAAATAACAACAACAACTTTTATTATAGTGGTATTTATTAATAATACTAAACTATTAAATTCAATACAACAACCATAACAACAAATACAATTTGAAAAAAAAGAAGAAATTGAAAAACAAATCAAAAGTTAAGCATTTTAAACATACAAATTATTTTGTTTTTTTTTAAAAACAAGTGAATAACTAAGTGTTCTTGAAAAGTAAACACGTTATTTTGTATAAATTTAAAAAAAAGTAGAACGTATACTTAATAAATAAATAAATTAATAAATAAACAAAGTGTTTTTCTTAAAATAATTGCAAAAAAGCAAAAAAAAAAAAGAAAAATACAACAAATCAGAAATCTAAAAACAAATTGATTTGTTATCTTATAAATATAAACAAAAAAAATTTCGATAACAACCAACAATAACAACAACGACAATCATCATCTTATATTGAAAAATACATAAGAAAAGTTTGTTTTAAGCAATACAAAAATCCCACAAAGAGAAATTATAATAAAAAACAAATTAAAATTTAAATTAAAGGTGATTATTAATAAGCAATACAAAAATTATTAAATTTAGATACAAAGTCCATTTTTAAACTACTAGCACAACAACAACAACAGTAGCAAGTAAATATGGACATACATACATATGTATGTAGTACAACACCACTAATAACAATTGCAAATATTTAAAATAAAAATAAAATACTTAAAAAATCCAGCAAGAATTCTACAAAATTTTAAACCATTTCCATTAAATCAACGATAAAAAAATTAGTTAAAAAATTTAATAATTATTTGCATCAATAATTTGTTATGAACAAAACTTTGTTTGTATTTTAAAAGCGCCGCCTCCATTAAACCGGTATTAAAATATTAAAAACAAAAAAATTCCAAACTTACTAGAAATTTTTATTTTAAAAATTATTTCCTTTACTTTTCTTTCTATTTTCGTATCCAAATGGTAAAAATTTAAAGAAATTTAAATTCCAGAAGATTTTATTTCGTATTAAAATTCTTTCTTTCTTTTCTTTATGGAAAACTGATATAGAAGAAAACTGATATAGAACTTGATCTTTTGACTAGTTTATATAAATGAAATGATAATGAAATATATAAAATATTAATTTATTTAATATTCTTCTACGCCATCCCTATACCCGAATGAGTACGAAAGAAACGCGTGTTTATTTTAGAATTGGCAAGAGACAAATTTAAAATATTAGGTTCGATTGCAAACTCGGTTAGAGTCGAATTATAATTTAGGCAAAAAGTTAAACTGAACAAACATCGTTAGTAGGGCACTACGGAATAGAAATTCACCCCGTTAGGGTGAACATATCAAACCTTCTGGAGCAATTTTGTTCGGTCTCTGCAGGGAAATAAAGATGTTTCAAGTTTATGACTGAACAAAATAACTTTTCTGTTAATTATTAACGGTCGTTTTAATTTCAAACGATTTCAGATTGTAAAATCATATTGCATTCCAAACTAGAAACTTTTCATACATTATGATAAGCCCTTTCGCCCCAGATCTTTTTGACACACTGCGTACATACGGTATTCGCTTTGCAGTAAATTAAAAAAAAATCTGCTCATTAAAGTTTACATTTACTTAATTGATCATTACAAGCCTTTAGTTAGGATTACGACCTAGCTTCTCACGCAAACCATATTGTGTATATTTATTTTTTCCATGAATGGCGAGACCCATAGTTTAAAGTCGACTATAGACGAACGATTTTTGAGAAATTGTCATGGGAACTTAATTTATTCCCAGAGTTTTTGCATTTTCATATTCCATTTTATTCGATATGTCTGAGCTGAGATTTTAACTACGGGCTCGTATTTAAAAAGCTAGCATAATACCTACTAGACTACGAGGACTTAAATATTCACTGTTAATTCATATAACATACATACATAAGTGGTCATTACAACCCTTCAGTCTGGATTACGACCTAGCTTCTCACACCACTTATGTTGTGTACGCTAATTTTATACATGAGTGGTGGGACCTACTGTTTATAGTCGACTCCGAATGACATATTTTTGAGAAACCTTTATTTATTCTTAGAGTTTTTGCCAGTAATTTGCTGAGAGGAAGTAATATTTTCATTTTGATGTCTGACCTGGGACTTGAATCTGGGCCTTACGTCTAATAAGCCAACACACTACCTACTAGACTATGGCGAATTCCATATAATATTTATATAATATACATACTTCTAGTTGTACCCTACACTCTTTCATTACGTCTTAATGACGAATGCCTAGTAATGTCCATGATGACTATGTGCTCATCTTTCAATGAATTCATCGACATTGGTTGGCGAGTTCTATCTTTGACATTTAAATTGTCACTTAAAAACCGAGCAGATCATGTCTTGTTACAGCATCATCTACTTAACACATTTTTTCATCAGCCGGCAACAGATTCTTAAATTTTCTATAATTGAAAAATAAAAAAACATTCGTAGCTATAATTCGAATATTTACTGCATAATGTATTTCCAATAATATTTTCTAGCGAAATGAAGCTCAAATTGTTGTCTGATGCAATTAACATCGAACATTCGAACATCTTTAAAAACAAACAATCACAAAGTACGCACACATTTAAGAGGTGTAAATACTGTTTATTTTAAGTGGAGGGTAATTGTTTTTAGGATCTACAATTTATAATTCATGTTATAAATGGGTGGTGTAAGATGCTAGGTGGTAATCCTGACTAAATGATTGTAATGACGAATTGAGTAAGCATGTACTAGTACGTTCATAAAATAACTTTTTAAATTAAGATAAATTGCTTATGGACTACGAAATCCTAATAATAATGCATTGATTACTACAAACATTTTTATTGTTAAGAAAACTTTTTACGCCAGTTTATTTTATTTGTGCTTTTATTTAAAGTTAATATTTTTTTTCTTATCTTTGAAGAAATTTTAGCCGTTTAGACAAAATGTATTACGGGAAAAGGTCCCGCCATTTATGTCGATTATCTGATAGAAGTAATCGAATTGAAAAAGAGAAAATGTTTTGTAGTTCGATTATATTTGAGGCTAAGGATTGTGAAATAGAAGAAAGTGTATAATTGAAGTTCTGCAGACTAAATTTCTCGTTGAATAGCAGTAGATTGTCATACGATATTAATGTATAAATATAGTCAGTCTATCAATTAAACAACTGAACAATATTAAATGCACGTCCAGTAGAACAAACATGCAGTAGCCAGCCTCTAGTTTCATTGATTTAGGAATTTGATTTGTGATCGAAATATTGATTTAAATCAGGGTTTTAAAAAAAACTTTATAACTTGATCATAATCCAGTGGGAAATCGGGAAGCCTATCAATGTGGGAGTTGTTGGTTCAATTCTCACCATAGACTGTGGTGAGTTACACTACACAGAGCATAAGGTTTTAGTCAACAATGAATGAATAAAATCAAATAAGATCAGTTAATATATTTTTAAAGATCTATCAATAAACCACCTAAAAAGGGAAAACCTGAATGACAATCGTAATTGGAGGGGTTATCGCATTCTTCAGTATTTTCAACAAGTTATCGCATTGCAGTTATGCAGAGAGTACGGTGGTTTTAAACCAAATAAATCGTGCATTGATCATATCAATACCTTCAGAGTCGTTGTTGAACAGCACTCGTCTTTATATTTTATTTGACTGCAAGTAAATTATTTAGAAAGTACTAGCTAACAAAGATGTACATGGAGACATAATGTAGTTTCATCAAGTTGCTTTACAATGGTGCATACTGTTACCCTCTTCTTGAAGGACTTTTAGGCAGGTCCATTAAAGTGAATGTAGCTGTCCTTGAAAACCGAACCTTATTATTGAATGAAGTACTTGCAGAGTTGAAACCATCGATGTCTATGCATCATATTATTTCCTATGATTTCTATAGACGAGTTAATTAATTAATTAATAAAAATTTAAATTATTTTTAAATTTATTACTCAACACTAGGCGATTAATGTCCTTGAAGCCAAAGCTATTCTTGGCATTGTTCGTTTGTTAAAACTGCTACAAGCATTAGAAACCTGATATTATCTTTGCGTTGTCAGTCAACATTTATAAGTTATTAAAAAGAAGAATCAAGCCTAAAGCAATTTAAATACCAAAATATTTTGTAAAGTGATCGATAAATTTAGCTTAGCTTCGAACACGATTACCAACAGTCGATAGTAATAACGAATGTTTTAAAGAATTTGAAATAAAATTAATATAATTGTCATCTGATCTGATTATTATTCATTAAGTCTTAGTGAATCAAACCCCAAAAGGGTTTGATTTCAGAAAAATTTAACTGAAATCCATGGCAAATTTTATTTTGACTAATAAATAATGATATCAAGAAGAAAAATCACATTAAGATAGGTCAATCAATATGCTACTGTAAACTAAAATACATCTGAAAATACCCGTGCATAGTATAATCAAGAAAGATAATTATTTAACTACCTTTAGCATTGGTTGACATTGACATTCCAAATTGTTTGCAAGAGCCTATCACTTCAAGATTTAAATTGCGTTAAAAAATAAGTCAATATGTCAACGACTACTTTGAAAAAAAAGTGGCGACAAAATATTAAAAATGTTTATCAATGCATGCACATTCCAATATGACTCATAGGAACCGAATATCCATCACATTACTGCCTTTCAATTTAATGATATGATTTACAATAGTTTTTACAATAATTCCACTATTTCAAGTAGCAACAGTAACTGGGCTTTTATCAGTCAGTAGGAAGAAAACTTTATTAGAAAATCTTAGAAATGGAAAAACTAAAATAGAATTTAAATAACAACGTAATAAACTAATAATGATAGGTTTCTTCTTATTAAAACAAAACAAACAAGTAAAACGACAACAACAACAACAAATAATAATAAAAATAATATTATTATTAAACAATAAGAGAATATATTCCCATACGAAATAACAAGAAACTTAAATCGTAAACATACGATGAATTATACGCTCCCGCCCTATTCTGCGGGAATATTTGTTTTGTGGAGGGTTTTGTTTTTTTTTCCTTGTTTTTAAAACAAAATATCTCTACGAGTAGCAAATAATTAATAAATAAAAAGAGAATAAACACTCGTTTTGTTATTACACTTTTTGGCTCTTTATAATGAACTAACTGACGAACATCGTTTATTTCCATCGGCTACATATGCTAACAAAACGATTTGTAGTATGAATTCTTTCTTATCTTTGTTTTTCTCTCTGTACGATAAATGTGTTAAAAGGTTTATTTGAATATGTACTCAATTCAGGGATGGAAAATATAATATGATTATACATTTATGTTATATTTTGCAGCGTAGAAAAATCTGTAATCTATTAAAAAAAGGCAGAGAAAGAAATTCTTTATAGTGAATAGTAGTTTATAGTGACCGTAGAAGACATTTTTTGAGTTTTATTTCAAATTCAAATGTCTACCACATATTTTTTGTTTAGTCGGAGATCATCCTCGAGCTCATAACTCAAAACACACTTTTTCGACTTAGAATGTTATCGAACGGAGGCGTCGATATATTAGGCAGCTTTTGACCGGCGACATAGGTTGTATATGCATTGTGGTCCTAAACGGTGTTAAATCACTCAATCTCGATGACCTATTCACGTCCACTCGCACTTTCAGAATATTCAACGCGGGATAAACAGTGAGGTACATAGTACCGTCTTGTTGAAACCATGTATAGTTGGTGTCTAGATCATTCAATTCAGGACAAAAAAGTTGGTAATCATCGACCTATAAAACTCGTCTTCGACTGTGATAACCTGACCAATGTCGTCCTCAAAGTAATACTCATATTTCGTTTCGATGTCTGACCTGGAATACGAACCCGAGCTTTACGTCTAATAACACTACTGTCTAATAACTATCTACTAGACTACAGCGACTTCGACCTCAAAGTAATATGGGCCGAAAGTCCCGTCAGCCCAAAATCCACTCCAAATGGTGGATTAACTCTCATGTGGATTAACCAGAAATGGGTCCTATAGCTGAAGATAATCATTGATGAAAATTATAATCAGTGCTGGTTTTCCATCCCTGATATGAAGTGTGCGAAAAATTCTCAATTACTCAATATCAATATATATGTACACGTATATATGTGTGTTTATGCCCATGCATACATATATTTAACAAGACTAAATTCTCAATAAACAAATAACAAAAACAATAATTGTATTATTTATACAAAAAAAAAAGCAAACAAAAAATAAAAAAACTATTTAAAACAAAACAATAACAACAACAAAAACTCAATATTAATATCTATTCAACCGCGTCACAATTCATTGGAAATACAAATGACGACGATGTGTTAATTACGGTTTGGCTTAGTTATTTTTGCAACTGAAGGGGGAAAACTGTGAAAATGAATCCAAAATATGTACTGGTACCAGCCATATGCCAATGTTATAATTTTCCTTGCCATTATAAAAATAACGAAAACAGAAGGTTTAATTTAGAAAATTCATTTAAACATTTGCCCAATAAAGAAAGGGAGAAGAGCTTCTCCATTTGAAAGCTCACGCATTATTGTGGTCGTGAGGTTAATTTGCGGTCTCGTAATAAGTACTTATACCTGTCATTTGAAATATGATCTGCCCATTAAAAAGTATTGAAATTTTCTCTGGCCAAAATGGACTGTAATAAATAATTATAATAATTTTCTATTTGAGGCGCTTTTTTAATCTTTAATACCCTTTATATTTGCATGTGAAATATATTTTCTAATATGTATGCTAGAAAACAATTAAAGAAACTGAAAAGGGTGCCTAATTGTAAATACAAAGAAATTCTTTAAACCTGTTTGGAATTTATTTAACTGCAATCAAATGCAATATTTCTTTGAATTCAGTTGAACTTGTTTAAGAGATAAAATTTTTCGCAATATTTCAACGTAATTCTTATCCAGGAATCCTTTAAAAAAAATTCTCCATATTTTTTTACCCTACAATTTATTTTTTGCATTTCTTGGACCAGATTTGTGACATACGTTCTGGAACCTAGTTTTTCTTTCAGAGATGTTATTATGAACTTGCAGTTATTACAGGTCATTAAGATTCTTTATTCAGTACTACGACCTATTTGTGTGTTAATTTTATTGTGTGTGTTAATTTTAGCCACGAATGACGGGACTTATAGTTTAAAGACAACATCAAACGACAGATTTCCAGAGCAACTTTTCAAAGGTAATTTTGTTACTTTTAAAGTTATTGCCATATGACTCATGAAGGAAAGTCACCGAGTCATAGGTATTTCGTTTCGTTTGAGACATCTTGCCTGGGGTTTAAGCAGCCTTTATGGAACAACACTGAATTTGCCGGCTATCCACCGTACTTCCATAACTATTTTCATTGGAAATTACTTGCTTCTTGATTTCTGAACGGTAACCCTACACATCAAAACCATCTGCATTGCGTTGCAATTTCGAAACGATTAATATCTTTTGCAATAACTCGCGTGGCTTTCTTTTTAAACTTAACCTTATTTAAATAGTTTCAAACGATGTTTTGTTAAGAGAGATATGGAACCAGTCTCCCCAATTACACTTCGTACTCAACAATTTTAATTTTTTGATTGACATATTAGGCAATTGAACTCTCGTACCGAGACCCACTTTTAACATTAAAACCAGAGAAATCAAATTTACAAAACCCAAATACAGACCCAATGATGATTACGGTACCATAAACAGTATTACCGCTTTGACTGGCTTACGATTTGAATCTGATTGGAGAAAAATTGTAAAACATGCCGTATTCTTCTTGTCCATTCAACCATGAAATGGTCAAGGCAATTTTTTATACTGTTAACTACTTAATCAATAAATAAATACGCAACAATTGGAATTTGGATGCCACACGATCTGAAACCAAGAGCAATCGAAAGTGTTTTCGGATGGTTATTATTGAAGATTCATATCCACAACTAAAGAAAGAGAATGGCATATTGAAAACTGAACACCACACGAATTGTAAACCAAACCTATTGCAGAATCTTTCCCGCTCTCACTCTCTCTCACTCTATTTGTGTTTTAATGAATGGAAATTTTTATTTCATTTCAATTAGATAACAGATCCCCTAGGTTTTATCTTCCATGTCATACAACTGACGTGCAATATGCATAAATATCATAAATAAAATTCTTATTTATCGCTTTAATTTTAAGTATAATTTAATTTTATCAACCCCTTTGTAGTGGGTAAGATGTCAAGTCACTTTCTTTAAACTCAAAAATGTGCTGGTCAGTATTTGATTAAAATTCAATAAAAATTATTGATTTCAAGAGGAAAAAACCTATAAATAGATTCATTTATTGAACGATCACCTTCAACAAATTGTTATTATCTAAGCGGTAATAGAAATAACAAGTAGGAGCACAAAGAGCTTAGTGGTCGTATTCTTAATTGGTAATATCGCCGCCGCTTTAAAATTCAAAAATATATAATGATTCAGTACATATTTCAATAACGTTAAGCCAAGATAAGGAAGAATTTTTTAGCAAACTTTAATGTTTTTTTTTTTATTTTTTGTTTAAATTAAATATTGTAGAATACCAAATAACAAAATTTGATAAAATCTTTTTGTAATTTTATGAAACACGTACAATTCTGAATGATACTCTTCTAATAAGCATTGTTTTTATATGAATACGATAACACGAGGGCTTATTGAATAAATAATGTGATTTTTTTATTTGCTTTGAAATAGTTTCTCCGGTCAGATATCGAAAACGAAATATAAAAAAATAATTCTTCGGTGATTCCCTCTCAGCAGATTTCTGGCAAAAACTCTGAGAGTAAATAAAATTGCCATGAAAAGTTTCTTAAAGATCTGTCGTTCGGAGTCGACTTTATCTGCAGGTCCCGCCGCTTATATATAAAATTTAACACACACAACATAAGTGGTGTGAAAAACTAGGTTAATAATCCTGATTGTGTTGTAATTATCAGATTATAAAAAAAAGTTCATTCCATTTATATTACCATCTTAAGTTCTTAATTTAAAATTTGATTTTAAATTAATTTACCGCATGGAAGTTTTCTTTCCCAAATTGTTTTTACCTATAGGGGCTATGACTTTACCTATAGGGGTTATAAGAATATAAAATTGTTTCCCCAAATCTCTGCAATTGAAAGGAGTGGCGCTCACCGACATTTAAGAAGTCTAGTCCCTTAAGTTAATTTATTTATTGAGCGAAAGTTCCTCTATAAACATCGATAAATTAATATCGTATGGCAATCACATACGATATGTCATCTAATCGAAAACGAATTTAATAAATTATTCAAATTATTGTTTAAACTAAAAATGCAAATTCATTTGAAAATTGTTTAAAAACATCGAAAGAAACAGGTTTAATTATTAGTACCCTGTATTGTATCGTAGATTTATTATTATTTATTTTGTATACTCTTCGTACATAGTACGACTACGACATGAGTAACAGGCACGCTCTTGAAAATTATTCGCATCTTGTTTTAATTGGTACCTTTGTCCCACAGTCATAATTTGCTTAAAAAATTCCCCAAAAATAGACGAAGGCAAAAAATGTGAAGAAAAACATAAAAAGAAACGATAAATTTGTTTAACACGTTTATATTTGTTTTTGTAATCGCCAAGCACTTGTTAGTTGATATTCAACGATGTAAGGTGTTTAGAGGCAAACAAAATGAAAACTTCTGATTTACTTTCGACAAAGCGGATAACAAATCTTAGTCCTGTTAATTAATGAAATGTTTACTTATACTTGCACTAGAGCGCATCGTGCCGTGACATATCCTTTGGCTGTCAGTTTTTATTCCTATCTCCTGGACAGAACAATAGACTCTTTATTTTTGGGAAGTTTTTTACAACTAGACTGTGTAATAAAGCCGGATAGAGGCTTTAAACTCTCTAAAGGGAGGAGACGGTACAAAATATTCGGAACCTATGAGAAAACATATGGGTAGTGTACAAGCAGAGCTTTATGCCATATAAAGTTCTACCCAATTGAACTTACATAGAAAGTATAGAGTATACATAGTACCAATACCAATACTATCAGAGTGCTATAAGAATACTTAGTTTCCGTGACATTGACTCGAAATTAGTATGGCAAACTGAATCAGCTTGGTTGGTCATGTGGAAATTGACGGCAGTAAGTTGGCATATAAGCCTGCCTACATATTTATCGTAGAACACATCCGTTCATGGTTGATTGGCTAGTAGATCGCACAATGCATTACAGGAAAAATTCATTCCTTAGCTTGAATGTAAGTGTGGGTAACGTTCTTCCTAATACTAAATAAATTGATTAAAATTGTTCCTATCTTTACTTCTTAACTCAAGCTGCTATAGTATTTACTGTGGCTCTCTTTGGTTCACTCTGCCTTCTCTATGTATGAACTGAACGAGCTTAGTTACAGTGACGATTGCACTTTATGGCAATCCTTATGAAGTTTTGATACAAGATCTAAAGACTTTACTAAAACACGGACAACAATTAAATACACATTTCAGTTTATTTGAATGAACTTCATCCTATTTATGTCCAACAATCTAAGAGTTCATCTCAAAATATCATTGGTATCAAATTTTATAAGTCTGTTGGAAGTTCTACCGTGTTTTGGTCTTTACATTTTACTCTATAGTGAACACAAACTGATGCTATGATTTGTTTAGTGTGTGTTAATTTTCCGCATAAGTGGCGGGATCTACAGTTTAAATTCGACTACGAAAGACAGATTTTTGAGAAACTTTTCGTGGCAATTTGGTTAGATCTCAGAGTTTTTGCCAGAAATCTTCTGAGAGAATGTCGCCGAAGAAATATTTCTTTTCATATTTCATTTTGATGTCTGACGTGGAGTTTGAAACTTGGCCTGACGTCTAATAAGCCAACACACTACCTGTTAGACTACGGCGACTTCAAAGTGAAAGTTTGCTTCATTCAAAAGGCGTATTAACGAGTTTATTGTTAAGGTTTGGCCGCATCTTAAGCTAGAATATTTCCACAAAGCAAAACCTCTGTCCCCTACTGTGCTTGATTTGCAAAATTTACGTTCTTTACGTTGCCGATACAGATGGAAACTTAATTTTGCTTGGGTAACAACTGGGATACTTTTATGAAAATTTCTTAATTTTTTCTTCCATAACCATAGTTTAACCAGTATGCTGGATCCCACCGGATTATTTTCTTCTAACAGCCTTATGCTAACCACAAAATATTTTGTCTTCATATATTGAAGTTTATAAATATCGGAATAGATTAATTTTGACAATTTGTTTATATAGAATGGCAATACAACAATTAATTCTTTTTTATTTTTTGTATGCACCCACTCCCTTTCAGGAATTTCCCATTAATGCTTATACAAAATGATTGATTTAGAAGACTTACCGCGACTTGAATCCTTATCTCCCATCCGGGATGTTGAAGATGATTTTCATCGACATGCAGCAACACCTGGCATGACTATAATACCAACAACATTATGTGAAGCACTGAATAACGGTAATATGAATACGATGGCTGTTAACAGCAACAGCATTAATCGAAAAACTAGTGATCAACTGATTAATGGCGTTGGAAACTGTAGCAACATCAGCCCCAATTCTAATTCCAACTCCAATGGCAACATTTTAACAGGTAATAACTCAAAAAGTATGCTAATTGGAGGTGGTTTACGTTATATATCACAGGTAAGACAACTTGTTATTGCACAACACTTTTTATTATTTTATTTTTTATTTATTAAATAACACAAACAGAGAATTTGTAATTTGTTAAAATATAAATATATTTGCAATAAACTCAAACTGTGACGGAACAGTTGTATTTTTTAGGCATTTGTTTCAGATTACTAGCAACATTTACTAACATTTGTTGAGAGAGTAAATCTAATGAAAAGCTTTTTGTCTCACTATATGAAGCAGTGAGAGAGCATGAATATTTTCAGTTGTTGTGGTTGCCAGGAAATAAAAATTTTTGAAACCAACTTCTGAAAAAGAAATCACCAAAGAGATAAAAAAAAAATATTCAAATAAATTAATTCATAGACTGTTTGATTTTTTTCACAATTAATTTATATTCACTCTTTTGAATAAAACTTTGCAGTAAGAAAAATTATTCAAAATTTTAGTTACAAATTATTTAATTTTAAAATTTTTATACGTTACATTCACAATACTTCATAAATTTAATTTTTTTAAGTACGTTTGAAATAAATTTACTGTAAGAATGGCAACACTATGTTTGTTGAGTGTATCTTTTTATTTAGTAATTGTGATTTCACTAACCCATATAAAGTATTTTTAATCCAGACACAAACCTCGTATGGTAATACAGTGCAAAATGGTAGTACTTTAGCGTCAATAACTTCGTGTATTTTGAGTAACGATATAGCGGTGGACTTCATTATTATTCACCACACCGGAGTAACCCAACTCTCTGGGGAATGTCACCACAACAAAAACTGTTTTGTTCATGGGACAATCATAAACAATGACAGTCTTAAGCTTCATTTATGCAAACCGGACACGAAAAAAGAATGTAGGAATTATTACAAGCTCTTGTTTTTGAACAAACGAATGAATTCTTTTAACCACCACGAGTTTTGACAGAATGAAAAAAATTTGTAACCACTTCTGAAATAATAGTCTCAAAATAGGAAAAACGTATAGGAATTTTAAATTCATCGCCTTTTTTGGTTTTTAAAATTAAATTATGTTTACAATAATTACATTTTTGACAGCAATAAGAAAAACACCCAAAACCAGAAAACCTACTCAATGATCAAAAAATAACTAAACAGCGGTAACCCTGGTTACTTTGCTTTTTTTTTCTTGTTGCCTTTTGAGTTGTTTTTTGTTTAACAGATGCGTCAGTATGGTGAAATTACATTACGAAGCAAGACAATTGGTGGAGAGATACGGACAAGTTCGTAAAATCAGTCAGTCGACCGATATTTTTTTGGAATAAAACAACACAAATATTAGCAAAGCAAACATTAAAACGCGTTTCTAATATACAAAGAAGTGAACTTTAAATTAAAAAAAAACACAATACAATAATATATACAAGAAAAAATCAAAATTTTATTTTAATCGAAAACGATAATTACGGTTTAAAGTGCAAAAATAAAAAAGCAAAGAAAAGAAAAAAAACGTCGCATATAAGAAATTTAAAAGCCAAAGTCAAAAGCAAACAAAAAAAAATTGAAAAGAGAGTGAGTGAAGAAAAAGGCAAAAAAATTGTAAAACAACGTGCAAAGTGAAAAGAAAAATAAAGCAAAGAAAGCTTAACATAAAGAAGATTAAAAAACGCAGCAAAATAAAACCAAAGAAAACACGTTTATTTTTAAGAAATTTTGTTGATTTACTTTAAATTTAAAAACGAAAAAAAATTCCTTCCCCTACCAATTAATTAATTAATTAAACCACCAGCATAAATACATAAATATGCTGAAAACTTACTATTATTTACCAACAATTTACGCAATAAAAAGAGTTGTCAAGGTGCTGCCTGCTAGTCTTTATTGTTATTTGTGCTATTCCAACAAGAATAATTGTTTCTCTCCAGGGATTTCTTTTATTTTTGATTTCATTTAAACTTCGTTTTATTTTTAACTTTTTTGTGTTCCTATTTCAAAAGTTTCTTTTAATTTTATTCTATTTCAATTATTTATTGTATTTTTTTGTTGTTGTCTTAAATGCATAATTGTTCACAATTTGATATTTTTCCAAATTCACATTGACTTAAAGAATAAACAGACAAACAAACACATGATGAAGAAGAATAAAAAAAGAAAAACAAAACATAAAAACATCAAGAAAAAAAAATAAGTTCTCAATTGTTTTTGCTGTTGAGTGGTGAAGTTTTATTAATGAAAAGAAAATAACAAATAGTGTTGCCAATAGATATAGAATAGCATTATCCTAAATTTAGAATATAAATGTGCCATAACATGTACAATTAATTTATAAAATGAACAATTTATTAAATATTCAAAAGAATGTTTAATTAAATTGTAATTAACAAATATATACAGTACTATGTGATAAGTTTTGTTTTTCAAATATTGTGTTTGCCTAAATAATTTATTATCTTAAAACGGAAATGAAAGCATATAAAGTTGCATTCAAATTATTTTTCTATTTTTAATTTCAAAAAAATTAAATTAATGTACACAGTTGAATTATTATTATATTAATAATTCTATTTTATTAACAATCATTTTGATTATTTTGTTTTTTGCCTTTTAAATTTCTCCCGATAGTAAAGTGCTTAATTTCTTATAATAATATTTCATTTGTAATATGGCAACACTATTTTATACGAAACACACCATTCTCTTAGCATATGTTATTCTGAGAATCTTTTTTATCAATGCATTCGTCAATACAAAGGAGAAAAAGTGAAACACACTCGACTATTGCACCAAAATTAAATAGAATTTATTTAAAACAATTTATATTTAAACTTAAACACGTTATTGCCTCGGTAATAAATAAAAAAAATCAAGATTATTCCCGTATTACCAGTAATATACATATCTGTACGTGCATATGTTATATACATAAATACACCCATTAAAAACCATCATTCTGTGGCTTAGTTATTATTCGTATTACCACACATACATTTGAAGATTTAAGGGAAATTGTATTTTTGTGATTTATCGTTCTAAAACCTGGGTGTGTGTGTGAATGTATGTATGGGTTTGTTTTGTGGTGAATAAATCTGAAAAAAAAAACTGAAATCTAATAAAATTCTCTGATTGGCTTGTCACAATGACTAAGAAATAATTAAAAAATACGAATATTAAATAAAATAAATTATTCGTTTAACTAAAGTGAAGTTGTTTTATAGTGATTATAATAAATACTTACGACTTGTTTATATATTAGCATGTACCACGTACATACATACATATGTACGCCTAAATTTGTTTAGAATCTGAGTGTGCAATAGAGAAACAAAGAAAATTTATTATTGAAGCATTAAAACAAAGAAAAAAAAAATAAAAACAAACTTGAAAGAAAAAATACATTCATCAGACAATAAGTGCAACAATAACAATACAACATCTGTCAAATGAAAACATTTAATGGCGAGAGTGATTCATAAAGAATACCAATATTTAAACCCATTATGGTTTGGAAATTTCAACATTTGAGAGATTTTGTTAAGGCAAGTTAACGAAAATTGGAAAAGTATTTAGCAAATCTATTCTTAGCAATTAAGATCTTAATTGAGTTAAATTTATTATAAAAAATGTCAATTAATAATTTACATACGCTACTAGCACTATATTGCCCAAAAAATTATTTAAAATGCTATGAAAATTGCCGATGATAGTAACTTCGCATTTTCACTGACTTAAATTAATTATTCTATTATTTTTTTAGAATTTTCCAAATCTTTTTATTTGAAGTCTTATGGATTAATGCATTTCATTTAAACACAATACATTGTGCATTTTAAAACGTAATAAAGCTTTCTTTTAATTACTATTAAAGTAGGTTCACTCAGAATAGTTTCGGAACGAACTGGCTTTTAAAACCATAATGGGTTAAATGAATACACACACGCATATATGAACACACACTCAAGAACTCACGCTCGTATGCAATGCAATCAAAATAAAAATAAAATTATAGGAAAAGAAAAAAAGTGTTGAAAATTATAATTTCTAAGAAGCAATACCAAAAAAATTTCTTTGCAAACAATAACAAAATCTATTACAATAAATTATGAAAAATTCAAAAAAGAATTTGTTTAACAAATAAAGAAGCAAAACAAAACCGTAATGATCAAACGCTGGTCCTGACATCTATGGTAAACATCGCTTGATTCTGTGCCATTACTCCCATTTGTGCCTTTCAAAACTACAAAATTAGACTCAGTAGGTATGTTCTTAAGCCGATTATTATAAACCGAATAACCGAGTTTTTTTAGTTGTCGAATATTTTCAACTTCTTGAATATTTTTCAATTCCTGAATATACATTATCTAATGGCCTAAATTGCTTTTATTTGACTTAAAACAACGTGATAATTGCTTGCATTTAAAATAAAGCGCGATATACTTTTAAGAGAAATTATTATACGAAACCGGAATTTTCTAATAAGCAGTAAAAAAAAAACTTAAAATAATTGTGATTTAAATATATACCTACGTTGAATACACTTGTATAATACAAATGAAATGAATAACTTAACCAAATAATTTTATTGATTATTTTCTGTTTATAAGACAAATATAAACAAACAAACAAAAATTCACCACCAGCGTCATAATTCACAAGTAAAGTAGAATAATAATAAATATACAGTGGTGGTCATATAATAAAGTTTTCATAATGAAATAACTTTCCTGTCATTCACCGATATCATACATATATTTGGGTGATTTCTTTCATGAATATTTATTGAATCTTCTATTAAACACGTAACATTGCTTTGTTAACTTTAACATTTGTTTGTTAAATTCGAATTTATCCTCGCTCACATTCATTTTTGTCATATTATGTTAGGTTTAAAACAATGGCTTTCATTGGACTCCTTTGCAATACCGTAATCAAGCTATTTAGCCATAGAAAGTATAACCGCTGGCTGGTATTTCTTAATCAACTTGATAGCTTCATGAATGTGAATGTTAGACATGTTCTGTCATCCCATTACTTTTGAAAATTCTAGACTAGATTTTATGCAATTTTATCTGATTGTTTTAGACAATTTTCCAATAGTTAGATCTTTTAATAATAAGCGAACAAAAAAGAAAATTATTTCAAATATTGAAAAAAAAAACATATCAAATAGATGTGTTTAATTAAATGACCATCACTGTACATTACCAACAAAACCGATACTGAAATTTGCTAATTTAAACCCCTTTACTGTTTTTGATTGCTTTCAAAAATGTATTGCTTCTCAAAATTAACCTGATAAATGAAAATAAGTTTGATAACCAAGTTCAAGGTTTTTTTTTTGTTTAATATAAAATAAGCACAACAACAATAACAATTAAAGTAGGTAGCATCAACAACAACCAAATTTTAAGAACATAATAAAATTGTTTATTTTTTTTATTATTATTATTTTAATAATTATAATAAAAATAATTAATTAGAGAAGAGAGAGTTTATGAGTTTGTCTGCTCTTTCTCTTCTCTGTGATGTTATAACAATTAATACGATGTTAAATTTTATTTTAACTGCTGCAACCATGGAATCATAATTTTTTTATTATAACAAAAAAAGGTACAAAAAAATAAATTAAAACACCCAACAGACCAAGATTTTTTTAACGACGCAGTTTTTGCAAACAAAATTTCTTACCAATACCAACATCATCATCATCAACAACAGCAACAACAATATTATATATTTTTTTTTTTTTGCTTGGCATACCAATTCGTATATTGGTATAAAGATAAAAAGAATAAAAAAAATTAAGCGTGTCTACAGCTTGTAATACTTCTTCTCCTTCAACCGTTATAGCCAACATCATCATCATCATCACCATTACTAACAGCGGCTACAAAAACAACAATAAAAATTAAGGTGAGTGAACTCTTTTTCGTATATTTTTTTTATTATTTTATTTTATTTTTTATATTATATTTCATATTATTTTTAATATTTCTTTTCAACAAATTTATTAATTTTCATTTTAACAAGAACGTTTTCCTTTTACAATAAAATAAAATATTTGCTCATAAGCCTGTCACGACATTTTTAAAAATCTTATGTTTGTACCCTACATTCTCTAGTATAGATTGCCTTATGGCTTGAAATTTTGTTTCGACGATCTTTGTCAAACAGTTGAAGCCGCCGTAGTCTAGTACGTAGTGTGTTGTCTTATTAGACTGAAGGACAGATTTCAAACCCTAGGTCAGACATCAAAACTCTAAGACTCTGAGAACAAATAAAATTGCCATTAAAAGCTCTCTAAAGTCTGTCGTTCGCAGTTGACTTTAAACTGTAGGTCACGCCACTCATGTATAAAATTAACGCACACAACATAAGTGGTGTGAGAAGCTAGGTCGTAATCCAGTCGGAAGGGTTGCAATGATCAATTCTATATGTATGATCTTTGTCAAAAGCAGCACATTTGTTCTTCAAGAGCAATATTTCATTAAAGTTTGTTAAAAAAAGACAATTTCACAGAAAATTTAAATTCATTTTGAGGTAATTTGAGGTATTTTTGCGTAATAGTCTAATACTGATAAACTTCATAAAGCCTAGTGAAGGCTTGCTTATGGTGTATGGATAGCAAGAGGGCTGAGGACTGATTTTAAGCACGCTGTCAAAATATTGAAAGAATTATCGAAATCCTAAGTCCAACTAGAAGACAAAAGTAAACCTTTGAATTTAATCACAAAAATCCTTTCTGGAGGTAATAAAGTTAAACAATTAAGTATTTTTACCAAATATGTCCTCCATAAATCGGGTAAAATTCGATATAATTTAAACCCTTCCGGGTTCAAGGATTCCAAAACAGATTTCATTACGACGACGCTAACTTTTTATACGATCAAAAAAGTGCTGTAAATAAATCGAATAAAATTCGAGAACGTTTAAAAAATGTGGCTCTAGTGGGCTGGATAGCTATTAGATCAAGAATTCCAAACCAGTTTTTGTTACGATTTGGAAATCTTAGGGACCATAAATATAGCCGGCGAAACTAATTGGACTCGACATTAAGATGCGTGTGAAACACACATAGTGCAGACTCAATGCAATGAAAAGTTTATGAAATCTGTTATTTAGAATTGACCTTAAGATGTTTCATGCTACATGTCGATTCAAAATGACTAATTTCAGAAACTTGTCATTGAGCCTGCTAGACTACGGCAGCAGCAATCTCCCTTCGAAATAATTCCCGGAATATTGTTGCTCAAATATTTGAAACCAGTAAAGTAAACTTTTGCAGATGCAAATTTTATCAAAGAATTGCTGGTGGGGTGTTTTACAATAAAAGATTTCTGCTTCATCCTTCAAACTTTCATCTTCTTGTCGTGCCCATAAGATTGATTGTGTGGTTAGTAATCTCGAAGAGAAAGGAGAACATTTAAATTCCAATACGTTGTCCAAACGCAATGCCACGAAAAGTGTCATTTATAAAGAGATCCTTATATATCCTTATTATTCTATCCTGTTTTATACTGTATTTTTTACCGAAGTTAGTCAAACAAAGCTAACATTTATCCAGTATACATATATACGTATGTATATAACACTTTATCACTTCAAAGCTTATATGCATATTTATAATTAATTTAGGATTTATTACATATAGTCACGTTTAGTTATTTATAGCACAGTGTCTTAAATTATAAATAAAAATAACATTTAGATTTGCCATTATTTCTAACGTTCATCTACCAGTCAGTTGAGTATGAATATGAATTATCTTAACTATTTTAAGTTAATAATTTATATTGATGTATGTACGTATCTCTGTCTATAATATTAATAAAATATAAAGAAAAATTTGTTTATTTTTAGTAAACTCTATGCTGGAATTTTCTCTTTCTGCAAAAGTGAACGTAACCATTAATTTGGCAGCCAATTTTTCTCCCTCTTGTTTTAAACGTCCATTAAAAAGTTTAACGTTTTTTTTTTTTTAACACCAATTTCGGCCTGTAAGGCACCAATCATGTTCCAGTTCATTTCTATTTTTAGAGAGTAATTTTAACACGAATAAACATTTCTTTCACTTGTTTTTTTTTTTTTTGTTAAAATTGCAAAAATAATTAAAAATTTTTTTTATTTATTTATAATAAATAAAAATATTGTTTGTCCTTGAAATATTTTCAGTTTTCTTCTCATTTCTTTGTCCCTGACCTTAACCCTGTTTAGCAATTTCTTTGGCCATTTGCTGCAAAAGTTTACTTACCTCCAAAAAAAACAAAAAACAAAAAAATTATTTAATAAAGAGAAAAAAAAAATACTCAAAACATATTTTTCTTAATTGATCATGTGCTTGGTTAAACGCTAAATGCAATGGTTGTACGTTTTGTTGTTAAAATTCTAAGAATTTTCTTTGTTGTTTTTAATTTAATTTTTAATGTTGTTTATAAAGTAATTTTCGTTTTTCACTTTGTAAAATTTCTTGTGAAAATTTTTAACAAGGATATAATAATTTATCTCATACATACATATGTATGTACATGTATAGTATATGTATGTATACTTAAATAAATAAATTTTAAAATTATTTACAATCTTTAAAATTATTCTTCAATCACATGTATATACAGTAGGGTGTGTCAATTTCAAGTTTGGACGGCTTCCAGAAGTCGGCTAACATTTGTGTTTTTTGTAAATATTATTATATCCATTTGCGTAAATATTGGTGGTCGCTCAAACGTGAAATTGACACATTTTCAATCAAGATCCATCAGAAATTCTGAAAATTTGAACTAAAAAATATGAAAAAAATAAATGAACTAAAAAATATCACTCGACTGTTAGACTCTTTACATAATAACTACGGTAATTTTTGTCTGATTTGATCCAATGATGACTCAATCTCTTCACAAGAGAACAGACTTTAAGGATATTATCACTTATCCTATATGTTTTTATTAAAGTTTGCTACTATGAATGGACAAACTTGAAAAAATATGAAATAAATTCGAATTTTCCAAGTTTACCTCATCAAAAATCATTGCATATTATGTCGAATAATAGATATATGTATACCTTTTTAAAGGTTCTTCTCTCCACTTGCCTACAAGATATAAATTTTGGAAACCTGGTCAGAAATGTTTGAGTAATCCAGAAATTTGTGCTTAAAATCAAAAAAAAAAAAAAACTGTTTTTGTCAAATAAAAAAAGTTTGGAGGGTTCGAGAAATATATTTTTGAGATCTACTCAACCTATCTCACAACCTATATTATGTTATTAGCCGGGTGTATTAAATTTTTTTTTCATTTTGTCGCATAGTGTTATCAGAAACTTTCATAACCTACCGGAGAAATTTGATCTTTGTATTCCAGTTTCACTTTCTCATAAGAATAATGCAGGCACGCTTTAATATCGAAGAACAGTCTGATGTGCCGATGTTCAGAGTTCTAAATCGCAAAAAGTAATTGTGAATTTGCCAGTGTCTGATATGATAGCAGCAGGATGGCGAGTAGATGTCCTCTTAAAGTATATGATGAATATTTTCATATCCTATATGAGAATGTGAATTAATTTTTTCCTATCTTAGTCTTCAACAAAAACTGTGCATCGTAGCTAAACATACATAAATGGTCATTACAAAGCTTCAGTGAGGATTACGACTTAGTTTCCTCACACCACTTATGTTGCGTGCGTTAATTTTATACATGAGTGGTGGGGCCAACAGTTTAAAGTCGACTCCAAACGACAGTTATTGAGAAGCTTTTCACGGCAATTTTATTTACTCTCAAAATTTTTGCCAGAAATCTGCTGATTTGATGTCTGTCCTGGGTTTGAAGAACATGGGCTTTCTAATAAGCCAACACACTACCTACTAGACTACGACGACTTCAAGCTAAGGCTCACTTTTTATTCGGACTGATAATAAAAATTCTAAACGCAGAAGAGTATGAGGCGATTAATTTGTTATTTTCCAATAGGACATTGAGGTTGTTTATTGCATCTGCCTGTGAGGCATATCCTGTATTTATACTAACAATTGCCGAACCTGATAAATGATTGGGTTCTTCTGCCTATTTGTGACTAATTTAATATCTTCCTCTGATAGCTAGTCTCTTAATACAATTATAAGTAATATACGTAGGCATTTCTCTTCGTTTTAGACATCTTAAATTGCGTTTTAATACAACGGCTGTATTTATTTATTTTTTCTTATATTTTTCGAACAATTACAAATGCGACAAGGCCTTAAATATTTCACTTTCCGATGTGTGTATACTACATTCCTTCCTTCACTTTGTCTTGTTTTTTTTTTCTCTGTGACGAAATGATTTATTTTTAAATGTCTTTAATTTTACAGACTTTATGGGTTTTTCTTTTTATCGTAATGTGGGGCTGGCGGGCTGTCAATGCATTTGAATCACTTGTTTCGATTAAAAATTCAAACGCAATTCTATGTGAAATATATTTAAAGAAAAGAAAAATCCTATGAAACTAAAATGAGCCATCAAATGAACAGCTCTTTGCTTTATGCATATCTTTTATTATTTTATTTAATTAATTAATTGGGATTTTTTTTTTTCATTTTCATTAATTAATTGGGAAAGTTTTTCTCGCTGCAAAGACATTGATTAACATATTATATGGTCAATTGAATTATTAAAAAGTCTGAAAGTTTATTTTTTATATTTAATTCGCCCTACAGTAATTGCGTCTTTATCTTTGAAACAAAGTTTAGTTTTTATTTGTTGATCTGTAGCCAGAAAGTGTTAATTATTTATTAAGTAACATACGAAAGTAAATTTAAATAACGCAATTTATTAACATTGATAAGAGATTGCTTTTGTCCATTCAGTCAGTCAGGTACGAGATTAAATACAAATGTTCTCGAAATCACACAGTGCGTTATCAAATATTTTAGTTGTAATACGTTCACTATTTATTTAGTTTCTTTAATATTATACTGATAAGTAGAATAATGATTTTTCCTTGTATCTTCCTGAGTTGATTTCAATTACCATTATAAATAATTTCAATTGGGTTTAGAATTCTTGTTTATACAGTCTAAAAGTATGTATGTAGACTTTTTCCCCGTTAATTTTTATATTTTTTCCCCAATAATTTCTAAGTTATATTATTTCAAATTCGAAGCCCAAGCTCAATAATTATTTGAGAGTCAAGACTTATTGCGTTTTATTAGGGACATCTTAGGCTACAATTTGTATATAGTGGGATATGTGCAGAAAGTCACATTTTTTCACAATATCGATCATCTCTCATCCCACCCAGGCACTGTTAACATAGGCAATATTTGAAGCCCGATATATCAAGTTCCAAAATTATTTGGATTATACGACTTATTGGGTTTTATTAGGGCCACCTTAGCCTACAATTTGTATATAGTGGTTTATGTGTAGCAAGGCCCATTTTTTCACAATATCCGTCATCATACGCAGACAATATGGTAAATTTTTTGTCGATGTTTTTTTAATTTTTAAACGAATTACAGAATTACCAGAGCACTGTTTCACTCAGGAATGTGTGGAGCACAATTTTCCATTCTCTGACGTCGTATATTTAGCTGATTTCTTGCTTGACTGTTTTCTAATAACCACTTAACATTGCTTTGTTAACTTTAACATTAGCTCTGTTAAAATTTTTGGTTTTTGTCTTTGCTAGTTAAATTTAAATTTATCTTCAGACACATTATAACAAGGCTATAATATCTTTCGGAAAAATAAAGCGGGGAAATATTCTACTGTACTTCTGTTCGAAGGCCAGTTAGGTTGGTTGCATTAGACATTATTTACAGAATGCATTTCGTTAAGAGGAAAACAATTAAAAGTTGCAAGAATGTATCGATTTTGAGTAAGTACTCATCTTGCCTAAACTTATTACGCTTGCAAGTTACCGATACAATCGTTCCGCCAGGATTACGACCTAATTTCTTATACCTCTTTTGTTGTGTGTGTTAATTTTATACATAGCAGGCGGAACGTACAGTTCAGTAGCCTAGTAGGTAGTGTGTTGGCTTATTAGATGTGAAACCACACGTTTCGAACAAAACAAAATATGATAAAATTTTCTTCGGCGATTTTCTCTCAGCAGATTTCTGGCAAAAACTCTGAGTGTAAAATAAAAATTCCATGAAACAGTTTCTCAATTGACTTTTAAACTATAGGGCCTGCCATGCTTAGTTATGATCAGTTTGTAGTCACTATTAGATCTTCGCAGTAGGCTTTCGAAATTACTGTTATTGCCTACTTAATTTAACGAAACTACGACAAAGTTATCGTTGCACATGAGTTAATTAATTAGCACGAAATATGACAAATGATGAATAGCCAGAATCCATACGAGTTCACGAAGTTAAATTTTATTTATTAAAATAAAATCCACAAATAGTTTTCAACTTTCTGCTGGATTTTTGTATTGGAAAATAAATGTTTTTTGAATACTTTCTTCAATCATTAAAATAAATCAAAGGTCAGCGTAATTTTGGCGGTTTTTTTATTTAACCTCATTAACTCTAATAAAGTCTTAAAGAGACAACCATTTTAAAGCTTAAATGAGTTCTTTTTCTTTCTTTTTAACAATTCCAAGCATAAATATATGGACTTCATTATCATCCACATAATCTATTGATTCTGTATATTCGAATTTATCTTTTATACAATTTCCAGTAATTATTCATTTTGTCTTGTCTTCTTTTCTTGTTTCATTTTAGATTTTTGAGTGTCTAATTAATAAATTTTTGCAAACTTTTACGAAGACCAACAACGGTAAAACTTGAAAATAAAAAAAAAAATTAATAATAGACCCCCAAAATAAAATTAAGAAACAGTCAAATAAAGAAGAATAAGTAGCGTCGTGAAAATAATTAAACATAGACGGTGAATACAGCTCGGGGCCATTTGTTGGCCAACGAGGTCATTGTTGTTTTAAATAATATTATAAACAGCAGCAACAAAACAAATAAAACAAAAGAAGAAGAAAATATAAAAATTTCGAAAAAAAAAATCAACGCTTCTTTAGGAAGTGAAGAAAACATACGCAACAGGAACTACAAATAAATTGCGTTCCAAAGAAAGAACCCGTACAACGCGTCAAAGCAACAGTCACATCCATCGTTGCAGCAATTGGAAATTAATTGTTGAGAAAGAACATTTTTTTTTTGTTGTTTGAAAGAAAAATTTAAACGGCAGTAAAAAGCTGATACAACCAGAACGACAACAGTGAAATAAGGCGAAAACAACTGCAATTACAGCAACAACAACAACAACAACGACAACGAACGAAAACGACGTTATTGAACTGTAGACCAGTTTGCAAAAAAAAACAAAAAACAGTGAGTGTCACACATTTCATTAAGGGGTAGGAGGTCGGTCAGTTTACGGTTCCATACAATTTGGTTTTGTTGAAAGCGCCTACGCGCTCTAAATAACATCAACATCATCGAAAAGATCCACAGCCATACTCACAATAACCAAATCTGAAAAATATTTTTCGGCAAACGCTGCACCAACCAACTATAAATAAATAACGACCTCCGTAGACCTCTTTCATCTCATTTAGCCGCACTGATCTCAACCATACTGTTGGCAAAATGATTTCAAACAAAAAATCATATGCGATGAAAATGTTACAGTTGGCTTTGGCCCTGAGCCTGTTGCATGTAGATCCCGACAATTATTTGCAACAGAGACTGCGCAACTGGGATTCTCAACTAGAGCTGCGAGATGGCGACGGTTGGGAATTGGAAATGCTGCGAGCGGTACCCATGGTGGAGTACCCGTATGCCAATCGTAAAACTATGATGCCTTTAATTGAAGATTTAATACGATTTGACCGACAAAACGATCATCTTGCTACACAATATAATATTACAGCCTATTTGTTAAATGTATCCAACGAAAGCTCTAACCAAACGGCAGCACTGCAGGAAATGCAACAATTACCGAGTACGCCCTCCACAAATAGTGCGGCAAGTGGCTCGACTACCACAACAACAGCCTCAGCAACCCTTGATCCCAGTACGGTCACTGTGAGTTCTGTGGTTACGGCACCAGGAGCTACAAATTCTAGCCACTTGAATAATTTTCCTACTTCCGAAATAGAATTATTTTTGAATTCAGAAAACTTCCAGGATCAACGTTCGGTATGGGAACAGAATTTAGCTGATCTCAATGATTTTAATGATTTACCCATAATGAACAGTCAATATGGCAATTTGCCATTGAAAGATGGCCAACAAGATAACAATCTTTTCGATTTGCAATTGGATGCTTTTCTGCCCACATTCGGTAGTTCGGCGGCAACAGCTCCTACGAGTGTAGAAGGAGCTGTGGCTTTAAATGACACTTTTCCTAATCCCGATGAGGGTGCAGGCATTAAATTAGAACAATTGGATGATGAAGATGACAAGGCCTTGCTAATGGGTGCTATAGATACGCGAACTGTTTCAGCTTTATCAACGGATGAGCAGGCTTTAGCCGAGCTTAAAGTGAAAAAAGAACCTGAAGATAGCAACAGTGAAAATGACAATACAACAACTAATAATTCTGAAGTGGATCTAAGTCCGTTCATAAATACAGTGGAATTAACCAAAGAGGTAATGTTTCTTTTTAGATTTTATTTTCTTCTTTCTTTGTTATGCAATATATTTACACGAAACCAAATTTATAACTTTTGATTTATAAAACCGATTGATAACTTTACATGAATGTAATGAATTTGAATGAATTCTTTTTTACCAACTCAAACTGAAATTTCAAATATTTTCTGTTACTTATTGTTGTGGTTTAAGCTATAATTACCAGGGTCCGGCATAGCATCAAATACCTTATTTGTGTGGTCTTATAAATCAATTTGTAACACAAATATTTATTAAACGACATCAAACAGTATTGCACAATACAATAACACTTTAAAAAATCATATTTTAAAATTAATTTGATTCAGAACTATGAAATAGAATGCTTTTAAACTATAATGACCCTTTCAAAGAACTATATTTCCATGGTTTTCCTGTAAAGGATAGTCGGACAAGGAAATAAACAAATATTTTCAGCTATTATAAAAAGTTAATATTCTTCTCGTGATGTGATTCCATAACCATGACCATAATTGATTGAGTTCTCAGTATAATCAACTTTTTGAATTTGATTATTTACATGCATACATACATAATTGATCATTGCAACCTTTCAGCCAGGATTATAACCTAGTTTCTTATACCATTTATGTTGTGTGTGTTAATTTTATACTTAAGGTGGCGGTCGATTTCGAACGACAGATTTTTGCGAAACTTTTCATAGCAAATTTTATTTACTCTCAGCGTTTTTGCCACAAATCTGCTAAAAGTAAGTCGCCGAAAAAATATTTTTCGTATTTCATTTTGTTGGAGATTTCTGACCCTGCGGATTCAACAACGGCCTCACGTCTGATATGCCAAAACACTAGCTGCTAGACTGCGGCGACTTCCAAAAAAATCTAAAATTAGATTCACTTTCGTTGCCCTCAAAAGCAGTGATTCTATCGCTTGTGCAGACTTTTGGGGATGCTTAAAAACATAAAACTATTATTTACTAACCATATTAATCAAATAAAAGAATCTTTGTTGGAATTGTTTAAACTTTTTCAATAGACTTTGATGCCTTTTTATACTTCATTTATGTTTTTCACATTTAATCGATCTTGGCTCTTCTATGGATATTATTAGGGTTTGATTTCGATATAATTTTCCTAATGCCACTATGCATTATCAGCTATAATCGAATTAGAAATAGGGATCATCATTCACCACATTTTGGTTTTGGGTAATGATCAAGTGGCGTTTATTAAAAACAAAATTTAAAAAAAGTTATTAATTGCGATATGTTTTTGTCCAAGACTGTATACACCCATACATGAATAGAATAAGTACCTCAATTACTAATCAATAATTATATTGAAATGAACATGAAGTACTTACTCGTCTATCTATCTATAAATTCCATATCGCTAGGCCAGTATCTAGACTACCATTTCGATATGTAAATTTGTTTATTTCTGTAATAATTTTACCATCAACAAATACAAATCAATCTATCATCATACATATTGAGTGTATGTACAAATAGTTTGTGTAAAGTAGATATTGCTGCAAATACAAGGTGATTTTATAATTTCATTTAGTATATTAAAAATCAATAATTATACTCTACACCAGTTACTGCAACTCACCACACCGGTATTTACGTGTATGCCTTTATAATATTATATACCTGAACTATAATTGTTTAATAAGTATCTAAAATTTAATGGAAATATTTGTATAAATCTTCCCAGATTTAATTAATATTGAATAGTTAGTTTGTATTTAATTAAAACATTTCATAGTTTTAATTCAAACGAATAAATTTATCAGTATTTTTAAAGATAGTTTCCAATTTTAACAAGATTTTTCATACTTGAATTATATTCCATAAAGTTACTACAATAAATTAAAAAATATTTTTAGTGGCTATTTATTTTACAATTACCACAAATATACCACATACTGTTGCACAAGCATTTTAATTATTTTAATCTATGTACGTACATATGTATGTACGGATATTTTGAATAGAATGTCTATAAATAAAAATGCAAAAATTAATATTTAAATATAAATTGAGGGCAATGTTCACTTGAAAAGTGTGTCTTCTGCTTATAATAAAATTGAAACGTGCATTCTTATTTAAAATTTTGTTTATAAATACTTTGGTTTTTAACAAAAATAAACAAACACGTTCTCTTACATTTAAATACTGTGTTAATTTACTTTGAATTAAGTAATATAGCACATTGTATTAGTTTAAATGGTGTAAATTTATTTATTTCCTATAAGGAACATAGAACTCACTTTGCAGACTTTCCAAATTATACTAAAGTCATCCTCTTTGAGAAGGTTGGAAGCTTCTTGGATGGACTAATCTTTTATGCGTAATACTTCCGCAAAAATCATATTGTTTTCTTGAGTTTAAAGTCAGTTTAATTTACTTTTAAGTTAATATATTATTTAATATGATTTATAATTATACAGTGATGTAAAAAATTATAGGGACACCAATGTGACATATATTATCGGCTTACATATCACGAAAACAGATTTCAGTGGGTTATTAAAATGTTTCTTTTAATTTTAAAATTTGAATTAAATTAAAATCAAAATAAAAACTCTCTTTGTGAATAAAAATAACTCCATTTTCTTTTCAAAACAGAAAATAATAATACATCACATACATACATAACAACCCTTCAGTTGGAATTGCGATCTAGCTTCTCCCACCACTTAAGTTGTGTGGGTAAATTTTATACATAAATGGCCCGACATAAAATTTAAAAACGGTTCCGAACGGCAGATTTTTTATGAATTTTTATTTATTCTCAGAGTTATTGGCAGAAATGCGCTGAGAGGCAGGTCGCCGAAGAATTTGAGTTTGAACCCCGACCTTACGGCTAATAAGCCAACATACTACCTACTAGACTACGGCAATTTCATTTATAATACATTTGCAATAATTTAGGTTATAATCTTTAAAGGTTTGGGTGTTGTTTAAAACATATAGGGATCGTCTAAGCATATGGTCAATAATATTTTGGCATACCGAATCTGGTGTATCATACCACGAAGCCTGAATTAATTCCAAAAACTTATCATAATTTGTAAAACACTTTCCTTTGATTGATGGTTTTTTCTTTGTAGCACAGGTTCTCAATGGGAGTTGGATCTGAAATTCTTCCAACCCAGTATAGTATATTGATATTGTTATCTTGGAATTATTTCATAGTCCAATTTGTACTATAATTAGGGTAATTATCCTGTTGGAACAAGCATTGAAATGGCTTTTTATATTCGATATATTTATGTAATGTAGCATGGAATTTCGAAAGATTACAACATATAAATGTCTTGTGTACGGTATAATCACCTAACACCATAGAAGGAGGAAATTTACCTTCAAACATCAATATTATAGCCAAGCTTTGTCATTATTATGGGCTTCCATTATTGGTTTGGTGTGTGAACTTATAGTTCGAAGCTGTTATTGAAACCTTTCATTTGGTTTATTGAGCCCTTAATTAAACCGGGAACTGTAAAAAAGATTTTATGTTCCCCGTTCTAATGTGATACGTGGATCTTTCTATCGTGGGTACTTCTAGGCGCGGAATACTTTTTTTACTATTGCCGCAATATTAAAATATGTTTGTTTCGTTTTATAAAAAGTCAATTGTAATTCAATTTTGTATTTGCTTTTTAGGTTACAATTAATCTAAATTTATTTCTTGGCCACTAAACTGAGTTTTTAGCGGATTATCGAACTATTTCTAGCAGTTTTGAATGTCGAAATATGAAAACATTTTGTTTGGATATAGGAATTTTAATAAAAGCTTTTTAATTAAATTAAAAAATATAAAAATAAACTGATTGGATTGTGGCTTATGGTTTTAATAAAAAAAATGAATTTCTGCAGAAATTATCGTAATGTTAAATTTAAATGGTAAACAATTCCATTATTAAACAAACTGGCGATATAAATTAATATGGTTAGCTTAACTATTGTAACCAAATCTAGGGTATCGAACCTTTGATAACCAATCTCTGTCAATTGCATTTATTTTGTTATTAAACATTAACACAGCAACAAATTGTAACACCGATCAAGTGTCTAAAGTTTTGAAAACAAAAGCTAAATTGTGAAATGTGGTATTTTATAACATACATACAGACATACATACAGTCATACTTATAAAAATATTATTGTTTTTTTTTTTAAGCATATTGAAATTGATAAGACTTAATAAATAGCAATCTATATCTGCGTTTAAAAAATTATTCATAAAGAGAAATAATTTCGACTCATTATGGCAAATACAGTGAAACTCATAAAATATTTGTAAAAAAAATAAGAATGAAAATAAAAAATATTGTTTTTGTCAAATGCACTCATAAAAAATATATTGAAACGAAAAGAAAAATGATGACAATTAAGGTCATTAGCAATACATTTTAAAAATAAACAATTTATTACAACGAAATAACGAAAATGTTTTTTTTTTTTAAATACTCTTACCACAGCAACAAAAAAAACAGATTTTTAATTTAATAAATATTTAATGAAATTTAAAAAAGAAAATAACAACTGAAAATCTTAATTATTAAAAATTTGCTCAAGACCATCCAGTTTCTATATGTGAAATGCATAATTTAATTTAATTTGCATATTCAATTATATTTTTTTTTACTTTTGTTAACATATTTAATGCCGTAATCGCTTATTTAAAGATTTAATGAATAAACTCTCTTTAATAAACTCGTAATTTGCTTATTGTCTGAACTAAAGCATATGGTAAATCGTTAAATAAACACATTAAAATCCAGATTAATTTAAAGCAGATTGAACGGAACTTAATTTAATATTTTTTGAATTAAGCATTGCAGTATGATGTAATAGCACGTATGTATGTATGTAATCCTGAACATTGTTTGAGGGTTTTCTTTTATTTTACCTGAAATAATTTCAGGTTTAGGTTCTAACACAACACTTATTTAGGGGCCACTGCCTGATCATAGAAATATACTCGTTTCCCTAATAAGATGCTACTCGATGTCATAAGTGTGCCAGTCGTAATTTATAAGGTCTTTCTAATATGCATTAACCTCACACTTCTTTCAAATATGTTGTATGATTGTTTTCCTCAAAGTCTACATACTGGAGCTTATATTTACAGTGTTCCCTCGATTTACGTCGTCTCGATTTACGTTGTTTCGATTAACGTCGTCAAAAATTTTGTTCGTTTCAACTTCGATTTACGTCGCCTCTGTGATTTATAAAGCAAATCAGGGAAATTCCCTCTTTAAAAAAAATTCAATACATAGAATAAAAATTTAATTACCCCTTTCCCTGTCCATGTGATGCACAAGCGTATGAAACAAACTTGCTGTGCATCACATGTGATATAGAGGACAGGGAAAGGGTTATTTTAGTTTTTTTTTTTTTTTTCGTAAAATGTACATAAACAAATGCATCTGTTAGTATGAGTTATAAAAAATTCCATTTACGTCGCTTTTTTCCGGAACATTCTACGACGTAAATCGAGGGAATACCGTACTTAATTAGTCATTACGGCTTTTTATTCAGGATTACGACCTCTATTGTGTGCGATAATTTTATCCATGAGTGGCGGAAGCTAGAGCTTAACAATAACTTTGTGTAAAAATATGTAAAAAACTTTTCATAGCAATTTTATTTATTCTCTGAGGAGTAGTCGCCAAAGAAATATTTTTTTATATTTCGTTTTATTCCCTATGTCTGAGCTGGGGTTTGAATCGCATCTAATAAACTACCATAACCAATTAAACTGAGGTTGTTATAACGATTTCTATTTTGAAAAATATCTCGAATAATAACATTTTCCCAGAATAATAGGAATAGGAATCTAACCCAGAAAATCTATGAAATCGTCCAAAACTTCGGCATCTGTTGGTTATTAAAAAACATTTTTAAAATACAAAATACTCTCAAAATTTCAAGAGTTTAAGAGTTGCTAATGCAACCAAACAAAAAAATGGTTTGTTAGAACCTATTATTCTGCATTAGAACTCAAACAATATGTTCTTTAAGTAAAGATTGAAAAAATTTTTGAATTATGTTTAGTTTTTATATTGCACAGTGGATGCTTCAATTTGTTTTTGAAACATGATTGGAGAGGATTTTAAGAAGAAAAAAATGTGTATTAGCAATTAACAGATTAACGCTACGCTATTAAATTCCATAATCTGTTACTACGAAGGACCATTCATCACTGTTGCTTTGTCCACTCTAAAAGTAATTTTTCATGGTTGCAATTATAAAGCAATTGTTTTTTGTTTTTTCTTTATTAAGTATTACTTTTATTTAATTATTTGTAATTTTTTAAACTTTGTGTAGGCCAAACAAAATTAATTTTTTTTTTAATTGTCAAAAAAATCATTAAATTCAATCCATTATTGACTTAAACTTTCTAATAAACCAACCAAAAACAAAATTATTTACTACCAAACAAAGAGAAAGACCTCCACTTGAGTTTTGCCCAAACAAAACATTATAAATTAATAAAAAGAAAAAAAATAAAAGAAATGAAATGAAAAAAAAATTAAAATAAATATCGCGTGTTTTTCCTTTTGGTATTTTCAAAAAATAAGAAAACAAAATTGTTTTTTTTTTTATTTTCAAACGAATCGTTTAAATAAAAACAAATGAGTATCGAACGAAAGAGATAAGAAGTAGCTTTAAATTGAATATTAAATAATAACAATAACAACAACAATGTGTAGTTCACTTTATTTCTCTTCTATTTTGAATTTCAATTTGATTATTTTGCTTTTGTTCTCTTCCTAATTCTAATTACTATGACGCAAAATGAAAGAGTCTTGTTTTGTGTATTGTTTTCCATTCGCATTTATATTAGATGGAGTACCTTTTTCGTGTTTTAAATTTGAAACAATAGAGGAACCCGTTGAAAAAGTTCAATGATTCATTTATTTATTTCGTTTTATTTTGTTTTTCTATGGTTTTTTTTTTATAAAATTGTAATTTAGCTATGTATTCTATGTGTTGCCATATTGTGGGTTCATTTTCATGTTCGCTGAAACTAAGAAATTAGAACCAAAGAGTTGAGCAACAAACTACAGTAAATTAACACTTGAATTTGGAATAAAAGATAAAAAAAATATAATTTATTGCGAGAGATAGAAATTAAGCCTATAGATAGGACTTTTATCTACTAACACGATAAGAGAGGTCTATTATCTACGATATTAATGCAAAAGACTTTGAGTATAATTACCCATTTCCATTTCCTAAGAATGGTCGACTTTAAGCTGTAGGTTACGTTACTCATGGATAAAATTAACACACAACATGGGTTGTGTAAGAAGCTGGGTTCTAATCCTGACTAAAGGGTTTATAATAATCAATCAAGTTGAGTACAGTAATCGCCTACAAATTAGAACCGCTTTGTTTTTGCAGCAATTCTAATCTCTGGACGTTTTTTACACGCCTATCAAATTTCACAAATAAACTAGCCATAAAATAAATAAATTCGACAAAAAGAAACATCAAATACGGAAAAACGTATATGAATTGGTGATTCCCCTTTTTAGTTTTACAGAATAAAAAGAATTTGGGGATTTCTTGTGTTAAAATAGCAAAAAAGAATGCTTAGAAATTGGAATTTTAGACCGTATAATGTATTACAAGCATTGATTCTAATATTTGGAATTTCTAATTACTGGAGGTTCTAATTTAAGAGCTTCTTCTGTATCCTTGTCCTTACATAAAACCTTTGATATAATGATATAATGGCCCCCGATTTGAATGAATTTCTAAGAACGTTACTTAATAGACAAATTTTGATTTTCTATAAAATGCGTTGCCAGATGCCGGCAGTATTTTAAATAAACTAGATAGACGAAAATACTCGAGTTTTTTTAACGAATCGACTGAAATTTTCTGATTCTTTTGTTCCACGCTGAACGGAAGCGAAATCTTTTCATAAATCCACCAATTTGGCAGTGAATTATAGTTGTTGGTGCTCGAAAGGGAAACGAGAACTTAAAACATCCTGAGCCATGACTATTTTGATTTTAAAAATCGATTTTTGGAAAGTCCTCTTTACAAAAACTCTTATTTTGTCTAGTTAACCACCTCAATAAACGTTTTAGTTTAAAAGATGATTCGCTACCATGCACAGTCGTCCTATTTTACTAAAACTTTGCGATTCAGGCTTTGTAGGTAATTACTTCCATTGTGTTTCTATTTGTATTTATCTCGCTGTAAACATATTTTTTTTTTTAAATATTCAAACGCAATACTTGTGTAAATGATGTTGTGTGGTGTATGAATTGAACTTTAAAATACAACACGCACTTGCGAAAAAGGCCCCTGAAAAAAAGAAATCGAAATAATATTCGCACTTTTATTTTAAACATTAAATTTTTATTACTGTTGTTGGCTAAATGCGAATATGGTGAATACTAGACGAAAAGCTTAAATAATGAATGTGTACTTGGTTTGTTGTACTACATAATTGTATACAAAAATATACAAAAAAAAATGTTTTGTATATACTATATAAGGTCATCATCTTATAAAACAACTTCAAGCCTCTATTCACTCACTCTATAGGCTTTACTACGCTATGAAACATTTTTTTGTTTAACAAATTTAACAAAATGAAATCATTTTGGTTTTTTTTCTCTCTTCATATTATATGTCAACTTTTCGAATATGTTTTAAGCTACTTTAACACCAAATATACCAAAAACACTTCTATAATGACTGTTTTTAAGTATTTCGCTTAAATTTCGGACTTAAGAAAAGTTCACATGAAAAATTTTAACGCAAATCCTTCCCAACTTTTCACTTCGATCGTTTAGAATATTCAAAGTTTTTCTATCTTAATAGGCAAACTATAGGTTTCCGCTAAACCCTTGTGAGCCCCATAAATATTACGAATTGGAACTCTGGGTAATAGGAAAAATCATCATTAATTCTTAACGAGAAACGTCCAATTAACGGTTTTAACATTTTAAAGTTGAACCAAAATCTTGAGCTTAAAATTAAAATACAATCTAGTCGTTTTGACAGGCGTATGGTAAATTTAGTGTTAAATTTTAAAGTTTATACGTCTGTCTTCGTACTTTAAACTCGAATTATGTTTTAAAAAATTAATTTTTAGCGAAATTTGTTAACAAAGTAGAACAGCAAACGTTTGCGGTTTTTTTTATTTATTTTTAGAGAAAGCATTTTTTAACAAAACAAACTGAAATAAAATATAATACACAACGTTAAGCAAAGTATTATTTATAGTTATTATGAAGAAGTTTCTAAAGAAAATGGAGTTTTATTCACTGTAGTAGAAATCAAGGTTTTTATTTTAAACATAACTTTAGGTTAGCTAAGAATTTTTATTGATTTTTTAACTGCACCTCTAGGCATATATTTTAAAATAGCAAAACTAGACTAATGGACGTTAAGTCAATTTAAAGTATAACTGAGATAAGTTGTCATATATGTTTCACTAATTTTGCGGCAATAACTTATTCTTTTAGAGGGTTTTATACAGCTTATACTGTTCAAATCCATATTTTTGACTTAAGTCCAATAGAATTAAATTCTACAAGGTGTTATTCGGAGTGTCGTTCGGAGTAGACTTTAAACTGTAGATCCCACCACTCATGTATAAAATTAATGACCAATTATGTATGTTATTACACTCAAATGTGTTTAAAAATTTTTTAAGTTTTTAATAACGCACTTCACTAATTCCTTGTGGTCTAAAATCAATGATAAAATCAAAATTTTAGCGTTATTCTATATTTTGCAATTACAATTCTTTATTAGCCTGCTCTTGCAAATATATAGCTTTCTATGGAATTTTTCTAATACTTGTCTTGGTTATACAAAATTTTGAAAAAGAATTTACATGACAATCTGTGAATTGAACATCTGTTAACAGGTATCATTTTTGTGAAAATCGGATGAGATCCGATAAGATATGTACTTTTAAAAGCTAGAGCTTAAAAGGCACTTGTCTTAATCAGTTAGTAATTATTGGAAGTGAGCTGACCACACTGCATAAATATTGTGTTTTTATTAAAATTTTACAACTTAGGAGACTCGAATAAGATTTAACTTCTCCTATTGCCTACGAAAATACATACAACCTTAATGTCGGAGTATTCTCTATAAAATATATTGTATCAAAAAGCTGGTGTGAGCTATTTTAATATCAAATTAAAATTAAATAAATTGACGATTTTACTCCTTCACATTTCTGCTTTCACTAATAATTTTTATTTTCTTAAATCATTTACAAATTTAAATTAAATGACGTTTTTGGTTTTTTTTTTTTTGCCTGGTCATTATAAAAATTAGATGATTTAATAATACTTCTACCATACGAGTAATAAAAATACTCGTTTTGTATTATATTTTTTTATTGTTTTTGATTTCGTGATATAAAATAACAAATAATTACCCACACTAACTACTCAGTCACTCGTTTACAAAGGCCACGTAGAGAATGTAAACAAATAAATTATACCTTTACTCACCATTAAATAAACAACAAATAACTCGTGTCAAGTAACAACACCAACAACAACAAAATAAAATTCACCACATTAGCAAAACATATGATTTTTACCGGCATTTGTATTGTGATTTTTTGCTTTTCTTATTTGAGTGGAAAAAAATCTATAAAATGCAAAGTAAAGTGAAATGACACAAGCAAACGCAAAGAAATCGTGAGAGAGAAAGAGGCTAAAAGAAAGAAATAAAACACAAATAAGGAACTCAAAAAATAGCGAAAGCTCTTTTAGTAAAACAACATGTTGCTGGAAAGCAACTTTATGTTGCTTAGCAAAAATGTGGTGCATTCAATTATTTACGGTTTGTAACCATGCTTCACTTTTGGATACAAGTGGTGTATATTTAGCTAAAATTAAAACCTTTTAGTAAGTTCGTTTCTAAAGAAACAAAGATGGCGGAATGTTGCCAGTAAATAAAAATGTTATTCTAGACACACACTAGTTAAGTCTCTACTGTTAGTGCAAAAATCTATGGTAATATAGTTCGAATATTTAGTGACTTTCAATATTGTTTACTACAATTTGGAAAAATTCACCACACTTCCCAAATTTCACACACCACACTAAAGTATAATTAATTTAATTGATCAAATTCCATCAACACACTCAATAACTATCCCTATCAACCCTATTTTCTACTGACGACGCAGATTCAGACTCACACATTACTTCAATCAGAAAGCAGAAACTACAAATAGTTCTTCATTTTCATTTATAGAAATCGATCAAGAAAAAAATGTCCGAATTAGGATATACAACATTCGTTTTTTGAACGAACAAACGAATTTTTCTCACTAACATTAGTGTTGCCAGGAAGGAAAAAAAATTTGTAATCAATTTTTGAAAAAATAATCACTAAAATTGGAAAAACAAATTATTTTTTTATTATTTGCTTTACTTATCACTTTCTATATGTTATTGTTGTTGCTATTGAAATAAAAAAAAATTAAATAATTTTAATCGTAAATTAAAATAGACGAAAATATAATTGTGTTTTTAAAGAAACGTGTCTAGTACAGGTATCCCTCCTACAACACGGTATCCCACAACACGATTAAACAAATTTCAAAATAGTGTTGTAGAAGTTTTTTTTAGGACTTATTACATAAGAAGATCAATGCCATAGATTTTAGACAAAATCATTTGATGTAAATGAAGCCTGCAAGTAATTTTCACTTGAAGACTGCATCGATATCATATCATTACCGCCGAAAGAACTAAAAATTACAAGATTATGTCGATGTTGGAAAAAGATATGGACAGCAGTAGTTGAGATAGAAAACGTACATGAATCAGGAGCAAATGAAATTGGTGACATATTAGAACTGGCTAGATCGATCGGTAGAGAAGGGTTTGTGGATATGGCTATTGAAGATGTGCAATACTTGTTAGTGGAACAAGAAATTGGGAAAGCAGATTTAGTAGAAATCGCATCCGAACCCCATGTGAATGAAATTGAGTCTAGCTCTGATGAATATAATGAAATTAATAATTTGACACTAAAAAGGATTAGAACTTGGTCAAAAAATTTGAATTATTGTTTTTGAATGCAGACCCTTGCGCTGAAAGAAGCCGAAAATTTAAAAGGGAATTATAAAATTGCCTATTACCTTATCAAGAAATTTACAACAACTTTGGACGGTAAAGCAAACAAAGCAAAATTGCGGATTTTTTTAAAGATATCAACAAGAGAACATGATGATATTATTTAGTCGAAATAACATTCCCTTTTAATTGAATTAAGCAGCGATGATTAAGAAAATTACTAAACTAAATTCATAATTTACATTCATATTGTATGAACATGTATGCCGATTTTTGTTTATTTTTTATCTATTTACGTGGATTTTTATTTATTTTATTATTTTTAATAGAAATAAAGTTTCTTCTGTACCATTAAAATATTTTTTGGAACTTATCACGTCTTTGTACCAGTCTCCTATAGCACGGTTTCACACAATATGTCATATTATAGGAACCTATCGACCGTGTTGTAGGAGGGATATCTGTACTCATTTTCCCGCTCTTTGTGTCTCTCTCTCTTCCAATTCAATCCAGACATAAAGTTAAATTTTAAACCTATGCAGCACCAGGTATGGATGGTATCGAATGCAACAATAAAAAAGCATTTAATCGAAATGATAATTTGCGTAAATTTGTTTTGTTTTTTCTTTTATTTCTATTTTAATATTAAATATTTAATTACATTTTGAATTCCTTTGAAAACAAAATATTTATAAAAATTTAAAAAAAAGAACGCCTCTTCATGCCTCAAGATGACTTGTGATTATTTTATATATTTTTTTTTTTTGTTTGCTTCATTTGTGAATTAAAATGTTTTATTTTTCCAATTTTTTGTTTTAATAATTAATTTCTATAATTTGTGCGCAATTCAGTAGCCCAAACCATCACCATTCCGACGATTATTTTATTAAACAACTGCTGAGAGTTTTGCAAAACATATACGGAGTGACAAATATTAAGTATCACCAAAGAATTTCAAAAAGAAAAATAAATTTCCTTCACATCCGTTATGAAATGAACTATAGAAACACGCTTGTAAAGTACATTTTAGAAGCCCAAGCAACAGGTCCTTTAATGTCAACACAGACGTAAAGGCATATGTAGACATAATGTCTATGCCCTTGACTACGCTTACTTACATACTTACATACATATGCAAATATGTTCAATATCCTAGCCACAACTGAAAACTTCATAGTCTGAAAGAGTAATTGGTCTTGCTCAAAAGAAACATTTGCAGAACAAAGTCGGCTAGAATAACTAACACAACCCCCAAACCCACTATTGTTAATTAGTTATCGGCATTAAGGATGTTATTTTCTTAATTGATCATTTCATTCAACCCTTTAGTAAGGATTACAAACTAGCTTTTTACTCCATCCATTTTGTGTATGTTAATTCCATACACGTTGTTTCGTTTTGTTCGAGAAGTTTGTTCTGGGATCTGAACCATAGGCTTGCGTCTAATTAGCCAACACCCTACCTATTAGACTACGGCGAATTCAACCCTCATATTCCGTCTTTGAAAATCAAATCAGATTAATTCCAGATTTCAGATGTTGTAAAATCCTAAACAAAAAGGTTTGAGTTTGATTTGTATCTTACAATCCATGTCTCACTGTTCTTTTTTTTTACAACATAATTTTTCTTTCTGTTGAAAGAAAACTTACCGTTAATTGCTACCAATCGACCAACACAAATTTTACCTCATACTTAAGTATTTACTACACCATTTCCAAAAAAAAAAAGAAAAAAAAAGAAATTATTGGATGTAGTCAACATACCCTAGTAGATAGTGTGATGGCTTATTAGATTCAAGCCCGTAGAAACGAAATACGTCTTGTTTCTTCTCAATTGTCTTCTGGCAAACTTTGCAAGTCAAAGTTTTGTAAACAGCATTGTGGTCTAGTGTTGTCATGATAGAATAGTATGACTACTCAGTAGTTCATACGGATAGGACCATGTTGGTCTCATCAAATATTCATTATTTTACCTTAGCGCCATGCTTAACGATTTTAACGTATACTTTGATCTAGTGGTCCATGCAATTTCTTTAGGTCTATTTATCATCGCCAATAATGGTTCCATGTAAAATTGCCTTTCAACGTTAATGTTAATGAGAAACGGTGTAAAAATTTAAAATTAACAATAATTTTGTGTCTCGTCCATAAAGTTATGTTTTGCAATAAATTTTAAAATTCGAATAAATTTAATAAATTATTGCTGCTGCTGTTTTTCTTCTTCCACTATGTTTGCAACGTCATTGTTTCAATTGTTTCGCACGCAATAATTTTATTGCAAAAATATGTACAATAAAAGGAATCAGAAATATTATGGTATTCAGCAAAATGTGTACATCATGTTGTATGATGTACCACAATAACTGCATAAAATATGGCAACAAACTTTCAATAATAATGCCACCCTGTTTTTTTAGTTGTTTACTGCAGCTTGAATAAAAAGAAATTTAAAACAGTTCATATTGTTTTTGATAAGAGCTCTCATAAAAAGTGACGTTTTTTAGAGATTGAGGTTCAATAGAATAAAGTCCTGGATGTCATTGTAGTAGAGACTTTCGAATTTAACTAGGTGGTGATTGCTTGTGCATTGAAACCTCACTTTTACGGAATTACCCGGTAAATAACCGATTGTATTGATATACGAACTGAATGCTGATTTCTTAAAGAAGTTGAGCTGCATTTGTTATGCGAACATATTACTATCACAATGCCAATATGGCTCACAACGTAAGCACAAGTATTTTGGACCAGAATATAACACTGAATCGGCGTTCCTAGACAGTTATCATTGGCTCACTATCTATCTAACTATCTGTCCATAAAAACAATCGCTTAATAGCAATATGTTATGCACAGAACAGTTCCAGCTCCAGTGACGATCTATTGGCATTGCTCTACGGATCTTTATGCAATGATTTGCTGACCATAAAGTTAAAGGATGATGTGAGGCATTTAATAGAATGGTATCGCGTTATGCAGGGTCTTTTTAAGCGCTTCCCATCTTTTAATAAAATAAAACAAAGTGTGGTTCATATAATCGAACTTTTTTTGTTCATTTGAAGGGCCTATTTATGCTATTATGTGTGAAATATCACAGCATTCAAAAGTCCGCACTGCTTCAATAGGTGGACTTAATTGAAATGTAAAATTTTCAATGAGCCTGACACATTCATATGTAAATCAAATTGAATTTATGTAAATCAAATTGAGATGATCATGCCCTCAAATCTTTAGTGCAAAATATCTAATGTGGATGTGAAACCACATAGCTTAGGTATTCAGATCATCAAATTCAGGCCAAAAGAAGTTTGTAATCATCGACCTATATAGTGCTTGCCGTTGACAGTGATGGCCAAAGTCGTGATCAAAGGTTTATTTACCGATGACGCCGTAAGAATTGGGGCTTTTGAATCTCATTTGTTTGTTCACGTACCCAAATATTTAGAAATGCATTTGTCGACTATTACAAATGATCCATCAAGAGTTTATGATACGTTGGGTGATATTTTTGCTTCACATTTTTTCTAAATTTGAAAAATATTTTGACATGAAAAATACCGCAAAATCTAAAGACGCATGTCAATAACGACAAAAGATAACAAATTCTTTTCTATTTTATCACAATTTTAAACAAGTGAAATGTTTATAAATAAATTCTAAAAAAGAGAAAGAAATTAAGGTGTGATCAATGGATGGTGTTCTTATAAGCCTTTTAACAGATTAAATCTTGTTACAAAATAAGCCAAAGTATACAAGCCAAGATTTTTATCTTAAAAAAAAAGAAAACATACAAAAATCAAAAGGAGCGCTTAAAAATGCCGAGATAAATGGTTTTTTGATCGTTTCAAAAACATCAAAAAATTTCTAATTTTACCTTATTAAACCAGATTCTATAAAATGGATTTCAAAATAAAAAAAACTTGACACTGATGATGGATTTAATTATTTTTTATTTACTGCGATATTTATTTTTGACAAATAGTTTTTTCTTCTCCTAAGATACTAAATATTGTTTTACTTTCTATTCTATTGACTATTTGATGAGACACTGCCGCCGTTTCAAATGAAATAAAACCACATAAAATGCTAAGCAGATTGTAATGCTAAAGTTGAACAAGAATACAAAATGAAAACAGCCGCATCATTGCTGTAATGAATGCCACATTTAACAACAAGTGTCTCGGTTTGTCCATTTATCTGTCAGCTCACAAGTTAAGAAAGAAAAAACAAGTCAAATTAACAAATGAATCGAATGTAAAAACCCATCAACAATGAAAATTTGTTCTTAAATTCAAAAAAGATTTTATTGCTCTTCCTTCAACTGATGATGGTGATGGTGGTGGGTATCATTAATAAAATAAAATGATATGATCCCACAACACACAACAATTGATCATACGAACTAAAAAAAAAAGAAAAAATTCAATGTTGACACCATCAGTGGCAACCACCACCAACTGTTTGGTTTCATTTGAATTGCATAAAAATTCTACGAAGGCGTTTAGCAACAGGAGTTTAAAGGCAGACTAAAATGTTATTCAATATTTAAGGGTTTCTCTTTATGAGTATTAATCATGTGGTCAATTGTATTTAAAATGGACTTTAAAGTTTCATTTCATTTGATCATCATCAATGTGTGTGGCACTGTATTGCTTAACACAACTTGCTTGTAGAATTCTTCCGGGTCCAGTAGAGCAAATATTTTAAATAGAATTGATGGTTTATGAAAGCATAGACAAGATAAATGTAGAGATTTGACAGCAAATTGAAACACCGTTTTCATTCGACTATAGTTATTATTATATTCGATCAGGAATTAAGTAAGGAGCTTCCTAAAATTGGCAACGTTGGCACATGAATTTTATTCAGACAATCCTTTGCCAGTAGTATTGTAAGCCGTTTTGTTGCCTAATTTTCATTCTCAATTGTCATATCAGACAGATATTTTAGGTCCTGGCAGTTGCCTTTATAGCCTTTATGACGAATCCTGTCACTATCAAATTTAATAACCTAAGCTAACCGCTTTGTGCTGGTATATGCAAGGAAAAGAGTGACCTATTATTTGATTCCAGACCGCAGGACAATTCAAGGTAATTATGTTCCAAAGAACGGGAGATTCCATGCCGCTTGTGGTTCTCTAAGCTTCCTTTAGAGTAAGGCAAGTAGTCTGAAAAGATATACTTGACCAAGCGAAGGAGACCATTTTGAAACATTCTATATTTCTGCTAGGCAATTCTAGGGAGAAGAAATTTGAGTCTTGTATTCGATTATTTATTAATAGTTAGTTGAAGTCGTCTAGTAGGTAGGGTGTTGACTTATTAGACATATGGCCAGTTCAAACCCCAAGTCTGGCGACTTCCTCTCTGCAGATTTCTGGCAAAAATTCTGAGAGTAAAAACAAAAATCTGTCGTTCGGAATCGACTTTAAATTGTAGTTCCCGCCACTCATGTATCGTAAGCCTGACTGCAGGATTATAACGGCCAAACAGGAATAAGGATTCAGAGGAATGTACGTTCCCGGTGAGTCGTATAATACACATGATAGATTTGTCTCAGACATATGACAGAACTCATTGTTCTGGTCTTTTGACAATGTTATGTCCATGATGTAACGCAATAGCAACCGGCCTTCTTATAGAGTAGTGCAGAGTAAAGGAATCAGATTCCATGTATATTTACAGTGATAAAGAGAAGTGGAGTGGGTAAAGTGTTCGTTTATTAGACGAGAGCCCACACTTCCAACCCTGTGAGATCGTGAAATTAACGAAAAAATTAAAAAAATCTTTCTTTCTGTAACTTCCTCTTTTGACAGAAACCCCTGAGAATATAATAAAGTTGCCTTAAAAAGCTTCTGAAATCTGTCGTCAGAATCGATCGTTAACATTAGCTCTCGCCAATCATGGGTAGAATTAACAGATACAACATGAGTGGTGTGAAAAGCTAGGTTGGTTGTCATCCTGGCTAAAGGGTTGTAATAACTAATTAAATAGGTTAAGGAGAATGAAAAAGTAGATTACATACTTGCAAGCTGTGTGGAATTAATCAATTTCAGATGGAAGCAAGTGTTAGGCAGGGAGTTATCCTTACTGCTCGCAGTATCCTGAGGTTGTCAGGGTAACAGTGTTAATAGAGGCATTAGAGGGATACTTTATACAGGTTGAAGGGCAGCACAATAAAGCGTATAGTTGCGATATTTTAGTACTTTTACAAATCAATCATAATTATGGTTTTGTATGTGTTCCTCTTAAACCTATCATATCATATCACAAAGTATGTTCAAAGATCCACATATTGGAAACTATACAGTTCTATCTAAACTTTTTTGGCTTTGGGAAAGTGCTTTCACAACCACAGTTTTACAACAGAAAGAATGTGTTCCCATTACAATAACTTTCCTAGGAGAATTTAAAGAGAAATCCATTTTCAGAAAACTATTAATCACACATTCGCTTCCTTACAGTTGTTAGGGAATTCATAAATTCATTTCAGGTTTCCAAATTTCCTCTAGACAGCTTCTTTCACAAAAAAAAACAAAGAAAATGGGCGCTTCCTTAGGATCTTAATGGAGTAGTCTTAAATGTTTTGAATAAATTTTTTAAACACAATTTATTCATCCAATACAACACCGTGCATTGAATATAAAATGTAATTAAACTTCTATGCCAAGTTATTGGTTCACTAGACCAAGACGAAAGATAAATTAATGAAGTTTAAATTAAATTTATCACATTAGAAGTAAGCCCTTATGCTCACTGCTTTCTATGAAAATTATTGTATAATCCAACAGCATACAATGAAAGTACATGGAGGGAGTATATATTATAAGAGCATTACTAGAGTATATAAAGCTATGTACATGCACATAAAAATCCTAATGAAATAAAATCAAAAAAATAACATCGAAATCAACCCTTAAATAAGATTGACTCACAAATTCCATTACAATGTTTAAGGGAACATGCGCAGTAAAGTAGGAAAAAAAATATGAGATCAGATCTCTTGTTTTGAACATATTGGGGTGTTTCGCATCAAACTGTTGTTGGTGCTGCTGCTGCTGTTGCTATTGCTGTAGAAGGAGTCATGATGGTTATTTCTATATATAAGGCCTCCTTGTCTAACCCATCATGATAAGATGGGAGTTACAACAGCAGCATCACACTTTTTGGTGGTGGTTTATTCTTATTATTTTTTTTTTTTTATTCGTTTTTGTTCAACCAAATGAAGCCGCCAGGCCGCCACTAAAAATTTCTGCTGCTGATGCCGCTGTCTACGTATGTACATATGTAAGTATGTACGTACGTCTTGATACGTTTTTAGCCATATTTTCTTTTATGCTGACTAATCACCGGGTAGCATAGGCGTGGTTCCATTGCAAATGATTGATTACAGCTTCTCTTTTCTTTTTGTTTGTTTTTTTTTTTCTTTGCTTTCTTATTGCTTTTTGTGTAATACTCGCTCGTTCATTAGTTCGGTTGTTCGTTTTACAATAATTTCTTTTCATTTTTTCCAATTCTTTTTCTTTTTTTTTTTTCTCTCTCCCTACGTAATTCGATTTTTCCTTTTACAACAACCGCCTGGTGTTTTTCCCTGCTGTATGTTGTGTTTTTCCACGACTCTTCTTCTATCGACTTGTTTTAAATTAATCTAAACAATACGTTTTACAATTTCCCTCTATAGATTGTTTCTTTTTTTTTTTTCTTTTTGGTAAAAAAAACAAAAAATAAAAACCAATAAAGAAAACATTTTCCAACATCAAGAAGACCGTCACAATAGGTTGTTAACGTTTTTCTAATAGAACAACAGCACAACAAAGCGAAATACTTAAATGAGATTGAAAGCTTCGGTTGCAGCACAAAGTTTGTTACAAGCAACTCAATTTCGTTTAATCGTTTTATAATTTCCTTACGTTTTATAATTTCCTGAAGTCGCCGTGGTCTAGTGGGTAGTGTGTTCGCTTATTAGACAAAAGGGCCGGGTTTGAATCCCAGGTCAAACATCAAACCGAAAAAATATTTCTTCGGCGACTTCCTCTCAGCAGATTTCTGGCAAAGACTCTGAGAGTAAAAATTGCCATGAAAAGCTTCTCAAAAATCTGTCGTTCGGAGTCGACTTTAAACTGTAGGTCCCGCCACTCATGTATAAAATTAACGCACACAACATAAGTGGTGTGAGAAGCTAGGTCGTAATCCTGACTAAAGGGTTGTAATGGCCAATTATGTATGTATGTAATTTCCTTACAGACAACCAAATAAATTTCCTATTACGATGGTTTACATTACTCCTTAAGGAGAAGTCCAAATTTTTATTAGAGTTCTACTCGTACACTTCTCCTTACAGAAGAAGAAGAAGGAATTATGGAAACATCATCAAATAATCCATCTTAGAAAATGCCTGGTGTCAAGCTATGGTTGTTGTTTGCCCAGAATAAAAAATAAAACATTGTGAGAATTATTTCTACATTTTATAACACTTCATAGGCCTTTCATATTATGCGATTTGACCTCAGCACTCTATTTTTGTAGATATAATTGGAGTCGACGGATGGACCATCTATGATGTAGCTACTGCTAGCAGTTATAGGATTTAAAAATTAAACGGGAATCTTTTATTTACTATTACTGTTGAAATATGTACAATCCCTTATGTATAGAGATCAAGCAGCCATAGTTTCAGTGCTAGAGGATAACCTTACAGCTTCTACCTACGGCGCAGCTGCAGTCATGAGTTGTAATCTTTAAAAATTAAACGGAAAGCTTTTATGTTAAACCCCAAGTAAATATTTTATTCATTTTTGCGATCTTGCTGAGCCCCTGCAACTGTTTACAACTAAAATCTTGAACATGCAATTTTACTCATCCGTCGAAAACAAACAACCATGTTGTATCCTCAATAAACAGTTGCCTTTATAGTTGCCTCCTTGGGTCTAAAAACATAGAAGAGTTGATCACAGAAGTTTGCAGAGGAGATGGATCTCGATATAAATGAACGCAAAATCAAATGACAGAGGATAAAATAACGCGGCCAAGTACAATATATATTCGAGTTGTAACTTACACTTTTGAAAGTGTAATGGGCATTGTATATATAGGCACTCGACTACAAATAACGTACAAGACACAATAAGTGACCCTAATATACGACAAATAATGGGTACTTTGTCCAAAAGAAAATATTCACGTTTAAAATGGTTTCGAAAACACACACACTTAATATTCATAAAATCATAATTAGACCAAGTGCTACGTACGCTTGGGTGCTCCATGACAGTAACCAATCGACAATGGCAAAGAATATTTGAAAGAAAACCCTTTGACTTTGCAACTATGGACAAAGAAGTAGCTGCGAAGAGTTCCAACTTTATGAAGCAAATGAGCACGACTTGTAGCACGACTTTATGACAGACATCAATACCAGAATGTTGAAGAATAGTAAATTAAGCTAAATCCTGTCTTGCTTCACGATAATGATGATGAAATACTCTATTTACGTTTCATTTAATTTTCGTCAGTCAACTTCTAGAATACTACTGTTTTTTTATAATTTTATATTCTTTGTAGTGATCTTATATATCGTTTTAACCGCTTATTTTTTTTATTTTAATCATCGTCTATGCATTTAACAATTTCATTAGAAAAAGTTTTTCTTTTTTTTTTCTCAATTGAAACTGTCATTTGACAGTTGAATAGAAATTTGAAGAAGAAGAAGCAGAAGAAAAAAAGAAAAATGGCTGTTATAAGGAAATTAAAAAAGGGGCAAAAGTAAAAGGTCCAATCATCAGTAGCTGTTGAAGTCCAACAAGCAACAATAAAATGACAAATAAAAATTTTAAAAAAGAATTAAAAAAGGCTCTTCATTCAATTGACTTTCAACCGTTCCAAACCAAACATTTATACAAACAGTTTGTTTATGTCTTTTCTTTTTCTCTCTTTTGTAACATTTTATTTTATTTTGTTTATTTCGTTTTTTTTTTTTTTTAATTCATACATTTCAACAACAGCAGCAAACCATCAGCAGTAGATAGATGATGGTTATTGGGCTGCAAAACATTTTAATTAAGACATTTGTGTTGTCAGAGCTACCAAAAAACAAGTAAGCGAAAGAGAGACAGAGCAAAAAAACAAAAAAAAAAAAAAGACCAACTGTCATTGTGACAGTATTTGTTGTCTATATTTTTTGTTATGTCATGCTAAAGCTGACAGCTATTTAATTTATTCTTTTCAATACAATTTCCAATAGGTTTTTTTTTCCTCTAACATTTGGATTATTTAATTATGCTACTTGTTCTTTACACTGAACCGTTATTAAAAACTTTCAAAAATTATTTCATGATATTATTTTCTTAATTAGAATAACGGTAACTGGAGGGGGGGTTCATTTAGTACATGAATACAAGTTCAATTAAAATGTTAATTAAACACAGTTTTCAATTCAATTAAAATTTAATTGAAAAAAACTTTTAATTTTAAGAATTTAAATTTTGTTTTTTTAGAAGAATAGAAACTTAAAATATTATTTAAAAACTACTTTTTCCAATTGTACGTATTGAATCTATTTCAAAAGATCTTTCTTAAACCAAATGTATATCGTTTGGATCAATAACATTTTGCCTCAGTTGATGGTAAACATCGGGGTTTACCAAGCAAAAAACCAATCTAAGTATATTTTATAAAGAGATCGGAATAAATAAGAAATAAGGAAGGTCAATGCTGCATATATAATAGATTCAACAAAACTTCTCTGCCAAGCACTATCTGTCAGTTTGTTAAAAATTCGTCTGACCTGACGATGTCAGAGTGAAATACAATTAACCAATTGAGGGTCATTATTACAACTTGCCGTTAATTAAAGGGAAGATTTTAACGGGCAGATAAATTGTGTTTTATTATTATGAGTACCCAATAAGATAGAAGTGATCGTTAAGCTAAAGGGAAGATCATTCTACCTTTAATATTTAAAGGTCACTTTATGTTTAAACTTGCCATATCATACACTATTTTCGATAATGAAATTTAAAATTTAAACAAAATGAGCATATACAATAAAAAAAAAAAGTCCACTGTTGCCACTGCGTTAAAAAAAAAAACTTGTTTAATAGGGCAGTTTTATCGACTTTGTTCCGGCACTGCCACATTTTTGAAAAAGTTAATTTTGTTTTCTTTGTAAGTTGTAATAACCAAAATAAGTTCAAGGTAACTTTGCCGTTCAACTTTAGCTAAAGGTACCTTTAACTAACGCCAACTTTAACGGGAAGTTGTAATAATGGCTCTAAGGCTGTTTCACTTGAATTGTTTGTTCCAATTTCGTTAATTATTGACAGTTGTGATCAGAATCAATCGATTGATTACATTGTAGAAGCTTATTATCACACCAGCAAAGCTTTAGTTTGGTTTTCCTATGATCTATTTCTCATCGTATTGTTGTACGATGTTGTTCATTGCATGAACTGAAGCCCTTTGGAAGAGGTTCGATTTAGTTTCATTCTAGCAGAGATTCGCAAATGGCCATTCGGTTCATTTAATTATAAACTCTTAATTTATAAAGCTCCTAAAAACCTTTGTTTATTCAGGCTAGTTCAACATCAATGTCCTTCACATTTTTTTCAATAATTTCTTCGGATTTCTTTTAGGTTTCGTGAGATTAGGTTCGCGAGTAAGTTCACTCGGTGGCGGCCTATATAGTCCATTGTGTAACCAGGCCCCTTACAATGAAATATGTAAAATTTTAATAGAAATCAAAAATTTAAGTCAGCTTACTTCCATCGCTGTGCTTTATCAAATTCAATTAAAATTTTAATTAAAAATCGTTTTTAATTCAAATAAAATTGAACTGAAAACATTTCAAATAATAATCTAAACAATTGAAATATAAATGAAAAAAATTAATTCTCTTTCGTCTACAGATATTTAAAAAAAATTTATCATTAACTGTAAGTGCTTATGTTTTTCAAGTTTTCATTAAATTTTTTTTTTTTTTTGCTAAATCATGCCGAAAAAGATGCCACAAATTAAAGCATTAATGATGCATTATTAACGCTTCTTTACAAATAACAAATCAAAAAAGAAGGAGATGTAGTTTGTAAGACAAATTTGCAGTTTAGCAAAAATTGATTTTTGAATTTTTTCTCTTAAAAACAAAACAAAAAAAGCAACAGAAAACAAAGAAACGAAACCATTCTTCTTTTAATCCTTTGACAAGTCAACAACTTAACAAAAGATCAAGACAACAAGCAATGCCAACGAAATTCAACAAAATAAAAATGAAGAAACTCTGAGTAAAAATAACACACGATTATGAACAGATTAAATCGCAACCATGCTGGCGCAAAACCAAGAGAGAGAAAAAAACGCATGGAACAGGTACAAAATGCAAAGGATTAAAACAGAAATTTTGAAAATAAAATTTTGTTTGATTCTAACAAAAGATTAAACCCAAGATAATCACAGCCATTAGTGGGATGAGCCATACGATTATAAAAATATTTAAAAATCTTATGGGAGAAACCCAAAAACATTTGTGAAACACAAGGAACCTGTTGCCATGTTTTACTTGTTGGCTTAGAGGTAGATAGTAGTGGTTTACAGAAGAAGAAAATTTTTAAATATTTTCATCACATTGAATACAATATTTGATAAAAATTTTAATTGAAATTTAAATTGCAAAATATTAAGCAAATAATCACAAATGGAAGTTCAGCTGGGGTTTTTGCGGCTACAGCATTCATTCCTAGCGTTGTTTCAATAACAATTCTAATTCAATTCTGATTATCCGAGATTCAGATTCCATCATTTACCTATTGCCAGATATAATTATCTGAATGACATAATGGTGGAATAAGTGTTTAAAATAATTGGAGCATAAAGTACTGCTTAATAGGATTAGATGTACATACATATAAGGCGATATTAGTGTACTCTTCTTGAAATCATCCCAGAGTATCATTTCCAGCTACTGAGTCATTGTTTCACAATAGCCAATACGATATTTCTGCGTCACTTTTTCGGTTTGGCTGAAAAGCTTTATAAAGCAAACTTATGATATGTAATGCTCTAACTCTATTAGCCGCATGGAAGTTACCGTAGTCTAGTAGACGTAAGGCCCGAGTTCAAATGCCGGGTCAGACATCAAAACGAAAATATGAAAATATTTCTTCGGCGACTTTCTCTCAGGCGAATTCTGGGAAAAACTCTGAAAATAAATAAAATTGCCATGAAAAGCTTCTTAAAAATCTGTCTTTCGGAATCGACTTAAAACTGAGGCTTCCACCACTTATGCAAAAAATTATCGCACACAACATAAGTGTCATGAGAAGCTAGGTCGTAATCCTGGCTGAAGGATTGTAATAATCAACTATTGTAAATTGTATTGTATTGAAACTTCAGACCGTAATTGTTTTCTGATAATCTAGGGCAAAGTCTGGTGTCGGGGTTTTCTATAAAGAGGCAAATTCCCGTGTTCTTTTCATGCTAAAGCAATTCGTCTAATAATAAGTTCCCACAGGCATCTGTGCTATACTTTGAACAAAAAACTCGATATGGTTGCGATTGATGTTTTTAGCATTTTGTCAAATAACTCCATCCAGTTATACCCTGGTGATACGATTTGTGACCCCATACGATACATTCGTTGGTAGGCCAGAGACAATACGTCGTAATACGTCCTATCAAATCCTCATCTCTAGCAATATTGCCAATTATTTTGTAGGTGATGATTATTTGGAATTGGAATAGTTAATGTAGAATTTACTATCCATCGATGTTTACCATCTAATTAGGCATGCAAGAGAGTCACACTTAGAGCCATGGCTAAGGCATCATTATTTAAATTAATTTATACATTTTTTTTATGATAAAATTCGAAAGTGAAATGAAATTTTTTATTTTTATAATTAAATTTTTTGAAATACTTTAAACAATTTATTGTGTTTCGTTTTGCACAAAATCCCAGGTCAGACATCAAAACGAAAAATATTTCTTCGGCGACTTCCTCTCAGCAGATTTCTGGCAAAGACTCTGAGAGTAAAAATTGCCATGAAAAGCTTCTCAAAAATCTGTCGTTCGTAGTCAACTTTAAACTGTAGGTCCCGCCACTCATGTATAAAATTAACGCACACAACATAAGTGGTGTGAGAAGCTAGGTCGTAATCCAGTTATGTATGTATGTTTGCACAATTTCAATTCTAATCCTTTCATTATTCATATTCTATATGGATTTGTTTTCAATTTGAAATCCATAACCACTATATAATTTATTAATAAAAACATTATTTAAAAAATTTAAAGAAAATGAATCTAAAAAGAAAAGCGAATAATAAATGAAAGTCTCTTATCAATTCGAAATAAATAAAGGCAAAGAAATTTATAAAAATATATTGTATATAAAAAAAACTGTCTTATCAGTGAGTAAAAATAAAAACAATAATAAAAAAGAGAAAAATATTATATTTTCACTGGCAATATTCAAAAAAATATATAGATATACATATATGGAATCTAAAGCTAAAAACAAACACTTTAAAACAAATGCAAATGTTTAGAAAAAAAAAACTAGAGAAAAACATTAGATTCTCTTAAATATTCCATAGACATAAATATATTGTAGTCGTAATTTATTTTAAACTACTTTTTCTTAAATGTTAACCAACTAGAGATAATGTTAAAGCAAACAAGCAAAAAAAAAAAGAACAGAATCAAGAGAGGGCCATATAAGCTAATGGGGACAAATAGAAAAGTAGTCTCTTTAAAACAATTCATAATTAAAGACGTTTTTTAATAAAATTCTTCAATTTTTTTTATTCGAAATCAATAATAAAAACAATAGAAAAAACGGCGGTTTAAAGCAAAAACAAAAAATAAAAAAAATTTTCTAATTTTCTTTTTCTTTAAAAAGAAAAAAATTTGTTTGAAAATTTTTAAAATACAAATAATAACGAACGTTTCATTTTATTTGTATTTAAAAGTTTGAAAAACAGAAAATATATCAACAAAGAAAGGAAAAAACAAAATAAAATTTCTAAAGTGCATTAATTAAGTTGTTTATTAAAAATATCAATAAAAATATATAAAAAAAAATTATAATAAAATTTAAAAATAAAATAAAAACAAAACTAATAATAAAAATCAAAAAGCTATTTAAAATTACAAGCAATATAAATAAAACTTACAGTGGGTGACAATACAATAGTAAAAATAAAATATATTCTTATTATTTTTTATATATTAAAATAAACATATTTTATTTTTAATAATTAAAAAAAATAAAATAATCTTTTCCCAAGAGCATTGTGTATAAATAAAAGATTTCTGAAGATAACATTGTAAATTGAAGACAATCTCTTAAAAAATTGATTGTTGGATTTTTTTTAATAGAAAATTTCCTTAAAAAAAAGCAGTTAATTTCGCAATCAAATTTTAACTGCTAAAATATTTGCTTAAATAAAATTTTAAAACAAATTGTTATTAAATACTAAAGAAAGTATCTCTTAACATGTATTTAGCGTCGTTAACGTTGAAACTTTTTTGGCATTAAATTGTGATTTTAGGCTTTTCAAACTGTAAAATAAATTAATTCTTTAGAACTAATCGTACTTCCTTAGAGACCTATGTTGGAACGGCTATTGCCGTAGTCCAGTAGATAGTATGGTCACGGTTCAAACCCCCGTCAAGAAAAGAAAATGTAAAAAGAAAAAATATTTCTCTGGTGACTGTCTCTTAATAGATTTTTGGCAAAAACTTTGAGAGTAGATTGAAATAACCATGAAAGGTCTCTCAAAAATCTGTTGTTAGGAATCGACTTAACTTAGGTTCCTTCTACATATGAAGAAAATTACCATCCTGACATACATACATGTGTCCTAGTTATAGATAAATTAGGAAAATCGAAGGTACCTTGTTAAGTATTCACCTCTAATAATTAGCAGGGGTTCGGTCCGATAATCTCCTTTTCTACAAAATAGGTACATGTCTTTCTCACAGTGTCGAAACAGTCGGAACAGTCTTTCTGCACATGCGTAAACATTCCATGCTTCACTTCACAAATATTCTTCTATGGTGCGCTATTAATAGAATCAGTCGCCTAAGTTATAATATTTTAAAGTGTAGAATAATAATGTTCTAAAGTTTTGGAGCCATTTTTGCTTCATTAAAAAGATTAGTTGAAAGCTTTTGTGTTTCGTGTATTTGACACAACTATAGGTAGGGCAATCTGAATAATAATTTCGATGAAGTTAGTAATTATGTGTCTACGCCGCTTACGTTGTAGGCCTCATTCAGATTTTCAACTTAAAGGAATGTAGATTGCAGTCAAAATTATTGCACTTTTCACCTTTATATCCTCCAATTTGATAGGTTTGCAAAAAAAAAAAATACAATTATTGCTGACACTATTAAATACAAATAAGACTAAAATTTTACCTATTTTTATTGGTAAAAAGTACTGAAAGTACCAATAATAATTGTAGGGGACCAAGTCTTATATACAAATATCGCTTAGAAATATTCAAAATTTCAGAATAATTATAAGCAACATTCGAAAATCAGAACTGTCACCTTTTAAATGTTATTGTATTGAAATGAATGAAAGCGACTTTAAAAATCCTTTTTAGAATTAAATATTGTCTGGAACTGGCCTATAATGTTATCAAAAAGTATTTTTTTTTCTTCTTTTTTTCTTTTAATGAATTTATTTAATATTGTCACACACTGTATATTTATTTATCGCTCTAACTTATTTAGTAAACTACCTCAACAAAATCCAAAATAATTATAATTTGCAACAACCGATTATTATAAAGTAGCGAAAACGCAAAACAACAACAATCATTTGTGATTCAAAATGAAACACTACATTTATAAAGTACGCGAAACAAGTTACAAATCTCTGTTTGTTTAAGTATTATTGTTATTATTAATGAACTAATTATGAATTAAAAATATATTTAAATTTAATACGTAATTTTTTTTAATTTCTATTTCTTTCTTTCTTTTTTTCTTTCTTTCTTTCTTTATCTCAATTAATTTATTGACAAAAAAAAAAAATAAAACAAAACCAAATAAAAAACAACTTATGGTGGTGGCGTATTGTGTAAATTTCCATTAAAACAAAAAATTAAAATTTTGAAAAAACAAAAACCCAAACAAAACCCAATAATTATATAGGAAAGCGAAATAGTTGAAGTATTATGGAAGCAAGATGTCGATTTGGGTTATAGTCTTAGCCCGGCCCAATTGGCGGAAGCCGATGCTTCAGCTAAAGCTTTGCAACAACAATCTACCGTTAATGATGACGATATTGAAAAATTGAAAGCTTTAGAAGCTTTAAAACTAGATAATGTAAGTGTGAAATCAAATAAAAACACAAAATAAAGTAAATAAAAAAAATAATTCATAACCCAGTACAAAAAAATCTATTTCACCATCATATGATAATAAAATACAGAATCTAGTAGTACTAGATTTTACCTATGTCTTCTTCTTATATTTCCATTATCATTAGATTATGGACAGTAGTCTAAAGGTATAATTTCATTGTCAACATTAAACATACACAATAAATTCATTTCATTATTAAATTCTCTTTTTTCTTGTTTCAAATTCCATTCACAAATCAAAAATTTTAATTCAATCACCAGCATTTTGTCGAAATTCGTTACAAAGACAAAACAAAAGTTATAATTTGTGTTTTTTGAAATTAATTGCAATTACTTTACAAGAACATTTAATTTAAAATTGTTTTCCTCTTTATTTCTTCGGTAACATTTTTTTAAAAGGACAAATATGATCCGAAAGATATTGACAACGATGACCATTTGGGTGACGAATGGGCTGGCATACCGTTTACAATTGATAATGAAACTGGTAAGTTGATACAAATTATTCTTGTTATAATATTTCTTTACAATTTCTAAACGTATATTATTATTAAATATAAAAACATAATCTATTTTATAAAATTGTATTAAAAATTGGTCTCACATACGATTGCTAATTTAGATCCCAGCAGTTGGACATTGTTTACATATAACTTTGTGGTCTTGTAATGAAACCCAAGTTTTTTTTTTTTTTTTTGAAGAAATGATTTTATTTTTCAACTCAGTCTCACTTCTTAGCTCTATACATTCAAAACCTTTTTCGCCAAGCTATCCTTCAAGTTTGAAAACAATTCTTATAAACCTGGCCTAATTTCGAAAAAAGGGCTTGCAAATGAGGAAACAATTCGTTTTCGAATTTATGAATTTTTGCAAACAAAACTTCGACTTACGTAGTCCTGATACAAAAAACTTTTTTCTTGGCTAATTGCGGTCATTATTTTCTTTCAAATCCTTTTTAGTTGTAATGATTTTTTTTACCACGAAGTGACTTAATTAAATCATGAACCCAACTCCCCGAAAAATTATGTTGTTTTGATTACTGGTTGCTCTCTATTGAGTGGTTCAACGTTTAGTCGTCGTTTACCAGGTTCGCAAAAAACCTGAAACACTCCTGTGAAATTCTTACATGATTGCGAAAACCTTTTTCATAGAATCTCTGATTGTTTGAAACATTGTAGAGACCGCAGCCGAGAATTTTGAATGTTCGAGATCTTCTGTGCTTGTACAGCCCCTAAGTGATTGCAAATACTTTTTTTTTTTTACCAATTTTAAAAGTGAAAAGTTTACCTAATATTCGGGATTAAGCAGCCGAAAGCCACTTATATGTACTTACTCTTCAAATTAAGCGTCAATCTTGTGTCATTGGCTGTCAAACATAAATTAAACAAACAAGTTTTTTTTTACCTTCATTCCCTCCTTTCATCCTATATCCTCTATTTCCTTCCTTCTCTAAGGACATTGTAAAATGGGTCAATTTTCGACCTCCGGGTACTGTACTTGTCTTAACCGACAAGTACACGTCCTCTAACCTAACCTAACCAAACAAGTTTTAACGGAATTCAACTAAATGGCTCAGTTATGTACTCAGAGTCAAGAGGCGTCAAATTAGGGAGGTTATTACCGCCCTTGCGTAGAACCAAATGCCGGATTGTCTTCGTACGCTCTCTTTAATATTTCTTTTGCCAAAGCATAGTACGTGATTCCAGTTATTATAACACTGATGCTGCTTAACAAACTACAATCTTTTCTGTTAATTCTGTTTGCTGAAGGGAGTGCTTTTCGTGGACCCTATTATTTTTTCCATGCTTAAAAACGCTCGTAACTAATTTCGGTAATAAATTTTGGTAGTCTTTTGTGATCAGGCGTTTCCCTCAAGATATTAAAAGCATACTCTTCTGTTGAGAAGTTAAGCATTAGGGCCCTCATTATTTATGCTGTGGTTGAAAAGGTTCATAGTAAGATAAACTAAAACTGTTTACACCTCACAGAATTTATACAGAATGGAACACTTTATACAGTAAACTGTCAGTTACAACTTAAAACACATCCTTTTATTGCCTAATCTTAACGACATTGTCTATCTTTGGAGCATACAAACAACATTTGCTGTAGGCATGAGCTGAATTAAAATTATTTTAACAATTTATTATTAATAATTGAATAGTAGTAATATTATTATGTATATTTACTTATTATTAGAAATGGAAACATTTTTATATCTCGCGAAACGTGTTGTCTGCATGTACTGCGAGTACATTATTAGTTGCCCATTTACAATCTAATCATTTAAGCGAATTCATAGTAAAAATTTAAAAACAAAAAAACCAAATAACAGAAGGCAAAAGGCAACTTTAAAGAACAAATTCATATCAAACATGTTAATTTTTAATAGTGTTGTCATTTCAAAAAGGTGTCTAGGAAAGCGTGTTTAGTTTCTTTTGTTTTGGTTGTTGTATTCTGGCAGGTATTATCTTTAACTATTTACCCATCACCACCTGTTGATTAAGCCCCTCTCCCAAAAAGGTTGATAAGATTTTTTTACTGTGCTTTTTTTTCTTTTAATTTTTCGTGTTTTTCTTAATAAATTATGATAAGATGTTAATTTGTTGTTGAGATACATATTTGTGATAAAACTCAAAACTTTAGGTACATTGGCTGTTAAAAAATGGGAGCAATTGAAATTATTTCACTTTAAGAACATTAATTGGAAAATATAATAAGGAACAGTGATGACTGAATGCATTTATTTCTTTATATTTTATTCACTGTCTGTTACTTTAATGAAACATACAACGGGCGCAAAGGATTCTCTATACTTCTCTAAACCCATTTTCTTATATTCCTTCGTTTATATTACCTTCACTAGTCAATCAATTTTCCAACTAAGCAGATGATTAGCCTACTGTATTAAGTCATTTTTCATTAATGAGATGAAAACCCTCAGTTGTATTGGCACGTCGAATTCTATTCTATAGCCAACTCATACGAGACTTTACTTAAATTATCTTCAGAGCTTTTTTCACAGTTTTTCCAAATTTTTCAAAGCTTCTTTCATAGCTTTTCCAACTAAGCAGATGATTAGCCTACTGTATCAAGTCCTTTTTTTATGAATAAGATGAAAACCTTCAGATTTCACTTAAACTGCCTCCAAAACCTTATTCTTCTTAGTTGCTACTCCACTCTCAAGGTACAAATTGTCGTTCTAACGTAACTGGCTATATTCTAAAAGATCTTTTCAGTTTAAAGCATTATTTCTACTACGTAGGGGAGTCTGAATTTATCTCCAGCAATTGTTTCCAGCTTCAACTTGTCAGCTTTAAACCTGTGTCACCAAGTCGTAACGCCGTGTTGCATTTTTCGATAGATCAGAACAGGCCATTAGAAGAGTGGCCAATTCCGTATCAAGACTACTGTAAAATTGAGTGTGATAAGAGTTTACCTCATCATGTTGTTTTTCGCTCAACGTCCCTTCCCACTTTCATTTCAATGTTTTTACCATTTTATCATTCTCCATATAAACCAATCGAGATCTTTCATACAATTTCCTCTCCTCCATAAGGTTGGCAGCATTTTAACAAAATTGTTCGATGAGACCAGCATACCGTTGAAGCGGTTAGCCTTTAAACCGATGCTAAATTCTTTTTCTGCTCTATCTCGAGACTTCTGGACCATTAGCATAGCTGCATATATTAGATTTGACGTGACTTCTCTACAAATCAGCCACTTTTCTTTAAACGGTTTGGAGTCTGCTATGTTTGGCACCATGCGGAAAAGAACAATACTGACTTTGATTTGCTTACCGTTCCATAATTATAATGAGATTTGAAATTCAGCTTATCGTTAATCGCAATACGGGGTAATAAAGCCATCATATCAATATAATATCTTGCGTATCTACACAAATCTTGGTTTCTATGGTTCTTATTTTCAAAGTTTGCTGCTTTCATTTTATGCTTTAGTTGTCATTTGTGGTTGCCTAGCAAGAATGCTCTCTACAAGTGGTAGCATTTGCTTTACATTACAAAATCACTGTCCAAGTGTAAACACAGTGTAAAATTCACCAAAGTCTATAGAATCCAAGATGACCTCCTGACTAATTCACTCTTAGTCGGAAAGGCTAATGGTATCAAATATACTCTACTCTTGATTACTTTTCTTGTATTGGGTTCTATGTATAATGAAAACTCACTCTATCATGCAATAAATCAATCGGAAGTAAGCCAAGCTATTTAAACTGCATAGAATTTAAAAGAACTCTTACAAAAATCTAACAGGATGAACGATCCTTAACGTTAATTATTACATAAGATTTCTATATCCTTTCCTACTAACACTAATTTTGTCCGAAAGGTTAAAGACCCTAATATGTAGACTTTATGGCAACTTAGGTTCTGATACAGCGGACGAAAATTTAAATATTTTTTCATTTTGAAGGCGATATCTTTAAAATGTTCATTCGATTGCTTAAAATTAAATCAGGAAGCCATGATAAGCTTACCTTGACTATTTCAATTTCTTTTTCAGTTTTATTTCTAATTAGCCCAAGTGTTTTACATCTTATCGAATGCATGGCCTAAACAAATAACGTAATATTTAACCGTCTATTTTCTTTATGTACATATAATTTTAACTATATATAATAATAATCTTTTAATATAATATAAGATTTCTTCTTTATATTCCCATATTGTTTACTGTTACAACAAAATATTAACAAACTGTAATGGATATTGGGTTATAGGGAGGAGGGTTGGTTACCAAAATGATATGGCCAACGATAAATCTACTTGATAAATAGAAAAACACGCTTTCAATTTACATTGAAAAAAAAGAGAAAGAAAAGAAAAAATGGTACGCAAAGAACAAACATTTCTTCTAATATCGCAGATAAAATTCTCCTTCTTTGTAAGGCAATGTTAAAAAGGAGTTTTTCCCCATCCTAATTCGTATAGAAAATAAATTACCCATCAAAAAAACTACCACCTCCACCACCACTATCATCAGAGACCACACCACACCACACCGTTTTTATTAAAAAGGCCTGTTGTGGCCAGGCATTCTATTTCGTTCATACCACACCATTCCAATAACTTGGAAAATATAGAAAAAGAAAATCCTTGAGTATATACGACGTATTTTTTTCATGTGATTTTTTTATTTACGCCTATAGGCAGGCAATATGCCTGGCTATTTACTCATACAATGCGCGCGCTCACACATATGCAATGGCTATAGAGTATGCCTGTATGTATATGAGTTGTGGGGGGATACAATACAATACATATTCCTTTTCTCCATACATGCAATACGATTTAGATTTCATTTTTAGCAAATCATGCTCCGATCATTTCTCAAATACAAAAAAAAACAAAATACGAAACAAGACGAATAAAAGAACGTATATTCTTTGTAAATAATGACGGTCGCATTGGTGGGGGGGAATAAGCGATATTAAAAACTGAGACCAATACTTACAGCAAATCCAGAGTGATTGTAAATACACTCCGCTAAAAATGAATAAAGTAAAGGGAAAAGTATACAACAACTACCATTCGGTCCACTCCATTTTTGAGTAACTTTTCCAAATAATCTGGCCATATGGTTTCTCGACATAAACCAATAATTTTACCTAGCCCCATGAAAAGTAATGCACAGGCATTAAATCACATTAACTGTGGAACCACGGAACAGAACCACTTCTGGAAAGAAAGTCGTCGCCAAATTCATTTCGTACTAAGCGTACTGTAAGGTATGTTGCGACGTGTCAGGTAAGAATAAAGGCCAACAAGTTGAAAAAGATAACGAATCGAATTTTGGGTATCTTTTAGAACCCTTTGCGCAACAGCTGCAATATTATCTTGTTTGTCTTTTTGAATCGAGCGGTAAATGATCAATAACTGCAAAAATGATTTGCTTCACTAGGCGGATTATGTTGTGACTGCAAGTCGAACGACGTGCTCTTTACGATGTTTAGGCTTTAATGATGCCTTGCCAAATCTTACGGATCAGAAAGTTTGACATTTTCAGCTATCAAACCATAGTATCTGTGTATGTCGGTAGTTCCCATGCATCTGAAAAAGAAAAAAAAGAATTTCAATAACAATAACAAATCAACATGAACGTTCTAGATGTTGCCAGACCTATAATAAATGAAGTAAATATATAGAGTACATAAATAGAGCAAAACGAATGATTACCAGTCTACTTCAATTAGATTCTAATAAAAATGAATGCTTAGCTTTCTTTAAGGATTAAAAGGAGAAAAAAGTGTGTCATGTAATATTCAAAATTTATAAAAAATTTCCTACTATGTTGTCCTATTTAAATTACCTGGAGTATTTAACTTAATGGCACGCACAAACAGTGGGCTTGCTGGTGCTGGGGTGTTGTATGTGTTACATTTAACAGCAACTGCTGCTTCTGCTATTGCCGCTTCTTTTTTCTTTTGGCTTCTGATAAAGAAAGAAAACAAACATTCAGAGCAGCACGATTTGTTGTAAAATAAAAATAAACGAAAAAAAAGTTAAGTTTTTATTATAACATCGTGTAAAGCTCACATGGAGAGAGAGAGAGAAAAAAAAAGAAATATAAACTGAATTAAACTTTTTTTCTCCATTATTTCCATCTTTTTAGCAGTTTTTTTTTTGTAAATTATATTGATCCAGGGTATTAAGCACGTTTACCATCAACAACATGCAAACGTAGGAAAGGCATTAAAATAAATAGAAATTTAATGAATAGATGAATGAGGAGATTGCCAACGAATTTAGAGGTGCATAGACATACATACATACGTAAATACACGGTTGTATAAGGAGGAGTTGTTGGACTTTATTTCATATTCCTTTTCCAATGTTTGTTTCCATTTATTTTTCATTCTGTAGCACAAGGCTGTCAACTGAAAATGTCAAATTTCTTGAAGTTTTTCAAAGCGAAAATACACAACACAACAGAAATTATTAATCATGTCGTTTGTTAATAAAAGAAGACATGAAATGTTTAACAAAAAAGGAATCGTTCTGCGAAATCTACAAATCCATTAAGAAAGTGTTTTCCTTTAAGAAAAAAAAAGTTATGGCGGATGTTATTTGAAAAAATAAGAGTTTAAACTCCATTTTGTAATACAATATTAATTCAATTCCTTTGAGTAATCAAATTGAAATCGAGTTTTAGAAAACATTACAGAAATTAATCGAATCCATAGATGGCCTTATTGCTTACAAAAATGTTTTAAGCCGTTGGGCGGCAAAAGAAACGGTAGTCTCCTTCCGATCTATCATATTTGAATTATCATTTGAAAACATTTGAAAGGCTTTATTGAATTACTCCCCTATATGTGGGGCTTTTAACAATAGAATCTTGGGGTAACACGATTTACTTTTTGGCCTTCATTTTTCCTCTCTTATGTTTTCTATGGCAGCTTCCCTGTAAAAGTTTTTTACCCCTCTCATAGACTCTAATAACGTTTCCAATATTTCTTGGTATTCTTTCATGCCTAAATGCTAACCTCTCCAAATTGCTAGCCATTGAACGTGTTATACAGACATTCTTTTGCACTTCAAAGTGATAACCATCGATGTCAATGCCTCGTTGTTGGAAGCCCTTTCTCAATGTCCATTATAATTCGCCCTGCTATCGGTTGTTGCCAAAACTACTTTCACTAACTCTTACTGACCAACTTTTCAGGATGCATTTCAGACCTATACTCCTTCATTTTGTTTGGCAACTTTACGATCTTTCTGTGAAGTGTTATTGAGGGATCCCTTGTTGTAAATTTATGTGTATTTCTTTATGTAATTCTGTTTACCGTACGATGTGTGTATTTCGTTGTTGTCTATTTGTCTTGTTTAATTGTTTCGATTTGATTTTATCGGCGTAACAATACATATCATAGCCAGTAATTTAAGGATTTCTTATTAATATAAAACAAATTTTATTGCCACAATGTTGTTATAACAGATTCATCTAAAGTATGCCTAGGATCCATAGAAAATATTGATTTTTTAAATTCGTAAACATAGGAAAACAATATTGCATATATCAAGAGCTTAGGCCAGAAATGTAAGATCACGACTTTATAAAAACTGATCTACTAATCTACTTTAGGAAATTTTACTTCATTAGCTTTAGTGGCACCATTGAAAGCAATATATTTGATACTGCAATATATATTTTTCGAACTGAATCTACAGAATCAACTTATTGTAAAGAAATCTGAATTTGCTGTGCTCTTTCAGTTGTCTAATATCGAAATAAAAAAAACAAAATTTTTAATCCTGTACGTATGGTATATACGGACGTTTATTAAAAAATTGTTTTAAGTTCCCAGGAAATTTTCTCTTTTGTATTCCACGTTCGTTTTTTTTTCACAAACAATGCTGCATAATTATTGATTTCAATAAATATAAAACTATGAACAATAAAATGTAGAAAAAAAAAATTATAAAAATCCCGCATTAGTCCAGTGAATTTAATTTCCAGCTTTTGTGTTTGAAGGCATAAAACTCCTTTTCATAACTCCTCTTTGGTCATGTTCAATTCCCCAAAGAGTGAATTGCAATACGCTGTGGGTAAAAGTCCACACCGCCGACAAAATATGAAAGTCATACAGTTTTGTTTTATGAAAACGTTTCAAAATTCTCTCACTCTCATTATTTCTCTTACTCTTCTTCGTATTGACTTAAAAATAAAATGCCCGCTTAAGTCACGATTTTTAAATTTCAAAATTTTTCAAATTCAATTGTTTTTTTGTAAGTGAAATGCATCTGGATGCCTGGCTAATACAACACACCTTGCATACAAAAGGACACGACACTATATTTATGATTTAATTCGTAAATTTTTGTGTAAAACTATTAATTTTTTTTTTTTGTTTTTCTCAATTTTTACATTGAAATAAAGATGTTAAAAAGGCCACACTGTTTTTGTAAAAAAAAAAAAATATTAAAATGTCATCATTATTAGAGACGACTAGAGACGAAAAAAAAAAACTAAATGCATTGGATTTTGTAATTGATAGCAAATGATTTTCACTTTTATTTTCTTTTTTTTCTCTCTGTTTGATAATTGAAATACAAGTCATTTAAGGACGAGGACATGTTTTAACTATGAAAAAATCGATTTGCTTCAAATCATTTCCGTACATGACAATGAAACAAATTGTTTGTCTTAATGAAAGTTGGGAAAAACATAAATTTTTTTAAACTGTAGTTTTAATAAATAAAAACATATTGTTTGTGATTAGTCTATGAAATAAAAATGAATTAAATCATCTCACAATTTTATTAGAAAATGATTTGTTTGTTAAATATATTAAATTCCTACCAAGAAAAAACATTTACAAACGTTTATCCTAATCTCCGTGGCATTTCAACGGTTCAGCTTCAAGCCTTTCAATCTCTGAGCCTACATTGCTCTCTTCCATATTGGAAAAAGGTTCCTGTGTGAATGAATAGTGCTTAGAAATACTCTGCTTATTAAGCAATTGACTTTGTAATACAAACACACATAATTGGTCATTACAAACCTTCAGCCAGGATTACGCTTAATTTCTCAGACCACTTAAGTTGTGTGTGTTAATTTTATATATGTGTGGCGGGACCTAAAGACGACAGATTTTGGAGAAACTTTTTTTCATGGAAATTTTATTTACTCTCAGAGGAAGTCGCCGAAGAAATATTTTTTTTTATTTCGTTTTGCTGGAGATGTCCGACCTGGGGTTTGAACCATGGCCTCAGGTCAAATAAGCCAACACATTCTCTCCTACAATACGGCGACTTCAATTCGTATTTTGAATTTTCGTACCATAGCCTCACGTCAACTCACTACCTATTGCACTACGGCGACTTTAAATGACTTTGTAATACGATGATAAAAGAAAACCTTTCGAATTTCAAACGATTGGTCTTTGTTTTCACATAATTCCACATTTACCACATAATTCGTTATTATTCCAATTTATTAAGGATTTTAATTTTTTACAGTGGGATACCTGCTGCAGGAAATCTGTCTCTCTTTAAAATGAAATTTTTTTTCGATTAATTTTATTAAATTCCAAAATCATTTGAGAAATATTATTGAAACTGATCGAAGCGTTTAAACACTCTGGTAACGTTGCCTGCACTCTATTCATTAATTTTTTTGACAACTTCTGGAAACATTATTTTGCAGGATTTAGGATTTTTGCTTCGTCAAAGTATGAGGCTCCAAATTAAATTATTCAAACCAAAAACTCTGAATGTAGATTTCCTTTTAGGCTTCAAACTTTCCTTTAAATAATCTTCAATACTATGGTAACCCTGTTCGAATTTACGATAAATTTCATCATTTCAAACTATTTAAATTGTGTTTTGTTAATAATTTTTAAGAATAAAACCTAGTGTTTGTTGTAAATAAAGTTATTAATAAATTCTTAATGTTTTTTTTTTATAAACGGTTATAATAAATCGCTTATAAACGCCGCCTATCTCTAATAATTACTCACGTACAATGATAAGGAAAATTCTGATAAATTTTATTCCCCAAAAAAAAAAATCAAAATCTGGCGTGACGCAATTAAAAATCCAAAAAGAAATTTTAAGTGCAAAAAATAATACATTCAACATAAGAATGTTCTGCTTTTGTTTTTTAGCAAAGTAAAATATAAAATCATAATTTAAATGTTTTTCTTTAGCTTTTTTCAAATAATTAAAATTTTGTTTTAACATGAAAATCATAATTTATTGGTGGTGGCAAATACTGCATTGTGTAGGGTCGTTCGCAAAATAAAATGATAAAAAATACGTAGGTTGTAAGCTATAGGCCATACAATTTATTGGCTTGTCTTTTGAATTTGCAATGGCAATAGTAATGAAGTAATGAACTTTAAGCACATTATGTCGAGAGATACAAAAGTGAACTACAAGCGTGATTTTCATTCGGTAAAATTTAATAATTTAACAGCCGGGATAATTATACAATACATATATAAATACAGCCCAATTACGAATATTCTCAAGGAATTTCTTTCTCACGGAAAACATTTTTCTCGAGAAAGAAATCCTCTAATTACAAATTCCGCGGGAGTAAAAGTTCGAAAAAGTGGCAATATCGAATTTTAAAGTCAGCTGTGTTTCTTATTGATGTTAAATTATTGACAATTTGTGAAAATAAAATAAAATTAAAGTTAAATAAAATTAATACAATTTGAAAAAATTCATAAGGGTTTAATATAATACAAGAAAATAATGAATAGTGCCATCATGTGCGTCCTGGTAGAGGAAATTCGAGGTTTAGAATTTTTATTCATGATTGGGCTGATAATGTTTACATAAATAAATTCTGTGATATGGCCTATACCATTTGTAGGCAATACTATACACTTTAATCGTTCGAAATCGATATTAAACTGTAGGCCTCTCCATTCACTGATAAAATTAACACACACAACATGAGTGAGGTGAGACGCTAGTTTGTAACCCTGACTAAAGGGTTGTAATGACCAATTAATTAAGAATTTGCGCCAGATGTCAAATTCGTTAATTCCGACGATGATGATGTGGTCTTATATAAATGTTTGTAGTGAAAAGTTATCGTGTGCACTTTTGCAACGGTTATTGTTTTTGTTGTTGTTGTAACAGCTCTACCGTTAATCTTCCTGTTGATGCAACTTTCGCTGGGTTGGCAATCCTTGGCCGATTGACAATTGCCGTATGAACGAAACTATTGTTAGCACAGATCGATGTAAACAGTTGTTGACCCTAGCTTATGTTGCCCATATCTCCGTTGTAAGAGCTTAATAGCGAGTTATGAACACTATTTGTGCTGCTATAGAACTGCATACTATTTCACTACAGTTTCCGCTATTATTGTGATTGCATTTGATTGTAAAATGATGATATTTCAACCACTTATTTGGGTTCTAATTTGTTAGGCACTTCCAATTCTGTAATATGGAATGAAACTTGACCTCTTGAAGTATTATTTAAGCTACTGTAGTAGTTTCTTATTAACTTTATATTTGATTTTAATTAAAATTGTTGTTTTGTGATTCGAATTACTCCGTCCTTTTTAGTTTTAACCGTTCTAACTTCTCTACGGGGTTTTTATTACATTTCAAAGGAGATTTCTTAATTTTGTCTGTTTTTTTTTTTTCTGTTAATTTTTAATATTTTCAATGACAAGCAATATTTGATTGAAAAAATATAAAAACGTGTACTCTTTTCAGATTTATTACAAAATTTGAAAAAATAAAACTCTGTTGATCGTTATAATTTCGGTATTTGTAAAGAATCCTCTTATACATACAAACCTTAAGAAATAACGAAAAATCAAAATCAAAAAATAAATCTTTTTACATAACTATTGAACACATTTACAAACGTATGTATACAGTGTGTATATTTATATATACATATTATATAAAAAAAAAGATCTTTAAAGAAATAACAATAATAACGATAATTAAGTATCAAAAAAATGGAATTATTGTTCACTTTTTTTGTTTCTTGTTTCTTATTTGGTGAGGAAATATTTACTTCAGTAGGTATTTTTCATTATATTTTTGATTTTGTTTGTAATCAATACATCACAGTTTGTATTTTCCATTATTACTATCAGTGTTGTTTTTATTATTATTATTTTTTTTTATATTTCACGTATATCTTTAACCATGGTTTATTATTAGGTTTTTTTTTTACTTTAGTTTTCTCAGCTTCTTTTGCTCCCCTCTTTTTACCGACCGAATGAATTTGTCTCTCTACTTTAAAGTTACCAATTGTAATCGATCTGCTTCTCTTTTCCATTATTTTTTTGTCTATTGTTGGCAATCACGCAGTTATTGTTGTTGTTTATCAAGTTGTCAAACAAGTCTATTGTTCAGTGGGTGAATTTTACTCAATTGGCAGTTTGGTTGATTGTCAGTTTAGTTCCATCATTGTTTTTGTTTCTCTCAATACCAGTGCTACCACAATCACAGTTCAATTTATTTGTTTAAATTTAATTTATAGCGTTAAAAAATTTTATTAATAAGCAATTTGTTACGGTGTGTACTTAATTTGTAACATGCCACGAAATGAAAGTGTTGGCAACTCTACTTTAAAGATAAATAAATGTTTTACTATGTTGCCGTTGTTATTGTATTAATTTATAATGTCATATAAATATCGGGGATTATTGCCAATTATGCTTTAATACATAAAAACGTAGAAACAATTTAAAACTAAAGAATCTTAAGAAAAAAAATTATTTTAAAGTTGAGTGACTTGCTAGGAATTTCAGAAGCCTAAACAGCAATTGAACATTTAATAATTTAATTATAAAGTTTGCTTGGCGTCAAATTTAATCGTATAAAATTTATATTTATAATATTTTATCTACAAGGAAAGATAAATTCAAATTATTTTTGGATACAAGGGATACAATATTTCTTGAAGGATTTTTTTATATACGATGTAATCCGCCTGTGTTCATTGCTTCAATTGTATTAACTGGTGCTGCTACTTTTTTTTGCTTTGTTAGGTTTCATTAATATTTCTTTTCTTTTTTTTTTCACTGCATTTTATATTGCGTATGCTTATTGGGTCAGTTTTCGTCTGCAGGTAAATTCTGTATTGAAAAGAAGAAGTTGCATTCATATTCACTAGCAGCGCTTTTAGATTTTTACTTGGTCATCATTACATTCAAAATTAATTTAACAGAAATTCATTACAAAAAAAGAGACGGAAAGTTATTCCTTTTTTAAAAACCTTAACAGCCAACACAATAAAAAAAAATTAAAGGAATAGCATAACGTATGAAATGTTGCAACATAATGCTGCTGGTGTATCGTTTACAATTTTAGTTTCGTTTTATTTTTTTTTATTTATGCCGGCATTATTATTGAATAGAACACTAATATTGTCTATAAAGTCTAACCGCCGCCAATGGCACAGTTTCTTTGCCTGTGATACGTAATTGGATGGATTGATTTATTTTTTCTTAAAATTTTATTTCAAATGAATTAAATTCAAGAGTTGTTTTGCAACACTTGTATCCTTAGAAGTTATGCCAATACATACTGCTCTCCTTCTGGAAGTAAATAAAACTGATGCTTTAAACATATAAGCTGCTGCTGCTTGTAGAATATTTAAACCGCATGCCGTTTGGCGCGCAACATAGCGAACAATTTAGAATCTCAGCAAAATATTTGCCTAGCCGACAGTAATGCACTTGTCTTATGGCGATTTTTCTGTCACATAAACGTTTATTACTCATTAATATCGGCAAATGGAATTTCATAATCATGCACGTATCACGTACCGCATGTCAAATTCAAAAAAACCAGAGTTCAACAACATAATTTAACACGAGGTTTTTTTTTCTTCTATAAAGTCTATGAAAATGTAACAGCATTAGCTTTTAAAATTTCAATTATGAAATGTTTGTTTATACCACTCGCCAAAGCTCTTCCCACTTGTTGTTGTTATTGTTGGTGTGAAAACTAGACTTATTTTTTTGTTTTGTTTTTTTGTGAAATAATTTTGTAGTCATCATAAAACCAAATCGACACTTTAAATAGTGTTAAATTTTGTATGTTTGTTGTCTATTTTGTTATTGTTTTCTTGATTTTTTGTTTTTTAACTCATTTCTTTCGTCATTATTGTCAGCGTCATCCAACGTCATCATAATTGGGGGTGAATTGTTAAAAATTCATCAAAATCATCATCATCGTATCCAAATACTATCGTAGTCTTTAGGTCAAGAATTTTTTTTGTTTGTGTTTTTAATTCAATAAAAAAAAAAAAAACATAATTTTTATGATGATTTCGTAAAATAATTTGTTCAAAACATATTTCTGAAATTGTAATCGATATTTTAAATAATCACAACTAATATAAACAAACAATGAACAATTTGATTATAAAACAAGGAGTCTAGTGGCTAGACTGGCTGACTAGCTAGCTGCCTTGTCTATCTAACTGGATAGATAGCTAGCTACCTGGGTGGGATAGCTAGCTAGTTGCTACCTAGATGGCTGGGTTGAATGGCTAGCTAGCTGTAAGGCTAGTTAGCAGGCTCGGCAGCTGGGCGGCTAGTTAGCAAGCTCGGTGGCTGGGTGGTTAGCTGGCTGAGTGGCAAGCTAGACAACTGGCTGGGGGGCTAGGTGGATAGCTAGCTAGCTGGCTGACTGGATGTCTAATTAGCAGGCACAGGATGGCTCGGTAGCTGGGTAGGACGGCTAAGTAGCTGCGTGGATGGGTGGCTAGTTAGCACCCTCGGCAGCTGGTTGGGTAGATAGCTGGCTGGATAGCTAGCTGGCTGGATAGCTAGCTGGCTGAATAGATAGCTAGTTATCTGGGTGTATGGCAACCTAGCTGGCTAGATAGATCCGTTGGTGTTTAATCAGCTGGATGGGTGACAAGCTAGCTAACTGGCTGAATGGCTCTAGCTGGTTGGTTAGCTAGTTGGATGGGTGACTATCTAGCTGGATGGGTAGCTAACTGGAAGAATAGCTAGCTAGTTGCATAGATGGCTAGCTAGCTGCATGGATGGCTTGTTAGCTGGTTGTCTTAAAATGTGTTCAAAAATAAGATAAACAAAATCGCAATTAGAACTCTTTAAAACTTTTATTTCAAAACATTTTTTTTTTTTATTTTCTATTTGTTGTTTCATGACTCTGTTGTTCTTAAATTACCCGCATAACGCACAAATAAGGTGGTGTAATGGCAATTATTTCATTTCATTGACTGGAAGAGTTTAAACGTCAAATAATACCTAAAAAATCTATACGCTTTGACTGGAATATGAATGGCGATACTTTACTATACGACGATGTGATGACGGATCATCTTCTCTTTCTATTCTCTAGTAACAGCAGCAGCAGTTGGACTTTAAAAATTATTATTTTGAATAGTCATTCGAAAATGAATTCAATTATAGCCAGGCAGACTGACAGACAGACAACATACAGACTCATTTTAAATATGACGTACCGTACCAGTGCGTTAGTAGCCATAGTATTACAAACAATGAGTAGCTCAAATAGCGCAAAAAAAAAAAAATAGAAGACAAAAAAATTTTAAATCAAAATGAACCAATTTTGCTTGTGAATAGCAGACAGAATAACACCAGAGCGAAATTAGTTTATTTAACAAAAAAAATGAAAAAAAAAAAACACAAAACATATTGCAAAATTTAAAAAAAAAAAGAAGCGCCAATTCTTGTGTATTTTATTTTAAATTATTTGACGTTTTGCAATGTACAACGAACGAACGTATAATATTGAAAAAAAAAATTTCATAATTAAAACGTTTCTCTTCTTTCCTTTTTGATTTTCGAAAAGTAACCGGTTACCGGAAGCGATAATGTAACAAAATAACAGAGGCAACTCGGCCATTATTTTCGTTTCTGTTTTTTTTTTTAACGAGCGTAGTTACTTCAAAGAAACTCGGATTAAAAAAAAACAGTGAGTGCTTGAGAAAGAGAGAGAAAGATAAAGAGAGTGTGCGACTGTAACACAGACAAATGGCTGCCCTGTGTACACATTGTTGGATTGGATGGACAGTAAAGCCCAGTTAATAAAGTCCACCACTACTATGTAATTGAGTTATTAAGTCATGTTTTTGTGTTTTTTTTTTAATTCCAATTTAAAGTTTTTTTTCTTTCTCTTCATGTAAACCATGCTTTCTTCAAAGCGACGGCGGTTTTTGCCTGTTTTCCCTTTGATTTGTAATTTAAAAAAGAAGCACAATTTCAACTAATTTATTTAATTTTGATTAATTAAAAGCAAAATGAAAAAGAAAAAACTGCTGGAATGTTTTTAAAAAGTTGTTTAAACATGATTCAACAGAAAAAAAAAACTTAAGAAGGAAAGCACTATGTTTTTATTAAAACTAAACCAAACTGGGTTAATCGTATTGTACATTTAACTAAAATAAATTCAAAAATATTTCTTTTTCAATTTACATACTTTCTAACATGAAAACTAAAACATTTTCGAAAATGTATTCGAGATTCGTAAGAATACAGTTAGAAATTTGTTCAAACATTAAACACGAGCTTTGAAGAACGTTTTCCTTATAACCGTGTTAATCAATATTATTTTACCATTTTAGGGTTAAAGTCTTTGTAGCGTTCGTCAATTACTATTTTCTTCATATTTCTTTATATCGCGATGTCTAAGCTGGGGTTTGTTCTACAAATAACAAACCGATATGCTACCTACTAATCTACTGCGACTTCAAATGTACTATATGCCCTACATAATCGACTCTTTATAACAGTAAAACGTACTGCAGTTTCTTGGAAATAGTTCAAATGGCTTGCGGTACTATTACCGGAGTAATTAGCATCTGAACCAGGACTAGAGGCCGGTGTTTATTGTAGCCATGGCTTCGATTGCCAGGCAACAATTTAAACATGTAATGATTCAGAGTGTATTATGACCCGGCAGAAGCAGTTAGCTCAATGATTTTAGAAAATGATCGTCACTGTAAAGAGACTAAGAGAAGCAATCTGGTTGCGAGATATACTACTTAGTAAGGAATTGGGACAGGAGCGAAAGATTTCTGTTCCAGAGTGTATTTTTTAGAACTCATGGAGAAACACGCGTGTTTCTTCACTTCATTTGTATAGGATATACAAAAAACAGGATATGGCACTATACTATCTGTCAGGCCGAGCATTTAGGTCTTAAGCAATGAGGTTGACATGAGATTTTAATGGGCCTGCCTAAAAAAGTTAACACAGATATGTAAGCGCGAAGTACATTCCCCATTTCTGGATCCCCTGTAGAAATTCGCAGCAAAAAGTGGATCGATCACATTACGGACAACTTCCATGCCGCTGATGGTGCCAGAATCTTTCAGTGGCATAGGAAGAGAAATTTTTAAAAATATATTCGATTAAGGATAGATGAAAAGAAGCAATCCAAAATCATTTCAGATAAACTTTGTTAAGTAATGAGGAGATACTTGATTTATATGTACTATACATAAGCAGTCTGATAATAGTTACAGGCCATATAATAGCGCGCTGAGAACTTAAATAGTACTTGTTTTAGAGTAGAGGTTCAATTCATCTCAGATGGAAACTTCTGTTTGTTTATAAAATTATAGTAGCGAGTTATACGCACTGTCGGCTAAAAGTATTCTAAATTTTGGGGGAGATATGTATATGGTTAAGAGCTGTTTAATAAATCATCTGAACGCTTAGTATCTCCATTAACACATTGAGTGCCACGTTGTACATTTTCGTACGACACAAAGCCTATATAAAATAAAAAGCAAGGGAAAAATAGATTATTGATATCTCAGGAATCGGTTTTTATCACTAATACACCCAATTAACAAAATAAAAAAAATTTTGGCACGGTTTTCGTTTTTTCTCTTGCCGCTCAATGTGTTGACCTCCATTTTGTTACAAAAATCAAACGATGCCCAGAAAAGATTGGTGTATTTTGTAATAAATCGATATAATATCAATATCAATTTAATATTTCTAGAATCAAAACTATAGTTTTCAAAATACATGTGTATGGACTACGAATTGAAGCTTAAAAATGCAATTTCCAATCTGAAATCTTCAATTTATTTTCATTTTTTTCATAAAGATATGGCGTTTCCTTCAGCAGATGACATTAGGTCAATGCAGAATATCGATTATTACAATATGTAATCAATGAAATAATTTTTTTTTAATTTCAAAATTAAGAAAAATTCCTTACTTTTTTCCGTTTTCTTACACAAATTGAGTTTTTTTTTTTAACGCACATGAAGAGGTAAATGTACGCTTAAGAGAGCAGTACGATTTAAAACAAGTGGATTATTAAAGCAATACAGACAGAGCGTGTTAAACAAATAATAAAAAAAGAAGAAAGAAAACAATGTACGGCTGTCATTTTGTTGTTTTCATTGAGGCTTTAGAAGAAATATTTGGTTTTCTACGCTACATTTATAAAAACGCTTCTTTATAACAAAATTAGTTCGACTTGAAAGAATTTTTTTTAAGCTTAAGAAAATTCGTTAAAAATTTAATTGAAAACCTGTTTTGTTTAAAGAAGAAAAATTAAAAAAAAAGAAACGAAAAATAATTGAAACAATAAAAAGCCACCTTTTTTTTATTACAAGTTTTAATGGTTGCGATGGTGGTGGTAATTGTAAAAACATTCAAAACCAGTAATCCTCTAGTAAATGGTGCGAATGAACCTTATATTGAAGGAAAAAACACAACGACACCACCGCATTCATTGTACAATTTATAAAAACACTGGCTGGCTACTCTGGCATAACAAAGCTGCTTACTTACTACACACACACAGCAACACACGCAAATACTGACTCTGAGTCTAACTAACAGGCACTAAAGCCCAAAGAGAGATTTTCTTTAAACTCCGCCTTTATTTCATACCATGAAACGTAGAGCAAACTACTACTACAAAACAAAAACCAAAGCATGTACATATAATGTTGGTGTTGTATGTGTTGCGCTTGCTCTTTGCAGCCATTAAATGTGCGTGTATGTACATCTACATATAAGCAAAGGGGATATTGTGTTGAATATTTGAAATCAATGTGCATGTGTAAGTAAATAAATTAGGGAAATATTTTCTTGATATCCATCATACCTCTCTCGCTATCTCTCCCTCTCTTTCCTTTTTTATTGTTGTGTTATTGCCTAAATAAAAAATGGATACCGGTTTATGTTTGTGCCAGAATGTATGTGTGAGTGTTGCTTTAAAAGAGTATGAGTTAAAACAGAGTTTTGGTTATTCGTTTCGGTTATTGGTGGTTTCTTTGTTTAACACACTGCTTCAAAAGGGGATATTTTCCAATACATCGGCCATTTATAACAAAAATGGCCCGATAATTTTGTATCGAATTTGAATTTTTATACTTAAACACACATTGAACGCTTCAAGACGCGTTACGTTTAACCCCGAAGTTGAAATAATAATAAAAAAAAAAGAAAAAAATCATTACCATACAACGGCGGTTGTTTTTTAAGAATAAATCACGTTAAAAACGATGATTTTTTAAGAAAAAAAAAAATTAAAATTTCTAGAAAAAAAAATTATTTAAAAATAAAACAAGAAAATATTGAAAATTTACAAAAAAAAAAATCAATTTAAACAGTTATTGAAATCTATTACCGAAAAACGTAAAATTCATGAAAAAAAAGTGTCACTTCTTTCACAAAAAGAAAACCGTTTTTTAATACTATTACTTAATAATTTTACAAACAAAGTGAAATAATAACAAAAATTGTCTTTATAGAAATACAATAAAAAAAAAAAAATAGAAAAACACAAATAAAAAACCAGTGAAAGTGCAAAACAGTTTTATTTTTTTACAATTTGAAAACGTTGAAAACCATTATTCCAAAAATATTACACAAAAATTATAAGTTTTTAACAAATTTTTAATAAAAAAAAAATTAAAAGTGTTACGCTTCTAAAGACTTTAAAGGAGAACAATAAAGAAGTTTTATTTTCCATCGAACTTTAATTAATTATTTACTTAAACACGCAGCATTACATTTTCAACAATTTATTGGATTACTTTTGCTAGTACTTAAACAAAAGGTTTGTAGTTATTGAATATTCTAGAATACAAGGAAAAATATGTATGTATGTCATGTTCTCCAGAAAGTTAATTTTTAAATTTGATTAATAAAACACCTTTTACGTATGTTCGGAATACAGCAAATCTGTATCGTTTCGATTGATAATATTTTCGCATTTGCTTAGTGTTTAAACTTTTTCTACGTAATCCCCATTGCCCGCTATTATTTTCTTCAGAAATGCTTCGATTTCTTTCCATTTTATAGTTAATAATGAAGGGAAGTAAATTCAATTTATTAAATTTTTTACTAGTAATTAATCCAGCTTCTTTCTGTATCGAAATTCCTTCAAATTGTCAATTGTTTAATCAAGAATGCCAAGATACCTAGTGGCATATACACTGTGTATGTTAAAAGAAAACATCGACGATATTTTTCTTTTCTTTTTTTCGCAATGCATTGATATTTTAAAGATTTTCCATAAAATAAATCTATACTTTCTATACATCGGCTGACTTTTGTTATTAAATGGATATAATAAAGACAGAATGTAATTATTTTTGTGTTGAGTAAAATCGTGTACCGCAAATAGACAATTTATTGTACTGTTCAACCTACATGTCTTCTGCACCAGTAAGAATAGCTGGTATAGTGCTGCATAAACATTCAGTTGTTTCGTACAATATGTTTTGGTAATTCGTTCTTCTCTTCCCTGGAACTGCATATTGATCTTGAATCGATTACAATTCGATAGTCTGATTCATAACATGAATTGATTCTTATTGTATTTACATTAGAAAAAAGTAAAGATTATCTCAAATCCGTTTGTGTTGTCAGGAGAGTCCGCTCATCTTCTTTCCTTTCGCCAAGAATACCCTTCCAAATCTCTCTTCTTACTTACACAGAAAGATTCTAGCCTTATCAGCAACGTGAAAACTACTATTCCAGCAAACTGATCTATCTGTTCATTGTCGCTGTCTCACAAGAGCTGAGCGGAGCGCTACTTTACTAATAGAATCGGATTAATATACTTCCTGCCATAGTTGAAACGAGCACGTCTTTTGATGGTATAAATTTTTGTTTGGAAGTAATATTTGTGATCTGAACAAATCTCTCTGTGACCATCCCACTATAGGCTTGACCTAACAGTTTGCCACAGATTAGTCTCTCTCTTCAAATTATTGCTTTTACTCTTCTTACACTGTCTCGTTGTAAAGTACTTCCCGAAATTATGAAGTTTATATAAATATTGGAATACTGCACATAGCAAGCAGTCAAGAAACGAAACGTAAAAGATTTTGTCAGGGCTATAGACTGGGAGGATTACAGGAAGTCCCTGGTAGGTCGTAGGTCTACATCACAATTAAAGTACTAATAAAAAGTTTTTATAGAAAATTTCAAGCTATCGCAATATATTGCATCTAATTTTGTATATATTTATGTATACTTTATAGGTAGGTTTGTTTTTATCAAATTTATCGAAGCAAAACAAAAATTTTTTCTAAAACTTTTAAAGTTTCATAACAAATCTACAAATTATATTTTCTTGAATTTCTGTTTAATAGAAGATTTTGTTGTTATCGATATATTTATAGAAACTATGAATGTTTAAGTGGTTGTCTTTTATTGAATAGTTTATATAATTTACCCCCACCTTACTTATGCTTTGATTACACATTTACTATGAACCCTTGAGTAGCCAGCAATTAACCCCAACTCACGCAAATTGAATAAACATAACCTCCACACGATAGTTAAATAGACAAATACTCCATCCATCCATAGGACCCTGTCAACAACCCTAAATGAATAAAGTCTTTACAAACAAAGCAAAAAAAAAACACGAAATCAATGGGTTTCAAACCAATCAACTCCACTTCCATCTACCCCACAACCTTATTTACTGGCAGATGGACAATAAACTTCAGGGAAAGTATAAAAAAAGGGAAATATGAATAGAAACTTGTAACTGGCAATCATCGTTTAGGAAATATTAGAAAATAAATAAAATTGAAAAACAAGAGAAAGAAAATAAAGAAAATACGCCCTTAATTGTATGGGAATAGGAAAGCAGAAGCACACTGAATAGAAGTGACAAATGTTCAGTGGCCTTTACAGGACCTTACCTCTTACATATAACTGCAATGCCTTCTAAAATAAAAAAGGTAAAAAAAGGTGAATAAATGAACATTTTCTTTTTTTCTTTCAATTTGTTTTCGAATTATAACGTAAAACAACAAAACACAGCACATAATAATACAATAATAATACGAAATGAAACAAATTTGTGAGTTGTTATGTTTGTTTAGAGAGTTTCATGGTCTGTGAATTGTGTTACCAAGAATGCATAACCATTTGAATATGGTCAAAAGAGCAGAAAGTAAAATAAAATTAAAAGAAAAAGAAAAACAACAACAGTTAGTTTAAGCCTAAAACAACACACCACCAACAACAGTCGAGTCTAAAACCAAAAATCAACATTTCTGATTAAGATCATCACCTTCCTTCCAATGTCTTAAATAAATAATCCAAATACGTTTAAATGCTATACAAATGAGCAATAACAACAACAACAATAATAATAACAGCATTAATAATAATAAAATATTTTCTGTTCTTTTCGAAAAGTATTTGAAGCATAAAAATAACACAAGAAAACCAAATACATACAGTACGTACACAATATGGCCCAAATGAATAAAAAAAAAAAATTGAACGAAAATAAAAGGCCATGTTTTTCTAACAATTTCTTGATTTTCTTTTCGTTGGCCAAGCTGTTACCCATCGGAGTTGCTTATACAAACATATGAATGAGCGATACAGCCAGTCAGACAGCCACCTTTTTTTTCATCATTTCAAGAATTTTATAAAACCATTTCAAGTGCTCCAGGTTTTATGAACATTTTGAAACATTACAAGGCTACAGCAGTTGAAAAAGGTTATTAAACTTTTTACCTGATTTTTCTTCATTTTTTGAACTTAAATTGTTTTTTCTTTCATGGAATTTCTAAGAAATTTTTAAGGACTTTAAACTATTTTTTTTTTTTTATTAAAATTAGAAACTGATTTGTATTACAAATATTTTAAAACAAAAACAATTAATTCAAATCACTTTTATTTAAAAAAAAAACGAAATCTCATACCATAAATGGAATATTGTTACATCGAAATCTAGAAGTAAAATGAAGTCAAAATTAGCAACAGTTTGGTTCTTATAAGATTAGTACCAAAAGAAAGGTAATTGTTCTATAGAAGAAGTTCAAAAAAATATAGTTTTTTCTTTTAGAAAAGTTATGCTAAAACCGAAAAATTCAAGAATTTTTCAATGGAAATGTGGTAATAAAAAGGGCAATTGTGTTAATTCCGCAATTATCGATAATATGAAGCCGCTGTAGTCTAGTAGGTAGTGTACTGATTTACAGTACACGATCGGTTAAATTTTTAAGCACATTATCGATTGTGTGCAGCGGGCCATGTTGAACGAATCTTTGTTCCCGCAAATTGAAGAGGAGGATGTTGGCAACATTTGGTTTCAACAGAATTGGACCGATCGCGTACGCTACTGCATGGCCAGCATAGGGAGCCATTTGAATGAAATTATTTGCCATTATTAATCGGAAGGATTGTACTTTCAAATAAAATAAGAAATTTGAGAAAATATTCAGTAGTTTAAAGCATTTTCAAAAAAAATGCCATTTGGGGACCCTTTATTATAAGCGAGGGTGTGTTTCAAACCCTAATTTGCTCAACAACAAAATGAAATAAAAAAATAAAAAGAGATAAAAAAAAATCGCAACTTTCTCTCAGTAGTCCTCTGGTAAGAACTCTAAAACTAAATAAAATTGTCCTGGCAAGCTTCTGAAATATCCGTCATTCGGAGTCTAGTTTAAAAGGTAGATGAGAAAAGGTTAATAGGTTGTAATCCTGACTAAAGAGTTCTAATGATCAATTAAGATTAAGTTCTAATCAATATTTAAAAAAATCTATACCAAGACATTACAATAAGTTCTTTTAAATGAAATGCCAACAATACTACTATCAACCAGTGAGTAGCAATTGATTCCTGTTGAAATTTCAACAAACTGCGTGTTTGACAACCATTGGTAACACACTACAATGTAATTTCAATTGAGAACGTATGAAGAAGAAAGTTTCTCACAAAAATAGTTGAATTTAAATCCCGTCTATAGGAGAACACTGTTTTTAAAATAGAGAATGAAAGAAAATATTTTTAATTACTTAGGCCTTCAAGACTTTAAAACACAAAGACTATGCGATTTTAAAGGTTTTCGGTGCACTAAATCCGAATCCAGAATAGCTCTGTCACCCTAAGTTTTCAAGATATACAGTAGTCGCTCACAAAATAAAACCACTTTGTTTTTTAGGCAATTCTAATTTCTAAATTATTCTAATTTCTGGACACTTTTTTGTATACGCGTATCAAAGTTCTCAAATAAACTAGGCAAAAAATACATAAATGCAACAAAAAAAAACTTCAAATACGGAAAAACGTATAAAATTTGGTGATTCCCCTTTTTAGTTTTACAGAATAAAGAGAATTTGGAGATTTCCTGTGTTATAATAGTAAAAAAAAACGCTCAGAAGTTAGAATTTTTAATTCAAATTTTAGAGCGTATAATGTATTGCAAGCACTGATTCTAATTTCTGGAATGTCTAAATACTGGAGGTCTAATTTTGCGAGCTTCTACTGTACTAACCTAAAAGAATATTATGTCGTAAAATGCTTTTTTTTTATATATAGAATACCATTCCAGTGATTGAAAGTGCTAATCAAATTCAATCAATTCAAAACCTTTCTGAATTTTGTCGATATTTTCCTTGTCTCGAAGATATCGTGGAATTCAGATTTAGCACACCAAAAACTTTTAGGAGAGTATGCTCTGCTTTGTGGTTTATTACTGTGTTTTTAATTTTTGTCAGCCTGTGTTTTCGATACTTTTTTTAGATCTTTTTCCAAATTGTTTATAAGATATGTTATTATTTTAATTAGTCTAATAGAAAATTATTACTAAATCTGTTTTAACAATATTTTATTACAACAAAATGATTTAAAAAATGAAAAAAAAAATTATTTTAAACTTTTTCTTTTAACTTTTCTGTTTGCATCACAACTATTGTAAATACTTTTCGTTGTTTTCATACAGTTAATGAAGAGTTGATATCGACAGTCACAGTAGTATACATCGATCTTCTTTTTGTTGCACAATCTCACTATATTAGAATTTAAACAAATCGCCCTTAACACCTTACGGTAATATTTTAATCACGACTTGTTTTAAAAAAATTTTGTATTTATTGAGAAATGTAAAAAATTTCACGATAATTTTTAGAGCAGAACTTCCTGCTGTATGTATGAGCAGATCCAGAACCATAAAATTATTAAAAAAATATTACAATGACTACTTCGATGATTAATGATAATTTTGTAAATGTTATTTTCAAAATAAATATTTATTTTAATATTTATAATTAATGATCGACAGTAACAATAACAAACAATCAAAAAGCAAAAATAATTCTGACAATAATTTTTCTATTACAAAAGGTAAACATATTTAATTATCAAGAGATTTGCAGCAGGCAAGCAAAATGTTTCAAATTGAAAGAAAATAAATTTCTCAACTACCGTTTCGAAATACCTCTGGGATTATGTGTTTCATTTTATTTGATAAGATTTTAAATGCTAATGTTTTATGCTTTAATTTCAATCTTAATTTCAAATAATAAATATTTCTACGTGTATAAATATTTTCTTATATTTTTAAATTGATTGCTCTCCAGGGGTATAAATAAAATTGTTGTAGAATGAATACTCTTTCCAAGACAAATCAAAATAAATTTTTAAAATCAATTTTTAAGTTTTTTTTAATGCACAAAAAGGCTGTCAATCAAAATATTTATGCAGTTTTTCTTGTTGTTTTTTTTTTAATTTTAAAAGGATTTTTTTTGTACTCAAAAGTCATAATTTTATCTTATTCTTATGCTCTTCAACTCTTTCCGTCAATCTCTCTTTTGTTGTAAGAAAATAATAAAAAAAAAAAACAAGTCAAGAATCTTCTAAGAAATGCTGTCGGTTCTTCTTTCAAGAAGGATGTTTAACATTTTTGTTGTTTAACAATTTTGGAATTTGTAAAGATTTTTATCACACAAAATATTTCTTATTTTAATGGAATATTCTTTTTATTTTTAATTTTCAGGTGAATACATTCGCTTGCCTTTGGACGAGATACTTAACGACGTTATACAATTTGCTGAATTGGCTGGAGGGGTAAGTTCATTTAAAATTTACTTTTCGAAAATGCTTAAAAATATTTCGTATATTAAATCTGAATCTCTATAGAAATAGTTTAGTTATGCAAGCGGATACTCTTTTTAATAGCAGAACAAATAAATAAAAGCGACTAGGCTAGTCTGCAATTCTATCTAATGACTTATATTGGACAATAAACTTAACAAACGCAGGCATTTCCAACACAAAATTAAAAACATTTGTAAAATTTATTGAAAACTTAAAATTTTCATAGAAAAACTAATTAAAACACAATATTTCCTAAAGAAGTATTACAATAGAGACAATTTTCTATAGGAAAACAACAAAAATTATAGTAAAAACAGGACCTCAAGTAGCTGTCAGCCCGCGAAAGTAGCACCACTTAGATTAAGTATAGTACGTTGTAATACCACATTCATTCATTTCCCTTAGTCCTTGAATCATTAGGAGCTTGTGGTAAAGTCACCGAAGCACAGGTTCTTCCGACTTCTACGTCATGGGTGTGTATCCAATTGGTAAATACCAGTATACCCTTCTCCCTCGCCTCTTCAACTCTTGCAAAAAGTATTGGCCATGCCACCGAAAATATTCCAACATCCATCCTCAGATAACACCGGGTATGATAAGAACAGTTTTCTTCTTTCTCATCTCTACAACTTCTATTGAAGGCATTGACCATTTTGTCAGAACCAATCAATCTGCCATGTTTACCCAAAATGACACCGTCCACTACATTGAGCGTGTTCATTTAGAATTTGAGAAGATTTTCAATGTGCCTTCTATCAGAAGCTATCCATTGTCAAGGCAATGGAGATAGCAAGTATAAAGAACAATGCTATCTGACAGCCAGGTCGACATTCCAGTTTAACTTTCATGAGGTTCAATCGAAGGTAGGTAATAAGGCTAACCTCTGCTGCTGGGTCATAGGTCATGTTGGAATTCTCGGCAATGACTAATCACGTAAGGTAAAATCTATGACGTTGATAGCGACAAATCACTTTTGTGGAGAGGGAGCAGACGATTGAAAAGGGATGTTCAAAGCAAGAGGAGGCAAAAGGAGATAAAGACTCTTCTCAGACCAGCGGGCTTGAGGGGAAATTACAATAAGAGGATATCTGAGACATGCATCAGACTATTAAGAAACAACCATAGGTTGATAATCAATCTTTTAACAGCGAATTTGAGACTCAGGGTACATATATTCAGAATGGGGGTTGTCTCGATCCCAGCCTGTAGATCCTGTAACGATGGGAATGAATTATTGGTATGCATTCCTAGAACTTGTGGGGCATTAATGCGTCCCAAGAGAAACGCTTCTTCGTCTACTTTTGTAAAAGAATGTACGTTGGGTACCTTTAGAGTAGGAAATACGTTTCGTTTTCCCATCTGAAGAACAGTCTTTTAAATTGAGGAAATATGTAGATTTCTGTGCAAAATGTGTTCCCATTTGCTGCCACTATACTTTCATCACTTTCTGCCCTTATTATTCGTTTTTGGAGTGTTAACAATTCTTTTCTATAGAAAATTTCCCCCTTATTGGAAATAATTTTCACCTATTTATCTATTTTATTATACGCTTCCCATTTCTCTCATTTTCATTTAAATATCCCCATTTTTGTGTTTCTTTTTTTTTTAGGACGAAGATACTGGTGCCAGTACTTCCAAAGCAGCTGCTGCCAATAGCAACAACCATTTGAAATCGGAAAAAGAAGAACAAGACAACAATCAAGACTCCAATTCAACGGCTGCCGCAAGTAAAACTGAAACTGATTTTGATGAAGAATTTAAAAGTGAAGGTGATTTCAAAGACGATCTAAACGGTGAAGACGATAAGAAGAAAAAGAAAAAGAAGAATAAGAAAAAATACAACAACGGTATAGACGACGAAAAGGACAACAATAAAAGCAACGACAATAACAACAAGCATAAGATTAATAGCGACGAAGAAGTCGACGACGAGGAGGACGACGACGAAGACAGTGATCTGCCACAATCGGAGATTGAAGTGAATTCTCTGCCCTCACCATTGTTTGATTTAGATGACGAAGCAAAAGAAGAACTCGCCGATTTAAGTATGATGCTACATTCTTCAGCACCCTTTGCACCGCATCATCATCCTCACCATCCTCATCATCCACATGCGCATGCACGTGCTGGTGGTGCTGGTGCAGCAGCAGGTGGTGTGGGGGCTGTACAAAATTATGGCAGCGTAAATAGTGCTTTTCATCGTCAACCCAGTTCGGGTGGTTTTCATCCTGGTCATCATCAGGTAAGACATATAAAAGCACTTTTAATTAAAATTTTATTTTTATTTCTTCTTTTTTACTTTGTTTTGTTTCAAAATGTGATTAACAAATGTGTTAGTTTTACTTTTAAATATTAATACACGAGTAATGCCTTTTAATTTCAAATAGAAAAAATAAAAATTAAGGGTACGAAAGCATTTTTTGTATCAACCAGAAGATAGTCGTTCCTATACTTAAAGAATATGCTTTTTCCTAAGAACATAGTTTTGAATTTTTATGTGCAGGACATCATAAGCTTCTGACTCAGTGACGCTTAGGAGTCAATAAACAATATTTTGTCTTACAATGACAAAGGTTGTTGTCATCCACAAAACTATAGAAGAGACTAAACAATAGAGTTAAATCCGAAGTCAAATATGAGTTAGATTATGGTCCACGGAAACTCTGAAAAATAAATTAAAATTTAACATAACGTTCTACAACAACAGATTGTCGGAACATACACACATGCATACATAATTGGCCATTACAACCCTTCAGTCAGGATTACGACCTAGCTTCTCACACCATTTGTGTTCTGTGCGTTAATTTTATACATGATTGGCGAGACATACAGTTTAAAGTCGACTCCGAACGACAGATTTTTGAGAAGCTTTTCATGGCAATTTTTACTCTCAGAGTCTTTGCCAGAAATCTGCTGAGAGGAAGTCGCCGAAGAAATATTTTTCGTTTTGATGTCTGACCTGGGATTCGAACCCGGGCCTTTTGTCTAATAAGCCAACACACTACCCACTAGACCACGGCGACTTGTCGGTACTCAAAGCATAAATGCAGGCAGATATTGCAACTAGAGATGGAACTGCTCTCATCTAAAATCTTCTATGGTAGATAAATCACCTGCTTACTTAAAAGCTTAAGTCTTTCATGATTAATGAAACTGGAACAAAGCTAAGAGAATATATGAGAAGATGGGGAAGCTGTATTGTTAAAACTCTATATTCGCATTAAAACTCAAAAGAGTCTTTATACCGCTAAAAGAAATATTTGTATCCATAAAGAAACGTAAACTTGTTTATTTCATTGAGTTTACATAAGGAAAATCCCGGGAATATTTCCCTCGTATTGCAATTAAATTTGTATTTATCTGCAATAAAAAGTTTCTCAAAAATGTCGTTTGTAGTCGGCTTTATACCGTAGTTCGCACCACTTATCGATGAAATATACACACACATACTATGGGTGATTTATAAAGCTAGGTTATAAACCTGACTGATAGGTTTTCGTACCACTAAAAGGAGTAAGAAGTCGCCGTGGTCTAGTAGGTAGTGTGTTGGCTTATTAGACGTAAAAGCCAGGGTTCGAGTCCCATGCCAGACATCAAAACAAAATACAAAAAGTATTTTTTCGGCGATTTCCTCTCAGCAGATTTCTGGCAAAAACTCTGAGAGTAAATAAAATTGCCATGAAAAGTTTCTCATAAAATCTGTCGTTCGGAGTCGACTTTAAACTGTAGGTCCCGCTACTCATGTATAAAATTAACACACACAACATAAGAAGAAAGCGAGTTGTTCAGAACGTTATTTTATAGACTTTACTTCGGGATAATCCCGGGAATATTTGCCTCGTATTGCAATTAAATTTGTATTTATCTGCAGTAAAAAGTTTTCCAAAAATCTGGCGTTCGTAGTCGGCTTTATACTGTAGGTCCTGCTACTTAATGATGAAATTAACACGCACATAGCCGGGTGATGAACGAAGCTACGTTGAAAACCTAACTAAAGGGTTGTATTTGGCAGTATAGTAAGAGATATTAAAAAAAAGTGGAATAGAATTAGGAGTTACATAAACCTTTGGATTTAAAATTAAAACAAATTTCAACTTACAGTTCTTAATATATTTTTATGGTTATAATTAAAAAAACATTGAACTAACAAACATAAGATGCATGTTAAACCGGAAACAAGCAATATTTGGCAGATAGCAGTGCTTAAAGGCATATACGCGATGTAATATAGTCAGGATCGCTAATTCGTCTCCTAATTCCCTAATTCCCCTACCAACATTCAATTTTAATTTTTCCACGGAGTATACAAAAAATTTATACATTTTTTTTATTTTTATGGCAACTAAAAAAAACTTATGAATATCGTTTAATACACTCAATTAATTGAATTACTTTCATTAAGTACATTTTGCACCTAAAAAATGCAGTAGACAGGGAACAACAGATGGGTTTCAGGAAGACAAAAAAAATATTCGTAATTGTTTTAAAAATAACTGAAGAAGCCACAAGCAAAGTCTTCAGTCCATTCATAAAGCAAACATAAGAAGCAAAAAATCCCCCTTTTCAACGCAAAATAAAATTTGAAAATAAAAACGAAATAAAAAAATCCTAAATCGTACGAACGTTAATCATTTATTCACTGGACACTCTCAAGACACATCTATGAGAAGTTGAAGAAGAGGGCATACACAGGGAAAAAAAGTTAAATTGAATGAAATTAAAAGCTACAAACAACTGTATGTCAAGCAAAAAAAAAACAAAATGTGAACATGGCTTAAACGATAATGCCAAGATTTAAGAAAATATTGTTGATTGTTTCTCATTTTTTTGTTGCTGTGGCAAAACGTCTAAATTGAGATTTAATTACGAAAAGCGTCACAAAAAAAAAAAATTAAGAAAGAAAAGAAAAAAACATTCGTTTAGAAATAAACGAATATAGTTGGGGACAGTCAGTTGGCCAGTCAGTCACATAGACAGTCAAACAGACAGACTAAAATAATCAAGAGTTATTATTATAGCCATCATAATATCACAGTAGTTTTTTGTATTATTGACAAACCTATGGCTGTAATGAAATCTTTTGGGGAGGGGGGAACAATAAAACGAACGAAAGGCAACAAAATAGGTTGACAGGCAAATGCAATTAATGCAAAATGCCACTGCAACTGTATGCCATACTATACCAGAGGTAACGCTCACAATTGATTTCCCAATGCACCAAATGATGTTGATCGTAATAATTATGATTTTTTTTTTTCTTTTTTTTTTGTAAGAGAAGGGGAGACACTTCAATTTATTTAATTCTATAAAAAGAAACACTTACTGTAAATGAATACAGGTACTGTTGTTGATTATATGTCCGATTTGCCTTTCCAATAAAGTTTTTATCTTTTTTTTTTTTTTGTTAATAAATTGTAAAATTAAATTAATTTTATTGAAACAGCCATTAATAAAAGTAGGAAAATAATAAATAAACAAAATACAAAATTAATAAAAAAAATTTCAATTTAATTATAAAACTTTTAAAATTGCAAAAAAGCTAAGCTTAGTTTTATTGCAATCGACTAATAATTCATAATGGTTCCCATTCCCTAATAGGTTCTATCTCATGTTTAAAGCAAAGAGAAATCCATTATTTGTAGATAAAACCATACACTTCTGATATGCAAGCTGGGCTCAAACAAATATATAATTTTTGGAAGGTTTTTCCATTACACCCCGGTTCCTATTGTTAAACTAAATTTTAGTATTATTTTCAAAGGTTGTTCTTGTGTCGAAATATTTACGTATGAATTTTTAATGGTGGGTATTGTACATGATTCGGTTTCAAAGGATTTCACTCGAATTAATTACCAACCCACTTCACATTATCAGTAGGTAGGTAGGTTTGAAAGGAAGGAGGCCAACCATAACTTCGTCAGGGTCTTATGCCTACCAGTATACATACATCGACTTGTGTATACGATAACTGGATACCAAGCATACTTTCTTAGAAAGTCTATACTTTAAGCAAACTTTCTTAGCTTCTTCCAATCCATTCATCTTAGATGAGTTATGCTTGGTATCTTTCAATGTTTTCACCACATATTTCGCCTGAAGAATTTTCTACCTGTCAATTTGCTTCATTAGTGTACTCAAGAAGTTCTTATTCAGTGTTAATATACTCATGGTTTTCCTCCCATTGAGGTCGCGCCATAGTATCTTTGTATTCTTGCTACTGCATCATGTGATTCTTTTACAACTGCGTTGATCTTTTTACTACAACTCTCTGGTAACGTTGCCTTTTGATCTAATTATACTGCATTTATTTTCGATCTGGCATCTTTTAGAATTTACTGTTGATTTGTTATTGTTATTACGATCTTTCTTTCTCTGTAGTTCCATTATTAGAATTTAATTTGTGTTTAACACTATTCCCGTAATTTCTTGATTGTTGTCTGTTTTTTATTCTGCTGCCATAGTTATAAAAAATTCTGGTTTTTCTTTTTGGTGCTGTTAATTTTACACCCGCGTGCTAAGATGGATATTAAGTACGCAATCTTATCTTTCTGACGTTGTATAGCGTCATCTAACCGGACTCATAAAACGTTAGATAGAAAATACTGAACAGTATTATAATTTTTTTTTTAATTGCAACGCATAGTTACACTAGCAGATAATCCGTTCTGATTTTTACTGCAATTAAAGCAATTATTCTCAAAGGAAAAATAATTGCGCAAGTATTTTGCAATTTTACGCTCACAAATCCTACCTATTGTCAGGATTAAGTCCTAGTTATTCACATTAGCCATATTCTTTGGATTAACTTTATTCATAAAAAAAATTTCAAGAGAAATTTCTCGATTTCGAAATATTTAGCCGATAACACCTTATTTGAACAGCAAACGAACGGACACAAACTGAAAAATGTCACACGTTGTCGTTTACGAAAGAAAAAAACAAAAGGCGGTGAAAACATTGGCGGTAATAAAATATCGTTAATGACCAGAAATTCTTCATACGCTTATACATTCACACTGACTTGAATGTAATTTTCATGTACATACGTCTGCAAGAAGTAAATCTTGAGTTTAATTGTTACAAAACGCTACTGCTGATTGTCTTTTTTTTCTCAATCCATTCTCATCACGAATGTCGTCAAACGTTTTTACAAGCTTAAGACAAGACAGACAGACAGACAGACAAACATACATACGAATAAACAAAACAAATATCATGTAAATGGATGTCATTAAGTACCTGTCACAAACTCATGTAGCTGAAGCCGCATAATAATTTGTTGCGGTATCTCCCGAAAAATGTACACACAATACGATTAAATGCACACAAAAAATCCCTCAAAGATCACACTGTTACAGTGGAATTTACATGGTAAACAAAAGATTGAAAGGAAAAAAATATAACCACACAGTCATAAAGTCACAGTAGCCGATGTAATTACCAGACACAAAACCCGGCTCAGCGTGTAAAGATAGAAAGAAAAAGGGAAGAATATGATAAAGAATTTTAATCTTTTTTTTTTTGTCTACAGGATCTACAGGGTAAATTTTTGCATAAATACAAGATAATACAAGTATTAAGTTAGTTCACATATGTAGATTAGGATGACAGGTACTATTTCAAAAGTAGGTGTTATTTTTCTACTTTGTATGGAAATTTAAACGACTTTGAGAGACATTAATATGATAAGAATGCAATACGGAAATATTTCAAATTATAAATTTAAACCGTGAGAAAAATATTGACATTCAATGTTCCGATTGCAATCATCTGCGTTAAGTATATAAAAAATTAAGTGTTTTCATGTCGGATTTCGTCTAGATATAAGAAAAACTGTTTTTGTTGTTTGAACGGTTTATTCTGGAAACATGAAGTAAAAAAAAAACAAATCAAACTTCTAGAAGTTGACATAAAGAAAATCAGTGAAATACAAATAGACAGAAAGGTATCTTTTCACGTTAGTATCACTACGACATTTTATAAAATAATATAAAATTGTGTAGTTTGATTGTTGCAGAAGGGGATCGTCAGGTCAGACTCCTCCAACTAAACGAAATGTGAAAAAAATTTTTTCCTCTCAGCATATTTCTGGCAAAAACTATGAATAAAATTGCTATGAAAAGTTTCTCAAAAAGTCGACTTAAAACTGTAGGTCCCGCTACTTATGTATAAAAACAATTAACATACATATGTGGTGTAAGAACTAGGCCGCAATCCTGACTTAAGAATTGCAAAGAGCAATTATTATGTACTACATTTCAATTCATTTTCCAAATTTATTTCGAATCCTCGTATAACGTATACATACATACATAATTGGTCATTACAACCCTTCAGTCAGGATTATTGACCTAGTTTCTCACACTACTTATGTTGTGTGTGTTAATTTTATACATAAGTGGCGGGACCTAAAGTTTTAAAGTCGACTCCGAACGACAGATTTTTGAGAAACTTCATGGCAATTCCATTTACTCTCAGAGTTTTTGTCAGAAGTCTGCTGAGAGAAAATCGCTGAAAAAATACTTTTTGTATTTTGTTTTGATGTCTGGCCTGGAACGTATAATTACGTCAATTACAAAAAGCCATGCTAAAGTTCTTATACAAATTTAAATGTTTCCATATGTTAGAACACCCTGTATCAAACCACAGATTTAAATAAAGGCTTATGTACAACTGATTTTTTTGTTTGTTTCTTACTTTTCCACTTGCCTTAGCCATTTTTCTCATTTCAAACCAAAGATTAAAGTGTGTCCAGTATCTGTAAAATAGAAAAACCTAGTGTACACCGTGTAAAATTGAATAGGAATTTGTGATTAATGATGTTTTCTTTGCCAAAGAAAATTCTCCTAATGATTGTTTATCCTGAAATTTTTTGGCAATTTCTTTTGCAAAAAAAAAAATTGTTTTGTCATGTTTAAAATCAATCCTTTAAAAATAACAATGTACCGTTAGAAAGCGGTAAATTTAAAAGATTTTTTAAAATAGAATTTTAAGAAGAAAAGTTTAAAGAAAAAGCCGCTTTCATATTTGCAATATTTTCTGTGAAATAACAATATTAGGATGGATTTTCTATTTTTTTTTTTTAATTATTAACTTTAAATATGTAATTCGAAACTTAAGTTTTAGATACTAATTTATTTATTTTTTTCAATTTAATTAAAACATTTTATTTTCATTTTACAAACTTATCTTAAAAGCTGTAATAAAATTCGATTGTAGTACAATTGTATTCTATACAGAATAGTACAATTCAAGTTCAAGTTTCTTACATTTTACAACCCCTTTATTATACAATAAATTCGTTACTCCTACTACACTATAATTTTATTTAATTCGTGTTGTCGTCTTTGTCTAGTTTTTATACACGCAAAAACATTGAAACAGTTTTTAAGGGCGAATAAACGAATGTTTGCTGTATTAATCAAAAAAATATTGCAAACAACTAACGGGTGATTTTTTAAAATTTCTGAATTTTTAAAATTGAAAAAAAAACAACAGGAAATGTGAAATTTAGAGTAAAAAATGACTGTCTGACGTTTAAATATTAATTCAATAGTGCCCGCAGCTATACCTTAGGTTAGGTTAGGTCGGAGTGGTAGCTCTGATTCACAAAGCTCACTTGAGCACAAATATCAGCCCGTTGTGACGAAACAGGTGAATGCAATCCTCGTACTGACCAATTTCTGCCAAAAAAGTAAAGCAAAAGAAGTCGGTCAGCGCAAGAGCTGCCCAACTAAAGCAAAACTACCCTACCCTGGAAAACCAGCCAGAAAGTTTGATAAACGAAATTAGATCCTTGATATCAATAGATGACAGCTCCGTCAAGCTGACAAGAAATGGGGACCTAATAACCTATATCTGCATCTAGCAAGAGACGGGCACTGACACGGGCCTCTTCCTTAGCGGATCTGCATCCATGGCAGAAGTCGTTAAATGGGAGCCTCATTCTTTCCGCTTGTCTATCCATAATGCAGTAACCTGTAAGCACGACCACTGTGGTTGAGATGACGTCATGACCAAGTCTAAGAAATTGGTTAGTACGCCTTTTATTCATCAAGGACAGAGCTCTTCACTAACCCATAAAAGGTTGACGGCCCAAAAGAATTTCCGCGCAATGGCCAACTTGGCTGAGGCAAGTGGAATACTCAATTCAATTGAAGAGGATTCCGGAAGGAGTGTACCAGCTCTGGCGAGCTCGTCGGCGCTACAGTTTCGCGGAACGTTACTGTGCCCGGAGACCTACATCGATGAGACAATGGTGAAGCACCCAGAAAGAAGGTCGAGACAGCGGCGACATTCCCTAACGATCCTAGAGTTTTTCACAAAACCCGATAGAGATCTTATGATGGCCTGACTATTAGAAAAGTCCGGGAAGTGAGTGAAAGGAGCACCGTTGACGTGGATCCATTGAGCGGCCCGGTCAGCTATACCTTAGTGTATCCAGAAATCAAATTTTTTCGATATTCTACGTTGCTAAAAAAGTAGGATATTAAGAATATCGTGTCCTGGAAAAAGAACACGGATAACAAACCTAGTCTATACCAAATCGTATGCTTCAAAACTCGCGTCACAATAGGCACATGGTATCACATATTTTGTAACATGGTACGTTGCTTCATTGACTGTAACGCTGGGAATTTAAAACATACGAGCTTCGTAAAGCTGCCATTTTAAATTATTTTAAAATACAATACGATCACAAAGTTTAACGATAACATACCATGTGTTAAAGAAAGCAGGTGATAAATACTGAAACTTACTTCATTATTTCATTGAATGGCAATCAATTGCGCATAAGCAACACGCAGATAATAGTGGACATTTTAAGACGGCTTATAACACGTAATAACCGAAACGTAATAAAAGTATGAAGTAATGGTAGTGGTAGTGGTATGCTATTAATACACGTTAATACGATTTGTTAACAATTTCAGTTTTATTAATGGTGACAAAAATACACCGAATGTGTGAATGAATTTTATTATGAAGACTCCCTAAAACCAGTAGCCGAATAGACAAACTTGTACAAATTTCTATGGCTGTGCGTGTATGTATGTGTGTAGCAAGTAAATAAATTACGCTACTAATACATACAGAAAACAAACAGCAAAAAGAAAATAAAATACAATAAAACTTAGGAAAAACAAAGATTTCTTGTTATAATTCTTCACAATGTTTATTTACTTTCATCAGCAGCATCAGCAACCACAAGAAACAATAATAATAATTTTCTTACCTGTCTGTGCAACCAAAGGACAGATTCCTTTCCTTTACCTGTCTGTTGTCTTTAAAAAGTGTTTTATTTACTTTAAAATAAATATCCCAATACTCAAGTAAAATGTGGCATCTTCAGGTGTATATGTTTGTATGTACGTATGTATGTGCTGCAACATAACCCAAGAATAACACAAACAGACAATAACAACGTTCAAGTTCAGTTTTTGGTCAAAAATATTTAACAGCAGCTCTGAATCAACACCAACACTACTTTACTTTTGGCATCAATTCTTGATATGAATGCATGGCTATACGGATCTGTATGTGTGGATGTGTGTGTTTGTGTTTAACAATTGCGTGTTTTAATCTTTTCATAAAACATCATACCAACCCATCAATCCATGAAGTAAATCGTCGTCTCGTTGTCGTTGTAGCCTACAATTCAGTCCCACAAAGTCAGCTTCATTCAGTCACATTTACAGTCAATCGTCATAAATGTTTCGACTCCGTCACCTCCTCTAACCGTTTAAAACTCAACACAACCAGCATTTTTGATGAACGAGCCAGTGTTTAATAATTTGTCAGACGTCTCGTTACGTTTTCAAAACGAATCTTTTTTCAATATTTCAATACGTTTTCAAGTTGAAATTGCACAAAAAATTAAAATTAATTTGAAATAAAAAAGAATCTTAAAAAAATTTATGCAAATAGAAAAATATTAAAAGAAAATAAATGAAAAATATTAAAATTTTAAAAATTATTTCTGGAAATACCGTCGGGAAATTTTGTGTTCAAAAAAAAATCGTTAAAGCCTTAAACAAAAAGTGTTGAAATGTTTGATATTTTTCAAGGAATATTTGAAATTAATTTTCAATTTTAATTCAATACAATAGTTAAACTTAAATTCAATAAAACTGTCGTAATTCTGTTAAATATAATTACTATAAATTAAGAATTTCTAGGTAATTATGGAAACGGAAACAAAGTAATTATTAAATAAAAAAAATCAAAATTAAATATCAAGTAAAACACGGCATGCGAACGAAACAATTAATATTTCAGTGGAAATTTTAATGTGATATAAACTTTATTCAATGTGTTGATTGATTTGTATCCTAAGAAAATAATGTACATTAATTTCACAAAAACCAGGATGTGATACATTTTTTATTGTTTGATCGTTGAAAAATATTTTGTCAAAACAGTCTACATTTTTCGCCCTATTATTCTGTTTCTTCAAATCTGCACAAAATTTGTTTTTTAACAACCCGAGTGGCTTAAGCATGCATACATAATTGGTCATTACATCCTTTCAGTAATAGTTTCGGCCTAACTTTAACACAACAGTTATGATGTAGATGAATGGCGAGATCTACACTTTAAAGTTAATAAGATTGTCAGTTAATTTTTTACAGGAATCTGCTGAGAGAATGTCTCTGAAAGATGTCTGACTGGGGGGTTTGAACCGAGACCTCACGTCTAATAAGCCAACACCCTACCTACTAAACTACGGCGACTACATGTGAATTTGCATTTGCAAGATATTGAAGGCACAGAAGTATCTCATTCAAAACGAATACTTATTGTTTGGTTCGACAGTATTTTATCATTTTTGAGAGCAAATGCATACAATCCCAATTAGGAATAGCTCTTACTCGCTTGCTTAATTAATCACCTTTTAGTCAGAACTACAGTTTAAATTCTTATGCCACCCATATTACGTGTGTTAATTTTGTCTATGAGTGGTGGTATTTTTGAGAAATATTTCATGGTAATTTTATTTATTCTCAGAGTTTTTGGCATGAAAAAGTCGCCGAAAAAAGAAAAAATATATTTTCTCACTCACTCTGTCCATAACTTATCTGAGCAAAATGTTTTCCTTAATTCGTCGAACTCATAAGAGGATATGAATGAATTTAATAAAAATAAAATTATAGACACAAGAGAGGATCACATTTAGGGTTAAGTCTTACTGTTCGATAACATTTCATTATACTTGTGAGTAATAAATGCCTTCGTTCCTATTGGTGGAAACTTGTTCAATCGACTTCCACAGGCTTTAAAATGTAATAACTCTGGTAATATTAACAGCACCAACGAATGTTTCTGCTTGTTTAAATGATGGCATTTATGTTCTGCTCTGTTAGATATGTTTGGAAAAAAATCTACGTTTAACCACTGTTTATAGAAGCATTAGCGAATTTTGAATTCATCGCCAAACAGTTAACTATTTGAAGAAACCTCGACAATAGCGTGCTACATAATTTAACAGTAAATAATTCACTGGTAAAACGCAACGAAATCGAGCCATTTATGAAGGCAATAAAAAGTAAATCACTTAGGACAATAGTGTATGAATATATCGCATTGACATTCATAAAGGTAATGCTGTTGAAAGAGAATTGTGCATTATGTGCTCTACTATCCACATTTAGCGAGATAAAAAAGCAATGAATTCATTTAAAATGTCCAAAAATTATCAAAGAGCCCAGTTTTTAAACATCGACCATACAGTATAGACCTTTCGCCTCCATACTATCAATTGTTTTGATCTCTATAGAAATCTCTTGATGAATCTTTAGAAAACCTTAATGTTGATATATAATAAATACTGAACTGTTTCGAACAAAAAATATTTGTAAAGAGTTCTGTCTTCCTTATGTTTTAGATTAATATAAATATATTCAACTATATATATATATATATATATATATAGTTACGAGTTTACAGACCAATTTCAGGGAATATTAGTTCCTGTAAATACCAAGACCCATCGTTTTGTTATATTTTCTCTCTGACTTTACGGACGTAAACACTTATCGTGTAAATAAGCAAAGATATTAATTGTACCCAGTTCCATTCCATTCAGATATTGATAACCTTTTAGGCGTACCGGTAGAAAATTCCTAACTATTGATTGAATTACTAAAGACTCTATTTCGAACTTTGTGATTAACAAAAATTGTAACTCACTTTTAACAATTTTTACACAAATTTATTTCTGCAAATCTGATGCCATATTATTTATATCTCCCTTCTCTTTAAATCTTAAAATTAAAGAAAAATTTTCTTTCACATTTAGTATTAGAAACAATTTGTATTAGAATTTCAAGAGGAATACCAAACGCATTTAACGAAACTAAAAAAACGACAATCTCTTAAACAAACATTTACATTTCCCACCAATCCACCAACATTTTAACCCTAAATGACCCTCTCAAATGCAAATTCAAATCGTTCCAACGGATATTAAATATGAAAACTACCAAAAACCGAGAATTGGAAAAGAAATAATACATTTCAATTGAAATGTTTTAACAACAATTCAGACAAAAAAAAAAAAAAGCTGTCGATCATATCGACACGATTTTTTTCTTTAAGGCAGACAAAATACTCAGACCGGCACCTTCAGTAAACCAAATACAAAACACCAAAAATTATTGCATTCACTGGGAGTCGTACAGGCCAACTGGATGCCAGACTTGACTGTTGGTTTATATTTGATTTTTTAAAACTTTTAAGAGACACAAAAAATACAAAAAATAAAATACGTTTGTAAACAGTCTGTTACAAACACCAAGCTGTGTGAGCACTTGTCAATATTTTTTAAATGTACGAACGTATGGAATTTGAATTTATTTCAATTCAATTTAATTTCGATCGATCTTCTCTCGATTGCCAACCAGCCAACAACAGCAACAGCTTTTGGACGTTTTATTTATTTTACGTACCAAAAAAAAAAAAAAAAAAAAACAAGAAAGAAACGATTAAAACCACGTTAAAATACACATTCACCAGTTTGATGCATTGTTCGATCACGCTGCTCGTTTGGTTTGGTCTCTGGCAGAACAGTTAATGGATGTTGTGGTTGGTTCTTAATACATTGCACAGTGGAATCGATAGTGCTTACATGAATAACTTTATCTAAGATTCTTTAAGGGACTGCTGGATTAAATGTTTAGTGTTTGGTATGAAGGAACTTAGGATAGTTTTTCTTCGTTGCTACAGGGTCTTAAAAGGGGGGAATAGGGAGTTAAAATTGCTAAAGGAAATTGAACCATATTTTGAAAAGAACTTTTGACAACTTAACCAGAACGACAGTCGAATGAAATCACAAGGCAGTAGAAGTCGGGGTAGACCCTCTAATAGCTGGAAACTAATTAAATAAAATAGATCACAATGGAGGAAATTTGTTGCAGTTCTATGCTCGACGTAGGAACTATAGGAATATATTATTAACATTCAAAAGATGGCCCCTGTCAGGCAGGACATTGAATTGGAATTCGAAAAAGTAGTTGTGGGTGATGTGACTTATTTAGATAGCAGTGATGAGCAGTTATTTCCACTTTTGCCACTATAACTCACAAAATTAAGTCGCTGCCGTCTAGTAGTTAGTGTGGATTTATTAGACGCCTGCCTCTGATTCAAACCTCAGTTCGGTCCTATTCGCCTTCCTATCAGCAGAAAGTTGTCAATAAACTGACTTTATGGATTATGGGTGAAGAGTGAAGTTGGGTCGTAATCCTGAGCTTGGGGTTATCATGAGCACTTAAAAGTAAGAAAGTATGAACATTTTTTTTTCAAATTAGTGACTTTGAAATCTGTATTTGAAAATCCCTTCCAAAAGTTCTTTTTTTTTTTTCAAACAAAAACCCTCCATCTATGGAGAAGATCTTTAAAGGGACACAAATTAATGTCAATAATATTTAGAATGTAAAAATTATTTTCCCTTATAAACAAATTAAATTTTTGAATAAATCTGTGCATGTCTTTTTCTTAAATCTCATACCACTGTGCAGTCATTGTTTAAAAGATCAGATGATATCTTTTTTTGTTACTGGTTTGTAGACAAGATGAATGAAATGCTAAAAAAGAAAAAAAAAACTCCACTTCGAAAACAAAAATGGAAAGCAAATAAATTTACGAATCAAATGTTACGCATGCGCACGTTTTAATTTGAGAAGAAAAAAGGGTTTCTTGTATTGCTTAACGTTGGGAAAATTTTCAATTGTTTAAACAAATAACAATATATTCCAAATATATACAATATGATTGATTACATATTTATTGAACTCGAAATTATTTGTTGTATTCTTTATTGTTTTTTTTATTTTAGATTGAAATAAAAAAAAACCACAAAAATTAATCACCCCCACACGTTGTATAAACATCAACAGAAATCTTGAGATTTTTATTAAACGTTTCCCTTTTTTTTATTATTTTTCTTCTTGCAGGGTCGTATGCCTCTTAGCCGCACAGTTTCAATGGAACATCGTTTTCAGGATATTGCCAGTTTATTCAATCCCATGGGTGTTGTTGGTGGTGTCTCAGATATCTCACCATATTCACATTATCCCACCCATCCCTATACGTATCAGACAGGCCCTCAACATGCTCAATATCCACCACCACCACCACCACCCCATCCACATCATCATCATGCTGCCGCTATGTTACATCCTAATGCTTCTTTGGGTGACTTGTGCTCGACTCAGCCCCACTATGGCCACAATTTGGGCTCGGCTGTTTCCTCCAGCATGCATTTGACCAATTCTTCACATGAAACAGATGTTTCGGGTGTAGGTGCTGGTGCTGTTGGTGGCGGCGCTTATAAAATGGAACACGATATGATGTATTATTCGGTAAGTTTTCAAAAACAAAATAATAAAACTATTTCGTTTATTTTAATACTTTAAAAATTTCACTTTATAGAACGCTTCTTCGGATATGAATCATACTACGGACGGTTTTATCAATTCAATTTTAAACGATGAAGATTTACACTTAATGGATATGAATGTGAATGACAGTAAGTGAAAAATAAATTTTTTTCTTCTCGTTAATTGTCTTTCATAAAATGTAAGAGCAAATCTTGTATTTATACATGCAATACATTTAACTTTAAATATGTTTATACTATTGCTTATTACTAATGTTCTAAATTCAAAATTGTTTACGTATGTGCGAGGTTTTTAAAACTGCTGTTTTTTATTTATTCATTATTATTCGTAACACCTGTGATAACATTCTTTTCCACAGTCGAAGTTCTATTTGATAGAACCGCGGTGAATACCAAACTTGAAATAATTCGGATGTGGTACTGTTATATACATATGTACGCTAGACATGTAACGATCTTTATGCCGACAATACAATCACTTTTAATGCAGACTCAGATATCTCTGATGACCATTTTTATGGCATATGTACCTCAGTTTCTTTTGATATCTTTTGTCCAATATTTTCAAGTGTTTCATTTCAATTCAAAATTTAATGCAATCATTCGACAGCATTTCTTTAAATTTATTCTATCGAAATTTTATAGTGAAGTCTTCTATATTTCCCTCACTTCTTACATTTTTCTATCCGTAAGCTAATTCTTGCCTGTTATTTAGTTCTATATCCATCTACATACGTACATTTTTAAAAGTCACCGTAGTTAGGCTTATTAGTGTATCGATTTATTGGACAACAGCCCGTGGCACATGCATATCATGTACAAAACGAAGTATGAAAATTTATATTCTTTTTTCTTTGCATCCTTCTATCAAAAACTCTGAAAAAGTAACAAAAAGCTTCTCAAATCTATTGTTCAGAGTTAAAACTGTATGGATAATATAATCAGAGCATATTGTAATGACCTATAACGAATGTAAGCCAGTATATGGTATGGAAATGTTCTTGAAAAATTCTCAAATTTCTTTAAAATTGTTTTTAGAAATGAAAAAGTTATGTGGAAGCTGCAGTAAGGAGTTAAATTTGGATTCAGATTTTCGAATTCGAACATGCAAACAAAAATTATTTTATGAGTAAAATTATATATTAATTGCATGCCATTAAAATTTAAATTTGATTTCAATTATGTGACTGGAGCGACCTGAGCTTAATTCTTAATATTAATATTTTGCAATTCAACATAGAATTTTCGAGTAAAGAGTTTTTATTTTAGTCTGATCCCCTTGTTTTTTCGCTTCTGTCGATCGAATTTCATATAAATTTTCATTTGTTTGAAATTGCTCGGCTTACAAAAATAAGCAACAAAAAGAACTAATTTGGAATTAAAAGTGACAAGATATTTTAGAAAGTCAGTCCAAAACCATGAAAATTTGAATTAGGTTAACGCTACGACTGAAGTGCAGGTTATACAAATTTTTTGTTTCTACGAGAATGTACTGTCCATTCTACTCATAGTTGACTGCAGTGTTCTTTTTATAATCGTTTTTATGCACTCGAAAAGCGTAAAATGTGAACTATACCCAAAAACTTTGCATAATCTTTTTATGAATCAAAAATAAGTAAATTTTTAGACGTTGTACAGACCCGAATCTATCCAATTTACCACAAAAACAACTGCCAAAAAGTGTAGACGCCTAAAACAAAAGCGTTCCTCAATGAAACTTCTTTTCCTTGTGATTTTTTATGAACGTACCAATCATAAGGAAGTTTCCCGTTTTTTTTTTATTTGCTTTGTTGAATACTTTAAAAATTTTTGTTTTATTATAAAATAGACATAAATTAATAAGTATTTACAATTCATTATCGATAAGTAAATGAATAAATAACAATAACTTTAAAATCGATTATAAAATATAATTGACCGTTACATTTAATTTTAAAATTTGAAATCTAACACTAAACTTGAATTTGAAAATATTCCAACTTAATTTTAATTCATTTAGAAGAATTATAGAAATTTTAATTCAGTTTTAATTTTAATTGCTTTGAAATATTTTTAAAATTTAAAATAAAAATTATTATTTAATAAAACTGAAAAAAATCCATATTTATATACGTATTTATCGATAACTTATTGCAAAATCTTGAATGAACTTTAAACTTAAGGGACAAAATTTCTTGTGTACTTGGGAATTAAGAAAGCAACGTGATCATAATTAAAAAGAAGCGAATTTTTTTTTTTTAATAAAATTCGATAAAATAAGAAAAGAAAAGGAAAATATACAATAAAAAAAGAATACACTCAAGCGATAAGAATTCAAAAGCAAGAAAAAACGATAACAAAAACTTATTTTTACGCATTGTTGTTGTAATATTGCTGAAGCTATTTTACAAAGCAAAAAAAATCATACAAAATGAGTAAAAGCTGTTTTTGTTTTTTGAGTTTTGCACTCAAGAATTATTCTCAACAGTAACAGCGAGAGCACTAGAATCATTCAAACGTAATACAAATGAAAAAACAAACAAGTTCAATAATTTGTGAAAACAAAAACAATACTTATAAGTATTTATATATAAAAGAAAAGCTTTTTTTTTAATGTGCTTAAATATATTTGTCAATAATTAGTTGTTATTTGAGTGAGTAAGAAAGATGGCGTTACATTAAACCAAGTACCGCAAGTCGACCGCGCAGTTTTATTTTTTTTTTCTTCTTAACTTAACTCAACATACTCGTTAACTCATAGCAACAGAACTACAGCTACAAAAATAAAAAGAAAAAAGTACGGTAATAATAAATAAGAATTAAAACAAAAATATTCTTTCGTCAGTAACGACATCGTCATCATCATTAATCATAATTTTAACCGAATCGACTAGTCTTTGCGCGCCTGAAAAATACTCGTGAGTGTTGGTTGTGTATACGTGCAGTTTAGAAAACGAAAGAAAAACACATAATCACCCGCACTCTAGAAAAAGCGACAATAGCAAGAGAGCAATAAAAAAAAAACACCGCAAAATTTTGAATTTATAATTAGTAATCATAACAGTGTTGCCATTGTTGAGTGTGGTCATATTTAATAACAAACAAGTGCCAGTGTACTTGATACTCTCTCAAAGCAAATGAAAACAAAATTAAAAAATTAATTCTTTTTTTTTGGCTATTGTTTTTAATTGAGTATTTCTCATTAATAAAAAGAAAAAGAATCATGAGATAACAAAAGAAAAAAAGAAATAGGCTACATTTCATTTATTTATTAATGTTTTATTTTTATTAACGAAAACAAAAAGAAAAATACGCTGAGAATTTGCCTTGAAATAAATCGTAAACAAGTCATATTCACAACAAACACACAAACATTTATAATTGTACACACACACACACAAACACAAACAAACAAACAAGAGAACATACATATATAAAAAGAAAACGAAAATCAACAGGTGAGCTTTAATATTTTAAAATACATCATTATTGTTGTTGTTGTTATTTTTATGTTTCCATTAATTATTTGAGTGTGTACGAATACGGTTTTTGCTCCAGTTTCATGAAAATAAAAAAGAATTATTGAAGAGAAATAGAAAAGCAAAACAATGAAACTGTAAAAAATGCAAGTGTAAATATGGAGAATAATAATAAAAAAAAGGAGTACAAACAAAACAGCAATAAGAGAATTTTTAAAGAACCTGTTCATTTAATGCAAATGTAAATATTGGTAATTAAAAGGAAATCTGTTATCAAAACAAAAACAAAAAAGAGGTGAAAATTACAGTACGACTCTTTGTAAATGTTTTTAACGGAAAAAGTCGTATATTGAAGCACTGGCAGACAATGAAGCGATTTTAATTAAACAGTGACTATTAATTTTAATAATACCGGGAAAAAGCAACAATTCGATTTACAGTACCGAACAAAATTGTGTTTACAGTGGATAATAAACATTTGTTTTCAAATCGCAATAAAAATTACTTACTTTCCATTTTTATGAATAAAAATAATGATAAATATTGATATTGTAAAAACGAAATATTTAAGCAATTCTTTCGAACTTTTTAATTCATCTTCTTAAACTTTCGTTATATATTGAAAGTTTTTTTTTTAAATTAAATCAGACTGTAATCAGCGCCTCCAGAAGCAACTAAACGACTTCAGCAGGTTTGTACTTTGACTTTTTCAATTGGCAACAAAGTAACAAAGTCTCAAGTTGAGACAATCAATATGCTTGCCTACTAGAATAAAATTAAAGAAAAAAGCAAAACAAACCAGTTGATAACTGTCAAAGTACTTAACGCAAATCAAAAGTTAAAGTTGACCAGCTTTATCCGTTGCGTTAACGCAGAGGTACCGGATGCATCAAAGCACATAAGAAAATATATGTTTTAACATTGTTGTCAGTTGGAAAAACGGTCGGATAGGTTAAAAGGTTGTTATTACTAACCATTTTCCTGTCCTCATACAAAAAAAAAATTATACCGTACGCCCAAAATGTTACTTTTCTTTAAAAGGGTTTTTAAAGTGTGAATCATATGTGATGCACAAGCGTATGAAACGAACTTGCTGTGCATCACATGTGAATCTGACTTCGTATTTAGTATAAAACGTTGTTACATTCCAATTATCTTTTATTTAAGCCCTTTTTTAAATGAATAATGGTTTAAAATTTCCTCTTGGAACCACTTTATTAAAGATAAAGAGATATGACAAGGAGTTCGGTATTCGAATTCTAATGGATTGAATTAAGGATACGCTCAATGATGGTTAATTAGCTCACTTATGACAAGGACAATTTAAAACGGATATTTTAGAGGATTAGGCTGCTCTTCTAAATCAAGTTCAGATTGTAATTTGAATCTATACTGTCTATAATTGAAAAAGTAAGCATCCTTAAACGGCTACCATTAGAACACCAATTGTCATACATTAACCGGACGCTGCACATATTAATAGTGAAATTTATAATTTTGGTTGCGAGATTATAATGTTCCCATTCATTCTATGGGCAATTCGTGACACCCACATGTCCCCCTGGTTATAACCTTATGAAAACCATTAGCCTTAGTTTTGTTTACGAGATATTTCATAAGTAAAGCAATTAAGGGAATTATCTTTACAAATAAATAATTTCTCTTACATCTTATATGTTTTTCTTCTGTTTTAATTACAATACACAGTATGTACATATATATTGTAATAAAAATAATAATAAAATTTAAATTTTTTGCCAATGTGTCATCTTTTCTCCCATCGCAGCAGAAATATTAGAAAGACGAAAACACAAAGTGTTTTAATATTCTCGGGTGTTAGTTAGTTTTTGCAGTACATGATCTGATTGTTGTTGTTCTTTCTTTAAGATTTTGTTAAATTCAAATTTTATATACATACATACATACATACATATGTACATGTGTACATTTAGGCTATACATTTTGTACATAATAATTCATTAATATCATATTGTTGTTATTACTGTAAAATATTAACGTGTTGGATTGTTGTTAGTATATTTTTTATTTTATTTTATTAATCATACCAAACAAGACTTTTTTCTAGAGCGTAGAATAGTAGAAAACACAATTCGTTCTCCCTATCTCTCTTTCTCTCTGTGTCAAGTTGTATTGAGTAATAATTTATATTGCATTAAAAAGGAAAAATAACAAAGAGCAAATTTTTTTTTAATAAATTAAAACAACCGTATTCCAACGTGTTATATGTAAACAGTGTTGCGGAAAAATCTAGTCATTATGAAATTAAACAAATTCAATTTAAAAATATGAAGAAAAGGAAAATATCAAACATTTTAATACAGTTTTAATTGAAAAATATTCCATAAGGTATATATTTGATTTTATTGTTTTATCAGCTGTAGCTATTATTTTAAGCATCACTATTGTTGTTACTCATTTGTATGATTTTATACCGTCGTTGTTTTTTTTTTTTTGCTTTATTTTGCGCTGTTTACTATTTTTAAAATGCTGAGTCATTCTTTTTTTGAATTCTTTTTTTTTTTCAAAGAAAATAATGCTCAATTAATTTCTTTTCATTTCAACGTTTTGTGGTGAATAAAAGTGAATTTTTTTATCAAGAGAATCAACAGATTAAATAAAAGAATATCAACAAGTTGGTCTGGGCAGGTAAAATAAAAAAAAATTAAAAATTCAAAGTTTTTCTTTTAAAACTACTTGTTAACATTATTTTAACGCATTTTATTTTTGTTTTAACGTAAGGTTTACCGCAACTTTTAAAAAATGCCGGGATACCCATGTATGTATTGAAATCCATATTACTGGCATAAAATTTCAATAAATTTTTAATTTCTCTATGAATTAATCTAAAGAAGTAATTTATTATCTAGCTTTTTGTAGGGGTATTCCCTAATGGCAACAAATATTGAAATTAAATTGTATTTAGCGGGGAAAACCTTAATATTGTTGCCTCTTTGCTTCTTAAAAAGAAAATTTCCATATGTAGTTTATATTTTTATTATTTTTTATATTCATTTAGTATCATAATTGTTAATATAATTGTTGATACGTGCATACAGTAGTCATAAACTAAAGCTGAAATATACATCCGAAAATCTGTGATTTAAAGAAAACGGAAAACAAAAATTTTTTTCTTTGTAGTTTTATCGCTCTTCTAATCTAAAGTTTAAATATTTCAGTTATATATTTAAACGTAAGTCATACAGTCAGACATATATACTTAGATATACGTCTAGTGAATGTCCCAATTTAATGTGATTTAATAACTTTAAATTTTAAATGTATTTCTAATCATTTTGCAAAAACAGTCGGCTCAGTTTCTCCCTCTGTTCGGTTACAGTATGCCGATACATGGCTAGGGAATATATTAAAATCATGTTATGCAGTGAAAAGTTAACTGCGTTTACAAAAGGTTGAAAATTTCGAAAATATTTTGTTAGTACCTATATTTAGTATGGAAAAGATAAAATGCTACTGCATCAACACAACGATTTGTCCATTTAATATCAGATAATTCCGACAATTTAAAAATGATCGATCATTCAATAAAAAATTTGATGGAATTATGGAAAGAAATTTAGAATTAATATATGTACACAACCTTGACTCAAACCCTACATGTCTTAAAACTGATAACTTTGAAAAAAAAAACACCCGTCTATTTATGAAAGTCATGCTGAAATGCAAAATTTGTTTTTTTATTTTTCGCAAGTCATATTTTTGAACTTCAGTGATTAGACAATATAAAGAAACACTCGGAATAGAGCAAAATATTTTCTATACATACATTTAGACGATAAAAGATAAGAAATTTCGGAAATAAAAGCTTTGAAAAATTTTCAGATTACAAATAAGAAGACAATATTTTAATTAATTAAAGCATAATTAAAACTGCAACATTCTGTTATGTGTACATTTATGTGTAAATTGCTTTGTTTCGGTCTCATCCTAAGACTTACTATTTTTAAATCATGATGAAAGCACTTTTTTTGCAAGTCATTTGGGACCTGAAATGATTGACAAATCTATAACTATCAGAATAGGAAAGAAATTAAATTATTATTAGAAATGAAGATAAGAAACATTTTAAAATTCCTTTACCTTTAGCAAATTTATTTTAATTCTAAGTATGTAGTTTAAAAATACCCAGATTGTCTAATCAATAGAAGAAATCTTACTATTTAGAATGTAAATAAAATTCGATAGTCTTAATTATTAATTAGTATTGCAGGTTGTAGCGTTCTCCAAAATAATGTTTTTTTTTCCTTATTTTGTAGGTTTTTGCCGCATGGTTGATGTCAACAATAGCACCAGCAATAATTCTTCAGTCTTGGGTATTTCCAGTGGTCATGGTAATACTGCTTCTGGCTCAGCATCGGGTTCGACCAGCGGTATATCCATGAGCAGTTCAAATATTGCTGGCGCAGCTGGTGCTTCTGGCATGACAAGTGATTTAATGAACTCGGCTGCTGCTCAAGGTGGCACTGATCGTCTGGATGCTTCCAGCGATAGTGCTGTTAGTTCCATGGGTTCAGAACGTGTACCCTCTTTATCGGATGGTGAATGGGGAGAGGGCAGTGACTCCGCCCAAGATTATCACCAAGGCAAATATGGCGGTCCCTATGATTACAGTTATAATAACACCACCAATAATCGCTTAAACGATGGTACTCGTCAACCTCCCGTTGCCCAAAAGAAACATCATATGTTTGGCAAACGATTCCTTAACGAACAGCCTGGTGTAAATACAGCAAATGCTAATCCTGCTGTATCCACCAACGATGTAATAAATGGCCCGGCTCATTCAATTAAATATGAATATGAACCTTATCCGTCTATAACCGTTATACATGAAAATAGCTTGGCAAATGGCTTAGAAGGTGGCGCCATGGGTGGCCCAACTTTAAGTAAAGAACACCATGCGTATGGTGGTGCCTACTCGTTAGATTTCTCTATGCGCACTCCGCGAACACCACATGAAATTGTGCAACATAATCATACGTACACTTTGCCTCAGGGCACGGGATCTCTACCACGCCCCCAGCAGCGTGACAAGAAAACCTCCATCTCATCCTCCTCCACTAAGTCGTCAAAGTCAGCTCATAATAGTAGCGGCAGTGGCGGTGAGGAAGAAAACTATTTGACACGCGATGAGAAACGTGCTCGGGCTATGAACATTCCCATACCAGTAACGGATATCATTAATTTACCCATGGATGAGTTTAATGAGCGTTTATCGAAATATGACTTGAGTGAAAATCAATTATCGTTGATACGCGATATACGACGCCGTGGCAAGAATAAAGTAGCCGCTCAAAATTGTCGCAAACGTAAATTAGATCAAATTTTATCTCTTGAGGATGAAGTAAAACAAGTTCGTCGCCGTAAAGAGGATTTGCAATCACAACGAGACCGTTTATTTACCGAACGTAAGAGGGTATCGAATAAGTTTGGAGCTCTTCATCGCCACATTTTCCAAGTAAGTTATGAATACTTTATAAAACCTTTAGTTCAACCTTTATATATATGTTTTGTTTTAGTACTTGCGTGATTCTGAGGGCAATCCCTGTTCACCTGCTGAATATAGTTTGCAACAAGCCGCTGATGGTTCTATTTATCTGCTGCCACGTGATACGACCATTAAAAATGAAACAAATGGTGTTTTACATGGCAGCCACACAACAAATGGCAGCTCACAACCACATCATCCACAAATGTCACAAAATTCACATGTGGCTGGTCTGCATCACCATCATCTGCCACAACAAGCTACCACTGCAGCGGTGGCTGCCAGTTCTATGGCCCACAATCATGTAGTGCAGCACCACCATCATCAACAGCAACAGCAGCATCACCACCAGCCGGCGTCTCAAGGACAGCCTACACACAATGGCCATCATCAGCCAACACAACATGGTGGCACAGCTGGTAATCAGCAAAAGGATTGAAATTTATTGTGGCAACACTATGCAGCGCATTGGTTTCAATTGCATCATCATCCGCATCCTCCACAAACCTCTACTACTCATGCTATAGTACGTTGTCATCGTCATACTCATACACATCTGACACAACATCATTATCAGCCTTCACCAACGTCATCACATCATTTATATCATCATTCTGGGCATTACGAGTCTACTTACTATTGAACATTTGTATTCAGGGGTTTTTCTACATTTTCTTTCTTTTTTTTTTTTTAATTTTATTAATTATTTTTCATTTTGTTTTTTATAATTTTTGTTAAATTTAATATTTAAGACGGATTAAGTGGGTGGGTGTAAAACAGTTATTTTGCTTTTGGTTGAAATGAAAACCGCCTCTAGAAAAGTTTCTAAGCCTATAATATAGTTTTTTATATTTTTTTCTTTTTTTGGGTTCCGAATGTGATCTTTTTTTAAATTTAGAATTTTTTCTTTCTTTTTTTAAAAATCTTACAAAATCTAGAATTTCTTTTAAAAAGAATACAGTGAATTGTATAATATAATAATAAAAAAAAAGAAAATTAACAATGACGTTTAAAATTTTATTCAAATTATAAAAAAAAATATCTGTAGATCTCTTTTAATGGAAATAGTTTTGTTTTTAATAACATTTTTAAAAAGTATGATTTACATATTTTCTGTTTGTAATAGAAAAGTGTGGGTTGAGAATATCAATTGTTGCTTTTTTTGAAATGGTTTTATTTCATTTGATCTTTATAAACAATTTTATTCTGTATTATAAAATTTACCATTTTTTTTCTTCTAATTTTAAAATAGTATAATAAATCCATTTAAAAATTATTGCATAAAGTTATAATTATTGTAAATAAAGAATAAATGAACCAACCACTTAATAATAACACAAAATTCTATAAATTTGTGATAGATTTTCCTCAATATTTTTATTTTGTGTCCGAAAAGTGATTAAAAGTAAACATATGATATAGCAAAACCATTTAAAAAAAAGAGTTATCAAGCACAATATAACAATATAACCTTAAATAAATTAAAACTCTATAAAATATATCTCTCTATTAAAGAAAATTCTATATTGATTCTTAGTAAAAATAATAATAAAAAATGAAATAGAAATCAAAATTATTATTATTTAGTTTATAAAACCAAATTGATAACCAACTGTCTATGTAATTATGGCCCGCTTAAGATAGAAAACTTAAAGAGATGAAAGAAACTGTTATAAAAATATCATTAAATTAATTTTTTTATCACTAAGAAAAAATAATCATAATAATAATAACTGCTTGTTGTAAAAGCCTGTTTTCCTTGTTTAATATTTAACAATTAAAATTTTTTTTTGTTAATTTTCTTTTTTAAATATTCTCCCTTAATTAAATTATTTAAATTTAAATAAGATTTCTTTTATTTTTATACATAAATAGTTATTAACTTTTAATGAATAAGTTTTGCTTGTAAAATTTAAGGCTTCTTTTTGAACAAAACAACAAAAACAAAAAAACCAAGAAATCTAAGAGAAAAAAATACAATAATTTTTAAGCATTTACAATTTATATATCGTCGTATGTATGTATAATTAAAAAAAAAACCAACAACAAAATGAAAAATAATTTAAAACGCGGTAAATAAACATCTTTAACTCTCAATAATAATTAAAAAATATTTTAGTAATACGATTTGTTTTATACTGTTCCATACAATTTTTGAAATTCATCTTATTTATGGTGTGGTATAATACGTGTTGTATTAAAAAAAAAACAATTTTAAATTTCTGTAAATATTTATTTTAATTCATATACTACTACCACTTACTATAACACAAAATACGGTAAATAAGAATTAACACTTGTTTTAGCATTTAAGGCGTAAAAAAATTAATACATAATTTACATAAATAAATGCGTATGTATTACAAAAAAAAAATACACAAAACTCTAAAAAAATAATAAACTTTTGTTGTCATTTGAAAAAAAAGGAAAAGGAATTGAAATTATTCCATAAGTAGAAAAATTAACGTCCCTCAATTTCCAGTTTATGATTCTAAGGGGAATTAATTGCATTGAATAGAAGCTGGTTTTTTGTACCTTGCGTAACTTTTGAAGAAATTGATTTCATAACTTCCTGTAGAACACACATTACACCATCTTCAAGAAAATTTATAACTGATTAAATAATCTAAGAAGGAAATTCAGAAGCACTAGGTACGATGCCATCGTCTGTAGGTAATAATTGTAAATAACTTGTGAAAAAAGGCTAACCACAAAACTAAAGTAATAAACTTATGATATTATAATTCTTTTAATAAAATTAAAAGCTATGGGTGTGTTGTTTGGTATCGGAAATTCCACATGCGGTTAATCGTTCCCCATTGAATGGAAAAAGCTATTAAAAATTTTTTGCAACATCAAAAACAATTGCAATAGTAATTATTAGAAAAACCAATCTAATTACCAATTATTATTACGGTTACTAATCATTACTTAACAGCGTTGGTATTACAATGAACACATTTCATACAACTTTTTACTGAGAAAATTTAAAAGTTCAAATAAACCGTCCAAAAACTACTGGATAATACGATATTATTTGATATTCGTCTAAATATAATTGAAAACTATTTTGTAGATATAATAACTATTAAAAAAAAACAAATTAGTTATTCAGCACATACATACGTGCATAAACAATTGGTCATTACAACTCTTTAGTCAGGATTGTGACTTAGTTTTCATAATTGTAGTGCGTTTATTTTATACACGGCGGGACCTGCAGTTTAAAGTTGACTACGAATGGCAGATTATTGAGAAACTTTTCATTGTAATGTTATTTACACTCATAGTTTTTGGCCACACATCTACAAAGAGGAAGTTATCGAAGAAATATTTGTAATTTGAAACTGTTGTCACGTTTAATAAGATAAAACCCTGCCTGCTAGACTATGGCGACATCATATTTCAATATTAAAAAGATCGGGTTTTGATCGAATCAGATAACTATGTTATATTTACCCGTCGAGGGCTTATATTTGAAATGTTAAGGTCAATATTAGTTTCTAAATTGTGTGATGCGTAAATGTACATCTCTATGCCATTGGACTAAAGTTTCTTTTTAATAGGCATATTGGAATTATCTTTAAAACTAAAACAACTATGTATTAAGAATATAATTTAAACTGCACTGGTTCCTTCACCCAGACACGACTCGCAATAGATTTATTGAGAATATCTTTCTGTACATCGAAAACCAGAAATATAAAAGCAAAGTAGAATGTGAAATACAAAAAAGCTGGGAAAAAGACGGTTATTTATATATATCAATAGGCCAGGTAAAACAACGATGGGAAGGGGAGATAACAATATCTGAAATGAATCGCAACAGACCAAAAAGTTGTAACCTCACTGAAACAATTTAAGACATCTAGGTTGTTAGTCTGTGCTTCTAAAGCCTTTGACGGACGTACAAGATTTGTCCAACACCCTCAGGATTCCCTTTATTATTTCCTGGAAATGGGAATGTTAGCGTTCCATAAACTGAACCTCACCCTCAGTGCACAACGCCCAAACAGTAATTCTAATAAGGACCTGAGGGACACTTTAATCAAACTATACAACCATATCGTCCTAGAGCGATGGCCCAGAATGAACCAAAGTAGCTTAAAGGTATTACAACCTCTCCTATTTCGCCAATTTGATCTAGGGGTCACTCAAAGAAAGTATACAGTTGGAATATAGGTAATTATTGGTAATATTTGTGATATGTATATAGCTGATACGGCTATCATAACGTTTTTATTTAATAAAACAATTGGTACTTACCGATATTATACAATTTCTCTCATGACCAGCACACCAATGTATGGGAATACAGAAGAATTTAACCTAGATATGAAAGTAAATGCAGAGTTGGTCGAATTGACTAATATAACGGCTCTGGGGTTAAAAATCACTGTACATTTTATGAATAAAGTTTCTTACATTATAAATTATTAGATTTTCACACGCTTTTCTTATTTTACGACAATCTTTATACAATCACTTAAATTTTTATATTCTAATCACTAAAGATTTGAATATTTCTCACTTTTCACAATAAGACAGACTCAAAATGGTTGATTCTCAGATTTTTATTTCACAACACTTTTTTTTTATTAATGAACGTAAACCGTTACTTTTGAGCGTATGCCATACTTTAATAAATGGTTTTAAGTGCTGCCACATTACATGAATTACAAAGTTACCATATGCATAAATAAGATGACATTTTCAAAAATTAGAAAAGAGAGAGAGAGAGAGGTAGGCAGAAGTAAAAGTAAAAACAAAAGAATTTTCAATTATTTGTTAAACAATAAATTACAACAAAATTTGTTTTCAAGAACTCAAATTCCTCCTAAAATTTTATTTATATTTGATCATCAGAGCTAAAGTATTGTATTAGAATGGAGCAAATGGATATAGATTTAGATGTTAAGGCTGGTTCATCCACCAACCTTCATATAGCCGGTGAGTCTAGTGGAAAATCTAAAGCAAACTCGGGAGTATCCAGTGGTCAAAATGTCATGGCTGATGCGAGTTCCGTACCTTCGGTAACAATATCTCTACATCCATTGGTTATAATGAATATCTCAGAGCATTGGACACGCATTCGAGCCCAAGCTGGCGAAACTTGTAAAGTGTATGGGGCATTAATTGGTAAACAAAAAGGTCGCAATATAGAGGTTATGAATTCGTTCGAATTGAAAACGGATATCATAGAGGAAGATGTATTCATTAATCGAGACTATTACATGACCAAAGAACATCAATATAAACAGGTGGGTCCCATTGCAAAACAATTATTACGAACATTAATATTAAGAATTCGATTTTGACCATACGAAATAGGTTTTCAGTGAATTGGACTTCATTGGATGGTATACGACTGGAGAACAACCCACCGATAAGGACTTAAGAGTTCATCATCAAATAGCCGAAATAAATGAATGCCCTATAATGTTGCAGTTGAATCCATTGTCGCGCAGCGTTGACCAATTGCCTTTAAAACTATACGAATCTGTTATTGACATAGTACGTGGCGAAGCTAAAATGTTATTTGTGCCTCTTTCTTATACCTTGGCTACGGAAGAAGCTGAACGTATAGGTGTAGATCATGTTGCAAGAATGTCAACTAATGATACTGGTGAAAAATCCTATGTGGCCGAACATTTAGTGGCTCAAGAAAGCGCCATTAAAATGTTAAATACCCGTATTAAAATAGTTCTGAAATATATAAAAGATGTGGAGGCTGGCAAATTATCGGCAAATCAAGAAATTTTACGAGAAATTTACGCTTTAAGTCATCGTTTGCCTGTAATGCAGGGAGCCGCCTTTCAGGAAGAATTCTACACGCAATGTAACGACGTGGGTTTAATTAGCTATTTGGGTTCGATGACAAAGGGTTGCAATGATATGAATCATTTCGTTAATAAATTTAATGTCCTCTACGATCGTCAAGGCTCTGGCAGGCGTATGAGGGGATTATATTTCTAAGTTATTTATTAAAAAAAATTTCTCAAGTCTTGTAATTGGCAAAATATGTAATGTATACAAACACTACTTATTTAATAAATAATTTGTAAATGATAATCAGTGAAGGCTACATAGACATTGTTAGTTTTGAAAGCGAAAGAATTCAAGATTCTGATTTTTATTATATTAAGATAGACTTAAAATGTATATCTATTTGTTACGTTTGTAGGGATTTACATATTTAATGCATCCGACACTAATTTAATTTGCATAAGGTTTTCTCTTTACCATTTCTGTTTTGGATATAAAGTGGTGTAGTGGATAATGATATTTCAACTGGTAGTCATTTTTAAATACAGTAGAAAAATATGTTTTCCATGACAGCGAGAAACCGAATTAGAACGTGTTATTGACAAGACGCAAAGAATAAAACTCATACATAAGTAAAACGGGAGAATAGAGGGTGGAATATCTGTCCTACTAAATTGATTAGACTTGTGCAATCTACAAGTAAAGCTCGTGCTAGTGGCAATACATAGTCTTCAGTCGACTCTGAACGACAGATTTTTTAGAAACTTTTCATGGCAATTTTATTTACTCTCAGGGTTTTTGCCATAAACCTGCTGAGAGAAAGTCGTCGAAGAAATATTTTTTTAATATTTTGTTTTGATGCCCGGCCTGAGGTTAGAACTGTGGTCTCACGTATAATGAGCCAACATACTACCTGTTAGCCTACGGGGACTTCAAAAAATATTCGAACAGATGTAGAACACTATGTCATGATTATATGTTGGACCTTGCCAGAAATTCTATTATATCCATAAGTTGTATTTTATATTATATTAAAATTCTTCATAACATAATATATTACAAAATAATTTTACAACCACTTTTTTACCATTTGCATATTCACTTAGAAAAATTTTTAAAACTAATCACAAGCATATCTTCAGATCCATATGCAACTAAATATTTGCAGATGCTCATACATATCTTAAAAAAATAATTTCACTTGGAAAAATGTTAGGAATAATAGAATTTGAGCTAAATAGCAAGATTTTGTGTTCTCTTTTATAAAATTCTTATTTGAAATAAGTTTTTCAAATTATTTTTTAAAATAATTTCGGTTTTTGATATTCTTTTTCTCTCGCAAAATGTAAAAAAACCAAAATTTGCAGCAAAAAACTCATCGCCTTGAAATAAACGGATTTTAATTAAATCGAGTGTTACGGTTAATTGGTTGTAAACAAAACTTGATACCTTCAGACGAATACAAATAACAACGCATTATATTTTCTTCAGGATCTCACATCAAACATTATTTTATTTATTTTCTATTTTAAAAGATTCTTAATTTTTTTTATAAGGATTTCAATCAATCAATTATGTATTCAATTAAACAACATACAATGTAAAAATATAATATTAGATTAAATTTCATTTTATAAATGATCGACAATGTTACTAATAAAACCATTAATTAAATTCAAAACTCTGTTCAACTACTTTTAAATGCTATTTTTTTAAGTTTGAAATAAAATTATTCACCTAGACTCTATGTTAAGAACTACAAAAAAAGCTAAAGAGAACTGTTGTAATCAACTTTCCTTTTTTTTTAACGGCAAAATGTAATATTGAAAACACTTCTTATTGCAATTATTAAAAAAAATCATTGAAAAAAATGAAAGAAAAATAATAAAATTATAATTAAGAGACAGAGGCGGATAATAATCCTACTTTTAAAGCTTAACCAAACCTGTAAATAAACCTTTTAAAGGTATCTTGACAGATTTTTGTTTTGTTTTTTTTTTTTTGGAATACGCAATTAGGTTTCTACAATGAAAAATAAAAATGAAATCTTAAATTTCTCTATTACACATCTAATGAATGTAATTGTCTAATTTTAAAGTGGCAAACTGTTGTAGAAATTCAACTTCTAGAGGATGCATTTCTTTAGCAGGTATAACAATCGAATGCAGTGGTCCACCTAAATCTGTTGAAGCCATATCGCGTAATGTACTTACTACAATACGTTGATTGTCATGGCCTACTCGGGCCAAGCCTACACACAGAGATTGTTCATTCAGAATTGTATTGCGCTCAAGTGCATCCTTCTTATCCACTATGACCATTAGTTGTTGGGCAGCTTCGGCTACGGTCATGAAACGTGGAGGCATATATTCTTTTCGCCCCCGCATTAAAGATTCCAGTGTTGGTTCCTTTACCTTAATGTCAAGCAGACATAGCGTATGCATGTTGTGCAGTCGATTTAGCTTGATTTTATCATAGAAACTGTCGGGCTTCCAAGTTTCATCCCAATATGGGATTGAAACCGTTTCGCCGAATTTGTACAATTGAAGGCCACAACAGCCGATGGCATTCATTATAGAGGCATTGTGTATCACTTTGTAAGGGATTTTCTTCTCTTTGGCTCTTAAAATAAAGTCAGTATGTGTAGTGGCGCCAAATGGATCGCCCACTACCAGCAATGCTACATCTTCTTCGCCAGAACCAGCTAAAATTTCATCAGCACCCTGTTCGACGAGGTCACGATCTGCTAGCAATATAGGACGACCATAAAACGCTTCCTGGTATCGCAAAACAAAAAGTATTGCCAACATTACGTTAATCGCACACTGACAGAACTTCTATTACTTACCAGTTCTTCTTTGGGACAGCCCAATATGGATGTATACATTTCTAAATATACCTTTGTGCATTGCTTTACAATTTCAAGGCCTTTTACTGTAATGTCCTTGGGATCTCCTAAACCCAAACCAATTAAATAAAACATGACTGATGACGGTTGTGTTTGTGTCTCTGCCCTCGTTGATGTGTTTAAGTATGTGTGCGCGCTTGTTTTTGTTTCTGTGCAAAATTTTGAATTAAAACTACTCTCCTCCAAACGACTAACCTATCAACTCCTTATGCTTTTAAATAATCTCTAACGGGTTCCAATTGTGTTTACGATTTTTCTCCAATTTGATTAATTTAATCCTGCGACGAAAAACTTCTCTTTGGGACAGACACGTGCTGTGTGCTTGTTGCTTTTTTTTCTGTGTAATTTTTTGCCTCAAGTTGTTTTATTGCAAGAGCAAATCAAAAAGAATACGAAAAATAATTTGAAGCAATAGCGAATTTGAAAACAGAAGAAAATGTCAAAAACCATTTTCAAGGTCGCGGCAAATCAGAGTACGGAATGTATGTACATATTAGTTTTAGTGTATAAATATATCCGTTCGAAGACAAAAAATGAATAACGGGAAAGTAATTCTTTTTTGTACAACCGTAATAAATTGTTTGTTAACAGCTGTATTCAAACTTAGAATCTTAGAATCCAACTATCACTTTGGATTTTAATTGCGTTTATTCTTTCGTAGGTGCCAACAATATTTATTGACCATGAATATCTTACGAATTATTTTACGTCGTGTGACAGACGATTAATATTGCACGGGTAATGTTTTGAAATAGACTATTTGCACGGCCGCATTTGGATATTGGTTGTAGGTGTGGCGAGAGTGAACATATTAACGATTGTCAAACGAGTAGATAGGGTTGTATGTTAAATTGTTAAGGAAAGTATGAAATAATTTGACATAGTACCGTACCTTAGGATACTCCTTAACTAAACTTAGACTCACAGTATAACATTATACTCCTTAACTAAGCTTAGACTCACAGTATACTACTATAGTCCTTAGCTAAGCTTAGACCCACAGTATAAGATTTCATATTTAAAGACTCTAAAGTGCAAACTCCAAGAATTCTCGATTTATATAGAGAGTAATATCTATCAACCATAATAAATATTTGATTAAAACTGCTATCAAACTGCTTTACAGTTACATTAAGAGTATCCAAGTCAGTAACAAAATCTTCGAAATGTATAACCAAGCAATAGGTCAGTCTTACAAATTAGTATAATATTTCTCTGAAACATTCTGTGAAGTATTATGTTTATTCAGCTGGTCAATTGCTCATGAAGTAATGAAACAATACCGCATATTACGTTTTCCAATGCTGTATACTGCAAACTGACATTTGTTGGGAGATTCTACACCAATAGAATAGATGTCAAAATTCAACACTACATAAATTAATAACTCACAATAGTAACAATTCACAATAACTCTGAATGGGTACAGCAAAGAAGTGTCCCGAATATTTATTTTGAATGTAAATTTATTATTGGCATAAATAATTTCGATTTGTTTATATTTTTTTGCCGAAACAATATAACTTTTGTATGCAAATACTTATAATGTGTGTATTAATTAAACTCTAATGTCCTTTGTGAATATTTGTATGTATGTTGATTTGATATTCCACACATCGTAAAACATACACACGTATGAGTGTGACTGAACGTTTATATCCATTTCATTTCTAAATCTCTTTACCACAATTTGCCTTTTATGTTTCATAAAAAATTAAATATTTTTAATATTGTATAAACAAATATGCGCATATCATATGTTTGGAAAATAGTAGAGAGTTGTGTAACATCTTATTGTGAATGATTATCAATGGCTTGTGTACGTCAACAATTTTTAAGAATTGTTGTTATTGCCACTGTCAGATGATATGTATTATACATACACTAGAGGCCAATATCACTCATGCGCCATAAATATATAGCCAACAAAAAATCAATTCCAAGTACGTAAACGAGTATTAAGTATACACCATGCTAATGCGTAATAGATCTATATTGTGTTAAATGGAACATCTAATGCAACGTAATTAGAAGACGCATTTAACAACAGGGTGAATTGAAAATAATTAAAGCAATATAGAAACATGTCTTCATTTGAAAAATTTCAATTACTGTTTTTAACTGCTTGCAGGATTACTCCTTAAGTTGTACTGCAGCGACTATTATGTTCTTAAAAAGGTTTATTTTATGTATTTATTATTTTACAATTAGGAATTATATCTAATTATTGTGAGCTGAGTAATTTAGATCTTATGTGTCGTGTTGTGTAATATATTAAAATTTCTGGTGGGAATTGATGGCATATCAATTATGCTACACTACCAACTATACTTCCGGTGGACTCGAGGAAGTTAATTTTGTATTTATTTCTAAACATCTAAGACTTATGATATAAAATTGTTAAATTATCCTTTAGTATATAAAGATACAGCATCTAAAATATAATTTTAATTTCTTTATATACAATATATATATAAAAGTTATTTTTTATTCTTTTTTAATTGTAAAAAGTTTATTTTTTATTGCCATTCAATGATCCTCTAAACTTTCTAGTAATTTATTAAATTTCACATTTTTTGAAGAATCCTGTTTACGTTGTTGAATAACGTTTGCTTGGAATTTATTAAACGTTAACTATTCGTTTACGTATTGAGCGATGGAGACGCCTAGCTGTATGATACATGCTGTGTCATTCGTAGCATTGCCACTCATAGACGTATTGTATTGCTATCAAGAAGTTTTGACGGATGATGGTTGTTGCATCGAAACCGACGCGAAATGTATAATCGAAATAAGAAGCAAACAATTAACCAATAATACAAAGTCAGTGAAATATAGAACGACGTCGTTGAAAATAGAACGACTGTGTAGAACCGGCAAAATACAAAGTTAAATAATAATAAACTCAATAAATAAATAAAAAACTATAAAACAATTTTAAAAATATACAAAAATTTGATAAAAACGATAACTTTTTTGTTGGTGTAATATTTACAAGACTAATAAATAACAGTCAATATTTTATAAACCTTACACCAAATGGTTTAGTTTAGTTTGAAGCGATTTAAAAATTATCGACGGCTTACAAGCGTTTTAACGCTCTGTTGTTTATTTTCTTCGCCTTTGCATAAATCAAACGAAGTTGAACTAAAGAAAAAAAAAAAATAACAAGTAATACGGGGCATATAAATAATCTTGGTGCCTATTCTATGGTTTTCTAAACATTTAAATTTATAAAATAAAAAACTATTAAAAATATTTAATTTATTAAACGTTGCATATAATCGAAGAAGTGAAATGTTTTACAAATGTTGCCATTTCGCGTAAAAGAATTTGCGTAGCCACCACAGTGAAGGAGAAAATTTTTTATGCTTTTTTTAACAATCACATACACACACACATGCACACATAGAAACAGAAATAAAATTAATATAAGAAGAATCAAAGAGACAAAATAGAAGAAGAGAAAAAGACGACAAGGCAACGGTAATATGGCCATAAATACGAACGCGGAAAGTTCCAATAATGGTGACGGCAACGCGGTAAAAGATAGTGATATATCGGCAACAACAAATACAATACAACAGGGACAAATGAAGCAATCTTCTTCTAACTTAGAAACACAAAGTGAATTATCCGAAATGCAATTGAATAGCACAGGCGACGACGCCTCAATGGAAAACGATTCCTTGAACATAGATAAGTGGCTGCAAAAGTTTCGCTGGCGAAGGGTTTTCAACACTACAGGTCCCCAACCACGGCCAAGACATGGCCACCGAGCTATAAATATAAAGGAATTGATGGTGGTGTTTGGTGGCGGCAATGAAGGCATCGTTGATGAATTGCATGTTTATAATACCATAACCAATCAGTGGTTTGTGCCGGCAATGAAGGGTGATGTGCCACCTGGTTGTGCAGCTTACGGTTTTGTTTGTGAAGGCACACGCATGTTTATATTTGGCGGAATGATTGAATATGGCAAATATTCAAATGAACTGTACGAGTTGCAGGCTACAAAATGGGAATGGCGTAAAATGCAACCGGAAGCCCCGGATAATGATATTGCACCTTGTCCACGATTAGGCCATAGTTTTACATTGGTGGGAGAACGTATTTTGCTTTTTGGTGGTTTGGCCAATGAATCTGACGATCCCAAAAATAATATTCCAAAATATTTGAATGATCTTTATATTTTAGAGACAAGAGGAGCTCACAGTCATAATGGAAAATGGATTGTGCCGAAAACCTATGGCGAAAGTCCACCGCCTCGCGAGTCCCATACGGGGGTAAGTTTTACCTGTAAAACTACTGGGAAATTATATCTTCTAATATATGGTGGCATGAGTGGTTGTCGCTTGGGCGATTTGTGGCTTTTGGATATAGAAACTATGACCTGGTCCAAACCTATTACCCGAGGCAGAGCACCCTTGCCTCGGTCTTTGCATAGCGCCACTATGATCAACAATAAAATGTATGTTTTTGGTGGTTGGGTGCCTTTGGTTGTAAATGACTCGAAAGCCACTACGGAAAGAGAATGGAAGTGTACAAACACTTTGGCCGTATTAAATTTGGATACGATGACATGGGAAAATGTTACCATGGATACCGTGGAAGAGAATGTACCACGCTCTAGGGCTGGCCATTGTGCGATAGGTATCCATAGCCGCTTGTATGTATGGTCAGGACGTGATGGCTATCGAAAGGCGTGGAATAATCAAGTATGCTGTAAAGATCTTTGGTATTTGGAAGTTGATCGTCCTTTGTATGCAGTTAAAGTGGCCTTGGTGAGAGCTTCCACTCATGCACTAGAAATATGCTGGACGGCCACCACCTTTGCTTCGGCCTATGAGCTGCAAATACAGAAAATTGAACCACCTTCAGGCGTTGTCAAAGTTAATCCTAATCAAACGCCATTAACATCACAAAGTACGACACCACAAGTAATGGCCAATGGTAATCAAGCAGCCCAGGTGTTAAATGCATCGAATACTGGATCCAGTGGTAAATTTCATAGATTACAAACACCAACAACTGTGCCAATTGTCCCAGCCGCAGGCAGCTACAGCTGGAGTTACGCCTATTGCCACAACAGCTGCCATTGATACGCCTATGGTACCAGTAAGAGGTAGCAATAACGTGGTTAACAATCAGTCTGCCGTCGTTAGTAAGGTACAATCACCAATTATCACCCAACAACAAACCCAGATTAATACTGTTCAACCGGTAAGTAGTGGAATTTATATAGCACAAACCCAGCAACCCCAGACAATGGTAACTGCATCAGCCGGGTCAGCATCAAGCACGACCCATGCTATTACCTCTGTAGCTGGAGGCAATATAAATCAATCACCAGCTCAAGCAACAGTGGTCAACACTAGTTCTAATATTACTACAATATTGCAGAAATTCCGACCAACATCAGTGGTTTCCAGACCGGTGACTACTCTAACCACCACGGTCAGCTCAATGGTATCACCGATAACGTCCCAACAAATGGTTATAACTTCCGGTTCCCCAGCTACGGCCAGCACGGCAGGATTAAGAGTAGTCAACACCGTTTCCCAGCAACCAATGGTGGCCACCAGCTCTGCCAATAGTACAGTGCGCCTGGTATCAGCAACAGGTTCTCCGGCTTTACGTTTTAGTACAGCAGGCACCACAGTAAACACTACTGCGGTACTTAAAACTACTGCAGGCACACCGGGACAGGTAACAACTGTTAATCAAATCACAGGAAATCAAACAATATCTTCTACCAGTGGCACTGGCACAACATCAACTACCATAGGAGGCAAACAGTACATTATACAGAAACCTTTAACTCTCGGTTCTAATGTACAATTTCAGTTGGTTAAAACCAGTAGTGGTGGTGTAGCAGTTCAGACATTTCCTAAAATTAACATTAACATGGCTAAGGGTACCACAACAGCAGCAGGCGGCGCCCAGGTAACTCAAGGTGTAGCCGGCGTTCAAGGCAAGCAGACTCAGTTTATAGTCAGTGGAAATGTTGCAACATCTTTAGCCGGAGCTGCAGGCCAACAAAAACAAATCGTTCCCGGAAATTTAGTGAAACTGGTCTCTCCCCACACGCTAAGTGGAGGTAAAGTCATTATGAAGAACTCCAACATATTACAAGTGGGAAAAATGACTTCGAATGTTTCGGGGAAGCCTGCCTTTGTTATAACCAATAAACAAGGTCAACAGCTAACCAACCAACAAATCATTATTGTAACTACGGGAGCTGGTATACGTACGATACCTTCAGGAGGTGTGGTAACAAATGCTTCATCTTCCAATATAGTATCTATAGTGGGTTCTACGTCAACTACAGCATCCACAACTACTCTCAATAAGGTCAACACACAATCTGGCATGAAAATGTTAAGAAACGTACAGGCCAGCGCCGTGAGGACCCATAACAATAACTTCAACGGCGGGCGGAAACAATGCAACACAACAACAACTGACAACACATCAAACACAGCAATTTACGAATGTCAACACGAGTGGAGGCGTTCATCAGAAAACAATAACTTTAGGTGGCAAAGCGGTGACCGTACAAATGTCTTCAAATCCGGCTACAATAACTGCTGTGCCCAAAACGGTAACTATAGTTGCGTCCAATAGTGGTCAATCGCAAACACAGAATCAAATTATAACAACTGGTGGTTCGGCTGGCGGCACTACTGGTAAATTAGTAATGGTGCCCACAAATACGGCAGGTGCTGGAGGCAAAAAAGGATTTGTTAACATATTTAATGCTAGCAATGCTACACTACAACGGGCAATAACAGTCTCTTCCAAAGGTACCGTAGTCCAGCAGCCTGCACAACAACAAAACATCACTACTGCCGCTACACTTGGCGGTTCAATTTCTGGTGATAATACCAACGAAACCATTGCCATTGCCTTAGCCGAACAAGCATGCAATGAAGGTGATACCATGGATGATATCATTGAACAATTGGATGGAGTGCTAGATTTGCCTTTTTTTAAAACTGCAGACAACCAAGATGAAGAAAAAGATTTGGATTTCGATTCAAAAACGCGCCAACATCAATGCCAGTACAGTGAGAACCAAAACAATGCGACGAGTTCTAGTTATGAACATCGAACATCATCACCATTATCATCGTCATCATCGTCAACGATAGTAACAGCAACGGCAACAACAACAGCAACAAAAAATATTGCAAACTATGTATCTGCATTGATATGAAGATTCACTTTTGATACATAATATAATTATTATTCTTATAATTTATTATAAATAATAAAAATTATTTTTATCCTTTTTTTATTATTTCTTTTTTAAGATAGAATACCTAAATAATATTAAAATAAGTTCATTTAATGAAGTTGTTGGCTTAAACGAAATATAAATGAATGTCGAACAGCGTTTGTCATTTTTTTATGTTTGCTAGTAAAAAAGCAAAACCAGTTTTCAAATTGTTTAATAATATATACTACATATTTATATATACATATATGTGTATATACCTTTCTTAATACTATTTACTTATGTACACACACACACACATTTATATATAAATACTTATTTATACGTACATATGTTTAGAAATATAAAAAAATAAAAATCAAAATAAAAAAACGAGTAGAAACAAAAACAAACAGATATTGTATGAAAGAAACCCCCTACCCCCCAATCAGTTGTATGTTTTTTTTTTGTTTTTGTTTTGGTTTTATCTTTTAATTATTATTTCAAATGAATTCTTTTAATGCTTTATTCCTTCCTTTCTTTTCTATTTGTATGTTAACTTTAATTTGTACGAATTAGCTTATAATCAAACATTTTTTGACTTTGGAAATAAATAAAAGGAATAAAAACAACAATTTATATAGATTTACCATACTGTTGTATGTTTTCTTTCTACTGAATACCCTTAATATTTTACTTAGTATTTCGGTTTGTATTGTATAAATATAGGTTATGTTAGCTTATGGTACGACGGGCAAGATGGCAGTATTTATGTATAGTTGTATTTAACAGTTATTCAAATATCGTTAAATGACCTCTTCATATGAGAGAAACTAAACGGATGGAAATTTCAAAGTTTGAAATATAAAATTGCGCATCTATGCGTTATATGGACGATGACTGTGCACCACACAGCGCGACTTTGTGTGCACTTGTACTGATTGGGGAGATTCTGTGATGATGGGAATGGATCACCATAACGTATTCTTGGAATCTTTAAGGTACTAATGCATTCCATGAAGAAACCACCATGGAACGAACATATCAAGTGCTGGACACTTAGCAGTATCCCGAAGTTTGTAGGGGCAATAATAATTCTAAAACGTTCTGTGCCACTTCTTTCAATGCAATAATAATAATTCCTTGATTCAGTTTTTCTTAAGTTTCTGATATATAAGACCATAAGTTGAGTAAATACCTTTCACTACGACTTCTAGAATCCTTGTAGGTCCGAACTGGCGGTTATAGTTCTTATTTTTTTTATGCTTAACAATCACACTCTCTATCACTTGAATCTTGGTTTGATTACAGTGTTGTAAAGTGGTAAAAATTAATTTTTTATTGGTGCCTCAGAATTATTCTTCTTGAGATACCCATTATGTAGATGGTTTGTACAATTTGTTACACGTGGGTAAAGACATATTATATGTATGTCCTTAGATAAACTAACAGTTTTTCTTGTTCCAAAACAATTATGCAATTATATTTAATAATAAATTATATTTTTTTGTTTCAAAAACTAAAACTTTCACTTCTATTTCTGTTAACCAAGTTAACCTTCGTCATTTACAGATGTTTTGTGAATGCCAACAGTAACTATTATTCGAAAATGTTAATAAAATCTTGTGTTAAACTATTCAACAAAAGATGGCGCGAGTCAAACTAAATGAATTTTTAAATTCAATAAGGGGGAGGAAACACAGGTGACACATCTTAATCCTAATCCTAATATATATTATAAATCTTTCTGTAAGTCTGTTTTTTTGTTTGTTTGTTTGTTAGCCAATCAAAAAATGAGCAAAAATTAGTGCTTTATGCATAAATACTGTATTTTATGGGTTTTAAAAGTATTTTTTTACGATTTAGCTTGGTTAAGTTTCCTAAAAAGCTATTGGAGTTGTTATGTTTAAAAAGTTAGGCCAAAAGGGGTCCAGAAAGGGGAAAAGGGACGAAAAAGGGCAAATTGCATGCGTTTATATTTAGGACTTAGAGTATTTAAAAAACTGAGTTGATTGATAAACCGGTTTCCGAATAATTTGAAAAATTTCATTTTTTAACAAGCCGGTTTCGAAACCGGATTTTTATAACCCGCGCAACGCCGGGTACAATCTGCTAGTTTTATAATAAAAACAACATGCAGTTTATTGTTTATTGTTGTAGAATATTATTTTGACGTAGCAACGTGTTCAATCTCTTAATACTATTAGTTTTCAGGCGTCTGAGTTTATTACCGGAGTATTACCGTCTTAACGGTAATTGGTATTGACATTGTAAGGACCTTCAAGCGCATAGACATATTTGTTATTTTGAGGCACTCGATACCGTGGCGCAGCCTCTTCAAATTGTAACCAGGAATCAATAACAGTCCTTGAGCCAAGGACGAATCAGTTTCTGTTGGGTGCCGAACATAGAAGTATTCGTGGAAACAAGATGACTGATGATCGTTCTAGGTTCGAAGTTTCCATCTGCCATCTTCAAGGTTCCACTTCTTCTATCTGCGATCTTTATGTATGATTGCCTAAGGAGAAGCAGAATAAACATTGGGAAAATATATCGGCATGTTGTTTGTCTAAAAACCATTAGTAGGATGAGGTTAAATAGACTGGGCAAAGGATTCTTCGATGATTTGAAATCTCTTTCGGGAACTAACATTAAATTTCTCTTGAGTTTTATAATACGTTCGTTTTATAATACGTTGGAAACTCGTCTGCCTGCTTATCATTGCGAATCCCCACATGACCTGGGACTCAGTAGAGAGGTAACTCTACTAACTCTAGTAATTTTTTCTATTTGGCTGATTCGTCTTCCCCAAACAGCCTCATGTTATATTCGAGTTAAGCTCACGAGAACCGAGTGTTAGTCAGCCAGATGTTACCTCTAGTTACTTCAATAATTTTTTTTCCTACGTGCTTTTCCGAACATTTCCCAAAACCATAGAGCGTACTGGTTCTGTCTAAGGGACAGTCAAGAAGGGATATGTTAGCTACTCAATGATTAAGTCACGAAGTCTTCGGATGAATTTCCTGTTTTCATTATCTACCATAAGCTCTAACCTTAAGTATCATTTTAACTTAGATCCAAGACATTCTCCAGTGCTGCTGTCCTCTGTAGCTTGTCGAACACCATTTGATGTGTTTTTATTACAAACGTAATCACATTATGCTACACCTGGCAGTAGGGTATCTGCACCCTATCAACGATCAATGATTTATTTCAAATAATACACACTCTCTAATTAAATTCCAAGTCAAACAATAACATTTTTTGGCGGAAATAAAACGATAACAGTGTCATAATTGAATTTGTGAAATTCTTTCGAAATAAAAAAAACTTGAAAACAACTTTCAAACAAAAAGATAAACAAACTGAAGTTGGCCGTAGTTAAACACACAATTTAAATAATTGTTTTTACTATTATTATTATTATTGTTGTTGCTGTTGATTTGCAGGCATGCTTTCAGTATTTCAATGTAAATTGTTTTTGTTGTATTGTTTTCCACGTTGTTGCCACAGGTAACTGACCACACTAAATACAGCCCAAACAGAGAAACATTCTAAACTCGAAACAACTCAAACAATAAGAGCGAAAACTTTATTGTTTATTTGAAAGAGGAAGTCAGACTATAAGGGAAATAAACAAAAAAAAAAAAAAAAACAAAAACAACCACCACTAATACCACTAACGCCACTAATACCGAATTAACGACTAAAAACAAGTCAATGGTGCACTATTGAGTGATTGAGGAAATCAGTTTTCGAACAACATTTGACGGAGAGAGTTAGAAATTGAAAAATATTTAGAAAAAGAACATTTCAAACGGGAATCGGAAAGAGACTCATTATTTTTGATACCAATAATGTGATATTGAATGTGAACAACTGAATTGTGAAATCTTTTTTAAAATAATTTTGATGACTTGATTTGTGTCTTTTTGTTTTTTAAAAATTATTTACTAGTGTTGGCGAAAGGCTTTAAAAAATTCTTTCCAACAACTTTCTGCTTATGAAGCGCAAAAGTCTGCATATTTCCTAAAAATAATTATTCACATACTTGCGTTATGGCAATTGTTAAATTGAGGAAACAAACGACAAACAGTTACACTTTCAACTACAATTACTTTTGCAGTAGACTTCGTGACATTCTATAAATTTTTTACGTCACACAACGGTAATAATAGAACGCGTCATTTTGAATACAAAAAAGTTTCAAGTGTAAGTGGTTGTTTTAAACAAATAAATTAAAACGAGGAGTATCGAGGCCAAAGAACTGTAATGTTTTCCCATGATATTGTAAAAGCTTTAGTGCTCGTCATTTGTGGATTCGCAGTGGAATTCTTCAATAATTGTCACGCTGTGGAAGTTGGTTTGCCGCTGATACAAATAAGTCATGGTACGTTAAACACTATAAAATCATATAAAATAGTTTTATTTGTATATTTATTACTCTTACGGCATGTATGTAAATCGAAATTAAAATTGTGTTGGTTAAAATACAGCCACGCAAAAAAAACTACATACACCGTCGTTGTAAGTATGCTTTTTTCCCGCTAATTTATATTTGTATTTTTTAATAATTTCTAGGTTATTCACACTCTTAGTTGTAACTGTCTTAAGAACGCTGTAAAATCTTTTTTTTTTTGAAAAAATAGCCGGGAAAAAGACTACTTACGCCGCTGTATGTAGACTTTTTTCTTTGACTGTATTTCGTTTATTCTTTGTAAAATTTGTTACATGTTTTTATCATAGTTCTACGGTTAAAAAATTAAAAATCATAAAAATTATATCGTTTTAGTTTGTTATTAAAACGAAGCTTATAATTCACTGGGTTGATACTATATAAACATACATACTTACATAGACAATTGGTCATTACAACCCTTTCAGTTAAGATTACGTTGTAGCTTCTCACTCTACTTGTTTTGTGTGCGTTAATTTTATACATGAGTGGCGGGGCCTACAGTTTAAAGTAGACTCCACATGACAAATTTTTGAGAAACTTTTCAAGTCAATTTTATTTACTCTCAGAGTTTTTACCAGAAATCTGCTGAGAGTAAGTTGCCGAATAAATCTTTTCATATTTTAACCTCGGGTCTTACGTCTAATAAGCCAACACTCTACCAACTATGGTGACTTCAGATAAATGTGGACAAGTTCTGTAATTCTAAAGAAATTTTGTGTTTGGAATTTCACATTTAAAGTTTCTCCCATCACCCATGTTGTGTGTGTTGACTTTATCCGGGACCTCCATTTGATCGTCGACTCTGAGCGACAGATGTTTAAGAAACTTTTTATTTGTAATTTTATTTACTCTCTGAATATTTGCTAGAAGGCTGCTAAGGGCGAAGTCCTCAAAAGAAAATTTTTTTCATATTTCATTTTGTATTGATATGCCTGAGTTCGGGTTTGAACCACAACTTCAGGAAATATCAATCACCGATAATTAGTCATCAAATTACCATTTGACTTTTAACTGTAACGTGCTCAAATCAAGGCTACTACTTCATCTTGCGTACCTATCTATTGTTGGGAGATCTCTGACAATAATTATAAAAATTTTAAATTTATCCAAGTTCACAAAAGTTTGTAACTATCGAAGGATTCACCAAAGTTGTATGAAAAATGAAAGAAGAAAGTGGAGGAGTCTATAGTTTAACGGCGACTCCGAATGACCAACTGGATTTGACAAACTTTTCATAGCAATTTTATTTACTCTCAGAGTTTTTGCCAGAAAAGTGCTAGTATTGTAGGGGATATTTGACAGCTAGGATTTGAACCATCAGCTGTCGCCAACACATAATATTATTGTATGTTAAAGTTGATTATTCTGTTTTAATTTCATTAAATGGAATTTCTATATCAGCCTCAATCATGCGAATGCTTGACAGACTTTATTCATACGGCAAAATATGTTATTTCCTGATCCTTCTGACTATCTGTAACTTTCTAACCTGCCGAATATACTGATCAAATAGCAAATTACATCAACCACTTCTATCACTTCCAACTAGAGCTGTATAACCTTTATAACCATACATTACAACTCCCAAATTTTAGAAAAGATTTTCAGGGTTTACAGTTCAAAGTCTTTTATATCAAACTAACAGCTTTTAGCTTTTCATGACCACATGCTAAACCACAAAATTTTTTTACAATTCGATGGAGAGGTCAATGGAGAATACAAAGTGGTCAACAATAAATAGAACAATAATAACACTTGCGTAAGTCTATAAATACTTGTTGATTGGAAATGTTGCTTTATTGTAATAGATTCGATGAATTTGATATTTATTTTCTATTCATTTGTTTTAATTTGACCTTTGGTCGTCATGCGTGTGTGATTTATTTTTTTATGTTTAGTATTTATGAGGGTATTATTAATAATGTTTATTTGAAACTAAACAATCAAATATGCTTGAACGTCTAAAGAATTACTATCAGCATCAAATGGTCTCTGCCAATCCACGCTCTAGTCCTTCTGAAATAATTTTTTTGAGTTAGAAGGCCGTTTGCTATGCCAAAACAAAACCTGGATATTTTATGTGCAACATTCAAATCTGTTCTTACTATGAATGCCTAGTAAAAGTTTGGATTATCCTGTTTGAATGAACCATAGTTTTCGCCTCTCTTTCTCTTCGCTTTCACAAATTATACTATTCAAAATATATTTGCCTGTTCAATAGAAAGATTGTGGTCTAATTAGCAATGTAGTGCCTCATCTCTTGGCAAGTTCATCCGTCTGCTTACTGGTGTGCGAATTTTTTCTCCAATTTTGGGACAACTTTAGAATCATTACTGTCAGATAGTAATACAATGACCCGTGCTCTGTACCTTCTGTCCAATATACAATACAAGTTCCTCTGAGTAATCCATTTTGAGGCCAAACACTTCTGTTTCATGAGGATTCTGAGACCTAATCGTACATTGTAGAATATAAACTTTCAGGTAGTAAAGCATTCACAACGGCACTGCGCTCCTAACACTTAGGGGACAAACTTACTAAAGCAGAGCATTGTGGTGAAACTCGGAAAACAGATTGTGTAGAAGAAGGAAATAGAGAGTAGTGCCTTTAGATAATTTATTCGATTCTGTCATATTGTAAATGACAGGAAAATATCAACAGGAACGAACGATTCATATACGTGCGGCTTATGAACAAATGTTCTCTGCAGTGAATGGTGTAACCTGCTGGCTAATCGAACGTGAACGAGTGTGCCATATGATTAAGATGAATACTACTTCCCTAGAGAAGATATTGTTGAAGACACGATGTGTAATAGTGCAATACAAGCTTAGGCATCTCTATGGAGCATTATAGTCACTAATAACACCTTCATATTCTTCTGTGATATGTCGCCGTGGTTCAAAATAGACTTTGTAGCACCGTTCTATTCACTTTGGGTGGAATATAGTGATGTAAAGAGTAAAGAGTTTAGATGCAGAGTAAAGAGTTTAGAACCACAGATTCTTGAAAAACTTTTCATGGCAGTTTCATTTACTCTCAGAGTTTTTGCCAGAAATCTGTTAATAGGAAGTCACCGAAGAAATATTTTTTTATATTTCCGTTTTGATGTCTTACCTGGGACTAGACTTACCTACTAGACTACGACGACTTTCAAGAAAGATAAAAACTTTCCGTAATTATCAAAAGGATTGTTTGTCAAGATTAAAGTTTGCCAAACAATATGTGGAATTGGTCTGAACGATTAATTAAATAATTTCCAAGGACCAATTGGAAAATCGTTCCTAAAGTTAGCGTATAATCCAAGACTATTCATCTAACGTACTATGTGGGTGTAGTAATTAATTCGTATGTGTGTATAATGTCTGTCATATTTCCAAAGAAAATGAAAACTTGATAGTCTATTCTTTCCCAACAAGACCTCATTTATTAAATTGATCAAACAAAGTTTTAGCGCAATAAAACAAAACAAAGAAAAATTTGTTCTGAAAAACTATCTCCATAACGTTGGCAACACGAATAAGACTAATGAACGATTTGTCAATAAACACGGACTAAAAGTTTCATTAAAAACTGAATTTAAGAAAAAAAATTCAAAAGAAAAGAAAAAAATACTGAATTTCTATAGCAACATACATAAATACATACATAGGTATGTATGTATGTACATATATACATACAATTATGCAAATATTGTAAAAATAAAACAGCTACAGGTTGTTTATTTTCCTGTATTTTCTTTGATAACAATCTAACGGTTTTTTGCAGATGATGACTTGGGTGATGACTACCCGGAATTACGTGAAGAGGTACATTTGGAGGATTTCTTTTGGACGGGTTCCGGTGATGGACCACCTGATTATTTAAAAAAAGTTCACACCGGCATCAGTAAAGGAAAGGATGTGGTTGTGAAAACGGAAACTGTTGTAGCCACCGTTTATGTGGATGGTAATAATGTAAGTATAAAGGGAAACAGTGTTATATGGTTCTCATTCTTACTATCTCTGTATAAAAAAGCGGGTGAATTTTTTTAAACGTGTGGTAAACGAAATAACGGTAGCACACATCAATCCGCTACTTAGGCTTCATTATGAAATCGTTACTTACATAAATCTTTACCTTTTCCAAAATCTATTTACAGGAAGTTGATATACCCATATGCCTGGACTGCTATGGCGAAGGTTCTGTGGGTATAGATGGTAATTGGTTGGGTGGCAATATGCCACCATTAAATTACTCGGCAACCGATAGACGCTATTGGCTGTTAACAGTCATGTCAGGATTTTACACCCACAAAGATAATCCCATACTGGAAGAAAAATTGGCCAGACTTTATCGTTTGGCTTTTACAAGGTATGTAAATATTATAACAAAAAAATAGATAAAGATTAATTACTTACTTCCTCAAAAAATAGGCAACAAACTAGGCATTTAGGCATTAATGGGGCACAACATTCAACGGGAATTACAGTAACAGGCAATCGAGATAGAAGACATAACGATCAAACTACAAAAGGTACTCTTTTATTTCCACGATTCAAATGTTAAGCTCAAAATGTTTAACCCTTCGTCTACAGATCCCACCGATTATGATTCTGAATTGATTGATATGCATGAACAGGAGAAGCAACAATTCGATAAAATTCCACACTCATTCCAACCGATTAATAAAAAGTCTGAGCTGATGACCTCATCAGAAGAAACTTTCGAGGTCTACACTACAACGACAACAGATTATCAAACGTCTACAGCCGATATGGATGTTGCATCGTCAGATATTTTTGCGAATGTGGCCACAGTAATACCTTGGGAACTCATACAGCAGAATACCGATTTAGAGAAACAAATTTTAACGCCGACTGATTTTCGACCACATGCCATGCCAGTAATTGCACCACAAAAACTTACCGCAATTAGTTTTCGTGCAGATGAGGTACGTGTTGTCATTCATAATATCACGCAACTGACAGAGGATGATGTGCAACAAAGGGGTCATTTGGGTCACCCCACCATGGCGGATAATTTATACGATGAGGATATCAATGAGAAATTGTAAGTGAACATGACATCATTTGTCTGGCAGGGTAATAACCTTTTTCTGGTTTGCATATTTCCATAGGGATGAACGTCCGATAGCCAATCAAACTGAGCTGATATATTCAGTGTTTGTTAATGGTCGTCCTGTGCTAGCGGTTACGGCCGCCAATGACATGAAGTTGGTCAGTGAATCTGAAGTAGCGACGGTAATGGGTAAAGAAATTTTTATGAAAGCCGAACGTAAGTTTGTTTCATAATAATATTGTCGAAAATATTTTTTAGCTCCAAGAGTTTTAATTGACTTTTCAGCATACTTAAGAGAACCTCAAGCCACACCTTTAGCACCGGCAACCCACAGTAGCAGAGATGGTTTTATAGGTTCTTTACAAAATAATCCCATATTGGTGATAGTAAGCTCAGTAGCAATATTGTTACTGCTATTACTGCTCATAGCATTACTTTTAATGGGACGTTCTCATGTCCGTCATAAAAATCAAGAGGCGAATAGGTAATTTTCAATTTCCAATTAAGATTCCAAAAGAAAATTTTTAATATTTTTTTTTTGTACACAGTAGAACAATTAGTCGCAATGAACTGCTATCGGAAACCCAATCGGCACGACCAACTTCCACAATTTCAGTACTAGACACGGAACGTACAACAACTCAGTCGCGTAGCGTGGGCATACAAAATTTCTCATTTGAAAACGAAAATGGCCACAGTGCGCGAGAACCACGCATACATTTTCCAGGACCACCAGCACAGCAAACGCGTAGATCTTCGATTACATCTTCCGATAATACTTCGGACTCATCGGTTTACTGTCCCATCAATCCACCGACAGCTGATGTTCAACGGATGCTCGATGAAAAGGCTGCCAATCTTTTTGAGCGGCACAAGGCAAGAAGACAAAATCAATATGATCGTGCAGAAGCTCAAGAGAATGCTGTCTACACTACCGTGATTTCAGAGAAGAAACGTGACAAGTCGCGACAAAAACCCAAGCGTCGTTACTTATCCGAAAATCGTGTTGGATCTTTAGAAACAAGTCCAACGCAAAGTCAAGGCGGTTATTCGGGTGATGAAGCTGATGTCCGAACGGACAGGCAAACCTATGCCCACTTTGAGAGAGCTAATGAAGCCTACAATCATCATAACAATTATCATCGCAATAAACTGCTACACCAGAAGACAATTTACACAGAAAAGGATTGTGATGAATTACAGGCATCGTCTGAAGCCATTAATAAAGAAATTATTCGTGTTTTACAGCCAGCTGAGAAATCATCGGATTCCGGTAGTATAGGATCATTTTTGTCTATGCAATCGGTTAAAGCTTTTCCAAAAACAACATTGCCCGAGCCATTGAATCGTGTTTTAGAACCGGTTTTTGTTACCTATTACGACAACGTCGAAAACGTACATCAAATAGCAGGTAAATCTAGCAAAACTATGAGCAAAAAACATTCCTCGAGAGACGTATTGGACTCGCCGACATTACAAACTATTGAGAGTTTTCCCACACCTAAAGCTCCACAGAAGTTTTCACGTTTTGCCTCTCAGAGTGATAATCCAGATCCGGGTGTTGTTGGCCCCGTTGTGTGGGAGCGTCACAAGAAACGCTTGAGTGCCGATGATATTCTAGACAATGGTAATTACGAACGACGTCAACGTTATTGAAATCTTTCCTATTAAACTTCCAACAAAAAAAAAAAAATAATGTTTTCGACTTTTCACTTTCATTTGTCAAAACGGCCAACACTTGTTCATTCCGTAGATGAGAAGGATAATGAGGCGTACACACATAAGAAGAGGGATTATTATAGTCCCACACGAGATCCGGCTGCAATGCGTAACCACTATGAGGGACTTTTAGAGGGCGCTTTACAAATGTATTCCAGTCAAGATGATCTACCAATGCCATTGCCTAACAGAGACTTTACGCAACAGCGTAAACCAACTAAACGTGAATTACGTGGTTCATCGGCAGGAGCTTCCAAGTAAATTTCTTTTCTCATAAATGTTATTCGGTTTGTTATCAGTTAAGTTTGTGATTTTTCCTAACATTTCTAGTTGCAACATTAAAAATGCCGCTCTACAAAATCGCCCGTCCACAGCCCAACCCGAAAAAACCTCGAAATCAAATCATTCTACACAACCACCTTCACCTACACTGGGCGCTTGGGCCAGTGGCGGTAGTGCTCATGGCTCTCATTCGCCTCTTGTCCGACCTATGAGTGCTGGCCCCTTTCATCGACCCGTTGATTTTCACAGCAACAACATGCCATCACGTCCCGTCCGTGATCTCTCCACAGCACCCCTAATAGAGGCAATACAAAATGAATTACGCAAATTTCAAAACGATCCAAAGTAGTAGCGGTCTTCATCACCGGCAACAACAAGAACATTAGTTGTATAATTTGTAATATTTTAATGGCTTTTTTATTTTTTGAGATGTAGATTTGAGTACAACATTTTATCTGTAAAGAATATATCTAATAAATGCATTTAAATGAAGTAAAATTTAAAATTGATGGACGAACTACCCTAGCAACTTGGTTCCCTAAGGGATTCTTTACGCTTCGGAGCAAACGAAAGTTCTTGAAAAAAGATCTCATGGTGGATCATATATTAATTGTTGGCATGGGATATGTTGGCTTTTTGTGGTCAGCATACACCAAGGATTAAAAAATCTTACTTAATAGTTCATTATAATCCTCTAGTCAGAATTACAACTTAGCTTCTGTATGTTAATTTTAGGAATTAGTGGCGGGACCTACAGTTTAAAGTAGACTCCGTTCGACATATTTATGAGCATTATTTCATGATAATTTTATTTGCTCTCAGAAATTTTTGCCAAAAGACTGGTGAGAGGAAGTAGCCAAAAGATGTTACCAAAAAATGCAAGTCATCGAACAAAGAAAATGCAAGTTATCGACTAAAAAATGCTAGTTATCGATCCAAAAAATGCAAGTCATCGATCCAAAAAATACAAGTCATCGTCCAAAAAATTGCAAGACATTGGCCAAAAAAATCAACACAAGATATAGATGCCATGCACAAAAAAGGCAGTTATCGACAAAAAAGGCTGCAATGTGACTATTTTTCCCTGTTTATACAGAAAACTTTTTATTGCTTATTGAAGAAAATTCTCCAGAAACTCATTTTTTATTCGATTTAGCCCCATTTATACAGAACACTTTTTTTTGCTCATTTGAAGAAAACAATTAGCTTCGCCGCCTATACCTTTGGTCTTGAGTAACGCACGGCCGTAAGAAAACCTTATTTGGATTTCTTGATACCATGACTATCGAATCTATTCGATCTATTTTCCCCACAAGTGTATATTTTATCCGATTTAGGCCCATTTATAAAGAAAACATTTTTTTTTTTGCTTATTTGAAGAAAACAATTAGCTTTATTGCCGACATCTCCGGTCTCCGGTCTAGTAACGAAAACTGTTTTAAAATCTTTGATCGAATAGTTATACTGCTCACTGGGTTCTGAAATCGCATCTTTTTTAGTTTGGTCGAATTTTATCAGATTTATCGAGGGCATATATCGACGCCTCCGTTCTATAACATTCTAAGTCGAAAAAGTGTATTTTGAGTTATGAGCTCTCAAAGTTTTCACACGACATACGACTATATGTGTATTCTAAGTAGATTTTTCCCTATAACTTCGGAACGGATCTGGACATCTTAACCAAATTTTGATAGTTTTTAAGTTAGAGAAGGTAGAATTTAAAAAAAGCAAAAATATTAAAAACGTTCTAAGTACACGTTAGGGAACGTTATAGAATAAAGTCGCCGCAGTCTAATAGGTAGATAGTTGGCTTATTAGACGTAAACCCCATGGCAGACATCAAAACGAAATATGGAAAAATATTTCTTCGACGATTACCTCTTAGCAGATTTCTTGTAAAAATACTGAGAGTAAATAAAATTGCAACAGTTGTATAATTCTGTTGTTCGGAATCGACTTTAAATTGTAGATCCCACCACCTATGTATAAAATTAACACCCACAACATGAGTGGTGTGAGAAGCTAGGTCATATTTCTGACTGAAGGGTTTTAATGGCTAATTATGTATGCATATAAAGTAAAATAGAGATATTTTACAATTCCGTTATCGGCGTGAGACACATCTAATACTCCAACCTACTACCTGCTAGACTACAGTGACTGCCGACTACATTCTAAGTAACATCTACATCATATTCTTTTAGCAAATCGAATCAGTGGTGTATAGTTCGTGGAAAATAAAAACTTTTATTTTAGCATTTTTATTTCTTCTTGTATTTATTTTTAATGTACGACATTATATTTTTTACCTTTTCATGTTAAATTTAAGATAACTTTTCTTATAGGATTTCGACAAAATAACAATATCACTTGTATGCAATATGAATATGAATATAGACATACAATAAAAGATAAATTATTTACAATTTTATTTTTAATAATTATTTTACAATTTTGTTAACATTAACCCATTAAAGTAAGAGTGATGTTTTATTTTTTTAATTTTTATAAAAAGAAGGATTTATTATTATCAAGACTTTCATTGAATACCATATAAATGATACCGAATGAAAGCCTACACCAGCCCATTTGAAATTAGTTTTATTAAACATCAACTCGAAATATATCAAGGTTTACAAAAGAATTCATTTCATATGCGGTACTAAGATACGATACTAAATTTTATTAAATTTTGTTTTTTTTTTAAGGAAAAATTAAAAGAAAAAAATAAAATCAAAAATTGATCTCTTTGCAAATTACAATTGCACATGTAATCAGTATATGGTTTAATAGGGATTTCGAATATTTATTTATGTTACATTGTCATTGTTATGGGATAAACTCATTATTTATAATCATTTTATATATTTATAGAATATAATTTTTTTTGTTTTGTTCTTCATTGTAGTTCCTTTAGAGTTAGTTATAGGGATTAAGCCAAGGTCCGTCTTTTTCGTTTGATTTCATTTGAAGTGTTAAATTGAATTAATACTCCTCATTTTGGCCAGCATTCTTTTGAAATTGCTGGCTATTTATGCTGCGTTTGCCAAGGCGTGGGCCAAACCATACGCCTGTGGTGGCACTGGGTCCAGCTCTCTTGTCTAAAGCCTGTTGCAATGCTAATAGTCTAGCCCATTTACGTACTTCAGCATCACTGCGTCCAATGCGTGGATAAACAATTAAACCGGCACGTTTAACATCACTTTTTGGATATTCTAAACAAAAACAACAACAACACCAAATAATAACGGAAATAAAAAATTATTTGCGGTTAATATATTCCATACATTGTTGTGTTATTTTAGAAAACATAAAATAACAAAACACACAAAAAAAAAAAATAAAGAAAAAGAAAATTCCACTAAAAACAATAAAACATAAGCAATGAAATTGTATTGTACAAACCTTCATATTCATCAAATGTAGACGAGGGATACAGGACATCCAAAGCTGCTGCGGCAGCTGCTGCCGCATTGTCAGCAACAGCATCTGTGCTATGCAAATTAATGTTATTTAGGCTAGGATCACTGCGACCTACACGAGGCATGGCAAAAAGTCCCGATGTACCACCACCGCCACGACGATTTTTTGTTTGTTCCAGTTCTGGGGGAGGTGAAAAAGGGAAAAACAAAAATCAACAACAAAAGATAAATGCTAAAGAAAATATTCAAATTGAATTTTAAACGGTTTGGCAGTTTTAATTCACGAAACGTTACATTTTCCCGTAAACGTGGTCGTTGAAATGCTTAAAAACACGAAATTCTATCCAAATGCTTTGCTTTATTTCTTTGTAAATAATTAAAGAAGAAATAGATTTTTTCTCTGGGGAACTATTAACAAAAATCTCTTGGTATCGTTTATTTATGCATTTTTTTGTGTTTTTGGAGAAACAAAAATTAATAAATAATTTAAAGATAATGAAAATGATTGGCTCAGTGAAATAATGAAAAAATGTTTTTGTTTTTGTTACTTAAATATTTTCCTTCTTTAAAAAACTGTTTTTATTACTGGTTTTATTTAGGGGTTCAGCCTACACCCCATACAGTCTCAAACTTTTAAAAAATGCGTCAATTTAAATCAAATTTTTATTTATCAGGACCTTTACTATTCTCGGAATATTAGTTGAATGCATTAAAAACAAGAAATTTAAGGAAAAAATTAAATTGATGATAACATGATTAATATTCTCATGCTACAGATAGGCATTCAAGTTGGCCAAAAGAGAATATAAAACAATAAGATCCGCTTGTACCCCCTCTCTGCTTGTTAGACGAGAGCCTGAGGTTCAATCCCCAACTCAGATATCTCGAATAAAACGAAAAATCTTTTTACGACGACTTTCTCTCTACGAGGAAAGTAAAATTTATCGTTTTGAGTCAAAATTTAACTTTGGTTTCATCTAGTCTTAGACAAAATTAGAGAGAGGTCTGCGAAGTTAGGTTGCAATCCTGACTAAAGAATTGCAATGATGTTCCCGTAAATTTATTGCTGAAAACGTTTGAGGTGTAGTTAGATAAGAATCAGGGTTAGCGTTGCTATAACCGTAATAATGTTGATCTATCCTATAATGGCGCTATTGGATTTAAGCCCGTTGCATATGGTGGTAAGTACTCGAGCCATGGAACCCTTTGGCATACAGGCTTAATGCGAGATTCATCAGATGGCATCCTTATCTGACTGATAGGTTCACCCTTAACTGTTCCATGAACAGTACCAGTAAACTCTAAGATTTTGACAAATACTTAGAAATGATACTGAATACTAAGAGTGAATAGAGTGCTTTGGTTGCTGCACAGTCTTTTAAGAGAGGGACCCTTCAGAGGGATATAGTTGAGTCAGGAGAAGCGGAGGTGTTCGGTCTCAAAGCAAATATTTTGAGCTCTTGGTGATACTCGTGACCTTCTTCCAAAAGAAACGTTACGCCATCGAAATTCAATTGAACTCGAACATTATGTACAGAAGTCGCGAAGCCTGACTTTCAGTTAGCCGGATATTCAAGCATTCATCTTTTATGGTCGACACGAGAGTAGAAAGCTGAAAGGTATATGGGGAATTCGCAGCAATAAGTGGTGACACACATCGCTTGATGAAGCCAGAAACTTTTTATGAACTAAGAAACGGGGTTTGGAGGAGTAACTTGGCGAATGGAAAGATGCATAGAGGCATACACTTTTCTCAAGTCAAACGGTTTTGAGATAATTTAAAGGTTTGAATACAATGAGACGTGAGTATCCACTGTAACCTTATAAAACCATCGTCATAGAATAGGGATCTGTGGTATTTAAGACCAATATGTACACTCTGTAATGAAGACAATGAATCACCAGAAAATTATGTTTTTTCGCAGTAGTACTGCCAGAAGATGACGAATCTTTGCAATCAAAACTACTAGAACTAGAATCAGCTCGTTTTATGTTGGCGCTTTTATTAAAGAAAAACTTTTTGCTTATGTCCATGTCTAATACGTTCTTTTTGTATATATTTTAAGCTTTCTCTCTTCTCTGTTTCAGTTTACTAAAGTCATTTATTGGAAAATCAACAATATTTTCAGCTACAAGCAAAGTTGATTATATGCCCTCAATTCAAATTTTAAATCCTAAGATATTTTATTAAAACTAAACGTTTGTTGACATCTTAAACAAAAATATACGAAAAAGCTTATGTTGAAATAAATCTATTGAATGGTCTATTAAGCCATAGCAATCAATCGCTCCTTAGGCTATAATATACGTACATACCGTACATACATATAAACAATGAACAATAAACAAATAATACACCTTCATGACAACAAAAGTTAACGTTAAATCTGCATGCCATCAGGCACAAACACATTTTGATTCTGAGAACATGTTAAAGCTGTATGTGGTTCCTAATGCTCTTTCCTTCTTTATTCCTTTTTGAAAAATAGAAAATTAACATAATTTTCCAATATACCTCCGTTTAGGGACATTAGGGCTTATTTGTGCTCTGCATTACATTTTTTTTTGCAAATTATTTCAAATTATTTTTTAAACATTTTTTCCGCATAACTTCTCATTGCCTGTTGATTATTATGTTCGTAGAGAATTTTAAAAGTATCGCAAACAGAATAACAAAATTAAAGTATACTGACTGAGTTGATAATTGTAACGTTAACACACACTAATTAAGTTCGGTTGTCACTTTACCCTTCCATGCCATACCATTTTGTGTGCATATTTGTGTTGCGCATAATATTCGCACTAGGGTGGGAATGTTGTGTGTTTGAGGTGTATGTGGTGATTGTTGTGAATTACTGTCACAGGATATTTAACAACGACCAAAAGATTTTACCCCATTGAATAGGAGGTAGCTAGTGTCGCTATAATCTTCTTTAGTTTACGTTACGTGTCATTTCTGGCAATAATTAAAATCTATGCTTATGTATGATGCTTCCATATTTCGAAAACATTCGAAAAACATCTTTTGCTGTCCACCTAGTTTTTTTTTTCATTTTCAAAAGATCTTTAAAAATAGAAAGGGGAACAATATAAACGTTTGTAAATATGCAAGGGATACTAGTACTTTGGCATGTATGTCCTCGTATATTTTGTATACAAAAGGAAATTTATTTTTGTGTTCGTTTACGTCAGAGGAGTGTGTGTGTGTAGGTATGTACATGCAACAAACCCGCAGTAAAATTGTAACAATATTTAAGAGGATTACACGAAATTATCATTTAAAGAAATGCCATTAAGTGCATTAGTTTTAATAATTCACGGGGACATAAATATTTTTAACTCCGAAACCCGAAGCATTTAAAAGCGGTTTCGAATGTTAAAATCCTTGTATGTTCATTCAGACACTGATGTGTATTCAATTAAAATAAAGAATTTTGATTTAAAAGAAGATTAACTCACTGGTAGTCTAGTGGGTAGTGTGCTAGACTATTAGTGTAAGGGTTGTGAGTTCAATTCTCTGCAGAGGCTCTGGTCTGCGACACTACACCGAGAACATGGTCGAAGTTATTCAGCTCGCATATAATTAGAATACAATTTGTAATGGTATTGTAATTAATAAATAAATAAGAAGATTGACTGACTCTCTTATAATTGTCATGTTATTGACGCAATTTATGACAATGCTAACCAATGAATTGATACACTGCATTACAATATGTATTCGATGTAATATAGACAAATATAGGTGTCTGTTCTTGAAATTTCCGTTAATTAATTATAATTTCATGAAATATTAAATTTTTCAATCTTCTATTTATAGTCCACTGTCCTTAAGTGTAACATTATCCGGAGGTAATGTATGTGCTTTTTTAAATATTATGGTGTTAAATTAATTAAAAATGAAATTTATTTTTATTGACAGGTAAAATTTGTAATTGATACAACTGACAAGTTATTAACTGACCAAAATGAAAAAGAGAAAATAATTCTGAGAATTTGGAAAATTGGATTTAAGGCATGTGGAAATTGCTTTTTTGCTTTTTCACGAAACGAACAACGACACTTGTAGGCCACAAAATGTTTTGTCGATGCATCATGAACTGAACTGAACTGTTGGGTGCAGTTTATAGCCACGCCTTATCGCATTTCTATAAGAACGGTGAACATTTTAGTGCTCCATGTACAAGATGGTACTTGCTAGACAGCACGCGATTAATGAACCTTTTGAAGTCGCCGTGGTCTAGTAGGTGTGTTGGCTTATTAGACGTAAAGCTAGGGTTCGAGTTCCAGGCCAGACATCAAAATAAAATACAAAAAGTATTTTTTCGGCGATTTCTTCTCATCAGTGTCTTTGCAAAAACTCTGAGAGTAAATGAAACTGCCATGAAAAGTTTCTCAAAAAATCTGGCGTTCGGAGTTGACTTTAAAGTGTAGTTTCCGCCACTTTTGTATAAAATTAACACACACAACATAAGTAGTAAGAGAAACTAGGTCAATAATCCTGACTCAAGAGTTGTAATGACCAATTATGTATTGGGAAGCGAGTTTTTGATGGGCAATTATTCTAACGTTTTGGAGAAATCTTTTGGGTGTCAGGATCATGCGATATGATCCAACTACACTATTCTTTGCGGATCTGTTTGAAATAACTTTACATAGTGGAAACCTAGTACTTTAAACTTGAGGAATTGATAAAAAGTTTTTTTGGAATCGTTGATACATTATTGAGTTTGGTGTAATGCTTGATAGAAAATTAAAATATATTTTTCACTATTCGCAAAAGGAGAGAAAATCGAATTTCATGATCCATTCGTTTTAAAACAATTGTTTACATCCGTGGTAAGAGTGCCCTGGTAGTCTAGTGGGTAGTGTGCTATACCATTAGCATGAGGGTCGTGATTTCGATTCCGACCATAGACTTTGCTCCGTGACACTACACCGAGCATATGGTCAAAGTTATTCAGCTCGTATATAATTAAATATAATTTGTAATTGTATTGAAATTAATAAATAAAATATCCTTGATTGGAATTCACAGAAGCAAACAAATACTTGATCTAGCATCGTACAATAGCAGCAAAGTGGATGTGTTTATATAAATTATGCATTCAAAATAAATTTAATGAATGGTAATATAGTTTAAGTTATTTTATTTCTCAAAGTTCACCAATCTTCAGAAGAAAGAATGAATTACTTAATTGGCCATTACAATCCAGAATTAAAATCAGGACGAATGGCGGAACCTTTTCCTGACAATTCTATTTACTTTCAGAGTTTTTGCCAAAAGACTGATGAGAGCAAGTAGCCGATAAAATTTGTTTTTTCGTTTTGTTTGAGATATCTCCGCTGAGGCTTAAACCACGACTTCGTGTCTATTAAGCTTACACCCTACTTACTAGATTACGGCGACTTCATTTTTAATTAAATACAATATTTTTTAAGTAGTCGCCGTAGTCTAGTGAGTAATGTGCTGGCTTATTAGACGTAGAACCCGGGTTCGTATCACAGGTCAGACATCAAAACGAAAATATAAAAAAAATATTTCTTCGGCGACTGCCTCTTAGCAGACTTCTGGCAAAAATTCTGAGATTAGGAGTCGACTGTAGGTCCCGTCACTCCTGTATAAAATTAACCTACACAACATAAGTAGCGTGAGAAGCTAGGTTGAAATCTTGATTGTGGAGGGTTGTAATGACCAATTATGTATTTTTTACGTAAAAGCCATTGTTCCTGGGAATTCGGGGAAATGAGTTGATCGTTGAACTTGTGTGGAGAAAGCTTTCACACCGCAGATGGTGATAATATTAAAAATCTTTCAAAATACGTGTGTTCAATATTTAAATTTTAAAACATTACAACTGTAACTGATCAAATTTAACAGCCGTAATTAAAAGACACAAAACATTTAGAAAATGAAAGTGTTTTGCGATTTTGAATTAATTTTTCGAATATTTTAGTTAATCTATCGAACCACTTTATATTGATAAACAAACTATTTTACTATTTAAAATTTATTTAGACTCAAACTTAAGAAAACAGGTCTACAACTGGATATTTAGTTTAATTTACTATTTTCTGTATTGAAAAATAACTTTAGTTTCATAACCTTTTCTTTATAGATTTGCATTAATTGGAACTGTGATGTTTCAATACCTTGACGCACTTTCTTAACTGACACTGATTTCTTAGGCAGCACTTACCAGCATTTGTGAATCCCATCATACAAAAGAACAACACCGAATAGATAAGAAAATCCATGCAAGCGAAAGATTTCATTTTTAATATTTTTTTGTTGTTGTTTTTTTGTTTATTGTACAATTAAAGGTTTAACAAAAGGACACTGGATTTTCTAATTATAAAGACTGTGACAGTTTTTTTTTCTGTAGTTATTGTTGTTTTGATCACAATTCAAAGTCACTACTTTCTGGTACTGGTGTTTGTAAGTAAAATAGAATATTTTTTTTTACTTTAGACTGTATCTACGAATCGGACGTTATTTAGTGAACGTTCGAATGAATTATGCTTAAAAACTGTTACAAAAATGTCCTTTTATATGAAAATGACAAAAGGTATGGCCCTAAGCAGCGGCATTGTCAGCAACAACAAAACGAAAGAATAACAAAAAAATATGAAGAAACATTAACATCTTCGTCATCATCATTATCATGCATATTAACAATCTATACACACGCATACAAACACAAATGTACGTACAGTGGCTTATACTGGGAGGCATATTACAATACAAAACCAAAGAAAAAAAAATTGCAATAGAAACTACCAATTGAAATTCGTTTGTCGTTGGTTGTTGCTCTATTTGGTTTCAGTATTGTTTTGTTAAACATTACATATACACAGACACAAGTGCCATTTTTCCAACACTCTTACACAAAAGGATAACACTTCTTCTACAAACGCAACCAAATCAAATCCTCCACATAGTGTGAATAAAACACACACCATATGATTCAATATTTGAATATTCAATATGATTCTGGTTTTATAATTTAAAATCAAATACAAAAAAAAAAATATATTAAGACTAGAAATCTGTCTAAATACAATACAATACAATGTTCTATCTGTTATTTTTTATCATAATTTATTTCGTTTTTTTTTCTTGCATTGTTTCTGTTTGCATAATTAAATTATTTGCATAAATATGCGCAAGCGTTTCTTCAATTTAACATTCGAGTTTTATTCTTTGTGTGTGTTTTTCTTTCAAATCAACAGGTTGTTTACACTGCCACTTATCTACCATATTGATGCTTTGGCAACATGTTGAGCAACATAACAAATGTTTCAGAGATATTTTAAAATGAATATTTTTTCAGTTCATTGTCTGGATGTTAAAGAAAACATTTGATATTTCTGAAATAAGAAGGTGTACTAAGAAATTATTATTTTAAATAAATTAACAATCACAGACAAAGAATAATATCTAATTGTGTTGTTTCACATATAATTTTTATTGCTAATAATAATAGTAACAAATAAATTGTGTTAACCAATTAACAATTCAATAAATTATGTAATATCCAACCATATCTACTAATAATGTTTAACTAATTCAATATTAAATCAATTGTAATTTCTAAAATATCAATTATTTTGTGTTATTTTTCTAATGAATACAATAATTAATACGAGTAATTAATAAAATATTAATGAAAGACAATTCCATTTCACACTCTTACTGAAATATTGAAAATATTTATGAAGTAACTATTTCATCAGATCTCTATTTTAGTATTAAAAAAAATTTTTTTGTTCATATTTTTGCCGTGATGAAGATCATCGAGATTCATATTGCCATTGTTTTCTCCGTTACTGTACTTATTTCCATATACAATGTCCTGTGCATTAATATGCTGGCCAGAAAAGTAAATGAAATGGTATTATCTTCTCTTTCACATCAAAAGTTCAAAAATGTTTAAAGCCATCCGGATATCATGCGACCAGTAACAACCGATTTACCACGATCACCACCGGCAGCAGCACTACTTTGGCCCACCTTAATGGCAGGCTTAGCAGGAGCTGCTGCAGGCTTCTTGTCATCAGCCTTTTTCTCCTCTGGCTTTTTATCGTCTGGTTTCTTGTCATCAGCCTTCTTATCAGCACTAGCAGCGGCGGCATCGCCACCAGCCTTGGTAGCAGCATCTGTTGCAGGTTTTGCAGCATCATCGGCCGGTTTAGCTGTTGCATCAGGTTTAGCGGGAGCTGCTGGTGCAGAAGATTTTGTGGCGCTATCTTTTGTTTCGGTTGGTGGCTTAGCAGCATCAGTTTTAGCCGTTTCTTCCTTTTTCGCTGCTGCTTCTGGTTTAGTATCTTCGCCCGGCTTAGCTACAGCCGGTTTAGCTGAAGCCGCATCAGGCTTACTAGGTGGTGCTGGTGCAGCTGCTTTCGCATCAGCAGGCTTATTTTCAGCGGGTTTAGGTGCAGGTGGCTTAGCGTCATTAGGCTTCGCAGCATCCGTCTTGTCAGTATCAGGTATTGCGGGGGCATCTTTCTTAGGCTGAAATTCGAAACGTACGAAAATAAATAAACACAAGAATCCTCTTTGATTTCTTTTATTTACCTCAGCTTTTTTAATTGTGGCCTTAATAGCTAATTTCGATATTTCATTAGCTGTTGTGGTGGTAGTTGTTGATGCTACAGCCTCAGGAGCAATACCTTCTTCAGCTGCTAATTTTTTCTTCATAAACTTAACATAAGCGACTCTTGTAGCTCTGGTTACATCGCCCAGTTGTGGATTGTATTCTGAAAATTGTATTTAAAAGCAATCAGATTTGGTGTGTTGAATAAAAAACCGATTAACTGATAGAATTTACCGATAAGTTGGTTTTGATCCATTCGAAGACCTTCATTAGCCTGTTCAATAATACGGCGTCTTAAACTGCGTTGCGTATGTCTTTGCATTGAAGAACGCTTAGAACCAATAGGATCCGAACTTATAGTATTCTTGCGGGCAATAGAATTCCAGTCAACTTCACTAAAATTTCAAATAAATGACGATCATGCTGTATTACGTTGTTTTTATCTAGTCTTACCCTTTTCCCTTTTTATTCTTGCCCATGACACGTGCCAATGTAGAGAATATATCCTTGCTGCCTTCAACATTTTCTGACATTTCTTTTTTCAGATTTTCCACGAAACCGATTTGGAAGTCTTTTAATATACGCCGCTCCATTATTTTTCCTTTTTTACCAGCAGCACCGGCTGATTTCTTCTCGATATCCGGTACCACATAGTTATTGTTTGTGAAAATATCCAACAATTCGAAACGCAATGAACTGATATCCTGACGCACTTCAATGATATCGTCTTCGGTGATTGCAAAATCATCTCTGCGACGTTGTTCAGCTGTAACAAAACGGCGTATCAATAATTTCATCACACGTTCATGCAGAGTTGTGGCCTTCTCTTTAGTTTTACGCTGTCGGCCGAAACAGAAAAGATTTGTGAGGTTATTACGAGATCCACATTAGAGTTACTAAAATTCTCAACTTACCAGAAAACTTTTCGTACGTTTTGGTGGATTCTTGCCAAATGCCTTACGCAACACCTTTACTGAGGGGAACATATTAAATGGTGGTGGTACAGTGCCACCATCTTCAAAATAACTCATCCACAATTGGGAACGGGCAAATTTCCATTCAACATCAGCATGCTCGGATATAAGTTGATATGAATTGGACATCATGGCAATCAACATATTGAGCAAGACAATAATATTGATTACCGAATAAGAACCGAACATAAGCAAAGCCCAGAAACGTGTGAAACTTTTAATGCCAGCCAAATCGAACGATACTAAATCGACCAAACCAAAGGAGGCCCAAAACAGAGATTGTGAGGTTTCAAAAAGACTAAAACATGTTAAAAACAAAATAGTTTCATTCATTTTACATTAATATTAGTGATGTAACTTTACTTTGAAAATCGTCTCCATATGGTGCAGGCTTTTTCCTGATCATCAAAATCGGCAACATCGGGATGCAAGTGATAACATTTATTTTTCTCCAATTCAGCATAATACCATAGCAATTGATTGAGACCACAACCGAATGCAAACAGCACCAATGTATAGATGAAGAAGAACTTTATTATGTCGATAATCATGCGACCCAAAGAGACTTGAAGCGGACCGAGATGTGGATTTATTGAGAAAATATGTACCAATTTTAAATAGGAAAATACCATGCCAGCTGCAAATGCACCTTCAGATAATAACATGGGATCAAAAGGATGCCAATGTTCACGCGGAAAATATGGATCTATATTACGATACCAAAGGTCACGCTGTTTCAGGAAAATTTATATGAAATTAGTACATCGTGAAAATGTATTTGTTTATCTTACATGCACTATAATCCAAGCAGTGGCCCTACAAAGTATCCAGGTTACATAAAACATATTCGATATAAAATCCACTATATTCCACAAATCCATGATATACTCAAACAAACCATCAGCATACAATGTCTTCAGTTCACCAAAGATTAAACCTTTAAAATATTTGATAAATTTTTTTGATGAAGCTGGATAAAGAATTCTTCAACAACTTGAACTTACTTCCTATATAGGTAATGATGCCAAGTTCTATGGGTCCAGGCAATGAGCCTCTTTCATGTTTACGCCAGTCAGCCAACATTTCAATCATCCAGGGAAAGGCAATCAATTCGAACATAATTTGGACCACACGCAATGAAGCAGCTCCAAGTAACACTTTTAAATTAAGTTGTATTTGGCATATAAAATATTTGTTTTTTTTTTTTTAAATCAAAGAATGTTTAATAGAATAAAATTTATAAAAATATTGTCATAAAAAAGTAAAAAGGAATTCAATAATGAAACTTATTTCAAAATCGAATTAAGACTTATCATACGCTTGTTAACTTAATCTATTATACGTCCAGAACGTAATGAAATTCATCAAAGGTAAAATTCTATTCAACTTCTAAATTAGTGCGTGATGATCTCAGTAGTGTATCAAATAGTGTGTTGGCTTACCAGACGAGATCTTGGGAGTTCAAACCACAGCTTTGACGTCTGGGGAAAGACGTGAGAGTAAAATCCATATCAAAGATGTTCTCTGATTCGTCGTTCCGATTCTATGTTAAACTATAGGTCCCTTTCCTTATGGTTAAAATTAAAGCACCCTATATTGGTAATTATCCTAAAGTATTATTACTAAATTGTTAATGTTCACCTATTGGGTTCATGCATAATCGATTGTTCGCAAGTACTCCTAGAGAGTTCATTCGGTGGCATTATGGTCAATTGTGATATTTGCACTGAATGGCCCTTAATAACAATTTGCAGTCCTGGTAAATATGATCCGATTCGACACAGACATACATCCGAGACAAACCCTTCTTGTAAACTTAGTTTAGATTTCAGTGAAGTGCTATCATTTATCTCCACTCAAAAACTAACTCCTAAAATCCATAATTTATATAACACAGCTCAGTAACTACAACCGCAAGGAGACTAATTAAATTTCTTTTAATAGACAAAAAACTTTAGTGCACGCCAGATCGACATGGGTACAGTAAGACCCTGCTTAACGCTACCCCGTTTAACGCTGTTTCAGTATTACGCGGTTGAAAATGCACTAACCAAAAGCGACGGTGTATACTATGTATCTTTTCCAATGCTCTGCTGTTAGTCTGTCCAGAATAAAGATTCCAAATATACTTCCCGAAGTCGCAATCATTGTACGAATGCATCTATACTGCGTCACAGTTGATTTATTAGTTGTCATCAATGTTACTAGGTGAATACATACATATGCCTCGTTTAACGGTGTTTCGTTTAAAGCTGGAACTTATTGGAACATATCCTTGCGTTAAGCGGGGTCTTACTGTATACAATAATTGGCGATGTTATTTCGCTATACACTCAATTGATTTGGCTTCCAAACTCATTTGCCTATCTACATATCTATCGAGTCGTAAGAGCCACACCAATCGACAACATGGGGTAGGAGTACAATCGTTAGCAACATCATTGGTTCGGATCACTGAACTTGAGAACCATATGATGATTGATATCAGCAAATGGAATATTTCCTTCTCTAATATTAAATTTGGTAGGTTGACTAAGTTATCAGGTTTAGAATTACATTGTCAAGTGAGAGCACTTTATTTCAACGACTGGGAGATATTTATATAAGAGAAGAATTTTGAATTCGATAAACGTTAATCCACATATAAACTTAAAAAATAAATTGGAAAGGACTAATTGAAATTACTAGACACTGATTCGTAAATAGATCTTAAAACAAAATAAGTTTTGAAAGACTTACTCAAAAAGAACATGTACGAGCATGAGTGGGTTATAAATTTAACGAATGGTTTTCGCATAAATTTGCCAGCATCAGAATCGGGAGCCATTAGATAATTCATGCTGTTAATCGGGAACATACAACCCAATTTCACTACTTCCATGATCTGCTGGGAACTTTGTTTACGCCGGAAACCGGGTAAACCTTCATACCAAATGGCTGCCAATAACTGTTGGACATTGGGATGGGCTACAAACTGGATGAGTGTACAAAATAAAAAAAATATTTTTAATTTTAAAATGTAATTATTGCATCGTGTATTGTTAAATAATTACCGTTTTTTGTTTATATTTGATGGCCAATTTTAATCTTTCCAGTGTTTGTCTTTGACCTGGACTCCAAATGTCATGAGCAGCCTCATGATTATAATTTAGCATTACTTCCAGTTCTGTAGATGTTCTTACATGATCTAACATAGATGTTACAAATTCCTGGACTCCGATACGCATTTCCTTAAGAAAATATAAATTTTTTTTGTACTTTTCATATGAAATTAAAAAAGCAAATAGTTTTTACTGTATATTCTGCACGAAATTCTGATTCCATTGCCTGTAAACGCTTTAATTCCCATGATAGTTCGAAGGCTGTTAAAACGGGATCACGTGAACTAAGGGAAATAAGCGAACTGGCCGATAAAGCACGAAAAGCATTAATACGCGACTGCGAATGACGTAATGAGTCGGTTTCCTGTGATGTTACACATTCATCACAACCACATCTAAAATGTTTGCACAAAAAATAAAAAACAAAATTTCGTTATTAGAAGTAATAGTAAGGCTGTTAGAGGGTGAGCAAGTTTTTTTATGCCATAAATGAATTGAATTATGGCTAATCAAAGGGACATTGTGTTGTCCTAGGTGAACCTGTAATGTATGTTTAACGTTTCAACAAAATGTAGTTGAATGTAAAGGCATTAAGAAATTCCTTTCCAACTTACTTGACATCATGAGGCATTGGTAAAGTGGCACCACGATCCAATAAGATTTTTAAAATCTCATAATTGTTACGATGTGCAGCCAAGATTAAAGGTGTAATATCGGGTGTAAATGTGGACTTAGAACGATCTACTGCCTCCCAACTCTAAAAAAAAAATATTCACACCATTTTAATGCTCATATGTGTATATATTACAAGTAACTATGGATTCTCACATAAGGGGTTCCTGCCTTGTGATGGTTTTCTTCCCATTGTAACAATTCTTCAACGGCCTCTACGTATTCTTCAGAAATTGCATGCAGTAAAGCATCACCCACATCAATACCTTCTTCCAGTAGTACAACAATTAAATCAAAATTTTCATTTTCAATTGCCGATATTAAGGCAGAACGATTCATGGGATCAACACAATTTATATTGAATTTTTCCGGGGTTCCTTTATTCTCTTCAATTATACTAAAATAATCGTGTTATTTTTTGATCACCTGAATACGTATGTATATCTAGTAGTAGTACTTATGTATATGGTCGAACTTACACTTTAACGGTAGCAATATCACCACGTTCACATGCCAATATAAAGGCTTTCTCATCCTCAGTCAAGATATACTCGTCGGCAAACTGTATGTTGTAGTTTTCCTCATCCTTTTTCCCCACTTCCGGATCGGCAGACATTTTTACTTTATTTTTCTTTTACTGTTTTATTCTCTCTTTATAAATCAATTTTAAATTTTAATTGGTTTAAGTTTAATAACAGTTATCTGCAATTAAGATTGAAACGAATAAATAATATACTGAAGACAATATTGATATACATGCTGCTACGAATATATTTACTCGATTTCAAAACCTTTACGGATAGGTTAGAATACTAAAATGTGCGTAAAGTAAGAGCGTACCCATAATGGTGAATAACGTCAAAATTTTGCAAACTTCTTTTAGGTTTTACCCTGGATTTCCCTGCAGAGAAGTGCAATCTAAATTGAGAATTTCGCTCTCCATTCCTTGTGAGCTTATCAACCATTGATATTGCAGATACAGCTTCGTTTATTAAACTTTCAGGCTGGTTTTCAGCGTAGAATAGTCTTGGTTTTAATATGCACTGACCAACTTCCTTGCTAGTTTGATGGAATTCGGTCAGTACAGTCACACCTGTGATATCACAACGAGCCGCTATGTGTGCTCAAGTTGATTTTGGTAATCAGCTTACTAATTTGATCTGACCTAATCGAAATTGATTAAATTGTCTAACGCCTTCTAAATGTAGTCGAATATCTGATATAACTAATTGCGGAGTGCGTTGGAGAGAGTATCAATTAGCTGCTTGCATAGCTTTGGAGAGCTTTTCCGATTTCAAATAAATTGGGATATTCGGTGAGTATGTCCTGCCTATATAGGTTTGTTGTGAGCATTAATTTCTGGTATTTAAAGAAAGAAAACGCTTGAAAAGTCGCTACGGTCCAAACCCCCCCCCCCTTCAGACAATATCAACAAAACGAAATATGAAAACTTATCTGGCAAAAAGTCTGGGAGTAAATAAAAAAAACTTGCCATGAAAAGTTCCTCAAAAAATCTGTCGTTTGCAGTTGGCTGCCGCTCCTCATGTATAAAATTAACACACACCACGTAAGTAGAATGAGAAGCTAGGTCGTAATTCTGACTGAAGGATAGACTTATACTCTTAAGAAAATTATAATTTCACTTATCGTATGCGTATAATATTTTTTCTTTCTGCAATAAAAATTTAGTTCAAATGAAATAAGAAAGTCACAGACTTGTAATTACCAAATAATGACAATTAATTCCATAGAATAAACTTAATTTGTGACATGTGACTTTTATTTCTATTGTGTTTTGGATACAAAATTTGATTTAGAATTTGAAATCCGTTTAGAATATCAAATTCTGTTTTTGTTTTTTTTTTTTTGTTTAATTTGCTTTCAATCCTATTGATTGTGTAGAAAATATCGATGTTTTTAATGGTCATCGTTTGTCTTTCAGCGCATGAATGGAAAGAAATTTCAATTGTAGTTACAGTGGAATACATTTATAACGAACTAATATTGCAATGAATTTTCTTTATAAGTTTAGTTAACTCAATTTAAATTGTTAACTCTTGTAATACATACATGCACACATAATTGGTCAATACAATCTTTCAGTTAGGATTGTGAACTCACTAAACTTATGTTCTATCATGTCCAGTTTAATGTCGACTCCGGATCAAATATCCGATCATCCAGTAAAATGTAACAAGTTCGTCTACAAAAGTAACCATTCAGCATTTGGAATAGCTAGCTATGAATGGTTGTTTACATAATAAAAAGTTTACATGAGTAAATGCCTTTCTGAATAAACGAAGATGAAGGCAAAAACATAGAACCTTCGGAATATCACTTTTTCGAAGTTCGTATTAAAGTGCGTAGACATCTTCGTACACTTTTTATTTAAGCTATTTGGAATAAGAACATCAGAGACATTCGATACACGTGCCATTTTGAATTTCCGTCAAAAAACTTAAATGGATATGTTTAGAAACAATCAACGCTAAAAGGTAGTGTTGGGTTAGGTGGCGGAACGTGTTAGGTCAGCATTTAGGTCCTCTTCAGGACAAGAGCAGGATAATTTTCTCCTTCTGGTTAGATACTCTACTTCTGTAGAAGTCGATATATTAAGCCTGAAGCACATAAACCAGTAGATTAGTTTTTGTGCGATGAATGGTGATACGATTTAAATATAGAAGTCAATCAGTCTTTATCTTATCCATACCAGTGCAGCAGAGTCTAGCCTCTTTGTGCCTACGATCATGCAGCTATGCTCTGCACCATGCCGTCCATAGCACGGCGATATTCCAAAACCCATAAAAGGTTATCTTTGAATGATGCGAAAGTTCCTCGAAAAATCATCGGTTGAGACTTAATGTCAATCGGATTGTTTAAATAAATCAAGAAATTTTCAGAATAAACCCTGTCATCCAAGAAGCAATGCAAGGGACCAGAGTATTGTCTGAAAAACACCACATGACGAACACCTTTTTGTTATAAGCTTTAGGGCCTGGTTGTATCAAAGTCAGATAGTATAATGGTTTGCATATCCAAGTTAAGGGTAAAAAGACTGCTGACTGATGTAGGGTGACAAATAATGGCCAGGCTTGTTTACAGCGTTAGAACAGCACGCAATATCACCTCAAAGTGGTAAGCAGTCAACAAGGAGCCAGGGTGAAATACCATTTGCATGTATAAGTAGATCTAACATACATAGAATTGTAGTGGGTTATAAAAGTTCGAGTATAGCTACACTTTTTTATTTTTAATTTTAACTAAATAAAGTTAATGAAAATGAAAACTTATTCACAGTTGCACGTATGTATGTATATTTATTGGATAGGATGGTATCCCACCTGTAATATAACACTATTAATGCAGCATAAGGTATTAAATCACTATTTATCCACTCAGTATTATATTTCCAATACAGTGTATGGTTCATATTATTTAGAAATCACTTTATATTTAGCGATTAATTGTATTAAATTCACTATTTATTTGATTGTGAAAGTTTTTGATTTTTATTTTCAACACAATGGATAAATCTAAATTGAAATTCAAACACTTTTAAGGTTTCTTTCAACACTTGTTCTAAAGATTCCTTGTCACGTGTGATAAGTTTCATCAATCAAATTATTTGTGGAATGTTATCTCACTGTTATTATTATCCTTTTTTCTTCAAAGTATCCTTTTATTTTTTTGTAATCCTTTATATATCCTTTAAATGATATCCAAGTTCTTGAAAAAATCGGAAATTTTTTTTCTTTCAATGTTAATTAGCCAAGAGTTCGCGAAGAACTGTTTTGACAAATTCTCACGCACTATGATATATTCAAGTCTGTAATTAATTATATTAAACACTTTCGTTTGGTCGGCCCCCTAGAACAAGAGAACTAACTAAACAAACAAACCCAAATGGAAAAAAGTCACATTTTCTTTACGTTTTCCGATTTGTTTTGTAAATCTACTCATGTTCTTCAGTTTCTGCCCAGTTGACTGTATTGATTTGAAATTTTAAATACGGGCATGCATTTTAAATCAACTACAAATTCAATTGGCAATGTAACCAATGCATTGGAAGAGTGTATAACTTGGTTGGTTTAGCCGATTGTAGGAAATGCGATTATTCGCATTTTACCTATCACTCGACATACACATGCAATGTTTGGACACGGGTAGTCTGCAGTTTGAAGGCTTGCAAAGTTATATCATTCAAATTATTTCGCTTTTTTTCTATTATTTTTGTTTTTTGCTTTTGCATTTGTTTAAGGTCAAACGTTTCAAACATTTTTGTTTATGTTTTTGATTTTTTTTAATTGTTCAAGGCAAGCCACACATAAACAATAGTTTTTTTTTTAATTTTTCTCTAGCTTGACGACAATAAACAAGGCTCAAAGACGAGGCTTTGTCTAAAAGAAATTATTTTTTTTCGATGTGGTAGGTATGTAGATATATGTCCATAAATAGTTTTATTGACATAAAGTTCAGAAGAGTGTGATCTTTACTTTTCAACACAGTTTTCAATAAAAGTTGATAAGTTGGAAGTATTAATTCATCAAAGAATTAATTTCTGATTTCATAACCACATTATGATAAACAAAATTTATTCATTCTGTATACATACATAATTGGTCATTCCAATCCTTCAGTTAGGATTCCGACCTAACTTCTCACACCACTTATGTTGTAGGCGTTAATTTTATACAAGAGTGGCAGGACCTACAGTTTAAAGGCGATTCCGAACGACAGATTTTAAAAAAGCTTTTCATGGCAATTTTATTTCACTCTCAGAGTTTTTGCCAGAAATCTGCTGAAAGAAAGTCGCCGAAGAAATATTTTCGTTTTGATAGTCTGACCTGTGGGTTGAATTCAGTCCCTTAAGTGTAATGAGCCAACACAGTACTAACTAGACTACGGCGACTTCATTCATCCTATATAATATTTTCATATATAATCATAACCTGAGACTATTATGTTACCTTCTTATCCTTTCCTCTACATCGGAGCCATTCTTTTTTAAATTCTTTTACTGTGCCATTCAACTGTGTCTCACTTCCACCTGAAGCATCGGGGGCATCTTTTATGCTATGGTATTGTACGATTACATACATAGATAATTGGTCACTACACTCCTTTAGCAATATCGGATAGTGAAAGGCAGCCAACCAGGGTAATTAGCGACATCCTGAACAGCTACACGACGGGGATTATTCCAGGAACCCTGTCCACCATGCAACCAAGGATCACATGACTCGGCGCACCTCATTGGCAAAACCGACAACCCTTTGATTTGTAGACTTGTGGCTGAATCCTAGGATGTACATGCCTCACAATACCATCTCTCAATCCATATCATCTTAATATCCAACAGGGAGACACTTCCGGAGACAGCATCAGAGTTGTTACAACAACAACAACTACAACAATAATCCTTCCTTATGTAAATAGTTAAACCAACAGTTTAAGGAAGACTCCGAACAATATTCTATTGTTTCGTATAAATATTACACAATTAGGTTTGAATTACCTAAGATTTTTTTCAATTTTTCAGTGCAATTGCCGAGGATAATCTGTAGGTATTGTAAAATAAACACTTTGATATTTGAAAGGGAAGCTTACGTATTTCCATATTACCAATAGGCCATTAAATTCGATTAGAAACACAATCATTTACGATTTTAATTTTAAAATTAGTTTGTTTTATTGAAAAAAATAATTAATAATTAATCGTTTTCCAATTTATTACCAATTCAGTAATATAATGAATTAATCAAATTTGGTAATTTTATTAAAAATACTGCCATAATACGCGCATAAAAATTTAAATTACAAATAAATAAATAATGCTTAAAGCCAACCAGGATATCATGCGACCTGTAACAACTGATTTACCACGATCACCGCCAGCAGCAGCACTACTTTGTCCAACTTTAATCGCTGGTTTGGCGGGAGCAGCTGCGGCGGCAGGTTTCTTGTCATCCGGTTTCTTATCGTCAGGTTTCGTTTCATCGGGTTTCTTATCATCAGGCTTTTTATCATCGGGCTTCTTATCCGCTCCAGATCCAGCAGCATCAGCGGCCTTGGTAGCACCGTCAGTGGCTGGTTTCGCTGCATCACCTGCGGGTTTAGTTGAGGCATCTGGTTTAGCAGGAGCGGCCGGTGCTGCAGCTTTAGCAGCGCCAGCAGCGCCTGCAGTCTCAGGTTTGGCTGCATCAGTTTTAGTTGTCTCTTCTTTCTTGGCCGCTGCTTCCGGCTTAGTGCCTTCACCAGGTTTAGCTACTGCAGGCTTGGCAGCACCGGCATCTGGTTTGCTGGGTGGTGCTGGTGCCGCAGGTTTTCCATCAGCAGACTTCGCATCGGCGGGCTTCGCATCAGCAGACTTTGCATCGCCAGGCTTGCCAGGTGCTGGTTTGGCAGCATCACTTTTGGCTTTGTCTCCTGCAGGTGCTGCTGCAGCGGCTGCCGCAGGTTTTCCATCTCCTGGTTTGGCAGGAGCTTCTTTTTTGGACTGTATATTGAAAAATATTTCATTATTAAGACCCCTATTTAAAACTGTAGAGATTCATTATACCTCAGTCTTTTTCATTGTGGACTTGAGATCAGATTTCGGTTTTTCATCTTTGGTTGTGGCTGTTGTGGCAGCTGCAGGAGTTGCCTCCGAAGTTGTTTCTTCAGCTTCCATCTTCTTCTTCATGAATTTGACATAAGCGACACGTGTAGCTCTTGTAACTTCTCCCAATTGTGGATTGTATTCTAAAAAAGATGAATTAAGTAATACAAGATTTGTGGTAAATTTGTAAAATTTGCATACGAATAAGTTGATTCTGATTCATCTTAAGACCCTCGTTAGCTTGTTCAATTATTTGTCTTCTTAAGCTTCGTTGCGTATGTCTCTGTATTGAGGAACGTTTAGAACCAATAGGGTTGGCACTTATAGTATTTTTGCGAGCAATAGCATTCCAGTCCTTTTCACTAAAAAAATTTTCGAAACAAAATAAATCAGTTGGTATCCTAAACGTTTTTAATTTTTACGTTAAAAGTTGTTACCCTTTTTGTGACTTTTTCTTTCCGATAACTTTAGCCAATGACGAGAATATATCTTTGCCAGCGTCGACATTTTCGGTCATTTCTTGTTTTAGATTTTCAACAAAACCAATTTGGAAGTCTTTTAATATACGGCGCTCCATAATTTTACCCTTCTTACCAGCCGCAGCTAAACAAATTTACAAACAAATTTTAAAAGTCTTTCAAGTTTGTCTGTCACTTTTTTATGGTCTACCTACCTGCACCTGCTGATTTCTTTTCAATATCCGGCACAACCATGTTATTGTTTGTGAAAATATCCAACAATTCGAAACGTAATGAACTGATATCCTGACGCACTTCAATGATATCATCTTCGGTTATGCCGAAATCATCTCGGCGACGTTGTTCGGCCGTAACAAAACGACGTATCAATAGTTTCATTACACGTTCATGCAGAGATGTGGCCTTTTCTTTTGATTTACGCTAGAAAAAAAGGACAACGAACAACAATAACAAACGAAATACGATTAGAAATACGTGCTTATGGTTTTGTTTTTAGTTTTTGTAAAAATTTCATGGCGCCTATACTGATATGAACCCCTGCATTAGTGATACGTGGGTGTATTGAAAAGTATTTTAATAATTGGATGAAAAGAAAATAGTCGAGTGCGTCGATAGCTTCTGCTATTTAGGTAGTACTATGACAAAAAATGGCGACCCAGAAACAGACGTAGATAACAGACTCAGTAGAGCGAGAGCACCATTCGGGCGACTGGATTCCGAAGCTCATATATCTATGCGTACCAAGCTAAGAATATTCTATGTTTGTGTAAAGTCAACGTTACTATATAGTAGCGAAACTTGCCTTATATCTAACACCAGCACACGAAGACTTCAGGTATTCATCAATAAATGCCTAAGAAATATCAGAGGAGGCACCCATACAGAAGCAGATCAAAAAGAAAAAATGGGGTTGGATCGGTCATGCATGAAAAAAAATCCCGACAGTATTACAAGAATGGCGCTAGAGTACAATTCCCAGGGCTCAAGAAACCGTGGCAGACCTTAAAATACCTGGAGCCACACGGTCCTACAAGAACTAAAAACATCAACGGAGGATCGTGTCAGATGGAGATGTTTTGTTTAAACCATATGCTCCCTAGAAGGGTAAAATGTAAGCCACCTGTTTTTCTAGGTCGAGTTATGATTTGGAGGTATAATTGGTTCGTTATTTTTTTTTTTTTAGAAATGACCTGTAAAGGTTCTTTAAATTCCAAATATTTTACATTTTTTTGATGACTTTTTAAACACTCTACTTCATTTTGCCTCATGACGTTTATAAGAGTTGATTTATTAAAACATTGCTCCCGCTATGTTTTGTAAACCACTAGGTGTTGGTATTTAATAGCAATAAATGACGTTCATTTATTCTCATTAGTCTCTAAATTCATGATGTACAAATCTTAGTGGGAATAGTTTTCTAAAAAGTATTGCATCATTGGCGTAGATACTACGGATATATAAATAATGATGAAATTTAAAGTCAATATTTACGTTTCTCATTACTAAAGTGAACGAATTTAAAATTGATTTAGAAGCATACAAATAATTGCATTTAATTAATTTAAATATTGTTTTAAGGCTACTTACCAAAAAGCTTCTGGTACGTTTTGGTGGATTCTTGCCAAATGCTTTACGCATTAATTTAACCGAGGGGAACATATTAAATGGTGGTGGTACAGTGCCACCATCTTCAAAGTAACTCATCCACAATTGGGAACGGGCAAATTTCCATTCAACATCAGCATGCTCGGATATAAGTTGATATGAATTGGACATCATGGCAATCAACATATTGAGCAAGACAATAATATTGATTACCGAATAAGAACCGAACATAAGCAAAGCCCAGAAACGTGTGAAACTCTTAATGCCAGCCAAATCGAACGATACTAAATCGACCAAGCCAAAGGAGGCCCAGAACAGAGATTGTGAGGTTTCAAAAAGACTAAAACATGTTAAAAACAAAATAGTTTCATTCATTTTACATTAATATTAGTGATGTAACTTTACTTTGAAAATCGTCTCCATATGGTGCAGGCTTTTTCCTGATCATCAAAATCGGCAACATCGGGATGCAAGTGATAACATTTATTTTTCTCCAATTCAGCATAATACCACAACAATTGATTGAGACCACAACCGAATGCAAACAGCACCAATGTATAGATGAAGAAGAACTTTATTATGTCGATAATCATGCGACCCAAAGAGACTTGAAGCGGACCGAGATGTGGATTTATTGAGAAAATGTGTACCAATTTTAAATATGAAAATACCATGCCAGCTGCAAATGCTCCTTCAGATAATAACATGGGATCGAAAGGATGCCAATGCTCACGCGGAAAGTATGGATCTATATCTCGAAACCAAAGATCGCGCTAATTCAGAAGAAGTATAAACGAAAGTAAGTTGATAGTGTACCTGGAAAATATTATAATTTTTCCTTACATGCACAATAATCCATGCTGTAGCTCTGCATAATATCCAGGTCATATAAAACATATTCGATATAAAATCCACAATATTCCACAAGTCCATGATGTACTCAAACAAACCATCGGAATATAAAGATTTCAATTCGCCAAAAATTAAACCTATAATGAAGGATTTTTTGAGATGAAAGTGTTTTAAAAATATCATCATATTGAGGATACATACTAAAAATATAAGTGATAATGCCCAATTCTATGGGCCCAGGCAGTGAACCTCTTTCATGTTTACGCCAATCCGCTAACATCTCAAGCATCCAGGGAAACGCTACTAACTCAAACATTATTTGTACCACACGCAATGAGGCAGCGCCAAGTAACACTGTGATTAGAAAATTAATGGAATTGTATGTTTAAAATTAATGTTAGAGTATTATAGACCCACATTTACTCAATAAAGGAGCTATAAAGGCTTCACCTTGATATACGAAAATTTCATAAAAATACTCACTCAAAAAGAACATGTACGAGCATGAATGCGAAATAAATTTAACGAATGGTTTTCGCATAAATTTGCCAGCATCAGATTCGGGAGCCATTAGATAATTCATACTGTTAATTGGGAACATACAACCCAGTTTGAGTACTTCCATGATCTGCTGGGAACTTTGTTTACGCCGAAAACCGGGTAAACCTTCATACCAAATGGCTGCCAATAACTGTTGGACATTGGGATGGGCTACAAACTGGATGAGTGTACAAAATAAGAAAAAATATTTTTAAATCCAAAGTAATTATTGCATCGTGTATTGTTAAATAATTACCGTCTTTTGTTTATATTTGATGGCCAATTTTAATCTTTCCAGTGTTTGTCTTTGACCTGGACTCCAAATATCGTGAGCAGCCTCATGATTATAATTTAGCATCACTTCCAGTTCTGTTGAGGTTCGGGCGTGATCCAATAATGATGTTACAAATTCCTGTACACCAGAACGCATTTCCTATACAAGTATTTGAAATAAAATAAATGAAAATTCAAAAATATGTTTGTGCTTCACATTTTCTTACTCCATATTCTGCACGAAATTCTGATTCCATTGCCTGTAAACGTTTCAATTCCCAGGACAGTTCAAAGGCTGTTAAAACAGGATCACGTGAACTGAGGGCAATAAGCGAACTGGCCGATAAAGCACGAAAAGCATTAATACGCGACTGCGAATGACGTAATGAGTCAGTTTCCTGTGAGGTAACGCACTCATCACAACCGCATCTAAATGAAGGAACAAAGTAAAATGTTGAGGGGACCATAAGTTTTTTATAGAATTATGTTTAGCAAATTAAATTGTGGCATACAAAACACCATTAGTTTTTTAAGCAAATAAAACTATGCACACATTGTGTATATTAAATAATATTAAGACGAGCATTAATAAAAAAGCACATTGAAATTGTTTGGTATTCATGTTGCAAATAGAAACAAAACATATAAGGCTTTAACAACTAAAATATTTACTTGACATCATGAGGCATCGGTAAGGTGGCACCGCGATCCAATAAGATTTTTAAAATTTCATAATTGTTACGATGTGCAGCCAAGATTAAAGGTGTGATATCGGGTGTAAATGTTGATTTAGAACGATCTACTGCCTCCCAGCTCTGTCAAAATGAATGAATAATTCTCTCGTATTTACAAACAACTAATCTATGACCAAATTAAGCTTACATATGCTGTTCCCTCTTTATGATGTGTCTCTTCCCATTGCAATAATTCCTCTACGGCCTCTACGTATTCTTCAGAAATTGCATGCAGTAAAGCATCACCCACTTCTATGCCTTCCTCCAGTAAAGCAATTATTAAATCAAAATTTTCATTTTCAATGGCCGATATTAAGGCAGAACGATTCATGGGATCAACACAATTTATATTGAATTTATCTGGGGATCCTTTATTCTCCTCAATTATACTGAAAGTGAATTTTTTTTTAATGAATTTATTTCTATTTGCTACTGTAAATGCTTACAGTTTAGCACCCGAAATGTCACCACGTTCGCATGCCAAAATAAAACTCTTTTCAATATCCGTTAAAACATATTCATCGGCAAACTGAATGTTATAGTTTTCTTCATCTCTTTTTCCCTTTTCCGCATCGTCAGCCATCTTTTCAAATTTTCTTTAAACTTATTTTATAGTTTTTTATTTTAATTTTTTTACTTTGTATTCTCGTATCGAAAAATTATTTCGTTTAAGAATTTTAATCTAAATAAAAACAAAGAGGAAAATATTTTATTTTATACAATAAAACTCACTTAATTCATTACAAATAAGATGTCGTGTAGTTTTTTTACATAAAATTTACGGTTTTATAGAGAATTGTATTGTCATTTCAAATGTAAGGAGTGCGTACGAAAAAATTTGGTATTCTCCCTTACTTAATAAGTTTTCTTAGTAAGAACGTGTAAAGTAAAGAAAATCGGCATTGAGTAGGAATTGCGCAACAAAATAATTCAGATTTTTAAAGTAATCCGCCTCGTCCAGGAGAAAACGAAAACTTTTTTACTGGCCATGGAACTGCCATGGAAAATAATAAGAATTTTATTGCGGATTCAAGCGGAAATGTTGAGAAAATATTCTCTTTTTTTCTGGCCGGATCTGGCCACTGTATGAACAAGAATGCCACCATGCAAATAATATTGTTTAGATAACCTGCCATGTGAAATCAAATCACCAAATTGCCCAGATCTTCGCTCTGTTAGCAGGTATTGGTGATTAGTAAGAAAATATTTTAAAAATACCAAAAACTCATTTAAAAATTGAAAGGAATTTAATAAAGTATGAAAAGTAGCTAGTAGCAAATAACATAAGAATTTCCAGAATATGTGGTCGTGAATACTCATTAATTCAAGTATGTAGTTTTCACACAGAAATTTTTGTTAAAAGTTCGTATTTGTTTAGTGAGCCAGTTTATTTTAGAGGGATAGAGTAAACATATAAAACGACTATCTTGAACCGTTTACGCCGACTCAATACGATTGGAATGTAATCACATCCGATTGATGTGGAAGCAATTGAGTTACTTTGTATTCAGTTGTCATTCGCATATTGAAACTGCGTTCCATGCCTTGAAATTCCTTGTCTAGCGTCTTTCCACAACGACTTTCGAACTTTTTCAGTTCATAATGTTGAAAATACATCCGTCAAATTAGTTGACATTTATTCAGCCTGTTTTTCTATGGTTTATATGTGGACTCTGGATCAGTTGACAATTGACATTAGTTTTCATTAAAGGAACAAAAATTTCGAATTTTGCACATTATCACATCCACATGATCGCGGAAATATTACTGTTCGATGTGGGTTTTGAATATTCGGCGTCGTAAGTAGATATTTCTTCGAGAAGTCAAAGGAGAACACGATATGTAAACAACTACCAACTTCTTTTGACTAAAATTTGATGGCCAGGATATAAACCACGATCTGCTTTAAACGAGAAAGTGCTACGTGCTCCGCAGCTTATAAAAATCGGATATTCTGCACAAGGGATTTGAGGGCATGGTCATTTCATGTAGAGGGATGAACTTAACAGCGAGATTTTGCGAAAAACACGAAACCATTTCGCTCGAATTCAGCCTGATTAGTGGGTCAGAGTCTTGGAAATTTGAACATCGCCGTAGTCTAGTAGGTAGTGTGTTGGCTTATTAGATGAAAAGTCCGGGTTCGTATTGCAGGTCAGACATCAAAACGAAATATAGAAAAAGAGGCAACTGCCTCTCAGCAGATTTCTGGTAAAAACTCTGAAAGTAAATAAAATTACCATGAAGAGCTTCTCAAAAATCTGTCGTTGGGAGTCGACCTTAAACTGTAGGTCCCGCCACTCATATATAAAAGTAACGCACACAACATAAGTAGTGTGAGAAGCTAGGTCGAAATCCTGACATGACGTGTGGGAATATTTCCTAAATAGTGAAAGAACGATTGCTCTTCGGTATTCCTGGTATTGTATCATCATTACCTTTAATAACCCGTTTTAAAACACATTCATCATCATATTTTGTAAAAGACGGTTACACAGATCGACAAAATCTTTAGGTCGGAAATCAGAGTATAAGTTTTTAAAGGGTTTTGCTACGCTTAATCGGAATATAAAAATAAGATTTTGAAAATTTTTGATCAAATATTTTCAAAACAATGAGAACGCTAAACCTTTAATTTTTATGCGCCTTTAAGGGTATTTTATGCACTTCTAGAATGCACGTCTGCGAGATATATCCATTTTGAACGATTCGAACGAAAGGAACGAGATTTCGAACAAAATTCATTCGCACATAGACCATCCCCATGTAGTTTAAAACTGTGTTATTTAATTTTTTTTTAAGACAAAAAGGATGAAAAATCAATCCTGTTTTCGGATTTGAACTTAGAGCATCAAAAACCTTTTTGGCGGTATTTAAAAGTAAACCGAAATATAACCGAAATATACGTATCAAGGTTTAAGGCAGGTTGCCATAATGTGTTTTTAATATAGTAGCAGATCCTTAAAACACTTCTTTAAAAAGCCACAAATTTGTTCAAAACACAAAACTTTTGATAATCAATAACATTTTCAACTTCAATGTAAAAACCACGCTTAATTTCTTCACATGTTTGAACCGTTTCTTAAATAAGGTTTTATTTATTAAAGCGTCCTTGATTTTAATAATTTCTTTCAAATATTTTGAATTTCGTTCAGCTTTCACTAAAAATAGTGTGGCAAATGTAGATATTTTTTACACTTTTAAGGTTTCTCAAAATAATAAATTTTAATAATTTGTATGGCCACTGCATATTTACATTTTACTAACTGAAGGTCTTTGATCCTTAACACATTTTACGCGCTGGGTAACTGTGTTAAGTTAAAGTCCTTTATTTAATTTTTTTTCAATATTTTTTTCTGTTTTTTTTTTTTTTGATCCAATATATCCTTTTTTAACCAATATGTATGTCCTTTAGTGGAAAATAATTTCTTTTGAAAAATTCCGTTTTTTTTTTCCAGATTTGAATTTGTATCCAATGCTTGTTATCCAAGAGTTCGCGAGGAACTGTTCGAAAATTGGTCAAACCGTCAGGTATATGCTTCTAATTGCATTAGTATTTCTCATTTTCTTGGTCTTCTTCTTGCTTACATTCAAAATCGGTCATTGGAATAAAACAGAGCGAGAGAGACAGAGTGAAAGAAAGAGCAAGAATTCAATAACCGTCATAACTTTTGACAACCTTAAGATCTATCAAAACAACATAACAACATGAAAATGTCACATTTTCAAATTATAATTTTTTTTACATGCGTCCGTACATGTTTTTTCGCTTTTTGTTGTTGTTTATTTTTGTTTTGAATTCATATTTTTAAGAAATCTATTACAATTTAAAAGGGGTGAATGTAACAATACAATAAAGAATTTTACTTTGACACGTGAATTCGAAAAGAAAAACAAAAACAAAAAAAAAACACTAAGAAAGATTCTTTAAATATTGATTGCCTGAAACCTTAGGTTAGACATTCTTTTGGAAGCGTTTTGTCTTACCACACATCGAAGGTATACAATTTGTGGTTTGGTAAACCGCAAAACATGCATTCTCTTGTTTATTTATTTTGTTTCAAATACACGCTTTTAATTTATTTTGAAAATCGAATAAATAGTTGAGCAACAAGACCATGGATTTAAGTGGAAATTATTGAAATAAAAGTGAAATGAAGGCACAATGTGAATATGCTAGTATAGGAAATGGTGAGAAATAATTTCTTGTTCTAAAAGGGAGGAGACCGTTATACGAGTCCATTGTTATGAATATACTAAGTGCCTTTAGGAGTACTGCATAGACCACATTGTAAATTAAACAAGCTCTTGAATAAGGGCTAAATTATGCTTTCAGCAGCATTGGCAAATTGTTAGAAACTTGCAGGATTAGATCTTCACGAAAGACGGCACATGGGTAAATCTATATTATGAGTAGTAAAGTAAAGTTATCCTATAGGCTTCCTTATAAGTGAATTATTTGCCAGACTAACGTCTTTGTGATCATTAAGCCAACAAAACTGATTTAGGAAAATATTGCAACCTAGGATCATATGTGTGGACAGCTAAATTGCACTGAGGACGCTAACTATGCGTCGTATTAGCGTCTTGCCTGCAGTCATTCCAGTGCCCGTGGTCTAGTAGATAGTGTATTGGCTTATTAGACGTAAGGTCGCGGTTCAAATCCCAGGCCAGACATTAAAACGAAGTACGCAAAAATATTTCGTCGACATTTTCCTCTCAACAGATTTCTGGCAAAAGTCCAGAGAGTAAATAAAATAGCCATGGGTAAATTTCTCAGAAGTCTGTCGTATGGAGTCTAATTTAAACTGTAGGTCCCGCCAATCATTTATAAAATTAACGCACACAACATAAGTGGTGTGAGAAGCTAGGTCGAAATACTGACTGGAGGGTTGTAGTGACCAATTGTGTATGTATGTGTGGGATAATCATTTACATTGTTTCTCGATAAATATAGTATAAAATAGTACCGAGTTCCAGAGCTCTGTTACATTGAGGAGGAAAATTGTAAGTAAACTCATTAGAGAAGAGCTGATGAAGTGTGTTGATTTAGCGAAGTGTCTTTAAACGCTTACTTTTTTGGGCTATTTTAACTCAGAATCAAAAAAACATGTTTCATGGGGAATTTGGGTTAATTCTATAACCCGTTGTAGGACAGCATGATTATTGCTGTTGGGCCTTTGATATGAATAATGAAACAATGTTTGAGGTTTCGAAACGACGCCAAAACTAATCCATCGTTGTTGACACACGTTTGCCTTTGTATTCACGTTGCGAAAAGTTTTATAATATTTATTTATTATATCTAATCCGTCAATCAAAATTTAAACTATGGAGCCATGTGAGATGAATATGACTCTCATACGCTCAATCTATGATGATTGATCAAGAGCATATTGTCTTCGCGCGTAGAATTTTCAACTTGATGAAAATTCTTTATCTTACGTAACACGACCTCAATGAAATTCAGGAAGTTATTGATTCGCGTTTTTATGTAAAAGAAAATGCTTTAAATACAAAACTTAGTCGTGAATTCACAACTCAATAAAGATCGGTTTTCTCCATTATATAGTCTTCTTCAGAAATTTTGCACTGAATTCATTACCTCGTATAATTAAAAATTACAAAAATTTTTTTAAAACAATTTTTTTGTTCTGATAACTAATACATCCGTATCCGTAATAAGTATCGTATAAACCGCATGAACTCAATTACAATTTGAGCATTTTGTGTCATTTAGTTGTTTCGACATTAAAGTTAAATCGAATTGATTTTTTTTTCTATTCGTTGTAGACTTTACCCAGACTACTGAACAATTTAAACAACTTGTTGGGTTTCTTTGTTTCAGGAAAACAAGCATTCTTGTGGTATTCGTACACTGAAAACAAACTTAAAAAAGGTAAATAAACTATTGACCGATACGGAAAAACAAGAACAAAAGCAAACAAATATAAAAAACCAACAACAACAACAACTTTCATTAGTTTAATTGTTATTCTTTTGTCACATGAAAAAGTGGGTCAGAGGTAAAATTCACAATTTCCTTTTCCTAATGTTTAAACAACCTCCAGTTTGGTCAAAAAAATATGTGCTTAAACGGCACGTACAATGTAAAGCAAAAAACACATGTGCTTTCCTTGGTGTCTACAACAAACAATATGAGGGTCAAGAAATTGACAACCTCAACTGAGGTACATGCATGCAGATTCTGAAAGTTTAAAATTGAAAGTTATGCTCTTTAAATATTCAGGAAAAAAGAGTTCGTTTCGAGTTTAAATTTATTGAAATTTACATTTGTTTACATTTAGTTGGCATAAAAGTCCATGTTTATATTATTAGGCCAAGTTTGTAACATTTTTCTAATTTGAATTTTTATAAGCTTCTAATGAAGTGGTTTTGGTCTAGTGAAGCTAGGGAATAAAAAAAAGTTTCATGTAAGTTTTAAATACGCTTTCCTCTACACACAATTTGCGCTATAACTCTGTAGATAAAAGTCATGTAAAGCTTTTCACAGCATGTAAACCAACATTATTAGCCTCTTTAAAAGCTACCAACCGTTGACAGCAGTTGTATCTATAACTTTGTCCAATAGTTCCTAATGTTACCGATAGAGTTGAACAGGGCAGCAACTTATGGTCTTGTGGTAAAAGCACTACGTTATGTATTGTGCTTTTATTTGTTAAAATAGTTTTTCAAAAGTTATCATTTGAAAACAGGGAAATGAATAGTGTGGTGTACACTTTAAGTACAAATTTGTAGTTTGGAATCGATACTGAAATCAATTGTTTATGTATTCAATTGTTCACGTATTGTTCTCTGTTCCGAAGTTCTAAAAAAAGAATTTTTACTGATAAATATTGTAACTTATCTTGCTTGCATTTATAAGTTATCTCAAAATTTATAACAAGACTTACGTCCCGCGAATGAAATATTAGATGAATAGTATATTAGAATTTACCATTTCAAATTCAAAGATTTGAGAGAATAATTTGATCATTGGCGCAAGACTTCTACATCAAGGTTGTTTTCAATAATGGTAAACCGTTAACGTCATCGCCATTTCCCGGCCATTGCATTTGTTAAAAAACTTTGATCGTCCCTCGCCTTCGCTACGGAACCTCAATCTTTAGGCTCTACTGAAAGACAAGAAGAAAATATGCTGCAGGTTTATCGCTTATCAAAATGAAATGGCAGTAACAACTACATACAAAGATCCAAATTTACGTTATAATTACTATCACAATGGAGCAATGAATGTAGACTGGGGCAATGTAAGACAAACTTAGCAATATTCACAAGAAGACATAAAGTTTCTCAAATTGTTGCTCCTTGTACCTATGGAGTAGCTCTCACCCTATGCCATAAAGAATAAACTTTGATATGAAAACACATTCCAAAACAAATATGGCGGCATCCCTGTTTATTTTTATAAAAAAGTATTAAGCCTGAAAGCTTAAAAATTTATATTGGCTGGACGACTTTGTGATTTATTCTATAGGTAGCGGTTTTCTTGAAAGGAATTCATCAAACCAGGTTCTTTACTGTTTCATCATCACTCATGTTGGTGAAACAAATAACTCTCAACATAGTTATGAGAGTGATCGCCACAAGCGTATGGAAGTGTAAAACTATTGTCATATGAATACCTCATGTACAGTTGTAAATAACAGATAGATTCATCTTCCAGATAGCGTTATCTAAGTATTCACTGATGGATATAGATCAAGCGGTAAAGTCGGTTGTGGAATCTGTATGTACATTGTGTTTTTATTACCCGATTACTTTGAATCTAGTATTATCGTATATCAAGATATATGCCTTTATAACCGACAGTACAACCGCCTTTAGATCCTAAAGATAGTGCATGGACTACATCTGACATTGTTTAAGAATACCAGACATTTGACTGTTACCTTTGTAAGGGCTACTGGACGCGGGAACAATAGAGATAACAACATAGTTGATGCTTTTAAAAATGCTGTTACAAAGAAAAATTCAATTGAATTAATATGTGGAATTGACATCAGTCTTCAAAGTGGCAAACAAATACTCTGAGACAGAATTTGTCATTTATAAAGGAAAGGTGGGATAATCCTACTTGTAAAAATACTAGACAGATCTGGCCTGATCTGGGGAGCACATGCTCGGAGGGTGGGAATCTTTCACAAAACTAATCTCCACCAAAACTAATGTCGTGGGAGAAAAAGAGACCATAAAAAATCTTCCGTCATTACTCTGCAATTAAGAACCTAAGCCGAAGCCTTCTTGGTTAATCAGAATTTATTGACAGAATAGTGATTTAAATAGAATGGAAATCTTCATAAAGTCAACAATATTTCTTCGACGATTTCCTCTCAGCAGATTTCTGGAAAAAACTCTGCGAGTAAATGATATTGTTTCCCGAAAATCTGTTGTCCGGAATCGACTTTTAACTGCAGGATCCCGCCACTTATACATAAAACTAACACATATAGCTTAAGTGGGGTGAAAAACTAGGCCGTAATCTTGACTGAAAGGTTGTGATGACCAATTAGATACGTATGTAAATGGCAGGACTCCAAGAGTGCTAACGTTTTTGTAAATCAGTTCAGTATTTAGAATGGGCCTTGAAGCGATACCGTGATAGTTTTGCAAAACTGATTCAATATGAAACAAGATAACTCTTGTGATTCGTCTGTCAACAGTTTTTACTCCCAATGCCATACTTTTTTCTAGTATTTAAATTGTGCATGGTAATCCTAAATGATAGCTTTTATTGTATATAACAATTTATGCTAATAAAAGCTTACTTCATCCAAAGTATATGCTCTTAATATAATTTCCTTATTCTCAATTTGATGAAATTCACCACACTGAATCTCTTCGTTTGAAAAAATATTACTCTGTATCTCTGTAGATGTCATTTAGTACCTTCGTTTTGCAAACAACTGTTGCAAACATACGAATACTACTGGTAGTAGATATACAAAGATTCTCCTTATCAAAGTTAATATATCATAACCATGGGCATGTTTTTGAATGAAAAAGCAAAAAACAAAAAAGAGTGTTTTGTACCACAAACACTACGGCGCACACATGAATGGTTTTAAAATAAAACATAAATAATTAATATTGGGGATAAGTGTTGTGTGTTAGTACCGGCGGCATGGTGGCGATGAGAATTTTGTCTTTTTTTTATAAAAAATGTTACTAAGTTTGTACAAATGTATGTGATTTGTGAACATGTTTGTGTTTGGATTTGAATTATTTATTAAAATTTATTAAAGCTTAAAGTGATGTGGCTTACAATTGTTTAAAATTGAATTAAGTGTGCGTTGTGGCATAATTTTATCGTATGCCCATTTAAATTTCAGTTGTTTAATAAATTTCTATATGAAGAACTCCTTTTAAGGCCGGTTTCGCTTTGTAATTACTCGACCTAAAAAATTCAAGTAATTGATCAAAAAATGCAAGTCATCGACCAAAAATTGCAATTTGTCGACAAAAAACTGCAAGTCATCGTCCAATAACATGCATGTTAGCGACCAAAAAAAATGCAAATCATCGGCCAAAGAAATGCAGTCCTCGACCAAGAAATTCCAAGTCCTCAATGCAAGGTATCGATCAAAAAATGTAAGTCATCGGCTAAAAAATTACAAATCGTTATCCAAGAAAATTCAAGTTATCGACACACAAAATTTCAAGTCATCTAACAAAATCTGCAAGTTATCAACCAAAAAATGCATGTCATCGGCCTAAGAAATGTAACTTACGAAAAATTCAAAATTTTGTTGTCTCTGTAAACATATACGTATGTTAACTCAATGAGAATTATTAAAATTTTTAAGTAAATTTTTATCCGTATTTATACGGGACACTTTTTTGTTGCTTCGTCTCCAATTCACTGGCTCTTAGTAATACCCAATCGTAATGAAACCTGTTTGGGGGTCCTTAAGACTATAGCTGTCCAGCCAATTTCCTACACAAGGTTCATTTTTATCCGATTTAGGTCGATTTAAATAAAAAATTTTTTTTTCGCTAATTTGTAGCTATATCTCCGGTCCTAAAGATTTCCCAACCGCCACTAAAACTGAACTGGAATCCTTAATCCAATAGCTAACCACTTTACTAGGTTCGAAGAACCCCTTTTTTGAATTTTATCGAATTTTACCCGATTTATGGAGGTCATATTTGGTAAAAATACTTGATATTTTCAAATACTTCAATACTTTCCAAGCTACGTTCACTGTAATAAAAAAAAATCTGTAACAAAACACACGAATTTTCTAAATGTTTTCAGGATTTTCCAAAACATGTTGCCGGTTTTGACGATTTTCTATAGAAAATTAAACGATTTCGTTTGATTTGATTTAAAATTTGACGATTTTCCATAGAAAATTTGATGATTTTGATGGAATTTTTCATGATTTTTTCATACACAAATAATGAATTTTTTACTACACCTTCAGTCCCTTATTTTGTTTATTACAGTTGCTATGGCTAAATGGGGATAAAATTTGTTTTTGTTTGTGTTGATTGGAATGAGTTATCAATATTGCATAATAAATAAATATCATGTACATACATAATTATGAATATGTATAATATATACGTACATAGATACATACAATGTGTGTATGGTATTATAGGAAATTTTAAAATAAATTGCGAGTAAATAGGTTTATGCTCAAGTCCGTTTTTCTCTTAACAGCGTCCACGTCCATAGTTACTGGTGTTTTTGTTTAATGTAGATTTAATATTGAAACATTTTATATTTCATTTGATTGCTTGCCACTGGCATTTTATAACTTAAAATAATTTATTTTAAAAAAATTTTATTTTTGTAATAAAATTTAAAGGAGTGTTTGTGCTTGTGTGCACACTGACAGTTGTTAACAAGTACAAGTCCGCACCTGTGTGCACAAAGGGATTTGCATGAGGATGTTACAAAATTCACAACATGTTTGTAATTGTGTTTGTAATTGTGTACTCGAAACAGTTTACTTGTTACCTGAGGGCAGCAAAGGTTGAAATGTTAACAGTAAAATCTACAAAATTGTTTCTTGTACTCAACACTGTATCTGTTCTGACTAAATCACTATAAAATCATCGAGTATTTTTCTGGCATTTAAATGGAGATTATGCAACGTTATTAGTTGTTCTATGTTTTTAATTTAAATTTTTAAAATGACAGTTTTAAACAAAAACTTTTGAAAATAATTTTATTTTTTTATTATGAAAAATCGTTGCGAACTATGCAATTTTCGTTATGATAGAATGCTGCAGATACACAAATGTATGTATATAACCAAGCATACAGTGGGCAACAAAACAATTCAAACCTTTCCAAAAATATATTTATGTATTCTAGTCAGACAAAATTGGAAATTGGAAAGTAAAAAATTCGAAATTGCAGTTCATTAGTATGCATAAAAATATAAAAAAGCTATATAATTGAAGTGTTGAAGCCTTCTCCAAAATAATGAGTGTTTACAGATCTTAACTCAGAAAATTTTTGAATCATTTTTGAAAGTTCTGTTTTGTTAAGTCCATATTTACCACATATTGTCTTTTTTTGCTGAAATTTAGCATTGAAATCGCTTTTTTATTAATAAACAACACAAATATTTTGCGAATTTCTTAAGAATATTTTTAATTTTTAGTGTAATTTTGAAAAAGTTTCCAAGATTTTGTCACCCACTGTATATACTCATTAGATGAATCTTTTATGAGAATTTACAAATTATATTTTAAAACGTTGACTGTTGCACCAATTTTCAGAAAGCTAGGCAAAAAACGACAACTTGATTTTTTTACATTACTCAGTAGGAGAATGCAATATACGAGTTATCTTATAGTCTCGACAGTCAACGTTAAAAGTAACTATTGAAACTATTGGACTCGATTGACGATAGGAAAACCTGAAAGGGTTATTAAAACAATATTGAACTGCCAATGAACTCCGATGTTATCTCCCGAAATTCTAAATGGCTTGTGCTTATATACTAAAGGGTTCAAATACCATAGTTTTGCACTGATTCGTAATTACTCACTTATTTAATTGGTCAGGATTATGACCAAGCTTCTCACAAAACTTGTGTTAATTTTATCCATGAATTGCGAGAGCTACAGTGTAAAGTTAACTCAGAACTAAAATCTGAGAAACTGTTCATGACAATTTTATTCACGTTCAGGGGTTCTGTTGAGAGGAGGTCGGCGAAGAAATATATTTTTATCTTCCGTTTCAATTAAGATGTCTGGTTTGGGGTTTAACCATGGCCTTACGTGTAATAAGCCACGGCCACTTCACCAATCATTTCTCTCAATATTTTCATGGTATTGCAAAGCTAGCTTCCAGTGGTATTGTCTTGTTGTAACTACATGTCAATCAGAAAAAATTTTTCAATTTTGGCCGAAACATATTAGTAATCATTGCATCTTAACTGCATCGTTGGATGTAACGTTAAGCTCTTCAGAGCTCTGATATAAGTATGGTTTAATGATGTCATCGGTCCATAAATGACATATTAAGAGCTGCGTTCTCAGCTCCTCGACAGTGTCTATCTGCTCTTCAAATCAAATTCTCCACACCAATTACTTGTCTGATCTAAAGCGGATGCTGATTAAATTGTAATAAAAATTTCGATAAAAAACTTCTTTATATTCTTGAGAGATAAATTGAATATTTTTTGGAGAAATCATTTCTTATTCATTCACATGGTGAATCGATGAATGCTATGACAACAATCAATTCACGTAATTTCATATACAGCTGCTGGTACATTTGCAAACGTTATTAATTCCACGAACATTTATATCAGCGTTATCTTTGACATCCAAATTATATTTCTCTGATATTGTCATGAACATGTTATTGAAAATCAACCATAAAAGAATATCTAAATGATGGTCTGACTAAATGAATGAATGCATGAATGAATGAATGAATGAGTAAATAATCTGTCAAGGCTTCCCTGACAAATGTACCAGGCAAGAACAATATAAAAATGAATGAAAAAAAGATGAGTAAGTGAAAGTGCATTAGAAAATAAGAAAGGAAATTCAATATACATATGTATGTGTATTCTTATATACCATTATTAATATGTTTGCATATGCATATATAAGTGTATTAATATGAGAACAAGAGAAAAAAATTGTATATACCAAATACTTATTGCCTTATACATACACAAACATTCATAATGTAAAAAAAATAATAGCAGTTGTATTCAAATTAATAGCATTTCATTTCAAAATGTCGGAAGTTTAAAAACATTATAAAATTGTTAACTATGTAAGTATACGTATACGAAGCTTTGTTGACCTGAGTATAATATTCGCTCAATTTTAATAACAAAATTTCAGTTCAACATCTTTTTTTGTGCATTTAACCAAACTTGCCATCACATATTGGCTCCATTAAGCCATGGTAGAGCCGACCTTGCTTTATGTTACTCACATTTGATCAATGTTACAGTAGTCTGGCAGTCAGCTTGTACTCTAACTAAGGCATTGAAATAAGGCATTACAATACTCAATTGGTTACCCTTTGAACTTCTATTGAATCTGAAGGCTAAGCTAGTGGCAATAAGGCGCAATGTAGTTAAACCCTTGAAAAGTAGTAATCTTATGCAGAATAGACATATTTTGTTTTTTTTATTGTTTTTTTAAGAGTTCTGGTATTGAATTTTTCAGTGTTTTCCTTGAGGAAAGCAATGCTATTTCAAAAGCGGCGCAGTGCTTATATCATCCCAGCTGCTATTAAGTCCCTAACGAATATTATTGATTCGGGGCCTTCTCATGGAAATTTTGAATCTTTGATAGATTTTAAATTGGTTCGAGGGCAAAGGAAAGGAAAAGATTAGGCCCGGTGTTCAACATGATACCGGTTTTAGGTGTTCCCACCTTCACAGTTAAAGTAAGTTTTCTCTACTATTTTTATGGAGAGACTTAGCAGGAGGTACATGCAATATTGATAGACTCTGCTGGACTTATATGTAGAAGAGAGAACTGGTTGTCTTCTGCCCTAAATTGCAATATAATCTATACCACAATTACCAGGCTCACGGGTCATAGTCCTGTAGGAAAATATGCAGACAGAAGAGATATTCCTCTGACTTTCGTAGGAACTGTAGGCCTGAAGAGAACAAGAACCTATAGTTCATGTCATATGCTCTTGTCATTAAGAGATGAAGGTCTTAACTTCTCATTTTCTATCGTCATTGACTGAGCCTCTAATATAAAGATTGTAGCAATAACAAGCTTTTTTGGGGTCGGGTTGGTTTCCTATTGAGAATTTTTGATGCCTGGTTTCAATTGGCCTAAATTTTGGTCTAATTGGGATTTTGCCTTTTAAAGGAGATCTGCTGTATGACCTAACCTAAGCGTATTAAAAAGTTTACAACCTTAGTATGTAAATCTGCTTCATGCTTAAAAAATTTCTGAGTAAATCTTTTTAACTCTATTTTATTACTTTGAAACCTTACAATTAAATTTGTTTAATCTCACGTTTAAACAACTTTTTTGTTTATTTTTAATTTTTTATAAAAACGTCTAACAGATCTCTGCATTTATTATTTTTAAAAATGAAATGGAATACCGCTACAATTTTTATCACATCTGTCTATATATCTATTGTGGCAAACACAATTAGAATGGCAAAGTGGGGAACAGCTTTAAGGCCAATGTAATATTAAGTGGCACTCTTAAGCCTATGTAACGTATGTAAATGACAACAATGTATGTAAATATTTAACAATATGTATGTGAACATGTTCCATATAAATTCTTAAAATATATATGTGTACATATATACATTGTAGATACATTTTTTTTCATTTTATTGTTACATTAAGTTGCAGGATATTCAGATCTCTCTGTATACATACATACGATTGTATACCTTTAATAAAACCACACAATCATAGAGAAATAGAGACTTAAATGACCTGAAAAAAATTTGTTTCTGACAATTTATTTCAAATTGTTAAAAGGCAAATGTTGTGTGACGATAAACAAAAAATGCTGGAAAAAACTGTAGAAAACAAAGGTTTTTTCATCAGTAATACGATGTTGCAAAAGGCAGAATATGTACAATATGAATATATGTACGTACGTTAATGGACAATAATAAATTGTTATTATTTTAAAAGTCAATGTTCACAATAAAATGTTAATTTTTGTAAAAAATAAACTTTTGATGTGAATGCTAACCAGGAAATAAGAACAAATAGTGTCGGTGTCCCCAAGACAACGTATTGCCTGCGTAATAGCAAAGACAAATTTGAAAGCCGATTTATGATTGTCTAGACAAATGTTAACACTGCTCTCCAGACTCATGATGGTCCAACGAGCGACTCAGCACAAATCGCACCAGGGCTAAACTAATTCTACATGAGCGTGTAAATGACCGAACGAAAGATAGCGAAAATGCGATTAAAAAATAACTTTTGTTAGTGTCTGGAAGAAGATAGGGTCTGGAAGAAGATAGGGTCTTAATCATGATGGCAAAATAGTACTGGGCGATTTAATCCATTAGACAGTTGAAAAAAGATGCGTCTGTAAGGATAGGAAATTAAACACTAGCAAATAAGACAATATAGCTGAAGAAGATAGAGTTGGAGACTCCTTGTAGATAGTATAGTGGGGGATTTAGGATATCCTAACTTACTCCATTAGTCATTACAAGCCTTTAGTAAGCATTACAATCTAGTTTCACAAAACACTCATGTTGTGTGTACATGAGTGGCGAGATCTACTGTTTTACTGTCGACTGCGAATATCAGATTTAAGATGATTTTGTTGGCAATGTGACAGAAGACTACTGAGAGAAAATTGCCGAAGGACTATTTTTTTAATTCCGTTGTGTTCGGTAATTTTTGGGCCACGGGCTATCGTCTAATAATCCAACAGACTACCTATTAGACTATGGCGACTTCAAAGGATATTTATAATACCATTTTATTTAAGTAGAAGCCTTGTGGTAATCTGGCTGATATTGTAACAGCTTCATCTGCACAGCCTATGACTAGAATACGTTCAAAGAATATCATACAAAAAATAATTCGTTCCATTGAAATTAAAAATTATTTCCTTTTAAAAAAACTTTGCTTTGGGAACACGTTTTCAAATTAATTCATAATTCCGTAAATAAAACAAAATTGGAAAGAAAAAAAAAATATTGTAACAAATAACTCAGCGTTCTATCGTTTTTTTCCACTTTTTTATTCTATTCCCTTGTAAAAATAAAGAAAAAAAGAAAGAAAAGTTCTTGAAAGGATTAAGTCAATAGGCATACCCAATAATATTGTATAATTTATCAAAGGATCACCGCTCTTTATACTTTGTAAGAATGCCAATTCACCTTCTTAAGACGTTATGAACAGAAATGGATTTGATTTGTTGAACATCCACAATATAATGAATTATCCTTAGAAGTACGCACATGGTAGTATATGTGAGGATGTGTGGGAATGTATGGGAATATATGGGAATGGTGCTTGACATAAGTATTATTAAATAATTTCTTTTTATGAGCATTTATTAGATAAAATGTCCATATTCTTGTTATTTTTTTTGCTTTTTGCTTTTGGTTTTTTTCTTTTTTTTTTGTTTCAAATGTCAACACAGATCATTGCCCTGAGTAAAGATGGGAATTAAAAAGTACATTTTATCACGTTCGTATTTCAGTTTTATGCACGTCCTATTCTTCAAAGTTCTTTCAGCTTTTCTCCATGACCTTAGTACAATGGCCAGTGAGTTGTTTAGTTTGTTAGAGCATATGTAACGCTCGTATATATTTAAAATATTTTTTAATTGGAGTAGTTCAATACACTTTAAATTACAGCTCTTCAGTTTGGATTACTACCTAGCTTCTCAAATCACTACTGAGTTTCGAGAAACATTGTGATCAAGCGAAGACATGAGGGCCATTAAATCTAGCAGATGGATGATTTCATCAAAGAAATTGGAATTAGAATAGGAAAGCGTTTAACAGAGTTTATCGAATGTCCTAGCTTCAAGAGTCAAATGAACTACGAAGATTACGTAAGTTACAACGCAAATTATTACGTGAACTGCAAGATATGTCGTCTAAAAAACTATAATACATCTGGGAAGAACAAAGGAATCTGTGCTTATGGATAGTGGCAGTGCCTAACGTCGTCATCTAACATTTTTTTTCAACTAGTGCTTATTTAGTGAATGGTGACACTTAACTCATGTCTGATCTGACAGATAATTAGTTTTATCCTTCCGCTGAACGAATATGGTTGAATACGCGCTTGAACAACGCTATGAAATATTGTGACATTACTTTGAAAATCATGGTAATGCTGCAGAATGTGTGCGAAAATTGCGTATGGATTTTGGATGAAGAAAAGCACCGTCATCTTGTGAAAGAAGAAACTGGCATCCTCATCGATTGCGGGGTGCCGTCAAAGATAAGTGTTACGCCGACAAGGCAGAGACAATTGATGCTTTAAAGGACAATATTCGTGAAGCCATTGATGAAATACAGCTGCACACAATCGATAATGTGCTTTAAAATTGGACCGATCGCGTAGGCTACTGCATGGCCAGCCGAGGCTGCCATTTGAATGAAATTATTTTCCATTATTAACCGGAAGGATTGTACTTTGAAATAAAAAAAGAAATATGAGAAAATATTCAGTAGTTTTTTTTAAAGCATTTTCAAAAAAAAAAAAAACTATTCAGCGGACCCTTTAGTAATTATTGTCTTTCAAAATATAACTACAAGGTAATGATAGATTTATACCTTTTGCTGACAGAAAACAATGAACTGCCAAAGCTATGAGACATAAAAACTAATCTCTGATATTAACAGTAGGTTCAGGAGAATTAGATCAAGGTGCCATAAATGGAATTCTCAGTCGAATAGATCCTGACTATATTACAATACTATGGAGTTGAAGTAGTCGAGAAAGCTCTAGGAATAACAGAAGGCATTTTGGTAAAACACATCGCCTGAGAAAAGACGTCTAATGGAATAGTAGCCAGGAAACTGATTACACCGCGAAGTAATGCCATAAAACGGCCTATCTCTTCTATCTATAACTGGGCGTTTCAGACAATTGTTTCCTTAAAATCCTGTCAAAACATGGAAGCAAACAACAATTAATAAAAACATGAAGTATAGCTTCTGGACTTACGAGGTGAATCAGTGGTAATTCCATATCCTATGTAAAGCTACATATATAGCCTGCAGTAAATATTTCGAGTCGCAGTCAATTTTGAGCTATGAAATATTGATATTGTAGATTATCTTTTAGTCGTCTTTAACAACATTCAACTTTTAACGTATTCCTTTCTGCTTTAATTCTCTTTTTTGTTTTTGCCGTATGAATATCATTTTATTTTTATTTGAAAATAAATGCCAGAAAAGCGTAAAGAAACCAAAAGACAATACAATAATTTAGTCGACACGATTTTTGAATACCCTAATGGAACACGTTTATAAACCTATGCATATAATAATAAAAATTTTTGAAACCAACCAAAAAATATAATGTAGGCACAATAAAATATTAAATATTAAAGAGACCTCTTTTAATGGAGTTCCATTTGTTGTTTTAATCCTTTCGAAATTACTAATCGAATGACAAATTTCTCTTCATACCCATTCACACCACTGGAATGGTGCAGGGTGTTTAAAAAAAATTCGAAAAAATATTCACATGAGATATACACTTTAGAAGATTTTCAACTTAAATTTTTTTTAAGAGTACAAATGTACATACATATATAGATATGTACTGTACACATGTTTGAGTGAAGGTTTTATTTGTGCAAAAACAACAACAACAACAACAGTAGCAGTAGAACCAGCAAAGCAAAGTACTGAATATAATGTAATACAAAAGCATGGAAAAAATGTACTTGCGTACGTATGTATGGACGTGTAAGTTTATTCTCAGGTACTTAACTCTTGAGTTTTATTATTCAAGTAGATTGACATACATACAAACACATACACACATTGTGCGAATTATGCGAACACACATAAAATAACATACATACAGAACTATAATGACAAATGTCACTGATACCAAAAAATATTTCTTTTTGTCAGCTTTTACAGTGAGAAACAAAATTTTCATACATCAGATGAAATGAAATTTTTGATTATAAAAGAGGGAAATTCCTTTTCAAAATAAAAAGCAATTATAGCGATATTTTTAAGAAATTTTCCTTCTTTTAAGGAAAGAAATTTTGAATTTAACTTTAACACACATGCGATTTTTTCAAGACCGATATCTCAAGTTCCAAAATTATTTGGGATATAACACTTATTGGGTTTTATTAGGTACACCTAAGACTACAATTTGTATATAGTGGGATATCTGCAGCGAGTCCCATTGTCCCACAATATGCACCATGCTACCCAGATTGCGTTAACAGAGTGAATTTTTGAAGCCCGATAACTCAAGTTCCAAACTTATTTGGGATACATCTTTTATTGGATTTAATTAGGGACACCTTAGGCTATAATTTGTGTATAGTGGCATACCTGCAGCAATTCCCATTTTCCCGCAATATGCACCATGCTACCCAAACATTCTGATACATTTTTTATCGAAGTTTTTCAATTTACAAAAGAATTGAAGAATTACCAGAGGAGCTGTTTCGCTCAGGAATATGTGGAGATGAACTATAGAAATAGAATAGGTGTTCAATTCTCTGATATCGTAAATTTAGGTGATTTCTTCCTTGACTATTTTCCGTTAACCACTTAACATTGCTCTGTTAACTTTAACATAAGCTCCCTTGAAATTTTTGGTTTTCGTCTTTGCTATGAATTTATATTGACATGTGTACATACCTAATGGACTTAACTTTCTATTAAATATATGGATCGTAATACAAATAGAGGACTCGGAGCAATTTTGTATGTTTATAAGGCCAGTAGTAGATAAACTGAGAATAACCATCTGTTTTTGAAATATCAGTAGTGAAGCCCACGCTCTCTATCGGTCAGCTTAAATACTAAGCAGATTTAATGTTATAAAGCTGTGCTGACATCGTGTCAGTAGAGTAAAGGAGATTAGACCCGGATAGCGTGACATTTGACATTCTTTTTACAGCCATCATATTACAGACTTGGCTCTGCTGTAGAACAAGACAGATAACATCTATACTAAGGCCTTTTATAAGCTATAGACACGGAAATAGCGTAATATATTATTGTGTTCCGGTTATCTAATGTCTTGAATCAAGTTATAAACAGAGGGCTAATTAAAGCATTAAAACTCCTTTCTTCGGTCGTGATTAAAGTCCGAAGTTTTTGGTGCTCACTACGTACATACATAATTAGTTACCACAATTTTTCAGTCAAAATGACGACCTAGCTTCTCATACCACTTATGATGCGTGTGTTAGTTTTATACATGAGCGGCGGGTTCTACAGATAACAGATTTTTGAGAAACTTTTCATGGCAATTTTATTTATTTTTGGCAGAAATCTGCTGAGAATCTGCTATATCTATTCTATATTTTTTCTTATTTTATTTTGTTGGAGATATCTGACATGGAGTTTGGACCATGGCCTGACTTCCAATAAGCCAATATACTACCTACTAAGCTAGGGCGACTCAATACAGCCAAAGTGGAAATGGCGAGTTATTTGGCATCATTAAATGAACAACAGCTACACTTTACTAGCAGGAAAATCGTACACTACAACGTCGTTCGCCAAAAATTACAGTCTGTGTGTATTTCCTAGCTGTGTTTAAAAGAAGATGGGTGGATTAACGTGGTGGTTGCCGTCTGTACTATGGAATTGGAAATTTTAATATTGGGAGCAGAACACAGAAAGAAATTATATTTTAGAAAAAAATAAAAAACCAACCAGATTTAGTCACAACATTAGTGGGATTCAATTAATACCATTTTAAATGTAAGATACCCGAGGTTATAATAAGATTTTCTTTTAAATTCAAATCTTCGACAATACTTCCAGCCCGCACTGTATAAGTTCATTGTGTTTGTTAGGGTTAGCCTGTTAACAAAATTTGATGGGTTTTGTTGCACAAAACGAAATAAAAAACCCACTCTCAGAATTCTTAAGAGTTTCATATATTTTGAAAAAAAAAAAGAAACAAAAAAACTCTTAACATATGGCACCATTAAAATGGCATACTGTTTAACAACTTCAATATGAATAACAGAAATTATATTTATTTTTCTAAAGTAAATTACAGATTTAAGTTTAACATACTTGCGTATTGTATACATACTAGAGCTACGCGTATACAATTGGAACATCCTAATATTGTATGTTCACGCAACTAAATGTCGATTGCCATTTGGCAGAAACATGAAGTATGTAGTATATGAAGTATGTATTCACTAGAAAGTGCAATCATCTACAAATTTACGCAACTAAGTTTTCAGGGGCCTTATGATTAAGCCTCTGTATTACATACATACGAGTATACGTATACATATGCAGTGTGTGTTAAAATACTTGGAAATTGTAAAAATGAATGCAATTTTTTCAAATACCAGGAACAAGATTAATTAATGAAACTGAAAACATAAATGATGCTTAATATTGTTTATAAAGTTTATAAATCCAAGGATCTTTATGAATTTTAAATACAATAATTAACCACTGTGCTCTTAGTTTCAAATGGGTTGCTGAAATATGATAATTTCGAAGAACGAAAGAGAGAAAAAAACGTTAAATTGTTTTCCTTACATCGCGTCGCAATAGTGTAGGAAAGTATCCGTAGTAGAAAAAAAAAATAAAATTCTTTTCTAACTTTTTAATTGTCTTTCGAGCATTTTGGGTGGTGGCATCTGAAGTGATTATAATAAAAAAGTCTCCAATTTCAATACATAGAAAAACTAGAATAGATATTTATCCATGACAAAACAAAAAAAAGTAAATGGGCAACAGAATGAGTATAGAAAAGCAGAAATTAAAGCAATTAAAACAATAGATGACCTCAATTTAAATACGGGAAAAATTAAAAAAATAATTAAAATACGTAGAATGTCAAAAAAAAAGGCTTTCAAGGCTCTTTTAAAAGAAAGCAGTTGATAAAAATACATCCTTAATGTAATACTTTCCTAAAATTCTAACAAACAGAAGACGAATTTTGTTTAAATGATGAGGCTGATTGGAGAAATTGATCTTAAAACCATAGGAATATGTAAACTAACTGCAGATAATTTTGGTATACACACAAGTTTTAAGAGAAACCACCTAAACACAAAAAAATGTCCAATATACTTTATTTGCAAATTGTTTTGCTCAAGTGGTTTGCATGTTACTGTATGCAATAATCATCATCCCTGCTGAAAAATGTTAAGGGACCTTTTTTAATATCAGTGCACAGAAGTATTTTTTTTTATCTCATGGGATTTGTAATTAAAATCAATCATCACTTGGTGATGTCTGCTCATATCCTATTTTTATGACAAAACTTTTGAGAATAATTTGGAAATTTTTGTTCTTGTATATACAAATATAATCCATCACTCTGTCGTTTATTATAAAATTCTATGAAATAATGAATAAATGGTTTGAATAAGTAAAGGGGAAAAAAGCAATACAAAAATTTATAGCTTATCAGCACCAAAAGTTGTTAACTTTTTAAATAAAGAAAATATGAAGATGTAGTAAAAAAAGATTTGTGATTATTGTATAGAATTGTATACATTATTTAAAAATGATAGTCTAGTAAGTAGTGTGTTGGCTTATTAGACGGAGAGGCCACGTTTCAAATACCAGGTCAGACATCAGCCAACAAAATGAAATATGAAGAAAAAATTCTTAGGCGACTTCCTCTCAGCTTAGATTTCTGAAAAAATTCTGAGAGTGAATAAAACTGCAATTAAAGATTCTCAAACAATTCGTGGCTTAAAGACGACTTTAAACTGTAGGCCCCCACATGTATAAAATAAACACACACTACACATTTGGTTGTAATCCTGAGTGAAGGATTATAATAATCAATTATGTACATTTGTGTGTATGTATTGTGAAGATTATGATCTGGAGATGTCACGATGCTGTAACCCTCTAATTTTTCCTGCAATTGTAATGGAGAGTATAGTGCTATTTTGCCAACAATATCAGTTATCGGCACACAACGAGCTATGTCTTCGACAACAATAAAAATAATTACGTCTAATGTGCCATCTAGCTTACGTTTCCGTTTTTGTCGAATGAAGGTTGGACAAAACTATGTATTTTTAAATAATTTCTAAATAGCACTATCAAAAAACATGTTTTTTTTATAAAATTTTATCCCACTAAAGCCACCTATACCGATTTTTATAAATTTGAATACAAACTTGCAAAACAATTTTTAGTTCCGATTATTTTTTTTTAACAATCTTACGTTAAAATAAAAGATTAATTTAGAAAATAAAAGAAATGAATTTATTTTTACTACACCTTGTATACAAGTGCTCCATGTTGTATGAGTGATATTTAATTCATACAATAATTCCATAATACTCATACCACAACAGACCTCAAAGTATGCTAGACATTCTTTCAGAACAAGCAAGCATTTCATACCGTTGGACATTCTTTCACATTTTCTCTGTTATTATATGTATGTATTTCATTTGAATGTGTGTGTGTATCCGTATATGTATTTTTATGTTTATTGATTTTATGCACGTTTCTAATGGTTTTATAACTTAATTATTGAATTTATCATCTACCAGCTACAATCTAGAAGGGAATAAGACAACATAAAATTTGTATTAGACCGGCTCCCATAATACCCTTGTTGTTGAACTTTTTTTTTATTGTAGTCTTTATGCTCGAAATCTATAAGATAATTGAAAATAATAGAAAATAGTTGCATAAGTAGTATGTGTACAGCATACGGGTTTTGAAAGTATTTAAAGTATATTCAAATAGATCTAATTTTCAACATACATATTGGAAGGCATAAAAAATTTTATGTTACGATGATGCTTAAATGATGAAAGGGAAGGTTATATTGAGGTTTTTCTTTTTTTGACTTCTTCAAATTACCAATTTAGTTAGGAGTATGTTTACGTTCAATTAATAGTAGAGATGTGCTTAAATATTTCTCCAAATCTTATCGTTTTTCCTATTTCAATGTCTAGAAAATGACTATGATGATTATCTGTACATATTAAAATTATAACTTTAAACCAATTATTCGTTTCTTACAGTCGTAAAAACATTTTCAACATTTTTATTAACAACTAAAGGAAATGTCATGCGGTTAAAAGTTAATTGAATGAAATCCACACCACAAATCTTGTTTATGGTAATATGCTGTAGAAATATCTGCTTTCATTAAATTAATTAAAATTAATTTTGTTTGCGTACTATCTGCGTTCATAAGCAATTTATTTCAATTTATTTGTCAAGCAAATTAGCAATAAAAAGTCTATGATAAACAAAAGTACATTCCACAGTAATATTCAATATGGCAACATTTTAAGGTGGTCAAAAGAAAGTCCTTTAACGCATGAATTTGAAATTAAGGGAGAATAAAAAAAATAGAAAAAGTATTATTTAACGACTACTGTTCTATGGTTTTAGAAAGACTACAGTAGGAGGTATTGATACAAGAAAAAATTTTATTGCAAATAAAATAATTTATTAAAGAAAATTTAGGTTTATGGCCTAACTTCTAAAACTTTATGCACGAGTGGCGGAACCTACAGTTTATACTCAACTTCAAAAGACAGATTTTTGTAGAAACTTTTGTGGGAAATTTATTTTTATGTACTCTCAGAGTGTTTGCTGGAAATCTATTGCCGAAAAAATATTTTTTTCGTATTTCGTTTTGTTGTAGATATCTGATCTGGAGTTTGAACTGAGGCCTCATGTTCTATCTAGACTACGGCGACTTCAATATTGCCGACTTCATCTCAGAATATACTTTAACAGATACACACAAGCCATTAGTTTCTTTTATCTAAATTTTTAATTCATTTCATTGTTTTTATTACAAAATTTTATTTTTTTTAATTTTTAATTTCTGTCATTAATTTGTTACATTACAACCCTTCAGTCTCACCACACCACTCATGTTGTATGCGGTAATTTTATACGTGAGTGGCGATACCTACAGTTTAACAACAGATTTTTGACATCAAACTTTTTCATGGCAGGTTTATTTACTTTCAGAATTTTTGACAGAAATCTGCTGAGAGGCAGTCGACGAAGAAATATTTTATTCATATTTCGTTTTGACGCCTGACCTGGTTTACGAACCTGGGCTTTACGTCTAATAAGCCAATACACTATCTACCAGAGGTCAGCAATAAGCATTCAAGACTATGAGTAGATTCGAGTCATACTTATAATTTCAGATACTTATACGCATTGGTACTTATTTTCATATCAGACTCAGACCACATATTTAAAGTTTGAAATACTCATCATATTCATATTTAATAATACACATGATGTTGTTGATTTCGACTATCCTTGACTCGAGTACGAACACCATAATACTCGCTAAAAGATTTTGTGCTTGCTTTCATTGCTGTCTTTGTCTTTTCTTTTTTCTTCTTTTCTAAATGCAACAACAACTACGACTGCAAACTTTGATGAACGATTCGAGTCACTTGAATCATTTAGAAGTACATATTCGTAAGTACTTTTCTAAATCTATGAATCTGAATGGGTAGGCGTTTGAAATCAAACATATTTCGAATGTTGTGAGTTTGATGTCAACGTTGTATTCATACTCACTGCATTGTACTGAGTAGGAATTAGTCAGAGTAGTTGAATTTCAATACTATTGAATTACTCATACTCAAAACTGTATGAGTACTGTATGGGTAGCGAAAAGACGATTCATTACTAATCTTTGCTATCTACTAGACTACGGTGACTCCCATGTTGAATATGCTTGTGATTAAAAAAATCCTCAACATTTTGCACAGAAACCAAATTAAATATCATCAAACACACGCACTTCATTATCCAGTAGTATCATATTCATATGGGACATCATAGGGGGCGAATATGTGTTTTTGTAGTTTAGAATAACAACCAAAATCTCATTGTCGATTTTAGAATTTCATATTATGCTCATACTCTTGCCAATTTTGCTTGCCTTTTAGCTGATTTATATACGCTATATGTATGTGGTAGAAATGCAAAATAATCCTCTTTTTTCGTTAGCATTAGGATTTGAAAAGACTCGAATTTTATCCCAAAAACATATCACGAAATACATCCTCCAATTCAATTGCCAAATGCGAAAATTAATTAAAAAATGAAATTCTTTCAAATGGAAAATGTTGGATTTGATGTATTTGAATGAATTTTTATTTCCAATCGTAAATTATTTTAACTAAACAACATGCTTTTCATAGTTTTACTTCGTTAATGTCTATAAAAGTTTGGATTTTATTTGATTATCTTTCTCTTCGGCCTTTGATGAGCTAAAATTTTTGTCAATATTTCAAAGGCAATATCAATATTATCAAAAATCCGGAGGACAATTTTCTTTTTTCTTTTATTGTCTTTTGTGTTGGAAAAAGTTAAAGCAATCAATAACGACAGTTGTATAGTTTGTGATTGCACAAGCATAGCATTTTTGCTGCCAACTTTATAATGTTTTTTTCTATTTTAGTCAAAAAGTAAAAGAAAAAAAAAACTTTTTTCCCCCCTAAAGTAGTGAACTGTGTACACAAATCAAAAAGAGTCATTAAATCAATAAGAAAAATATACAAACAAGAACAACAACAGTATAGGACAGAACAGAAGAGGAAGTAGTAACTGGATCTTCTTGATGTTTACATATTGCAACACCTTTAGTTTTGTTTTAAGAGGATTTTCAACATCAAAAGGCAAATAAGAAAGAAAAACTTTAAAAAGGCTAAGACAAAAGGCACAAAAAGAAAAAAAAACGTGAAAATATAAAGGAAGACAAAGACATCAAAGCAGAAAATCTAGTAACGACAACTAAAGCTAATCGTTTGTAACATGCCACACACACAAACTATTCCCTAATAGTGTAACAAACATATTTAAATACCGCTTGTAATAACTCATTAGCATATAGTGCGTTATATAAATAAGGCAACAATTACAAATTTCTACTAAACTTCGCTGTAATTTCGAGAGAATCTATGTTCCATGTTTATCAGGCAAGAACAGAGGAAGTTATTTACTTACTAAAGAGGAATCTTTAAATGCTTCCAGTCTTTATTGTATAATTTCGGCAGCTATTTCATATTACCATCACGTGAGAAAACCATTCCTTCTAATTGCTCGTATTGAATATCCAATGCGGCATGTGCTGTGTGGCACACAAATATCTTTGGTGTCCAGATCATCTAAATAAGGCTAAAAGAAGTTGGTAATCAGTGAGTAGTAAGGCAATGATGGTCTCGCCAAAGTTGTTCTCAAAGAAATATGAAACCAAACAGTGACATCTAATGAGAATTGGTATCCGTTTACGTATCCGTTTATCCAGAAATAGGCCTACTCGATGAAGATGATTTTTCGATGAAAATTACGGTAAAAACAGGCGTTGTCTGAACAGGTGGCCATGCTTCCCATTCTGATACGAACTTTACGTGATACCTGTTTGTTCATTCACTTCAAATCTTTAAAAATTTTTCCAAATGGAAAACATATTCATAATGGCAATTAAATGCTTCTCATGCCAACAAGCAAGAAAAGCATTGTCATCAGCAAAGTAGATATTTGTATGTGATTATTAATACGATGTTTTAAGTATACAATAATTGCATTATAGGCGCCAGTGTACTGCTCTGTGACACAGCGGCAGCAATCGGCTATGAACTGTTTACAATACATAATACCAGGTATTAATGATAAACTTGCGATCGATAATAGAATTTTCCAACAACTTGGCAATATTAAATGGAAAACTTGGTTTTGCCTTCGAAACGCCTATAAAATTGGAGACCCATTACTTCTTCTCTTCGAGTAATTTGTTCCAATCTAAAGCAAATCCAATTTTAATGCAAATTGATGGAATGGAATATATCTGCTTTCATTCAATATTGTGACAAGTAGCATTATAAACTTATAGAACTATGACCTTTCTCTCTTGAGGACAATATTCAAAATGGCATCATAGTGCTGATTTCATCAACTCCATGGGCTTTCTTCATATTAAGTAGAGTAAAAGTTCTCTCTCGAAAATTAAATCTTAGTGGAACATGCAGACACAGATGCATACAATAGCAGTTGTGCTTTAACTGAGTCTGCTACAGTTTTGCATTAGGCAACCTACAGATTACCTTTCGCAGCATCACTTCCTGCTTAAAACCACCGAAGGAATTTATCAAAGGAGGGTGTGTGTGACACAATAAATAGTATCAAGCCATTCATACATTTACTATCAATGTAATATACAAATAAAAATATACATTATAATTTAAACAGATAATTGACATCTGTATACCTATCAGAGATCAGCAATAAGTATTCAAAACGATGAATAGATTCGAGTCATACTTATAATTTCTGATACTTACACGCATTCATACTTATTTTAATATGTTAATCATACTACTAGTACTCAAAATTGGAAGTACTCGTCGTATTCATACTTTACAATACGCATGATGTTATTGTCTTCGACTCGTCTCTACTTGACATTTACACGAAGCACAAAATAACTATGATTCGCGTACCAACACTGTGATTCTTACTAGAAGATTGTGTGTATGCTTTGCTTGTTGTATTTGTCTTTCCTTTCTTCTTTGTTTGTATATGCAATAACAACAAAGGCTGTAAATTTTAATGAATGATTCGAGCCACTCGAATCAATTATAAGTCTTATAAGTATTTTTCTAAATTTATGAATCAGAATGAGTAGGCGTTTGAATCAAACATATTTCGAATGTTGTGAGTTTAATGTCAACGTTATACTCATACCCTTTGCTATTTCAATTTGAATTTCAATTCTGATTCACTCATACTGAAAATTGCATAAGTGTTTATGAGTAGCGGAAAAACGATTCATTGCTGATCTCTGGTACCTATTCAAATATCTTGTAGTGTAACACACTGACGACATTTAAAACAGTAAATATTTGAATAAAAAATTGTTTTACTTCAGCTTTAATGTTTGTCAAAACAAACAAACAACAACAAAAGCAATAAAAAACAAAAGCAGTTAACGAAACTCTCTTCTCTAAACGTCATATTCACCACAATTAAAAATCACACACAGAGAGAAAGAGAGCAGAGAGTAAACAATTTGATATTCACCTTCATAAGTAACGGTTACAGGCAAACGAAAGCTTTAAAGTCTCCGTTAAATATGCAATACTATTCAGTTTACAATAAGAACCGCTGAAGTACAATACACAATAAGAATATTGAAGGAGCAAAGACCGGATATACGCGTGTTTTATTTTCTATGTATACATATACACAAATACAACTATTATTACATATACATATGTATGTATGTATGTGTGTAGTATGTAATAAATAACAAAAAAAAACTTAAAATCAACAAGAATAATCACATCTACATACTAAACGCGCATAAAATAATTTTTTTTTGTATTATAACAACAACAACTACTGAAAATAATGGAAAAATAGATGAAAGAAAGAAATTTGAGAAATTGTCCCAAATATTTGTAAATTAAAATTAAACAACAAGTTACAAAGAAAAACAAAAAACAAATGAAATAGAAAAGAAACGAAACAAAAAAATCGAGGCAAATAAACAAACAAGCAAACGAATAAAAGGAATTCAATTAATGAATTAGTGAACGTAGTAAGTGTTCGAAGTAAATCGAAATTACTGTCATTCGGTGACATACAATACGGAACGAATATTAAAGTGAAAACAAAACTGGTTATACAATACATACACACACACACAGGCACTGCTGCTAAACATATAGTACATATACATACATTTTTAATATAATCTCACTCATACTAGTAAACATTTATACAACTTTATATATACACACCCACTTTAATGATTTCTCTTACAAACTAATGAATAGTAGTTGTAAAAACCGAAACAACAACAACAACATCAAATATAACAATAACAACAAATATACCAACAACAAACTAATAAAAAAAGGAACTGATGCCAGAACTGTAAGTGTGATTTTTGTTGTTCTTTTAGTTCTTTTAGATTTTTTTCTGTTTTTCTATTAAATTTCTTTGAATTTAAAAGTTTTCAACGTAATATTGTCAGCAGAATAAAAAAAAATCAAATTCCATTTACTGGCCAACATGAATTTGTTTTCTAATTTAATTTTATTTCTTTTTTTTAGTTTTTTTTTCCATTTACTTTTCCTTGTGCTGAAAGAGCTAACAAGACACACAGTATTACGTATGTACGTTTGGCATGAGTAATAAATATAACAGTGAGGCGTTAGGTGTGAAGAATGTAAACAATTTAAATTTTTTATAGAAAGTATATTCGTAGCAGAAGGAGAGGAGAGAGAGAGAGAAAACAAAAAAAAAAATGTATTTACTCTATTAGGTTGTTTGTAATTTTTAATAAATTTCATTGGCAATTGATTTGAATGTGGACTGATTTTAAATGATTTGTCATATTAACTTTAATAATTCTTAGGGCAAATAAAAAACCTACATTTTTAAAACCGCGCACCTGGTGCTATCTACTTATTGACTTCAGTGGTCATTACATCACCTTAGTTAGGATTATAACCCCAGCTTCGCACACGTCCCTTGTTCTGTGTGCGTCAATTTCTTGTCAATTGCCAGAAAACTTCTGGGCAGAGTGTCTTCAAAAGAGTTTTCATGTTTTTTTTTTTTTCAAAACGTCGGAGTTGAGGTTTGAAGTTGGAACTAACCATCCAATAGATTACGGCAATCACTATTCCTTAAGAATCAAATCTTTATTACTATTTTCTTCTTATCTCTATACTTAGTTTTATTAGTTCAATTAATCGGTTTTTGCCACCACTGTACGTGAGTGATCTATTATAGAAAGGCGTCCTGTCTTTGTTTAGAAACAATGCCCTCTTGTTTCGTGTATTGTATTTAATCTATGATTGTATGCTACTATTCCTCTAGTCCACTGTTTGACCTTAGTATTGTTGTCGTTTGTAAAGCCTCATGATAGAGCCCTTTGAACAAAACAAAATATCCACAAAATATTCCTTTTAGCAATTTCTTCTCAACAATCTTCTGGCAACAACTTTCGAGAGCAAATAAGAATGTATGAAAAGTTACTAATACTGACACTTACTTATGTTCGGTTCCCTAGGCTCTAAGTGGAAGTTATTATACATTTTCCTAATGTTGTTCCAAATTACATGGGAGACTGGTCTGGATATTCAGCACTAAACTTAAGAATAAGTTAGACCGTATAATTTTATTCGTAGGATTTGTTCTTAAGATATCTCTCCGTCTTTCAGACTACTGTAGTGTAATAGAGATCATGGTAAAGGCTATAAATTATGCTACGGAAATAAGAAAGGGCAGCTACATTGTGATAGAAAAAAGATTTGATACTACCTTCCTTAAATATTCGCGAACAAGATAGTAAATGCCGTAATGCATCGAAAAATTCTTATTTTGTCCTGGAGAAAAATATTTAAATTTATAATAAAAATATCGATCGTAAGCTTTCATCAAATATTAATTGTATACATACATAATTGGTCAGTCTGGATTAATGACCTAGTTTCTCGCACCACATATGTTGTGTGTGATAATTTTATACAATTAAAGTCGGCTTAGAACGACAGATTTTTTGAGAAACTTTTCGTGGCAGGTTTTTGTTTTTTTACTCTCTGAGTTTTTGCTAGAAATCTGCTGAGAGGAATTGTATTTTGTTTTGATGTCTGGCCTGGGGCTCGAACCCTGGCTTTACGTTTAATAAGCCAACACACTACCTACTAGACTACGGCAAACAACAAGTTCTTTTTACAAAGATAAGTTTTTTCATTTTATTTTTACTTATTTTATACGTCAATACAGCACTGGCAACTCCTATCAAGTTTGATTTTTGTCTTATTTATGCCTAATTGGGTTCCATAGAATTTACATACCATAAAGACAATTAATGTCCTATCCCCATGGCATATAATTTCATCTGGACACCCTTTTATCTTATAATAGAACGTCTAAGCTATGGTGAAATTGATTATAATTTATCTGAACCTTTGACTGGTCCTTTGACATGATCATCTCTAATTTATTTGTTGTTGTTTGTTTAATGCCTGTACTGTGTTCTGCCTTTTTTTTTGCAAAATATTAAATTCTTTGAATTTATTAATCCTTTATTCCAACTCTCTGATTAAATAGAATAAATTTCTCTTTTTTTTTCTTTGGAAATTTTTATTTGATTATTATAATTAAGTTCTGCAAATAAATGGCATCGTGGTGTTTGACAGACTGTACGATTTTTTCTGGTTTTTTAATTTGATTTATTTTGTCCAAAGGCTATGAGTGCTTTTCTCTTTGCGGTGTAAAGGAAAATATGTCAAAATTTATCTTTTCAATGTAATTAAATTAATATGATTTTCAATTTTATTTCATCAATTCTAGGAAACTTTTCATCAATTGATGTAAAGATACAAATTAAATTAATTTTATTTTATTATACTTTATTTGATATTTTAAAAGAAGAAAAAAAACTGGAAAAAAGATTTTTTAAATTTGTCTTCTTCTTTCTTTCTTTTTATTTTGGTTTGCCAAACACATCCTTATTTTCTACTCTTTTGTGCTTAAAACTTTTCTAAACAATTGCCACTCAAGTTTATTTTCCATGACTTCCTTTAAAGTGTAGAAGAAGAAAACTTTCGATTTTGATTTAAAGTAGAGTTATCGTAGAATTGTCAAAAACTTTTCGCAGGACAATATGCCAACTGTGGTCCATATGATCATAAAATTATAAGAAAATAAATTGAAATTGTATTGCTGGTATAAACAAATTGCCTCAGCGAATGTACATACATTGTATCAGCATTATTAAGTTAGCAAGGTGGCCAGGTGTCTTTATTATTAAAGAAAGAGGAAATAAGTTTTAAAATTATTAGAATTTGGAAATTAAAAATATATCCACAGATGAACGTTGTTTATTTAATGAAAATCAAAAAGAATTTGGGACGTAATACAGGCATTCTGTTTTCGGTCTGATTGGTTGTCTGATACTAGCCCCTAGGACAGCCTTGCTAAGAGGGCATGTAAAAGAGCTTGGGACATCTTCAACAGCAGTAGAACAACTGGTCATGATGAAGATTTAAGCCTAGTGTGCTTGGTTATTCGAAAAGGTCTCCGTTTTTTGACGGCGTTATCGGTCAATGTTTCATTAGGCTGACATGGGCAGGCCATCATTGTAAACGACGAATATTATAGGTCGATGATTACCAACATTCCTGGTTTCAACAGGCCATTGCTCGATATTTTGGAAAAGCAATCTGTGGGCAATATCATCACACCTGGAGATGATATCAACTGTGTAGTAAGATTGCGAAATTTGAGCCCGTCCGACTTCATATTGTGGAATTTCCTTAAGTCACAGGTGTATTCGAATAAGGAGCATTTAATTTTCTTTATGATGAATGTAAAATCTCTTCTTATAGAGAGGTGAACTGTTTCCTAGTACATACATGCATAATTGGCCATTACAACCCTTCAGTCAGGATTACGACCTAGCTTCTCACACCACTTATGTTGTGTGCGTTAATTTTATACATACGTGGCGGGACCTACAGTTTAAAGTCGACTCCGAACGACAGATTTTTTGAGAAGCTTTTCATGGCAATTTTTACTCTCAGAGTCTTTGCCAGAAATCTGCTGAGAGGAAGTCGCCGAAGAAATATTTTTCGTTTTGATGTCTGACCTGGGATTCGAACCCGGGCCTTTTGTCTAATAAGCCAACACACTACCCACTAGACCACGGCGAACTGTTTCCTAGTGACCTTACGAAAGTCCTGTTTCTTAATGCCTAACTGCCTTCCATAGAGCTTTCTTGTCGCAAAGCCAATTTATGTCCTACCCCTTGACATAATTTGATTATTTTGATCTGGACACTCTTTCATCATATCCTTGGACTACTTTTCTGAATCTAATTTGATAGCGATAAATATTTCACAATCTCATGATCATCTCTTGGCATTCGGTTCTAAACTTGAGAATTGAGGTAAATAAAAATATCTCTCCTCATACTACTACTATTGTGGTAGGTAAAAGTCACAAATAAAATAACACCGAAGCATTTGTCTGATTTGTTTCGTTCGTATTCGTTGTCACTCGTTTATTCGATATCCGCAGTAGTATCGCAGTGTTGACCACAAGGCGAACTGTTACGGAATATGCATACACATACGATACTTGTTACTTCAGTTAGACTGTCTATTAGGCAAATGTCGTGCCCATAAGTTTTTTATGCTGTGCATCGAAGACAAACCACTCAATGATTGTAGTGTAATGGCTAGGTACATGGAGGGATATCGCTTACATGCTAATGACTTTTGTAGGCGCTGTAAATTAATCGAAGAGTGAAGAGAATATTGATCACTTTGTTTGCCAATGCCCGTTTCTAGCTCGACATTGTGTTCGCTTATTTGACTTATCCTTTCATACTTGATATTAAATTAATATCAAGATTTATTAATATTTCTTGTTGGTTTTCCGCTTTTTTCTAAGCCAGTCATGTTTTAATGCTAAATCCAACGGATAAATCTTACGGATAATTAAAGCAGCATCTCGGTAATTAAAACAACACGGATTTACACAGAGTTTGCGATTAACCAATAGTAAAAACTGGGATTAGAAAAAAAATCTGAACGATTTTTGAATAAGCTCGTAATAGTTTGCGCTTTCTCGGTCGCGTCTCTCCTTTTTATATGAAAAATATTTACGCTTACAAATACATTAAGTTCGGTTAACTAACCTTTTGATAGTTTATGGTGGTAATCAGCCTCTTGTTAAATAAAATATACGCAGTAAATTATAAAAAATTTAATATGAGTAATAGAATGGACTTTGAAAGTCTTAAAAGCTGATGTGTTTTTATACAATAAAAATTTTTTAAAATTCGATTTGGAAATAGTTTCCGTTAAAGTAGTTCAACAAATTATATTTCGTTCAAATGTTTTCATTCCAGTATAGGTAACTCTGTTGCAAACTGCACTTCTAACATTAATCTGGAAATTCTTTCAATTTGCAAAGCCGCCTGCACTCAAAACCTAATTCTTTGATTTACTTTCAGAATTTGCCAAGAGAACAAAGTGAAAAGTATTTGATTTTGTTTTCTTACTTAACAATAAGTATTGAACAATATTATTGTACAAATGGTTGGAAAAAGTAGGCTTTTTTTCCGTGTAGTTTTGTTAGTTATAACGTACAATATATTTTAACTCAGTTGTCAAAGAGTAAGCAACAGAATATTGTGTATTAAAAGTGATTATTTCTTGAAAAACGATTTGTTTTAACAATAATGCAATTTATAGCACATAAAAATTCATTCATTCGTTAGCATCCTTTTGGTGAAATAAAGAATTTTATTTCAGCTTTAAAAATAGCAACAACTTGTGTATTTTATTTCGAACATGATTCGACATCAACTCGGTTGTGTCAGTATGCTGTTGTGGTAAAGCCACGCTTAAGCAATATCATGTGTTAAAAACAATCTTCATTGCGTTTTTGCATTGGATGCTAATTTTTTTTCATTCAGGTAATATTAATAACAGGCGATTTTGGAGCGTAAAATAATGACAATATTCGATTACCGCGCCTTCTTAATCAAACACTCATAGGAGTGCATCATTGATTTTAATTTTTCATTTGAATATAGGAAAGAAATTCAAATACGAAATGCCGAAATGGAAACTACCCACTTACCTACTTATTGTGGTAAACTGACTGTTAGGATTACTTCATCTTGTACTTCTTGTTCAATTTTATTGAGTACTCATTGAGGCTCTGAATATTTCTTTATGTATACCAACAACTGTTCTTAAGGTCCATCTGTGTACCATGGAACAGTCACTTTCTCAAAAGTACACATAGTAACCAAATTATTCGTTTCACTTTAGTTATACTCATAGCGAAGCATTCCCAAAATAATAAAAGTAACCGGTACGTCTAGAAGATGGTTAAGGGAGATGCTGTTAGCCTTTCGATTTGTCAGGTGATGACGATCCCATTAACTTCGACACAGTCTTAGTGGATTTGAACCATGAAAAACGGGTTTAAATATAACAGAGCCTATGGCGTCATTATAGAACAGGTTCTAATTGCCACAATTATGTCAACAAAATTCCTCTTAAGCTATTTACAAGAATATATTTACGAAACGTTTTACTACTTTCTGAGTTTCTAAAAATATTAGTATTAGTATTCGAGTAAGAAACTTCGATGTTTTACGAATGTTGCAAAAAATTGTACTAAATGCATAGAAATGTTAAAATCTGGCAAATGTGCTGTCAGGGCTACAATTTTGGCTGGTTATCCTTGTGTAAGAGAGAGTTCAGTTATCTCCTGAAAAAAGTAGTGAAAAAGTAGCGCGGTGGTGGCTAAGAGGCTAATTATCATCCTACTAACTTCTTAATTGGTTTATCATGTGCATGATACCTGTTTAAACCACATCACAAGCAAGTTAATTTCAGCCATTTTGGAATCCTATCGTACCATGTTCTATAGATTCCATCGTTTTTAAAAGAATACGGTACAATGATACCATGCAAAATGGTGTATATTTCTCTGGCTTATCGTTCCATAGAATTCGGCAAATTTTTTTACTTGGCCAGTAATAAGCCTCATTGCTGAAGATTACTTTTTGGGTTAAAGCAACATATATTCGTCACTGCCTCATAAATTTTGGTATGAAAATTCAATGATTTTAAAGCATTATTAGTTAGTTAGCCATTTCATAGTGAAATTGCAAACATTGCTAGACAAATGAACCTTGCCACAGGAATCTCTATTTTTGTACTGGAAGAATTTACTCCAAATAACCAAACATCAACAAAGTCACTCATTACAATGGGGGTGGGTATATTAGTGGGTAATAACATAACTTTAGTGTTAATCTTCTCCAATTTCCCTCCCATCGTACTTACCCACGTAACTAAATATATGTGGAGGGAAAATTACAAGTGCTACTGCTATTTGCTATTACAGTAGTCGCTCACAAATTAGAACCGTTTTGTTTTTGAGGCAATTTTAATTTCTGAACTATTTTAATTTCTGGACATGTTTTTTTTTGTACACGCGTATCAAATTTCATAAATAAACTACTCATTAAATAAATAAATGCGACAAAAAATAACTATCAAATATGAAAAAATTATACAATTTGGTGATTCCCCTTTTTAGTTTTGCAGAATAAAAAGAATTTGGGGATTTCTTGTGTTAAAATAGCAAAAAGCCCAGAAATTAGAATTTAAAATTCGAATTTTAATGTATTGCAAGCACTGATTCTAATTTCTGGAATTTCTAATTACTGGAGGTTCTAATTTGTGAGCTTCCACTGTTTCTTTTTTTACATTCTCCTCTTTCAAGGCATATCTTCTAACATACAACTTGTTGTTGTATCTTCTAATGTTTAATTTTCATTCATCAAGTGTCTGACTGTCATAAAAATGAAAGAAAAATTAATGGCGCTAAAGTTGAAAGTAAATGACGCAATTAATGGAAAATATTTATTATAACAGTTAATAAATACAAGAGTTTTTATTTGAAAAGACTTCTTAACAGTTTCTATTTGCCAAGTCATTTGTTTTGACATTTCAATAGCACAACATGAATTATATCTTCAGTAATTGTATAATTGCTTTCAATTTTTATTTTTATTTTTTTTTATTAAATTTAAAGATATTTTATTAAATAGGAAATATGAATTCATTTTGATATTCTTTTGGGTCTAATTAATTGCAACTATTTGCTCTCTTCATTAATCATAAAATTGTTTATTATTTTTGTTTGCGTATTACATTTATTGTTTTAATAAAAATTCCATTAATTATTAAATATTGTGTTTCACACATGGCATATGTGTGTACGTATGTATGCATGTTTTTTATTCAAGTGCTTATGTATTTAAATACTAGGTAAGCGAGTAAGTGATATGTAATTTATTTAATACACCTGGTTATTGCCTGTATCCATTTTAATTACTCATGTTAACGTTGTGATAATCTAATCTAATCTAATTTATTTAATTTTATTTTTATTTTCATTTTTTTTTGAGTTATTTATACGTTATTTTAATTAATTATATAACAATGACGTTTACAGCGTACAAAAAAGTATCGCCAATTGACCTAAATTTCCATGTAACTGAACCATTGCCAAGTACTTTTTGGAATAGACATATACAATGTAAACTATGTACATAATTTATTATACATACGAGACCATACATATGTATAGGTACTTATATTGTAAATATTGTAGAAAAATGAAAATTGTGTTGGCCAACCAATTATTGTATATGTATGGCCACTTAATGCATTACTCTTACCGTCATTGCTTTAATAAATTATGTTACATAAAAGATGTCATGTAAGGTAAAAATGTAAATACGTACTTTCGAAGAAGACAAAATATAATTTTCATCCGATAATTAATGAAATATTATAGTCACAGGACATAGCTATATGTCAGTTAGGCTGCCATTACATGGTTAAATCGAAAATAGTATTTTCTATTGCCTGGGGAAACTGGATCAGCTAGGTTGAGGCAGTAAGTTTACCTTCTGACGGATGCCCGTTCATGTGGGAAATCTCGGTAATTAGGCAAGAGACAAGCTTACGAGGAGCGGAACTTTTGGTAGGACCAGTATTCTTTTGCGGAGTGAGGGACGGATTTTTGTAAGGCTATGCTCAATGAAAGTCGTCGTGGTCTAGTGGGTAATGTGTCGGCTTATTAGACATGAGGCCAAGGTTAAAACCCCAGATCAAACATCTCAAACAAAACAAAATCAAAAAAAAGAATCTCAGCAGATTTCCGGAAAAACTCTGAAATTGTCATGAAAGAATTTCTTAGAAAATCTGTCGTTCAGAGACGAATTTAAACTGTAGGCTCTACAACTCGTGTTTAAAATTACACCTTCAGCATGGTAGAAGAAGCTAGGTTGTAATTCTGACTGGAAAGTTCTAATGGCCTATTATGTATATATTAGAGATGCCAATCGGGCAATCCCGAATCCCGAAATCCCGGGAATGTGAATGTTTTATGGATATGTATTTTGACTTTTGTATTTGTTAACGAAATATTTTTATTATTAAGAGAAAATTGCGATTTTTCCCGTGATTTTTCGGGATTTTTGGATCCCGAATTAACCCGAAAAATCCCGGGATTTTAAAAATCGATCCCGTTTGGCATCCCTAGTTATGTATGTATGATTAACGAAAAGTAATATAAAGAGAGCCAAGACTCTTCTGAAACTAATTGGGTTTGAGGCAATCGAAACGTTAATTGGGTAATAAGAGAAGATTTGAGCCTTGCAACAGGCTATCAAGAAATAGCATGTCCCGTCTTTTGATAGGACACTATTGACTCTGAGTAGATTTGTTCAAAATGCGGATTGTCTAGAGCAAAAGATTTAGATTCTGTGGCAATGAGATTAAATTATTGGAGCACTTGGAAACTGTGAATCATTAATGCATTCCAGCGAAGTAGGGAATTGGTATTTTTGACACCGAACAGCTTATTGAGGTTTGTTAATACAATAAGCTTGGAGATTTAAAGAGATACCCTATAAAGTATAAGGGCGGTTGTATAGATCGTATGTTCACAGTACTAAGGCATAACTTCAATAAAAATTGTCAAGTCATGGGAGTGAGTAAGAGCAATATTATACAATAAAAACTGTGAATAAGATTCCCTGGTTTTTGTTATGCCATCCCCTCCTAGTCATGCAAAGCTTTGTGTTGGAACTAAGAAAATAGGTTGTCAGAGCGGAAAGAGAGAGTAGTATTTATGAATGTTAAATTCAAATACATTCATATACGTAACATACATTCATCATTGGTGATTGCAATCCCTTTGTGATAGGAAAAAATTGTGCATGAAGTATGTTTCATTTTCTCTGTAATACATTATGTGTACCACAAGGGGATGGGATCTATGAGAAAGGATCTACATAAGGAATATGATGTTCGCAAACAATTCTCAATAAAAGAACTTATCTGTGAAGGCACTACTTCTTGTAAGAACCTTCAAAACACAAGTATCACTGAAAAAAAAAAGAGTTAAAAAGGAAAAATTTTACGCTTACCAAATCGTTTTATATTTAAAATATAATTAATAGTAGGTAGGTGTTAATAATTAATTAATATTTTCTTATATGGCATATACTTAAACTGGATGTAATTTGTTTGGCATGAATTGTATAACAATTATTGTAAAGCACAACGTTGTTAACCCAACAGTTCCATGACATGTTATAACACCCCCTTTTTTAAAAATAATTCGAAGTGAAGTGAAATGAAATAATAATAGAAATATAATTGGCACACGAACAAAGGAAGAAGGGAAACAAAAAATAATTTTCTTTCCATAATAAAAATTACATCCTTTTCAGTTGCAGATAAAAGTGTGAATTGTATACCCTTAGGATATAATGACCAATTTTTGTAATTCATAATCAGAGGTTACAGCACAAAAATAAAAACAAATATCAGAATAAAAATTAAATAATAAAGGAAACTTTTTTTTTTTAAATTAAAAAGAATATTTATAAATACGTCTCTATAGATAGAATACAAATAAAAAGCAAAAAATATGAAATGTCCTTGAACATTATTGCTTTAATAATAAATAATTCGCATTCATATTTCATAATTCATATAAAACAATAGAAAAAGAAAAAACTAGATGATTGGTAATCAATAGATATTAAATATGGTAATAGGAATAACGAAAAAGTAAAAGTAAAAACATTATACACTCCACTCATTCGTTTGCGTATTTTTTACCTTCATATTGCCATTGGCAATGCAACCAACACCGAGTAGTTTTATATCCTTTAACGCATACATCTATCTTTACCTATGTATGTACCTACAAACAACTTATAGTTTTAACCAACTTATTGTTTAGACTTTTTTTCATAACTGAATATAAGAACAGGGTCTACCAGTTTCGAGTTTACTATTATATCTTTTGGCAAATGTATATTCAAGGCAATGCATAATTTACTAGAATAAAAAATAAAAATTATACTAGAAAAAAAGGTTCAAAAACAATTCAAATTCATTGCCATTTTGCAGGGAAACCACAATTCACAGAATTTAATTTTATCTTAACATACATAAATACATAATTGGTTATTACAGCCCTTAAGTCAGGGGTACAACCTAGTTTCGCACACCACTCATGTTGTGTGTATTAATTTTATACATTACTGGCAGTACCTACATGAAATCGCCGTAACTACATTTCAAAGTAGACTCCGAGCAATGGATTTTTCTGAGAAACTTTGCATGGCAATTAGATTTACTCTCAGATTTTTGCCAGAAATCTGCTGAGAGAAAGTCGCCGAATATATACTTTTTCTGAATTCGTTTTGTTGAAGATGTCTGATCTGGGTTTTGAACCGTGGCTTTAGGTCTAATAAGCTAACACACTACCTACTAGACTACGGTGACTTTCTTTACGTTGTCATAATCGCACAACTAAGACTGAACTAAGAAAATTAAATAAACTAAATTATTACATGCCATAAACTTGGCTAATTCAACCAAAGCTGAGAAAGTGGGCGGAGAAGTCACATCGACTATTATGGCATAACACAGCACAGATGTTCTGTAGCGATGATGGTCGAAAAATCATGAGTATTTTAAAATTTAATATGGGCGATCTGAGCACACTAATGAGTCGCACACTTTGGCTTACGTGTACATATCTACTGTGTTGTAGTATTGGAAAATGACATCGAAGCGATGTAGCATATTTTGTGTCAATGCCTAGCTATTGTAAGTTTAAGATTTCAAGCTTTCAGGTTAAATCGAAGATAGTATTTGATTGTCTAGGGAAGCTCAATCAGCTAGGTGGTGACAATAAGGTTAGCCTCTGAGGGATTCTCGATTCTCATGTGCAAAATCTCAGTAATGAGAAAACAGACGAGCTTGCTTGGGGCCAGAACCCTTCTGTAGAGTGCGGCGGGGGGTCTGATGTTTGTAATGCTATGCTCAATGAAACTACCATACGATGAAGTATGAGTCATGCATTAGGCTATCAAGAAATAACCTGAGATTATAAACCTGTCTTTTGACAAGGCACTATGGATTCAATGTACATTTGTTCAGAATGGTAAACGCAAACAAATCTACATGGCGGCTTAGGTGTATGCAGTAGTCATGACAGCCTTGCTTGGTCCACCTGTCTAGGTGTCGATCGCTTAAGTGAAAATTCGCAAATTGAAATTTGTCAATTTATCAATGCAATACAATTGAACATAAGAAATTTCAAAAGTTTTAACTGAAATAATTATGACGTACGGTGAATCGGACATGAGTTTGAAGGAAAGCATTTTTAAATTTCATGCAGCATGCCCCAGAATGTCTGTACGAAAGAATAAATAGTTGAATCAGTAACTACTTATCACTATTCTTTATTAAAAAGTGGTACTACTTAGCCTATTATTGTAATCTTACTTGTTGATGTTATTCTTTTCAGATAGGCAGAAGTCGAAGTCTTATTGATTCAATAATTTGGGGAACATTAAAACCCTACATCTTTAAAAATTCGAAAAACATAATGGGAAATCTCGAATTCGAGCACATTAAGGCTGCGTTTCAAAATCTTAGCTGCTTTGTGTTTGAACAAAGTATAGTGTTTCATAATCACGCTGTACAAAATGTATACAATGTATTCTATTTAAAAACGTCATTAAAGTGTATTTTAACCACAGTCAAAAATCAATCAGCATCGGATTTATAGCTGATGCATTATTTGGTTACTTTGCATAGTTTCGATACAATAGTAGAACTGCATATAAACTTTGTATGAAATGAATCAAATCACAAAGAATAATAAACAATCACTAGCTGTAATTGGCTGAAAACTATTTTCTTTGAGATATGTTACAATTGTGCTAAAATGATACCCATAATTTGATCAAAAGATACACGCATGGGACATATGCCAGTTATCATGTATAATTTATAAAACTTAGACTCCCTCAAATTTGCATTTCGAAAGTAAATTTGAATTTGAAATACCTCTTCATATTTGAATATGACTAGCAGAGTAGTATGTTTTTCTCTTTTGTCCTTTTATAGTTGGGTTATAACCTTGTTTGTTGTTAAGGATAAAACAACTGAATGTTTTGTTGTTTTGTTTTATTTTATTTTTACTTTTTACGTTTTTTTACTAGCGTTTTTACGCAACATTGTTTTTGTTTACTAAAGCCAATCATTTACAACTTAACCCAGTATGTACCTGGTAATTTTTCAATAAAAGAAAAATGCAAATTTTATAACAACTGAAACAGACACACATGCATATAAGCATGTACATACTATGAGTGCGAACTAAATTTATTGAGTTAGGAAATGTTATTCATAAAATGTATGTAAAAATAAATACATATTGAATACATTCTTATTAATAATCGATTATTATTTTTTTTTTACTATATAACAAAATGCAATGTTAACGCTTTAATGCTTTAGAAATAAAGTATTCGTAACACGGAATTGAAATAAATTTTTACAAAAAGTATTTAAGAAATATTGTTAAGATAGAAATCTATGAAAAATTAGATTCAAAGGAGGCAATTACAGTGCTTAACACTATTTCTACCAAAGGTGTCAAAAGACACCTTTTAAAATGTGAACTTGAAATTTATTTCAAAGTTTAATAAGTTTTTCTCAATTAATGTTTTGACTTTTCGTGTAATAATTGTTAAATTTATTTAGCGTTATTATTTTCCTCCAGTTCATCCTGGATCAGTATAAGCGTACCATGAGGTGTCTTTTGACATCTTTATGATTTTTCCTACAACAAGAAATAAAAAACATAAAGAAACTACTCTACCATACATTAGGATTGAACTATAATTTGTTTTCAGTTTTTTCCTCTTCTTATTATTTTACCAAGTCATGGAAATTCTGTGCAATTGGAAATTCTGCGAAATGCCCTGCCATGTAAATTCTGTGAAATTCTGTTCAGAAAGTTTTCGCAACACTGAATTCCCCTTTATAATTTTTATATTCGATTGTTTTTTGGGAACAATAGGAATAGGAACAAGATACATACATACATAATTGGTCATTATAACCCTTCAGTCAGGATTACGACCTAGCTTCTCACACCACTTGCGTTGTGTACGTTAATTTTTTATACATGAGTGGCGAGACCTACATTTTAAAGTCGACTCCGAACGACAGATTTTTTAGAAGCTTTTCATGGCAATTTTTACTCTCAGAGTTTTTGCCAGAAATCTGCTGAGAGGAAGTCGCCGAAGAAATATTTTCATATTTTCGTTTTTATGTCTGACCTGTGATTCGAACCCGGGCCTTTCGTCTAATAAGCCAACACACTACCTACCAGACCACAGCGACTTCAGGAACAAGATAAGTTATAATTGTCATAATTATTTGCATCCAAACTCAATGGTGCCTAAAAACACCTTTTGGTCGAAATAGGTATACACAAAATCTTGGTAGAAATAGTGTTAAGAATTATACATTTTAAGCTTAATATTATCAAAAAACTAGTTACAATACAAGCATATATGTTGCGCATTATTAGGACAATATAATTGATAGCAGGATTGTTCCTGTCCCTCTAAACTATATATTTCAAGGTCAAAATTTTAGCTATTATTTATTATTATTTAGCTATTATTGAAACATCAATAGATTATATACAACAATATAATGGTAAAGTGAATTGGCGAAGATCTCTCTGTTAGATGATATCAAAGTTTTTGAAGTGTATAATATGCGGGTTCTAAAAGTCATCTAGAAACTGAGTCGGCACGCGTCATATTGCCTTTTACCGCCAGTAACTCAACACCACTATGCACAGTATTTTTGGAATTAGAACAGTATTATTGATCAGATCGTATACAGAGCCAACGGGTGCTAAAGCAGTGAGCCTGCTAGTGCCATAAAGTAAGATTTTGAGAACACAATTAGAACAGTATCATTGATCAGATAGTATACAGAGCCAACTGGTAACCATAGCAGTGAGCTCGCTGGTGCTATAAAGTAAGATTAAAAAAAAAAAGAATTGAACTGACAACATATTTGAGAAGACAGGGTCTTCAGCATAATGGCTTTTTATAAACATTGTAATAACATAAGACAAGGAAATCACCACTTACATTCTCTAACATTTCGCACAGCATCATACCCAATGAAATAGTAAAAAGTGTAGAAAGTGGAAAGAACTTTTCTTGATGAGTTAATTGGTCCTTTACAATTAATAAGTAGCTCAAGTCTCAATGTGCTTATGTTAGGTGATCAGCCTATTAACTATAGTAAGAGCTTAAAAGTAAAGCCGCAGTCGCCGTAGTCTAGTAAGTAGTGTTTTGGCCTATCAAATCCCAGGTTTGGCAACAAAATATGACAAAATATTTCTTCGGCGACTTGCACTCGGCAGATTTGTGACAAAGAAAACCCTGAGAGTAAAGTAAAATTACCTAGAAAAGTTTAATAAAAATCTGTAATTCAGAATTCACTTTAAACTGTAAGGCCCACCATTCATGTATAGAACATTGTACGACCTAAAAAAATAAATATATAAATATGTATATGTATGTACATACGTATATACAACTTACATATGTATACATATGAATAGAGAAATTCTTATTGTTTCATTAAATTTTTATTCTTTTTTCAATAAAAAATATTTTGAATGATATTTTTTTAAATACGTACTGAACATTTCCTTACAAGTTGTATTGCAGCTCTTCAATTCTATTAAATATTGACAAATTTCTTTCACCTTTTACTATTTATGAAAATGATGTAAATGTTAAGTTCATTAAGTTCATTATTATCCTTCATAGATAATAAAAACTAAAAACGGAAAAGAAAGCTATAAAAAGAAAAACAAGTTATAAATGGCAACTTAATTGTGTTTTCTTGCCAGGAAGCCTGTTGCAACTGTATTAGTTAGTGAGCACATTTGTGGCTTGCAAAATGCTATCGGGTCCGCCATCTAACGTATTTTTTTCAACTAAAGCTTATTTCGTGAATGGTAACACATAGCTCTTGTCTGATTTGACAGATAATTAGTTTTATCCTTGCGCTTAACGAGTATAGTTGTGTATATGCGTTTTTGCTTTGCTAAGTGGGCCTGCGATCGACTTACAGAAGATGTCGATTTTGGCAAAAAAAAATCATGAACAGAAAACCTGCACGCATACATTGAAAAGCCGACGCACCCAAAACAAGTCACTGCTTGGTGCGGATTTTGATCCAGAGGCATAATTCGGCCATGTTTCTTCGAAAATGAGCACGGAGTGGCCGTTACAGTCAATGGCGATCGTTATCGTTATAAAGGAGAATATTCGTGAATCCATTGGTGAAATACAGCTGCACACAATCGATAATGTGCTTAAAAATTGGACCGATCGTATAGGCTACTGCATGGCCAGCTGAGGCAGCAATTTGAATGAAATTATTTTCCATTATTAACCGGAAGGATTATACTTTCAAATAAAAAAAGAAATTTGAGAAAATATTCGGTAGTTTTGTCTTTAAACATTTTCAAAAAAAAAAGTTATTTGGCCGACCCTTTATAAAACTTAGATACATACATCAGAAATTATTTCGAATATCATGTCTCAAAAGATGACAAAAAAAAAATAAATAATGACATTATGAAAGTCTAAAAATATTTCAAAATTTTATTTATAATTAGCAGTTGTAAGTAACATAGTCTTCACACTTGGTTTCAAGTATTGGAACTTACTAACCATCACTTATATACTCATAGTTTACAAGGATGTTGTTCGCCAGCTGTACAGAGGCATTTTCAATAGCTACTAAGCTGATAATGTATTACGACCTCAATCATTCTTTAACAATCTAAAAGTTGTAATAAACATAAATGATAGTTTATTAAAAATAGAATCAAAAATCTACCTTGGAATCCCTAACACACAAAATCCCTAAGTCAAAATTATGGTCTATCTCCGCACACCACTTATGTTGTGTGTGTTAATTTTATACATGAGTGTCGGATCTACAGTTTAAAGTAGACTCCAAACGACAGTGTTTTGAGAAGGAAGTGGCGGAAGAAATATTTATTCATATTTCGTTTCATCTGACCTGAGGTTTGAAAAGTGGTCTCTCCCCTAATAAGCCGACACACTACTTGCTAGACAACGGCAACTTCAACGCGTGGAGTTTAAAATGTGCTGAATTCGCCGTATTCTTAACGATCTCGTATAATGCGATTTGTGATAATCGTCATTAGATTCTCAAGTCACTGTGACCTGGATATCAAAGGTGGGAAAATTGGTTTACATTTTTAAAGAAATTTGATTGAATGTATTGGACAGAAAAATGTAGTAATTAGAATGGTTTGTGAGAGTGCAAGGGAATTATCAATTGTGAGCTGCTGCAACATAGCGAAATAAATAATTCCAATCTGAAGTCGCCGTAGTCTAGTAAATAGTGTGTTGGCTTATTATACGGAAAATCAGGGTTCCAGCCCTAGGCCAGACATCAAAACCAAATACAAAAAGTTTTTCTTCGGCGATTTCCTCTCAACAGAACTCTAAGAGTAAATAAAATTGCCATGAAAAGTTTCTAAAAAAAAATCTGTCGTTCGGAGTCGACTTTAAACTGCCACAAATTCACACATAAAATTAACACACAACATAAGTGGTGTGAGAAACTAGGTCCATAACTTTGACTGAAGGGTTGTAATAATTATTTGTGTATGCATGTATGTACAGCTCACTACTCAACTCAGCTTTCAATAAAGAGTTGGTGTTGTGTATTATTTTAGAACAATCTTTAAAATTTTTAAATTTGTCTTGGCATCTATACAACAGTTTACAACAAAAGAGTTTACAATCATCCAATTATTCACATCTGAAATGAAATTACTCTACGGAATTTAATATTAATGTCTCTGTGTTCCAGTTGTGCTTGCTTGGCTATTCCATTTTGTTCTTTTCGCTGTTTCCTCTCCTATTAGCCACTATTTTATGTGTAAATTCAACGCCTTCAGAGTTAAGTGACCCAAAATGAGAAAAGAAATGATTTTGATTTAGACAAACATTCGCACGGCAGTTGCAACATCTGCCAATTTTCAGCTGTACAGAATCAGCAATAATTTTCTTTTTTCTTTTGTTTTGATTTGATTTACACTGTCGCATGAATAAATTTCAACAATTCGAAAGAGATAAGCTAGACAATGTTGGAATGCATAGCTAAAAATTACTTTTTTGCGGTTTTCGTTCAATTGCTGTCTGCTATAGTGAACGTGGCTAACAATTGTGAATGGAATATGCATGCATGCGGTAATGAATGATGCACCTGATAGACAGTGATGAGACATGATTGACAGTCAAAAATCGGCAGCATGCATTTTTGAAGAAACAATTCAATGAATTTTGAATTGCAATTGCAATTGCAGTGCAAAATATTTATCCATTGTAAGCAATTGTAATAATAATTTCTATTGTTGTATTGGAAAGGGCATGAAACGTTTTGTGTTGTTGCACTAAAAACAATCATTCTTTATTGTTATTGCACTGTACTGTAATTAGAGCAGGAACAACAAAATTTTTTATAAAATAATAGCTAATATGGAATATTATAACCTTTCTAGATCAATATGAAATGAATTATTTTTATTGTCATTTTATTGTGTTTCATTTTACTGAAATCCAATCAGTTTACGTTTATCGTTTCATCGAAAAATATTCAATATTCGTATTTTTCTTCTTACTATCTTAAGGAAAATTGCTTCGAAAAGGCGATAAATTTTAAATTTTTTCAGTTTGTTTCATCCAGATTTGTATTTAACACAACAGTTGCTTGTAAAATATTTTAGAGTGAATTCAAACGTTGACGTGACCAGAACACTAATAGCTATTTCGAGCTTTTGAAAGTTAAAACGAAGATGGTAAATATTTTTTAATTTGTTTGACTTCATAGTTGAAGTGTTTACGCCTGTGGGCCATAGTTTTAACATACGATTACAGCACTTCAGTTGGTTTCCCAACAATGTTAACCGTAATACTATCTTTCAAAACAGGAAATGTCGCTTGTTTGCTCCAGTATACAGAACTTAACACGTATTCCCACAAAAAATAGTTTACTGTAGTCATATCTCGTGATCTTTGCTGCAAACCGTGAGATTAACTGCCGAAGTTGATGGCTTCCAATAAGTTAATGGGAGCAAAGGTCAATTTTGACATAAAATGCTATTCTACATCAAATTCTGCAGAGCTGTTTGCAAACATATTCATACGTACATACATACATAATTGATTACTAAAATCCTTTAGTTAGAATTTCGACCTAGCTTCTCACACCACTGATGTTCTGTTTGTTAAATTTATACGTAAGAAGCGGGACCTGCAGTTTAAAGCTGAGCCTGAGCGACAGATTTTTGAGAAGCTTTTAATGGAATTTTTTTTATTCCCAAAGTTTTTTTTTGCAAGAAATTTACTGAGAAGTCGATGAAGAAACATTTTTTCATATCTTCGTTTACATGTCGGATCTGGGGTTTGACCAATAGTTTCACATTTAATAAGCCAACACACTACTACTACTAGACAACAGTGACTACAGTAGTTTATTTCCGAATGCAATGGTGGCTCGCAGTGATTTCTGCGTTTTCCCGGACACATGGAGGGAGAAAAATATGAACCTTGTCGATGAATAAAAAGTAGGCCTTGAGGTCCTCCTGCTCTCAATCAATCGGCATTTTAATAAGAATGGTCAACAGATATTCGAGACCGAGAGAGTTTTATAGTCGTTAAATAGATAATCCTTTATTATTTATTTACAAACATTTATTTATTAATAATCTACTGATGATGTGTGAGGGGCGCCCCTGAATAGTATGTTGGCTTACTACACTAGAATTTGAGAGTATAAATCTCCTCTTAGATATCTCAAAAGAAATGATTATCGAAACATATTTCTTTGGGAGACCTGCCCTTAGTAGTATTTTTTGCATATTATGATGAACTCAAAAACTTATTATTTGCCAATCACTTTACTAAAGCATACGCCAAGAGTTATTCCGTTACATATTTCTACCTTTTTGAAATAAAATCTTATTAAATCAAGTTAAAAAGTTTTCAACATTTTTTATCGTTGCAGTTTAATAACAACAGCAACAGTCAAGAACAAATAAACAAACAAACAAACAACAAAGAAACTTCCATTAAAGACTAAAATGTTGCTGCTGTATTTTCAACAATATTACAGGAGAGTGAACAACTGAAATAACTCAAAACGCAAACATTAATTCTAAGAAAAAATCTCACAAGTTACAAGCAACAATACCGAAGAGAAATTTTGTGTGGATCAGGAATCAGGATAAACTGAAATTGCAATTGTAGTTAAGCACTGAACTGGAAAAATGCATCAGGTACTGAGTTATGAAACAGCTGTACGTGCCAACAATGTATCAGAATATCGAGAATATGTTACCAAACGAACCTGCGTAAGTTTGGTAGTAACAATTGCATTTTTTACTCTAATATCAGGTAAGTAAATCAAGCACAGCTAATGGAAAACTAATGAAATGTAAAATAAAAAAAAATGTTTAAATAAAAAAAAAAATGGTTGAATAACAATGTTATGTTATGCTTTACAATTCCACAATTTTACTGTTCACTTACAGGCTATTTATTGGGCAACTTTGTGACAGAACGTAAAAATCACATACGAATGATGTTGACAAAGAAGCCCATCAGTACACCGCCCGATGATAAAACAGCACAAACCATCGATATTTCAAGTACAGATTACATGAATTTACAGGAAATACACGCCTACCAAAAGACCAAAACTAAACTTTTAGTATCAGCTCAATCGTTAAGTAAGCTTCTACAGCGGGATGAAAGTTATCGTTCAACTTCATTGAATTCGGATATCTTCAATAAGTACATATCGTGTACCCAGGATGTACCACCCAATGCAGAAATTGAAACCAGCCAATTTATCGAACAACTCATTGATAATACATCGGCCAGACAAAGAAAATGTTTGAGCGTAATACAGGCAGTAATCGATAATAGTTTGAAAAGAAATTAAAAATCCATTAAAAGAAGCTTTAATTGGTAAAAGAAACGACCTGATATGAATATACAATACAATACAATACTATAGGGAAACGTTAAAGAATATGGAAAATGAAAAGTAAAAAGTATAGTCGATGAAAGGAATTATTGATTTTATGTCTCCCTCTCTCTCTCTCTCACTGTCTCTCTCTATCTCTCGAGTAGCCATTGAAAGCAATGAGATTTCATAGGTGGAGTGATTTGTTTTAATGGTTTTGTGGCAAAACATTTGATATTTTTACTCAACCTTCAACCTGCAATACAACTTAATTCAACTCTATCCACTGTGAATATCAATAAATTATTATTTCACAATCTAATAATGGCTTGAGATCGAATCAATCTCCTGTGAATTAATTTGCAGTGTGATTTCAATTTGTTAAGTTTCAATTTAAACTATTAAAAAATTAACTTGATTTTGACAGGATATGATTACAATTTTCATGTAATTAGTCTTTAATAATTTATTATTTTCTAATGCAGTTTATTCAAATTATTAATCAAAAATTATTTCGAATTAAGCCAATAGATGGAGAAGGATAACAATTTTATTTAAAATTAAAAAAAAAAAATTATTAAATAAACAGTGTTGGATGTCCTGCCAGACAGGACATATTTAAAAATCTTTATTTCTTCAACTGATTTTACAACTATTGTGCAGCAGCTTAAAATGTGGCAATCAATGCCTTCAGAATATCTAAAAAATTGGGTTACAATCCAACTGCAATTATGTCTTACAGAAAAATGTCTGAATTTATTCTATTTGTTGTTTTGTAGTGAACGTTGGAAATTTATAGATAAAGTGCAAAATAGCATTCCTTTCATTGTAACTTGTTCTCATTATTCGGAAAGATAATGAATTATTAGTGCTAATCTAAATAATGAAGAAACGTCGACAAGCCACCAAGGTAACGAGTGTAGCAGACAGTATGGCACATCTACTGCAATTTTTGTAGTTTGTGCAACAAATTAAACAATGAAAGATTTGAAATTATGTTAGGTTAGTAATCTAACGTGTAGCTTATCATTCTCAGGCTAGTTCACTCGGTGGCCCACATGATCCATTGTGTCACCCAGTTTGAGCTAAGTCCCCGAGCTCAGGATAAAACCGGTCACCATGAGTTCGCTGATCATTGAAAGATGGTCAGCTCCATCAACTTATACCCCCTCCAGCGGTGTGCCCCTATTCACCCGTTTCTTGGCGAAGGATAACCCCAATAAAGATTGGGTGCTCCCAGATGATTACAAAACATTTGATTATCACGTCACTCGAGCCAATGTTCACCAGACCGGGGTGTATTATTTCAATGCTTACATTGTTGAACGCCGACTCTGTATGTAGAGAGGAGAAAAGAAGCTTTCTCCAACTATTTCGTTTACTGCTTTGTCTATCTATCTATCTATATTTACTGCTCCTAACGCACATATCAAAGATATTCTCCAGACCAACGAGAAACTTATTGATCTGAAGGCGTATGAAAGAACTTATGAAAGATATAATATAATTCTGAAAAGGATGCTAAAAATATTTCGTTTATCCATTCCATCTATTCGTTTCAATAGAATTCTATTTGTTTAAGAAGTAATTCTCTCTCCATACTTTCCTAATTATGCAATTGCTTTTGTTAATAATTATTCGCTTTACCTAGATACTAAATTATATATTGGAATAGTTTGAACAAATTAAGTAAAAAAAAACTATAATTTTTTATGGCCTATATTGAATACATATGTATGTACATATATCCTCCATTATTGTGCTCAAATATTTTTCTTTTTTGATTTATTTTTATAACGTTTCCTCTACAAAAAACAGAAGTAAACAATTTTTGAAAGTAAGCGATATTTATGCAACCATTGTATGTGTATGTTCATACCATAAAATTATTAAAAAAAAAAATATTTTGATAAACAGAGAAAAATGAACTTAAAAAATGGATAGAATATTTATATAAAAGCATTTCGTACATATACAAACATATACTACATATTGTTTTCGACATACATACACTCCAATAGTTTTATTTGTACAACTTGTTCATCAATTTCAATTTCATGTATTGAAAGGATTAAAAGAAAATTGTTTAAAACCGGAACTAACTTTAGTTTGAAGAAACAGAAAACATGACTAAGAAGGCCTTTTTTAATTCTTACTAATTCTTAATTATTGTTTTATTATTATTTTCTTTCTTTGACAAAAATCCTACCAGTGTTAAGTATACAATTTTTTTACATGACTGTTGCAAAAGTGCGGTATTTCTTCGTCAATATATTTTCCATTAAGATGAATATGACCATAATCAGAAAAACTTTTGTTGATGATAAACCAGCAGTCTATGACTTAATTCTACAGCACCAGAGTTATATGGCGTTGCGGTAACTAAAAGTAAAATTTTGGTAGTTGGTAATGATGCAATGCATAACAAAGAAGCTTCCATGTTATATTGATTTATCATAAAATAAAGTGAAGTTTTTTACGTATTCGATTAATTATTGTAACAAAACGGAAGTACTTATCTTTGCGAAGAGCTCATGGAGGGCCGCAACTAGATATGACGCGCCGCATCTAGGCATCACTATACTGTTTACCTATATTGTAGTCGCCGTACTCTAGTAGGTAGTGTGTTGACTTATTAGACGTAAAGCCAGGGTTAGAGCCCCAGGCCAGACATCAAAACAAAATACAAAAAGTATTTCTACGGTGATTTCCTATCAGCAGATTTCTGACAAAATATCTGAGAGGAAATAAAATTGCCATGAAATGTTTTTCAAAAAAAAAAAAAACTGACGTTCAGAGTCGAATTTTAACTGTAGGTCCCATCACTTATGTATAAAGTTAATACACACATCAATTATCCTGATTGAAGGGTTTTAATGGCCTACTATGTATGTTTATAACTTATATTGGGTATCTCATTACTCTATATAGGTTTAAACTACAGAATGCTCCCTGTCTATTCTTGATAAACACCCTACAGTTTCCTTTTGAATTGCATTACCATCGCACAGGTTCCAAGTATGTGTTCCAGGGGTCCATTTGTTTTCCTTGTTCCAACTGGTTTAGAATCCACACCTACTATAAAACTATTGTTCTTAAAGTATGCGATGACCGGCTAAATGCCGGTTGCTACTAGTAAACAGTCTGAACAGAATGATAGATTGCCTCAAATTCGTTTGACTTGGGAAGTATTACTGCCTCTTTTCATCTTTCCTCAGAAAGATTCTGGTCCGATTCACGTCATTGAAAATGCCTGATTCATTGCTGCGAATTACTACATGACATAGGATTCCGCCTAGCTTTGCTAATTGAGCATTCAATTCGTATCTTAAGGTGACTCCATAAGAGGCGAGTGCTATGATGTTCACATATAATATTGCTATGCTTCTTTCTCTATACTTCTTGTTCAAGTTTATTGAGCACATATTTTGATGATAAGAACTATCGCTTGAAAGCAACTCGCAGTTCTTCTGCCTGTTCAATCCGAATGGACATCCTAATTGGCATACAATTTTCCAACACTTATAAATTCGGTGCGTAACTTTTCATCGACATGCTCTATTTTTGAAAACTTCTAGACCTTTCCCTACTAGTGCTGAAATGTTTACTCAAGAAACAAAATTTTTGATAATTTCCTACGCTGATAACGGAGAGATTTTTAACTCGATTTGTTGGTTTCAATTGTTTGAATAGAAAATTTTGTTTCCGATTGGAGTTAGGAATTCGACCCTTGTTGTGTGATTATAGTTCTCTACAAAGCTCTTTTTGTATATATTGACCTCCTCAAGTCTGTCGATATGCGTTATTCAACAAATATGTTGGGGTTGTTGTAGCGGACGGAAGAGTTATAGACAATGATCAATTTTTAATACCATTTGATTAAATCAGTTTCGTTACAGTGATATAAAGATCTCTACATGGCATGTCATTTGCAATATTCGAATATGAATATGGGTTTAGATTTTCTAGATGTTTTTTGAGATGAATTTTTTATAAAAAAAAATAACTTTTAAAGCTGTTTAACACACTCATTTACTTTCTATTGTTATTAAGCCACTTTTTAAAAATCTATTTAAAATTCCTTAATTTCATTAGAAGAATAATAAATTCGGCAATAAAAACCAAATTAAATCAGAATTTCATCACACACACGCATACATACATAAATAAATAATAGATATTATTTTTGTCAATGTATTGTATTCAATTTATATTTATAAGTATAACAAATATACATACATAGTTATAGTTATATACACATCTATTTAAAAAAAAAACAAATATATATATACATACATATATAAGCATACACACACACACACATACACAGATACACAGAAATTAAAAAAAGAAACATATTACCATACAATACCATACGGTATACACCACAAATATACCAATACATACCTACCATAAGAAAATATTTATAAATGTTTAGATTTGTATATTTCGATATTGTTTGTAACAAATGAGTTTTTTTTTACAAAAATATATTGTAACTACTACAATTGAATTTATTATTATAGATATGAATGTATGTATGTATGTATATTGTATTATTATTATTATAATTATATTTTGTATGAATATTATTTTAATGAAATAAAAAAAAAACTTTATTTTGTAATATTTATAGATTTTATATTAGAGCCATAATAATAATGAACAGAAACAAACAAAAACCAAAAACAAAAAAAATAATAATTAAAAGAAGAAACAAAATAAAAGTAAAAATAACAAAAAACCAAAAGAATGCATCAAGATAATGTTTAATAAAGTGTTTATAAATATATAGATGTGATAATTACTTGTACAATTGTTTTATTTTCTTCTACTTATTTCCATAGAAATATTTGAAACATGAAAGCATGGCTAGAAAGGGATGAGAACACATTCGCATGGTGCTATTTTTAATTAAACCTTTCCGGGGTACTTTTTTATCGTTTATGGTGTAGATTTTGAGATTGTCTAACTGATCGAACTAACTTCCACATATGGAACACAATAGATTTTGGTTACCTTAGCCGGATTGTATTCATACACGTACAATAATTCAAATATATTACTAATATATGAGATTAAAGTCAATGACATATGTCAATGTAAAACGATGAATAGAATGGAACACATTATATGGGTACCTACTCATCAAGGAGTGAAATGTGGAAGCGCATATTCTAGTTAATAGACCTAAAGTACTGTACTCTATAAACTTAACTTAATGCCTTTCATCGCCTAGAAGACCATGCAAAGATAGTAGAAAAAAACGTGTCATCAGCTAATTATGGATGTAATAACACTGTTGGCAAATTGTGACGAAATTTTGGAGCTATCCTGATGAGAGAAATACCACATGAGTACATTAAAAGACTTCACAAAGGCGGTTAGTACACTGATTTATGTTGATATGCAGCACTTCGTCTTACATGTACAATTAAACTGCATAAGTTTACTTGCTTAATTGGTCATTTCAACTCTTAGGCAGGTTTACGACCTAGTTTCTAACACCACATATGTTGTGTGTGTTAATTTTATTCATGAGTGGCGAGACCTACAGTTTGAAGTCGACTCAGAACAACAGATATTAAAGAAACTTTTCATGACAATTTTATTTGCGCTCAGAATTTTTGATTGAAAATTGCTAGAGAAAGTAGTTGAAGAAATAACTCGTTTTAAGGGACTGGACAGGAGGAAGTTGAGAAAGTTTTTACAAGATACAGACTTGCTATAGAATGATTAATAATCACTGATGGTGAGCTCATAAACAAGCCTCTTCTAAATTACCAACCTATATAAAAGGATTGCAGGTTCTGAATGTTAGTTTTCTGTCTGGATGAAAGTTAACCAAAAATTATGAAATTTTTCAATAGTTTATGTGGGAAATGAATTTTTAAATTAAGAAACGCTTAACAAAGTGCACACTGAAGAAACCTTGCTCCCCAAAAAAAAAATTCGTTTCCCTATGAGAATATGTTAAGCAACATAACTGCGGGATACTAGATGGGGTAGAAAGACAATCTGGCCACTTTTAATACTGAAGACACGTATCTTCTGGAGCAATAGGTTACTTTGGTGATCTGACTTAAATTGCTTTTCTTTAGTTTATTTGTGTAATTTTTTTACAACCCAGACGATATAAAAAGTTTGTAAAAATAGGTTTTAGCAACAGCGTTAAATCCAGCTCTTAAAAGGCTAGTTCAAAATTTTTTAATGAATTTCAATTGAGTACTACTAAACTCGCCGTAGTCTAGAATGTAGTGTGTTGGCTTTAGTTGCTTAGAATGTTAAACCCGTTGTTGGTTTCGATACCAAGTCAGGCATCAAAACGAAAATATGATAAAGTAAATATTTCTTCGGCAATTTCCTCTCAGCAGGTTCTGGCAAAAACTCTAAGAGTAAATAAACCTGCCATGAAAAAGTTTCTCAAAAATCTGTTGTTCGGAGTCGACATTCAACTGTAGATCCCGCCACTTACGTATAAAATCAACACACACTAGTGGTGTGAGAAGCTAAGCCATAATCCTGACTGAAGGGTTGAAATGACCAATTATGTATGTATGTATGTAAAACGTACTCCACATATTGCGTGCATTTATTATTTGATGCCTTACTCTTAAAAATCGTTTTAAAACATTATTCAATACGAGCCTAGCACATTTTTTTTATAGAATTACGTGGATATTGTTCGCGATAAACAATCATTAAGCTAAGTAAGTTTAAAACCATTAGCTGGGACATTAGCATTTTCCCGAGGCATCATTTTTGTTTTTAATTTTGTATAAATTTCACAATGTTGTTAGAGAAAAACATTTCAACTTTAGTTTTACCAGAAACTTTACTTTTTTTTGGGAAGGTAATCTTTAATAAGTATAAAATATATAATGGCTTTAAAAAGAGAAAAACTATTCAATTTCTTTTCGGTTATTTATTTAGAGACTAAGCTTGGATTAGCTTTTAAATTTTTTATTCTTTCATGGAATTATTATTAAAGCATCCGTGCAATATAAAATTTATAAATTGCCATGCATACATAAATAGGCAGGCAAATGGCAAATTCTACTCAATTTGTTGTTTTTTAAGCATAACAATTTTTTGGAAATTTAAACAATTTCTAATGCTCGTTACTTCATTAGTTTCCTCTGTTTCCAAAAATTTGTTGCTTATTTGTATCATTGTTAGGTTCAAATGCATTGTTGTAAAATCTTTTTTTTTTCTTTTTTGATATTGTGGTGCGAAAAACATATTCAATTCAGATACATGCTTATGTTTTTAAGTTACAGTCAATTTCGTTTATTATTCGAATCATATGTACATAGAAATACATCCAGTCGTGGTAAACACTCAACATTTGACCTTTTACAACTTCAGCTTGTATGAAAAGAAAGAAATAAATCGTATTCGTATGATTTATCTTGATTGAGTATTTCTTTTGTTTTCATACTGTATCTGTGTATTTGTCTATTAAATAATATTCGTGCCAATATTTCGCTGTAGGCGTTCAATGTGAATTTAAACTATTTATTGTAAATACAATGCTTAAAACCACGATAAAAAAATATAAAAAAGAAAAATTCGTCAAAGTTAAAAATAAACGAAAAATATGTCTACGTAGTTATATTGTTAATAAATCTCTTTAAAACTTCATGATTATTTATTATTTTCTTGTTATACTGTAAACTTTTCTTTATAAAAATTGTTGCTTTTTGATACAACAATGAAGAGTACATACATTCACACATATGTACAATGTACATATGTTGTGGGTGTCAAATAGTCAAAAATAAAATTAAAATGAATTGAAGACATACAACACAAGATTTTTTTTTTTTTAACACGATTAAAGAAAGAAGATTAAATTTAATAAAAGAAATAAAATTAATGATTAATCAACGGCCCTCGTACATAATATTGTCATAAAATTCGTGGCATCTCTGAAGGTGTAAAATGTCGTTTTTTATATTTTTAAAAATTAACTCATGACAAATAAATCATGTTGGATTTACATTGTCTTTTATATTCATTCCATGTACAAATGGTTCAGCGCAGCATTAAATAAAAATGTATGGGAAAAAGAGTGATAAGTGTCACTTACCTAGCCTTTGCTGTAATTCAAAACAAGGAGAATAGAGCATTGAGGGAGAGAATAAACATTCAGCGGACTTTATCTTACTGCAAAGAAAAAAAAAATAATAATTTCTATATTAAAAACATTTTTAACTGTGGTTTAATGGGATGTAAAACATATAATAAGAGCGCATGAACAAATTTGGTTACTCATTATACTTTAGAAGAACCAAACGTAATAGTAAATTTTTTTAATTGTTTAAGTTTTAATGCTTTAAGCTATTTAGGGTCATTATTATAACTTTCCGTTAAAGTTGTCGTTAGTTAAAGGTACCTTTAGCTAAAGTGAACGGCAAAGTTACCTTTAACTTATTTTGGTTATTACAACTTACAGATAAAACAAAATTAACTTTTTCAAAAATATGGCAGTGCCGGAGCAAAGTCGATAAAACTGCTCAATTAAACAAGTTTTTTTAGAGCAGTGGAACAGCGAGCTTCTTTTTTTTTCTGTTGTATATGCTCATTTTGTTGATATTTGAAATTGCCATATATAAAATAGTATATGGCAAGTTCAAACATAAAGTGAACTTTAAATGCTAAAGGTAGGATGATCTTCCCTTTAGCTTGACGCTCACTTCTATCTTATTGGGTAGTCGTAATAATGAAAAACAATTTATCCCTCCGATAAAATCCCTTTAGTTAACGGCAAGTTGTAATAATGGCCCTTATTGTGTTATTTTTTTAAATACTGATGGTACTTCTTCACTCCTTATGAAACTCTTTTTGCATTTTTGGCTGAGTATTTTATACATTTTTAAATTTATTTTCTAATGTTCAATAAATAAATAATGAAAGCATAATGTGTAAATTAATTGTCATCTAAAAGTTTTTAAAGTGCTTCGATTATTTTAACACTCAATATTTTTCCTCGACATATCCCCTTGCATTCGTTAAAAAAGACTCTATAACATCGTGCATCAATTTCTTTACCCTCTTAAATTTAGTTTCGTCCATAACAAATTCAAAATTCTTGGCTCTATTTTCCCATTCCATCGGGACACTCTCATCGGTAATGTGCCATATAGGTACCTTATCAATCAAACAGTCAACACTGTAACTAGAAATTCTTTCCGATTGAACGAATTAATTAATAAATGAAGGGTTGGTTTGGTTAAATAATTGATATTTATTAAACCTTTATGAATTTGTTAAAATTATTCATTTTAATTTACAATACAATAGAAATGCAGCAGGAAGAATATCATCAATCACCTTTACTTTTTAGAAAAACAAGTTACTTACATGTCATCAATCACTATTTGATTATCGAAATATGTTTTAAGTAAGGGTCATTTGGAATTGATATTTAGCCCTAATAAGTGTGAGTATATGTATGTACTTAAGATGAGATTAGTATTTTGCATTCTGCAATTGAAACTTCAATACAGGCTAGGCACAGATACAGAAAATTAACAAAAAAAAAAATATAATTAAACTATGACGTCCTAAAAGGTTAATATATTCTACGTAACTGAGTTCAAGGTAGATTTAAAAACATTCAAAATATAACCTTAGATCACACACACCCCCCATTGTTAGCAATTAATTTTCATAGTGAAGAGTGTCAAACCAACCCTTCATTTTAAGAAGCATTTAATTAACAATTCTGCATAAACATAAAACATTTAACAAAAATTATCTGCAGTTTACTTCCCAATATATTTTAAAAATATTTTAAAATTTTTATCAACAACATACAACAACACTTTCACCTCTAAGGCTTAATAATAAATCTGTAATTGTTCATGAAAGATACAAATTTTTTACATTTTTAGTGATTTCATGGATAACGTTGTTCCATGTACAGGGTGAACAATATGTTTTGGAACAACTTGTGCTATGGTCAAATAAACTTAAAGACAGAATTACTTAAACTTAAAGACAGAAAACAGAATTGTATTTGTTATAAAAGTGATCGACAATATTTTGTTGTTAAATACTCTTTAAATGGTAGTTAGTCATATGCCATCGCTTTTTAAACATAAGGCTATGGTTCGAACCTTAGGACAGACATTTCCAACAAAACAAAATATGAAAAAAATATTCTTCGTCGAATTCCCCTTAGCAGGTTTCTGGCAAAAAGTTTGACAGGAAATGAAGTTACCTTAAAAAGTTTCTCACAAATATGTCATTCGGAGTCGACTTTACACCGTAGGTTCCGCCTCTTATGTAAAAAACTAACAAACACAAAATAAGTGATGTGAGAAGCTAGGTCGTAATCCTAACTGAAGAGTTGCAATGACCAATTATATATGTGTGTATGTATGAAATGATGGTTGTTTATTAGCCAAGATGGTCTTTATCACTCAAAATGGTGTCAATTATAGACTTATGTGCTGTTTTTCTAAGGCAATTGAAACACAAAACTGCTTAATTGTATTTGTGTTTTATGTACGAACAGTTGGTCATCTGAAATCACTTGTTTTGTAGAAACAGCACATTGGTGTATCAAGACTCTTTTAATAAGAATTTTAACATGACTAGCCATCGATGCGTATAGAAAAGCCTGTATGCCCCTGTGTGGCTCTCAAGGCGTTCTATCAACTCATCATTTTCACAAGAGAATCAGCAGTTCCTGGTGATAAATATGTTCCTCTTTCCGGGTCCTAATTGAAGACCTTGTGATCTGTAAATGTTTTAATAAAATGTCCAATCTTTTCTACAGCTAAGTACCTTTGCAGGTACTTATTGCAGACCTAAGCCTGCTGCCTTAACAAGTGTCCTGAACCAGTTATGTCAAACTGATGCACTTAATAAAAACTTAAGAATTTTCAACAATCCAAAAACAAACTAAATCTTCCAAAACGTTTCATTTATTACTCTCCACATTGTACAAATAACTTACAATTTCATAAAACGAGTATAAAAGCCAAGAAGTCTTTATCTTTTTAACGGATAATTATTGTTTTTTCCTATAATTAACGATCACACCCTCTTCTTACAAAAATATTCAAACAAGCGTTGTTTGTTGTTCGCCGTATTCGCTTGTTTGTTGGAAGAAAACCAAGAGAATCGGCAAGCAATTGCAATCTTTCTCACGCTTATCCTGTACTTTTTATCGGAAAAAAACAATAATTTTTGTTTGTAATTAAACATGAAAAAGTCTGTGAAATTAATTATGTCCAGTCAAATTACTTTGATTGTTTTTTTTTTCTGTTGTTGTTTATAAATTTTTAATAAAAGTAATAATATTTTTCATTATACCTATACTATGTAATTAAAAAATTAAAAAAAAATTAAATTTAAAAAAGTAAAGACCACAAAGATATTTTTCTAATAAAAAGTATACAAATGTGTGGTTTTTATTAATTGTCTTTAGCTTTTAGCATCAGCTATTCAATTGTCCATTGCAAAGGCACGGTTGTTGAATATAAAAAAACAACAAATTATTCAAAGTGCCAACTATTTGTTATTTGTCTAAACCGACACTTTCTTTCCATCTTATAATTTTTGTTATTTTTGTTTATTGAATGCTGTAATAAAGCGTTTAATTTTTTCTATTAGTTATGACTAATAAGTTAAGGGGAAAAAAATATGTTTCCAATTACCTAACTAGCGCAGAAAATCATTAAAAAAAAAAATTGCGGAACAATAGGCCATACAAGACGGACTCTGTGTTTTGTATTTAAAAGAATTACTGCTATGATTTGAGCATTATTATAGTGACTGATCACTTTTATATCTGATCTAATAACAAGTCAAATATTTCTAATCATTAATCTTGGAAACAACAGATAAAAAACAAAATAAAATAAAAAATATAGATTTTTCGTAAATTTTATAACATACAGTGTCGGTCAAAAGGAATGAAACAAAAGCTAATACAGTACATATTATATTTTACAAGAAATTTTATTCGAATAATCATAACAAAATATATAATTATGAAGAAATATAAATTACAATCCTTTAGCCAGGGTTATGACATAGTTTCTCACACCACTTATGTTGCGTGTGTTAATTTGATTCATCAGTGGCGGGATCTACAATTTATTATTAACTTCAAACGCTAGATTCTTAGGAATTTTTACTTTCTTTTATTTACTCTCAGAGATTTTATCAGAAATATTTTTTCATAATTCCTGTTCTTAAAGATCACCAATCAATCCTTCAGCCAGGATTACGATCTAGTTTCCCACACCACTTATGTTGTGTGTGTTAACTTTATACATTAGTGACGGGGCCTACACTTTAATGCCAGCTCCAAATGACAGATTTTTGAGAAACATTTTATATGAATTTTTAGTTACTCTCAGAGTTTTGGCCAAGAATTTGCTGCGAGGAAGTCTCTGTGAAAATATATTCTTATATTTCGTTTTACTTGAAGATATCTGACCTGGAGTTTGAACTGAGGCCTCACGATTAATAAGCCAACACACTACCTATTAGACTGTGGCGACACAAGCTTAGGTATATTTTTTAAGGGCAGTAGATACTCGAAAAATCCATACTGAAGTAAGCAAACCTAGAAATAGAGGTGAATTAAAAAACCGACATTGTCAAAATGACGGAGGTTGCGCAAAATACCAAAGAAATAAGACGTTAAGAATAAGCAAATTACAGCTACAAAGGATAAATATGTAGATGGTATGCTCCTTACAGAAATAATGAAAGAAATGAACAGCGGCCCTAAATAGAATCCCGGTAAATCCATGAGGGCATCCAAGTATATATTTATGTAATTTTAATTGATAATAATTTACATAAGATATGTATTTGCTGATAAACATTAAAAAAAATATCCACAATTACCACAAAATCAGCCCAAGCAGATTTTTAAAAATTCCAAAAATAAAAGACTATAAAAATTCATTCCTGCCCAACCCATGGTAATAAAATTAAAAAAAAAAATAAACAAAAAATTTTCCTAAAAAGCCAGATGACGATGAATAAATAGTAAAGAAAACAATGACAAAAAAAATAATATTTAATGCAACTTTTCTGTTGATGTTTTTATTTCATCTTCTTTTGACTTCACGTCTGCCAATGTCCCAAAATATTGATTATGCAACCGATGATATTGTTCACATAAACTGTCAATGTCACACCTTATATACCTACTATATACATATGTATGTATGTATTGGCAGAGATGTTGCGCAATTATGTATATGACAACATACAATACATATGTATACAAAGCGAGTTTGGCTAGCATATCAATACACTGAAAAAAAACTCATGGTATTTCGATATGATAAAATTGTTATCAAATTAAGATCAAATATTAAATTGATGAAATGGAAATAACAAATTTGTCCATATGTAAGCTAAAGCCTTAAACAAAGTGTACAACATGCCATTGAAATCTAGCCATCCTACAAGACAGTGTCACAAATTGAACTCAAATCAGAAATCCCAACGATTGCCGTCTCTGTGAAAAAGTCATAGAAAATTTCATGAAAAGAGCTATGACAGTCTTTTAATGGATATTTTATTTCATACTTATTCGTATTATATGTGTGGCCAGTCAAGCCTCAAGCTAAGCGCTGGTGTCCCAACTCGTCTAATCAAAAGACGTCAGGAGTTGTTTGGACTCTCTACACCGTATACATCGACACAACACCCGCCTCTACTAGGTTCAGAGTTATAGTGGCATAAAGGGGAACGAATAAGCATACAAACTGACACGGAAGAAAGCGGAGATGTTTAATGAGGAGACGATAAAGAGACCATTTGCGCCCCTGCAAAAATACCATTCAAAATTGGAAAAAACAGCATGGAATTCAACAAACCAAAAGGTGGTTCAACATACTTCGTTGTGGATTTTAAGAACTGCTGTGTCCAGTAGGAGACAGCAGGAAAACCAGGAAACTACTTGAGTTTGGTAAGAGAACGGTAAGCACTCTAACAGGAATTCTATTTCTAATTCAGGTCTCTGATTAGAACTACAAATTTCTTTGCAATTATGTTACGACTATGTAATATTTCTCGCAGTGTTTTCTTTACGAACAGACGTACATACTTTTTAGTGTTTATATTTATTTGTGGTTGCTAGTCTCACGAATATTTACTTGTTTTCTTCTGAAGCCTCTTTCGTTTGCTAAAGTTGAAGTCTTTTTTTCTGCACGCTTTCATTCATAAAAAAAACACAACAACAACAAGAAAAAAAATTCATTATTGACTTGCATTACGGCAAAGAAAAAAAAAATCAAATGATAAAGACGTATGAAGGAATAAAAAAACTGTTCAAGTATATATTTCCGTTTTAACGTTTTTTTCTCTTCTCTCTCTCTCTCTCTTTTTATGATCATATTGATATATGTATGACAGCGTAAATATAAACATGTTGGCTTAAAGCAAATAAGCCAATATTTGCAAAAATTTCACTTTTCAATACACTCAGCGCCAAAGAGCAATAAGTAATGAAACAAAAATTTATTTTCAAACTAAAATGAAGATGGGATAGAGATGACTGATTACGCCTTAAAACAAAAAAAAAAACAACAGAGAAGACAACGCAACCTCAGCAATGACCGCCAAAGCGACAACTACAACAACATTACTGAAAAGTAACAAAAATGTTGGCCTTTTTCAAATAGTCTTACACCAAAGTAAACATATTACCATAAAGGAAAAAAAGCCCATCATTAAAATTTGATGAAAAAAAGGGAAAAAAGTTACTTTGGTAACTGGAGGTGCAGGTTGTTATGAAGCATGTGTAAATAAAATGCCAGCAACAACTTGTTTTATCGATTTGTGGATAATATGTACAATAAATAAACAGGAAGGACTGGCTACATTCCTTGCTGTAGGAATGTACGACATGTAGCGCCATTCTGTTGAAAGCAAATGTCGTTGGTATCTACATTATCATTTTCAGACTGAAATAAGTTGATAATTATCCACCTATAGTACACGTCATTGACAGTTATGGCATGGCTAAATCCGCCCTCTAAGAAATATTACACCGCCAGTCCAAAATCCACACCAAATACTGACTTTTTCGGGATGCATTGAACGGTCTTGGACTTCATGTGGATTGATACATACATGCGTACATAATTGGTCATTACAATTCTTCTATCAGGATTGAGAAGCTAGGTTCTCACATCATTTATGAATGAGTGGTGAGACTTACAGTTATAAGCGAACTCCAAACGACAGAGAAATTTTTCATGGCATTTTTATTTACATTCAGAGTTTTTTGCCAGAAACCTGCTGGAAGGAATTCGCCAAAAGAATATCTGTGCATGTTTCATTTTGTTGGAATTGTCTGACCTGATGTTTGAACCGTAGCCTCAAGTCTAAAGAACTAATACACTGCCTAGTGGACTACGGTGGCTAAAATGGGTTAATGTCGTCACAAAGTTGACAATTTTGTTTATTCACGGTTCAATCCATCCAGAAATCGGCCTCAATGGACTGAATATGATTTTTAAATGAAAATTAGCCTTAATTGCTGAACAGTGAACACGCATCGTTGTGTGTGTGTCACCATTCATGGTGACATAATTTGGCAGACATAGCTTCAACAAAATGACCATTATTAATACATTTACAGAGGCAATGGTGTAACGACAAAAGGAGCAGCGTGATGATTATTCACCTTAAATGTTTATGCGATCAGCTATGCTATGCATTTTTCTGTTGGGCGTCCAAACACAATGTCGTGATTGAGGACTTATTGTAGGATTTTGGGAGCTCAATGCATTATCTTCCGTGCAAATTTCTCGTACATTCATATTTTTTTTTTGACATTACAATCCATCAGTCAGGATTACGTCCTAGCTTTTCACACCGCTTATGTCATTTTTTACATGAGTGGCGCGACTCAAACAAAAAAATTTTGAGAAACTTTTCATGGCAGTTTCATTTACCCTCAGTGTTCTTGCCAGAGAGGAAGTCGCCGAAGAAATATTTCGTTTTGTTCCAAATGTCTAATCTAGGGTCTTACGTCTAATAAACCAACACACTACCTACTAGACTACGATGATTAGCATACATAACTAATAATATAATTGTAACAAATTTGTGATTTTATTCTCATTTATAAATTTTGTTTTGGTGTTCTATTTTAGTAGTAAATACTTTCCTTTTTGGTTTTAAACACTCTCTTATGCAAAAACAAAAAGAAAATCAATCTTTAATGCATTGGATTTATTTTCATTTTCTACTTTTTTGGTAACCCTAATAGACGACCTTTCGTCTAAGCTTTGAGCGTGTCGTCTTTTTAATTTCGTTTTCTTTAGTCATTTAATTGGTTGCATCTGTTGTCTATCTGTCTGTCTGCGTATTGAAACAAATGTTGTTACTTTGTGTTCTCTTTTTTTTTTGTATTTTTTCCCCTAAAATTGAATGCAATCCCAATGTAAAATATATTGTAAATATATTTAGCCGACAGATTATTGGCAAACGAAACTTTTAAAGTTACAACAACAAAAAAAAAAATTCAAAAAAGAAAAAATAGAATTGAAGAAAAACGAAATGAAATGCAATAAAATTTTAAGAAAACAATAATATTGCAACATGCTACCCCCATAATATTATATTGTAAGCCACTAATGTTCCCACTGCAGAGTTGGAACCACTGTTGTTATGTCTGATACATGCCAAGTGGAAATACAAACGCGAGAAAACAACCGCAACAATACTAAGTAATGGAAATAGAAAAACCGTCATCCGTTTTGTTTACTCATACATCTTTTAGCGGTTTCGCGCCCAATTTCAATTTTGGTTTCTCTAACTTTTCTTGTTTTCTCTTCTTTTCACTTTTTTTTGGCAAGAAAATTTGTGTCTTTTTGTGGTTTATATACGGATACGGCATATGCTGGCGTGCATTTGTAACAAATATTACCAGGAAAAATTCATTCATAATCGTTCTTACATACATACGTAGGAATTAAGGTGACATCACAAAACGAACTGTTTGTTATTTTATTGACAAATTTGTATTCAAAAGAAAATTTATAAAATTTTTTTTTTAATGCTAACTTTTGTAACAAAAAGATTGTTAGTGGAAATATGCATGTAAAATACGATGAAATGAATAAAAGACCATCCATTTTCTGAGAAATAAGTGAAAAACGAGAAAAATTTATCATCTTAAGCTCGATTATAGACCAAAAATATTTGGAAAAGGTTACAGTGAGACATAAGGGGATAAGGAGGACTAAACGAATCCCTGCAAGAATGTAAGTAATAATATCCATAAGGAAGAAGATGAAAACTATAAGAGCAGTCAATTAGTGAAGGGATAAATCTGATGCTATAAACATACCTCTCATGATGTGGTAGAGACAGTCTATTGCTGTCTTATTTGATTAGTCATTACAAGAATTTAGTCAGAAGTATAACCTAGCTTCTCGTCCCACCTATATTGTGCGTTATGCTTAACCGCGATTGGTCATGATCAGTTTGTACATAAATTTGAGTAGCTTTATTTGTCAAAAAGACTGCTACAAGCGTCTCTGAAAGAAATGCTTGGTCATGTTTTTTTTTTTTATCAAAAAGTCAAATCTAGAATGTGAACTCAAGAGCTCTCGCCCAGTAAGCCAACACACTACGAAATAGATTATGCTACTACAGCCTTTATCAATGAATAAATACTATTGCTGTTTATTTGTATCGAGGACAGAATTACATTTCTATCAGATACAATTTTTCTTGGATCTTTGGTTATGTGGATTATGCGTACGTGCTTAGAGCAATGAGCGGGCAGATATGCTTGAATGGGTGAGAAGTTTCTATGCCGTTGATGGACCCAAAAGCTTTTTGTGGAATAAGAACAGTTTTTAATAATACTAACATCATAGAAAAACAATTTAAAGACGGTTAAAATTTTTCGCAATCCAGTTCATGAACTAACACTGAAGACTTTCGGTGAATAGAAATAAGGTAAATGGTAATATTTCCTTTTTTTTATAATTTCTTTTGCTTTTCTTTGTAAATCTACTACAACCGTGGCTTTGCATAAAATGCCGTCTCCTTATACCTTTCGCATTTGGCATAGAACTTATATGTGAACTTTTGATTCTTCTTTTTGTACACTTTATAGGCTGAAGTTACGTTTTTTTTCTGCCGGTCATTTCAAATAAAATGCCTGTCTTTATGTAAGAAAAATCTCTTTAGACTAAGAATTGTTTACACATGCTTGCTTAATTCTTTCGATTTCCCATATATTTTTGGTTCTTAATCTTCTTTCGATACAGACATAATTGGACATTACTACCCTTCAGTCAAGATTATGACCAAATTTCTCACACCACATGAGTGGCGGTACCTTAAAGTGCATCATTAGTTTTTGCATAGCAATGAGGCCTCTTGTTTATTCTATGCGAGCCGTAAAGTAATATCCTGTAGGCAACACAACATATTGAATAGAAATGTCCAATCTTTATTATATTACAAACTTATTTGTTTATTTATTTAAACGCATTGTAAAAAATAAATACATTTTTAAACAACTTTTCACATTGCTTTAGTGATTATAAATTATAAAAAAAATATTTATTATTCAACAATAAACGATTTGAAAAGCGAAAAGAAATTTCTTTGTTTTTACCGGAATTCAAATTAAAAAAAGATGAAAAACATTATTGTTATGCCACACCTTATTTATTTTAAAATAAATCATTAAGAGAGTTTGGCCATTAGAGTTCACATAAAAAGCCAGAAAATAAATACGAGTACATTACATTTTTCAATACGTTAATGTGCATTGGAAGCTTTGGTCTCCAAATCCAAAAACCTTTATAAGTAGGAATCAATATATGTGGCCTTTAGTACTGCAACAAAACAATAAAATTTTCAACTTTAACATGAACGCAGGCAATAAGATAACATAAACAAACAAACAAATAGGGAGACAGACAGACAGACAGACAAATAAATAAAGGCTAAATGTATAAAAAGTATTATTTTATAGACGGGGATAAAACTTTGGCCAAGCGAATCTTCCAGCCAGATAGCCAACTGTAATTGTCTGTTCATTAAGGCTTGTTTCAAGTCGTTTAACAACCAGTAAAACGGCTTTAAAACTTTTTTTATGCAATACAATGACAACCGTACTCTTGCAATAATGAAGATGATGCTGGTTTAGTTAGTTTTATAAAAAAATTTTCTTGCAAACTTTTTAAAGTAATTTTGTAATAAAGGAATATGTTGACGACGATGAGGATGATGGTGATGATGATGATGAAGTTAATGGTAATGATGATACTTCAATATGTGGTAAGGTGGCATCTTGTGGCACATCTTTTTAGTAAAAAAGAAAAGGTTTTGTCCGCATACCAACCTGCTTTGAAAACAATAACCAAAAACAATTTTGTACAACAACACAACTGGCGACTAACAACCCGAAAGACATGATGATAAAATAATGCATGCTTCTTATAACAAAAAACAAAAAAAAAAGAAAAATAATTTAAGTAAAACAGGGATTAAACTTAAACATATAAAATATAAAAAAAAAACACAAGCACACATACAAAAAGCCTCAACACATCTTCAGAAAATCATATTAAAGTATCATTGATTATGTAAGTTTCGTATTTTTTTGGAAAATAAATTGTTTGTACATTTAAAAAAATAAAATAAAAAACCGCTTTTCATAAATTATTAATATTGGCCGAAAAAAATAAAAAGGGCCAGTTTTCTTTATTTCAATTGTTATGGGAAAGTTATTTTAAAAATCTGTTTTATGTCAACGCTCAAGGATAAAATGTTATGTGGTAACATCGTTGAATAGCTCGCGCATGAAATCCCACTAAATTAAGCCACAAAACTAACTTCAACTACAAATTAACGTTATATGGGCTCATTTTCAATCCAAGATTTAGTGTCAATATTATCGTTGTAGTTGCCGTAGTTTAGTAGGTAGTGTGTTCACTTATTAGATGTAAAGGCCTCGGTTTAAACCCCAGGTCAGAAATCTGCAACAAAACGAAATATGAAAACATGTTTATTCGGCATCTGCCTCACAGCAGAATTCTGGTAAATAAAATCGCCATGAAAAATTTTTCAGAAATCTGTCGTTCGAAGTCAACTTTAAAATTAACACACAGAACATAGGTGGTATGAGAAGGTAAGTCGTAATCCTGGCTGAAGGATTGTAACGACCAATTAGGTTTGGGTATGTATTATTGATGTAACTTATCGATATATTGGAACATTTCGATTTTTTTATTCATCTCTTTCCCTCTTTGCCTGTTCCCTACATAATAAAATAAAACTCTTCGAGTTTAGATAATGCTTCGCAAAGAAAATGAGATGTAATAGTAAGTAGAGGCCACATATAGTTTTATGACAGAGATTACTTTAGGGTATAAAGGTGTGAAATATTCAGTATCAATGAAAAATCTCATTTCCAAACAGTTTTCAACATCGAAAAATCTGCTCAATTTAACTTGAAGAAGAAATACAGACGGTTGCCTGCTAGTTTAGTGGAAAGTAAGTTAGACTATTAGAGTGAGGGTAGCAGGTTCAATTCCCACCAGAGGCTCTGGTCTGTTACACTACACTGAGTAAATTCTTGAAGTCACTTAGCTCGTAAATAATTCATACAAGTAATATAATTTGTAATTTTATAGTAATTAATAAGTAAAGTAAATAGTAATAAATGAAGAAGTATAGAGGACGAGACATGGCAATGGTATCTGACAGTCAAGCTCTCATCCGAGATAGCAGTTCCTATGAATTGGACTGTTGTCGATAGATTTAAAGAACACTGGTTTTAAAATATGGATCAATCCAGCCCAGTATGTAGGCTCTATAATGAGGCGAAAGTCTACGTTGTTAATGCATCTCAGAAGAAAATACTTGTGTGTAGTCTGTTGCTGTAGTTTGCCTGATTAATAAGAGTATGGAAGACATACTCCCATAAAATTTATTGATATGCCATGCTTAAGATATGCCCCCCCAAATTTTATTCAGTTTATAATCGGATATTGGCAGCGTTCCATATTTTCCTCATAAATATAGTTCTGCATATCTTAAAACAGCCGCCACCATTTTGGTTTGTCATCAGTAAGAACAAAAGTTGCTTTAACGTAGTACACAGTGTATTGGTTCACTAGACGAGAACCAGTAATTCAAAACCCAGTTCAAACACCTCCAACAAAATCGAATAAAAAAATTTATTTTTCGGCAACTTTCTCTCAAAAGTTTTTAGGCAATAACTGTGAGAGTGAATTAAATTGTCATGTAAAATTTCTCAAGCATAAAATTAACACATAAAACATAGATAGTGTGCGAAGCTAGGTCTAATACTGACTAAAGTATTGTAAACAAGAATAAGGGTCAACATTCTTAATCAAGTAAGGTTCAAGGTGAAGTTTACGATTTTTTCAATATTAAACCATTAATTTTCTGATACCTCCTAGAAAATATTTCTTATCTGTATCTCCAGATCGTGGCTTGGGAAATTCATCTCTGTTCTACAAAGATTCTACAATTTTTCTAGTAAGGCCCTATAGGCATCACGACGACTCATGGGTATAAAGGAAACATTTTTTGTTAAAATTGAGCTAATTCAAGTGCACGCATTAACGTAAAGCGAACAGACCTATGATTATTAATTGTTATTTCATTGCATTTAATTGTTTCTCCAATTGCAATCTACAAACAATGTAATTGTACACACATTAAACACATAATTTAACTTTGGGTCTCAAATTCATACAAATTTATATACATGTATTGTATAAAATTAACAATAATTAGTAATTGATAATGAAAGAGTTCAAGTTATAAAGCCAGTGCAAAAAGGAAAAAATAAATTTATTTGAAATAAAAAAAAATCCCAAAGACATCATGCCATATTTGACTGTTAATAGCACGAAAAGTCAAAAACGTCAACTTATTTAATACTTGAAAAAAGTTACTATCAGGCCTAAAGGGTTTCATTTGAAACCTTTAAAATGTTTAAAAATCGGCAGCTTTCTTTAATAACAATAATCACAACAATCGGTTGTTGTGAGGATGATGATGATGATGGTGAATTTCGTGATTAGCAAATCCAAAAATAGCAACTATAGCATGAACAAGCGTACAATAGTATTAAGTTTGCATTTGCATATTTACGTATTTCTTAAGATATTTTTATTACTTCTATTTTTATTTTCGCTTTTTCTTACTAAAACTTCTTTATTTACAAAATAAACTTAAAAGCAAAACAATGAAAATAATGATGAAGACAAAAATCACTTTTGCTTTCAATTACACATGCGCGCAGCATTTAACGCAACAATACATTTGGCAGATAAAACACCGGCTGAACTGCTTAGCAACATGTTGCTAAACATTTCAGTCATGTAGACTTAATAATGGACAGAAACAAAAGGCATTTTTTAAATGCTGTGTTTGATGCTATTACCGCCACGGTATGCTGCTATGGTTAGGCTGCTGTTGTTATTTCATACATCTTCAGTTTATAGTAGAAATAATAAAAACAATAACAATAACAACAGAAAACAGAAAAATATATACAAATTTAAAGTCAGAAAGAAGAAGAAGAAGAAAAAAACAACCTCATGATTGTTTCATGATTTTTTATGTATGAATTTTAAAGTTTTTCTTTTGCGTCTTCTTGTACCGCATTTCAGGGAAGTACCGCTCAAGACTCACTTTCAGTCTACAACGAACATTCAAACGGTCGAGTTGTTTCAAACGGTTGACTTTTAATTTGAATTCATTCGCTTTTCTTAAAAAAAAAAACTGTTATAAATTTGAATTCTTTTTCATTGTTTAACTGTTTTGCTAGTGCCAGTGTTGTTGAATTTCGGTTACAATTTAAAGAAATTGTTTTCTTTTTACGAAATCGTCAAAAAAAAAAAAATCTACATAAGATTGATAATAAATAATTAACAACTTTTATTTATTGATTTTTTTTCTGTAAAATTCGTGTAACTAAAGTGTTGTTTAATTAATTTAATTAATATATTTGTGATAAAAAGAAAATTTCATTAAAAAAAAATTCAAATTTCTTTCAATAATTTGCTTCTTTTTCTAGGTGAAACTTTTTGTTCAAGCAAAACAAAATAAAATTTTAAACCGAAAATAATAAAAATCATATTGTGAAGAAATTTTAGAAATTAACTTTAAATCAGTTTGGATTATTTGATTAAATATGCATTTGGTAAGTTTATAAAACAATACTCAGATTCTAAAACATGCTCTAAAAATGTTGAAAACTAAGTTAAAAAAGTTTTAAACTATTAATCACAGTTTTTAAGGGAAATTATTTACCCACATAAACTTGTAAATTTGATTTTAAATAATTTTGGAAGATATGCAGTAAATATTATAACAATTGAATTTCGATCTAATTTATTACTGTCGTTCTTAATACTGATGCCCGAAAAATTCTGTTACAAATTTAATCAAAAATGGATCAGCTTTTTATTACATTTGAAGCAAGTTTCATTAAACCATATAGTACATATGTGCCGAGTTGATCGATAACATTTTGCCATTTCTACTATTCCTTATTCACCGCAAAAGTTTACTTCAATGGGATTTTGTAGGCTTCTAGGGAATTAAAACTTATGTTATTTTCAGCAAAGATCGAAAGAAATGATAACCTAAAGTTAAAAATTCTGTGTTGTATGTTGGATGTACTATAACTTCCCAGCTAAATCTCTTATTTACAGTTGAATCTTTAATGTGTATGTGCTCTGACGTAAACACCGTTCTGTTGATTCTGAAATCTGACAATTTTAATTTCATTGATTGCTTCAATCTTGTTAATGGTTAACAGTAGAGATCAAGATTTACTTTGTTTCATCGATGATGCGCTTCCGAATTAGATTGATTTCGTTCCGTTTTAGCTGCGAATCGCAAAATGATTTCACTCTTAATTTAGTTGCTACCCAAACTAAGAAGCTTACCACGTGCTTGGTGACAAATGTCTGGTTTACTAGTAACTTCTACACTAGGGATGCCAGTCGGGAAATCCCTAATCCCGAAATCTCGGGATTTTCGAGATTTACAAATTTCGAATCATATGTGAATTCATATGTATTTTAACCCTACAAAGGTCCTGAAGAATGAATTCTATATCACTCAACTTCGATAAAAGCATCTGAGATGAGGAAACTCCTACTTCCATTGATAAAAGGGTATTTGATGCCATAGAAGAATTCAAAAGCCCTTTAAAACGAATTAATAGGGTAACTGATTTAGATACTCAACTGTCCAAAGGAATGAATTTACTTACATCAAGTGGTGGTAGAGGTGAATATTAACAAGCTGCATACACATAGCTATCTTGAACTTATTTTACAAACAAGTATTGATTGCGAGAGGTGTTTTTCAAAGACAGCGTATGTTGACAACAAAACTCGTTCAAACCTATCAGATGACATGTTAGATGCTTTCATCTTTTTGTTAGAATCCTAATAATTTTCTTAAAACTAATGCATTTGCATATGTATGAATAACTATTATTTTTTGTTAATTTACGCTTTTTTGTTACATTTTGTCTTCCTTTTTTTATATTTTATTTTTAATGACATATAATTCTGATATAATTGGAATATAAATAATTTTGTTAACAAAATATATTTTTTTCATTTTTTTTATTAAGAAAAAATCTCGATTTTTCCCGTGATTTTTCGGGTTTTTTGAATCCCAAATTATCCTGATCCCGAAATCCCGGGATTTTTAAAAATCAATCCCGTTTGGCATCCCTAGGCTACACTGGTTATTTACAATTACATATTTACATAATTTTGTTGTTCGACAAGAATTATCATATCGTCTCCATAAACTTTTTTTTTCAGCCTGAGATACATTATCCCACTTACTTAACTGGTCATTGCTTGGCATTGTTTAGTCAGGATTACAACCTAGCTTATCACACCTCTAATGATGTGTATATTAATTTTTATCTATGAAATTTTACTCCCAGAGCTATTTTACTTTCAGGGCAACTCTCAGAGTTTTTTGCAAGACGTCTGCTATAATAACAATAATGAACATGTTATTGGTTTTTCAATATTTTACTATGAATTATAATCTCAAATATTACAATAAGAGATTTAGAAATTATTTTAGACACCATTTTAATCTTATAATCTGTAATTTGAAACTATTTAAAGTCATAATATTTTGTTTATATTCTTCAAGATGAATGATACTAAGTATTATCATTATTGGAATTATTGTGATATTGAACTAAATTCGTATTTAACAAAAATATTTAAAACCATGCAATCATTAACTTCAAATGAGTTTTGGGTAATAAAAGCAAAACAAAAAAAGGAAAAGATACTTAAACTGAAAATCAACTTATTTACTGCAAATGACTGGACTATTGTCACACGCTTAAACATCAAAATATCTTTGCATATCTTAAAAAATTAAATCATAATGGAGATTATACGGAAATTAACCATACAATAAACATTTCTTGTAATGATCGTAAAGGTACAGAAAAAAACAAAAACAACAAAATATCAAATAAAACAAACTCCCACAATTAATGTTAAACATGAATGATTATGATTGTAAAACAAAATCATGAAAAGAATGGATATTGTACTCGTATTCCTCCTAATGATGTTAATTTTGTGTTGTATGTACGTACGTACATGGAAAACTTTTACTAAAACTTATTTAATTAATTGCTTAACTAAATGGTTAATAATTACAATGTTACAATTAAAATTGCATTTATGAAAGTAAATTGAAATGAAATTTTATTGTTTGAAAGTTTGACAATCAACTATAGAAAGTACTCTGAGGGATAAAGGCCAATAAAAGCTTTTTGGAAACGCTGTTGAAATTATATTGGAAAGGTTTAATGGAAAACAATAATTTTCTTTTTATTACTAATGAAATAAACAAATAAAACAGTAGGACACCGTAATATATTTATTGCCATGTACGTTGTACTTATTTTTTAAGTAAAAAATGAAATTTTATTTTTTTATATTGCATTTAATACGCAAATTCCAATGAAACTATATTGCATTATTACTGGTAGTGCAAGTTATTTGAAATCATGATTTGATTAAAGTTTCTAACATTTAAAAGAATAAATAAATTTGAATTCATTTCACTTTCGATTGATTTCTTAAATACTTCCTAGTTTTGAGTGATTTTTTATTATGGATCGATTTGATACAAATTCAGCTCAGAACTAATGCAGTTTTGCTTGTTATACCACACGCTTTAACTTCTCTTAATACGGAAGTCTAACATAAATGTTCTGATTTCTATTGATTTTAACATAAAACCTGTGATCAATTTATGAAGCATTCAAAATGCTTAATTAAAGCAATTCTGTTCTTAGGAGATCATTTTTAGTGTGGTTCTCATAGTTTTAAAAGTCTCAGTTTTAAAAGTTTTTCAATACGCAACTTTTTTAGACTATTTCCGTCAAAGATGATGCTCTCTTAGAAGTATTGAAATATTTTTTCTAGAATATATTGATTAATATTCCAAAAGCCAATTAGAAATAAAATTCTTGATACTAAGCAAGTCAAGCAATCCGGGTTGAAATTCGGGAAAATCCCAGAAAATTACCATTTTGGTTTATGAATTAAAAATAAAATTTGCGAACCACTAAATGCTCACGTACCTTTAAGTTAATAAGGAATTTCAAAAATTTATTTGATTAAATTCTCGTTTATTATTAAGGAGGTCGATTATTTAAATAGCCTCTAGCCCAGCAAATCGGGAATTCTACTGGGAACTATACCTGAATCGATTTTCTATATGTTTTATAGATTGATTATAGAACCTTAAGCGATCTCTACAAAATCATATTTTTTTTAACTATGAATGTAATTAAAACAAAGGAGATTAAAGAGAAAGGAGTACAAATGGATTTGGGAAATTTTTATTGCAACGAGAGAAACTTTTCCGTTCACAGGCAACTGGATGGAAAATTTAACTGGAAGTATGATATAAAGGTAAAGTTAACCCTTTAAAATTTAAGCGTAAATTAAATTAGTGAAAGATTTAGCGAATTTGTTCTGCATATAATTGTTTGGAAATATAGGGTATACTATCATCAGTCTTAACTGCTCTTAAGTTCATTAGTTATCCAGTCATTATATTTGAAAATAGTTTAAGCATTCTCTTTTAATTTTAGTTGCATATTTCATAGGCTTTATTAAAGTATATGTAATCATGCAACATATATTCATATACGGATTAAATCACTATCAACATTTCGAATGCCTTTAAAGTGGGTCACCATCGGCCAAAGAAAATTATCCAAGAAAAACTCAATTAAAATAAATCTTCAAAAAATGTTGAAATAATTATAAAAATTAAAATTGTGAATGCATTGTTTATTAATTACATTACTTAACATTTTTTTATCTGATTTTTCTTTTCTTTCTAAACCCGTAAAACTGGAAAGGACTCATTCGTAAAAGGCAAAGAAATTTTTAAAGATTTATAAGCGCATTGCTAGTACATACATATACACATTGTGCGTACGCATAAATTTATTAAGTTTTCTTTAATAATGCCACATAATACTGGCATTTCTTGGTTGAAATCTTTAACTCTGCAATTGAATGATGGTCATAATGACAGATTTTTGTAAGCACGTTCGTAATTATAATGAATGATGGAAATATTTGCTCATAATTATTTTAAATTATTTTTTTCTTTTAATATTAAAAAATAAATGCGATTACGACGCTTCATAGTTTAATTTTTTTATTTATTTAATGAAGTTTACATAACTAAAATATTTTTTAAAATCAGTTAAAAATATTATATGACAGTGAATATAAAGACAATAATATTGTGTGGTCTTAGAAGTTTGGCCAGAGTATTAATTGAGCTTTACTTAGATTTAATTATTACCTTTTCTTATTCTAATAAAAGACACCAGAAGTTTAATTCTTCATTTCGTTTTAACAGCAAATCGCGAGTGGTTATTCGTTTCCTATAATTTGGAGTTTCTCTGTGCATTTAATATTCTGCGAATAGTTGACAACTTATGAGATCGATGCTCTTTTCCAACTACAGTAGTTACAGTGTATCCTTATAATTTCAACTTCCAAGCCTCTTATATTGAAAAACTTCATCTGATATGCTCCCAAGTGTTTCTTCCTGAGAGGCCTTATTGTCTCACAAAGAATGTGTTCTGGTGATTCGTTTGAATTATCAAAGAATTCTTAAACCTTTTTGGCCTGAAAGAGTATTTGCTTCTCTTTATTTCCTCTTCGTTGGGTATAACTTTTCAAATATTTTCCACAATCTACAGAAATGTTTTATTACCATCAGTGGCGTGAACGTTGCCCTCCTTGCAAGCTCAACTGTCTTGTTGTTGTACATGACGTTAAATCTAGCAAAGGGTAACAGATTTAGTTTTCCCAGACAGTCCCCCACTATCTTTGATTTAACTTCATAGAAACTTAGGTTTCAATCGGTTGCCTGACTACCAAACTATATTGCTTTGTGTCATCCTTTGTACTTTCCATTTAAGTTCATCTTTCGACGGTATTGTCTTCCACTTCAAAATATCCACTAGTTTCTTATGTTCCAGATCTTTCCTTGACCCATAATTATATGACAAAGTGGTCCTTGTAGAGACGGGTTAGAGGTTGTCAGGGTTGGGGCTGTGTGAATTTTTTCACCCGTGTGAACAGTCCCTGTTTTAAAAGAGTTAAAGGATTTAGGTTGCGCCATTCACGTTGTCAAAAATCAGAGAGTCTATTCGTTCTGTCCAGGGAACAGTTAAAGAGATAATTGTGAGTCTATAGATTTAGCGGGTCGTAAAATCTCCTAATTAATTTCAGTTTTAAACCATTCTACCCATTGGTTTCATACCTCTGGTTTTCACAACCGTGTGAAAAGAAAAGAGCTTGCAATGCTGCTATAGGACAGGCTTTAATTGTTCCTATTAGTGGTTATTAATCTCTACATACATCTCCAACTCCATCTGAGATATTTTAAGCTTGAGGTTGTCTGCCCAGACAATGGCTCCATAGATCACTTTTGGTTTGAATATTTTGGTACACATTCCAGTGCATAATTTATAGGTTATTTCTCCAGAATATCCCAAAAAGCTTTTTGTATATTATTATGGTATGTAATTATTAATGTAATTGGCATTTTCGTTGTTTCATTTTTTTATATGTTTTAAAAAACACTCCACTCCACTCCACAATGTTTCACTTAAACTTTTATTTGTAAATTTCTCCGGAAAACATTATGCTTTAACAAATAAATTTTTACGCTTTTAAAATGTTATTTTGTGTGAATTTATTTTTATTTTTGTTTTTATTTTTTAAAATTTTCAATTTTTTACACACAAAACTCAATGTCTGCCATTACGATGCCTGTAAGCGTTGTGTTTATTGCTCCACTATATCTGCCTTGGCTTGGCAACATAAATAAACATTGAATGGAAAATTAATGCCATTATTATGCAGATACGTACACACTTTAAACATAAAACATAAATAAATAAATACATATAGTCGTATTGTAACTAATTTTTGTTTTAAACATTTTCAAATTTCATTCATATTTGATTTTCATTTTCATACTATTAACGGCTGCATATTTTCTTTGTAGTCTGCATGAGTTCTTTTTTTTTTTGGTAGGTTTATGTAAATGCAAGTTTGCATGCGTCTTAATCATCATTCATAAAATTTATATTCATTTCATGGATTTTACGTAATTATCCACACACATTTGCATTGTTATTGGAGTACTGTTTACTTGTACTCAGTTTTCTCGGTATGGCATGGGTTTCCTATTTTAGTGTTTAAGAATTTTATTTTTGTTCTTCCTTTGATTTTTCAAATTTATTAAAAATAATTATTAGAAAGAATTAGTTAACGAACGTTTTATTCTACCGAAATATTATTCGATCTCTTAAAGTTTGTAGGATGCACTCAAAAGAAATTTATTGTGCTTGTTTCTGGTTTATTTTAAAACTTCAAAGCCATGATTAAACTATAATATTTACTTACTTAATGGATTAATTAATTTTGGCCCGATGAAATACATACTTTTAGAGTCCCCTGCTTCCTCGTTTAGGTCCTTCCAGCGCTTCAAATACACGTCTCGCCTAAGCATCCTCCTCCATTCGGACGACAAGGCCGAGTCAGCACATTGTATTAAACTGTAACAGCTGCGTATTATTACTCCCCTCTTTTTTATTACTCTTTGGGCCAAAAATTCATCTAAAAGTACTGAAAAGTACCGATTAGACACTGCAGTTAAAGAATTTTAACTTTATATTGATATTTATGCTATTCGATCTTCTTTGAGGGTCGCCGAGGTCTAGTAGGTAGTGTGCTGGCTTAATAGACGTAAAGCCAGGGTTCGATTCCTAGGCGAGACATCAAAAAAATAAAAAATATAAAAAGTATTTTTTCGGCGATTTCTTCTCTTCTCTTCTTGAAAAGTTTCTCAAAAATCTGTCGTTCGGAGTCGACTTTAAACTGTAGGTCCCGCCACTTCTGCATAAAATTAACAAACACAACATAAGTTGTGATAGAAACTCCGGGCTTCTTGGGGACGATTGCTGTAGACTGTCTAATGGTGAAGGTATAGCACTGGCCATTTTATAGTCACCAGCAGCAACTCGTTTCCTTACCGTTCGCATCTTCCCTCTCTCTTTCCACCTTTCCTAAAAAACCTGCACAATGCACTGCATGAGTTGGGGGTCATCCCTTGAGTGCTGGTTTTATAAAAAAAAAAATACGCTTCTAAGAAGCTGAGTTGTTTGTAGAACCGGATCAAAAATCTTTCTTTTTTAATAACGCTCCTTAATAATTCCGTTGTTAGGTTTCTTCTCACTTTCCGCAGTTATTTGAATGATACACTTCACACTAAAAAATAAAAATACCATTTTGTCCCTTTTATTTATGATTCTCAAAAATTTTAATAAAATTTTCCGCGAAAATATATAAATTTAATAAATCAGATCTCCCTTCCAACATCGGCTTCCGAACATTGACAGTTGATAGCGGCCATTTTGTTGAAGCTATATCCAGCTGCCAAATTAGTTGTAATTTATTCAGTTTGTATTGCAAAATCAAAATGGACAAATCTAGCATTCAATAACACGTGGAAATAATAAAATTGCTTGATGGAAAGTGGTTTCTGTTCCTGCAACATATCACGCAAAAAAACATCTTTAGCGATAAGAGCCATTTCATTAATTCTAAAATTCGCATTAATAGTATATCCACATGAAATTTAAGAGTATCCAAAACAATTCGAAAAAAATCCACAGTTTGATGGGAATTTTGGGTTGATGACGTCATTGTCATCTGTTTTTTTTTGAGAACGACGTTGACCAAGCCTTTACCGTCAACGACAAACGTTGTTGAACAACTTGTTTTGGTCTGAATTGAATGACCTGGATGTCAACGATATATCCATACATGTATAAAATTTTCCATTTTAAATTTGGAAATAGTAAACGCCTAATAAAAGACCCGATACATATGTTTTCATGTAGACAACACCCGTAAAAATAATACAGTAGTTTCGTTCCTAGTACATACAACAATATGCATACGTATCAGAGATCAGTAACGAATATTCAAAACGATGAGTAGATTCAAATCATGCTTATAATTTCTGATACTTATACGCATTCATACTTATTTTTATATGATACTCATACTACTCATACGCAAAGTTGGAACTACTCGTCGTATTCATACTTAATAATACGCAAGATGTTATTGATTTGAGCCACTCGAATTACTTATAAGTATTGTAAGTATTTTTCTAAATTTATGAATCATAATGAGTAGGCGTATGAATCAAAGATATTTCGAATGCTGTGAGTTTGATGTCAACGTTGTACTCATACTTCTTACTACCTATACTTCTAAATCAATGTTGTAGCGAGTGCGAATGAATCAGAGTAGTGAAATTTCAATTCTGGTGATTCACTTATACTCAAAATTGCATGAGTGCTTATGTGTAGCGGAAAAACGATTCATTGCTGATCTCTGATACGTATGTACAACAATATTCGCTGCCGATATCGGCATTTATAAGCATTCACTGAACTGAATGTGTATTCGCGATTTGATAAAGAGAAAATTTAAATCGACATAGAAAAATGTGTGCACATTACTCGTACATTGGCAAGGGAAAAGCATGATCTTAAATGGGTATTTTACAGTGACGCATTTTAATTGTAAAAAAGGGCATATTAAGCTATTGGCTGTAGTTATGAGAGTTACATACGTCCCATAATTGATCATTATAACCCTCTAGTAGGATTACGATCTAGTTTCTCACACCACTTATGTGTATACATGAGTTTAAAAGTGACCTCGACAGACAGATTGTTAATGTTATTTACTCACAGAATTTTAGCCAGAAATCGGCAGAGAGAAATTCGCTGAAGAAATACTTTTTGATATTCAATTTTGTTGGAGTTGCCTCCCTAGGTCAGGTCATATGTCTAATAAGCCAATACACTAACTGCTTTACTATGGGAGTTAGGCCACATACAGGGCCATTTGTTATTTTACACTTTAGACTAATTATTCTTCAAATGGCATTGAAGATGAATTCAAAAAAAATTCAAAAAAATTATTACAGAAGTAGTTTTCATTTTTCATTTGTTATTTTGAGTTTAAATGATGCTACTACCATTATTATATTTTCATTTATAGTTTATAAAAATATGTATGATTATATCAACGTAAAAAGTAAATACAAACATTAACGTAAACTTAACCTCTTAACATTAGAGTATGCTTCTAAATATTCACAGCTCTACAATTATTTTTTAATAAAAAAAAAAAACTAGTTTGAAGACTCCCCCCCAATGTAAGTGAATAAATTTAGTTCAGAAGATAATAATCAAATAATAGTCTTATCATAATTTTTAAAATGTGTAACATAATTACAAACATAATGTATTTTAATATTTTTTTGTTGTTGTTTTGTTTTTAAATTTACGCTTATAATTTAATTGTTCAAAGGAAATTTAATATTCGTTACAGTTGGTTGCAAAAAATAATAAATTTATATGGCAGCCAAAAAGATTTTCATAATTTTATTTTTGTTTGTTTTATATACTGCTGAAGGGCATTACTAATTTCATATAATTTAGTTGGTGTAATGAAAATGTCATGTCGTTTATTTTTTTTTTTTTTAAAGGCCAATTACATATTTATCTTAATTTAATTAAAAACATTAAACAATAAAAATGTTTCTTATACGTTGCATTCACACTTTAATAATGCCCTTAAGACCACTTAAATGGTTAAATATAAACAATAAGATTGACTTACCTTGTTATTGTATTGTTGTTACGTATCTATTGTGAACTGAAGAAAAAAAGAAGCCAAGTTAAATGAAGCATTGGTCTTGTTATCAAGGCAGCGTACAACACCTGGAATTGAAATTGAATTGTTCAGAAATTAAAGGAAAGACAAAATAATGCTACTGTGCCATCTTCTTGTCACAGAAACTATTTAAGTGTTGAATTAAAAGTAACAAAATTAAATAAAAAAAAAAAAATAAAACAATAAAGCACTTAAAACAACAATAAAATTAACAAAAAAAAAATTAAAACTTAAATAATAAAGTTTGTTGCCTAAGTCTTTTGTTAACTAAACAAAGACGTTTGTTTCTTAAGTCTTTTAATTTGTCAAAGAATTCTTTTGTGGAGGTTTCTTTTTGAAAAACATTTTAACACACCGTAAAATATTTGTTTTTTGTTTTCTTCTTTGTTTTTAAATTTCTAAAATTATTTCTCAAAGAAAAGTCATAAAACTACAAAATTCCTGAATGAAATACAAAAAAGAAAATAAAATTAGTTTCCCTTTTTTATGGCCAAAAATATAATTTTACATGCGAATTATTACCCACGAGCTACATGGTGAATGAGGCATTACCTCATAAATAATCCATCATAATGTAAACAGGCAAAAATAAATTTCTTTTAAATAATAACTCTCGAACAGTTTTACATCATAGTTAACCAAAAAAAAAAAACAGAAACAAAAAAATAAAAACATCTTTGGCCACCACAATAAAAGCTTTAAAAGCAACAGCAACATCACAAACTTCATGACTAAACACATCAATATACAACAACAAAAAAAAATATAAAAAATAAAGTCCAATCAAATGCTGTAAGCAAAGAAACATGCATCTCATCGTCTGTGTCATCAACAGCTTCTTTTGTAGAGTGTAAAATTTTTGTTAATCTGAAGATGTAGCAAAAGAAGCTGTTGCATTACAAAATGAATATTTTTTTTACTTTTTATTTGTCTTTTTTGCTGAAAGTTACGTTTACTTGATTACAATGTTGTTTCAAGTACCTATAAGGGGTATTGTATTGTATTGTATTGTGTGTGTTTAAAGTGAAACTTCAATTTTCATAGTCATATAATGCCATTGACATTGCTTTTAGGTTTCCATCAATGAACTAAACATAGGAAAGAGAAACATCATCATTTGGTTTTTTTTTTGTTTTCAGTTTTTCTTAGCCTATAATCAGTAAAAATATTTTTCTTTAAAATTCATACAAAATATTTAAAGTTTTTTTCCATATGATTTTACTTCCACAATAATTTTATTTCTATCTTTACAATGCTGCATCTGTTGAATTTTATATGGAATATGTTTTGTAATAAAATTATTTCGTCAGATATTTACATTTAATTGTCGAATATTTTTAAATCAAAGCAAGTTTCCTTATTCGAATGCATATTTGTAAGTATTTGATGAATAAGAAATGAAAAAAATCACTGAAATACGGTTAAAATTAAATCATGGACGGGCTATAATATCACAGTCAAATCCCGTTGCATTATTGTTGGTGGTATTTGTAATTAAAAGTTAAATTTGGATTTTCAGGTCTGTGTTACTGCTTTTACCTTTTAGTAAAGTATTACATACTATGAGCCTAGCAAACCCAATGACATTCAATACATGAAAGACCACGCTGAGCTAAGTGGACTAAAACCTTACATCGACTGTTCTGGAATACTGGCACAGCAGAAAGAATTACTTTAAAGAAACTCTTTAGGGCAATCCTACTCAGGAGCGAACCATAAATATTTAAAATAAAATATGGCCGACCTGAGCAGGCTAGTGGGCTCTCCCTTACAGGAACATTCCAAATATTTCAACATTTAGACACTATACCATACATAACTTGTCTCAGAGGACTAGTCTACAAGAAACTGAGGCAGCTTGTAGAAAGTAAAGTAGTATTCCTAATAGGCAACAAGTCTACATGATGGCTTTTGTGTATTTGAAAAGACACGGGAAATGGTTGGATTCCTCTTCTTCAATACCTAATAGTTTATTAGAATTAACGTATTATGGGTAAAATAAAAAATCAACTGTCTCAATGGACAGTTTGTTTCAGATATGAGTTTACCAGTTTACCCAGGAAATTATTTAATAATAAAAACTTTTCAAAAAGGTTTTTGCATTAAGCTCAAATAACGTTTCCTGTTTCTAATAAATCTTAATGCAAAGAGAACAAAATCGTTCATTTTTTCTCTCGCCTAGTCCTTCACTCATGAATTTTTTATAGACCTTGACAGTTAAATGATAAATATGAGATCAACTTTGACGTAGTGTACAACTGCTAAGCAATTTCCTGTAAGAAGTCTGAGAGTACAGGAATAATTCACAAAATAATTAAATTGTCACAAGTGTAGTTTACTTGTTCTCGAAGGATGGCACTGCCTGACCAGCGTATAACATCTGTTTTTAACGTAAGGATCAGAAAGATTTCTAAATCGGATGTTTTATAATAGAATAAATTTAAAACACTTTCACACTACAACACGCTATGGATTTTTCGTAAGTACTTGTCTTAAATATAAGAAAAAGAAAGTTTGTGCTGGAATATAATTTTATGCCAGTGATAGTAGTTAATTGTATTACGTGGTCATAAAGCGTTTATTTTAAACAATATCAGCATAATAAATATAGCAGCCAATTGTAATAATAATTGTAGCTTCTCACACCACTGATGTTGTGTGCGTTAATTTTATACATGAGTTGCGGGACCTACATTTTAAAATTGATTCTGAACGACAGATTATTGAGAAGCAAATTGAGGTCGCCGTGGTCTAGTAGGTAGTGTGCTGGCTTATTAGGCTTAAAGCCAGGGTTCGAGTCCCCGGCCAGACATAAAAAAAAAATACAAAAAGTATTTTTTCGGCGATTTATTTTCATCAGATTTCCGGCAAAAACTCTGAGAGTAAAACTAAAATTGCCATGAAAAGTTTCTCAAAAAAAATCTGTCGTTCGGAGTCGACTTTAAACTGTAGGTCCCGCCACTTATGTATAAAATTAACACACACAACATAAGTAGTGTGAGAAACTAGGTTAACAATCCTGACTGAAGGGTTGTATGTATGTGTAATCATGGAAATTTTATTTACTCTCAGAGTTTTTGCTAGAAATATGCTGAGAGGAAGTCACCGAAGAATTATTTTCATATTTTCGTTTTGAGGTTTCAATTCGGGCCTTACGTCTAATAAGCCAACAGAAGAATTACTACTAGACTACGGTGACTTCTAAAAGCCTATGAAATAGTTACTTTAATTTCTCTGTCATAAAATTGATATAGTATGCTGAGAGCTCCGAAAACAGAGACATAATTTTCGACGTTAACCTAACAAAAATGCTTAAAAAGCAACAGATGACTGTGGAATCGATTTATGATAATTACAATTCGATTAGAAAGGCATCCTTTATTTTCATAATGAAACTTTTCGAGCATATAACACAGATCCTAATACAACAACTCAATTGAACAACAATAAACCTCGTATTATACTATTAAGTCGAAGAAAAGTCTGAAACTAACTTTGATCAGCGATGTATTTTCAACATAAAACAAACAAAAAATTACACTTAAAAAAAAAATCGGCACCAAGTGTGTTAACAGAGCTCAAAAGTAACAACATTCTGTTAATATTAATTGTATCAGTCATAAGAACAAATGGTGCATTTTATTATTAAGTAGTTTAAGATAACATTACAAATTTAAAACTAGAAACCATAGAAATATAAATGGTAGACATATTGTCTGCATGCACTTGACAACTTGTCAACTCCTTGTTTGCATCATAAGCAGGCCGAGGTCAAAGGTATTATAAACCCATAATTTATTTTGGAATTAATTTTTGTTTTTTTGTGACCACCACATAATCACATCAACAACAATATCATTTAATAAGGATTATCATTAATTTTGATTAAGATCTCATGAAATGTTGTTAAAATGATCGCATCACAACTGTTATGATTTCATCAAAGGTAACATGATATCGGCGATGATTACAATAAAATCAATCAACATTTAAATATTATTCATATTAAAACGTGTAATAACATCTTTTGAAATATAAAAAACGACAAAAGTTATGTATTTAACATCTGATAGTATAATAAAATAATTTATAATGCGGCTAATAAAACTGATTGTCAACCTTTGTGTCAAGATAGTCGTACAACATGATGAGATCTTTTGTTCAATAAATTTTATATTTAAAAACTAATAATGAGAATGAACTTAAAAAACCTTTATAAATAATATAAAAATAATGCATAGTATTCATTTAACTTATGTCGTAGTAAAGGCTTTATCTGACTATCAACCATAAAATTTAATCAAACTAAGGCAACTGTTAAGTCAGCATTAAACCACACTATAGGGTATACAGATTTGGACAAATTTAAATAAGTGTGAATTTATGTTAATGTTTTCAAAGCATTATTTATTTGCATTTGTTTTGTTATTGTTAACAGCCTAATCTAGTTAATAAGGCCTGCTAACAAATTTGTATCTATCTCAAGCTCTTAAACCATCAAAACATACACAACATTTGGGCAAGAAATTTGATTAAAATTTACAAAACTCCAATGCAAACAAAAGCTTTTAAATGGAAGAGCAACTATAAAATTAGGCTTAAATCAATTAAATTGTAGTTTATGATGGTGTAAAACCATTATATTATAGTGAACAATAGGGCTTGTACACGGACTTATATCTTTGTTTCAGAAACGCTTAGATTTTAATACAAAATTTAGTGTATTCAGTTGGGATGTTAAACATTTAATATAATCTTCAATTAAAAATTTTAAATCTTAAATGTTGTATAACAATTTAATATCAAAGCCAAATAATAATAATCTTAAAGACTTTAAAGCTCTTTGTAAAGTAATTTCGTCAAATGGCATTCGCTCATTATGGGAATACAATAAAATTATTTGTGATCGTAAAATATTTAATTGTTTAAAGAAATTAAAATCACATTTTTGTTTTATTACACATAAAAATAAATTTTCCCAGTAATCTGTGCACTCTATTCACTATAAATGAATGAAGTCACATACAGCAATTTATAATTCGTTATTCAGTCAAGGAGTGACATTAATGGACAACAGATCAAATTATTTTTGATATGGTGACCACCATCTATATTGTTAGTTTTTCTACTAAACTTTAAGAGAAATTCTAATTCGATTACGCACTTAATTAGTCTTTACAATCCTTTAGTCAGGCTTACAACCAAGCTTCTCAAAGCACAATTTTTTTCTTACTTTTATCCACAAGTGGCGGTACCTACATTTTAACGTTCGACTCCGAACTCAACAACATACTTCAATAGTTATACCACCATTCTCTAACGTTGTCCTATTTTGTATACAAAATTTTGAGAAATTTTCTTTAATTAAAAATAAAATCATTCGACCGTATCAGATATCAAAAACAAGTCATAAAATATTTTAAAAATATTCACACACAGTCGAATCCTTCAACAAATAAATAAAAGAATGAAATATGTTTTAATTAAATTCGTATAAATACGACACAATCATTGCTTTGATAAATAATATTCAAAAATAAAAAACAAAAAATTCCATCATTTGAATTCACATGAATGAATGAAAAATAAGAAGAAAAAAGTAAACGAAAACGCGCAAGAGAGAGAGAGAAAAAGACTGTATTTTATTTATAATTTATTAAATACTTTCAATGTCATGATGGCCATTTCTTTTGTTTAAAACTTTTAATAAAATATGCACTAAAAGCAAAAAACAGAAAAATGTAAATTTATTAATAGTAGTTAACAGAAAGACATCAATCTCATTAATTTCATATCAAAATATCATAAAAATTAATTTAAAATTAACTGCCCCACAAAAGTTATGAGGCTACAAATGGATATCACTTTTGTTTTTATTTTTGTTCATTTGTTTAAGAGTTTTTTTTTGTTAGCAAACTATAGCAATAATTGCCTGATAAATAAATTAAAAAGATTTGAAATAAATAAATTATGATTTATTATTGAGTCTGTTAAGACCTTTGATATTTTGTGATCTGTTATTGTTTTTTTTTTTTTTGACTAGTTTCGTATCACACCCATGTGTGCTTCAATTGTGTTCATTTGGCGATGCCTTGAAATTTTTTAAAACAAAAAGTTTTTGTTGCCCCGTTAAGTAAATCAACTATTCACAGGTCATCTGAATCCATCATCCATCAATTGTGTATTTATTTATGTTTTATATTTATACTTGTGGTTCAATAGTGAAAAAAGTGTACACCTGGCAGTTAATGAAAATTAACAAAAAATGTTTTCTCCTCTCGATTTCGAATATGAATTGCTGGATTTATATCTGGGCCTCATTGCATTTGCGTAATTTTAAAATTAAGGTTTCTTAAATATTCCCGACTGAAAAGCCAATGACAGCTGCCTCTCCCCGAAGAAAATAAAATCAACAAGAAAAACAAGACTAGTTAGCACGATCGAATATATTTTCACAGGGCGTAACAGTTCTAACTATGAGCTGCCACAGTAGTTTAATCGCCTGCCTAGTTGGAAAAACTTGATTAATAAGACTGGAAGAACATATGTTGTGTTGATCCATACATTGATCAAAGAAGCGAAAGGAAATAAAGAAACGCAGCGACATTACTTAGTTATCTTAAGGGACTTCAATATTAACATGAAGGAAACAAATGTATTACATAATACCGTTTCAACTCAAAAGATTTGTCTTGTTTGGCGAGGTTACTATCAATAGCATAGAATGGGTCGTTTGTGTGTTGGCTTATTAGACATAAGGCCACGGTCCAAGCTCCTGGCTAGATATCTCTAACAAAACGAAATATGAAAAATTTTTCTATGCCGGCTTCTTTTTAGAAGATCTCTGATGAAACTCTAAGAGTAAATAAAATTGCCATGAAAAGATTCTCAAAAAAATCTGTCGTTAGGAGTCGACTTTAAACTATAGGCGCCGCCATTTATAGATAAAATTAACATACACAACATATATGATGTAAGAAGCTAGGTCGTAATCCTGACTAAAGGGCTGTAATGAGCGATTATTTTTGTATGAATATGTACATAAATATTTAAAATATATCAGTGACAATTTATTTCAAATATACTGTACCAAAATCTGCATCCATATACAGTCAAACTCGTTTATAAGGAACTCGGTTATAACGAATTCTTGGTTATTCCATACATATTTTCGAGTCCCAACGTTTTTAAATCAATTTTCATATAAAAACTTCGTTTATTATGAACTCGTTTATAACGTATTCTCGGTTAAAAGGAAGTACTTTAAATGGTTCCAGTAATTAAATTTCATACATTTTATCTTTTTTATAAAGAACCCTTAGAAATAACTTTGAATTGTGGCAATAGTTTTCATTTTTATTAAAAATTCAAAACAAAATCTTGTGAAACTCACGAAACCTACTTTAAATTGTCTGTTTAAAATATTCATACATTCTGCACATTTTTAGCTTTTTAAGATACTAAAGCAGTATGCATATGCTGGCATATGTTACCTACCAACTGCAGTAGTATGAATATAATACGAATATGATTACAAGTGTAATGTTGCTAAAAAAAAAATAAAAAATAATGACAGCAATGGTTGTGGTAAAACTTAACAGTCAAATCGTTAAGATACGTAAAATGAGAAGATGAAAAATAAAAAAAAAAAATAAAAATGATTTATGCTCAATTGACTAAAACCGTCAGCACAAGCCATTGTATACGTACATGTACGTAAACAACGTATGCTAAGTCAGTCTGTATGAATATTCAATTGGCTGCCTTATTACTGTAATCCAGTAGTAGTAACATTTGCATTTTACCAGCATCTCGGATTTCTTTGGTGTTTTTCCGTTCAACAAAAATGCTTAGAAAATAAACGTTTGGCATAGACAAGTCGTCTCTCTTGCCTAATTTTAACACTTCAGTTGATAAGCATGCCAATAAAATGTGAAGATGTAACCAATTGCCGTTTTCTTCAAAACATTTTCATGCAGCAGAATTTGTGTTATTTTTTCGGCAAATCTTATAATTTTATGGCATGGAGTTAATGTTTCTTTTTCTCTTATTTTTTCTCATTTGAATAAAATAATTATTTTTGTTATTGAAGATGATTTCTTCATCTTCATCATCATATCTTCATTTTCTTCATATTTTCGTGTTGGTTTCTGCTTTACATTTCATTTCGATAATTTCGATATTAAAATATGAAAATGAGATTTGGAAGGTGGAAGTTTAAACATCTTTTGATCTGCAGAAAATAATTTATTTTTACAAAATGTGCATGAGAATTTCAAACTACATGAAGTCAAGGTTGTTTGCAATCGATGAATCGTTGTTATAACGTAAATTTAATTATCGATTGGCTGAAATTATTGAATGACTGTTGAAAGATATTTTCGTTCATAAAGTAAAGGTCATGGCACGCTTAGCACACTTCAATTTTCAATAAGAACTCACTAACAAATACTATTTATTATCGATTCTGCCATTGAAATCTGTTATGAGATCAGATGATGATTACTATGGTAACTTTAAAACGTATTTTGTTATTATACCTTGACTAGGTAATGACATTAGCAAAGATACAAACATAATAAATGACTAGTTCACTTAATTATATACTTGGAATTAAAGTTATCATTTGAAATGACAATGATACAAAAGGTTCAATGTTAATAACGAGTTGTAATGCTCATATTTTTGAAGAATCGGAAGTTCCCCTGAAGTTTACACTGCTGGCTCAAAGATGGTATCTCTATTATAGGCTGCCTGATCACTGCAGAGTTTTCCAAGCAGAAGTTGTGCGATCTTTATTTAGGGTTCTGATATTAAACTCTATTATAGGCTGCCTAATCACTGCAGAGTTTTCCAAGCAGAGGTCCTGGCAATATATTCATTGAGTAGAAGGATTTTTCCAGTAAATCTCTTCATTTTCTCGAATAGCCAGTCAGCGATTAAGTTCCTAACCAACGTCCTTCCTTGCTTATGAATGCCTAAACTAACCTATGTACATAATTGGCCATTACAACTCTTCAGTCAGGATTACAGGCTAGCTTCTTACACCGACTCCGAACGACAGATTTTTTAGAAACTTTTCATGGCAGGTTTATTTACTTTCAGAGTTTTTGCCAGAAATCTGCTGAGAGGAAATAGCCGTTTTGATGCTGTCTAATAAGCCAACACATTACGTACTAGACTACGGCGACTTCCTGGCAAAACCTCTGCTTGTAAATAGATTTGCCATGAAAAAATTCTCAAAGGATGTTTTGTTCGGAGTTGACTTTAAACTGTAGGTTATGTCACAGACAAGATGGGTGTTGTGAGAAGCTAGGAGGTAATTCATGTTTCGTTTTGTTGCAGACGTAAGATCTAGGATTTGAACTGTGGCCTCACGTCTAATAATCCAACACACTACTTACTACACTGCGGCGACTACAGAGGCTATTGATTCTAATTCCCTAATTCTAATTCAACTAAATTTATTGAGTGCTGGTTACACACATAGAGGCAGTCCCATTGTAGTTAAGAGGCGTAAATTCAATTTAATAAAATTAGTGCAGGCCTTTTAAGACTTTTCATACTTAAACTTGATACAAAATTAAACGTTCTTGATCCAATTTAAACAAAATATAATAATTATGATAACTAATGGCGTAATTTGTGTAACACAATATCTATTAAAGTCTATAGAATTACTTCATAAAACATAAACCAGAGAAATAACAAATTCAAAAGAAATATCCAATTAAACAATAATAAAGACGATGTTAATGTCAATTTATAAAAATCTATGTAAATTAAAGAAGATTTAAGGAATTTAATAAAACCAATATTTTTGAGGAAAAAGGTCAAGTCAAAGCATAAAATTAGCTAAACCTGTTGTTTAACTATATATCAGCATGTTTTCGAACAAATAACAATACAGTTTGTGTTCTTATTCCAGTTCTAATTTAAGTTAGTTTAGATTAGAGACACAGTATGTATTTAAATTAGCATTAATAACTATGCAGTTTGAAACAATTTAAATAAAAACTAAAATAGGTTTTGATTGCTTTTGGGTTATTAATTAAAATAAGATTTCCTATTGAATATTTCTATAAATTAATTAAAACATAAACAAATAAAAAAAAGTTGTTTAAAATCAAGTTTATGAAAAGATTAAAAACAAAAAACACTTATTTCCGTAATATTTCTCGCTTTTGTAACTGCTTTAGCGTTTTGAAACTTTACAAAAAACAAAATTTTTAAATTTCAAATTCATATGAAAAATAAATTAACAAAGATATGATGAGGTTCATGCAACACTGCACATCTATGTATGCAACTTAATATTTAATAAGATGTAGCACAAAGATCTTTTCCAGTTCCAAGTAAACCGGCAGGTGCAGGTTGCTTAAGAGCTAAGCGGAATTAAAGATGGCCTAAAGACTGAAACGTATTTTTGATTTTCCATTTCTTAATTCGTTTTTTATTCAATTATTATAACAAATTTCAAATTCCTTTTAAGATAATAAAATATAATTTCATTTAATACAAAGTGCATCAAATTTAATCACTTACTTACATACGAAGCTTATATTCTATACATAGGGTGTTATTGATGGTGATCTCCTATAACCTTTAAATACATTGTTTCGGAATTAACAATTTTATCCCACATTACAATATTACATACGAAAAACAGACATTACACTAAGCAATCTATTGAAGTATTATAACGTATTTACTCGTGAACTATTGCTTCTTAATAATAATAGTACATGTGATGAATTAAGTTTATTTTTTATTCATATACCATTACATGACTTAGTTGTACCCAAACCAAAAGTTTTTCTTCACAATATAGGAAGTTTATACATAACGTCTGGAGATATTTCTTTTTTATTATATTTAGATGATCGATTTTAATTTTAAATAGCAGAATGGTTGCCTGCAAAATTAAAACACTACATTACGAACTAGCTTTTCAAATCACGTTAATCTGCGTTAATTTTATTCACGGGTGGCGGGCCCTGCAGTTTAAAGTCGACTCCGAACAACACATTTTTGAAAATGTTATTAACTCTCAGAGTTTTTGTCAGAAATCTGCTGATAGGAAGTCGCCGATTAAAATTTGGTTTTGTTGAAGATGCATGACCTGGGCTTTGAATCGTGGTCCCACGTCTGATAAGTCAACACACTACCTACTAGACTATGACAACTTCCAAAATTCTCTCCAAAAAATTCTTCTCTTCCATGTTAATTTACGATACATTTTATATGATATTATCTCATCCAGAAGGCGAAAATTTCTTCTTCCTGCCCAGGTTTATTCTCACCTCAACTGTCATGCACCAACGACCTATAATCTCAAAATACCTTTGAAATATGTTTAAGAGAGTCCCTTCAAATTTGCTTCTAGCCATCAATAAAGTATAACTAACTGATCAAAAATTTCACAAATAATTTTACAATCACTTCTGTGTGCTCTTTGGCTTCTTCGGTTATCATAGAAATCATATGCCCTCGAGAAAAAAAATCATGAATTTTTAAAGTCAATTTTCCTTAATGCAAATTAACTCTAAAGCTTAAAAGATATGCTGGCCTGTCACTTTAAAAATTTTAAATAGCCATACCTTCTGCCACATTAGTATTCTGTTCCACTTGAATTTGAATTTGAATTAATCGAAAAGCCATGTAATTTATGGTAAAATATTACGTATTTTCAATGATAAAATCAAAAATTGAAATAAATTCGTCACACTGCCAAGATATCCGTATGGTGTTTAAAATATTTAGTAATTATTGTCAATCATTATGATAAAATGATGGATTAAAACATTAACCCAAAAAAAAAAAAGAAAAAAAACATTGAAAAAATTTATGGTTAAAATGAATTGATTGATAAACTGGTCAATCATTGTGTCATTGTGGATTATTTGCAAATTCATTAAAACATTATCTCATTAGTTTCACTGATAACCTGTTATTAATATTTTAATTTACATGCCAAGATGAAACCATTTTAAGCAATTAATAAAAATCAATTTAATTTTTTTTAAACCGTATTGAAGTTATTTATCACAATATTCATAATAAGTTAACATAAAACAAAAAATATTAGTAATAATTATAATACGATATTAATTTTACACCCAGAAACTAAAACAACCGGGTGTAATTTATATTAAATATATATATACACACAATGGCGAACAAAACTAGTCAATTTATAGAGCAAAAAAATTAAAATATTTACTGTAATAGTATGCTGTCTACTAAGTAGGGTGTTGGCTTATGAGACGTAAGACCACGATTTATATCCTAGGTCAGACATCTCCAACAAAACGAAATAATTGAAAGTTTCTCAAAAATCTATTGTTCGTAGTCAACTTAAAACTGTAGATGCCGCCATTCATGGCACACACTACATAAAAGGAGTAAGAAGCTAGGGCGTAATATTGACTGAAGGGCTGTAATAACCAATTATGTACATATGTATGTATGTAGTGTGATGGTAAAAATTATAGTTTCACTAATTAAACTTGTATTTAGAAGAAAAATCTTAGCTAGGCCAGTACTGTCAATGGGGAGCACTATAGGTTGACTGATCTGGACACTAACACCATGTAATTTTAAGAGAACGGAAGTTCATGTCACATTGCTCATGTCACATTGGATATTCTACACGACAGATTTCATAACATGGTCTTTTCACTTGAAGATGATGTGAACTGGTTAACAAGATCATGCAATTTGCTACAGTTAAGCTATTTCTTATGGGATTTTTTTTTAACTTGCAGGGTCATACAAATAAGCCATAAACCACGTGGGTCTTCATAGCCAACATAATCCCTGTCATCGGCCAAATTCAGATTGATTTATGAGCCAGGATTATGGAAAATTGAACATTTTGTGCGCTTTACGTAGAGAAGCCTTTGGAGGACATTTGAACGGAGCAATACTATTCCGCCCATAATAATTTTTTAAAGGAATCAAAAAATGTCAATGATATCTCGTGTACATTTCATTCCATATAAATTTAAAATTTAGTAATGCTTATTAAAGAGCCTGATACAAATAATAACATAATTTAATAATAGCACAGCAATTTAAGCATTTTACAAATAAATATATGTTTACTAGGGATGCCAATCGGGAAATCACGAATCCCGAAATCCCAGGATTTTCGAGATTCTCAAATCGCGATTCTTGGGATTTTTAAAAAATTGCCCCGGGATTTTTCAGGATTTTCGGGATTGTGAATTCATATGTATTTTGACCCTTCAAAAGGTCGTGAAATAAATTCAATAGCACTCGACTTCGATAATAGCATCTCATATGAGGAAAACCTTACCTCCAGTGCTAAAAAATTATTTGAAGGATGCAAAAGCTCTATAAAACAAATTAATAGGGTAACTGATTTAGATACCCAACTGTCCAAAGTAATAGATTTATTTACATCAAGAGGTGGTAGAGATGCATATTTATAGGCTGCTATCTTGGAACTATTTTACCAACAAATGTTGATTGCGAGAAGTGTTTGTCAACGGCAGCATATGTTGACAACAAAATTCGTTCAAGCCTATTAGATCACTTGTTGGATGCTTTAATCTTTTTGTTGGAATATAAATAATTTTATTAAAACTAATTTATTTGCATATGTACGTACTAAGAATAATTTTTATTTTTGTTAATTTACGCTTTTTTGTTACTTTTTGTTTTGCTGTTTTTTTTATATTTTATTTTTAATGACATATACCTCTGACATAATCAGAATATAAACGATTTTGTTAACAAAATATTTTTATTATTAAGAGAAAATCGCGATTCTTCCCGTGATTTTTGGGGTGTTTTGGATCTAGAATTATCCCGGGATTTTTAAAAATCGATCCCGTTTGGCATCCCTAATGTTTACTGTTATCAATCGAGTAAAAATTCATTATTATTTAGTTTTATCCGATATTGTATAAGTAGTGTCTATATTTAGTACAAATCTGTAAACACATGTCGTTGTATTAATAAGGAAGGGCCCAAATTAATTGTTTATTTTCGAGATCGTTTCGTTTGTTTCGATATATCATTGATTGATAAATTGCAAGCCGTAGACTGATACAATCAAAATTATTGGCAATCGAAAAAAAAGAATAAAAAATGTTTACGTTTCCACTTTGCAAAGATATACATACTCGTGTAACAATCGAAATAAAAAGAATTTTAATTTTTTTGAAAAGTATGTCAATTAATTACTTTTTTTTTATTATAATTAACGGATTATATTTGTTGTTTATTTTTTTGCAATATATATATATTTTTTTTTTTTATTTTTTACTGGTGGTTTAGATAACAATAAAATATATTTATTATGTACATATTTAAAGTCTTTTAAACTAATTTATCAACGTTTTTGGTTTTTATTTTTTATCACAATTATTTAAATTTGTATGAATTCTTTTTGTGGTTGATAATACCTCCAATGTGACTTTGCATTGCAAAACTTTAAATACTTTACTGATTTAATTTAGGTTTAACAAATTTAGTTGATTTTTAATAATAAAGCCACTCTATATGAGATTAATATATTATGGAATATTCTTTCAAATGAATTTTAAGAATAATTTATATATATATATATATACGATGTTAAAAACAATAATAATAATAGGGGCATATTATATATTTCAAAAAAGAAGTAGGTTATGCAAATATTATCTTTAAACCCTATTACATATTATATCCATACCTGGTCATAGCTCATTTCCTTTTTATAACATGTTAAGACCACCGTTTCATGGAGTGTACAAGCTTGGAACAAACTACTACGGAAATTGTGTATCCAAATTACGCCATTTTATTCTTGACAATAAAAACAATTAGAACAACCGACCTGTTTTAGGGTATTTTGGGGTGTTACATGTTTGTAGTGGCAAAGCACATACGAATTTCTATGTGACCGACCCATTATACAAGTTGTTACAACCCGGTACTTGCTAAGCAAACAACAATCTTCTTCGTACATTTCATTTGCTACGAAGACGTACTTCATGAACTAAGGAGTGCGCACAAAAAAGAAATGGGCCTACTTTTAAGGTTATAACTTTAATTATAATGGAAAAAAATGAATACCGTTACATTGTTTTTGATAGCTATCTGTTTCAAAATCCACGTGCTAAATGTCAATGCAATAGCAAAAATAGTTTTTTGAAAATGGGCACCCAACAAGAATGTCGTAAAAAAATAATTGAAATAATAATAATAATTTCAATGAAACGCGATTGTTAGGCTCGCCAAAAAACAGTTACTAAGATTAAAATAAAACAATATAAGGAGTCTTTGAGTATTGAGAGAAAGCGTGGAAGTGGAAGAAGAAAAGGATTTTCTGACCAAAACAAAACATGTAAAATAATACGTATTTTTCTAAAGCACCCAACATGTCTGGAAGATAAGTGGCTCAAAAAGTTCGATGCTCTCAGAAAAGAATTTTTTACACAAAATAATTCAAATATTATTTACTTTAATTGAAATATAAAACGAAAAAAATCCGCCACTTTGTTTTATTTCTATAACGAAAAGTGTATGTCCAGTTTTTTTGTGCGCACTCCTTAATTTTTGATTTAATGTTTTGAATCAATCAAAACCGAACATGGATCTATCGAAACCATTAACAATTTTACTTTTTGAACATTTGAGCAATAAAACTTTAAAATTACATTTTATATAAAACTTGTCGTATGACAATAGCGCAGTCTATTGTTACATCATTATAAACAGAAAGGTTAGGTTAGAGGACGTAAACTTGTCTACTGTGACAAGTACAGAGGTCGAATTGACCCATTGTACAACGTTCTAGTTTCTCACACCACTCTTGTTGTGTGCGTTTATTTTATACATGACTGGCAGTTTAAAGTCGACTCCGAATGACAGATTTTTTAAGAAGCTTTTCATGGCAATTATATTTACTCTCAGAGTTTTTGCCAGAAATCTGCTGAGAGGAAGCCGCCGAAGAAATATTTTCATATTTTTGTTTTCATGTCTGATTTGGGATTCGATCATCATAATATTGTTTTAGTTTCATTAACAAAGGTAGTATTTTCCATCTTTAACTATTTATTGACCTAGGATCATAGTAAAAAAATTACCTAGCCTGAGGATTGTAAACTGCGTTAATCCCTTGATTGCGAATAATAAAGCTTCTTTTAGTGGCCGTTATAATATTGTTTGAATACATTTTCCTAATATGATGTTAGCTCAGTAATCTTTTGTAGTCTTTCTTATTATATCGAAGAAAATAATCTTCTCTTTGTTGAGTGCACTAAGTAACGATCTAAATATAATAAAAACAAAATATTAGACACTGTCTGCAGATCCATATCCGATTGACAACTTGTGGAATATAGTAAAAACAACAATCAGAGGAAACTATGCCACAAAGTGTGATAACTAATGAGAATTGTTGTTGACCATATATTTAAACGCTATTTACTAGCTTTAAGCCACAACGAAGTTACTATAAATTATTAAACCCTCTAGCGCAACATTAGAATCTTAATTAGTGTAAATCTGTTATGCTAATAAAATCAAAATGAAATTAATTTTTTGATATATGAACTGAGAAAAATAGAAGGCGTTACTTCTATTGTTTCTTGCAACACTGTATATAGGAAATATGAATTTTAATACTTTTAAATATGCCTATTTTCATTGAAAATTTATTCGAAGACTTAAAAGTATTTATAAAAAAGAAAAAAAAAAAACATAAAAAATGTGTACAAATTAATTATAATCTTAAAAATAGGTAGCCAGTCAACTGGTTTTTACAAATTTTTATGCTGGGCCTCCGTTTCGGTTAACAGATTTTTATAGGAAACACAATTTAATCTCTGACGGCTATCAAGTTTAGGCTTTGGGAAGTTTTATTGAGTAAGAAGTTTAAGTTTCAATAGCAGTAATAACAAATATGTAAAAGCGTCTAAGATAGAATATTAGGGAACTACCAGAAACATTTATTAGTTTAATGAAAGCAGTGGTTTCTTTAGTATCATTCATTAATTATGTAAATATAAGCACAGTATTTATCAAGCTTAGGTTTGATAAGTGTGACGATTTTAATGAACACTTTGCTTTAAATCACTCTGCAGTCGGACATGGAAGAGCTTGATAACAAAAGCATTGCTTTTATGTTTAACCAGGAACTTATAAAGGAAGGCTTGTGTATTTTTTCTTACTTATTTGGTCATTGCAGAGCTTTATGGTGTGTTGCAATCAAAATTCCTTGGCTTTTTTCTATATTTTTATAAACAGTTTTATAAATAGAAAGTTTTCAAACATATGCACATATTTACACTGGAAAATTATCCAAGAAATATTTCAAATATTCTATGCTTTTGCTTTAAATCGCACAATACCTTCACAAATGTATCCTTTAAACATTCCGACACTAAAGACGTTTTAAAAAAAATCTACCCAACGGTCACAATTTCAACATTAATGCGCATAAATAGTAAATTAAAACAAAAAATATTTACCCAACACGAACTGACTGACTGACTGACTCTTTTAAGTACACCATAATGGTTTTGTACGTGATGGTCAACAACAACAACAACAACAACAGCAAACACTAACAGGTGGTTAAGACTCTGTAAATGAAAACTTAACTTTTAACAAAATAGAGGGGCAAAAATAAGAAAAAAAATTAAAGTAAAGCGAAGCAAAATCATTAAATGAAGAAAATTATACCAGAACTATACCTACATACATAAATAAAATAATGTTAAACAACAAAACCAAAAAAAAAAAAAATAGCAAAAACAAAAATTAACAACAGCTTTAAACAATATTCACGTTTTATAAACAGAGTGTTTTGTGGCTAAAGAAGCTGTAAAAAAATTTTTCCCTTAAAAATTTACAATGAATTCACGGTGGAGTTTAAGTGTATAAAATGCAAAAATAAAGCAACACAAAATCTGAAAGCAATAAAAATTTCATAGAGGATTCAATTCGACAAAGGTTTGCGGTATAATTTTTTGTAAGAATGAAAGAAAAGACTAAAAATACTACCGCCATGCTTTACATACAATAACGTAATAGCCGGAGTAAGTTTACAGATATGAGATTTAAGTAGGTTTTCATTATGAATGACAAACGAATTTCCTTTATAATTTAATATCAATAACGAGAAAATATAGTTTACGAGGCAAACTAGTGTTATAGGATGTCCAAGTAAAAATCCACTTTTTTTATTGGATAGTAAAGAAGAAAGCTAAAGTCGCCGTAGTTTAGTAGATAGTGTGTTGGCTTATTAGACGGACACCACGGTTCAAACTCCAAGACAGACATCTCCAACAAAACCAGAATATGAACAAATTTTTCTTTGGTGACTACCTCTCAATAGATTTCTGGCAAAATTGCCATAAAAAATTCCTCAAAAATCTAACGTTCGGAGTCGACTTTAAACTGTAGGTCTCGCATTTTATTAACGCACATAATATAAGCGATGGGAGAATCTGGATCGTGATCCTGACTGAAAGCTTGTAGTCCCTTTAAGTATACCCATTGTGGTTTATTCGCATAAAACCGCGGTTTCATAAAATTGCACGCAGTTAAACCGCATGATCTTACTAGCCACCTGCACTAAATCCATTGCAAAATGTTAGGTTCTATAGGCTTCATAGTCTTGCTGTAATCAAATCTATACCGCTAAGTTCAGCCGATAAGAACTTTGTAATTATGATGCTGTAATGATTATCGTTCACAGATGCTACAGTTTCACCATCATCTTTAAAAGAGTAGGGCCCATTCACACCGCTCGACCAAAATTGACAGTAGTTAGTTTATTATCATGAGTATTTCTTAAGTTCCGAATTAGAAAAATTTGTGTATTCACTATAAAATGGAAATAAGCTTTAATGAAGAGGATAACATTTCTCAAAAATAAAATTGTAATTGGCTTCACTTTGCTTCCTTACGCATTGATCGCCTTAGCTGGCATAAAAGACGCGAACACGCGGTTCAAAACGAAATATGAGAAAATGTTGCTCCTATTAATACTTTTCTAGAAAAATCTTTGATAGCAAACAAAATCGCCCTGAAAAGTTTCCATCAATCTGTCGTTCGAAGTCAACTTTAAGCCGTGGGTTCTTCCAATCATGGATAAAATTAATTAGTGGTATGAGAAGCTAAGTTGTAATCCTCACTAAATTGTTGTAATGATCAATTAAGTAGGTTCCATGGTCTACTGTTTTGAGCTTCTAAAGATTTTAATACGACTTGTCTCTTCATACTTATATAACTCTCATCCATTTTGAGGCTTATGGAATGTTGCAAAAGAAGGCTGCATAACAGTAGGGTATCTAACTCTCTTAATATATTACATCACTCACTCATTATTGCCTGTTAGTCACTGTAACATTAAATGTTTTAACCACACCAGTGAATTTTATTTCCATTTACCACAAACCTTTAATAACCGCTTATATCCAATATTATTTTATATATGAAAAATGTGTTGCTTTAGAAAATTATCTGGAACAAGACAAATTAACTGTAACAAATCGTATAATTTACTCCACAAAACATTTTTGTTTTGGTTTTGTAAAAAACGACTACAAATTAGCATAAGGCATAAGGAAAACTATTTTTAATTGTTTTTTTTTAATATTTACATACCATGCATGCATATTTAAATAAATAGTTCAATGAAAATATGTATGTTTTCGATGCCATGGCAATGGTTCATTAAATTTCAATGAGTAATTAACTTTTCTTCTCTTACTTCCTTTTTTTTTTCTTGTAGACTCATATTACCTGCCTTTTATTATTTCTATTGGCCTCACATCATGCTCGGGCAGATGATGAAAGTTCAACGGAAACCAATGAGATTATACCACGCGAGGCCATACAAAAATTAGATTTTTCCGTAAGACAAGCTCTACTACGTGCCATAGATAAACTGGAAAAAGAGGCGACTGAAGATGAGAACAATGAAAATGACGATGATCCCGACTCGACCACAATAGCACCAACCATCATTAGCATACATAGTACAGCTGCTGTACCTGTCACAACATCTCCCAAAGAGGAGATTTTAGAGGAGAGTACCAGTCCCAGTGATATTTTTCCTTCGATACAATTTTTCACTGCCACCTATGATGAGAATAATGCCCAGGAGCAGCCTTTAGCGCTTTTCATAGACAAAACAAAGAAGAAAAACCATAAAAATCTCGGCTCACCTACGTTAGTAGCTACTAGTGTGAACGATGATGACAAAGATAATAATCAAGCTGCTCGTAGTGTTAGCAATAATGTACAAGCAAATGAAATCTCTTTAAATTCTGTGGATGAGATTAAATTTGAAATACGCAATTCTAAAACGAAAACAGCCTCAACTACGGAAGTATATTCGACCACCACTACAACAACAACAACAACTCCGCGTCCTAAAACAACTAAGAAACGTACAACCACAACATCGACCACAACTACAACAACCACACCACGTCCCACCCATAATGAGGACGGTGAGAATATTGAGGTGGTAGCCAAAGATGATATACGTATACTAGCTGCTCCGTTGGTGAGTGCTTTTACAGTAGACTTGGATGAATCGGGTTCGGCTAAGAAAGTTATACCCATCATTGATAGTCCGGCCACAACGAAAGCTTCTATAGTTTCCAGTACCCAAAGGACTTCATCGATATTTCAACCTCCTTTTGGACCTACAATAACAAAATTGAATGTTTTACCAGCTGAAGCTCATCGTTCGTCGGCATTAAATTTTGCTAATAGCTTGCCGCCGTTACCAACACAGGCAACAATTGGTACCTCAACGGTGAATAATATTTTTTCAAATATTGTACCAACATCTGGCCATTATATAACGGTAAATACATTTCCATTTACGAAATTAACTGTAATTTTTAAACATTTAAAATAACATTATTTTGCTCTGCTAAAAAACTAATTTCATTTGAATGAATCCATATTTTTAATTAGTTTTGGTTTTTTGAATATTTGAATATTTAGGTTGAAAACGAACAGGTATTAAGTGGAACAAATTTTCACAAAATAATTGAAGTGTTTAGTAATTTTATTTCATGGAAATGTAGCGTTAATAGGCTTGCAAGCGACTTTTTAGGTTTTCGAATCATTATTATTTATTGTTCTCCAGCTATCTGTGCAAATTAATATATTTCAAGGTCACAAGAACAGGTTCATACACTCTCGGGTAAAACAGTCCCAATTGTTGTTTTTTCCCAATTGAAAAAGATGTTAAATTAAGAATATTTGAAGAAAAGGAGAATTTGAGAAAAATATAACGTAGAAACTTTTGTGAAAAACGTGGTATATAGTGGAGTGTAGACTTTTTTCTTTAACTATACATATACGAATATCAACCCAACATACGTTTTATAGTTTAGTGAGGCAAACATACAAGAAATATTTTTATCAATCCTTTAGACTATACTTTAAGGGTCAGTTCTGATATATGCATACACCCACACGTATAAACATTTCGGTTTGGTAGTATAAGCATTAATAAATTACTTCTTCTCTGTCCTTTTGAAATCATTTCAACCCAATTTTTCATTTATTTGTTCAATTGCTTTCAGAAACAGCCATTAACAGCAAATTTAAATCAACAACAACCACAGCAGCAGGGCACCAATGTCAACAATTATTTAATTGAAAAACAACGTGAACTGGAACAGCAAATCTATCAATTAAAATTTCAAGCACAACAACAACAAGAACTTATTTTGAGACAATTGAAGCTTTTGGAAGAACAAACTAAACTAAGGGGTAACAACAATAACCAAGTAAGTGCCAATCATTTATGCCAAAACCGAAGCTTTAAACAATAATCTTTTACAGCCACAACAATTGCCATTAATACAGCAACAACAACAACAAGAGCCAGGATTTACCATTAGACCGTCTATTGAATTTATACCCTCGACACAATCAAAAACTGCCCCCATTTATCCAGCATTGTCCTTGGAACAACAGTTACCATTAAAGGAATCGAATGGCAAATATATTAATGGACGACAGCTTCAACAGCAATACAACAGTAATGGAGGATTTCCAAAAAATATTGTACAAACACCACAACAACATCAACAGCAACCACAAGACATTAATCCGATACAGCATGTATTCCAGAAATTGCAAAACTTGCAAAATTTACAAAATTTACACAAATCGAATACTCAAGCAGCAGCCAGTATATCGAGCATACAAATACAACCTTCGAATCAATTGAATATTGTACCGACATTTGCTTCATTGTTGCCACAAACGCCAGCCGAATTGTCATTGGTACAGACACTACCACAGCGTAATTATCAACAATTCCAACAACAAAATCCTCTAGTACCACAATATGTGACCGATGCAGTATTAGAACGTCAACAACAACAACAGCAGCAACAGCAGCAACAACAAAACCGAGCACGTTTATTTCGCCAAGAGGGTGGTACGGGAAATTTTGGTGTAAATCAGGGCCAGACACAAACCAACAATAACAATCTATTCTCATCGTATAATCAGCAACAACAACAATCCTCTACAAATAATTTTGATAATCAAAATTTTTATAGACAACATTTAATACCAGCATTTAGCAACCAACTACAACAGAATGCCCAAACATATTATCAACAACAGCAGCAACAACAGCAGCAACAGCAACAGCAGCAACAGCAACAGCAGCAACAAACTCAACAAAACTCGCCTGCAGGTAATTTCCAATACAACAATCAACGATTAGTAAGTAATCGTTTTAATAGCTTTAATCAAAATTTAGCCGAATTTAATATAATTAATAAAGTTTTAGCTCTTAATCACGGCATAAATAATTTTGCACAACAGACTCTATTGCCACCAAATCAGGCTTCATCAGCACCAACGCAAACGCAGTCTCTCGCACCGTCTTCAGCACGCTTCAGTAGCAATATTTTCTAAGCACGGCCAAGGACACGGCCTTGTATCAAGAACTTTAAACTCTGTCTACTTTCTCTTCTCCTACCTGCCCACTATCTGTCTACCTCTACCTCTATCTCTCTCTCTATCTATCTTTCTTCTTTCGTTTTCGCCTAAGCTTTTGTTCTGCACCATGTATTATAAACACTTATTTTATAGCCCAGCAAACAATTATGTTAAGATTTCTTGGGAAACCATTCAACAAACAAACAGCTGCTTACCCCTGATAGCACTGGTTTAATTTTTAAGTTAGTTTAAGTTTAATGAATTAAATTTTGTTTTTAATTTTATGTTTTTATATTTTAAAAAAGATTTTTATTATTTTATTACGATTTTTCTTTTTCATTTTTGGTTTGTTATTAAAACTTAATTAATGTTTATGTACGTATGTATGTAAATTATTTTACAATGAAATAAATAACTGTTAATTTGTAATAATTTATTTGTAAAAATAAACATTGTTTTATGTAAAGGATAAAATAAAGGAGTCTGTTGTAACAATTTGTACTCAATTTCAATAGGTAAGTGATAATCGATTGATTTCTAACCACAATACTTGGATAATTGGTCATTACAACCCTTTAGTCAGGATTACGCCCTAGTTTCTCACACCACTTATGTTGTGTGTGCTAATTTTATACATAAGTAGCGGGACCTACATTTTAAAGTCAACTCCAAACGACAGAATTATGAGAAACTTCTAATGTCAACTCCTTTTTTACTCTCAGAGTTTTTACCAGAAATCTAATGAGAGAAAGTCGCCTACGAAATACTCTTCTCATATTACGTTTTGTTGGAGAAGTCTGACCTGAGGTTTGAATCTTGGCTTTTCACTAACTACTAAACTTCAACGACTTTATAGTGAACATTTATTCACGAAAATATCATACCTAAGATATTTAGTTACAATTTTGAAGGAAATACTCATTGGACCAATAGGCGTGTCATTGGGTCCACCACTTATCAACTACGAATATATGATATCTACGAAATACGTGCTACGTAAAACCATTGACCACTGTGAAGAATTCCAAAGCAAGTGCAGGACTTAATATTGTTTTCGAGATATCCTCTCATATAGGAAGGATGGATTTTATATTTGATCGCATTTATGCATTGTTGGAAAATTTTCAGTAGAAGAAATCTGTAAAACTTAATTTACATTAAAGTCATAGAATAGTCAATTCTATTGGACCTACCTGAGCTTAGCAAAAAAAATTCCTCGCCACATACTAATTTATTTAATAAACGTTTGTCGGGCTATTGGTTGTCTTAACACTTCTCTTTCGCGAGAGCCTTGGCCGCTTAGTTACACGGCAGGTCTTTACATATAAGATCGCTCTATCCGGCGATGCTCACTAATCCCTGTATCAAAAACACGTCTCGCCCCATTATCCCTTTCAAGCCAGCATATTCGATTAATTTGAATACTTTGAACAACTTTGCCAACTCACACTAGGCCGAAGCTCTTATTTAAAACTCTTCTCTGCTCTCTTTCTCTCTTAAGGCAACAGCAACGTGCAGTTTCTTCGCTCGAAGGGGATTTCTGTTACGCAATTGTACATTGGAAGCCTGTTGGTATGAGTAATCTTAAAGTTATTCAACAGACTGAGATCATTAGCACGTAATAAGTATTCACATGCGAAACAAATCAAGAGTCAATCTCCTGAATTTTTAGGACTGTCCCCATAAACGAGCACAGGAGGTTCTACTTGCCAATTGCTTGAGACATACACTATGTGATCCACATTTTTCACTAGTCACCGTCCAATATCTAAAAGGATGAGTTTTCTAATATAATATTAAAAAGTTTGGCAAATTCGTTTTGCATTGGAATGTGTAACAAAACGCTTGAACAACACTAAGTCAAGCAATCATAACATAAGTCAAGCAGGTCTAGTAAGAAGTGTGCTGGCTTATTTGACGTGAGGCTAGGTCAGATATCATAATGGAATAAAATATTTACACGGCAACTTCTTCTCAACAGATTTCTGGGAAAAACTGAGAGACCTGAGAATAAATAAAAATGCCATGAAATGTTTCTCAAACATCTGTAGTTCGGAGTTCGGATTGTAAACTGTAGGTCTCACCGCTCATGTATAAAATTAACACACACAGCATTAGGAATGTGATTACAATAAGATGTACAATTATGTACATTTGCATGTGTATTAAGAGCCGATTTTGTATGCTTAAGTTTTGAAACAGTCCACTGACCGTCGAGCTCAAGCAATTTCATCCCAATAGACTACTTTTTGTGCGAATAACGTGATATCTCTCATATACATGGACAAGTCAAGCTAAATTCTTGCCCTCGGAGTTAACTTAAAACTGAAAAAGCCGCCAATTTTGAATAAAATTAACACATACAACATATGTAGTGTTTTGCAGTTAGATCCCACAATATTAACTAAAAGGTTGTAATGACCACTTCATTGGTCATGAGTAGTTGGATAGTTAATCTCATTTATAATGGATTTCTTTTTACTATATCTAATAATGCTTATATTTATTTAATGCTGCTGGTACTTTTTTTTAAATCAGATTAAGTTAGTAAAAGATTGTGTGTAGTTATTAAATGTATAAGTAAGTGTACAGCATAAATAGCATTACAAAGAAATATTTAACATATTGGCTTATGTCGAATGTTTATAAACCTTATCATTATTTGCGCCAAAATTCATGACGTGAATGTTTTACCCCAACATTTAGTAGCACATGTGCTATGGTATAAAACTATACTATGTATGTATGTATGTATATGGTACATACAATTATTCGTATACTTATTTTCTAGCTGATATACTGCCTGATTCAATAAATGTTGATACTATATGAATATGAATCAATCATCAATAGAGGCCAACACCTTTTGAACCGTACCATTAATTTGCATTTTATAATAGATAAGATTACTGAAGATTACTAAGAGAATATAAGTTTTAAAGATTATAAAATTATTATCATTTATCTTCTTCTTCTTCTTTCCGAAAGGAAAGAACCATTCGAATAAAAATATGGAAAACAAATTATCTCCTCTAAAAAAAAATCATCATATCAATTTCAATTGTAAAAATAAATTTTATTTAAAATTAACTCATTCATTAATAAAAAAAAACTCTTATCGTATGTATTTGTAACAAAAAAAAAAATTAAATAAAAAATTATTGTTTAAAAATAAATATTGTTTGTACTTTAGTACTCGTATACGAAATAATTAATAAGCAGTTCAAGTTAATCTATATTCCGGTTTCAAATAAATAAGTTTAATAAGAGTCAAATGGAATTGCACGCGTGATTTAATACGAAAATTACATGAGAAAAAAAAAACAAAACTGAAATTCCCCCTGAAAAAGATCTTTTCTAAGACCCTCTAAGTCGTTGCATTCACGTTGCCAGATTGTAGGTGATAATCCGTTAATAGGGAAAGAGTAATGACTTTCAAAGAATCATTACTGTAATGTATTCTAAAGAATAATTACTCTTTCTGAATTCTAAATAATAATTACGCTCTCCCAATTCAAAATTAAAATACTCGTGGTACGTTGTTTTTCTTCCGATGGTGTACTATGTAACACTACGTTATGTAGATTAGGTTTGATATGACGTAAGATAAGAGGAAGTTATAAAGAGCCAGGCACCCTTATTTGTAACTAAATTGTATTAAGCCTCAATTAGCAAAAAGCAGTACAGTCAATACTTATGTCCATAGAGAGTATTCTTTATTGGACCTGCTCTAGTTGATCAAACACCTGCGAGATCTTCATTTCAGTTTAACATAATACGAAACTATGAAAGAAGATGTCAAATTTGCACTACTGCACTTACTGTAGCTCTAATACTACTAGACTTCGTTATCATGCATAATTGTATGGCTGTCTTGATTACGATCTAGCTTCTCCAAACAACAGCGGGACCGACAGTTTAAATTGGAGTTTGAACGATTCTTTTTCAAGAAACTTTTCATAGCAATTTTTGATTTACTTTCTGCGTTTTGAAATCTTGAAATCTGCTGAGAGGAAGACGCCGAAGAAATATTTTTTCATAGTTTAATTTGTTCGAGATGTCTGACCTGGGATTTAAAACTACTAGACTACTGCGACTTTCATTTTATTATCTTCATTGGTTTATAAAGTAAGCAGTGGATAAAATTTAAACCCTGAATTTATGATCCATAAAGAAATAAAGAATTTGAAGAAATTCAAAGAAGCAACTCAAATAAGGATTAAGGTAGTGAGCATTAACAACATGGGAATAGTGAAAGTAATTCAATCTGGCATCTTTTGGTTGGGGGAAAAAAACGCACAACTTACTCTAGAATGAGATTAAAGAATTAATATTTAAATAATATTTAACAATTTACTGCAAACAATAAGATTTTTTTTTTTTTGTTTTATTTTTCAAAAACAATCTTCCGACAAATCAAACAGTATGAGCTCAACTGTTAAATGGAACAGAGCGGAACTTAAAATACTAACAAATCTTATTAGAATAAAAGCGTGCGTGAAGAATAAAATTTCGCAAACATCGCAAATTCATCTCATTCATCAATTCGTTAGACTATCCCACCGCCTAAACAAAGCACGTGCAACTACATGCAAATAACTGTAATTGTTCTATTACTTAGTTAACATAAATTAGTACTACAAACGCGTCCGTTATAAGCAAATATATAGTGATCAAATAATAAATAAACAAATGCTTTTATAACAGTTACACATTCGAAATTTAAAATTAGTTTCAATTGAATTGTGATTGAGAAAAGTTGCACTATTTGGAAAAGTAAAAAGCAAAGCAAAAAAAAAAATCAGAAAAAAATAAAAACAAACAAAACAATCAAAACAAAGTTGAGAATGATCAATAAAAAAAACAACAAATTTAACAAATAAATTAACACAATAACGAGAAGCAATTGATATCAATACTATGATCAATACAACAATCAATAGAAATATTTTACTTGTCTATGGCTCTCTAGCACTACTGGCAACAATAAACGTGTGTCTTGCGAAACCTACAACGGAGACAATAGAGGCGACAACTTTAACAGATACGGTTCAGTTGAAAGCGAAAACCTCAACGATAAGTGCTAGCGATAATGATATCATACACAGCATATTGGGTGATAGTGGTGCTGTTAACATAGTCTCTTTTAAAGACAATGATTATCGCAAAAATTATGCGGCACAAATGCTGTCGTATATGAATCTTTCCGTATATCCATGTGACGATTTTTATGAATATGCTTGCGGTAATTGGAAAAATGTCATAGAACCGCGATCGGCCGAAAGTAAACGTAACAATCTTTTGGATATCGTTTACAAATTAAACGATATCGTTGAGAATCTACTACAGCGGCCTGATATAGACGATGTGGCACCAGAATATGCCAGAGAATTTGAATTGGCTAAAAAGTTCCATAATAAATGTCTGGAAGCCTGATCTGTATCCCATGACTGCAAAAGAAGAGTATTTGGCTGTTGTTAGAAAAATTGGTGGTTTTCCAGCCTTAGATTCAACATGGAATTCCGATGACTTTCATTGGCTAAATATGAGTGCTCATATGAGCAATTATGGCGTCAAGAATCTCCTTAATGAAGAAATTCTACCCGAATACCCATTTCCGCCATACTTTAAAACGCCTGACTTTGGTTTCGATATTGAATTGCATCCTGATACCATTGATAATATTTCATCGAATGCTTACCAAGAAAACGAAATGCGCATGCGACAAATTCTTACAATTTATGGTGTCGATGACAGTCGTATTGATACCATCATAAATGATATATTTTCCTTCCTAAAAGACATTCTAGATGTTATAAAACAGATCAGCGAAGATGAGTACGGGTGTGCGGTTATGACCAGTAATATGGAGCCGGATGAAATTGAGGCCATCAAAAAGCAGTGGGAAGTTTATAATGAAATTGCCTGGATGGGTAAAGACTGGGGAAATTATACCGAAGACATGGAGGACTGTTGTACTCCATGTGCTTATTTGTACGATAAAATCGATAACATCTCTAGCAAGTACCCAGAAGCGGCTGCAAATTATCTTTCGCTTAAATTCTTTTATCATATGGACGCTCGTTTAAAAGATAAAAAATTTCAAAAAGATTATTGCCTCTTTAGTATTAGGTCATCAATGCAATATTTTTTTGATCACTTATACATGAAGGTGAGTACGTCATGTGCCATTAAAAATTACGTTCCGTAAAAATAATTTATTCTTATTTAATACAAAAAACAAAAAAATACATAAAACTAGGAAAAGTGACGCTTTTAGTTTATAATCTAACAAAAGTGAATTATAATTAAATCTATTAACAACTTCATGTAACTTTTAATAATTATTTCCGACAAATTCCAATAACATGTCGTAGAAGAATTTCAAATACTCTGTTGAATTTACACGAATGTATTGAAATAGGAAGGCAAGGGAGGCTTAAATACCGGATATAAAAATCTCCACCCCAAACATTACTATCTAATAAATTATGTTAGGGAAAATATTTACTGAATGAAGAACCCAAGAGATCGATAGGATTGTAATGAAGCATTTACTTAGCATATTTAATTTTCCAATTTCATTAGTCAAGTTAATTTCAATTAAGGACTAAAATCAAAAGCCTCTGTAAACATGCTAAGCATGTATTGATGATTGAATTGTACTGTTTTGGCAAAGGTGTCACTAACTGATATTCCTGACATTGTTGAAGGCAACAGTAAATATTACAGAGCTTCTTGGATGGATTATTATAATCATCGGAGTGCTGGGATATGAAGTTAAGCACTTTAACAACTATACCACGTCACCTCTTCTTATTAGGTAGTATGAAATGAAATGAATTGCCAATTACTCTTCGATCTTTATTAATTCCAGTAGAATAATATAATTATGATCTGAGCCTCAGAACAATTTCAGACAAAAAAATTATTGTTACAGACAAGGAAATCGATGATGCTTGTTGGGCGCACAATAAGTAATGGGAGCACTGACGAGGATGATGCCAAATATTGAAGGACCAAATCCATTTAAGAGGAGTCTAATATCGAGGGTTGGAACGTAGATAATGTTATATGCTTGCAACTATCCTCGGCGTATCCTTTAAGCGCGAATAGACAGCTAAGTAGCTTCAGGACAGTGTCTGATAAAGCGGTACAGAAACCAAATACCGATAGGCATATTGGCGGATGAGATGTGGGGGACATATTTTCGCAGTATCGAGTATCCAGGCCAAAATGCAGCCATAAAAGCGTAGGAACGTAGGACTACCATGCACAAATGGCAGTCACGACGAAAGAACAGTTTAAAAGGAAGATGGACATTTCTCCCTGTCGCTAATATAATCATTTGGATGGAGAACAAATATTGCGAGCTGAACTACTATGTGACCCAATTCCCAACTGTTCATGGATGCTGTACAGATTTGACAAGCTACTTAACCTATATGCCCACACTGTGTAGAGTAGGAGGAAGATGTGGAGCATATTCTGCCCCAGATTTAAATGGCCCGGAGAAATGAGTTTTGGACCAAATCGGTTTAAGGAAGAAGTGTTGTATTCTAGGATGCTATGTAGTCAGTACAACCAGAGAATGACTAAAGTCATGTTGGAACTTAGAAGTTTGGATGATTACCGATGTTATATGAGGATAATAAGTGCCTACAGTTGACATTGCAGGCTAATTAACTGGATTTCTATCACCACGAGAAATAATCGCAATACTAATTTTCTAGGTCATAATACAATTTACGAAAGAGTTCATATGGCATCTACTATTATATCGCTAAGCTTACTATTACAGTTACTGAATTTTTTTGAGAAATATATCGCCTTTATTATGTTCACATTTGTCCGCACACGATGTAAACGCTAGGTGACAGGGTATTTCAATGATAATTTTTTTGTGTAGAAGGTACCTTACATTGTAGATGCGGCAACGAGTAACATTTTCATCAGACTTCAGGCAAAAACCCTGAAAGTAAATATAATTGTCATGAAAAAGTTTCTTAAAAACCTATTTTTCGAAATCGGCTTTAAACTGTCGATCCCGCCACTCATGTATAAAATAAACACACACACAACATAAGTGGTGTGAGAAACTGGTCGAAATCCTGACTCAAGGGTTTGAAATGATTAATTATATACGTTTTGTATGATCCAAAATTAAATATTAATTTCTTAGAACGAAATTCAAATCTCGAAATCGTTTTAATAAAATATTTTTATTTCTATTTCAGCTGTATTTCAATGATGAATTACGTCAGGAGGTAACAGCAATGATTGAAGAAATTCGTCAAAGTTTACGAATAATTTTACAAAATGCCAGTTGGTTAGACGAGGCTACTCGTACGGCAGCTCTGCTCAAAGAGTCCACCATAGTTGAGACTGTCGGCAAATATGAAGATCCAAATATTATGAAGCGTCTAATAGGGGAATTAAAAATGTTGCAATACGTTAATGGGTCATATGAGAGCAATTATTTAAATCTGCGTAAATTCAAAAAGTATATGAAACGTTTCAATGGTCTGCACTATGAAGATTTGGGTAATTTTAGAAAGCCTTTGGATCTTTTGTTGGGCATGCAAGTCAATGCGTTTTATTATAATCTGGACAATTCAATTTATGTGTTGGCAGGCATTTTAACGCCACCCGTTTACAATAAGGCTTGGCCAAATTCATTGAAATATGGCACGTTGGGCTATTTAATTGGACACGAGTTTACACACGGTTTTGATACGGTGGGTGCAAACTATGATGAAATGGGTGAGAATAACTATTGGTGGTCAACGAAATCAAGTAAAATTTTCAAAGAACGTTCTAATTGCTATGCGGATCATTATCAAAAGTATGTAATACCAGAGATTAATCGGAACATTAATGGCAACTTAACGAAAGATGAAAATATAGCCGATAGTGGTGGTATACGTGAAGCTTTAATGGCTTATCGCCGTTATACGAAGAATGTTACAAAAAAATTGGATTCAATTGCAGCATTTTATAAAGAAGAACAAATGCCTGGCTTAGATTTATCACCGGAACAATTATTCTTTTTGGGTTTTGCCCAACTATGGTGTGCATCGTATAAGGAAGCCGACTACTGGGAAGAGTTAACGAATGAGCATGCAATTGATAAGTATCGTGTACTGGGAGCTGTCTCAAATAGTGAAGACTTTTGCCAAAGCCTTTAATTGTCCAGTGGGCAGTAAAATGAATCCGTCTGCTGATAAATGTGAAGTTTGGTAGTACATTGTAATATGTTTTTATTATCTTTTAATATTTACATCAAATTAGTTGACAAATATTATAAGTTGATAACCATTAAACCAACGAATTTTATTAACAAATATATTTTAAATGCGATATGTAATATTCTTAAAAATCTTAATTTTTAATAGATAATGTACATGCGTACCTGTGGCTGTTAAATAAAACTTAATTATCACACTTAATTCATATTTAGACAATGTTCTCATTGGTACAGTTCTACTTAATGTATTCGTATTAAAAAGTAAGGATTCATGAATGAATTTTTCTTTGACGACTTCATCTTAGTGGTCTTTGGATGAAATCCCTGAGAGTAAATAAAATTAAAATTTTTCTCAAAATTCTGTCATGGATACAGTTAACACATATAACATGGGTGGTGGGCAAACCTTGGACACATTAAGTAATTTTAGTATGTAATACCGCTTACATACATAATTGGTCATTACAACCCTTCAGTCAGGATTATTAACCTAGTTTCTCACACTACTTATGTTGTGTGTGTTAATTTTTACTTAAGTGGCGGGACCTACAGTTTAAAGTCGACTCCGAAAGACAGATTTTTGAGAAACTTTTCATGGCAATTTTATTTTTACTCTCAGAGTTTTAAGTCTAATAAGCCAGCACACTACCTACTAGACCACGACGACCTCTAATACTCTATACTATAAAGCTTAGTTTAGGAAAATAAAGTCATAGTTTAGTAGGTAGTGTGTTGACTTATGAGACGTGAGGCCATGGTTAAAACCCCAGCACATGCATCTCAAACAAAACTTTAACAAACAGAATTACCGAATTTGATAAGATGATTCATTAGATTCAGTTTAGAGATGAAATATGCACTGCTTAAAGGACGTCGGGGATTTGATCTGATCTACTGAGATGCGAATTTTCAAGAGCAATTAACTCATTTTCATCATTAGACGGAAAATTATCTTTTAGGAAATTAAAAATAAAATAAAAAAAAAATTGCCAAACTTGCTAGTTATATACGGACAACAGATTTCACAGAAACCGGAAAATCTCAGTTTTTACTTTATTTCTCGACCTGATAAAAGATTCTTCGTGGTGTCTTCTTGAAACTGCCTGTTCTATCGATTTTTTTCTTTAGAATTTCCTTTTGTTGAAGCTTTAATTCTACAATTGTACGTAATTTCTCAGAGTAGCGTTCCATGAAACTGATGGGCCTACAAGCTCACCAGAGCTGGTGCACTCTTTCCGGAATCCTCTTCAATGGACTTGGGTATGCCACTTACCTTGGTCTAATTGGCCGATGCACGGAAATTCTTCCGGGACGCCAACCTAACTTAAATCAAATAAGGAACCCTGCTCCACCGCTAGACTCACTTGGCCCTTGATGGATAGAAGGCTGCTCACCACTCAATTTCTCTGACTCTATCATAGTGGCATTGATTACAGGTCATTGCGTTATGAGAAGACACGCAGAAATAATGCAGCTCTCATATAACGACTTCTGCTGTGGGTAAAGTTCCGCTGAAGAAGAGGAGACTGTAATCCATTTCCATTATCAATGCCTATCTCTTGCAAGGGGCCGATATAGGTTATTTGGCTCTGCAATCCTTGTCAGTTTGACGAAGCTATCATCCATTGATGTCAAGGATATAGCTACGCTCCAGTGTAAGGTTGTTGTGATTTTAATGTGCAGCCCTGTCGCTGCCCAACTTCTTCCCTGGTTTGATGGAACTTGGGACTGTTCTTAAAAGAATTTCAGAGCTCAATATTATTTCAGCAATTTTTGGAACACTTTCTTTGCTTTAGTTTATGAAGCCCTTTTAGACGTCATTTAAACGCCCGCTTTTAAACAGTTTTTATTTTCTTTTTGCCAATCTATTGTTTTTTTAAATTAAATTTCCAATTTAAAAGAACGTTTGGAAGTCAAATGGCATAAATTAATAAATTTTTGACTACTGCGGTCAAACGAATATCTTACCGGAAACTGCAAAAAAAGTTAAGTGCGCAATGAATTAAGCGCGGTCAAACGATATAAGTATAGAGAATCCCTATATCTACATTTTTGAATATTGGAGTCCAAAACTTTGCTACTTACGGGACATCGAAACCTAAAATAAATGATAATTAATTTATCTTTTAAAATTGTTGAGACTGCTACTTGGTCATCTGCTTCCTTTTTTTGCTTTAACAAGTCAAAAATTAATAATGTACTTTTATATTAAAAACACTAATCATTAAAATTAAATACGATATATTTTGTGTTTCTAACCACTGTGCAGCAATAAGTCTGCACAGCTGATTCGAAAAATTTGCTGTCAATGTATTTACCGGTTATAGCTTAAGTTTTACACAACCATATCAATTTAATTAATTTTTAAGTAATAAACAGTAGAAACATGTTAAGACTTCAGATTTTAAGACAATTACAACAAAATATTGCAAAAACTCCAATTGGGATAACACGCCTCCTGCAAACATCACACGGAACGAACACAGAAGTACTAACGAAAAAACTCCTGCCACCAAAGGTTACCAATGACAGAACAAGCACATTGAGGAAATTTTCTTTGTCAAAGCCCTTAGAGAAATACAATCGAAAGGCTGGATCAAAAGACGAGGAGTCCGATAGTGAAGATGAGACAGATCCTGAATTTAAAGATGAACGAGATTCGAAAGTAATAAAAACTAAAGTGAATTCCCTGCGAGCAGACCTAATGCTAAAAGCCGGTCTTGGTATAGCGAGAAAGTAAGTGTCGAATTGACATTTGTGAAAACGTACTGTAATCTTGAATAAATTTTGTTTCAAATTCTATTAGCAAAATTGAAAATATCTTCTATGAAAGCAAAATACGTGTTAACGGTAAAAAATTGCCAAAGAAAAGTGTCCAGGTAGAGTGCCATTACACTTTTGTATTCAATTATGATATTTTAATTTAATTTCTCTTTTCGTTAACAGCTTAATGTAGGCGATGAAATTGATGTTATTCGAGGCTTTAGTCAACAAAATCCCTCCCATTTAGTGATATCCCGCGTTGTTATTTTATCGGCAGATGATCGTGAAGAAGGCTATAGCGTAAATCTAAGACGTTATAAAACTTTATTGATTGAAAATTATTCTGGTGCAAATAGCTTTAAATCATCAGCTGTTAGTGAACATTAAAGAAACTAATTTAATGTCCAATTCGAAATTAATATTATAGGCTGGCAAATGAAAGGCTACCATAAAGTGTTCCTGTATTTTTCCCTTAGATCGCCATGAAATCATTATGATTTCTTTCTCTAATAAATTAATGGCTAGATTTAAACATTTTACACTGTATATATGTAAATTAACTATTGAAATTCTACAAATGTTTGTGTAACGAATGCTATACTTTACCTTCTCGACTTGAAAGTTCTTGAAAATTCTTAAATTTCTGAGGATAATTTGTTTTTTGATAAAAGGAAGAATACTTTCCTAAAATAAAGTTAAAAAACTATATTTCAATTTATTTGTTCAGCTTTTTGTTTTTATTTTTTTTACGTTTCTTTTTTTCACTTTTATTCGAATTACCTTTAATCTTGTGCACAGTTAACGCCTGATATTCGCTGGTTTTAAGAAAATCATCTGAATTATCTGAAGCATTTTCATCTTCACATTCTTCTTTCGGTTTAGCTACAGCCACTACCCTTTCACATACAACTTCCATGGGCTCAACATTATCATTTTGTTTAGATTTTAATGAAGCTGTAGGTATTTTATCCATAATTTCTGTTAAAGCATCCACTACCTGATCGTCATTTAACTTTGATTCAACCACTTGACCTCTCTTGCCAAAGGATATATAATCACCCGACCAAGATTTGTTTATGTTCTCCTTTTCTGGTTTCTTGTCTTCCTTAATTTCCGGTTCTTTCTCAATTTTGAACAATTTTTGTTTTTTCTTTAAAGTTGGTTTTTTATGCGATGTTGTAGGAATGGCGATAACTTTTTTGGGCTTTCTCTTATTTTCAACCCAATCGCTTAACGCCTTGCTAATGTTTATTAAATCCTTGGGTAAAACCATACACAAAGACTTAATACCAAACAAATCCTCAATAAAATTTTCCAATTTTGGCTGAGCAAATACCGGCTGAGTTTCATCTTTAATTTCAGCATTTCGTGCTATTAGACTTACTATGTGATTGGGCTTTATGCTTAGCGATATGAAGACACAACTACTCTTCTCATTGTTTATGCTGCGTAGAGAGCTTTCCAAACCCAAGCAAATTCTTTTTGCTGTAGCAAATTTTCTTGGCTGTAAATCACTTTCCCGAATGGCTGACTGGAGTATATCTTTAAACTCCTTCAACTCTTGGTCATTTAGAACGGGGCTGAGATATATTTGGAATTAATATGTGGGATAGCTGACCAGTTGATCCAACTACTTACCATTTTGTTTTATTGGGATTAGCCAAAATTGTTTTCAATTTTGGTAAAACCTTTTGTTTGCCTTTCGTCTCTTTGGCTTTAATACTAGATAAACTCATTTTATTTAAACTTTCATAAAAGTAAACATTTTCTGTTTATTCATGTTTATCGAATGGCGCACATGTATGTTTTGCTATAGAGTATGTTCAGTGCTAGATCTGTTCAATGCTTTAACTGTTTAAGGTGATGCCAGACATAAATAATTATAAAAAAATTTCCGATCAGTTAAGGCGCTGGAGGGGATCAAAAAATTTAAAAAACAAATGTATATCGATTAGTGTATATCGTTTAAAAGGAAACGATCAAATAAAAAGCCAGCAAATGAAAAAATCTAATTTTTTGATTTTCATCACTCTTAAATATGCAGTTCTGTTAAAGTGATATTGATATCACTAGAGAATCGGTAAACTTCCAAAGTTTTATTAAGAATTTATGTTCTTGATAGAAACTTCGGTGGAGCGGACTAAAACCCTACGTCCGGTAAAGTATAACAGACCAGAGTCTCTGGTAGATATCGAATACACAACCCCTCTTCCATAGACATAGTACGCTAGTCTACCAAGGCATCCTTCATAGTATAAAAGTGTCTGGGACGCATGATACAGACTGGAAAACAAATAGAACTAGAACATGTACGCTCTAAAACTTCTCTTCTTTTTCGTCCTCAACTCGATTCAACTCATTTAATTATTCGCCATTCAATTATAGCTTACAACGTGAAATGTTTACAAGAAATCACGACCTTCGTTTCAGAAACTTTAATTAAAATTGTTTCCAAGCTTAATCTTATAATTTTAAAACTAGTAAAATTCTTTAATTATTTTTATTTATTTGTTGCTTAAGACTTAATATTATTCACTAAGATTTGTCAAATGTGGAAATCGCAGTCGTTTTTCATCAAATGTAATCGTAATCCCCTAAAGAGGGCATTACATCTGTGTCATAATTAAATTTCTTTGGTTTGCGTTTAGAACTGTCTTTGTTAAGATTTTTGCGAGCAAGTTTTTGTTGCCTAGTATATAATGGTTCTATTGATGAACTTTCCATATTTTCCAAATGGTTTGATGGCGTTACAGAAGTTTCTTCATTTAAAGTAGTAGTTATAATAGGGCTTGTAATGGTGGGATTTTCAACCAATGAGATTGGTGTGATTGAATCAATCTGCTTTGCTGTATTCTCTTTATAAAATTTTGTTGTATTTACATCCATTACTTCAGTGGTAGATTCTTGGAATGGAGTTATCATGAATTGATTTGTGGACTGTTCAAATGTCTCAGGTACAATTTCGTTGTTTGTTTCGAGAATATTATCGACTGCTTCGATTGCAGTTGTGTCGTCAGTTAACAAAACTCGTGATGTTACGTTTCCTTTATCATTTTCCATAATATTTTTAAGAATTTGTTCTGTAGGAGTTTCAATATCCGAAATCCCTCTTGGCATGAGCACGGTTGTAGATTTTTCAAACTTTTCGCCTGTTGCCTCTGTCTCTACAGTTGTTTCCTTAACTTGTTCAATTATTTCCGTAGTACATTCTATTTGAGATATTTCTGTTGTAATTTCGTCACTACCTTCCTTTGTACTTAAAGTGGACAATTCAGACATTGTAAATATTAAAGCATTCGAAGTAGGTGTTGAAGTTGAACTTACTCCATACATTTCTGTCCTAATATCTTTTAGAAGTGGAGTTGTGCTTTTGTTCCACAATTCAAGCACAACGTTGGTTGTTGACTCTGTTATATCTTTCGTACTGGTAGAATCAGAAGCTTGTGTTGAAACTTCATTGGAATTTTCAGTAGTAGATTGTAGTAAATCCTCTAATGATTCGATTTCCTTACTTATCTCAGTAGTTATTCCTATTGAATCTTCCACATTAAAATTATCTGTGGTTGACAACACCACTGGTTCGTATTCAGTGGTGTTGCCATTAAGAATGTTGACTGTAGTTTTCTCATTCAATTCCGTTGTCTCATCAATAGAAATTTCAGTGGCTTCAGTTGTGGATGTTACAGTTTCGATCTGTTCAGCTGTAACAGTTTCTGATTGCACTACTGTTTCTGGAAAGTTTTCAGTTTCTGTTGATTCTTCGCATATTTGGCTAGAAGGTTCAATATCAAACTCGAGCGTTGTTGATTCTACGTCTACCACTTCTGATAGTCGTATAATTTTCTACTTCATGTGCTGGTTTCATAGGCTTAGGATTAGTCTGGTCTTCATAATTACTTGGGGTTGTTGACTGTCGTTATTGTCGTTAACAGTTGTGATGGTTTCCATTCGATTTGTTTCTGTAGTTAAGCTATCGATCGTAGAAATCATTGTATCGTTTGGGTTCACCGCACTTGTAAAAATAATGGATCCAGTAGTAGAATATTGTAGAATATCAGCTTTTGTAGTCATTTCTATATCCCAACTTTCCATTGTTAACTCAGTTATTGGCTTCTCAATTAGGTTGGGAGCTAAGGTCGTAGAACTGTCTACAGTTTGTTCTGTAGAGTTATCCGTTGTTGTAGGAATACTTTGTTGGGTGTTTGTAGCTGCTGCAGTTTCTATTTGATTTGATTCTGTAAACATGATATAAGCATTCTCCGTTTCTAGGCTTAGAGTTGTGGTTTCTGGACTTGTTACAGGTTCCTTAGTAAAATAATCTAGAATATCAGTACCGTCAACTGCGTTGGTTGTGGTCCAAACACTTGGCGTTGTTAAGTCGATAGTTTTTTCCACATCTAAACCGTTTAATGTTGGAAAATTTTCTGCTGTGGTTATAAAAACTGCTGCATCAGTAGGTTGTTCTGTATAACTATCAGTTGTTGGACTAACATTTTCTTCTGTAGTTTTTGTAGTTTCTACACGATTTGAGTTTGTAAACATCAAATTTTCATTCTCTGGTTCTATGCAATCAGTCGTGAATATTTCTGTCTCTGCATTTGTTGATGTCTCTGTAGAGGAATATCTTAGAATATCTGTGGTGATTGCAATACCAACACTTTCCGTGGAAGATTGTGCTATTGTCTTCTGATCTACTGTTAAAGAAGCTTCTGCATTAGGAGTTAGTGTTGTATAACTATCTGTGGTTGTGAAAATAGTTTCTTCCTCATAGGCATCTTTTGTAGTTTCATTATTTCGATTAGATGCTGTCAATAAAGAATTAGAAAACCCGGTTTAAGTATTTCAATTGTGAAAATTTCTAATGTTTCTACGTACCCGTTACTGATTTTGAAGTAAAATTGTTGGAAATATCAGTTACATCATCTGCATTGGTTGGAAATTCAAAACTTTCTGTTAGTGCGGTTGTACTTTCAACATCTTCGTAATTTTCGAAATTGTTCATGGGAGCTGTTGCATCAATACTAGTTGAATCAACAGCTTCTTCTGTATTACTAGTTGTAGTAGTTTCTACACGATTTGAGCCTGTAAGTAAAAAATTTTCAGTCTCTGGTTCTATGAAATCGGTTGTGGAGATTTCTGTTGCATATTGGGTCTTTGCATTTGTTGCTGGGTCCGTTGAAAACTGAGTTATTGTTTTCTCATCTGCAGTTGAAGAATCTTCTGCGTTTGGAGCTAATATTGTATAACTATCTGTGGTTGTATAAATGCTTTCTTCCGTATTAGCATCTGTTGTGCTATATATTTGATTTGATTCTGTCAACAAAAAATAATAATTACCCATTTAAGCATATTAGATGTAAAAATTTCTGTTGTTTCTAAGTACCTGCTATTGATTCCGTAGTAGAATAGTTTGGAAAATTAGTGTCTTGAGCTGAATTGGTTGGAAACCAAATTTTTCCGTTGTTAGTTCTGTTGTTCTTTTCGAATCTTCAGCAATTGATGTTGGAACATGTCCGAATTGAATTGTGAATGTAGCAACATCAGGAGTAGTTGGATTAAAACCATCTTGTGTACTACTTGTGGTAGAAGTATCTTCTGTGTTAGAAGTTTGTGGTGTATACCTTTCCGTGGTTGCAAAAATAGTTTCTTCCGAATTACTATCGAATGTAGTTTGATTGATTCGATTAGATTCTGTCAACAAAAATAATAATTTGTCACTTAAGCATATAAATTGTGGAAATTTATGTTCTTTCTACGTACCTGTTACTGATACCGTAGTAGTAAAGTATGGAATATTAGTTACTTCAGCTGTGTAAGTTGAAAATTCAAATCTTTCCGTTGTTAGTTCGGTTGTTTTTTCCACATCTTCAGCAATTGATGTTGGAACATGTGCAAATTGAGTAATGAATGCAGCAACATCAGGAGTAGTTGAATTAAAATCATCTTGTGCATTACTAGTTGTAGTACTTTCTACAGGATGTGAGCTTGTAAGTAATAAATTTTCATTCTCCATTTCCAAGCGTTCGGTTGTTAAGATTTCTGTTGTATATTGGGCCTCCGCACTTGCTGGCTCCGTAGAGGAATAGATTAAAATATCTGTGGTGTTTCCAATACCAAAACTATCGGTGGAAGACTGTACTATTGTTCCCTCATCTACAGTTGAAGAATCTTCTGTGTTAGGAGTTAATGTTGTATACCTTTCCGTGGTTGTAAAAATAGTTTCTTCCGAATTACCATCTGTTGTAGTTTGATTGATTCGATTAGATGCTGTCAACAAAAATAATAATTTGTCGCTTAAGCATATAAATTGTGGAAATTTCTGTTCTTTTTACGTACCTGTTACTGATACCGTAGTAGCAAAGTATGGAATATTAGTTCCTTCAGCTATGTAAGTTGAAAATTCAAATCTTTCCGTTGTTAGTTCGGTTGTTCTTTCTACATCTTCAGAAATTGATGTTGGAACATGTCCGAACTGAGTTAAGAATGCAGCAACATCAGGAGTAGTTGGATTAAAACCATCTTGTGTATTACTAGATGTAGTAGTTTCTACATGATGTGAGCTTGTAAGTAATAAATTTTCATTCTCCGTTTCCAAGCGTTCGGTTGTTAAGATTTCTGTTGTATATTGGGCCTCCGCACTTGCTGGCTCGGTAGAGGAATAGCTTAAAATATATGTGGTGTTCCCAATACCAAAACTATCCGTGGAAGACTGTACTATTGTTCCCTCATCTACAGTTGAAGAATCTTCTGTGTTAGGAGTTAATGTTGTATACCTTTCAGTGGTTGTAAAAATAGTTTCTTCCGAATTACCATCGATTGTAGTTTGATTGATTCGATTAGATTCTGTCAACAAAAATAGTAATTTGTCGCTTAAGCATATAAATTGTGGAAATTTCTGTTCCTTCTACGTACCTGTTACTGATACCGTAGTAGCATAGTATGGAATATTAGTTCCTTCAGCTGTGTAAGTTGAAAATTCAAATCTTTCCGTTGTTAGTTCGGTTGTTCTTTCCACATCTTCAGCAATTGATGTTGGAACATGTGCAAATTGAGTTATGAATGCAGCAACATCAGGAGTAGTTGGATTAAAATCATCTTGTGTATTACTAGTTGTAGTACTTTCTACAGGATGTGAGCTTGTAAGTAATAAATTTTCATTCTCCGTTTCCAAGCGTTCAGTTGTTAAGATTTCTGTTGTATATTGGGCCTCCGCACTTGCTGGCTCCGTAGAGGAATAGATTAAAATATCTGTGGTGTTTCCAATACCAAAACTATCGGTGGAAGACTGTACTATTGTTCCCTCATCTACAGTTGAAGAATCTTCTGTGTTAGGAGTTAATGTTGTATACCTTTCCGTGGTTGTAAAAATAGTTTCTTCCGAATTACCATCTGTTGTAGTTTGATTGATTCGATTAGATGCTGTCAACAAAAATAATAATTTGTCGCTTAAGCATATAAATTGTGGAAATTTCTGTTCTTTTTACGTACCTGTTACTGATACCGTAGTAGCAAAGTATGGAATATTAGTTCCTTCAGCTATGTAAGTTGAAAATTCAAATCTTTCCGTTGTTAGTTCGGTTGTTCTTTCTACATCTTCAGAAATTGATGTTGGAACATGTCCGAACTGAGTTAAGAATGCAGCAACATCAGGAGTAGTTGGATTAAAATCATCTTGTGTATTACTAGATGTAGTAGTTTCTACACGATGTGAGCTTGTAAGTAATAAATTTTCATTCTCCGTTTCCAAGCGTTCTGTTGTTAAGATTTCTGTTGTATATTGGGCCTCCGCACTTGCTGGCTCGGTAGAGGAATAGTTTAAAATATATGTGGTGTTCCCAATACCAAAACTATCCGTGGAAGACTGTACTATTGTTCCCTCATCTACAGTTGAAGAATCTTCTGTGTTAGGGGTTAGTGTTGTATACCTTTCAGTGGTTGTAAAAATAGTTTCTTCCGAATTACCATCGATTGTAGTTTGATTGATTCGATTAGATTCTGTCAACAAAAATAATAATTTGTCGCTTAAGCATATAAATTGTGGAAATTTCTGTTCCTTCTACGTACCTGTTACTGACTCCGTAGTAAAATAGTTTGAAATATTAGTTCCTTCAGCTGTGTATGATGAAAATTCAAAACTTTCGGTTGGTAGTTCGGTTGTTTTTTCCGTATCTTCAAATATGGAAACTTCAGCATCAGTAGTTTGTTTTGTGTAACTATTTGTAGTTGTATTAATATCCTCATTGGTATTACCAGTAGAGATAGTTTCTCTTCCATTTGATTCCGAAGTTACAAAACTATTATTAACTGGTTTTGGTGATTCAGTAGAAGAATTCACTTTGAAGTTTAAGTTTTCCGTACCTATCGTAATAACAGATTCAGAAGTATTTTGTGGATTTGAAGGTAGATTTTGGAATGGCCTTAGCAAACCCAATGAACTTAACACTTTAGTCACATAATCTCTATCATAAATATAAGATAGTTTGGAAGGATTATAAGGTCTGTATACTTTATAATTATAAGGCTTGTAATTTTTTATATTCTGCTCGGCTAATTTAACAAATTCTTCGCGCGACTTGAATAAATTAAATGGTGGTCGATTGGCATCTGGCAATCTTAAGATTTGGCTTAAGGACACTCGATAATCGACTGTTTTATTTGTAATAAGCCTTGGTACTCTGTCATAATTTAAACAGTTGACAGTTGCAGTGATTAGAAAAATTATTAAGATTCTTGATATCATTGTGCTAAGAGCGCAAAACGTTGAATGTTGAGGGTTGTTAGTTGTTTTCCTACTTTAAACATTCAAAATATTCTTGTAGTATTGAGGCATCCCTGCTGTTACCTGCAGCTATTGTATTTCACTATGTGCCTTATGTAGTAAAGGAAAAGAAGAATTTTTCAATTATTCTTTTAAATGAAAAGACTACGTTTGTTTTTTTACCTGAGTTTTGGTTTTACGCCGCAGCTATAGCGTAGTCAGGTAGTTTCATGTTTCCCAGGAATAACATTTTAAATGAAAATTACTTGTGACGACAAAGAATTCTAATATCAAAAGAGTCGCAGTGAAGTGAAATTGAATTATGTAAAGAAATGTAATTGGGAAAACCCGATTTTATCATATTGTGTGAACTATTTTGTATACAAAAATAAAAGAATATATAGGACAAAATTTCACAACTTTTGTTGGGGAAATCAAATCCTTTTGGTTTGAATAGAGTTTTTGCCTCTGTTTTATTTAGCATTTCTTGCCTTATTGTTTCTTTATTTCATTCCATATATAGATACTCTCTAGTTGTATGGTTTGTTTGTTTTGCAAAATATTTGGCGATGCACACGCACTCGCAATATATTTAATTGGCTTTTAAGTTTCTGCAGTTGCTTGTGTTTAAAATCAATTTCTAAATAAACTCAGTTTCGATTCTAACGAATAAGCCTATTTGGCTAATAAGCGCTATTTCGTTTCATTTTATATCGATTGATGCCACAACGAAAGTAACTTTATAACGATATTAACATATTTTCCAGAATTACCAAGTTGTTGATCAGGCGGGGGCTAGTTTGCGGAAGATATAAGCTGCCCAATGAATGGAATGTATTCCTGTGAGAGCTATTCGCACTCAAGGTTTACATGGGAGGTTATCTATGTGCAAAGCTAAGATGCCTCCAAAGAACGGAAGGATACAAAAGCCAACGAATGTCTCTGGATACCAGGCAGCGGCTTGATAATAAGGAAAGTTCCTCTCTACACCACCCAATACTATGAGCCAGTTAATTATAACAGATGACAAACTTTTTATCCTGGAATTAAACTGAAATCAATCAAATACTTACACAGATGAAGGAGGCATTTGGTGATAGCTCAATGTTTCTTAAGGTAACAAAAAATGTGCAAACTAATGCGGATTAAATGACCAAGAATTGTATTTTTATTTTTAACTGTTTTTGTTTAGTTTTAAATATTTTTAACCACAAGTACATTTTTTTAAATATCCGTTCGACGGATTCTTCAAAATGAAAACAAAACAAAACCACCGTCATTTTCCAACACTGAAATGTATTCTTAAACGTCATATGCACTAGTATTTAACTGAACATACCTAATGGCCGGCAGAATTTGACAACCAGCATTAAAATTTGTTTATTGATAGACTTTACAACGCGTTTTTAACAAATTTTAATTCTGGTAAATTTAATTAAAAATCTATAAAATATCATAGGCAACATTACTACACTTACCTAAAACATAGACTTTGTTTCTTAAAAATATATTTTGTAACAAAAGTCTCTAAAATTACTTGATTTTGTTTTGGATTTTTGTAAACGTTTATAGTGTTTGTTGTTTGACTCGCGTGTTTTTTTCATTTCATAGATATTTGGTTGAAACCTATTTGAAATATGGATTCCGATTTGTACGATGAATTTGGCAACTATATAGGTCCTGATTTGGATAGTGATGAGGATGATGAGCAAAGTATATATGGCCAACCAGACCAGCAGGAGGATCACGATGTAAGTTTATGGCGAAAAAAAGTTCCTTAGCATTGTTGTTGTTTTACATAAAATCTCCTACCGTAACTTCAAACTAAATAAGAATATGTTCTTATTATTTAATTTGGTTTTATTAATAGGACGAAGCTATGGACGAAGAAGAAGACCATGTAGAAGACGAAGACAAAGAAGTTACCGCTGTCGTTTTGCATGAAGACAAACGTTATTATCCAACAGCAGTGGAAGTGTATGGACCCGATGTAGAGACAATTGTACAAGAGGAAGATGCCCAACCTTTGGATAAACCACTTATAGAGCCAGTAAAAAAATTGAAATTCCAAATAAAAGAACAAGAATTACCCGAAACCACTTATAATATGGAATTTATGGCCGATCTAATGGATACTCCACCTTTAATTCGAAATGTAGCTCTAATAGGCCATTTGCATCATGGTAAAACTACTTTTGTGGACTGTCTTATACGTCAAACCCATCCACAATTTGAAATGAATGAAGAACGTTCATTGCGTTATACGGACACTTTGTTTACCGAACAGGAACGTGGTGTGAGCATTAAGGCCACACCTGTTACTTTAGTGCTGCAAGATGTAAAGCAGAAAAGTTATTTAATGAATATTTTCGATACTCCTGGTCATGTCAACTTTTCGGATGAGATTACAGCTGCAATGCGTATGTGTGATGGTGTCGTAGTGTTTGTAGATGCTGCCGAGGGTGTTATGCTCAATACGGAGCGGCTGTTGAAGCATGCAGTCCAGGAGAAGATGGCCATAACCCTGTGTATTAATAAGGTGCGAGCTTTATAGTATATTTTTAAATAGTTTAGTTTATTTCTGATTTTTCATTACATTAGATTGATCGTTTGATCTTAGAATTGAAATTACCTCCCCAAGATGCATATTTCAAATTGAAACATATCGTAGAGGAGGTCAACAGTTTGTTAAGCACCTTTGGCAATGCAGAAGAGACTACTCTAGTGTCTCCCATATTGGGCAATGTTTGTTTTGCTAGTTCTTTGTACGGCTTCTGTTTCACATTAAAATCGTTTGCAAAATTATATGCCGATACTTATGAAGGTGTTAACTATGTAGAGTTTGCTAAACGTCTATGGGGCGATATGTATTTCCACAGTAAATCGTAAGGCTTTTTAATCACACTTCATAAGAACTTAATTAATTTACTTTTTTTTCGTTTTGCAGGCGTAAGTTCACTAAAAAACCACCCCACAACTCAGCTCAACGTAGTTTTGTTGAGTTCATATTGGAACCCATGTATAAGGTTATAGCTCAAGTGGTTGGTGATGTTGACACGACTTTGGCGGACACCTTGGCAGAGTTGAATATTCGTATAACGAAAGAAGAGATGAAATCGAATATAAGACCACTTTTACGTTTAGTTTGTAATCGATTTTTGGGCGATTTTAGTGGTTTCGTTAATATGTGCGTTGAACATATACGCTCGCCTTTGGATAACGCCAAAACCAAAGTTGATCATATCTTTACGGGGCCCAAGGAGGGTGAAATGTATTCTGATATGATACAGTGCAACCAGAATGGTTCTTTAATGGTACACAGTTCGAAAATGTATCCCACGGATGATTGTACATTCTTTCAAGTAAGTTTTTATCTACTAAACTCTTATCATTTTGTATTAATCGATTTATTTTCTCTTTTCTAGGTTTTGGCTCGTGTTGTGTCCGGTACTTTGCATGCTGGCCAAGAGGTGCGTGTGCTAGGTGAGAACTACACCTTACAGGATGAAGAAGATTCACGAATTTTACAAGTTGGTCGCTTATGGGTTTATGAAGCCCGCTATAAAGTTGAATTAAATCGCGTACCTGCTGGTAATTGGGTTTTAATTGAGGGTATTGACCAGTGCATTGTCAAAACATCTACTATTGTGGATGTTAAAGCCACAGAGGACCTTTACATCTTTAGGCCATTAAAATTTAATACACAAAGCATTATTAAAATTGCTGTAGAGCCGGTAAATCCTTCTGAATTACCAAAAATGTTGGATGGTTTGCGTAAAGTCAACAAATCATATCCCTTGCTCTCTACGCGGGTTGAAGAATCGGGCGAGCATGTAATTTTGGGTACAGGAGAACTTTATTTGGATTGTGTCATGCATGATTTGCGTAAGATGTATTCAGAAATCGATATAAAAGTGGCCGATCCTGTGGTGGCATTTTGTGAAACGGTCGTTGAAACGAGTTCATTGAAATGTTTTGCTGAGACACCCAACAAGAAGAACAAAATTACCATGATTGCCGAGCCCTTGGAAAAGGGTTTGGCTGAAGACATAGAAAATGAAGTGGTTTCCATAAACTGGAACAAGAAACGGTTGGGTGAATTCTTCCAAGTTAATTACGATTGGGATTTGTTGGCCGCCAGATCTATATGGGCTTTTGGTCCCGACAACACGGGGCCCAATATCTTGGTAGATGACACTTTACCCTCTGAGGTGGACAAAAACTTATTGACCTCAGTTAAAGACTCAATTGTGCAGGGATTCCAGTGGGGTACCAGGGAAGGACCATTGTGCGAAGAACCCATTAGGAATGTTAAATTCAAAATACTTGATGCTGTAATAGCTAATGAAGCTCTACACAGAGGTGGCGGCCAAGTAATACCCACTGCCAGAAGAGTGGCCTACTCTGCTTTTCTTATGGCGACGCCAAGGTTAATGGAACCATACCTGTTTGTTGAAGTACAGGCACCAGCAGATTGCGTCTCAGCAGTTTATACTGTGTTGGCAAGAAGAAGGTTTGTTAACAATCTTTAGTGACAAGAAAATGAATAAAATTTTTAAATGAATATTTCTTATTACAGAGGCCATGTTACCCAGGATGCACCTGTTTCTGGTTCACCTCTTTACACGATTAAAGCTTTTATACCCGCCATTGATTCATTCGGTTTTGAAACTGATTTACGTACTCATACTCAAGGTCAAGCATTTTGTTTGTCCGTATTCCATCATTGGCAAATTGTGCCTGGCGATCCTTTAGATAAATCGATTGTTATACGTCCATTGGAACCTCAACAAGCTTCACATTTGGCTCGTGAATTTATGATTAAAACACGTAGACGTAAAGGTTTATCGGAGGATGTCTCTATCAACAAATTCTTCGACGATCCTATGTTATTGGAGTTGGCTCGTCAAGATGTACTGCTTAACTATCCTCTATAAGAATACAATGGTAATCATTCTTAATCTATATTTCTATTTTAATAAAGTAACAAATATATTTAAAATACAACGAATTCATTGAGAAAGCTTTCAAAAAGCTACTGAAGCGGAAGTGAACATAGGTATGTTTAAAGAATTCTTGAAAGCTTTAGAGTTAGTACAGACTTTTAAAAGTTTTTGCATTTAAAATGCTCCTTTTTGGCAATAGAGGACGCACCTGGCATGTTGTCAAGAGAAATGAAAAGCATTGGCACATAAAACAGGTAGAATATCATCAATGGCATGGGCTATGTTGGCCCTGCAGAACGTTAAGGTTTGTAGTTTATTTGCATTCATCTGTGACTTACGAAAAATCCCGGCTCAATGACTTCTCCAGATCACAGTAATTACTTTGTTTACACGACAATGTAGCTAGTTAATGTAATCGTCGAGTAAGGCTCGTTTCATTGGTGAAGAAAATAAAAAACCAGTCTGTTGTTCTAGAATTAGATGTTCGTTGACGTTTTAGAGAAGATCCCGTGGTTCAACCCCCGACTCAGACATCTTGGATTAAGCGAAATATGAATAAACATTCTTTCAGTGACTTCTTCTCAGCATTCTTCTGCCAAATACTTAAAAAATGAATAAAATTGCCATGAAAAGTTTCATAAAAAACTGTGTCTCGAAGTCGACATTAACAATTGTTTCCACCACTCATACATAGTAATTAACATCCACAATATGGGTGGTGAGAGCAAATCCTAAAAGAGCAGCGGAAACGTTCAACAACGTAAATTGAGTTTGGAGTTTTGCTAGCCGAAGAGCAGTCGAAACGATGGAAAAACGTGAAATGTGTTTGAGGTGAAATATTAAACTGAACTGGTTACGGTGAATTCATAAAAAAAACTTTCCTTCTACGTTTGTTTAAAAGAGAGTGAATGAAAATAATAATAAAAAAGTAAAATCACTTTTACATGAAAAAATTGTATTCATTTTTAATATCAGTTAATAATGTTATTAATTTAACCAGGCCATCTATTTTAATGGACTTTCTCCAATAAGCATGAATGTTTTATTTCGATTTTAATTTTTAGTTACTTTTTTATATTTAATATTAGTGCGGTATGCATAACAGGGTTATTAATAAATTATTATTGTATGCATATGTATAAATATGTATGTATGGATAATTGTAACGGGTGATTCTCAAATAGTTTCAGTTTGGACACAAAGAATTTGCAAAGAGCTTTAAAAGACTTTATTGGAATAAACGAATGCCTGTCAGTTATTTCTAAAGATTATTTTACGAAGATTTGGATGGTATCTCCCTAACAGCAGTTGTAATATTGTTGTCCAAGGCTAAAAAGTCCAAAAGTAGTCTATTGGAGAGAACTTGGTTGAGTTCAACGGTCAGTGGACTGATTCAAAACGTGAGCATACAAAGTCGGCTCTTAATACCCATACATATGTATATACATAATTGGTCATTACAACCCTTTAGCAAGGCTTACGACCAAGTTTCTCACACTACTAATGCTGTGTGTGTTTTAATTTTATACATGAGTGGCAGGACCTAAAGTTTAAAGTCGATTCCGAACCACAGATGGTTTGACAGAAATCTGCTGAGAGGAAGTTGCCGAAGAAATATTTTTTCATTTTTTCGTTTTGTTGTCTGACCTGGGGTTTAATCCGAGGCCTCGCGTCTAATAGGCTAACACAGTACCTACTAGATTATGGCGACTTCGACTCTTAATAGTTTTTGAAATCAAGTTCAATTCTTCCATTTTGGTAACAAGTAACCAGTGCAGCCCCTGCGCTAATAAATTCCTGCGATCAGATTTGGGGAATTCGGTCAGTACAGATACTGCACTTACCCGTGGCGTCACAAGGGGTAGCTATACTCAAGTGTGTTTTGGATCATCTAACGATCTTATCTAACCTAATCAATCGCTCTAGTACCTTGTACCATTGCTTGTAAAATTGCGATTATTTCCGTGCTTGAAGAACTATAGTCCCATTATCCCGGTGGCTCAGAAACTGCACGGTATAATGGATCTTTCAGACAATTCTTGAAAAGATTCTGACAGCTCTTCACTCAAAATGTTGAATGTCTGTTAGTTGACAAATTGGCGTACCGATTAGTTACCATAATTAAATGCTCGTATTGTTCTCACCAATGTTTCCTACCTAATATTAAATCTCATAATTAAACTCAATGATTGGGAAACGTGAAGACGCCGTAGCCTAGCGGTTAGTGTATTGACTTATAATATGCGAGCCCGTGGTTCACACCCCGGTTCAGACATTTCGAAAAAAATGAAGTATTTCTTTGGCAACTTCTCGTAGTAGTTTTCTGAGAAAAAAAAAACAGAATTGCCATGGAAAGTTTTTCAAAACTCTGTCGGCCCGCCATTAACATACATAACATGGGAGGTGTGAGAAACTAGATTGTAATCCTGGTTACTGACCAATTAACAAAGTTAGTAGGTTTTGAAAGCGCTATTCATTTTTTAGTCTATTCATGGTGATAAGATAAGCCCTTAGTGCACATTTATGGCATTAACACATGTCACGAATCAGCAGAGAAATCACCCGTTCTATGCTTGTAAATAAATTAACGCATAAGAATGCGCAAGATTATTTACATACGATTTGGAATTGATAGCGTTAAATAAAAAAAAGAGACAAAAAAAGAATTAAAAATAAAAAAAATATCTGCTTGCATAACCGCACATTATTTTATTTTTACTTTAATTCTTATGTTTTTTTTGCTTTTTTTTTGTTGAATTCTGTTTTTTTATTTGTTTAATTGCATTATGCAATGAACGGTCAGTTAATTTTACCTTGAGAGCAGTGATATTATTATTGTTGCTCAGATGCCGATGATGGCGGTAATGGTGGCGTTGATGATTATTACAGAGCTGATGATGACCCAACCACACTTGAAAAGCAATCAATTTAAAATGTACGACATATTATTGGTGAAGCTGAGTTCAAGCGGAAACGGATGATAATAATAATAACGTTATTATTGTAACGGCATTTTAAAACAAATTACTTGTATGACATTTAATTTGTTATTATTTGTTTCATATACATACGTACATATATATGTATGTATGTATACTTATATATCGATATGTGCATATATTCCTGCATCTCAATAATCATGCCAGATCAAGATTCTCTCTTATCAAGTTAATTTATAGAATGTAAAATATATGTGCGTAATATTATTGTATGTATTATAAATTAAATGGAATCTTTAAAACGTAAACAAAAAAACGTAATACGCAGTTACAAGCTATTTTCATTTCATATTTCAAGATGAACATATTTTTCAACCTCTTACTTTAACCCGAACGCTGTATCTCCTCATTTTGCACAAGGTTTCATCTATAAATTGCTGAAAAAAGGGCGAGCTCATGGAATACAACACTTGGCTTCATTCCCGTCTGACACTAAAGCCAGAACCGGCAACTTTTCGAACGGTTAGATCATGTGTCTTAGTACAATTGCAGAATAACAGTCAACAATATCGTTCAACATTTTACTAAGTTTCGCTGGGAATGTTTATGAAACTCTAATGCTCAGAGTTGTCTGTATGGCATTAAAATATATACAGTGCTTCAAAGAAAATGATGTATCTTTTGATTGGGTAGGACCGAATCCCAAATTTGTTAAAATCAAAATTAATTTGGTCATATACATACAATTGGTTATTACAACCTTTCAGTCAGGATTACGACCTAACTTCTATTACTACTTATGTTGTGTGTGTATTAATTTTATTCACAAGTAGCGGGACATACAATTTTAAGTCTACTCCGAACGACAGATTTTTTTGTGAAACTTTTCATGGCAATTTTTATTTACACTCACAGTTTTTGCCAGTAATCTGCAGATGGGAAGTCGCCAAAGAATTATTTTAAATATTTCGATTTATTCAAAAATATCTAACCTATGGTTTGACCCGTGGCCTCACGTCTAAGAAACCAACACACTACCTATACGAGACTACAGCCAAGAATGATAAACTAAAAATTACGCCTTGCGCATGATTTCCCGTTAGATGACGTAGTTGGGCTTTTTTAAAGTTTTCCAACTCTGTTTCATATGTGAAAATTAACATTTCTTCTGGAAAATGTGCGCACTACGTGAAAGTAGTTGGCAGCCCTGCAATGTAACTTACATTATCATTAGCCAATAGGAACACAATTTGCGTGATGCCATTGATTCAACATGCGCAGAAAGTTTTAATTTTGTGTGCGTGATGGCGTAATCTTTAGTTTATCATTCTTGACTACAGCGACTTCCATTGTCTTGACCACATATAGCAGCCTATTCTGTTCGACATGAATCGATGTCCTATAGTTAGCCGATATTGACAATCAGCAATCGGTGTTTCGTTAGACTCACTTAGAATCAAGATGTAAGCCAGTCTGTGACTTAATAAAGTCATCGATTGCACGAAAGTTAAATAACGACAGCTTCGTTAGAGCTTTGGGAAATTGTGATTCAAGTGGAAGAAGTTGCCAACGATTCAGAGACGGAAATCATTAGCTAATCCTCAATCCTCAAGTCTATTAAGAAATGATGACACGTGAGAGTAAATAAAGACACAAACATGTCCTTACGGTGTTATTAAGTCCGTGATTGATTAAGTCCGATGCTAATTGGTAGGTCCTTATGACATCATGATCAGAAACGTAAAGACAAATCATGCATATGAAATGCTTAACGTGCCATTAATTTCCGCCAAATTCCCCACAGGAACAATGAATTTATTATTGAAATTTTAATCGGTAATCGCAGCCTGGGAATTTTTTAAATGTAGAACATATTGGCGTATGTGCATTAGCAATCAAGCACTTTGGAAGTACTGGAGTACTGTCGTTGAAAAGACCACCAGTATGTATAGAACACATTACACGAATCCTAAATAGATCGTTGAACCCAAAGGCCTGAAGTGGTTTAAAGAGTTGTATAGTTAAAGGTCTTTGGATCAAATACTACAATTAATTAGTCATAGTCATGGTCGTACACTAAGAGAGCGTCCGGGGCTAAATTATTAGTAAGTTCTTTCTCTTATAGAGAAAGACTGCATAAATATGGAAGACTAATATTGGCATCAGAGTAGGTTTTCTAAGGGAGCACATTAACTTGTGATATATCATTTCTGCCAATAGATATCTGCCTGTTTACAAAACTAATTATTAATCGGTGCAGCTATAGTCTTGCATTTAATATAATAACTAATCAAAGTTAGGCACGAGTAACTTTTTATACAAATTTCCAATTAAGAAAGCAATTTTTAACAAGTGATATTAGGGGATTCAGAATTCGATTTACATGCTAAAAAAAAATCAAAAAATTTTTTATGAAAATAATACACACATACAGACAATACGTACGTATATATATGTATGTAAGTATGTTAGTAACAAAATTCAATTGAATATAATTTAAGTACATCTGGTGTTTTATGGGTAAAATTTTAACACATTTGCGAAGCCAAATTGTAGAGTGTTTGTTTGCGGTTTTTAATGAAATTAACAATCACTGTAAACTACACCTTTCATAAATACTTACAACCATACTTATAAATTAATTCATATGCGAGGGTTGGCAAATAAAAAACACAAGATTAAATTATCGTTAAAAATACATAAGTACACTCGTACATACATACATAAATGGTCATTAAAACTCTTCAGTCATGATTACGCCCTAGCTTCTCATACCACTTCTGTTAATTTTATCCATAAGTGGTGGGATCTTTCGAACGACAGATTTTTGTGAAACTTTTTCATGCTAAAAAGGCACAGTTCATTTTTATTTAAAAATACAGTAAGTATGTTAATATAGTTGTTTCTGTTAAAAATTGTCTGTTAAACCAAATTCGATGATCCGCATTAAAATTTTATTTCATAGTTTTAAAATGGAATATCGCTGGTAAAACTAATTGTATGAGAAAACATTGTACCATGTTTGAAAGTGTTATGTTAGAAAATGTTATTCACTTTAATAGGGAGGCTCAACTGTGTTGCTAAGAGGAAGTTATGTTAAATATTGTTAGACTCAGACACTTGAATGGATAGAAACAGGACTAATTGACGTCCATCGCACAAGTGCGAGTCTTACGGGAAACTTTCTAATGTAACGGCATACCGATAGGCGTAGAATTCTACCGAGGACTTCTATAGGAGACGTAGGGCAGTGCCATGATCATGCCGTAAAGAGCCGGAGGCTCTTAACCTCTCTCTTCAATATAAAGAATGATTCAATATCAGCATTTCTTGCAGAGTCGGTTTATTTCTTGTTAGGAAACAAATTCTCAGGTTGAATATTAATTGTGGTGAGTGCCCTGCTAGTCTAATGGATGGTGTGCTAGACTATTAGCGTGATGGTCGAGGGTTCGATTCCCACCAGAGACACAGGTCGTGTCACAGTCCGAGTACATGGTCTAAGTTAATAAGCTCGTATATAATTACAATATAATTTGTGATTGTATTATAATAAATAAAGAATTAATTGTGGTATCACAATGAGACCAACCGCCACTCTAAGTGTGACCTTGAAGAGGGACATAACACTTAATCTAACCTAACTAAGCATTCATTTCTATTCATTCTATGCAATGCAATTTAAACCAGGAATTACCATTTTGTAGCACAATTGTGCAGAGATAATTCACACACATTGCCTCTGATCTTTTATGCTTATTTAGTGGTCGATCAGACTGCGACAAGCACACTTGCAAGCGGATGCTATGTTATTTTGTTTTAGGTTTACGCTCAAAAAAATAATTTATGTTGAAACATCCTTTCTTAAATTTAAAGTCTTAAATGTTCTTAAAATATATTTTGATTGTTTTGATAGTCAAGAACAACATTTTTATAGACATAAAGCAATATTGTAGAAAAATTAAATGGTTGATTATTAGCAAAAGAGGAAATTTATAAACCAAAATCAATATCTAGCAAATATCTAAACAACATTACCTAATTATGAAGTCAAAGATGTATAACCTTATGTATGTTGATCAAATGAAAATCAAAATAGGGTATATTACTAACATTTTTCTATGACTGTAAGCTCTCAACTTATTTTCTCTCTCTTACTCACTAATACACAAACAAAAAATTTTTGATAACCCCTGATTTAAACTACTCTCGTATATAAATAATGTTACATATGAATGTATGTATGTATGTATTGGTATTTACGTAAAAAATATATACTTACAGAATATGTGATTTTGATATTTTAATGCATAATATAAAAATAAATAAAAGAAACAATTACAACAACAGTAAATTATGGTTTATTTTTTTTTTATCAACATTTTTTATTTTTAATTTTATTGTTTATATTTTTATTTAAAGAAATACTCTCATATTTTATTTATATTGTACGAATGTATACGTGTGTGTGTATTTGCGAGTGTGTGTAAGTGGTTGTAAATAAATACACACGCACATGTAACCATACATACACACACATATTTATATGAATTAATTACACGCAAATTGCGGATTTACAAACATTAACATTTTTCTTCTTCTTCTTCTTTTTTTCCGTTTCTGTTTTTGTTTTTGTTTTTATTATTATTTTGCAATAAAACATGCAAAAAAACACATAAAAAAAGAAGCAAAGAGTAACAGAAATGAAAGAAACAAAAAAAAAGAAATCACAAGGATAAGCAACAGAAATAACGGTACTAATTGAATGTCGGTCGCGGTAGAGTATAAGATTTAATATTTCATATGTTTCAGTGTACTTGTACTTGTATTTGTATGGAAATATTTTTTTTTTGTAGTTGTTGGTTTTTCCACTGAAACAAAGTTCGTTGAAGGTATGCGAAAACGTAACAAGAAAAACTGTAGCACTGTAAGTGTGTGTGTGTGTGGTTAAAATTTCTTTTCTTTTCCTTAAAAAAAAATTGTTAATTTTGTAGAGGGGAAGTAGGGGGGATTGTAGATAGGAATACAATATAGTGGTAGAGGTGGTTGTGGTGTTCAGTAGTGGTATGTGTATGCATTGTTGATGTATTTGGTTATTGACGAACAACATTATTTAGCTGTAGGATATATAAGCATGTATATGTATGTGTATACACACTCTTACACATACACAATGTATATAAACATATATACGCATGAGTATGTGTGCATGTTTTGTTTGTATTTACATGCCACCATTTTGAATATCAGCCTCATATGCTTCACGTTCCTCTTGTTCTTCATCGAATTCAACATCATCGTCAGTAGTTGCCTCCTGTGATGTGATGGAAATAAAAAAAAAACGAAAGAAAGAAAACAAACAATAAATAAACAAACAAAATAAACGAAACGAAACAAAACAAACAAATGAACGAATGGATGCAAAGAATGTGTAACAACAAACGTTCGAACGTAAATCATTATCATCTACCATAACCATCATTATCGTCATCATCGTCATCGTCATGGTCGTCATCGTCGTCAGTGCTACTGTAATGCAACGATGTGTTGAAGATTCAAAAATAACAACAACAAGTATGTTAACGGCAATAATACAATAACAAAAACATAAGGCACCAATAACTATAGTAGTGCTGGTCGTGGTAGTGGTAGTAGTTGTAATGGCAGCAGCAAAGCAACAAAATTGAAAAATTGTTTTTAATTAAAAAAAAAAGAAAGCAAAAATGGTTTCCGTTTCCTGTTCTATACAACATCGTACATTTTTCATAACCTGCAATTGTAACAGTGTAGGACGAAATCAATGCTGCTGCCGTATCTATACGTTGTTGTTCCTATCGTTTTGAAAACATTTCTTTAAAAATACTTGAGGTTTACATTAACATTAGCCTGCATTTGGCATAGGCTCCGGAACAGAGAAATTAAAAGTACTATAGGCCAAATATCCTTACATCCAGTGTTTGCAAATGATTGAAAACTAAATTCTTTATAGTTTCATTGTTCACTGTACATACACAACATTGTCTTAAATTAACATTTACAAGTCCAAGTATGTTTACATTAATAGGAAAATGCTCACTTTTTTGTACCTACATTGGGGTACAAGGAAAATCATATTTTTTTCTCCATCCTTGTAGCTTTCAATCGGTATCAATTCTTTCCTAATTTGTTGCTTGTTATTGGCTACCAAACATTTACTTTTTTTTTTCAATTTGTTTGTTCGTTTGTATGTACATATGTATGTATGTATGTAATGTATGTAATATTGTGTATATGGAAATGATTGCTTTCGTTTACAACACATACCTGGTATTGTTGATATTCGGATATCAAATCATTCATATTTGATTCGGCTTCTGTGAATTCCATTTCATCCATACCCTCACCGGTAAACCAATGCAAGAAAGCCTTACGGCGGAACATGGCGGTAAATTGTTCCGATATTCTCTTGAAAATTTCCTGAATTGCTGTGGTATTGCCAATAAATGTACCAGACATTTTCATGCCACGCGGTGGTATATCACAAACAGCAACCTTAACATTATTTGGTATCCATTCAACGAAGTAACTGCTATTTTTGCTTTGAACATTGAACATTTGTGTGTCGACTTCCTTCATTGACATGGGACCTGGAAAAGAGTGAAAAAAAACGGGAAATGTTTCATGTATTAGGTTTTTTTTTTGTATTTTTGGTAAAAAAAGGCTTAAGAATTTTAGTTTAATTAATGATAGGGTGGGTGATTTAAGGATTTAAATTCAAAACAACAAAAAGGGTTTTAAAATTTTTCCAAATTTTTTTATTTATTTTATTGTGGAATGGAATATTATTTCGTTCATATGGCTGCTGCGGTTGGTCTCACAGTACCTCTTTCGATGGGATAAGTTTCGTGCCCTTTTTCGAGTTTGTGAGGTCATATCTCGGCTTTGGGATCACGAATGTTGGCCTTCAAATACTCAATTGTCTCTGGTTTGTCGGCATAACATTTTTCTTTAACACTGCCACACAGAAAATAGTTTAACGAAGTCAAATCGCAGCATCTTGGCAGCCAATTGACATCACCATTTCGACCAATTAAACGGCCATCAAACGTTTGACCTAATAAATCAATTATGACCGAAGATGTGTGGCAAGTTTCACAATCCTATTAAAACTTAACATCGTTCACATCAATATCATGAAGAGCGGGTACAAAAAAATCTGTTATCATGGTGCGCTAGGTATCTACATTGATCCATAGTAATGGTGTCGTCCTCATTTTCAAAGAAATATGGGGCTAAGATGTCTCTGCTCCATCGTAATGGGTGCATTCGCTTCTGTAACACCACGTGTGGGTTTCCTGAGCTCCAAATAATGCAATTTTACTTATGGGCACGTTCAGGATGATAATGAGCTTCATCCGAAACTTTTTTATCGCAGTTTCGTGCAGTTTCTCATTGGCCAAATAAATCCAAGCGTTGCTCAAGTCTAAATAACTTCATTACATACAGGACAGATAATACGCTGAATTTTGTGACAGAATATAAAGAGATAAGTAATGCCAGCTTCGAAATAAGCGATGTTTCAACTTTAAACCGATAGATGACCCACCCTAAAATAAAGGATTTTTTTCCCACTTAAAATGTTTAGAAAAGTGGTATTAAAACCTGTATGAAGAGCAGTTTTGAATTAAACAAAGAAACAAAAATGTTAAAGCCATTTTGAACGCCATAAAGGGATGACCATTTAACGGCCATGCTTTAGTAACCTTAGAGAACATATTGAAGAAAAAGATTTCCTTTCCTACACCTTAAATATGGACACCAAATAACAAATCTTGCAAATTAATTAACTTGCGTAGCAGCAACAGTGTGTGGGAGGGAGATTTACAAAATTGTTCTCAAGAATTCATATCTGGCAGAGTAGATAATGCTGTTCGTTATTAAAATTCATTTTGTTTTCTTAATTAATTACACAAATTCAAAGCTTAATAACGGACATTAACAATTCTGTTTTAGGTTTAAAATATATTTTTTAAAATTCAAATTCAAAAATAAAGGAAAAAAACAAACGGAAAAACGTTTAATATGAGTGATGATTCATAAAATGGGGAAAAACAGAAACAGAAAAGAGAACGAAAAAGAAAACGAAATAAATTGTTTAAATTAAAATACAAATAATTAGAATTATATCAACCTTGAAGACCATAGAGACCAAAAGTACTTAAAGTATGAACGAACGCGTAAGTGAATGAATGAAAGACTTCAAAACGCAGTGAAAGAATATAAAGGAAAATGGGTCGTGCGTGCCTTACAAATATTAAAACAAATGAGCCTTCAAATAATATTCAAACAGTGAATGTGAAAATTAGCATTTTAAAAGGAGTGCTGCAGAGCATATTTCGTATTTCTTAACTCGTGTAAGTCAGTTTATATTTCGTGGCAAAATAATTAATCAAAAACTGTATGCGTAAAAATACAGGTCTCTGGGGAATTTTCTATATACACACAACGTTGTTGTTGTTTTACAGCCACGAATCAATTGGGCTGAAAAGTTCCCTTACTACTACCATCTTTGCTTGTTATGTTTTGCGAAAACTTTTCTTTTTTTTAAATTTTTAACCTGCAATATAAAATTATTTTTTTCTTCTCGATTCGCCTCTGTCTACATGTAAAACGGCTTGCTAAAGGTGTCAGGTGTACATTTTTTTGAGTGCTTCGGAGATTTGTAAGACTTCTAAGCTGATTTTATTATTGCTGTTGGCCATCATTTAGAATTTATGTGTTTATTTTAATTTCTTCAGCATTAACTTAATCTTTTGCGAGTTTCTTTCCGTTCTGTTTCCGTTCTTCTTTTTATTTTATCTTGTTTGTTTTATTAAATACAAATCTTTCTTGGCTTATGAACTGCAAAAGAAATGAACTAAAATTTTAATGTTTTTAATAATATTTAAGACTGTGAAACAAAGTTGCCATTATATTATAATTATTATTATAATTGGTCATCACAGCCCTGCAGTCAGGTTTACGACCTAGGTTCTTACACCATTTGTGCTGTGTGTGTTAATTTTATATAGGAATGGAGGGACCTACAGTCCGAACGACAGATTTACGGAATTTCAGAATTTTCGCTGGAAGCCTGCGAAGAAATATTTTGTCGTATTTCGTTTTGATAGATATATCTTGACCAGGGATTTGAACCGTGGCCTCACTTCTAATAAGTCAATACGCGCTTAAAAATATTACAAAGTCTCCTCTCAATAACACGATCATAAATTACAATACAGAAAACAACACAGAAATAGTTTTTTAAAGGCCAGTACATCCAGGAAACGTGATTATTTAGCTTATAGGTACTTTTGGGTCGTATTGATAACAAGGCCCACTTAGTCTGGCCTTGTATTAAAAATTATGAATTGGATGGTAGTCGCCGTAGTTTATTAGGTAGTGTGTTGGCTTATTAGACGTGAGGCCATGGTTCAAACCCCAGATCATACATTTCTAACAAAATGAAATATGAAAACATATTTCCAAGGAACTGCCTCTCAACAGAATTCTGGCAAAAACACTGAGAGGAAATGAAATTGCTATGAAAAATTTCTTAAAAATCTATCAGTCGGAGTAGACTTCAACCTGTAGGTCCCGCCTCTTTTGGAAAAAACTAACATACACAACATAAATGGTGTGAGAAACTAGGTCGTAATCCTGTACTGACCAATTATTATGTGAATTAAGCCGTGAGCAACACAACACAACAGTTTTTGGCTTTATTGCAAGGGAGGTTTCCAGAAAGTGCAATTTTACGTTTCACTCACCCAAGGTTAGGTGAATTGAAGTCATTGAACTGTTTCGTAAGGTTTTTGTCAAAGATCAAATCTGTGTGTATAATGCATTGGAGCATTTAAAAAGTAATTTTCGCCAAGATATCACTGAAATATCGCCAATGAATGACAATGCAGCCAGCTATTTGGTACTCAGGTTAGGTTAGTTTAGGTTAAAAGACGTATACTTGTCGGTTAAGGCAAGTACATAACCCGGAGGTCAAAATTGACTCATTGTACAACTTCCTTAGAGAGGTAATAGAGGGAATAGGAACAAAGCAGGGAGTGTTGGTAAGGGTGGTAATGGAAAATGGTACACAAGTTTATAATGAAATAAAATTTTCATCGAAATTGTAGTTTTTTGTGCGTTTTCTTGAATAATTTAAACGACGAACAAAATAGAAAGATTGGGAAGCTCCACAGATTAGTAAAGCTCTATATTACTCCAACCATTAAAAGAGGAAGCTGTTACGGAGGATGGAAATTCTATCATACTGGATATAGTAGTAGTGCTTAGCTAGAGAAAAACGAAATGAATAAAACTAAGCCATGGCAAGAACATATTACTCCAACAATTAAAAGAGGAAACTGTTACGGAGGATGGAAACTCTATCATACTAGAACTTGTAGTATAATCATGTGCTTAGCTAGAGGGAAAATACGAGATGCATATAACTAAGCCATGGCAAGAATATGTGGTAAATAATTCGTTCTGAAATCGCGGATTTTACTTTTCAATTAATTTAACTAATTCTCTTAAAATTCGTAGTAGCCTAGCAATGCTACTATACTTGGCAACTCTAAATAATGTTGGCCTACACACCCTTTTCAGCGACACCGTTTTAAATTATTAATGATGAGCCCAGTACTGTTAAGGGAGGCCATATTCTCGTAAATGTTGTAACAAAATGAATAAACAGGTACGTACGTACGTATTGTACGTACATAAAATAAGTCGTTATAACAATATTTTGTTTTTGTTTTTGTTTCTTTTTTTTGTAGCATTTTACTGGCAATGGTAAAAAATTGCCTCCGTTTTTTTTTTTTGTTCTCTTATTCCTTTAGGAATAAGAAAATATTTTTGTGTGCTTTGGTATAATGTACGTGCAAAAAACAAAAAAAGTAACAACAAAAACAAAAACAAAAAAAATAAATGGAAAAAATGAAGTTAATGTTGTCTAGTACATTTAAATATATGAGCCTGTTGCGTCGCAAAGGTAATAAATAGAATAACGTGTCTTTTAATTAAGATTTTCTCCTGTTCATTATTTTTCTTTCATTTCGACTTATTTTTCTTTGTATTATTTTTCCTTTTTTCATGGCTCGTTTTTTTTTCTTCACTTTTTCATCTTGGAATTCTGTTTGTGTATTTGCATTTAACATATTTGCTGTTTCATTTCATTACTTTGCTGTTGTTGTTTTCCTTCCGTAACATTATTATTTATTTATCTGGTAGGACTACAAAGCGTAAGAAAAGTAACAAAAAAAAAAAAACAGAAAATAATTTTTTATTCCTTCTGTTATATGAACATTTAGGGATTATGTTGTTCTAAGGACAACATACCGTGCATATTAAAATTCTATTCCACCACCTATGTATGGCATATGTATGGTAATGTGCGTGTATGCCTTTGTATGTCAGCGTAAGTAATTTGTCAGCATTGCTTAAGTTATTTTTCAATGTGTTTGGTCCTTTGATAATTATTTAATTACACATTAAATATGACCTCGCCCCCTCCCCTTTATTCCTTATACAAGATAAGGTGAATACATACATAATTATTTTGATGTTTACGACTGCAAAGTGATGTCCTGCGTGGGGAAAGGTAATAAAAAATATATTCAATTTTCCTTAAGTCTGAATGGGTAAAATGAAAAGATGTTAAACCTTCTATATTCCTATAGATTATCAGTTAAAGGTCCAACATGGTTTATAAGATTTATCCAGAATTTATCGAAGTTGGTCGAATTTCTTATAGCTGGCGAAGGTTACAACTCCCACTAGACGCTTTGTTTTAACTTCTTTAATAATCAGTAGAATTTGTTTGTCACAAACTACTTACATCCATAACATACATAATTGGCCATTAGAACCCTTAGGTCAGGATTGCGGCCTCTAAGGAGCTAGGCACTCATGTTGTGTGAGTTAATTTTATATGTGAATGGCGGGACCTACAGTTTAACATCGACTCCGAACGACAGATTGTTGAGAAACATTTTCATGGCAGGTTTATTTACTCTCAGAGTTTTTGCCAGAAATCTGCTGAAAGGAAATCGCCGAAGAAATATTTTTTTGTTTTTATATTTTGTTTTGATGTCCTACCTGGGATACGAACCCGGGCTTTCCGTCTAATAAGCAAACACACTACCTATTAGACTACGGCCACTTCAAACACAAATTGCAGTTTCATTTAATGAGTTTCTCTTCCAGCTAAGCAGGTGATTAGAGTACTGTAGTTGATCCTAGAATAACAGTGTAATCAACTGTCATTTGTAAAGCAATATGTGTGTTCATTTCTTTTAGTGTAGAGAACAAGTGTAGGATCACTAGTACCAGCAGGTGCTATTATGGTCTCAATAGCCAATTAAGTAGCAGAGAATTCTCGTACTACGAAAAAAATGCTCTACAAGTTGTTCATACTCCCCCTGCTTCTTTATAGCGCAGTAACATGTACCCTATTTATTACCAATGTATCAGCCTTGATTCGAAAGAAAAGTCTTACATACGATTTTCGTTTCAGTGCGATTTGGTATCCGATCCAATAATGAGTGGTATAAGTATCTGAACGATATAGGCGTTGTGTAGCGCATTAACATCCACCGGCTGCGCTGGCTTTGTCCATGTCGTTTGTCGAATGCATGATTATGTTTCGGTGGACCGTGTATTTGAAGCGGTGATAAGTGGAAGTAGGTGTAGGGGACGACCTGGCGTGCGTTAGACCAAATGGAGGCTATCCTGTCATCGATGACAGTGACTTATTATTCTCGAAAATTCGATAAACGGCTTGGTAATGGCCAATTAAGTAAGTAAATAATTAGAGCAAATATTTGCGAAACAATGTGATCTATATTTACATTATATTCTCTAGTTTCAAACTATTCTAATTGGCGATTTATCAAAGATTATATCAAATGTTAGCCATATTGGCTGGTACATAACCAGCTAAGGAATGATAATAATTTTTATGAAGTTTGTAAACAGCAATAAGTAAAGAAAATCTAGATTTTATTTTGACACTCAAGTAATAAACGACAAAAAATATTGAAATACAAGCATTAACAGTTTTATGTCAGATTTGAACTGGAAGGTTGCTAAAACTAGCGGGTCACGAAAATCATTCGATGGATAAAATTAGCACTCGACAGAATCGAAGCAGTAATCTGATAGACATCGTGTTAGGTTATTAGTCGAGAGACCGTAGGTCAAACCTCAGCTCCAAATATCTAAAAAAAAAAACGAAATATTTCTTTCGACAACTTCCCCTCTGCAAACTTCTAGTAAAAACTTAGAGAGCAAATAAAATTGCCATGAAAAGTTTCTTAAAAATCTGTCGACTTTAAACTGTATGTTCTGTCACTCATGAAAAATATTTAAACACATAATATAGATGGTAGGAGAACTTGGGTCGTAATTCTAACTAAAAGAGTTGTAATGACCAATTAAATAAGCAAGCAATGTTTTACAATTATCCTTTATTTGTACACAAATTCTTTCAGAGCTTTTGGTTATGCGGTAATTTTTATTTTTTTATCATAAGGTTTCGGAGAATATGATAAACTGCAACTAATATCTGGGATCTGTTTAACAAAGGTGAGTGCAGTTTCACTATTACCGATACTCTGGACAGTATTTTTTGTGGCTTCTGACATGTGAAAAACATTTGACAGCCATTTTAGTAATGAAGTGTCTGTTCTATTTTTAATTCCATTTATTATCGCCTTCAGTGATAATATTTTTTAATGTTTAATCCTATCTACCCTTATGTCAAATGGCAAAAGGTGTAGGGTCAGTGATACACTCACAAGTGCCTTGTAACTTGGTTGTTTGCTGAGTCGTAAGTTTAGTGTTTAAGCAATAAATACTCTTCCTCTGCCTCGATTCAAATATCTTCTTTTTGATCACTTCTCATTGAAACGAATGTGTAAGTTGCCAGAAGACTCCTAAAATTTCGGACATTCAGCCGTAGGGGGTAGCGATCTATAAAAATTATTTTTTTTTAAACTTTAAAATTTTTCTTTTTGATTATTTCGAATATTTTCAATAAGAAAACTTTCCCGATTTGCATCTTCTCATTCGCCATTTTTATCTTCGCACAAAAAGTCTCATTAAAACAACATTTAACTCTTCATTAAGTTATAAATTATAAAGAAAACAACAACTACAACAACAGCTAAAGAAAGTTCAAAAACTTCTCAACAAATGAAATGAAATGTATCCTCCAAACAAAACGTTCCATTTTTTTGTTGGCGAAATGGAAATGGAAATGTTAAACACAAAGTACGATAAAATGGCCATTTTGGTGAGAGGGATAGAGAGAAGGTGCGAGTGCGACGAGTAATCATAATCATAAGTTATAACTTTGCTACAACAAACTTTATGACTTTTTGACTTTATTTGTCAACGCAAAAAAATGTCAAAAGAATAATGATTGTAACACAGTAAGGGCAGACATTCAATGTAACGTAACGTAGTCATATAAAATGCAACAGAAACGAAAACATTTTCGAATACATTTTTAAGCGAAACCAAAACTCACCTTTATGTCAATGAAATTCGAGAGAGAGAGAGAGAGAGAGAGAGTAGAGGAGGTGACAGTGGGAATAGAAACAAAATATGAAAAATAGTTTTTTAACAACAAGCCATAAACAAGTTGATTTTATGCTTCATGGCTAAACAGTTCCAGGGCTACATAAATTTGAAAGGCAACGTGAAAAACACCCTAAATTTGTCCCTTTTTTTTTGGGAATGAAATTTTTATGAAACGAAACAAATACGAAAAACGTAAAAAAAGTTTGTCATAAAAATGTTTGAAATATTAAAGGAAATCTGTTTTTAAACCCACCCACACGCACACCTGCAAGGCAAGTTGAGTGGAAAACGTTAATAAGCCCTCTTAATAACTCGCTCAGACATTTGTCAGGCCAGACGTACGTGAGCTGTTGCTGCTTACAATGTTTCAAGGTGTTTAGGTATGGTTAAGCATTTGCTTTTCTCCTCTCTCTGGCAGTTATGGATGACACTTTGAAACTGGAAAATGTTAACAGGCCTACTGTTCATTTTTCTTTAGATTTTCTTGTGTTTTTTTTTCCGACTCCTTTTCAATATGATTAATGATCTAGTGCGGCTAATAGATGAATGAATGAATGAACGTCTGTTTAGGTATGGGCGTAAAGTAAACACATAGTCAGACACACTGGAATGTTTAAGTTTCTAAAACCACTCTGGAGAATAATTCAAAAAGAAATTTATTAAATTGCACAAAATTAACATGCTTATTAGAAAATTAGATAAACGATGGAGTTTTTCTTTTCACTTTTCTGTTTTTTTTTTTGGGGTAAATGAGCTGCGATGTCAGTGAAATATTTTAAAATATTTTGCGTGGAATTAATTGTTTACGAAAAAGAATTCAACAATTGATCTCTTAATAAATTGATTGAAATGAACAAATTAGTCTACGGAAAAAATGGATACGAAAAATTTTTAATTTTTAATAACTGAAAGCCATTTTAATTAAGTGAATAAATCACTTAAAATCCGCCTACTATTACCTATAAAACAAGATTTAAGTTTGATCGCTCTAAATCTCTACTAGAACCTTAAGATTTAAGAACAAATTTACAATGGTCTTGGACTAAAACTGAACGGATAATCACCATTTAAGTCATTATGTTATGGACGACAAATAGTTCTTAAATGAAACTTACTGATTTTAACGGATAACTTTTCAGATGGTTCAGATCCGTGACCTTTAATTTTGGTATACGTTTTCGGCCGGTTGGTCAATAACTTTTTTTTTGTGGCTTATGGCTGTTCATGATAGATATTTTCAAAAGCGTGATCTTAGCGACCAATAAAATGTTTCAGAACGTAAGATTAAAGGCTCACCAAGCTTGTATCTGAATAGGTTCATAGTAAGAAGTGGAGTCCTCCACCTGGGTAACAATCTTGTCGCGATGTGGGGGCTTAAGTGTACTTCGATCCACTCTGTGACCCAGAGTGGATTGGAGTGCATGACTAAAGGTTACCCTAATATCGTGGGAAGACTTTGCTCCGGATTGACGTCGTATTCTCTCTTTTCGGACCGTCGGATCACGTATATTTCTTATACCCCTAATCCGAAGTGTTAAGCGACCCGTGCTTATCGGATGGTTTGCAGTCGGGGGTCTAATCTGACTGTATTATAACGGAGCCTCACTGATACCTGGGCGCCTCAGTGAGTATTAGGTTTTCTACCAAGTCCTTGTCATGCTAGCGGGGGCTATGGCATGATTGACCTCCTTTCCCCCTTACTCGTGGGTCCTATATGAATTATGGATTTCCCAATTTGTCTTTTGACTACGGATTGGATGTGACCCAGCTCATTGCGCAAATCCAGGCGAGTATCGTTGATAACAACAACGAAATCGTCAGGAATTTCGCCCCAGCTGGCATGAGGATCATGACTGTAGAGGAGATCTTTAGTGAGGCGAATGCTTTGGCAATCCCCACTTCGACGGAAGATATGTGCGTGGAGTCAGACCCTGTCTCCCCACTATCGGATGAAGACGGTGACAATACAGTCATCGAAAGGCTCCCCTTCACTCGGGTCCAATTTGCTACTGGGAGCAATGAGGTGGGGTTTTTCCCTTTAAGGAACCCTCTTGTGGGACGGGATGCTTCGGATCCCACCAATGCATCGGTTTTGCATTGCGTGGGAGGAGGTGATTCGTCTCACAAGGGGGGAAGGACGGGGCGGAAACGTTCCGCTATGTACACTGAGAGGAAGTCGTATCGCAGGGCTTGCACGGTCTTGAGGAGATTCGCAAGCTGCGGTGTTGATTCCCTCTCTGCCAAGGAGCAGAGGATGCTGACTCGTCACAGAGGCACTGTTTCGCGGTATGAGTCCAAATACCCGGGCAGTGACCTCTCACGAGGCGCTGACTCTGGAAAGGAGGATGGTCCCTTGAGTGCCGATGGGAGCGTGATGCCAATTGCATCTACCTCTCAAGCAGCAAGCAAGGGGCATGAAGGTTCTACACCCTTACTCCCAACTGGAGCAAAGGAAAACACCAGGGTTTTCAAACCTCCGGAGAAGAGAAAGGGTGATGGTGTTCCTTCTACAATGGATAAAGGAAAGGGGGTAGTAAATATCGCTAATCCTTTATCACAGAAGAAGGATGTAAGGTTGGGGGCGAAGGAGGTGGAGGGGCACTTTTCAGTAGATATGTCTTCTTTGCAGGTTTCTCGCAAGAGGAATCGCATGAAGAGAGGCAGATCTGATGATGAGCCTTCCTCCAGCTCCAAGCGTCCTAAGAAACAGGATGACCTGGGAACTAACCCTTCCCTTCAGCTGGCTTTCATCGACAGGTCGGATTTGGATGGCAAAATCTCTCCTGAAAGGTGGAATCTAGTTGAAGAAAGGTTAATTGAATTCATTTTGGAGGAGAGTTGCGATGGCATGAATGCCCGCATATCTTCTATAGGTTGGTCCAAGGGCATCAAGGTAGTGAACTGTGAAAACGGGGGAACTGTAAAGTTCCTTGTGGAATCAGTGAAGCGCCTTGGTGAACTCTGGCCTGGTGCTCGGTTGGAGGTGGTCCCTCAATCCGACCTCCCTCTACGTCCAATAGCGAAGGTATGGGTCCCGCCTACCTTTAGGCGGGTGAAGGTCATACCAAAACTTATTGGAAAGCAGAATGATGGATTGAACACCAGCTCATGGGTAGTTGTCAACTCCCGGACTGGTAATGGTAGGAAAGGCTGCGATCTTAGGATTGCTATTGATCAGGATTCCCTTCAGTGGCTAAGGGCAAGGGGTGGTGTAGTGTTATGTGGGTTGGCACGTCTGAAATTCCGTTATCCGGACATAGTCGGTGTCAGATGACCCAGAGGAGGCTAAAAGTGGTGCAGATTAATTTGCATCACTGCGAAGCCGCCTCACACAACCTATTAACCACCCTGCGCCGCCTTGAAGCTGATATCGCTCTTATCCAGGAACCCTGGATCCTTAGGGATAGGATCCTGGGTTTGAGCGATCCTGACTATAGGTTACTTGTTCCTGGAACAAGTGATAAGGTACGGACCTGTATTTTAGCTAGAAGTGGTTTGGACTTGTTAATCACTCCTTCCTTTTGTACAGGTGACGTAACAACTGTGGCCTACAGAGATGACCATGGGATCGATTTGATGCTGGCATCTGTGTACATGCCGTATGAGGCTGCATCCCCTCCTGGTGGCTTAATTGAACTACTGGTGGAGCATGCAAAGAGGAAAAGATGTCAGCTTGTCTTGGGTTGTGATGCCAATGCTCATCACACCCAATGGGGCAGTGCTGACATAAATACTAGAGGTGAGTCTATTTTGAATTTTATTATTCTTAATAGGCTCAGCATTTGTAACGCTGGTAACACGCCAACGTTTAGAAACCGTGTTAGAGAGACGGTAATTGACATTACGCTCACTAACATGGATAGGTCTATGATTAGGGACTGGAGGGTTTCAGATGAGTGTTCTTTTTCTGATCACCAACTGATATCATTCAGTATTAATCTATCTGGGGGCCTTAACACGCCTTTTAGAAATCCAAGAAGAACCGACTGGATCAGGTATGAAAGGGCTGTGGAGGGGGAGCTTAGAGCCCTTAGGGGACGCTCCACTCCTGGCATCAATGATCGAGTTGGATCTTTGACGGATATTTTGTTGTCTTGTTATAGAGATGCTTGTCCTCTCACTTACCCGGGTAAGAGGAGCCAGCCTGCCTGGTGGAATGCGGAACTCCAGAGGCTCCGCCGTTGTACCAGGAGACTCTTTAATAAGGCTAAGAGGTCGGGCAGGGATGTGGACTGGTCTGCATATAGATCCAGTTTTAATGAATATAAGGGAGCAATAAAGCGCTCAAAGAGAACCACCTGGATGAGTTTCTGCAGTAGTATCGAGGATGTTTCTGATGTGGCTCGTTTCCGTAGGATGTTGTCGAAGGACCCCAAAGTCCTAGGCTTCGTCCAAAAGAACGATGGCATGTGGACATCCTCGAGAAAAGAAACCCTAGAGGTTCTATTGAGTACACATTTTCCCGATTGTGAGGATCCAGGAAGCTATCCGTTGGGTGTAGCTGATCCCTTTTGTGATGCTGGAACTACGCCGGTTTTGGAAGACATCATTACCAGAGATAAGGTCAAATGGGCTATTAGTAGCTTTGAGCCGTTCAAGTCGCCTGGTCCGGATGGTGTCTTTCCGGCTCTGCTTCAGCATGCTGGTGATATATTACACGAATATCTGGTGGACGTGTATAAAGACTGTCTCCGGTGGTGTGATATACCTGAAATTTGGAAAGATGTGCTCGTGGTGTTTATACCGAAAGCTGGTAAACCCAGTCACATCGGCCCTAAGGATTATAGACCGATATCACTCTCATCCTTTCTCTTGAAAGCTTTGGAGAGACTTATCGATCTATATTTAAGGTCAAACATTGACTGGTCTCTGTTGAGTGGGTCGCAACATGCTTACATTAAGGGTAAGTCTGTTGAGAGCGCTCTTCATGAAGTGACTGGTTTTGTTGAGGCGAATATGGCTAGGGGTGAGTACACACTGTCGGCCTTCCTTGATATAGAGGGGGCCTTCAATAACGTTACCACTTCTTCTATTGAGAATTCACTAAGGGATATACATGCCCCAGATTTTCTGGTGCGGTTTATCACCCACATGTTGGGTAATAGACTAATCCGATCAAATCTGGGTGGATGTTCTGTCGTCAAGCGTGCGACCAGGGGTACACCACAGGGGGGTGTCCTATCCCCTCTCTTGTGGCTCTTGGTTGCAAATGTTGGTCTCAGGCTCCTCGAAAGTAGGGGCTTTAAGGTTGTGGCATATGCCGACGATGTGGCTATTCTTGTGGGTGGTAAATTTTTGCCAACGCTGGGGGAACTGATGGAGTCTGCTCTTGGAATTTTATCCTCTTGGGCGACAAAGTGTGGTCTGGGGATAAATCCAAATAAGACGGACCTCGTTTTGTTCTCGCGTAGGTACAAGATTGAAACCTTCAGGTTGCCAAGATTAGCTGGTAGGGAGCTTCCGTTGTCTTCTGAGGTCAAGTACTTGGGTGTTATCCTGGACAGTAAGCTGAACTGGAAACGAAACACCGAGGAAAGAATGAAGAAGGGACTAAATGCTTTCTACCAGTGTAGGAACTCCATAGGTAAGAACTGGGGTCTTCCGCCGAGAGCCATTCGCTGGATATATCTGGCGATTGTTAGACCGGTTATTACTTATGGCTGTGTTGTCTGGTGGTGTGCCTTAGATAAGAGTTTTCAACGGAAAATCTTGGATAAGGTTCAGCGGATTGCCTCTTTGAGTATCACTGGAGTGAGGAAAAGTTGCCCTCAGGCTGCTCTTGATACTATGCTCTGTCTGACCCCGCTTGACTTATATGTCAAGCGGTGTGCAGCGCGTAGTGCCATACGCCTGAGGGAATCGGGCTGTTGGAAACAGCGCTCGATAGGTCACTCCAGAGTTCTGAATACCATCTTTCCTGACGGAAGGTACGGACTTTCGGAAAAAGCCACTGATTATATTGTGCCTGAGGCTATGTTCCTACCTGGTTTGAGAATACTCATACCGGATAGGGCACAATGGAGTGGTGGGGTACTCCAGGGGCAGAGTGGTATACCCATCTTCACAGATGGGTCTAAGTTAGGTGGATGTACAGGTGCTGGGGTTTTCTGTAAGGAACTCGGTTTTGAACTCCACTTCAGGTTGAATGATGACTGCAGCGTTTTTCAGGCGGAGATTTTCGCAATACTGAAGGCTATTGAGGCCATAGCTGGTGGCCCATCTTCGGATTCGGAATCTTACACGATCTTCGTTGACAGTCAGGCTGCCCTTAGGGCCATTGAGTCGGTCTGGTGCAAATCACGGCTCGTTCGCGAGTGCAAACGGGCGTTGCGGAGTTTTGGACCGGACCGTATCCGTCTATGCTGGGTTCCGGGTCACAGCGGAATACTGGGCAATGAGACGGCGGATGCCTTCGCTAGGTTAGGTTCGCTTTCGAGTGGCGATTTGACGGTTGGTCCTGACCCCCCAGTCTGTCACCTCTATGGCCTCATCGATGGATGGGTCAGGAGGGAAGAGCAGAGACGTTGGGGGAACGGATTGGGTTGTTCTGTTTCTAGGCGTCTGTGGCCTGTTGTGGACAGCAAGAGGACAGAGTGGCTGCTGGGCTTGGTTAAGGCCAGCTTAAGGTTGGTTGTCGGTTTTATCACGGGGCACTGCGAGATTAGGTCGCTGACGGGGATCTGGAACAGATCCCAGCCGGACTATTGCAGGGTATGTTGCGATGAGGAGGAGTTGGAGACTGTCGAACATCTCCTCTGCAACTGCCCAGCCCTTGGTAGGTTGAGGCTGAGGACCCTTGGCAGGGCCTTCTTTGAGAACTTGAGTTCTGTGTCGAGAGCCGACATCAAGGCTCTCCACAGATTCATTAGCGGCTTGGGCTGGTTGAGAGGTGCTAGGGCTTCATAAGTGTAGTCGCACTCTCAACCTCTGTTGTTTTGTGTCTGTTGTTTTTCGTTCCTCTGTTTCCTATTCTCCCTCCCCTTCCCTATTTTCCTATATCCTCCTTTTCCTTCCTCCCCTAAGGACAATGTACAATGGGTCAATTTGGACCTCCGGGTACTGTGCTTGTCTTGACCGACAGGTGCACGTCCTCTAACCTAACCTAACCTAAGATGTGGTGTGTGTGGTCTGTAATACGGTGTTGTTGAGATGTATGTCAACCAAACCAAATCAAATCAAATCTTTTGTCATATCAGATAAATAACATCGTATGGTACCATCATGCGCGTAATTGTCTTGCAAGACAGCTCTGTTTTATGTCTTATGGTTCTGTTCTGTTGGTAGCACATGCGTTGGTATCTAGATCATCCAATTTAGGCCAAAAGAACTTTGTAATTATCGGGCTATAGGACTTGTCGTTGACAGTGTTGGTCTGGCAAACGTCCTTCTCAAGGAAATATGAACGGTGAGGCCAAAATCCAAGCCGCACAGTGACTTTTCGGGATTCATTAGGTGCTTTTGGATTTCATAATAATTGGTACCCACCCTAATTCTACAATTTTTATCCAGAATTTACCTGATCGGTGGAGATGATTTTTCGATGCAAATTGAAGTCAGTTGCCTTCTGCTAAAAGGCCCATTCAGTGGTACCACGTCCATGTGTATGGTCGATATTTATCTATTCCTGGTGATTTAGAAAAAGGGACTGAAGAAATGACAATTCATTTAAGAGAGGTACCTTCAACAAGATGGTCATTATCAAGAGTTAAAATTCGGAAATCCCTGTCATATATTAACCCCACTATTAACAAAAACACTATTCCTCTTGCACTCACACAAAAAAGAGTGAGGTCAAATAAACACGAGGAGAAATCTAGAAATCTAGTTCACTGATGCTGACAACTATTCAAGAAGTCGAAGTGATTCCTTTAAGGGATATGAGTGCTATTACAAAATAATTTCAAAAATTTTTTTATTTTTTTGCTCTGATTCCGATTCTTTAAAAAGCAATGAACTTATGTATTACAGCTGAAACCGAGTGCCATTTAAAAGGATTTAGTATGTCCAAAATACTATTGAAATGCTTGATCTGCCAGGGAATGGCCAGTATTACTAGAAGGAGAAGGGAAATTGAATCTCTTGATTTAATTCTCATCCTTGCATCGAACTTAAATTTCTTTAACCACTATGCTAAGCCACAGCTTTTAATTAAATTAATTAAATGCTATTAATATTTAATTGCCTGTAAACCAAATATTGTTTTTATTCTTTGATTTAAATTGAAATTTTCAAAATAAATCTTTTTTTTTAATAAAATCTACAGCCCCAAATAATTTAGCTAAATACCTTGAATTCATTCGTTTATAAAATAATGGGTATTAAATACTAATGAATGCCATCGCTATATACAATAACTAATCATTTCCTTTCATTTTATTTTCACTTTAATCTGGCAGTTTTAACGCAATTTATTTGACATGAAAAGAAATCGTTTTGCATTAAAAACAGAAAAATTTTAATCACGCTGTGTACACGAATGCTTACAGTCATTAATCAAACGGGATTAATTGTTTAAATGCAAAAGAAATGAAAACAAAAATATTTTTTTTTTTTTTGCATAAAAATAATAACAAGATAAACAAGAATAACAACAAAACAAAAAAAAAAAAAAAATGATAATTTTTAATTAAAACAAGGAAATCAGACAATACTTACCACGGAAGATGGTGGCTACAGTAAGATAACGACCATGCCTAGGATCACAGGCAGTCATCATGTTCTTGGCATCGAACATTTGAGCAGTCAATTCGGCAACGGTTAAGGCACGATATTGTTGACAACCCTTAGCAGTCAATGGAGCAAAACCAGGCATAAAGAAGTGCAAACGAGGGAATGGCACCATATTTACAGCTAATTTACGTAAATCGGCATTCAATTGACCGGGGAAACGTAAACAGGTGGTAACGCCGGACATAGTAACCTGTAATTATGACAGTAGAAGTAGCATGGAAGGGGAGAAAAAAGAAAAAGAATTTTATGAGTTAAATTGCTTTTAAAACAGTTTTATACAATGTACAGACCATAGTTTCTGTGTTAAACTAAGAACTATTAATTAGAGGTTATAAAATGCACGCGCCATTTAATCTTTTATTGTGCCACTCCTTTTATGAACGGAAGTGCAGTAATATTGGGTGTGTGTGTGTGTGAGTGCATATAGGTGGAAATGCAAATTTCAAAACAGCATCATTATTATGACGTTAAACAGGACCAGCCAATTAATTTTCACTAAACGGCGAGCGTATTACAATTACTAATTATGTTGGGGAATAGTACTCATCCCTCTTTGTAATGAAATCGTTTTATTTTTCAGAATTTGTTTATCAATGCCAATGTTACTTTAATGTTTTCAATTTAATTTAAATATTTTTTTTAATTTTTCCTGATTATTAAAGCTCTTGACCTTTACAAATTCAAACACTTTAGATGGGTTTATTGAACCATATGTTAAGGGTTATAGAAGAAGAGAAATGATAAAATAACATTATTCAAGAGAATTATTTTTAATTGTAAAAAAGTGAACCTTATTCTAAATATTTTACATCAATTAGAGAATTGGACTTCAGCGTATTAAAAATGATGATGTTGACATGGAGGGTACAGAATGGGCCATGTCAGTCAAAAAGTTTAATGGTCGTCAAAGTATTAATTACATAAATATTATGAGCCACTTAAGCAGACATTTTAGAACATTGCCATCAAAAATCAAGTAATTTGTGACATACAGTTGAAACCGAATGCTACACAGAAACAATTTTGTAGGTCCAAAAGGCTGCTAGAACGCATAGAAAAAATTGGATGCTTGAGGGTAATTCAAAGTTTAACAATTCGTATGTCTTGATCAAATAGTCGAAGTCGAATCAAGTCCAAAAGCAATGTTTCTTGTAAACACGTATGTTAACACTCTGTACTTGGTGGCACCAGAAGAAATCGGAGAAATCAGATCAAAAAGCCTGAGTACAATTAACACGTTTGACCAGATATGAAACCGTAATATTCCGTTATGATGATGCTCAGTCTTGTGGTGGACAATATACATCGATGTTTTAAAAACACTCAATCTAAACTATCTTTTATTGATCAACATCTTTGATTCGGTACATCAAAAACAATTAAAAAATCAATAAAAAAGTCAGGATTACGATCGAGCTACTCTCTGGCGAGATTTAAAGTTGACTCCGAACGATAAATTTTTTCAGAAGCTCTTCATGGCCATTTTATTTACTCTCAGAGTTGTTGACAGAAATCTGCTGGCAGGAAGTTGCCAAAGATATATTTCTTCATATTTCGTTTCGCTTGAGATGTCTGACCTTGCTCTGAGGCCTCACGTTTAATCAGCCAACACACTACTTACTAGACTATAGCGAGTTCAAAACTCAATACAAAAACTTATAATCCTGCAATATGACATTCGTAACTGATCAGGTCTTCAAAAGGATCTTAAATTGGTATAATCAAGGAAATGAGAATGTGTCCTCTGACATTGCTGAGAGTCCTGAGGACAAGAGCTAAATAAACTGTGATGAGAATAATGGAAAACAAGTCTAAAGCAGTATGATTCATATCAGTGAATGCCTGAGGTCAGACACTTCCTGTGAAGTAATAAGAAGAGCAGCTTGGAAGTGTATAGTCGTTGAAAGGAAATATTGCGGGCGTATCAAACTAAGATCTCCCGGCTGTAGAAAACTCAAAAGTTCTTGTTTTCGTATAGAGATCGATATGTAAACTCCGTTATAAGGAGAATAAATTACCAGAACACCACAACTTACTAGGATCCTATTGGGTGTTTATAAGGCAATGGTGGACACAAATAGAACGTGTTGAATCTTTAAAGACAGCGCATTTAATCTGGCAAATATTCTTCTAAAAATTGTGATCATTCCTTATTAATGAATCTTATCGTAATATTTCCATGGATTTATAACATGAATCTCATTCTTTAGAAGCTGACAAGCAACTGAATTTTTACCCTCTTTTTTACGAACATTAATCTTCATATCAATATGCGTAAAAACTGATTTTGTTCGGATCATGAGAGCTATGGGTGCTATTATAAAGTAAGGGACAGGGAATTATAGGTACTGAATCTGAAGAGAATTCAATCCGTTATATCATCGGTGATGCTTTGCAGCTCATTGCATCCAGGAAAAGATGTTTTGTTTCTAATGCCCATCACTAGTACAGCTACATATTATAAGACTAGGCTATATCTCTTGAGGGTATAATGACTGCGAAGTTTTGTTTTACCTATCTTGTAGCCTAGGATTACGGTACATGATATCCTGATTGATGATATCTTGATTCTTAACAACAAACAACAAACAAAGTAAAAAGCATTTTTATGCAGCCACATGAACAATTTAACAACGTTCTAACGCTTAAACCAATATTTTTTAAATCCTTTATTCTTATCTGTGTATATTTGAATATACATTCACTACAAAATGAGCTCTTTGCATTTAAGCGATTCTACATACAATACTTCGTATATCCTTAACAAATAAGATGCTCCAAGCAATTATACTTTTCGTTTCAATTGTGTTTCAATTCACATTGTCTGACATTAAAATTTAAATTGAAATGAACCAAAAGAAATAAGAAAACAATAAAACTTTCCACATGTAAGACTATACAGTCAGGGATAAAAAAATCACTATAGAAATTCGTGAGTACCTTGATTTCATATGTAAAATTGAATTTCGTAAATATTTCGTATGGCAAGATTGGGGAACTAAGCAGAAAATTGTTGTTAAGAAATTTTTAATGTCTTATAAACTGTTTTCAATTTTTAAACAACCATTTTTTGTCAAAATTTTGGCCAAATTTCTAAAAATCTGGATAAAAATTTTAAAGAAATTTTCATTTAAAGCATCCGGTATAATGCGTTTCATTTCCATCATTAGTTTTGTCCACCATCGTAATTGAAACTCAATATGTGTTCATTTTAAATATTCATTTATTTTATATGAATATATAAACATACATAGATTCATACCTACATATATACATCATACATATCGCTCCTTTATTGCAACATAGTCATATCTCAAAAAATTAAAAATTTGTAGTTACTTAAGCAAAACTGCTCTTTTAGATCTTCTGTATATGTTGAAAAAGAAATCAGTTTTAAATCAAACTTAAATCGCATTTTGCCAAGTTCAAGTTTTATTGAGATATGATTATGTTGCAATAAAGGAGCGATATGTATTGTCAAAATGTGTACAGGTATTTATGTATACGAGTAATTGTGTATCTCGCAATTATTGTGGCCTAAAGTTTTTCAACGAATTGATCAATTCAACCAGTTATATTGTTGTTGTTGTTATTGTTATTGTTTTTTTTTTATTGTTTTTAGTCTGTCCATTTGTTTATTTTCCAGTTTGGCTGTCATGTTCAGTTTGATTACTTCCTTATTAAGATGTTCATTAGAAAGTTGTTACGAGTAACTGCAACTGACAATTTAATCGATTTTTTATAATTGAAAATCGTTGTGTGTTATCAATTTATCGAATAATGCTCTGAGGGTATATTCAAAATTATTACCATTAAAGTAAAGACATTCATGTATGAAATCGCCTATAAACGATTAATATCAAGTTAATAAGGGAAACGTAATAAGTCGCCTCAAACGACAGATTTTTATGCATAGGACAATTTTGTTTACTTTCAGAGTTTTGCCAAAAATCCGGTGAGAGGAAATTGCCGAAGAAATAATTTTTCGCATTTCGTTTTGATGTCTGACCTGGGATTTGAACCGTGGCCTCACGTCTAATAAGCCAACACACTACCTACTAGATTACGGCGACTTCTTACATACATAATTAGTCATTATCATTGGATTGAAGGGTTGAGTCAAGATTACGGCCTAGTTTCTCACTCCACTTATGTTGTGTGTGTTAATTTTATACATGAGTGGCGGGACCTACATTTTCGAATCCGAATAACAGATTTTTTTGGGAAATTTTTCATGGCAATTTTATTTGCTTTCAGATTTTTTGCCAGAAATCTGCCAAGAGGAAATCGCCAAAGAAATACTTTTTGTATTTTATTTTGATATCTGGCCTGGTGCTCGAACCCGGGCTTTACATCTAATAAGCCGACACACTACCTACTAGACTACGGCGACCATAAGTTGAAGTCTGAGTGGCATCTATTTACTTCGATAACATGTGGTTCCTAATAACCTATCGTGATTAGGAAAAGAAAACCAAAGAGAGCGAGGGATTTCTTGTTACTATTTTTTGTGCATTGCCTTTATGTTTTCATTCATTTCGCTAGCAAGCAGTTTTTACAAGTCTTAGAATGCAAAGCCTTTAATTTCTTAATATCATTTATAAAGAAATTATTGTCTGTCTCACTTTTAAAAATCATTTTAATATCAACTCTAAAGCATTAGAATTGCTTATTACACATACGATGTATGTCCGTTGCATAAAACACATGAAACGTAATTAGAACGAAAATGAGTTTTTTTCGAGCCACAATTGTTTTTGCGATTCGTTGTTAAACCCTATTCGCGAAAATTTACAAAAAAAAAAAAAAAAAAATAGAGAGAATCAGAAAAACAAGGAAAAAAAAAATATCGAAATTACATCGAAAACAACAAAAGAAAGCGAAATAGAAACGAACGTTATGCATGCATTTAATTACTTACGGACACCAAATGATTCAAGTCCTCATAGGTGGGTGAAAGGAAACGTAAACGTTGATAGCAAATATCATACAACGCCTCATTATCGATGCAGAATGTCAGATCTGTATTTTCACACAATTGATGGGCCGACAATGTGGCATTATAGGGTTCAACAACAACTTCTGACACCTGAGCGCAAAGTGAATGTTGCCATGTGTTTGTGTGTGTGTGTGTGTGTGTATAAAGGGAAGAGATGTGTATTGAATGTTTAAGCAAATATTAAGAGATATATGTGAGTGTAGGCGTGGCATATACATACGAACACACATACACAAACATTTAACATTCATTTATTTCATTTCAAGTACCATTGCCGGAAATCAAATTCGCATTTATAGATTTGTATAAGGTGTACGTGTGTTTCCACCATTTTCATTCATTCGTTTCGTTCATATGTACGTATGTGGATTCAGTTCGTTTGTACATTCAGTTGTTTGTGTTGATTCACACATTAACCAAATGTAATCGTAATACACATACACACATGCATACGATTTTAAACACATTCATGGTCGTAATGATGTTTACACAACCAAAGCATACAACGAGGCGCAGAGATACAGTTAAACATAATGAGTGTTTGTGTGGGTGTATAGGTAGGTAGAGGTATATTTGTATTTATTATCATCAACATTGCCGTTGTTTTTGGTGTTGTGGTTATTTTTTTTTATTGTAGTTGTTGTTGTTGTTGTGTTGTTGGTAATGATGTTAATGATGGTTAAGAATGGTTGCAGCAACAACAGCACCCGCCGCCGTAATATTCAAAGAACAAGATATTATTCACACAGGCATACACGCATGCACACATGGAGACATAGCGATACACACAATTATAATGTCATGCAATACCAGCACAAACATTTCCATCGTTCAAGTCAACCGTATTCAAAAACACACATACACACGAAGATGCAAACAATAATAGGCCATTTTTTTTTTTCAAAATTCCAACAACATCGGTTTAATCATCATCATCATCGTCATCATAATTTTTTTCGTTGTGCATATGAGTTTCAGTATAAGTACGTATATGTGTGTGTGTCCGTAAAAGTTGCATAAAAGGAGTTATTATGTGATGGCGCGTGCATTCCACGATGAGAGAAAGAAAGAGAAAAAGAAAAAAAAAAAAACAGAAAATTAGTAAAAATGTTCAACTTACAGAAACAAGATGATTCAAATCTCCATAGGTTGGCGATGACAGCTTCAGTGTACGGAAACAGATGTCATACAATGCTTCGTTGTCAATACAAAATGTTTCGTCGGTATTTTCGACAAGTTGATGAATCGACAATGTGGCATTGTATGGTTCAACAACTGTATCGGAAACCTGTTATTATGCATTATAGATAATTATACACAGTAGTTGATGTTGTTGTTGTTGTTAAAGCATTTGCAGGTGGCCAGCAGATTTATGATGCAGCAGGAGCGCCATAGTATTCGACATCAATACAAACGTATACAATACATTTACAACAATTCAATATTCAAATTTCAGCATTTTTGTATTGTTGTTATTGTATTGTATTGTATTGTGTAAGTGTACGCACGAATATTATCATTTATGTTGCAATGTGGCAAGCAGCGTTCAGCAAATTATAGATAATTTTTGCATTAAGAAGGAAAAATATCAATAAAAAAAAGAAGAGAAAAAGAAAAATAAATACCTTCAATTAGTTTTTTTTTTGGATTATTATTTCATAATTTTTTTTTTGTTAAAAGCTGTTAATAAGAGGAGAGGCCTTAATTGTATTGTAAATTATAATATTCGTATGATTACTGTTATTTTATATTTAAATTCAATTATTGTTAAACATAAAAATAATACTTAATAACCGGGTTAATATTTTAAAATTATATTCTAGTCTAAAATATGGATTTAAATAAATACATTATAATATTGTATTGATAATACATATACATATGTACGTATTTAATACTCAAAAAAATTATTATAATCAATAGAAATATTTTTAAATTTTATAAATAATTTATAATACTTGGCCTAGGAAAATTTTGTTTCAGTTTGCCAATACGAGATTAAATAGTTTATAAAAAAAATTATTATTGGACTCTCAAAAAAGTTCAGTTACAAATTATTTGAATGTATTACACTACAGTTCATTTGAGTGATGACATTTCAACTTCAATTTGCTACAATAAATTTTTAAAATCACATTATTCTGTACACAATTATTTAAATTTAAAAACGGCTGGAAATTAGCAATATTATCTTTAAATTAAAGAAAACGTAAGAATGTTTCACAAACTGCCGAAAAAAGTTGTGAAGAAAAAAGCAGAAAAAAAACGGTTCATAAACGGAGAGAATATTTCTGCATAATACAGTTGCTCACCATTTAAAGAAAGTTGAACCTACAAAGAATTCGAATGTGTTTGTTTTACATAAACTAAGAGTGAAATCTTTAATGGATCGTATCTGCGTTTACAATGCACTACAAAAGCATTTTGTTTGGGATGCCAGAACAGGCGTTCGAACCAGGGGCTCTCGTCTAAAAACCAACGCACCTACTCACGGCGACATCTGACCATGACAATTCTTACTTACTTACTTAATTCATCATTAAAACTTTTTAGGTCCTGAACGACAGATTGGTGAGACACTTTTCAAGGCAATTTAATTTACTCTCCGAGTTTTTGCCAGAAATATGCTGAGAGGAAATCACTGACGAAATTTTTTTATATTTGTTCTGTTCGTAATGTCTGGCTGGGGCTTTACGTCTAATAAGCATACACATTACCTACTAGACTATGACAATTAAACTAGACTATTGCAAAACAAAAAAAAAAATATCAGGTCCAAAGCAAGCGAATGGTGGCATGATCTGACACCAGAGAACATAATATTGTGTATGTAAAGACATTAGAAATCAGAGAATGTTTCATTGATTGGTATTGGCTTTTATTCTGAAATATCCATCTTGTACTCTTAGATTATCAATTGTTTTGCCTATTGTAAAGCTCACTTAACGGTGTACATGTACTCTACAAATGGCAAAATATTATCGATCAAAACTATTTAAAATTGGCTTGATTAAACTCCATTAAAGTTCTTTCTAGAACCAAAACTTTATTTGTTATAACTACGCTTCAGATGCCTTTTGATAGGCAATTATAATAATTATAATAAAATCATTTCATATCGATGTACCCTCTATCAAAGTTTTACTGTATCTTTTTTAAAAATATTTATTTGATAACTTCTAACTCAACCGTAAGCAAACCTAATGAATATTACATCTGAACCGTATTTACAATGTATTTTAAATACAAAATATAGCCTGAGGCGTTTCGTTTTACAACAAATTTTTCAATTATTATATCGAAAATTAAGAAGAGGGATAAAACTAAAAAAGTACTACAAATAATTTCCAATTGAATTAGTAAATTAAACTTTAGTTTATATTTGAAAATAATTAACGTTTTGCGTTTGTGAATTAATGAATGTAAATGAAAGAAAAATGCTTTTATGAATTACATGTGGCATGTAAATCTAATACATTAATTTTTACATGAAATTAAACAAGCAAATTTAAAATATATACGACTTATATGTTCCAATTAATTAATGAATTCATAATAAAATTAAATATTATTGAATTCTAAATGCCACAAAATTTTAATATAGAACTTATAACGAGATAAAGTTACTGTTGGTTAGGCAGCATATGTTATCATAATTTTGAAAATTGTTCGTAATACGGAAAAAGAAGACTGAAGGATGTTCCAAGTTGTAAAACAGTATACTCCTTACCAGACTATGGCTATAACGCACTATAGTAGCTTCATAGGTAATTTCGAATATAATTTATCACTGAGAGTAATTAATATACAATATATTCCAGTTCAATATCATCTGCATGTGTTATCATCTGTATATGTACCCCTTATAAAATCATACTGATACAAATCAAAGGAAACCACTATCAGGGATATGCCAGTGGTTGGCTTTAATTTATATCAAATGTCATTTATCAGCTCTAATTTTATTAGCATTCGATACACATTTTTGTTTGAAAGATAGTTTAACAGAGAATGGGAATTTTCTAGGAACGCAATTGTTCGAACCAATTTATTATCTGCACGTTCACCTAAGAAATACCTGAAATGGACATAAAATTGTTGCGAAAACTACTGATGTTGCTAGCCAGTTAAGAGTCGACAGTTGCCTTTGAAAGAGAAATTATTGCTTCTTTTACAGTACCATCAGAATCTTTCCTCAGAATTAAATTTACATATAGTTAGTAGTCTAAAATACTCTATAGTAGTGTGAAGCTGAATAGATAATCCATTGGGATTTCGCAGCTTATCTTATTCGTAAGTTTAGAACTGTCTGCATAGAATGAAGATAACTTTGTCGAAAACAAGTCATTCCCACCTGAAGCTATAGTGTGAAATCTATTATACAGGCCTTTAAATTCAAGGCTCCATTAATACACAATGGGTTTGTTAATCAACAGAATTGCTCAATACATTATGGAAAGCAGTCAGAGGTATTTGAAGGGCTTCCAATGTACCCTGAAACATACGCCATTTGGTGTGGCTTGTATAAAATGAAAGAATTGGAATTGTTTCAACAAGACTGTGTCACATACCGCGCTGCATGCGATGTCATAAACCTATTGGCAGGTAAGTTTGGTTAATTTTTACCAATTCATTTATTTAATCAAATTTATTGACCGACAATGTCTTGCGATTTGAGCACACTAGACAGTTTTTTGTTAGGATATGTGGAGTATATCGTATACAAAGGGCATTGAAACAAAGATCCAACGAGATGGCTATGCATATTAAATTATCCTTAATAAAGTAAATGAGATTTAGTTATCGCTTCCAATTAAATATTTCATTCCCCTGTGCTCATTTTTTCAATTTTTCAAATTACAAAATTTTTTTTTCAATTTACAAAATTCAAACGAAAGAAGAATTACCCGTTACAAGTTTGAATTTTAAACGGATGTTGGTTAAAGCTTAAGAAGGTAATTCTGTGGCATGTGTCGCCACTTTATCAAGAGTTTCACTTTGCAGCTGTTATTGTGGAAAGTCTATCACATGATTACTCCATAAAAAGTTTACGTTCTATTATTATTGAATAGATGTAGCGTACTGTAATAGGCTTAACGACGCCTCTTTCTCATGTTGGATTTCTAATATAGCTTGTAATCAGTACTTAATATTGAAATTAAACAGGTCATAGGGAAAAATTCTGTAAATTTAGTGTTTGATGCGATAAAAGAACATTGCATGCATTGATTTATTGAAGACTTAAGAGGCGTAAAATATCGGGAAAAATATTGTGATAGGAAAATCCAGAAATATAAATATATTTACACAATCGCTTGTTTGTAAATCATGATCAGGTATACTTGTTCCACTGTAGCAATAAAAAAATTTATTTCATACTCCTCAAATATGTAAACTCATCTTAATTTGATTCGTGATTGCTTGAAAAGCAAATCCTAATTTGATTTATATGTTCTGTAATTCATACACAGCGTATGAGTAATAATTATTTCTCTTACGACAACACTTATACGCCATAGTGTTAGACTAGCATTAATTTTGTTTAATTAAATTGAAAATATTTTGCATTTTAATTGAATTTAATTCCAATGCACTTGTATTAGTTTGAATTTCCACAATAATTCCCTGATTTGTTTACAAAGCAATAATTTAATTTTACGAAATAAATTTCATTTTCAAAGCTAATCTTTACAGTTTAACAGGTAGGTGAACAATTATAAGAATTATTTTCTTTATCGCAAATGAATGAATGAATACTTGAAAACACCTTGAAAAAGTTTCAATTCGCTTATGTATTTCATGAAAATGCAAATGCAAAATGAAATAATTACGTGGAGACAATAATTTAAGGTTTTGAAATAAATACCTACAATGGAATGGAAAAGAAACATTAATTTATGCGAGAACTTAAGAACCAGAAGTTGTCTTCAACACTACATACAGTTAACGTATAAACGTATGCGAGACATGCATAACGTAACGTAAAGATTGTACGTATACATAATTAACGTTAAAACAAATACAAAAACGGTAAAATTTATAATATCAACAGAAATAAAATACAAAGATTTTCACAGTATCACATATGTTACATACATACATACATACGTACGTACGTTAATACATATGTACGTGCATGAATGTTTGTAAGAAACATTATTTGTTCGTATGGGTTTAAGTGCATAATACAATAGTTTATTCGTGTATTTGTATGTGTCACAAATGGCAACAAGACCCAAAACCAGCCATAACCGTCCAATGCAACATTAAACATAAACTTAGTATCGCTCATGTATGTATGATATTGGTACTCATGTATGTATGTATACGTGCTTTTACTCATACACAGGTAATTTAGCTAAAGGCATATTGAATGTCCACTTTTAATTGTATGTTGTGTTCTACATGTACACACTCATACAACTCAACTCAACTCAACTGTGTATGTAGAACGGTATAGCGCAATAAACATGCATGTACGGTCTTGTACATGAACCAGGACTAACATTTGTGCCTGGATTTGATGTGAATACAACCTAAAGGTATAGACATATTGGGTATGAGCATTTCTAGTAAATGAGAAATAAAAAAATAGCACAACAAAAAGATGAAATTTATTTCAGTGAGTAGTGAGTGCGTTTGCGTGTTGCTGTGTGTGTGTGTGTATGGGAAAACAAAAACAAATTTTTAGCTTTAAGCCTAATAAGTGGATAATGTTAAAATAATACATGAATACAAAATGCCGCACATGAGCATTAAAAATGAAAACAACAATAAAATTGTCTACGATGACTGTTAAGGAATTTGGTTATTTCTTAAACTATTTCAAATTCCACAAATTAAGCAAATTTAAGCAGAAAAAAGAAGAAGAGAAAAAAAACAAACAAACAAACTGACTGTGAAGTCGCCGTGGTCTAGTAGGTAGTGTGTTGGCTTATTAGACGAAAGGCCCGAGTTCGAATCCCAGGTCAGACATTAAAACGTAAATATGAAAATACTTTCTCTCAATAGATTTCTAACAAAAACTCTGAGAGTAAAAATTGTCATGAAATGCTTGCCATAAAATGTGTCGTTCGGAGTCGATGTGTCAATTCGACCACCGGCTATTGTACTTGTCAATTGACAAATACACGTCCTAACCTAACAAACTGGCTGTAGTCTTATTGACATCTAAAGTATAAAGTCTCTCAACAGGGATACCAAATTTTTATTATCTCGTTTGAGGTACATCTGACAAATTAGTTGCCTTTAATTCAGTCTATTTTGAAAAATCGCTATGGATTGATAGACAGAAACCATAACTAGTGAAAGGGTTCAGGAACATTTGGTAAATGACTTTAATTTTTATCGTAAAATCATCTCCGGCTATGAGGATCATTTCGTGCTCAATAGGAACGTGAACCGAACGTGAAGTGAAATTGTTAATACTAATGCAAATGAAATCCAATCGCTATCAATAGCTTTTGGTCTAAATTGAATGATCTGTGGTAGGAGCCACACATTTCATATCACTTTGAATATTCTGCACGGGATTTAAGGGCTAGCTTATATCATATGGAAATAACGGGTCTATCCAGATCGCACAATTTGTACCCGTTAGGGTTTTTATTGTTGGATTTTTTTAAGCTACAAATTTTTGGGACTAAACCAGTAGCCACAACTGTTCTTCAAGCCAACATAAGTTATGGCATCAGTCAGATTCAACCTGATTAATGCGCTAGAGCTTTGGAAATTAAACATTTCGAATATATTGCACCCAGAAAAGTAATCACACACATTTTGTTTCATTTAAAATTATTTATTATTTGGAAGACAGGAAGTATTTTAAAAACACACTACAACTCATGAGTTGCACTGCAGTTTGCTTTCTGAAATATTTAAAATTCTTTCTTATGACACCTAACACCAATTTTTTTAAGACAGATATCTCCACCACAACGGTTTTACTGGCAGTATTTTTATAAAAATTTTTTTTTTATAAAATTTCATTTTATAAATGCCAACCCTCGCTTATATGCTACACCTGTATATTGATTGGAAGCCATTTGTGTTGTTTTAATGAATGTATTTCTCTTGTTTTGCTTAGATTTAGCCGAAGGTATTTTATGTTTGTACATACCAAAAAACAAAAAAACCAAAAACAAAAAAAAAACCAAAGAAAAAATAGCAAAATTTATAATCATTTCTCTTATTTGAGCATATTTACGCATTTAATTTATATATTTAAATATATGCAAATAAGTTTGCAAAACATTTATTATTAGTAGAGATCATAAACAATGGAAAATTTATACGAAATGCTGTAGAAAGTAAAAGATTTTTAATTTTACTTAAAAGAGGAATTCGTGCAAAAAAAAATGTGAGCGGTTTAAAAATTGTCAAAAGTCCGCCACGACTTCTTTGGATTGCCTTTCATATATCAATTTTTTTATGATTGTGGCACTTAAATCAGGAAGAATTTTGCTAATGGTATAGGTAAATGCTTTTTAGGGCTTTTGTGGCTTATTCGCATACATTTGACGAGATTTAACCTGGTCACCAAGGGCTATGCCCTTAAAGAGTGTTGGCTTATCAGACATAAGGGCACGGTTCAAACCCCAAAACAGAGATCTCCAATAAAACGAAAAAAAAATTATTTCCTCGACGATTTCTGAAAAAAACTCTGAGAATAAATAACATTGCCATGAAAAAATTTCTAAAAATTTGTTGTTCGGTGTCGACTTTAGACTGTCGGCCGCGCCACTGCAGTATAGAATTAACAAAGGTCAGAAGTCCCTGGTGTAGCCGTAAATTATAGTGATAAACGTAAACGTTGAATAATTCAGTGCAGGTATTCCCCGACTTACGACCGAGATTATCGATTAACCGTTTGACTGCTAAGCGGCACCAAAGCGTTGCGTTCATTTGTTACTAAAATCGTCTATCTCTATACATAGATTATTAGAATTTTGTAATTTTTTTTATTATAATAATCAATTATAGCTTTCTAGCAGTTTTCAAACGTTCTCTCTAGAATCGCTTAGCAGTCAAACGGTTAAGTTGTAAGTCAAATTTCATATAAAGACATTTTTTTATTTAAATTTTGGGATGATATGAAATTATTAATTTAAAAAAATTCCGACTTAGCTAATGTAATATATTATTCGTACTGAAATATAGATGTAAATCAAATTTTTGTTACTTTGTATTTTTTTTTATTTTTTCTCATATGTTTTAGGGATTCCCCGTCTTTAAGTATTTTCTACGAAAAAAATTGGGAAAAAATGTTTGTAAGGGCGAATATCGTAAGTTGAACGGTCGTTAGTTAGGGACTACCGGTATTACCTAGTGCTTTCAATGGCATATTGACTTCAACATTAGCTTGGCTTTGTCAAATGCAAGAATGTGACAGACGTAATCTCCAACGGGTTAAAAAAGAAAGAAACATTTTTGGTTATGGGCATTTCTAGTTTTTATTTTTTTTTTTTTTTGTAAAAAAACTATAACTAGTAGGAGACCCAAATGAAACCGATCTTTCTGCCCCTAAGAAATTTGCAAATGGTGTGCTTATCTGTTTCTTTAGCAAACATTTCTTTACTGTGCTGTGAAAGCGCCCCATACATATGATTTATAATTTTCAATTACAAAAATTAATTAACAAATGAAAACTTTCCTTTGGAATTCGTCTAATAATGTCACAAATAATCTTTAATTTGTTCTAATGTCAGCATAATGTTATTAATTTTCTTATTTCTTAGAATTTTAAATTTGTTTACAACAAAAGAGAGATTTACAGAAATTTCGTCCTTTTAAGGGTATTTACTAATTTTGTTATGTGTGTGCACATAAATACAAATGATAGTGAATTAAATATAATAAATCACAAACCAAATTGTAATTCTAAATAAATATCAATTTTATACACATTAACTCTCACACCCTTAAATGCAATCAAATTTGCATTCATATTTATGCTGGACTAACATCCAAGATATCAACTGTTTATTACCAATTTGGAAAATCATAAATCCAATTAGATTTTAGCATATCTAATAAGCAAATATTGCAAGGAGCGCATAGCAAGCAAGACAAAACGAATTTTGTTAAGTGTTGAAGACAAATTAGAAAGCAGCATACGAACGACTAACAAAGAAATCTTTATAAATTACTACAAATAAATTTTTAAGCCGTATATTAAATCTACATACATATGTATATATACATACATAGATATGTATATACATACATAAATATTTATTGAGAAATATGGATTTCTATTTATTTTAGTTCGTTATTAAGGTGTTTCAATAATTCGTTTTTATAGTATTATTCATAGTAAATTATTAACACTGTGTTACAAAAGTCAATTGCAAGAAATATCTCTCGAAAGTTATCTTGACAGTTAGAAAATATAAATTAGAATGGCAACACTGTCATCCTGGCATCTGTTTGAGGAGATTAATTAATGAAATTGAAACCAAACAATAATAAAAAACAAATATGAAGGAAATTATTAGTGATACCTATGGTTTCCCTAAAGAAATTATCGGACCCTACACCTTAAAATTTTGAATAAAACAAACTGTGAGTGTGTGAGATATCATTGGAATTTTTTATTCATTTGAAAGACCTATTCATGCCATTATGTGTGGAATATAAAATGATTTAAATGTCCATCAAGACTTCACTAAATAAAGCACATGCAATATGTTCACTTTTCCATGAATTTGGCTGAATATGACCGATGTCATGGATAACATAGGCATTGAGGATCGTTGTGGTTTGTCACTTATTAACCTAAACTTGAGGTAAAATTATATGTTTTTGATGGGCAGTTCACTTTTTCGGAATGCGTTGTATGATTAATGGGTCTTGAATCTCATGTGTAGTGGTATTGCCTCGAATTCCACAATTTTATTTCTTCACGCTAGCATTCACCCAGAAATAGGCCTCATGGCTGAAGACGATTTTTCGATGAAAATTAGAATTAGGCTGAACACTAATATCAGTGAACTACTGGTATTAATACATTGCGTGTGTTAATTTTATAATTGAGTGGCGGTGGCAGTTTAAAGTCGTCGTCGAACAACAGATTGTTGAGAAACTTATTCATGACAATTTTATTTATTCTCAGAGTTATTGCCCGAAATCTGCTGAACGGAACAAATGTTTGTTCACATTTCGTTATGTTCGAGATGTTTGGTTTGAACCGTGGCCTCATGTCTAATAAGTCAACATACTACCTATTGCACTATGATAACTACACTTTTGTTATTTGAGGTTAATCACCCCTTCGTGGTGATTTAGGAAATCAGACTGAATAAATTAACAATTAATTTGGCAAATGTATCTTTAACTAGAACGCCGTTCGGAAGAGCAGTGGTAAAAAATCTTCACCTTTCACGTACATTTCCAAGTGGCTGTAGCAGGAGTAGAAGAAGTTTTTTTGGGAATTGCGTTTTAAGCAGATCTTTTTTCTGTAAAATAATGTATACATAGGTAATGCTAAGAATGTCATTACACGATGAATAGACTAGCAATTAAAAAATCAAATCATTGGCTGCTATTATTAAAGTAGGTTTTGCGTTTCTATTGACAAAGATCACTTTTGACTCTCTTAGCCAAATTCAATACAAGGTCTGCCAATGCACAGTACGGCACAGTTTAAGCAAGAAGTTGGTTGACATGTAGTGGACATAGACACTTTGCGTGAGCCATTATAGCCATTCAATTTGGCAACTTTGAACTATTTTTTGTGTGAATAAGTAAAGCTCTCTTACATAGGGAGAAGCCAGCTACAATGGCAGTCTTAAACAACTACATTGGTAAATATCGTCTAATATTGTTGAGAGAATTGTGGTCTGAATTGGATATTACGGAGATTACGATATGAACTAGCTTAAAATCTTTAAAAAAATATTTCAATTACTTTTCCAAATTTAAATTTTTTCAGTTTTCAAAAACCAATCGGTAAAAACCCGTTAAATGCCTATTCATATTCGTTTATTTGTGCAGGACATTGTAAAGATTACTTACGATATGTGCTCTATAAGTAGTTTTAATTAAACTAAAATACTTTGTTTTATAATATTTATGAAAATTAATGTTTATTTGTACACTCTATTTTTGGGGTAAAGAGAGGGAGATAAGAGAGGTAACAAAAAAAAAAAAAAAAAAAACGAAACGAACGAAAATGTTCAACAATAAACATAAAATAAACGAACGAATAAATGAATGAATAAATGAATGAATCCTGTATACAAATATACATACACTATATAATTACAGATATTTGTTGTACATGAATTTAAAAGCCTACAATCTACATACAAATATACACTTTTAAGTATGTTAATATTTGTATCTATGTGTATGTATATATATATATGCATATGTGTGTGTGTGTTGTTTGCAAATGTTTATACATATTTAAGTTGTATTTATACTTTTAAACGTTCATAAATCAGTTTATGAGTGTACGAAGTACGCTATTGTTCTTATTTAACCAAACAAAAATAATAATATTAATAATTATGATTATTTGCAGGTGTTATTTTACATAAGTATGAATAAATTTTCATTTTACAAAGCAAAATTTATTATAATTGTTATAGTTGTTGGTGCTATAGTTTTTTTTATTTACTTAAATAACTGCGTGTCCATTAATAGCACTTGAAATAGAATTTATTGGGCAGAAATGTACACCACGTTAGGACAGAATCATACAGTAATTGCATAGCCTATTATATACATACACTTTTGATACTAAATAGCTTCTGTTATCGCAGCAGTAGTAGTAGTATCCAGGATCTAAAAGTTGATTAAAATTCTACTGCATATAAATTATATCAGGTGGGCCATTTGTGAGTTAAAATTTGAACTAACGGTTATTTCGAATCTGGCAATACTTATGTCTTTCTATGTTGTTACAAAATTCATTATATTAAATCCGCTAAGCATAGTAAATCAACTTACGCTTGAGCAACGTTGGGATTTATTGGGCCCATGAAAAACTGTACGATTATGCCGATTTTGCCTTTAAAAAAATCATCTTTTCGGATGATGCTCATTTTTATCTTAGCGGGTACATAAATAAGCAATAATAGGGCCCAGAAAAGCCACAAGTGGTCTTATAGAAGCCTAATGCAGCCATTACGTGTGGCTGTTCGGTGCGGCTTGTAGGGTGGAGGCAGCACTGGCCCATAATTTCTTTGAAATTGAGTACGAAGCAACCAGTACGGCCAAAAGAGACACCAATTGCACCATGATAACGCCGCTTTACATGGTATTGATGTAAATGGCGTTTGGTTTTAACAGGATGGTGCAATTGGCCACACATCCCTTGCCGCAATGGATTTATTGCGTCAATCATTTGATTGTGGTTTAATTAGCCGAAATGGTAATCTTCATTGGCTGCCAAGAAGTTTCGATTTGACACCGTTGGACTATATATTGTATGGAGAGCTGCTAAACAAAAGTGTTATGTCGAAAAACTAGAGGCAATTTAGTCCATTTACTGGAAAAAGTTCACGAAAATTATTCCGATCCAATGAGGTACTGTGAGGCAAGCCACGACAGCCATATAAGTGAAATAATATTCCGTTTCTAACGGGAACCAATTGTAACTCACAAAAAAAAAAAACTTTCAAACCGTTTTTGTTTTATTGCATTTTTAAATTTAAAATTAAAAATCACCCAGCTTATATAAGAGGTCTATATCCGAGTGGTTTGAAATGCGATAATAAATTGGGGAAGAGACCCGCATTCGTTAGTGTTTACGTAAAAGTGATGTACGCCACGTATAATACAGAGGAACAATACGGAATATAAAGGATTTTTGAAAGCAAGCTGCTATTTATTTGTCCTGTACTGTATAACCAATTTAATTCTTCTTTGTTGCTGTAGTATTTTGTTCTTATTTTTATTTTTTTTTTTAGTTTATCTTTTTTTTTTTTTGAATTTTCACATGATATTGCAAACTTTTAGTTGCAATCATAATTCTCATAAATTTTCAATTTATTTATTGAAATTTATTAATTTAATTGTAGATTTTATAAAAACAACAACAAACTCTATGCAAACATCTTACTGATTTGAAATTCATACTCTCGAATACATACATTTTAAATTCTAAATGAAAATTGAATTTTTTTTTCTCATTTTTCTTTCTACCAATGATGTACCCTAAGGGATGTCATTGTAAAATTACTGTTTTAATATGGTTTTCTTGAGATTTTACTTAAATTTGTTGAAATATTATCATTGCAGGGCTTAGTATAGTCGTTCTTGATTTAAAAATGGAGTTAATGTAGTCTGTTTGTATGCATACACTTATTTGTACTTGTTAATGTTTGAGTATGTTTTCATTTATTATATCAATTAGGAATGGACGTACATGCATATATGATTGATAATTATTTACAGTTTATCAAATGGAATTTTTTGGAATTTTTTTTCCTTAATACGTATCCCTTACAATATATTCCTTTGAATTGAAATTCTTTGTATGAAAAGATATTTGTTAGTTATGGTACGTTGTAATTATTTTTTACATTCTACGACTTTCCTAGAAATTATTAATAAATGGAATATTTTTTTCTATAAATTTATGGAATTTTTCTTTTTAATTTAGTGCATGTAAACATGTAAAAATAAAAAATAACCATGAAAATTACTTTCTGAATCGCTTGTATTCATTTTATATTTCTTGAAAAAAAAAATTAAGAGAATCAGAATGCATATGAACATACATTGCAGCATATTCGTAAGTGTATATTTTGCATAAATAATGAATGGCAAACAAACGGAGAAAAAAAATTTAATAAAATAAAATTAAAAAATACATCGACTTTCATAAAAAAAAGAAGAAACAGAAACAGTGTTGTGGGAAAGTCAATATAAAGTATGTAATAATACCAATTTTTACTTTAGTTTAGGAAAATTCAATGTAAATCGATTAATCGGTTGTATATGAAAGTGTAGAGTACAACATTTTACTGAGGATGTTGTTTTCAAGCAGCGATATATAGCGTTGCCATGCTAGAAAACTTGCGAGAAAAATAATGGAAATATAATAAAAAGCTGAAACTGGACCACTGAAAATCGTAAAATCATTAAAACCCATATCCATCAAAGTTATGAATTCATGAAAACTACATTTTATAAAATGATAAGAACAAGCTGTAAGGGAAATCAATCACTGAAAAAGACATTTTTTAATTGCAACTATTACATGGAAAATTTAAACCTCATAGTTGATCGAAACCTAAATTAAAGTATCCATTAATTTCATTGAAAAATAAACGTATGGTATCGCCGGAAAAATTCTTTTCTAAGAGAGATCAGTTTATTGTTTCAATTCATTCAAGTACGCAATATTGTTGTATTTGAGTATTTGAAAATCTCTCTCTGTTTAAAGAGTTTTTTTTTCGTTTTAAATAACTGCTGCTGTAAATGCGCATAGAGTGTAGCATTTTGTATAACTATTTTGGGTAATTTTTAATACAATTTTTGTTGTACGACATACCTAGAAAAAAAATTTAAATTCAGTTGAAACAAAATCTATGAGAAGAAAATATAAAATCCAAAACGTAAAGCCCTTTTAAATGGCTTTCATGATTAAAAAAAAATTCCATTATAATAACTGCCAAAATTGCTTGCACAGAATTCAAAAATTTCCAATTATTTCATAAGATGTATGTGAAAGCTTCACTTAGTTGTAGCATTAAAAAATTATTAATTATTGGATGATGGATTTTCTGATATTCTATCATGAAATGAAGCAGTGACAGCACTTTGTTTGTTTCAAAACAATTGGTAGTCAGTTAAATAATTCTATTCGGTATGGAACCCTATTTCATATGCTTTCTTCTCAGATCCAACTAATGTGCTGTCAGATTCAATACGACTTTAGATACTGCTTAGGTCATAGGTTAGGTTTGAGGGCGTGTACTTTTCATTGGAACAAGTACAATACCCAGAGTAGAGACAATCCAATGAAAACTCACTCTGGAGAGAGAGAGAGAGAGAGAATGGATAGGGTGGACAGGGAAATTGGAAAAGGAGAAGGGTTAGAAAAGAGAGGATGTAAGGCATTCAAAAAGATGAAATACAACTTTTCTCTCCTTATAAACGTTTATCAAGCATTCGATAGAGTTTTTAAAAATTTTCTTAAAAAATAATGGGAAGCTTGATTTACCGCCGAACTTTGGACGTTAATAAGAGTGAATATTTGAGTGTTTCTAAGGTAATTGCATTCAGTGTTCGCTTCTATATATTCTTCGTACATGCCATAGAGCAATCATCCTCACATATTTTCATCTTTGCTGATGATACCGTTTTTGGAGCAGACATAAGGATCTCCGCGAGGCATAACAACAATGGTAAAGCAGTTTACATATTGTAAGTACATGTATATAGGCAACTATATATTGTATATATGCATATGTTTCCTTTGTTCCTGTCTTTAATAACAAAATATTTGTGACTGGGCCACATGTCTCCATAGTCTCCAAAAACCAAAACCAAAAACAAAAAAAAAAATTTTTTGTTTAATGTGATCAAAAATACAATAAAAAATAAAAAAACGACAAAGAAAAACACATAAAAATGGTTGCAAAAAATAAAAAAGTGTCGTCCATTGCTATTATGATGATTATTTTGGTATTGTTAAATTGCTCAGCTTATCGTGCATAATTTACAAGTATGTACGAATAATGAGTAAATGTGAATGTGTATGTGCATACATACAAAATATATGCCATTAAATACATTTATCTACCACCACAGTGGAGACACATCGCACATACGTACTCCATACATGGATTGCTTACTTATTTAAATAATAATGCTTTAACGAATGCCACATAAAAATCAACACACACACATACAAATACATGTACACAGCAAATACTAATACATTTCCAATGGGAACCTCTACACGTTTACAATGTCCTACACTATGGCGAAGTGCGAGAAAAGGAAAAAAAGAGATCAGAACAGGCGCGTAATGTTTATGTTTAACATTATTAATGTATGTGTTTGCATGAATGTATTGCCTTTTGTGCAAAGGTTATAATAAAATAATGATTGTTAATATGTATGTGAAAAATATATTTATTTGTGTGTGTGTGTGTGTGCATTTGTGAATAAATGTTTTTGTAAATAAAATGGTTGAATAAGTAGTGTTGCTATAGCTGTAATTACATAGATTAACAGGGATTTATAAAGAATCCTATTAAAAACATTTACATATACATACACACATGCACATATTAATACACACACACATACATACATAATAAATAAAAATTTGCAAAAAAATAAACAAACAAAAAAATAACGACTATTTAAAGAATTCTCATATTACTTAAATGAAACAGATTAATTTGTGAGACTGTGTGTGTAATTAAAAACGGAAATAAATAAAAAAACGAGGGGACATAAAAACTGAAAACAAAAAATTTATGTCATTATAAATTTTAACATTTTCAAATGAATCCCAGTCACTTTTTGAATAATAGACCTACAGTGGTGGCACCTTATAGTAGCATAAATTTATAGCACTGTTGTTGTCTATGTCATAAAAGATTTAATTAAATGCAGTTGAATATATACGTAATTGATCGTTGCAATGCTTCAGTCAGTCTTAAGACTTAGCTTCTCATACCACTTTTGTTGTGTGAACTCTACACATTATATGAGCAGTCAGGTCAGGTCCGAGTGGTAGCTGTGATATCACAAAGCATCACTTGAGCACGCATGGCGGCCCGTTGTGATGCCACGGGTGAACGCAATTCCTGTACTAACCAAGTTCCGCCAAATCCGGGAAAAGGAAGAAGTTGGTCATCGCAAAGGCTGCACAACAAAAGCACGACTACCCCACCACTGGAAAACCAGCCAGAAAGTTTGATGAACGAAGCTATATCCTTGATATCAATAGATGATAGCTCCGTTAAGCTAACAATGAATGAGGAGCCAAACAACCTATATCTACACCTAGCAAGAGACGGGCACTGGCAAAGAAAATGAATAACAGTTTCCCCATTCAGAACTCAACAGAGCCTCATTCTCTCAGGGTCTCTACCCATGATGCAATGACCCATAAGCATGGCCACTACAGTCGAGATGACATCACGGCTGAAACCAAGTAATCGGTTGGTACGCCTTCCATTTATCCTGGGCCAGGTGAGTCTAGCGGTGGAGCAGGACTCCTTATTGACCCAGAATAGGTTGGCGTCCCGAAGGAACCTCCGCGCAATGATCAACTTGACCGAGGCAAGTGGCATACCCAATTCAACAGAAGAGGATTCCGGAAGGAGCGCACCAGCTCTGGCGAGCTCGTCGGCCCTACAGTTTCCCGGAATTTCACTGTACTCGGGGACCCACACCAAAAAGACAATGGTGAAGCACCCCGAAACAAGGTCGAGACAGCGGCAACATTCCCTAACGATCCTAGAGTTAATCACGAAACCTGACAGAGATCTTATCGCGGCCTGACTGTCTGAAAAAATCGTTGACGAGGATCCATTGAGCGGAACGGTAAATTGCCATCGCCTGAAACACGCTGCAGTAGTCTGATAAATATATGAGCAGTGGTCGGAATTGAATAAGCGACTATTCTGACTGATAGATCCAGTGTATTACATACCATTAGTTTCAATCAATTTCATTGCATTGAAGATAAAGTTAAGAAAGTGGAAAGTGAAACAATGAAACTTGCCTAGAAATAATTTCAATGATACTCTTTGGCGATCCTGATTAGGGCAAAACCATAAGTATTTAATGGCTAAACAAGGACGGCCGCACTAATAGACGTATACGTAACATTTCGTCTGGCATATACACGTGAAGACATTCACGTGAATTCCCAACACTTCGATGAAAACACTATACCAGATATTACTCGTCTCAAAAGAGTGGACTAGAAGAAGTAAAGGAAATTTGTGAAAACTACACTTTTCTTATAGAAAGTATTGAAAGTCTACTCGTTGGCTTAGTTTCATGACGATGAATATGATGCCTTGAATCTTTGAATAAAATTATTGGATATGTTTCATTGGCTATGATCATTTCGATAAGAAAAACATAGACGGCCCAACTTAATAAGAGACAGAAAAGTCGCTAACTTAACTTAATTAATTGGTCATTACAACGTTTAATCCAGAATTTCAATCGAGCTTCTCACACCAACCATGTTATGTAAGTTAAATTTATTCACGAGTGATGGGACCTTAAATTTAAAGTCGACTTTGAATTACAGATTTCTGAAAAACTTCTCTAGGTAATTTTATTTACACTCAGAAATTATAATAGAAAACTGCTAAAAGGGAGTGGTTTTGTTTGATTGCTCAAACCATATACAAAATAATTAAATTTTAACTTATTATTGCAATAAAAATAGTGGCAATCAGAATTCTATGGTTTAAATAAATCAATTGCATGCAATGTCTAAAAATTTTGCTCTTTCTTTTTACACCACTGTTAACAAACATCTGTGCTCTTATGTATATGTCATCTATTGTTGCCTCTATAAGTTGTTGGTGTATTTTTTTTTTTTTTTTTTGTGGAATATCTTTCCGCAATTTAACCAATTTTTGACTTGACACACAAATGCGTTATTGTACAATACATCTCTTATTCCCATAAATAACATACGCATTGTACCATAAGTTAACCACTAAAATCTGGTGTACAATATGCAATAACGCCTTCACCACAATTTTCCAATGATTTTAATACCGATTTTACAGGGTGCACCCAAGCAGCGGTTACAAAATGTATATCGTTAAAAATAATCTTATGTTACGAATTAAAAAACAAAAACACATTTCAAGTGATGTAATTTTTAATTAAAAGTTAAGTTTGAGTGAAATATTCGCGACTTAATTTGAAATGTTTTATATTTTTTTTTCTACCCTTTAATGATTACAATGCGTTAGATATCTGCATAAATGTACATACGGATGTAAGCATACATGTGTATGCATGTAAATGTAAGTGTGTTAATGCTTGTAAATCTAAGCATTTGTATAGTTTTGTGTATAGAAAGGCTTAAGCCAATCAACCAAATCCGCATTTCGATCCGCAATAAATTTTTGTCAATTTAAACTGCATGGAAAAAAAAGACACACACACACACAGAAAAAAAAAGTTCGTGTCTTATTCAAACGAAAAACTAAAATTTATTTTACACTCTCACACTCTTACAGACATACTGGCAATTTATGTAAAACATTTTCAATAACCCACCTAAGGCACCGGAAGTGAAATAAATTTTGAAGGAATTTTTATTTCAATTTTTCAAAAATCGAAAACAATTGCTTTAAACTGCAAATATCTCCGGGTAAGCTAGAGAAATAGTCCTATAGGTATTTGGCATAAATTCATAATTTCCCGCCTTATTGAGAGAGAGAGAGAGAGATGGTGGTACAGCTCAGTGTCATACGATTGCGTGTAAAGCTTAAATGCTTATGCAAGATGTCGAGTCAATTGGCATTCATCTAATTTCATGCTTGAGTTGACATAATTTATTATAACGCATAATGTGGCAAACGCACACACACACATACACACGCGCATATACACATCATTCTCACACTAATACAAACACTTCAAACAAAAAAAAAAACAAAAACACATTTCAAGTGATGTAATTTTTAATTAAAAGTTAAGTTTGAGTGAAATGTTTTATGTTTTTTTTTCTCACCCTTTAATGATTACAATGCGTTAGATATCTGCATAAATGTACATACGGATGTAAGCATACATGTGTATGCATGTAAATGTAAGTGTGTTAATGCTTGTAAATCTAAGCATTTGTATAGTTTTGTGTATAGAAAGGCTTAAGCCAATCAACCAAATCCGCATTTCGATCCGCAATAAATTTTTGTCAATTTAAACTGCATGGAAAAAAAGACACACACACACAGAAAAAAAAAGTTCGTGTCTTATTCAAACGAAAAACTAAAATTTATTTTACACTCTCACACTCTTACAGACATACTGGCAATTTATGTAAAACATTTTCAATAACCCACCTAAGGCACCGGAAATGAAATAAATTTTGAAGGAATTATTATTTCAATTTTTAAAAAATCGAAAACAATTGCTTTAAACTGCAAGTATCTTCGGTTAAACTAGGGAAACAGTCCTAATTTCCCGCCTTATTGAGAGAGAGAGAGACGGTGGTACAGCTCAGTGTCATACGATTGCGTGTAAAGCTTAAATGCTTATGCAAGATGTCGAGTCAATTGGCATTCATCTAATTTCATGCTTGAGTTGACATAATTTATTATAACGCATAATGTGGCAAACGCACACACACACATACACACGCGCATATACACATCATTCTCACACTAATACAAACACTTCAAACAAAAAAAAAAAAAAAAAAAAAATGGCAATAAAACGCCTTCAGTTTATAATTTGCATACAAGCAAAAAACAAAAAGAAAAAACAACTAATCTTTCCTACATTCATTCATTACATTATGAAGCACATGCTCATCTTAATAAGTTCAGACCTCAGGCACCACTTAAAACACCAACTAACCCTTTAACCATCACTATCCCATAGACTGTGAGGTTTTTTCCTTTCTAACATTGAGAATTTTTATACTCATTTCCTAAACTGACCCTTTAAGCGCACCATTTAAAAACCACATGCACAAACACATACAAGCACAAGAACATTTTTAAACTCATACTTGTGCCTGCATTTAGGATTGTTTGTATATGTATGTGTATGTCACACATAGCTACATATATAAACATTTGTGTTTAAGTCATACGCTAATATCTAAGCTATTATTTATTAACGATTATTCCAGTATTTTAGTAAAGGCTTAAGGATAATGGTATGTGTGTCGTGGGAAGAGGTAAAGGGAGAGTGCATGTTGTTTTCCAAATGGTTAGAAATGGCTCGTAGAGTTCAGAATTTTATAATGCAGTTACCAAATTTTTTGAGTACGAAAATAAACTTGTACACATAAAAATAATGCTACATAAAAACGTATTAATACGCAAATGGATAGCGTTACAGCAGATTAAAACTAATTAGAAGTGCTTACTGATAGATAATATTACCTTTCGATCTATTTATACTGCAGTTATGTTCTGCTTGGTAACATCGAAATAATTTTTGTGATTTTCCTCGACCTATGTAATGTTGTTGCTGAGTCTGGTATTTTCATAGGAGTTTTGTTTTTGGTGTTCTTAACTCCTTTTGTTTGCCGCTATTACTTACATACATACATATAAATATATTACAATCCTATAATCAGGTTTAGAACCTAGTTTCTCACACCACTTATGTTGTGTGTGATAATTTTATTTAAAAGTGGCGGAACCTACAGTTTAAAGTCGACTCCGAACGACTGATTTTTTTTTGAAGAAAGTTTTCATGGCAATTTTTTATTAATCTCCAAATTTCTGCCATAAATCTGCTGTTTCTGAAGAAAAATTCAAATTTCGTTTTGTTGAAGATATCTGATCTTAGATTTTAACAGTGGCTTTAAGTCCAATAAGCCAACACCTAACACTAAGCTACAGCGATTGTTTGTCTCTATTTCTACTTCAGCGTTCAGTGTAGTAGCTGAAGGGTTAGCAAAGACTGGTATCAGGTGGCATTGTTTAGATATTGCCATCTAAAATTATTGATTGCTCGAGATCTGATTGAGAATAGTTAGTGCACAAGACAGTTGACATTATCGACTTGGCACAATTATGTGTTTCGTTGGGTAGTAGGCGTAGTGTAGTAAGTCAGTGTGTTGGCTTATTGGGCGTTAGGCCACTGTTCAAGTCCCGGGATAGACATCACTAATGAAACGAGGAATGTGCAGCTATTTCTTTGACAATTTCCCTTCAGCCGATTTCTGATAAAATCTATGAGAGTAAAAAATTGTTATGAAAAGTTTCTTAAATACACTTATACCCCGGTTTGCGTTGCCTCGTTCTGGGTCTGCTTTGAAGTTGCGTGTTTTTAAAATTTCAGTGATTTCGAAGTTGCGCCGTTTTTGTTTCAGTTTGCGTCAAATGTTTCGAGGTTACGTCGTTAGTGCTTTGATTTGCATCGTTAATACGAAAATGTTTGTACAAAGCTAAAACAGAAAAAGGGGATTTCCCGTTTCAATCTAGTGCAAAATCGAAGTTGTGTCTTTTTAAAATTTCTGTGACTTCGAAGTTGCGTCGTTTTTGTTTCAGTTTGCGTCGTTAATATGAAAATGTTTGTACAAAGCTAAAACAGAAAAAGGGGATTTCCCGTTTAAGTCTAATGTAAATACATACATACATATGTATTTACGTTGTCTGATGGTTGCAAGTTGTAGGTCGTTAGTAAATTAAATATTTTTTTTATTGAAAAATCAATTTTTTCAGCTAAAATTCTGAATCTCGGGACCAATTAAATGAAAACCAATACAAATGTATGGAAAATCGTGTTTCTTTTTGCGTCGTTTCGGTTTGCGTCGCGTTTCTTCAGGCCTATTAGCGACGCAAGCCGGGGTATTAGTGTAAATTGTTATTCGGAGTCGCCTTTAAATTGTAGGTCTCTCCACTTATGAATGAAATTAGCATACACAACATAAATGGTGTGAGAAACTATATCGTGACTAGATTGTAATATCGGCTAGGGAGAATTAATGACAAATAAGTACATGGCATGCTGTCAAAATTTTTGAACTGATAAACTCCTATGGAGTCAATTATGGTGAGTCCTACTTTATTTTCAATTGCTTTAGGTTTAAACTAAAATAGATTTTTGATTAAAAATTATAATTTTTAAATCGATTTTCTGCATATTTTGTAATCAGAAAGTTTTATTACAACAATTCACATAATCTTACTAATTACTTTAGCCTAGCTGTAATGTTTGTAGGCGTATACATATGTATGCATGTTTATGGTTTTTGTGTACATAAAGTTAAGTTATTGTAGAAATGTTTGTGGCTTTGGCTTATATGCGTTTTAAGCTTTTGTTCATGTGGTTATTTTGGTTGCATTTACTTATACGTATGTAAGTGTTGCTGTGTGTTTCGAGGGTGTATGTATGTTTGTGTATATGTGGTTAACCACTAAATAACACTCACACATATGCATGTACATATGTGTATGGTGCACTCAAACTTGCTCATACATCAAAATTGTATCTTGTACGGATATTTGTATGTGCAGTTAAGTCAAGTTTATTTTGCCATCATAAGCGCCTAAATGCAGCAACTTTATATTGTATTTTTATTTATTCATTTATTTGTATTATATTTTATGTTTTAAAATTTACATTTAGTATGAGTTACTTATACTCACACATATGTACATACATTCCATTTATTTAGAATATATTTGTATTTGTATCTTTATTTTTTAATCAGGCAATATTTTTCTGGAAATTTATATGCTTTTATACTTTATGTGCCCCCGTACTTTTTATCTCGAATTTCATTATTTTCAAATGGCACAACATTTTTATATTCGAGCAAAAAAAAAATAAAAAAAGAAAACAACAACAAATAAACTGAATAAAATGTTAAATGAAACATTTTCATTTGAATTTTCCATTTTTCTAGAATTTCTAGAATTTTTTATTTCCACTTAAGAGCTGTAAATTAACGGCTAAACTTGAATAATCTGTTAGGGGCATTGTGAAATATGAAATTTTTTTTAGTTTGAAATATTTTATAATTTAAATAAATTTCTTGGTACTGAAAATATAATCAAATTTATAGACTTTTTTGTTATTTGAGCCAATATTCCATGCTGTCTATTGTTACAGGCTCGTCCTCTAGGAAACAAATAATTTCTTATTTTTTTAAGTGACCCTACAACACTACCTAAAAAGGAAGTAAAGTTCCTATATTTCCAAATTCAAATAACTAATAGAGTGGATTTTGTTCAATACCAGAGAGATCCATGGAAGAATGGAAAGACAGGATGGCTATCCCTTAAGAAACTTATCTGCAATGGAATGAATGATAAAGATAACGAGAGACAAAGACTCTTAAACCAAGTGGGTTTAAGCCAAGCAAAACTTTTGTTGAAGGTCAATACAAAAAAAAAAGTCATGCTTAAAACTATTCAGATGGAACCTGAGGTTGACAGGGCATTTAGAATGGCGGTTATTACGAGCCTAACATATAAGTTATGTGACGTTGGAAATGAATCATCGGAACACATTCTTGAAACCTGTGTGAAATTAATGTAAACGAAAGGGTGCCTATCAAGTGCCAAGCAGTTGGCAGCAAGCAGCATTCTGAAATTTGTCAAGCCATAGCTTTGGTAGAGTCTAGAAATATAAGAGAGTACAATAGATTCTAGATCACGACAATAATAATAAAAAATTAATATAGCCGGGGTTTTTGTTGACTCAAATCATTGTTTATTCGATTATATTCGCTGGGACCCTAAACACCACCCGCTTTGCTATGCACCATTAACACAAATCATTATCGTTGTGATTATGATTATAGACTGGCATGAATAAAAAAAACTAAAAATAAATTACAACAGAAAATAAAAACAAAAAAACAAAAACAATTTATGCAAAATAACAAACAGAATTAATTGAAATTAATTATTTTCATTATAATTTTACGTTGGATAATTAGTAGAGACGTGTATAAGTGTTTTTGATGTCCCATGTCAAAATTGTTGCGTTTGTATGCCTATTAAGGCTCATGTCTATGCAAGGATACAATCCATACAATACGCATGTATTCATGTATATAGGTTTGTGTGTATATATTTTTTTCATTTAATTTAAATTTTTACACAAATAAAACCAAAAAAAAAAAATATATTCGAATAATTAATTTGATACGAAATATAAATTAGCATTTCGTTGAAAAAGGACAGACAAAAATAATTATGAAAACGACAACAAAACGCAAAAAAAAAAAAAGAAATGAAATGAGAATGACAAAAAATAACTGGAATTTAATTAAAAAAAACTATAATTATATATGTATGTATGTATGTACCATATATGTATACGACATTTAAGTGAAAATGCTAATGTAACGACATGGTAAATTGATTGAAATGGTCCTCATATACAATGCATGCGTTCATACAAATTACATATGAATTAAGGGATTAAATTTGTGTGTGAATTTTTTTTTTTTAACTTTAACATAATGGAGTAAAATTTTCTATATTTTTTTGAAACTTGAAATTTTATCAACTGGCTCCATATTAAATTGAAGATTTAATAAATCAGTAATGAAATGTGGAATTTCTCATGACTCTGGCCCTTAAATCAGGTTGAATTGGACATGAACTGTGTTGGTTTTAAAAATCTCTGTGGTTTATACACAAAAAAGGCCACAAGAAAAAATACAATAGGATCATATTGTAAAATATCGATGGCCAGTTATCATCACCTCAATATAAGAGGACCATGTTTTCAAATTCCTCGTATGTAATATTTAATCTAAAGTGTAGCTGTGTGAAACACAGCGCCGACCTCTTAAAACCTTATGCATTTAAGGTTCAGATCATCGAATTCAGGCTAAAAGAAATTTTTAATCGTTGATCCATAGTGCCTGCCGCTAATAATGATGGGCTTACAACCGTTGTCCTCAAAATCCATACCAAACAATACTTTTTCTGAATGCATTGGATGCTCTTGGATTGCATATGGAATAATATCGTTCCACTTTCAACAATTTTGTTCATTTCAGTCTTATATCAAGACAATTTTATTCCACCACGTTTATTCTTCGTCACTACAACCTCTTTTTGAAATGAAAGAAGAAAATCTATAGGTGCCAAGATGTTTCGTGAGGGTTTGAGGGAAGTGTGCACCTAAGGCATGTCCAAATTATAAGATAAATGTAGAGCACGGCCAAAAATACTACCTTTTAATACATCGACTGCAATCGGCTGGTGAGTATATGCTAAAAGCCCGCTTCTTTAATAACGAACCTTCGGTCGATTATGAAACTTTCTATTGTTTTTAACTTAATGAATAGAATGCTCAATATTCTGGAAAAACTTGAGCAAAATTACATTTAGCCATACTTCTGTGTGGCGTAAAGAATGTTTAATATTACATTTTTTTTGTATTTAATATTCCTCACAACTTTTCTTTTAATTGAATAATATTTTGAATTCCAGGAAGAGGTCTGATGTAATCATATACTGTTCATATAATTTTATAAAATAAATTTGAATTGCATACTAAATATGTTCTCTGTTTTAATGGCTTAATTAAACTTTTGTAGTTATACCCTACATATACACTATAGGTAAAGGAAAACGCTTGCTGCCATACATAACACAAGTTTAAAACGTTTTCTTTAAGTACTTCAGATACACTGACAGGTTCAAATGGGTGGTATGAATCATGGTGTCTGTTCATGCATTGACAATTTATATTTAAAGCAAGGGCTAAAATTTTAAGATCTTTGTCTAAAGGGTATTAAGGATTAAATTTTGCTTTTTTAGGTCTAAGTGATCAGTTGTTAGGCCATTGCTCTTTGCCTTCAATATCAATCCAAATGTTTTTCTATGTAAATAGAGTAGGGTATCATGTAACTGAACTTAATAGATATTAAGCCTATGCAAAATGCTTTTGTAAAATTATATCAATTTAATTACGAATATATTAAAATTTTTATTTAATTATATTTTAAATTAATTGTCAATATTTTTAATATAAATATTATGAAAAAAAAAAAAAAAATAATAAATAAAGAAATTGTAATAATACATCACTCATAATAAAAATATTAACTTTGTTCATTGCATACACAAAAAAACAAATGCAGAATATGAGTTGTAGTTAAATTTACATTTACAATAACATTCCATAAATATGTTATTAATAACTGATAAATAAGAATTTAATATTACACTATAAACAATACAGTTAAAGTTAATAATTAACAATTTAATTTAATAAAAATATTATTCTCAAAAATTATGTTTATTTATTGAAAATTTATATTTTTTTTAATATAAATTGTTTGTAAAGTACTGATGGAAATAATAGGGACACTTTTATTTTTCTCAATAACATGTCATTTGATTTTACATTTGGGGATAATTGAACTAGTAGAACATTATGGAGAAAACATACGTTGGAATAAACGGACTAGTGTCCCGTTTTTTAAGCAAATATCGCCACGGTAGTTCAATATTTTCTTTACTATGATATGTTATTATAATCATGAGAAGTATGCCGTATTGGCGTAAAGTGTAGACAGTTCTTCATACATACCAGAGATCAGCAATGAATCGTTTTTCCGCTACTCATAAGCATTCATGCAATTTTAAGTATGAGTGAATTAACAGAATTGAATTACAACTACTCTGATTCATTCGTACTCGCTACAACATTGATTTATAAGTATAAGTCGCAATGAGTATAAGTACAACGTTTACATCAAACTCACAACATTCGAAATGTGTTTGATTCATACGCCTATTCATTCAAATTCATGAATTTAGAAAAATACTTATAATACTTATAAGTCATTCGAGTGGCTTGAATCATTCATCTAAATTTTGAGCCTTTGTTGTTGTTGCATATACAAACAAAGAAGAAAGGAAAGACCAAGACAACAAGTAAAGCATACACACAAACTTCCTGTGAGCGTAGTAATGTTCGTACGCGAATCATACTTATTTTGTGCTTCGTGTAAATGTTATATGGAGTATAAGTCAATAACATCATGTGTATTGTTAAGTATACATACGACGAGTACTTCCAACTTTGAGTATGAGTAGTATGAGTATGATATCAAAATAAGTATGAATGCGTATAAGTATTTGAAATTATAAGTATGACTCGAACCTACTCATCGTTTTGAATACTTATTGCTGATCTCTGATACATACATAAATGGTTGTGTATGTATTATACACGAGTGGGAGAACCTACAGTTTAGAGTCGACTCCGAGCGACAGAATTTTTTTAAAAAAAATTTTCACGAAAATTTTTATTTGACGCTCAGAGTTTTTACCACAAATTTGCTGAGAGGCAGTCGTCAAAGAAATTTTTTTTCATATTTAGTTTGGTTAAACATGTCTGAGCTAAGGATTGAACCGTGGCCTTACGTATAATAAGCCTAATTCAGTTTTCATAATAATAATAATATTCACGCTAAATATTAAAATATATTATGAGATAGTATTGAGGGTTTAATTGCTTGTTTACTCGAACAGTGGAGAATATTTATGACTTTGAAAGTGAAATGAAGAAATTGTCGTTCTTTAAATTTTTTTCTCCAAAGCCTTAACTAAGTTTCTGACTGGATAATCAGCTCTGTAAATACCGCGACATGGTGGGTCTCATATAGTATTAAGTTAGGAAAAATTAGGGTACCAATGCTCAACCGAAGGAAACTAGTTATAATGCTCCACCTTCGATTGCTATGGATGGAAAAAGCATTAAGAATGTCTTCTTTATTATTCAAAAGCTTTTGCTAAATGATTTAACTTTCCAAGATGTTTCTCAATATTTATGAAATGTTTCAGCTTTTTAAATTCAATAAAATGGCGTTGAGAAGAAGCTCCAAGAATAAAATTAGTTAGGAAAATTTATGGAAATTTTGCAGTGTCCCTATTAATCTCTGACAGCATTGTATAATTATTGTTTTGATTAATATAAATGAAATATTTCTTAATATTTATTTATTTAATATTAACTACATGTAGATACTTTTATAATATGTTAGTTAATTACTTTTTAATTTTTATTTTCAATTAATTTTTAAGCTTTGCATTTATTAAGCAAGTATTTACAACATAAAAGCAGCTTTTTGTTTTTAATCGAATTTAATATTTTTGCTTACCTTAGGCGAAGGTACAACCGAAAAGGTATTCATAATTCTATCGGGATATTCTTCACGGATTTTCGAAATCAATAAAGTACCCAAACCGGAACCAGTGCCGCCACCTAAGGAATGGGCCAATTGGAAACCTTGTAGGCAATCGCAACCTTCCGATTCCTTACGCATAACATCGAGTATAGAATCGACTAATTCGGCACCTTCGGTATAATGACCCTTGGCCCAGTTGTTACCTGAAAAATATTAAATTTGAAGATTACAAATTCAAAAATAAATTAAACCATTGATTAATTAACTTACCAGCACCGGATTGGCCAAATACAAAGTTATCTGGTCTAAACAATTGACCATAGGGTGACTGGCGTACAGAGTCCATGGTGCCAGGTTCCAAATCAATTAATACTGCACGAGGCACATATTTGCCATTGTTAGCCTCATTATAGTAGACATCAATGCGTTCCAATTGCAAATCATTTTCGCCATGGTACATGCCATTTGGATCAATGCCATGCTCATCGGAAATAATTTCCCAGAACTAAAAATTAAAAATATGAAAAGAAACAAGAAAAAAGAAAATTAGAAAACTAAACTCATCTCAACTGCACGGTTGTAAATAATATTTTTTTATATTTTTTTTTTTGTTGAATTAAAGGATTTATGATACTTGATGGTAAATATTTATTTGTATTCATAAAAATTATTATTACCCATTGTATTAAATACCATATTCAAAAATATTTAATATTGTTATTGTTGTTTATTTTTTGTAAAACATGTTTAATCGCAGGAAAAAAACCTGTGACATATTGTGTCAATAGAAATAAGCACATAAACCGTGGCATGTACAACTAAAATGAAATTAATTTAAAATATTTTTATTACGTTGCAAAATGTTATTTATTTTTAATTTTTATCGAGTCCTCGATAAGAAAACAACTTTAAATCAGCTTTTTTTCCATAAATTTTTTTTCTTTCATTTCTAATACAACGTCCTTCAACTGTTAAGGTTTATTTGTTCATACCCAAAAAAATTATAAATGATAGCACAACGTTTGGGTCATATAAAAAAAAAATTAGCCTATTAATCACTAGATAGTGCAGATGCCTACATTTTCATCAGCAATATGTAATTCGTCATCAAGTAAAACGATTACTTGAAAGTGAGTGCTTGAAAGATCACATTTCGTAAGTTGTCAGAAGATAGGAAAAGAAAACATATTGATCCAACAAAAACGATTTCAAAGCCTAGATTAACGGTAAATAAAATGATGTTCAGTGTAATTGATTTGATTGAGACAATCAGTTTAAGCTTTACAACAATCCCCTTGATTGTTTCAATATTTCAATCAGGAAATAGTCGAGTTGAAGTCTAGTAGGTATGGTGTTGGTTTATTAGACGTGAGGCCACGGTTTAAACCACAGGACATCTCTGTGTAATCGAAATATTAAAAATATTCCTTCGCCCGCCTCCTCTCAGAAGATTTCTAGCAAAAACTCTCAGGGTAAATAAAAATTGCCATGAAAAGTTTTTCAAAAAAAATTTGTCGTTCGGCTTCGACTTTAAACTTTAGGTCCCACCACTCATGGATGAACACACAAGATAATTGGGATGAAAAGCTGAGTTGTAATCCTGACTGAAGGTTTGTAATGACCAATTATGTTTGTATGTATGTATCCAGGTATGGATGTATGTAGTGCTGATGCCTACAGTTTCATCAACAATCACGTAAAATGATTACGTGCTTAAAATATCACGTTTCGTCTAGATATAATAAAAATAACCATCGACCCTCCACAAACGATTTCATAGCCGAAGTTAATTTGATCGGAAATATCAATCCAATCTTTTTGGCAGACCCTTTGTGTGTGGTGGCTTTTAAGACGTCTTCAACCCTTAGCTCGGACATCTCGAATAAAACGAAGTATAAAAAATATTTCACATATGTATTGTGATTGTGAACTAGATTGTTATCAAGACTAAAGGCTTGTAGTAACCAATTAAGTGAATAAATAATCAAGAAAGTGTGGCTTGAATTGACCAACAAAAAAATGTTCATTTTATCTTTATAATTTCAGTTGTAGGAGAGTATGATAAGACTGGTGAACATTTTACTATTTAGCTGCAGAACAGAACAGAAGAATTCTCCAACCTAAGGGCCGTTGCTTCACCTAGTTTTGTAAGACACACAATTACACACGATTGAAAATTTAATGAAAATAATCGCAATAGAAATATAGATCAGCGAGTATTTTCAGGTATTGAATTTAGTTTGTCATCGAATTTATCTTTCATTTATTTTAAATAACGTTTGGCATCGCCTATAAAGGACAATAACGTTGTGTGAAAACAATACATTTAACACAATTTGTGTTGCCTTTATTGCAAATGACAATCTAAACTGCAAGCCAAAAGGGAATGATTTGGATGCAGGCAGTGACCATAGACAAAATCCAATTTTAATGGAAACTAATTTTGTACAGAAATATTTATGATTAAAAAAAAACACACAAAAACAAAAACCGGTAATAAATTTAGTTGAGGGAGGACACAGAAATCTGTTTAAACCACAGCCATAATAAAAATTAAAATGCATTGATTATGGTCAACCTAATTTTGTACAGAGATACTGACAGATTTTTCTGCTTTAATGGTTAAATGAGAAATATTTTATTTAATTTGTGGTACTTTTATATTTGTAACGGTATATTTTTTTAAACAATATGAGTTAGAATGGTTTCGTAACTCATATCGCTTGAAGTCAAGGGAAAAAGTCTACATATAGCGCTGGTGATTTTCGTCAACTTGAAAGAGCTGTTATAGCGTTGTTTAAGGCAGTCACAATTATGAGTGTATAAAGACAAAAACGAATATTAAATATATAAGCTAGTTATTGTTAACAAAAACAAAAACAATTAACGGCAAAAAAAATCTACTTACAAGGGTGAATGTTTACTTTTTACTGCGACTGTATATTGTGTGTGTTAATTTTTACTATAAGTGTCAAAGCCTACTCCGAACGACAGATTTTTGAAAAACTTTTCATGACAAATTTATTTATTCCCCGAGTTTTTTGTCAAAAATTTTCTGAGAGGAAATCGTCGAAGAAATATTTTTTCATATTTCATTTTGTTGGAGATGTCTTGTTTGAACCATGGCCCCAAGTCGAATAAGACTATCGTATCTACTGGACTAAGACAGATACATGGTAGAGATCCAAACTTGGTAAATCAAATATTTTCATTACAATTTTCGTTCTTTAAAAATTAAAAAGTTTAAATTTTCTTAAAGTAATTTATGGATACAGGAAGCGATCCGACCTTTTCCGCCCCAGAGAGTAGGATACGATTCAAAGCGATATGAAGATGAGATTGTTGTTTGTGATACTCTTGTGCTGCTCGAAGCAATGGGTTTAATTCATAAAATGGTAAAATATGTTGCTTTACTTTTACTTAAACATTCAATACGCTGATCTAAATCGAAGAAAACAAAAACTACAAACTCTCTACCATTGAACCATGTAACCGAAATCTGTTTTTTTTTTTTTTTGAAATAAAGTTTACATTCATAACTGGTCTATTTTTCATAAATTTTTTTGTGGTTTCCAAAGTTTTACTATTCGCCTTTAGGCCAATTGAAAACAAAAAAATGTCTTCCTTATAAATCTCTAGTTTTCTAGTTTTTTTTTCTCCTTTCAAAGTTTTACAAACTTTACTGTCAATGTGACAGTCATGTGACATCAGTCATATTAGCAAGCATCATAAAAACAACAACAATTATAACAACAGCAATATGGCACTTGAAAATTTTTCTCAAGTCATACTTAAACTACAGTCTGGTGCTACAAAAAAAATATTTTTATAGTCAAGAGACTAAGACGAGTACGAGTGTGTGTGTGTGATATTTTTTGGTTAAAAAAATAAAACTTTTCACTTTTATGTTATCATAAACTATTGTCGAAAACAACAACAACCAACAAATTACAACAATAATATATAAAAGTAACCCACGCAAGTCAGCGTTGTGCAACATTTAGAGCAGCAGTTTGGCCCTAGTACAAGGCTTTTCAAGGGTTCATCTGTGTGATAATTTTATCAAATTCAAATACTCGCAATAATGCTAGAACCATAATTTTAACTGCAGAGTACTTGAAATCCGTTTTAATAAATTTTATCATGAAAAACTTCACATTCATTGGGAAATCCGGAAAGCAAGGCATGATTTAATATGGAAAGACAAATCAATAATCATATGAAAACTATACCGGTAAGCACTAGTAAAATGGCTTTAAGCCTAGTCTCAAATTCTCAACCATTTTCAACCCAATCTTGTATGTATTTTATATGTATACCCTGGAGGTCATTTGGTGCCTTCAAAATAGAGCGCATTAGATCTATGATATGGCGCCCTACTTGATATATGGGTGGTAGACTGGATAGACTAATGATTCAGGGGCATTAATACTTCCATCTTATATTCCATACAAAACGAATATGATCATTCAAGTTCAAGTCACAGTTTGATTAGTCAACCTAGGGTACCTAGTTTCCATGCCTATAAAAAATTATTGTTTGAGTGGCTCTGAATGATTTGCTGGGTTTTATTTTTATGGTTTCAACAACAGTCTAAGTGCTGTAATGCCTGTTTTTGATCATCCTTAAATTTTTCTCACTTGGCCTGGTCGATGTTTGTTTCTTTTTATTTTAAATTCACGTCTATTTTCTAAATTGCTCATTCCATTTCTCACGGTGCAGATGATGACACGGCTGGAAGTCCATGTCAACTTTTTTTTATAAAAGTTTCCCTCAAACAATGCTTTTTCGGCGGCTCAAAATCCTCAGCTTTCGTAAGAGAAAAAACCTTGTTTAGGTAAGCTAAGATATATTTGAAGTCGTCGTAGTCCAGTAGGTAGTGTGTTGGCCACGATTCGAACCCCAGATCTCCTACAAAATGAAATCTACGACGACTTCCTCTCAGGAGATTTCTGGCAAAAACTCTGAGAGTAAATAAAATAAAATTGACATGAAAAGTTTCTCAAATATTTTTCGCCCGGAGACGACTTTAAACTGTAGGGTCTGCCACTCATATATAAAATTAACAGGCAGAACATTAGTGATGTGAGAAGCTGGTTTGTTATCCAGACTGAAGGATTTGGATGTATTTGTTTTATACGATTTAACCAGTTGGCTATTTATTTATTATCACAAAACTTTCAGGATTTTAAAAAAGTTAGACCAACTCAGCATTAGTAAATTGACCAATGCTTTCATATTTAAAGTGGCAATGTTTTGGAATACCATTTCATTTCATTGTATTTTTTTTTCACATTTTCATCTTCCTCTTCATAAGCTTAAAAGTGTTTATCCATAAAACATGCACTCACACATTACACATCATTTGTTTTTTGAACATCATAAAGCATTTATGAATTTCAAATGCTCACAAGACAATTTGCGGGGGTGTTGGAATATGACAAAAATATCGTATAAATGGACAAGAAGCAAAATTTGCATTTCTCGAAAAGGGAAGTTATTTTTATTATCATTGTAGCGTAACTAAAAGCCAATAGAGGAATACAATAAACAAAACAAACAACAAACAAAATAGATATAATAAATGTACAAAAAAAGAAGAAGAGGAAAAATAAAAAAAAAAAAATAAAAAACTTTTTATTGTACAAACAATAAACGAAACAAATGTTTCTTGGTGCAAGGGTAACGGCAACGGCAAAGCTTATTCGAAAGGAACTCTTTTCTTGAATATGAGAAACGAGAAATTATCATAAAATAAATCGTAAAATAGGAGGCAATAGAAATAATGTCAAGGGTCATTTATGAAGACAGTAAAAACATACTTCAAAACACTTGAAATACAAACACTCAAGACTTAATTGCGTGTATTTAAAATTGTGTTTTGTGATCATCACTTCAAATAGAGTGTGTTAAATGCCATGAAGTGCTTGCTTTTATTTACTGCGGGGTTTTTTTTCTTCTTCGATTTGTTTTTTTTTTTTTGATGTCTTAAAAGGCAAAAGGGAATATATTTCTTAGATTTCTGTTTTCTTTTGCATAATAAATATTAATTTATTATTTCCTGTTGCTAAAACAAACAAAACATATGGGAAAATTTATAAAAATGGTGCCATTTAAATACTCTACGCAATGCAGCATTTAGTTATGCGGCTGTCAAAAAGAAAGGCTTCGTTTTGATTTTTATTTCAAAAAGTTTTATTTCATTTTAGTTCAATAGACATGCAAAATTTTAGATAAAACGTGTAGCCGGTTATTGATTTAATTTTTTAACGAAAATGTTTGGATGGTTTACCCCTCATATCTATTGAGAGACGGATTTAGATTATACGGCAAAGCTTTTTGGTTTACCCGATTACTTTAGTTCTATTAAAGCAGTAATAGTGGCTATAAAGGCTGTCGCTATGTGAAATCGGTATCACAGTATATTGGGTGAGTAGACAGTCACGGTAGTCTAGTATGCAGTGTGTTGGCTTATTAGACGTGAAGTCATGGTTAAAACGCCAGGTAAAATATCTCCAACAAAATGTCGAAGGCAGTAATAGTGACTATAAAGACTCTCGGTGTGCGAATCCTATGTCACAGCATAGACGTGAGGCCACGGTTCAAACCCCAGGTCTCGAACACAATGAAATATGAAAAAAAATGTTTCTTCGGTAGCAGACACTGAGAGCAAAACCTCCGAGAGTAAATAAAATTGCTATGAAAAGTTTCTCAAAAAACTGTGGTTCCATATCGACTTTAAACTGTTGGTCCAGCCACTTATTGATAAAATTAACAACATAAATGGTGTGAGACGTTTAGTTGTGATCCTGGCTGAAGGGTTGTAATGACCACTTATGTATGTATGTATGATTGAAATCACTCTGCTGCTGGCCTTTTGCAATTAGTCTCATATGTATGGGTAAGGACCCAAATGCATAGAGATCAGACCAAACTGGTTTACTATGGAAAATGCTTTCTGTAGAACATCATATTATTCATAAAGAGTGTATATAAGGTTGAAAACACCTCACTACGTCTTCTCCAATAGCAATACCGTCTTCTCCAATAGCAATAGCATCTTCTCCAGTAGAAGAGTACATTACAAGGCTTACTGGACACACCAACTTAGAATTTGTTGATCGAACGCGTCCTTTAGCTAAGGAGATTTGAACAAAATCTACAATAAGGATGATTGAATAGTGCCCACCAATCATTTTTATGATAGGGCGGTTGCCAATTTAAGCTAACCGAAGTTCAGTTGAAGTCTCCGTAGTCTAGTAGGTAGTGTGTTGGCTTATTAAAAGTAAAGCCCGGGTTCGTATCCCAGGTCAGGCATCAAAACTAAAATATGAACATATTTCTTCGGCGATTTCCTCTCAGCAGATTTCTAGCAAAAACTCTGAGAGTAAATAAACCTGTCATGAAAAAGTTTATCAAAAATCTGTCGTTCGCAGTCGACGTTACACTGTAGACTCCGCCACTCACGTATAAAATTTACGAACACAGCATAAGAGGTGTGAGAAGCTAGGCCATGATCCTGACTGAAGTGTTGTTATGGCCAATTATGTGTATTTATGAAGCTTCGGTTTGATTGCTTAATTTAAAACTTATCAAGAGAACGTGTGAATGATTTTCCAGGGTTTTGATGGTGAAGTTTTTCGTATGGTACTGCACCGCTTTATAGAAATTTGTTATTATCTATATGTCAGTATGTCATCCCTAAAAGTCAAACATTTTTTTTGCAAATTTCCTAAATGGTATCAAACAAAGGCGGTAAACTGTAAAGTAAGTGTTTTCTCAATTCTCTCAATTATTTAGCATAACAAACCTTTTGCTTTAGCCGAAATATCGCTCGTAGTGTACTTTACACATGTCTTAATAAAATCTATTTAAAATTCACTTTCAACTCCCTTTTTTTCTTTGTTTTAAATTTAAATCAAATGGGTATGGCTATATACCTATTTTGCATAGATAAGTTTATGGTGTTTGGCAGCACTCACTCATATACACGCAAAACTGTTCACTTAAGAAAGCAAAAGGCCATAAACAAAGGAAAAAAAAAACAAAAATACAAAAGAGAAAATAAACTGCACTTCCGTTTCCTCTTAACAAACGAAAACTTCAAGTATAACAACCAATTACTTGAAGTAGTAGGAGTAAATGGAACTCATCGTGCATGTATGCATATATGTACATATGTATGTGTGTGTGTATCTTTAAAAGTGTGTAAATATTTTCCGCTATTTTACTTTTTATATATGCAAGGAAGTATGTGAGTGTGTGTGTGTGTCTATGAATAAGTATAATACACATGTGTGCAATCAACCGTTATCAAATTGAACACGTTCCTGTTCTTTTTTCTGCTTCTTCTCCTATATTATTCTCTTTCATTTATTCATAAACATTTATACAGTTACAGTGAAAAGAGAGCAACAACACAACACCAAACAACAACAAAACGAGAGAAAAACGGTAAAAAGTATTCTCATAAAGATTTTTTTTCAAATGCATTCAAAAACTTTGTGTTCGATAAAAAAGTTTAAATGTTCATTTTATTTTTTGTTTTTTGTTGGTGTAGGTGTTGTTTTTTTTTTATTTCACTTGTATCCACAACTTAACACACAAATGGTGTTTCAGATTGTTGTTGCCGTTGCTGTTGTTGTTCTTATTGAGTAATGTTGTTTGTACTACTACTATACCTACTACTTCTACTCTATAAACTCTTTTTATATTTGCTTATACAAGGTATTTGTGTGTGTGTATGCGTGAGAGTGCTTTCGTTTAAAAGACAGTAGGATAGGGGGCGTTTACTTGTTATAGATTATTATTTGCAATTTATATCACTCATACGTAAAGTTGTTTTTTTTTGCAAACTCCTATAATCTAGTGTAACTAACGAGAAAGAGTGAGAGCGAGCGTAAGTACGAGAGATTGAGAGAATTATTCATGTGTACAAAAGCGTAATGGTGAGTATAAATGTTGTTCGGTGTGTATGTGTGTTGGTGCGCGTGTGTTTTTTCTATATAAAATGCAAGTGATGAGTTTAAAAGCCTATTAGCATGTTAAATAGTACACGCATGTATGAGTAAATAAAGATTTATTTTATTTCGTATTCTTTTACATCTCACTCGTATGCATATCGTATGATTAATTGTGTTGAGGTTGTTTTGTGAGTGTATGTTTGAGAAATGAGAGTGAGAGTTCATAATTACAAAAAAGAAAAAGATCATTTTCTACTTCTTTTTTAAAATTCTTTTGTAATGAGTGAGAAATGGGTCACTTTTATTGAAATTTTATATAAAATTGCTTCAATGCTTCTAAATACGGCTTGAATATCGTTACTGGGGATTCCAAACGGGATCGATTTTTAAAAATTTCGGGATTCCGGATTTTGTAAATCCCGATATTCCGGGATAATTCGGGATCCAAAGATCTCGAAAAATCACGGGAAAAATCGCGATTTTCTTTTAATAATAAAAATATTTTGTTAACAAAATCATTTATATTTATATCCAATTATGTATATTAAAATGATATGTTATTAAAAATAGAATATAAAAACAACAAGACAAAATGTAACATAAAAGTGTAAATTAACAAAAATAAAAATTATTCATACATATGCATATGCATTAGTTTTAAGAAAACTATTTGGATTCCAACAAAAAGATTAAAGCATCTGACATGTGATCTGATAGGCTTGAACGAATTTTGTTGTTAACAAACGCTACCATTAAAAAACACTTCTCGCAATTAACATTTATTGGTACAATAGTTCCAAGATAACTGCATGCAGCTTGTAAGTATTTACCACTATCACCTCCTGATGTAAATATATCTTTTTCTTTGGATAGTTGAGTATCCAAATCAGTTACCCTTTTTATTCGTTTTATAGAACTTTTATCATCAAATAATTTTTGTCACTGGAAGGTGGGTTTTGCTTATCTGAGATGCTATTATCGAAGTCAAGTGATGTAGAATTTTTTTCAGGACCTTTTGTAGGGTCAAAATACATATGAATTTACAATCCCGAAAATCTCGAAAAATCCCGGGACAAGTTTTAAAAATCTCGGGATTTCGGGATTTCCCGATTGGCATCTCTAATCGTTACATTTGCTTTTTTAATTCTCTCACATGCCTTTAAGTGTTACAGCACGTATATAAATGTTTTGCAATAAGTTTTCTGACCCAAATTACACATAATATATGTAAATACTATATATGAATTCAGTTAATTCTACTTTTAATAATCAACTATTATTGGAGCCCATGTAGTCGCCGTAGTCTAGTAGGCAGTATGTTGGGTTATTAGATGTGCGGTCTGTGTTCACCCTTAAAAGATTTCTGGCAAAAACTCTGGGAGTAAAGAAAATTGCCATGAAAAAGTTTACATAAATGTATCGTTTGGAGTCGACTTTAAGCTCACGTATAATGGAGCACAAAACATAACTAGTGTGAGAAGTTAGATCGTAAACCTGACTAAAGGGCTGTAATGTCCAATTATGTATATGGACAATAGATGTTTTTTTTTTTGGCAACCTAGATAAAATAAATTTATGTTCGTAATTGGAAATAAAATTTCTTATGCAAACAACTACAAACTACAAATTTTTTTTATCGCTATCGATTAACAAAGTGAACCGTAACTGCATTTTGTTGTAATAAACAGCCAAAGAGTCTAAAGTCTAAAGCCCTTTTCATTCGATGAGAATGAAATAGAAATATTATGAAAATTTAAAAAGTACTTTTCGCCTACATTTATTGAAAAACTAAATACTTGCGTGCGTTTCGAACGCCAAATGCCTGGAAAATGTGTTGCCAATCAAGATTTTTCTCATGATTAAAATATAAATTGAAAAAAAAAAATTTCATTATAAAAAAATTCAGGATTTCTTTATTTTTTTTTTGTATTACGCTTGATTGCGTGTAAATTCATGAAGAAATCTGAACGAGAGATACTGATTAACAAATAATATTATTCGAAATGTTTTTTTTTATATTTTCAATATAATTCATGTGTGAAAATTGCGAAAAAATCAAAATGGCACAATGAAAACAGAAAGTATTTGGAAAATGAAAAAAAAAAATCTCATAAGAAAATAAGAAACAAGGTCGTATAATATTGGAATAAAGGTTGTACGTTGTAGTCTAAGGGCTGAGGGCTGTTGTTGTATCATTATAATCATGAATTTTTAATATTAAATCATTGCATAACATTAACATTATTTTGTCATAAAGATTGTTAAGATATTTTCAAAAAAGGTAATGAAATTCATTTATACAGTCTTTGCCTCCTTTTCATTCATTCATTTTTTATTTTCCCTTTTTCCCTTGAGTGTGTGTGTGTGTGTGTGTATCAGGTGTAATGAATTCATGTGTATTTTTTAAAATGGGGGCATTTATCTTGCAAATTGAAGTTAATGTTACTCGTTGGTTGTGAACTTAATGTTTTATTTATGATTTTAAAATGTTTTGAGTATATATAATAAGACGAATAATATGATTTCAAGCGATAACGAATTATTTGACTTACAAGGGTGAAACACACAACGAATATCCAGCAACATTCGTTCTTGAATGAATATGATCCCTTTAATTCGTACATTATCCGAGTATAGAATTATTGTAACATTTTGCAATATAAAAAGGAAAGTTTCTTTACATCATAATTAAAAATCTTTGACTACAATCTGTAGACGATTCCTGTACAGAATAAGACTTTGTTACATTCAGAATTCTTTTTTTTACATTACTACACTTTAGTCAGCATTAGAAGCGAGCTTCACATACCATCCATGTAGTGTGCGTTAATTTTATTTATGATCGTGATGACCTACAGTTTAACGATGCCTTTGTTCTGTTTAATTACTTGCCCAAAAAACTGAGGATAGGGGTTGTTGCACAATATATTTTTTGGCCTTTTTTTCCAAGATGCCAGAGCTGAAGTCACTTAGATAGCCAATATATTACAACTTGATAGTCAAAACTTTCTTGTTTCAAAATGAATTGCGATGCTGAAAGTGTTTAGAAATTGTCGCTTAAATACCTGGCAGTGATTTGTAAATCATTTAGCAACCTGACCGGTCGGCATAAATTTCAGAAATTTTATTTAATCTTAGAATTTGAGGCAAAATTCTATTGGGAGGAAGTCATCGAAGCATGAAATCACTTCTAATAAGCAAAAACCTTGTGGGTAAATAAAGATTGGCTTGAAAAGTTTCTCAAATAAAAAAAATGCCATCCGGAGCCGACTTGAAACTATAGGTCCCACCACTCATGGACAAAATTAACATATACAACGTAAGTGGTGTGAGAAGCTACGACGTTATCTTGGCTGTATTCATGTTTACCAAAACATTTTAAATCATTGTTAAACGAGCAATGCTCTCAAATGAAATTTAATTGACTTTTTTTGTTATAAATTTTTAAGAAAATTTTTTTTTATTTGGAAACGATAACCATTAGATATCCATGAGATTTTCCTGTTAAGAAATAATTTTCTTTTTTGAAACTCTTTTCATGCGTAAATACGCTTAAAGTGGAAACTTTTATTTAAGATAACTTGCCAAAAAAATGAAAAAATAAAAACAAAAGAAACAATTTTAATAATTCTACAATACATTGGCATACCATGCTTATACAAACCAAGGAACCTAGTTTCGTTATAACTTTTCGGTTTCTTAGGTTTTCTACTTTTTCTTATGATATGTTTTCTTTTTTTTTTTTTTTTTGTTTATTTCAAATTTATCAGTTACTTTTGCATTTAAAAAGTTTCCCTAGGATTAGTTAGCAAATTTTAATTTTTATTTCTTTCCCCTATTTTTTGTGGCAGCGTGGCGTTTTAATGGTTTATTGTCACAACGCACAACGCAATGAATGCACTTTGCTAGAGCCAAAAAAAAAAGAAGAGAAAAACCTAGAAGAAGACGAAGAATAAAATTAACAAGAAAAACTTTAAAATGAATTAAAAAAAAAACAGAATAACGGAAAAATTAAGACCACAATGGAAAGCTCTCATACTGTTAAAAAAGAAAATGTTTTAAAAAGGTTTCCAGAAAACCAGAAACACAATAGAAGATGAGAAATCAAAGAGATGGAAAGGAAACTAAAAAGAAAAACAATAGCGCAGCCACGTCTTCTTGCTGGTCGCTTTTGTTTTTTTTTTTTATTTGTTTCGTGCTTCGTATTTTAGCCACAATTAATTTATGCGAATTTTTTTTCTTAGTTTTTTGAAATGCTTCGGGGCTAGAAAATGAGTTTAACTTTTGCTACGCTAGAGGAATTTTAATTTCAAACTTGAGCAAAAATATTGGGCCAACCCCACTAACTCTAAGTGGAAATTGTACAATAAAATAAGAACCGAAAGATTCTAAAATCAAGACTCACCACCAAAAAAAATGAGAATAAATGAATCAAGGACGAGTATTTGTGATTAAAAAGAAGCCAAGGCAGGAAGATAGCTGCGACTTTTTAGAAATTCAAACAGTAGGCCGATGATGCAATATTTCTGCTACAAAGCATTTTGCCAAAAAATTGGCGTCCAATAGTCGACAGCATTATGAATTAAATTTTATGTTCAAATTTTTTGGTTTTTTTTTTTTTGATAAAATAAGGCAAATAAAGAAAATCTACGATGTTTAATTGAGAAAAATTTTGAATAGATTTTTTTATTTGAAATAAATTCTAATTAAATAATGTAACACACTCTCAGAAGATCATGAAAATTTTCCCATGGCCATGTCTTTGGTAGCCTCATTCAAATTTTTGCATTTATTGGGTTGGCCATCTAATCTAGGAATACTCATCGTATTCTGTCACAAAATCTCCACTGATCGTAGTGATCTTGAATAACGTTGAGATTTATTGGAGTAGATGAGTCACCGATGATGTCGATTTTACCAAAAAAATGTCATCTTTTCGGTTGAAGCTCATTTTCATCTTGATGGAGATGTTAATAATTAAAAATTGCTGTATTTGGGTCTCAGAAAACCTACACGTGGTCTTACAGAAGCCAATGCAAACCCCATTACAAATGACTATTTGGTACGGCTTGTGGAGCGGAGACGTTATTGGCCCATATTTTTTTGAAATTGAGGACGGCGCAACAATTACAGTCAATGGAGACATTTATCGCAACATCATAACCAATTTTTATGTATCCGATCTTCATGCTATTGTAATGAAAGATGCTTCTTTTCAGCAGAATGATGTAACCTGCCACATATCTCTTGTCACAATGGATTTATTACGTCAAACGTTTCATAGGTGCATAGGTGCCAAAAAGCTGTAAGGCGCCTTAGAACAAAAGTGTTATGTCAACAAGCCAGAGCCAATTGAACATTTGAAGGGATGCCATTGTCGTGATATGACCTCATACACTTGAAAAAGTGCACGAAAATTGTTCCGATCTACTAAGGTACTGTGAGGCCAGCTGTGGTAGCCATATGAATGAAATCGTATAGCATTTCTAATCGAAGCAATTGTACTCCATAACAAAACAATAAATTTGGCAAAATTTTAAATCGTTTTTGTTTTATTTCATTTTTAAATTTAAACTTTTAAATGGTTCACCCTATATTTACAGCATTTCATTCTATAAAATTATCTTCCGAGACTAGAAATATGATAGTTTTATCCCTGTAAATCAGGAACGTAATAGATAGCCTCAAAATACATAGTAAAGTGGTGTCAAATTGTATCATTTTGGTGGCTAATTGGGCGCTCAATATGCTCATGTACATCAAATTCAATTCTTCCATATAAAATATGTTCAGAAAGATTTTTAGGTAAATTTTCAGCTATTCTTCCCCAGGGTGATAGACACCAGCTACGATGTTAAGTGCGTGCACCTTTCGCTATTAAATGTGACAAAGAGCGGAAAAAGGAAAAAAAATCATTTCCTCAACTCTTTATGTGTCTCCACACTTTGTTTATTTTTAATTTGTTTAACCATTTTTGTTTCATTATGAGATTTTTTTTTAAACTTGAACGCCACAACAGCAGTGCAACGAAAACTAGCAGCTGTATGCCGCAGCTTAAGTATTAAAATCAACCAAAACCAGAACCAATACCAGAACCAGATTTTCTCAACCCACGTCATGATTGTGTCATCTTTAACAGTTGCCAGAAATGCGAAATGAACAACATCAACAACAACAACAACATGAAGCAACCACAACACGCTGGCTTTGTGGCATTGTAAAAACGCTGTAGACGACACTAACGTTACTTAAATAGCTAACGATGCTGTTCTTCTAGCATATATCTAGAGATGATGTTGAAGATGATTTTGCTAAGAAATGTTTGAGTTGAGAAAAAAGGTTGTTGGTTGCGTTGTTGCAACATTCAACGCAATTTTGTAATTAAGCAATTTGACCGCAAAACTGTGTGTTTTTTCTGTTGTTGCTTCTCTTCTTTATTTATTTCAACGTTTTTTCTTCTTTTATTTTTCTCTGTCTTTCAGTTTTTTATTAAAGCTTTTCTTTCTTTTTGTTTTTTGTTTGTCTTGTGCCTCTTCTCAAGCGGTAACGGTATGTGGGGTACATCTGGTCTTTTTTTTTGCCTGCTGCCTGAACCAAAGCAATGGCATGCATATAAAATATTAAAAAAACAAGAGGAGAGGAGAAATCTTGCATATAAAAAAAGAAAAATTATAATTGTTTTCTTAGCATAAGAGTGCTAGTACTGTCCTAGCTAGCAGGTTGTCGTCGTTGCTGTAAAAGAGAATGAGGTAAAGAGAGCACAACCAACATGTATTAATGGTCTGTAGAGGTTTATGGACTGTAACGGGGGGGCCAACAGAATTGTTATTAAAGTAATGCAAACTAAAGCATATTAAAGAACAATTATATACTTGGCTATCTCTATCTCTGCTTCTTTTCTTTCTTTCATAATAATAAAAATAAAATTGAAATAATAAAGCAAAAAAAAAAAAGTAAAAACAAAATTTGTTGGTAATTTAAGGCCCAACGACAACGCTACCTTTGCATAAATTTATACAAAAATTTTTAAAGTATAAAATATCTGAATGGTGTCTATAGGGTGCTTTACTTAATGCGTCATATAGTTTTGTAATTATACTTCTGGAAATACACAATTTAAGATTTCCTTGTGGTAAAAGCAATTTACATACTATAAGCGCTCTAAAAATAAGTAGAAAAAGAAGAAGAAAAAAGTTTTGTTTTATATTTATTATTTTATAATTTAATTACCACAGACTTAATGTAGTAAATATGACAAATGAATTCAAAATAACTTTCGAATGGAATTTAATTAATCGTAGAAAATTATACAAACATTCATAAATGATAACACAATTCTTGTTCCTAGTAGGTAATTCCTGGAGTGAGTCACTGTAGTAGCCAAAACCCAGTAGCTAGGTAACGTGGATATACTGTGGCACACTGTTCTGGTAGTTAGCTGTCATTCTAAGGATAGTCTTACCTTTGGAAAAATTATACTTCTATATGGGAAAAATTCGACTGTTGAGAGATTAAAACTAAATGAACAGTTAAATACTTAGCAAGAGTAGTCAGTAGGAGCTCTTTCCGCTACTTTCTCTTAGCAGTCTGCGGACAAAAACGCTGCTAGTACATAAATTTATCATGAAAAGTTTCGCATGTAGTTCGTTTAGATCCTACCATTTATAAATAAAAGTCACACGCTTTGAGGGTGCTGTGTGGAACTAGGTCGTAAACCTGACTAAATCGTTGTAAAGAGCAAATTAAAGAAATACTCTCAATAACAACACTCCATCGGTGCTAAGTTACCGATTGTTTCTGTTCTCTAATCCACAAACAATTTCATACATTCATGATAAATACCACTTATTGGTTGCAAAGTTACTTGGATTGCGATGCAGAGGCAGATATTAGGATTGAACCAAATTGTCAGCCATTTTTTGGTCCTTTCAGAAACATAAAGTATTTTTTCGGCGATTTCTTCTCAGCAGATTTCTGGCAAAAAAAAACCCTGAGAGTAAATAAAATTGCCACGAAAAGTTTCTCAAAAAATCTGTCGTCCGGAGTTGACTTTAAACTGTAGGTCCCGCCACTTATGTATAAAATTAACACACACAACATAAGTAGTGTGAGAAACTGTGGGCTTTTTGGGGACGATTGCTGTAGACTGTCTAATGGTAGAGGTCACCTGGCAGCAACTCGTTTCCTTGCCGTTCCCTCTTTCCTAAAAACCTGCACAATGCACTGCATGAGTAGGGGCCATCCCCTGAGTATTGGTTTTATAAAAAAAAGCCATCCAAAAGCTTTACCCCTATTTGTTTATTATTTCTGTCCTTCGTTTCATATTTTCTTTCAAAGACCTGATTTCGCGTTCAAAAGATGTTCGTCTACAAGGATTGCAAGGATGATAGAAATTTCATAATTTATAAAATTGTATTCATTTGTGTCATTGCTTGTAGTGGTGAAGAAATTTGTCCTTTAATATCTAATCTTTTCCAGGCGACGGCTTTATCTAACATTCCCGCCAATTTCGTTGTTTATGTTATCCTATCCGGGGCTGGGGAAGTGGAAAAGTATTGAAACTTTTTAATTAAGGATCAAAACTCAAATAGTTCGAGACTTTTGATTACTACAAGTGATTATAAATTATATTAAAAACATAAAATTTATAATATTTGAGCGCCCTGGTAGTCTAGTGGGTAGTGTGCTAGACTATTAGTGTGAGGGTCGTGGGTTCGATTCCCACCAGAGGCTCTGGTCTGTGACACTACACCGGGCATATGGTCGAAGTTACTCAGCTCGTACATGAATATAATATAATTTGTAATTGTATTGTAATTCTTAAATAAATAAATAAATAAAAAATATAATATTAATTTCTGGGAAGAGAAGTTACCATTATCTATACAAGGCCGCCTTCACATAAAGTAATTACATGGTTTGCATCGAAACCAAGTGTTCCAAATTATAGAACCGAACCAGAATAAACAAATAATTAGTCATTACAATCCTTCAGTCAGGATTACAACTTAGCTTCTCACAATACAGAAGTTGTCTGTGTTGATTTTATCCATAAGTGAAGGAATTTGCAGTTAAAGTGGACTATAGGATTTTTTTAGAAAGTTTTCATTACAATTTTTTATTTACTCTCAGAGTTTTTGCCAGAATTCTGCTGGGAGGCGGAAGCACAAAAAATTTTTTTTGAAATTTCATTTTGTTGGAGATGTATGAGCTGGGGTTTGAGCCAATTCCTTATGCCTAATAAGCCAACATACTAACTATGGCGGAATTTACTTACTCGATATAACCTATGCCGATTTAGCGTAGTAATCAAAACTGTTATTCAAAACAAAAACATTTTTCTTACAACGAAATTCGCAAACACATAGAAATATTTCCAAACCGTTTTAATGCCGGTTTTTTCTTTGTTTTTTTTTATTTTTTTATTTTTATAAAATTATTAGAAAATATTTAATTTAACAATTAAGTCTTGTTAATGTCAATAATTGCGTTTACGCTGTAGGAATTTATAATTTCAAAATAAAAATGAAAATTTCATTAAAAATTAAACTTTTTTCTATTTATGTTTTCGTTTTCGTTTTTTTTTCATTATTTGTGTGGTAATTTGCATTATTTTACTGTTTTTGTAAAGAGGGTGCGTGTAAATTTTATTGTGTTATTTTTATCATTCCATGTCTCATGTTTAATATTTGTTTAATAATTTTAACAGTTTTAATTTTATTTTTTTTTCATTTTTTTATTCTTTTGCATGTTGGTAATTATGAATATTTTAATTTTAACAAAAAGAATTAAAGAAAAAAGAATAAAAAATAATTTTTATTCTATTATACGTGTTTTAATACCTTACTTTTGTATAAATGCGACACAAACAATTTTTAATTGAATAACAATTTTTGGGGAGGCTTTATAAACAAACAAAAGACAATTGTTGTTTTTGTAATTTTTGGGAAGGTAAGTGGAAAATTTTTATTAATTTGACAAGACTTGTTGATCAGAATATTTAAATACTATTAAAACAAATCATCTAACTTTAAAATTAAACTTTGGTTTACTTTTCTTACTTTTACTTTTTTTAAGGAAAGCATGCATATCTTGTATTAGGTGGATAGTGGTGAGAAACTTTGCTATTTTCTTATGATTCAATAGCTCTTTTTAATATTATGATTGTATAGAGAGACTCCAAAGCCTCTCAGCAATTCATAATGATAAGAAAAAGACTTATTTTAAATATTAAATAAATTTTCTTTATTGTTTTATTGTAATATTGTCGGAATATAAATTCATCATCAGAGGTGGTGTGGTGTATGGCTTCGCTATTAATACAGGCATACCAGATTCGAATACAACAAGAGATAAAAAATTGTTCATCTGTGGTGTAATACTGTAGCTTAAGTGATTGATTAGAAACCAATATCGAACCGAGAAACATTTTAAGAATAGAATAGTTCTTAAATGTGAAAACGATTTGCATATCAGCGAAAGAGAAATTATAAGAGAAATAACGCTTCCTAAACTAAATGGATTTGAAGCAATCAGAATATTAAAATAGCAAGAATTTCGTGATATGCATTCGGCTAACCAGGAATAAAAACAGGTCAGTAAGAGGCCTTGTTCATAACATGTAGAGCCTGTGGTGGTTGCAATGAATCATCATAAAATATATTTGGAAGCTGTTAGTTATTTATACATGCAAGAATGGAACAACACTTGGCTACAATTCAAATGCTGTGCAGGAAATTATCTTTTTGGCATTGAAGAGCGGTTTTAAGTTTGTGAGGAACTTCCTATTTACATTGAAGACAGAAAATTATATCATATAGAGGCAGTACTGCGTGTTCGACACGATGTCAATTACTCATACATATACGTACATAGTTGGTCATTACAACCCTTCAGTCAGGATTATTGACCTAGTTTCTCACACTACTTATGTTGTGTGTGTTAAAGTCGAACGACAGATTTTTGAGAAAGTTTTCATGGCAATTTTATTTACTCTCAGAATTTTTGCCAGAAATCTGCTGAGAGGATATCGCCGAATACTTTTTTTTGTAATTTATTTTAATGTCTGGCCTGGGACTCCAACCCTGGCTTTACGTCTAATAAGCCGGCACACTACCCACTAGACCACGGCGACTTCGAATACTCTTAAATTAAAATACGAATTATGAAATTCGTAAATGTATAATAAATAAACACGCACTTACGAATAAATACGATACGTACGAAGATCGACACAGGTCAACTGATGCAGTTAAATTTTGAAATTCATTTTTTTTGCTAATCATATTTCTTAAGAATGGAGGAGGCTTCGTTACCCTGATGACATAACAAAAGTTTTTGTGACGGATATGATAAATCTGGTAATCCTGCCGCAACAATCGACTTTCTAAAAACGAGATTTCCTTTGGCCCATACGGGGAGTAAATAATTAGATTGTGTAGTAGGGCGGAATTATGGAACATTCCCAGAGGCGGTAGCCGTACTCGAAATCATTTAAATTTATCTCTAGAATTCAATTGCTATTTCCATTTTTAAATATTGCCAATATATGGTCACTCTATTAACATTTTTGTACTAAATGTTTAAATGTTCATTTCCAGGATTTAGTTTTATTATGTTTTCTTTTTTTCCTTTTGGTTTTTTTTACAATCTTTAATTTCATATTTTATTAATTAGAAAAATATTTACATGCATTTTATGCAATTGAATTTAATTTTCAATAAAGTGAATTTCAAACAATATGAATACATTTAAAACAATTATTGCAGGCAGTGGCAGAAGGAAAATGAAAACGAAAAAGAAGGATTACAAATTTTATTTTAATTTTTTGTACCTAAAGCTTTAGTTAATACTACGCTCCTGGTCTATGTTTATATGTTGTATAGGGGGTTGTTTATTTATTTTGCAATTAAAAAACATATTTTTAATTAAATATTGTTTATAATTATATCGTTGTTGTGCTATATATTTTTTTTAAATTTTTGTTTTTTTTGTATTTTTTTTTCAAAGAATTATTTCAAATATTGTTTGTCTAATTACGGTTTGTTTGCATAATAATCACAACATCAATAATACAACATTTGTTGCAAATAATCAAATTTTATTTTGAATAACAACATGACCCGATAGTGTATGCATAAAACTTACATTAAACGCTACAGTAATGACATCGATCCCATAATATTTATTGTTCCTATTATTATTGTTTTTTTTTGTTTTTTTAATAGTAATTGTAATGCCAGTTGTTTTTCAATTAATTTTCAGCACATTTTTCGTATTTCTGTTTAATTTACCTGTAAAGAAAACAAATAAAAAAAAAAATATTAAAAAACTTTATTAATTAAATTTGTTAAAAAGATGAAAAGTTTCAATGTTAATATATTTCGGATAATTGTTACTATATTATTTTGTAAAATTAATTAAATTAATACTTGTGTATACACATAAAATCATCAGTTCGCCTTAAGTTATTTGAAATTATTTTTGTTAATTGCAAAAGTGCTCATTTATACATTCAATTGTTTTTAAGGGGAATTTTGACGGCGAAACAAGTCGCACGTCATGTCAGTTTTTGGTTTCTGAGAGCGGATAGTACAGTGTAAGCTCAATATACAAGAAAATATGGATGGAAAATTGACGGTTATAAGTATATAATCTTTTTTCTATTTTTTTTTTCTATATTTTTTAAAAATTATCACACTTCATTTGATCAGAGATTCATTCATTTTTATTTTGTTTCGGAATTTTTCTAATCGTGATAACGCCAAAAAAATTGCTACTATTTTTCCCTATTATTTTTAAAATATAAATCGAATACTTTACTTTACGTACCTTAATACAATAAGGGTTAAGGTAAATTGGCCTTTAGTAAGCTCTTAAGCAAGAGTCCAAAAAATTTTTTTTTTAAATCAGCACTCGGAGGACGGCCCCTACTCATGCAGTGCATTGTGCAGGCTTAGGAAAATAGGTTATAGGAAGGTGAAAAGAGGGAGTAGTGTTTGTGGAAACTTGCTTTAAACTTATTAATAGCGTAACTGACGAGAAAAACTTCCGCAGGAAGATCATTCCACAAGCGAGCAGTGCGGAGAAAAAATTAAATTTTCCCTGTAATTTATTGTGTGGTTCACTTGACAATCAAACACAAAAGGATGTACTCTGCGAGAAGTACGAGTACCATGTAAAAATATGTGATTATCGGGAACCAAGCCCCTTATCTCTCGAGAACAGTTTCCATTATAGTACCGAAAGAACAATGAAACACGCGCCACATTGCGACGATGCTCCAACGAATCAATAGGGTTGGATACCCTACTGTCATTAATAAAAACCTTCGCTCTCTCCGGTACGCGGTCGAGAAGCTTCAAAATAGACTTTGAAGCGCCGGCCCATACATAAGAGAAGTACTCCATCCAAGGTCGAATAAAGGACAGGACGTAAATAGTAAAAAGGTCGGATGGAGTGAAGTATTTTCTGCACCATTTTAAAAAAACACAGGCATTTGAATGCTTCCTTCGACACTCGAAAAATGTGATCATTCCAACAAGCATCACAACTAATTCTCATGCCCAGAACATTAAGAGCATCCGCCTCCTCAATATATACATTACCCATAGATGCCAGCACCAGCATCACGCCGGTGTATTGAAAAACAAGATTGGGTCTTGCGAGCATTAAACTCGAAGAGTTGATCAAATGAGTTAAATTCTGTTGGCTTATTAATCAGACGTTTGGTTTTTTTTATTGGCTTTTTAGACGTGAGCCCGTGGTTTGACTCCTGGCTTAGACAAAACAAAAAATATATTTCTTTCGGCCACTGGGCAAAAATTCAGGAAGAAAATAAAATTGCAATGAAAAGAATTTTAAAAAAAAAACTGCTGTGTGAAATCGACTTTAAACAATATAAATGGTTTGAGAAGCCTGATTGTAATCCTGATAAAGGAAATGGAATCCACACATGAATGTGTTTGCTGTTCAAATAATCAACTAGATAAGTAGAATAGCTAGCAGCCAACATATCTTTCCTTCAGATCCCACGACTAAAACCATGTAATACAGTTTATGTAATTGCAGGAGCACTATAAATCTAGTTTTGTCATGGTAATCAGAAATAAATTAATTTCAATTTACGTATAATGTCTTCAACAAATATTATTCAGTGAACTATTTCTGTCAATGTTAATTAGTTCGCAAACCATAGGCTATAGCCGTTGTTTAAATTCTTAAACTTAATGCCCATTTAATATTAATAACTTATGATTATTGATTCAACAGCAATTTCAATAAGAACTTATAAATTTCCTTTCATCGAAATGATTAAAAACATTTTACTTTTACCACCGAAAATATTGTACAAAAAGTCCAAAAAAAATAAGAAAGAAATTTAAATTTTTTATTATTTTCCATTGAATCCATTAGGAAAATGAGCCATTGAATGAATATTGGTTGCCAATGGCGGACATTAAATCCTTTTACAATTTACGACAGTTAATAAAAGCTGTAGAATGATAGCAAAGAATGAAGAAATGATACCAACTAAAGTAATTGCAATAGGATAATTTGCCAAGATACTTAAGAAAAGGAAAAAAAAATTGTTTTCTTTTACAAAATGAAACAGACAGACATAAAGGTGATTGAAGCCAAAACAGTCTTTCGCTTTTAACGAAAAGTAAGAGGAATTAATAAAAAGAAAAGAAACTCAAAATTTTAAAGCAATAAATTCATGCATCAATGAAATGTTATCGTGATAACGTAAGTAGTAGGCAAAAATAGTTTTAAATCAATAGACAGTGAAAGAAAAACTCAACTTGACATCACGTAAAATAAAATATTTTTAATATTTAATATTTATTTAATATTTTTATTAAAATTGTGGCAATTCACTGGAAAACATAAAGCATTTATTTTAAATAGTTTTTCTCGAGTTTTTTTTTTCAGTGTACCTATAAGCAAGCACTTTAATATTAGCGTATACACTAAAACATACTGAAAGTAGGCAATAAACAATATTTTATTGACACTGTTTTTGTGTGTATATAGTTGTATATGTGGCCAAATGTAGTAAAACATACACAGGCATACATACATACACACATATATGTATATAATCATATCACAAATAATACAAATACATGTAAATAAAATACTATTAATGTTTCCAACAAATGTACAAATGTATGTATGTATGTGTGTGAGGTTTATTTATGAAATATATGCGTTACTTAAAGTAAAAATATCAATACCACCAGCACTCATACAGACAAATGGACATTGCACTATACATACTACCCCATACATACGTACATATTCATTACAATTTAGTCATCGTCAGCCAATTTACGTATATATGTGCGGTTGTGTGTTAGTGTCGTTTGGACAATATTTTTTTGTTTTATGGCTAAAAGTAAAAGGCACTCAATTGAAAATGGAAAATCCATTATAATGAAAGAGAGGACAACACGCTTTTTACAACATACTTTTTGGGGTAGACTCAATACATACGTAATATACATCAAAATAACTTCAATATATTGTATACAAATGTGGTACATGCATGTTTGCGGTAGTGTGTGTGTGTGTTTTGTAAGGTTTATGTTTTTGTTATATATTGTCTGTATATATTGATATTCAGTTTTTTTTTTTATTATTTTTGTCGTTGTTGTTGTTTTTGGGGCAAAAATAAGGATTAAAAACTTGGAGAAGACTTATTGATGTATGCGGAAAAATTTTGTAAAAGTATGAAATCATTTAGGAATATTTTCAACAGATCTTATAACATACTTAGACAAGAGTGTAAGTGTATGCCACTAGTAACTAAGTTTTCTTTAGTTTCTCAAATTCTCATTATAATGCATATACTCTTCAGTCAGGATTACAACCTAGCACCAGTTACGTTGTGTGTGTTAATTTTTAGATAATAGTTGCAGGACCTACAGTTTAAAGTCTATGCCAAACTAAAGATTTATGAGAAACTTTTCATGGCACCTAGATTTGCTCTCAGAAATTTTGCCAAGAATCTGCTTAGAGAAAGTAGCCGGAAAAATATTTTTTCTTGTTTCATCGTGTTGGAGATATCTGACCTGGGCTTTGAAGGATTCATGTCTAATAAACCAACACAACTTCTATTAGACCACATTAACTACTCTAGAGATGTCAGAAGAATAGTTTTATAAAAATCACAGCTAGAGGAGAGTAGCTTCAGCACAGATATCCATTCCGGGAACCCCATGGGCCTTAAAAGATCGTGCTGATATTCCGGGATAAAATTAAGTTTTAAAAAACTGACAAGCAACATTTATGAAATTGCATTGGTAGTTAAGGTGCTTCCAATATTTCGAGAACCAGAATTCTATTTCGGGACTTAAACCGAAAATCAATAGCGAGATGCATCAAATGCTGCTCCATATAGCGATATAAATTCCCCTTTTTTTTAATTATCAATGCCATTTTACAACTGAAATATTATCTTTCTGATTGGATTGTCGCAGTTTAGTAGGTAGTGTGTGTTGACTTATTGGATGTGAGGCCTCGGATCAAACACCAGGTTAGATAATTCCAAAACAAAACGAAATTTGAATATTTCTTCTGTGACTTCCTCCCAGCATATTTTTGGAAAAACCTTTGCGAGCAAAATAAAATTGCCATGAAAAGTTTTTCAGAAATCTATCGTTCGGAGTTGACTTTAAAATTTAGGTCCCGCTACTCTTAGCTAAAAATTAACACACATTCAAGATTAATGGCGCGAAAAGGTAGATCGTAATCCTGACAGAAGGGTTGTAATGAGCAATTATATACATATGTATGGGTATGGTTGAATTGCACTATTTGAAATTCTACCGAAACCTGACAAAGATGTACGGAAACGTACAAATTCAAAAATCTATTGTCAATGGTTAAAGGAACTGACTGGCGTCTCAACTAATGTCATTTCTCAAGAGATTTAGAGCGTCTTCTAAAGATAACATAACAGAAGAATGACATACGTTTTTCAAGCACGAATGCCCGTGGGATAATAGGTAAGCTGTCCTAAATTTAGTGGTATAACTAAAAAACCAATACGTACTGAGAAACCGAATGTCTGAATTGGTGCCATCATCGATTGAACACTTCTATACGTTAACAATTCATACCTTTAGAGGCACAACAATACGATAGCCATTTAATTTTTACCGTGGACTCAGATGCAGATGTTTTCATGGCCAATTTCAATATGCAATATTTACAGTTTTTCACATTTTTCACATTTTTTTTTATTATTTTTCTTTCACTTTGAAACATTTTATAGTATTTCCTCGCTTTTTTCCACTTTTTTTTTGTAGATTGTCATACAGAAAATACATCAGCTTGTCTTTTTAAAACGAGTGATGCTGTGAGGTAAACATGCATATTCGCTTGATTCTCTTTCATATTTCATGTCTTTTTTTTGTTTTGGTTTTCTTTTTTATGTTTGTCCACCTATATTGAAAGGATGTGAAATATAAAAAAAAATTTTTTTTCTACTTTTTTCTTGAATTTCTATCTACGTTTTGCTTATGATAATAAATATACGCTACAAATATTTAATATGACTAAAAGGGGTCGTATAACAATGTCACAAAAAAATAAGTGGCTTGTTTATTTTGCTATTTTGTTGATCCCTGTTGTGCTGCTACTTGGACTCTAAATGCTCAAAAATAGCTGGTGGTATACAACAAAAAAAATATTAGAGTTTGAATTTTATTTTATATTTGGAAGGGTTTTGTTTAGTTTTTAAAAAACCAAACTGAAATGCTTGAAATATGGAAATAAAAATTGCAACAAATCCGTGCATTTATAAATATTGTCAGTACAGTATTCCCTCGATTTACATCGTCTCGATTAACGTTGTTTCAATTAACGTCTTCAAAAATTTTGTTCCCTTCAACTTCGATTAACGTCGTTATTCAATTTACGTCACTTCTGTTGTTTATAACCCTAATCAGGGGAATTCCCTCTTTAAAAAAAAACTCAATACATAGAATAAAAATTTAATTATCCCTTTCCCTGTCCATGTGATGCACAAGCGTATGAAACCAACTTGCTGTGCGTCACATGTGATGTAGAGGACAGGGAAAGGGTTATCTTAGTTTTCTTTTTTTTTAAAATGTAGATAAATAAATGCATCTGTTAGTATGAGTTATTTGAAATTCAATTTACGTCGTTTCGATGTACGTCTACGACGTAAACCGAGGGAATACTGTTAAAGAAAAAAAAAATAGGAAAATGAAAAGGAGGAGCACAATACGAAGAGTAAAATAAATATTTATTACAACATATGATGCATAAAAATGCATAGACGCTTACATTTTCCAATTGTTTTTGAACACAAAATTGCTTTTTTTTTAAATTGAATCCTAGAATCCTCAATAATTTAAAATGATTATCGTTACATTACATATCATTACATAGGCTAAAATAAGTGTTCTACTACTACGTAACGCTCTCTCACACATACGGACTATATTCCCTAGTGTTGTGTCATTGTGTATTTGTCGTTCATTTTATAGCCGTATTATCAATAAATTTATAACGTTTATTACAGCTTCAGGGCTTCAAAAACAAAAAAAAAAAAAAAAATCGCATATAAAACGGATAACATTATACTAAAGCCCTAACATTTTCAACATTTTTAAGCATAATTATGCGCAAATTTTTTCTCATTTTCATTTTCCATTTATTTTTTTTTTTTGTTTGTTATCGTTTTTGTTTTTGTTCTCGTTACGTTTTTATATTTTACATGCATTTTAAATGAAGCAATTTAAATTCCTTTCAACATTTGATTGCAGGTCATTCGTTTTGTTGATGTACGCTGGTACTGTTGATGGTGTTGATTTTTTTTTTGTTGTTGTTGTTGTTAATGGCCTGTATTATTGTAAAATATTAAACAAAAAAGAAGGATATTTACATACATTACATGTAAAGTAAAATTTACAACATACAGGGTTGTGTTATCCATTATTTGAATGAATCTTTGCGTTCCTTTTTATACATCAAATGGTAAAGTGATCATGAGGCTTAAGATCGCATGGCAGTTTTCGGCAGATTTTTTTTTATAGAAATCGACTTATTCGTCAAGTAGGAAAAACGTATTGTGTATCACATAGTGGGTAATTTAATTGCAATCACTTTAGTCAGAATAACAACTTCTCTTCTCACACCAGCGCTAAATGAAACAGTGATAAACTGTGATGCAGAAAAATGCGTTCGTACTGTGATTGCAGCTCCGGAAAATATAGTTGGAATCTTTTTTCTGAACAGACTAACAAAAGAGCATTGAAAAAGATACATAGTATACACCGTCGCTATATAGTCTACCGCTTTTGCTTAGGGCATGGCCGTTTCATTTGCAACCGCTTAATACTGAAACACCCTTAAGCGGGGTAGCGTTAAGTGGGGTCTTACTGTACATACATAATCCCCGAGTGGTAGCGGGAAGAGAATTCTGCCACAGTGAGCACTATACTTGTCGTAAAATGCGACTAAGGGTGCTGCAACCAGTCAGTAACTTTTTGGGGTTCAACTGGCAGCACTCTGGTCTTGCTTGGCTGCGAAGCTTGACCAGAAGTCTTAATCTGGAACCACGGGTGCTGGGAGCTCCAGAGATTTGTCCCTGCCCAGCAATAGTGAGATCACCTCGGGGAGCACGTGGTGGCTGTGGTTTAGACCCAAATCGCGGGGAGTGCATGTGTACGGTGTAGCGGTACATTGTTAACGAATAAACAAGAGGGAGGTCATGTCCAAATGGCATGACTTCGAATTGGTACATACTTCCTGGCTGTAGCCAGTGTTTACACGTTGGTCTGCGCATTATTTTCACCCAGTACGAAGAGCATCCATGTAAAAACACACATTGCAACTCTTTCGCCAAGATTACGACCTAGCTTCTCACATATTGTGTGTGTTAATTTAATATATGACTGGCGTGACATACAGTTTAAAGTCGACTTCAAACGACAAATTATTGAGAAACTTTTTTATGGTAATTCTTATTTCCTTTTCCCAGAAACCTGCTGAGAGGAAGACTGAAGACATATTTTTTCATATTCAGTCGTATCGGAAGTATCTGAACTGGTGTTTGAATCGTAACCTCACGTCTAATAGGCTAATACGCTACCTACTAGAATACGCCCACTATGTACTTATGCATAGCCACAATTACTGCTGGAATTGTACTAAAGTGAACGGATAATGCAGGGGGCTATGTCGCATAATCTGGATCCCTCTATGAACAATTAAACCATTCGGCATTTTCGTTATAAAATTAACATTGAAGTTAACTATATTAAAATTTTGCATAGCTATTATCCTATAGGTGCTAACGAAATGAAATGAAAAGTACTTTTTGAATTGACTATCAAAACAAAGACTTCCATTTTGACTTGTTTGTGAATAAAGGTTGCATAAATAAATGCTGCTGAAGAAAGGTCGCTGAAGACATATTTTTTATATTTTGATTCATTTGAGATGTTTGAATCCAGAACACTACCTAATGGACTATGGAGACTACGGTGTTCTATTAAAAGCCTTTATGTATGTTTCGCAAAACTGTTTCAAGCTCTTCTACTGTGGGAACTCTGTTACATTCCATTGGAGAATCTACATTGGATTGATTTCTATGAATTTTAAAAATTGGAAAATTAACACGAAAATCGCAAAAAAAAAAACTAAATCAAACTGAAGAGAATGTTTTTTGCTTTTGGTTTTCTGTAGATCCATTTTAATTATTTTGTTTCACCTTAACAACAATAAAAACCACATCCTATTGACAGACTCTATTAAATCTTAAAAAACGCCAAAGACCAAATGTTTACAATACTTTTACATACAATTTATTGGTGAGTATATGGAAGCTTAAAAATTAAAACTGAACTCAACTGAATTGAACTGAATTCAGTTGAATTGAAATGAAATAAGCCTTATTCGGCAATGTTTACGTTCATCAGTGCGTGTATTGGGTGAGTGAGAATCCTATTTGTTTTAGTATGCGTGCGTGAGTGTTGAAAACCAATACGATGATATTTGAGTTTGTCATTCACTTGAAAACACACACACACACACACAGTTATTTTGAATGCAAACCTTTTGTAAAACAATGTAAATTTGTTAAATCAAAATAAATACACACATGCAAACGTGCGTAATGTTATATGTATGAGTGAAAGTGTATGTGAATATAAATTGTAATGAATACATATGCAAAGGTTTATGTGTATGTACATTTCCTTCTTTTCATAACCATTGGAAAGCATGTGTGAAATTTTGGTTTTCATTGTTTGGTTGGCCAGAAAAATGCATTTTTTGTTTCGTATCGTGCTTTATAGGGTGCACGTGTTTATGTGTGTCGTTTGGTGGTTCAGGGATTCCTTTCATAATATTCGCATTTTTGTTTTATTTTAATTTATTTTTACACATGTGGTGTTGTACGTGTGTATTTTCGGTTTCCTATTTTTTGTTTTTGTGATTTAAAGAATTGAGTTTAAAAAATTCATTTACATTTTGCTTTATAATCATAAAAAAAAAAAATTTAAAGGAAAAAATAAACCAGATCATACGCTTAAAATGTGACAGCAACAATATGTGCAACAATATAGGCAAACAATACATTGTTGCATAGGGGCTTTGTTGTTTCCTTTTTAATTTCATTTTTAATTTAGTAACACTCGTAACTAAATGCAAACAACATTTTCTATTAAGAATACAAAGTGCTTTTAATTTAAATGACAAACAAATTTTTTCAATGAATTACGTTTAGCGTTGTAAAGAGGTTGTTAGATGTTTTAGATCATAAACTGTGTATTTGAAAACTGGGCAATAAGAGTACCGTGGTAAGAGTACATTAGAGATCTTTTAAATACAGTCAAACACGTTTATAACGAACTCCGTGGGTTCATTTAAAAATAAAAAGAAAATTTAAAATACAAATAATTTTTTTTCATTTATTAAAAACAAAAAGTACTTTTTTTTTATTAAAAACCAAAAATATGTGTTCATTCGTTTTATCTATCAGCTGATTAAAGATGTTGAGTTATAATTTAATGCTACCATATTAAATAAAAGTAAAGACTAATGCCACACTACAAAGTTATTTCTGAGGGTTCGTTATAAAAAAGGTAAAATGTATGAAATTTAATTACTGGGACCATTTAAAGTAGTTCCTTTTAACCGAGAATTCGTTATAAACGAGTTCGTAATAAACGATGTTTTTTGTATGAAAATTGTTATTACAACGTTGCGATTTGAAAATATGTACGTAATAACCAAGAATTTGTTATAACCGAGTTTGTTATAAACGATTTTAGCTGTATTTTGAACTGATAAAGAGCTACGCTTATAGTATAAATATTTCTTCGGCGATATCCTCTCAGTAGATTTCTGTTGCAAGGAAGTTGCCGACGAAATGTTTTCTTTTACATTTCGTTTTACTGGGGACGTCTGACTTGACCTATTGGCTTACGGTGACTTCACGAAAACATTACAAGGGGCCGACCAAAATGCTGAAAAAATATGTCAAAATTCTAATTCAGATTTAACCCTCTATTGTCAAATGATTTTATGAAATCTTTATAATAAGCCATAAACATGTTGATATGACTATTTCCCTTAATTCATTTGAAAAATAATTAAAAATGTTGTGGAGTAAATAATCATTGCATTTTGATTGAATGTCATTAGTTTTCAATATATTTTTGGAGGAAATTAATTTAAAATTTTATTTGGAATTTGTTAAATTACATTTTAATGATGACCAATCAACAGCATACATACATAGATACATACATGCATACAAATAATTAAAATTTTAATGCAATTTTTGGTAAAAATTTTTGTACATTAAAAACCGCTAAACTTTATTTAGAAATAAATGACAACAATTAGAGATTTTGAATAAAAATCATGGATTCCTTTTTTTTTTTTGGAAAAATAATCTAATGATAATAATGATGGCAAAACAATAACAATTTTCTAAACATTTTATTTTTGTATACAAAATTTATTTAATTTTTGTTTTCTCTTTTCAATATTCTAACAATCGTAATAGTATTCTCAGTATAAGTAATTATTTTCTTTTTTATTGTATTTTCCTCACAATTACTCGCATTTTATTTCAAAAATATTTTTGGAAAATTTTCCATTTTTGTTTTTTTGGCGAAATAAAGTGGTTTTCAAAAGATGATTCTATGCAGTAAATTAATTTTATAGTCCAATATATAAATATGCGTATATGGTATGTATGTATATGTAAATAGTGTATGTGTGCATTGGTGTAAGTGCATAATATTTAAAGCTAATTATGAGGAAATCATTGAGCGTTAATCAATATAGTGATGGTGGTGGTTTATTATTGTGTTCATAAATGTTTCCATTATTTTAAATATTTTTTTTTGATTTTAAATTTTTATTTGTGTTTGTTTTTGTATTTGTATTTGTGAATATTGTTAAGCATAAAGAGAAGAGTATATTATTGCAAAATTTTAAATACAATATATTATTTTGAACACATACATACATACAGTCATATATAATTAAGTACACAAATAGAGGCATATAATATGTGAAAGAGTAAATAGAACTATTTGTAATCACAATAATACAGCGGCTTCCAAAAGTGCTCATATAGATTCATATCTTAGTAACAAATATATTTATTTATATTTAAATGTATTAATAATATGGTAAGATCTTCAATAGATATGCTGTTTATACATTGTATGTGGTCTGTATTTTTAATAACAGAAATATCTGCGGCCATTGTGGAACGCGGTGAGTGCGTAACGCATTATATGGAAACCGCGCTATAAGAAACTCGGATTTCTGGTACAAACCAGACTAATTCGTAGAGCGTTCTATGGAAACCGTCTACCGCGTTGTATGGAAACAGCGCGTTAAGAATCATTCCTACCGCGTTATATGGAGACCAAGGAATATAAAAGGCAAGATAAATTATAAATCATTTTTGTTCAATTCAAGAGTTCATATAAGGATTGATAAAAAAAAAATAAAATAAAAACGAAACTAAAAGACTGATTTCCAACATTCCAAATTGAGAAAGTCTTGTAAAATAATGTAATTTTTTAATATTGATCCTCACTTGGTTGATCTTCATTCATTGTTTTTTTAAATTGAAAATTCAACTGCTATTGTTTTGCACGGTACTGTATATTGGCTAAGCTTTTGCGTTGAAAATAAAACTTATATTAAACCCTCTTACAATATCTAATAACTATTCATTTATAGGCTGTGCGTAAGGAATTTATGGGATGAAGTTGAATGCAAACCGCGCTATAAGAGTACTGCATTATAGGAGGGCTGTTCCAATTTCCGCCACGCGTTATATGGAAACCGCGTTCTGAGCATACTGCGTTATAGGAGGGTTGACTGTAAATAGAATTGAGAAGCTAGGTGGGAATCCTGACTAAAGGGTTGTAATGACCAATTTACAGCGTAAATAAGATTATTCATGACATATGCTTATGTCATAAATGTTTATTTTTAGCTCAATGAGCAGATTCACAAAGAGAAGTGCCAAATTTAAAATGATGAGCAGTCAAAGAGAGTTAAAGAACTGCCAGTTCACCTAGAAAATTGTACAGACGGTTAGCTTTATATGACGGCTACATTATGAGAGTGCACTTCTTCAAGGACGATGCAAATCGTAATATGATTAGTAATAATAAATAATTGGCTTTATAAGAGTAAGTCAGCATGTAGACAAATTGAAATTCTCAGTGCATATATATTTATATACATACATAAATGGTCATTACAACCCTTCAGTTTCTCATTTCACTTATGCTGTGTGTGTTAATTTTATATATAAGTGGCAAGATTTACAGTTTAAAGTCGACACCGAACGACAGATATTTTTGAGAAACTTTCCATGGCACTTTTATGTACTCTTAGAGTTTTTGCTAAAAATCTGCTGAAAGGAAATAGGCGAAGAAATAATTTTTGTATTTTGTTTTGATGTCTGGCCTTGGGCTCGAACCCTGGCTTTACGTCTAATAAGCCAACACACTACCTACTAGACTACGGCGTTTTCCTGTCAATGTGTATAGCTATCGACATCGATTATTGTTATGCGGAAAGAAAAACAACCTGCTACATACATACATACTGATTTACGCTCTTGATTACTCATTACAACCATTAAGTTGAGACTACAACATAGCTTCTCACATCATCCTTAGAGTTTGAAGTCTCCAACGATAGATTTTTGATGAACTTTTCATTGCAATTTTATTTTCTTTACTCTTAGAGTTTTTGCTAGAAATCTAATTCACATTTCCTTTTTGTTCATTATGATTGAGCTGGTGTTGGAATCAAGGGTTCGCTTCTAATAAGCCAACACCCTATCCATTGGACTATGATGACTTCATCTGTTATCTTTTATAGTAATTTTTTTCTGTGATACAAGAAAATAATATTCTTTGCATAATTTTGTTAGTCACTGTACTTAAGTACATTTGTGTATTCAGTCCTTTATTTAAAAATGTATACATACATACATGCTCATTATCGATACATAATATGATATGTACTCGTATAAATATTTTAAAAATTAATGGATAAAATTTATAATCAAAACGATATTGGATGTTTACAATTTTTATACCGCGAGAAATGATAGGAATTCCAAGCATATTTATACACTAAGCCCTACAAAACTACTTAGGACGAAATGTCACTGTTGGAAAATTTAAAAAATCTCAGATAACTTCTACTAATTGCTAGGATTATTGACCGTCAAGCAAGGTTTTTGAATTTTTGAATTCCAGTAAAAACAAATGTGGCACATAAAAAGGCGAGAGCAGAAGTGGTCGATCTCTCACTGAAATATTTGGAAGCCAGGAGGAAAATCGACGGTTTCTTTCAAGAGAAAGCTTTCGTCATTGAAAAATGCTATTAATTTAGTTCGGATAAAAAGTAGAGAGAACGAGTATGGCAATACTAATTGCCGTCCTGCCATTTAATTTCTATGATGATAATGCCAGATCAGAATGGAATAGAAATGGTTGAAGAGTGTAGGAGGTTGGTTTAGTACGTAGGTACCAGTCATGGTGGATCATGCACTCTTCTGTTGGAACAAAAATGTCTTTCGAAGATTCCTATCTCCGGTCAAAAACAAAAAAAAAATCCGGTGATGTGAAGTAGGGGAGAGAATTTAGAAAGGTATACTGAGCGAAGGGAAAGATAAAAAGCAATGAAGACTCTTCATGCTGATGAATTATACATAGTAAAGAGATATTTGAGTTTGTTATTGGAGTATCCAGAAATTTAGACTCAAATAACTATAGGCTTTAAACCTAAAATGTACATTCTGTGATAAAGAAAACCGATCATCAGAACACATTCTTTGTATTTGTTATCACCCTAGTGCTTATCAGGTGCTAGGCACATGTCAGTAGACTAACTGATTTCCTATGAGGAACAACATTCTAACAACAGTGTTGATTTATACATTATAGGGCTAGCTTATTAAGACAAAAACATAATATCCTCCTAATAAAAATAAGTCGACGAATGTGAGTATAGTACAATGAAACTTAGGCAATATCTTCCGTACAGCTCTGATCGTCAGAACGGATATTATATTAACAGGCCTCTTAGAGTAATTGAAATTGTACAAAAATTTAATTTTATTTCATAAAATAAAGTGTTTATGTTTTTCTGAGTTGATTCCGCTCAGATTTTGGTGCAGGGTTTTCAATAATCATCAATGATTTATAATTTTTTAAGTGTATTCGATTGAATATAAAATAATTCTTTAAAGTTACTTCCAGGTACGGCACCTGGTGTAATTTCTGTAGAGGATCACTTTGTAAAATATTTGTTTAATATTTATTACGGATGATTTAAATCTTGAAAGGCCAAGTTGATCATCATTCAATAAATTTTTCAATTTGATTAATTTGATAGAAATAAAAGATTTAATTTTTCTCACTCCTTTTGCAGCCACGCCTATGCCTGCGTATGCATTAATATATTCATTGTATTGTGTGTATATGTGGTAATAAAGTTGATATTTGTGGCATCGGTTGATGATGATGTTGTCGTTGATGATAAAATTGATAATAATAAGAGGAAAATTTAGGCTTCATTATAGCAAAATTAATTATCGAGTGCGTGCACAATCATATACAGACAGTGTAACATTTTGCGGTGTACATACAATACGCTTCTAAAAAGGATAATGAGTTCTTAATAGTGACCACACGGCGTCAAATATGAAAATATACTATGACTTGGACAAAGAGAATGAAATACAAGCGTATTTCATGTCACACTGTTCATATGTTCATAATTGTATATGAATTTGGAAAATAATTTATCTTTGTTATCTGCGGGTATGAATGTGTTTGTGTGTGTATGTCTGTATTATTGTTTTAAGTTTGATGAGCATATTATTCATATTATTTAATATGCCAGCATTATTTTTATTTTCCTTTAAATAATTTTAACAATAATTTTTTGTATTTTTTTTTTTGTTTTTGTTTTGCTGTGCCTATTGTTCTTTCATTCTTTTTGAATTAAATTTTGAATTCTCTACATATACATACGAATGTATGTACATACATATCATTGAATATTGTACAAAAGAAATTGACTATTAGAATAATGAAATTACATGTTGATTTAGCTAAAAGAGTGTTTGTTTTATGAATAAGTTTAGTTTAGTCTATTATACGAATATTATAAATTAATGATCCAACAATAACTACAACATATGAATGGTAAAATATGTGAATAGGTTTGTACATATGCATGTATTTGAAAAGTTAATTCTAATTGCATGATTATATGATTTTTGTCAACAATTAAATCAACCGAATTGAAAAGTAATTTTATGCATCGGAAATATATAATTACATTCGAAAAGGGTCACGTAACTGGAAGACGAAAAGTTCAGTAAAATTTTAGTCTAAAAATTTTCATCCTCAGCATGAATAGACAGATAAATGAATAACGCTTCAAATAATTGGATTACGTTTTCAAAATACGAGTTGTGTGAGAAGTGCTTTGGCATTGAAAAATGATCGCAGTGTTAAAGCTGCTTTTGTTATCATATCAATAGCAAGTTGCAGTGCCAAAGCATTTGTAAAATACTGTGCGATAGCAAAAATCTGTGCAGTAGCAATAGCAAAACCCTTTCGATACTAATTTCAATGTGCTGTGCGTTAGTAATAGAAAAAAACTGTGAAATAGGAATAGCAAAGTACTATGTGATAGCAATAGCAAGGTACATTGCCATAGCAATAGCAAAAAAAGGCGTCCTATAGCAAAAGCAAGGTACTCTGCCATAGCAAAATTCTGTGCAATAGCAATAGTAAGGTATTGCTCGATATGGAAAATATGGACTTTGTTGTCTATAGCACAAGATACTGTAACAATATATGAAAAATTAATCTCTCGTTTTGAAACAGTCAATTTTCGTCAAGCTCATTCGAATTGTAGACACTAGGCTATATTTTATAAGAATACGTAAGGTCTCTCGTAACAAAGAGTAGACAGTCAAAATTCTAGCCTTCGGTATCAACAAAATTTTCAGGGTAGACCGCCCACGGTATCATTGTGGACAACTTTTACATGAGAAATAAATAACAGGAATTCAACTCTATCGCTTAAAATAAGTATTTCAAAGTTTTACAGAATGAAGAGTGATTTCACTGCACGATTTAAAGTAATTGTAAGTGACACAATCGTTACATTTCCGAACCAGGAGGAGGTATATATACAGAAAGTTGGTGGAATGTAAGCATGACGTGCTTGCTATCTCCAACTTTTATTGGTCAAATGGCTTAAAGTTTTATTAGTTGTAATTAAAATTGTGTAGTAGATACTGTGTTGGCTTATTAGAAAAGAGGTTCGTTCAATCCCTAGTTCAGATATCCCGAACATAACGAATTATGAAAAAATTTTTCTTTCGTTGACTTTCTCTCAGCAGTCTTCTGGCAAAAAACTCTGTGAGTATATAAAAATTATCAAGAGAACTAACGTTGCAAGGTTTTAAGGCTTACAGTATGCTTTAGAACTCTTCCTGTCAACTTATGTGCATATGAACAGAATTCAGATGCGTTTATCTCTGCTAATAATCGTCTAACTGCTGGCAATCAGAGTTCAAACAGTTCTAATGATTACGACTTCAATGGACAAGCAATAATGATACAATTTATGCAAATATTGTTGAGAAACAAACATACAGACTTATATTTATTGTATATTCATACATATATTCTATCTTATATATTAACATGCACACACACACAAAAAAAGAAATATTGCGTACAAATAAATTACATGAGCTACACTGACAAACTTTAATGGAATTTTCAAAATTTCTAATTTGTAAGAGTAGACTTAAGTGTTAATGCTTGACTTACTTATAAAATCAATGAAAATTTTTCTTTATTTTGATTTACATTGAAGAATTTTAATGCATGCCATGGATTAAAATCATTTCTCTCAGTGTTAATTTGTATTTGTGAATTTAGTGCTGTCCCTGCTATGTATTGTTAAATATTATCACAATTATCATAATTTCATCCCAACGAACTTAATGCCATTGCACATTAGTTAAATCAATAGAAACGTCAAATAAATATTTGCATAATTGTTATACTCAATAATTGAAATCACAATTAGAAATTGTTGTTGTTATTGTTGTTGTTGCAACATTCATGTAAATTTACAAATTGTAGCCAAGCTCTCGCTCGCTCTCTCACTCTTTCTCTCTATGCCTAGGCAAACAAATAATGAAAAATAGGAAATGAAATATTTAAAAAGATTTTCTCAATTTTTCGTAAAATTTTAACAAATTTAAGTTACAAGACTAGGAAATAATTCTGATAGTTGGTATAAACAAACTATTTTTTTCTATTTTAAAGGCATGGACTTAACATGCGGCAGAACAATATTACCGTTAGGAAATTATTTATTCAAATCTGTATCTTACTTATCGATAATTGGTCATTACAACCCTATAGTCCGGTTTACGACCTGGCTTCTCACACCACCGATATTGTCTGGAGTTAATTTTACACATGAGTGGCGGTACTTATAGTTTAAAGTCAACTACTACTGGCAGATTTTTTTTGGCCAAACTTTTAATGGTAATTGCTTTGATTTGCTTTCAGAATTTTTGCCAGAATTCTACTGAAAGGTAGTCGCCGAGGATTTCTCTTTTGAATTGATCCTTTTTCATAGAAAATTAATTTCAATTAAACATGAAAAATATGCTACTTGTTGAACATAATTTTTGTATAATAAAACATATGGCAGATAAAGAGTGCAAGGATAAGATGCATCTGAACTTTCTAGCCAAGCACAGCTAATTGCTGGTGAGATTTTCGTCATGGCCATATAATTTCGAGTTGTAAAGATTATTATTGAACGATTCGCTAGGTCGCCCTAGCTCATACGTACATACATAATTGGCCATTACAATATTTTAATCCGGATTACTTCATAGTTTCTCATATCACTCAAGTTGTGTGTGTTAATCTTATACATAAGTGGCGGTTCTTACGACTCCGAACGGCAGATTTTTGAAAAAATTTGCCAGAAATCTGTTGAGAGGAAGTCGTTGAAGAAATATTTTTTTCATATTTCGGTTTGATCTCTGACCTGGGTTTATGTCTAATAAGCCAATACACTACCTACTAGAGTACGAGGACTACAATTACTTACAAATCTAACCATACACGCAAAAAAACTTTATTCATATTCAATTCAGACTATGCAGTCGTTGGCGAAAAATCGTCGATTGTGATTTTTTCATTCAATCTTCATTTCTGAATTCTACAGCATTACGCTGACGATACATTTTTCAATTAAATTTCTTTGAATGCCACATTACCCAAACAGAGAGTTTCTGTTAGTAATCGACGTGTTCTGTGCCTAATGATATTAAATAGATCCGGGTTTTTCTTCGAAAAATGACCTCTTACTCATGAGATAAATTCTGATGAAAAAAAGTTTTTTATTATTATTGTAATTGGCCATTACAGCCATTTTAGTTAAGATTATGGCAAATTTTCTAACATCGCTAATGATATGTAAAAAATTTTGAGTAAATTTTGTCCATGAGATAGACCTAAAGTGTTAACAGTACTTTAAAACTCGAAATTAAGATGGTTTTCTCATGAAAATTAGTTAATCGAGTTAATCGAGTTTCTGTCAGAAGAGCTACTATCCCATAAGCTGAGATTGTGACCTTACACCAAAGTAGGAATATTAACTCACAATAACGACAATATTATTGCATGACTTAAAAGGTCTGAAGATTGTACACTGATCTCTTTACAGTGTTTTTATAGCTTTACGAGCCTAAGGTTGGAAATCTTTGAAAGACATTGGTAGCCCGGTCTACCAATGTGCACGATTCGCCGCAAGCTTACTTTCAGGTTGCTAAACGCATACGTACTAAAACCAACCTAGTTCGTCACACTTTCAACCATTTGACCCCCCCAGAACCACAATCAAGTATTACTTCGGGGGGGAATGGAGTTTCAGGGAATGCTGCCTTCAAATTCCACTGACCTTGCTCTCTCTGCCAAACTTTGCTGCGTCAATACGTTCCTTGCAAAAACACATTCTGCGTTCCAATTGTCACATGAGGTTAACATCAGGTTATTTTTACAATGTGTAGACTTCGATCTGTGTGGATTCACACGTTGAACCTTTTTAAAAATGTTAGTGTCACAGTGATATTCTTATTATTTTCCAAATCTTTGTGCATTTATGTGCTATTAAAAAATAATTTTAATAGTTTTGCACATTGAAAAAACAGAATTTTTTGACCAATCAAATTAGACCTACTGAATTAGGTTTAGATTTACTGAATGATTTGGTTGGTTGTAACTCATTCTTGAGAAACAATTCCAACTAAGGTTTATAAAAATTAGAAATTAGAAAATTAGTCTAATAATTATTGGACTTGGCCTATTTGATTCTAACTAAAACCACCAATAATTTCTAATTATTTTCGGTTTTATTTAAATTTTTTTTTTTCAATAATTGTACACGAACTTTATCCATGTACTTTCATATGCTTAATATATGGCAGCAATTTTTATTTATTTAATAAACAACAACAAAAGTAAATCAGATAAAAACTCAAATGGAAACATATTTATTAAAACATATTTGATAGCAGTATACTATAGTAATAGATGAATACATAACTAGACATTCATAAAGCGAAAGTTAGGGCACTCTATGCTACTTTTTCATATTGATTTGGTTTAACGAAATGCCATAAGGTCCTATCCATGTCGAGTAACCTAACATACCCGTTTGCCAATAATAGTTACTTAGAAAATATGAACCAAAAATAGAAAAAATAATTTTAAAATATTAAATAAAATATTTATAATTTTTTTTGGTTAAGGCATGTTAAATTAGAAAGTTTTATTAAAAACATTTGATGCATACAAATATTTTTCGTTTTAAACAATATTTTATAAATTTTTTTTTGCTTTATTTTTGTGCATGTTTATCAAAGGCAAAAAATGTTTCGTACATAAAAACAAAAGCTGAGTACAGAACATATTTATAAAAAATCTAATAACAGCCATAGATTTAAACGAACATGCATACAAACGTACGTTCATACATACATACTAACATGCTGCATGCAATTTTCAAACAGCAAAAATAATAATAAAATTTTAAATGAATTTAAACAAAAAAACAAAAAACGGTATATTAAAAAAAAAAAAAAACAAGAAGAAAAAAATCATAAAAGAAATTTTAATTTTTCAACTACATACATACATATATGTTAGTACTAGTATATTAAACTTAAAATTCTGCGTTTAATATATTACCAATATATGCACACTAGTGCAGTTTCCAAAAAAGAAAAAAAAATGGAGTAAAAACAAGCTTTAATTCATTTATGTTCTACATTAATAAAATATTTCAGAGCTGGGTTACCTTTTACACAATTCAGAATGATTTTACCAAATTTAAAATCCATAATAAGGATCCTTTAACATGGTAATTAGAGAAAAAAAATTTTTTTGGTGCCAAATAAATCATATATTACTATAGCGTATTAGAAATCTAACATGTATATACAGGAGTCGATTCTCTATATATTGGCCACTATATGCAAGATCATTTTTTGACTGACATACATATGTGTTTCGCATTTAAAACTTGTTTTTTTTAATGGAAGGGAATCATAATCAGCCGTGGCTAATGACAAACGTGTTGTAATACGTCGTATGTGTGCGATTTTCAAATGCCTTTGAATATTTAAAGGACATACACATCAGAGATCAGCAATGAATCGTTTTTCTGCTACTCATAAGCACTCATGCAATTTTGGGTAAGAATGAATCAACAGAATCGAAATTCAACTACTCTGATTCATTCGCAATCGCTACAACATTGACTTACAAGTATAAGCAGCAATGAGTACGAGTACAACGTTGACATCAAACTCACCACATTCGAAATGTGTTGGATTCTGACTCAGTAATATGGACAAATACTTATAATACTTATAAGTGATTCGAGAAGTATTCATCAAATTTTACAGCCTTTGTTGTTGTTGCATATACAAACAAAGAAGAAATAGAAAGACAAAGACAACAAGCAAAGCACACACACTCTTCCTGTGAGTATATTAGTGTTCGTACGCGAATCATACTTATTTTGTGCTTCGTGTAAATGTTAAATAGAGACTACTTTGAGTAGTATGAGTATGATATCAAAGTAAGTATGAATGCGTATAAGTATCAGAAATTATAAGTATGACTCGAATCTACTCATCGTTTTGAATACTTATTGCTGATCTCTGATACACATACAGGTCGAAGCCATACACAGGAAAATATTAATGGCACAATTTTCGAGTCTTACCTAAGACAACTTGAAGCGAATATTTTTACAATAAGGATAAGATTTTCATTGCTTTCATTTAGAAATGTTATTAGTTGAGGCATTATCAGTTCCTCAAACCGTTTTGTCATTGTTGTCAATAAATTTTTGGTTGCGTTTGATTCCATTTTCGTATGTTCTTTCACAGCCTTCGGTATCATTTTAACTAGTGCAATCCAACCATACAGATACATACATAATTGGTCACCTAAAGCTTTCTGTTAGGGTTACGACCTAGCTTCTTACATCGCTTATGTTGTGTGTGGTGGGAGCCTATCATATAAAATCTTTTCCGAACGACAAATTTTTAAGAAACTTTTTCAGGGCAATTTTGTTAACTCTCAGAGACTCTTTTGACAGACAGGAAGTCGCCAAAGAAATATTTTTTTTTATATTTCGTTGGAGATGCCTAACCTAAGATTTGAACCGTGGCCTTATGTCTATTAAATTAACACACTACCTCTGAGACTACGGCGACTCCTGTTGAAAAACCTGGTGACGCAAAAATGCATTATGGAACGCATATAGTGAACTAACTGACTGCAGCAGACAAATCTCTGCTCATGTGAATGCTTGCTAGGAAAAAATGTTGTGGATAGAGTTTGAGTGCCAACTGACAACATTTCTCGATGTAATGTCTGCGAGTAGGTAGTCGGTGAATACATATTTTAGCTGCCATTCCTTTTAGGTGCAAATACAAAGATTACCTCTTCGGCGTTGTGGTAATGGATTCAATGACTAGATTTAAAAATGTTTTGTTTTTAAGATGTTGAAGTAGAATATGAGTCAAGTAAATTCATTCTACAAAGTATTAGCGCTTCATCTTGAAAGAATCCATACTGCTGCAAGCAAACATTTTGTTTGCTGCTTCAATCATTACGACCAATCTTTGCACATCGCTTGTGTTGTGGGTGTTAATTTTCATACAGAAGTGGTGGAGCTCACATCATAAAGTCGACTCCGAACGACAAATTTATGAGATTTGAATTAATGCCAGAAAATTGAAGTCTTCGAAGAAATATTTTTTCTTTTTCGTTTTTTTGGAAATGTCTGATCTGGGGTTTGAACCCAGGCTACGCGTTTAGTAAGCTAACGCGCTATTTAGTAGATTTTGCTAGAATTGAAACGCAAATAAAGCCATGTTTAACAGCTTAAAAACTGACAGTGGCTTCCTTGAACAAAAGTAACTTATTTTCTAATAAAAAGTAACTTCTTTCTAACTGTCAACACTAAGTTTGCCGATCTCTGTAGTAAAAATAAAATGCACATAAATACATACATGCATATAGTGAACATAAATAATAATTGTGAATTTTATTAAAGTCTTTATAAAAATTTGTCGTTGTTTTTTTTTTTAATTTTAACGAATATTTTAAAATCAAAATTGTAGCCAATAAAAATACAAAACGATATGGAAAAATTAGATATGAAATGTATATTTTAGTTTTTATTATTAATAATCCAACAAAACAAAAAAAAAAAAAAAAAGAGAGAGTAGAATAGAAGTTTGACAAATTGTGTCAATAAATCTTTGCTTTTTGCAACAGATTAAATTTAAATTGCCACACAAATACTTTATATTGAAAATCTTTTATAAAATTGTGAATAATTTAGTAAAAAAAAAAATAGAAAAACAAAATCTATTCAATTATTTAGAATTGTTTGTATTGTGCAGCGTAATTTAAGTGGATTTTCACAGTTTGTACATTTTCAAAGAATAACTTACGATACCTCAATTCAAAGATTCTTATTCATTTGAAATTGCATACCTGAAAAAGAAAGAAAGGGAAAAATGAAAAATATTGTTAAGAAATGAAATATAAAAAAGCAACTTAAACTTAAATAAATACGAGAGTGGATTAATAAGTCAATGAATTTTTAATAAAACACAGTGTTTTGCATACAAAATCTCTTTATTCTAAAAACAAAAATCCTTTGAGTTCTGTAAACTTTATGTGTTTCGTTGGAGAAAAGATTTTATGTTCTGGGTTCTAAGTCTTATACACAAAGAGCTGGTGGTGCACTAACGTGTTTGCAGAATCTAATTAAAAAAAAATTATGCATGATAAATAGAGAGTCTGTATATTATATCCATTCCTGAACAAAAGGAATCTTTTGTATACACAGGGATATAAGGCTTTTTCCTTTCGAATACAAGGTCCTTAGTACATGAACCGTATGATGCCTACCGCAGTCCTGTTGAAATCACATTTTGTTGGTCATACAAATCAGGTCAAAAAAAAATTATAATTATCAGCCAATAGTGCTCACCGGGGACAGTGATAGGCCTGGCCAACGTTAATTTTGAGGAAATATGAACCCCTTGTTACCTACACACCAAAACTAAATTTAATAATTTTGTTTGTTCACGTAACCATTCATCCAGAAATAGGTAACGTCGCTGAAGTGTGCAGTATGTTTGCCCGAAATTTTAAATATTTGCTAAATCGGCGTAGTCTAGTAGGTAGTGTGTTGGCTTTTCAGATGTGAAAACACTTTTCTTCAATAACTTCCTCTCAGCAGGTTTCTGAGCAAAAACTCTGGGAGTAAATAAAATTGGGATGAAAAATTTCTCAAAAACATCTGTCATTCGGATTTTGTGTTAACACACAGCACATAAGAGGATGTAAGAAGTGGGATCGTAATACTGACTGCAGAGTTGTAATGACCAATTATATGTGTAATGGCAACTAATTTCACAGATGTAGCTCCAATAAGATGATCGTTATAAATTGAAATTGGAAAGTCCAACTTAAAAGACTCTCTATGTTATCATACCATTTACTGACATTATTATTTTATTGTTAGTTTGTGTTGAATAAATATTAAGATAGTGATATTTATGTGCGTTACAGCATTAACAACAAACTCGTACTTGATCATATCAAATGTAGAAAATGAATTTGATATATATTTTTTAGTATTACAAAGAAGACTTAGAGTTCCGCTCTTAGGACTCTGTGGACGACGAAACCAGATCAGAGACTAGGATACTTCCACCGGTCATGGAAATTTGTAAAAACAACAAAAGTGAAATGTAAAAGAAGAAGACACCTTATAGAAGTCATACATAAACTCTCAAGTATGAACAATTTACTCGCATTAAATTTATTTTACAAGGATTTTGTATTTCGTAGATACAATAGATAAGATAGATGTTTTTTTAAAAAACAAGTATTAAATTAACATTTACTAACTACAACAACAACTGCCATTAAATCAATTTTTTTTTTTTTTAATTTTGCTTCACTGATTACATCGAAATTAATGTCCAATTTTACATGCAAAAAAAAAAACAAAAACGGATATTTTGTTTACAATAGAAAAATAAAAGAGAAGAAGAATATAAAAAAAACAAAAAAGAAATAAAAAAGAAGAAGATAAAAATAATAAAATTAAATAAATACGATATTGTGGCTTGTATTGGAAATTGTTATCTCAGTATTTATGGCTTGTTTTAATACAAAATGATAACAAAAGGAAAAATAATGTTTGTATGTATGAATGCATCAATGGATCCTAATTTATATTAAAACAAACCAAATCCATGTCATAAATATTAATGATTATTTGAGTGTTTTTTTTTAATTTTTTGCATCAATTTTTAATTCTATTTTAAGCCATTTACAATACAAATACAAGCATACACACATACGTGTACACATTAGTGGGTTTTATAAACCTTTTGATGCTATTGTTATTTTTGCTATTGTTGTTGTTGTTTTTTTTTTGTTTAATAATATCATGACTTCTTTTAACCACATGCCACATATGCCACTAATCAGTTAGAGACAACTATAACCTGCAATTTAGTACGTGCAGCATATGTTTCCTGTTTTCTGTTGAATCGCAAAAAACGAAAAATTTCGAAACAAACAAAAAAAAAACCTACTTACAAAAGAATCTGGAAAATTTTTGTTGTGGCAGCATTTAATAATGAACTTTTTTTGTTTTGTTGTTTCTTGCTGCTGATGCTGTAATTTGGGGTGTTAAAAGCAAAATAATATTGTCATCATGTACGTACGCATGCGAGAGTATATGACACACGTACAACATTGGTAAACCTCATGCAACATTTATTATCAAGAAAGTAAAACGCGAAAACCTCTAAGGAACACAGCATTTAAACTGTGGGGGATATTTAATGGCGGCACATTGTTTTTATTGTTTTTCGAAATGTCTTTTTGAGCCAATAACATCTTCTATTTTCTTTCGACTTTTGAGAACAGTTGTTGGAAGGTGGCATATGCATATGCTGCTAATAAATAAAACAACTGAAATTAACACTGCCACAGTATTTAAGAAATTAAAAAAAAAAATAAAATAGTCCTTAAAGAGTGATTAAAAGTTTTTAAATTCCATTTTTAAATATATTTTTTATACTGTTGAAATAGAAATTATTTTTCTTATTAATTTTGTACCATTCAGGAGCCCAACTGCTAATCATACAGTCAATTTCGTTTATAACGAAGTCGGTTATAATGAATTCTTGGTTATTACGTACTTATTTTCAAGTCCCAACGTTTTAATATCAATTTTCATACAAAAAACTTCGTTCATTACAAACTCTTTTATAACGAGTTCTCGGTTAAAAGGAACTACTTTAAATGGTCCCAGTAATTAAATTTCATACATTTTATCATTTTTATAACGAACCCTCGGAAATAACTTTGTAGTGTGGCAAATAACTTTTATTTAATATGGCAGCATTAAATTATAACTCAGCATCATCATTAATCAGCTGATAGGTAAAACGAATTAATATAAACGAATTAATTTTTCATAAATGATAAAAATTATTTGTATTTTCTATTTTCTTCTCTGACTTCACCCCGTTTATTGTGAACTTTGCCTATAACGAACTTATAGCCGGGTTCGACTGTATATTTCTTTTGTTTTAGTTTTCAATTAAGTTTTCTGTATTAATGGTCTGGTAGCCCCCTTTTTAAAACTTTTTATTTCTTATAATTTTTTTTTGTGGCATATGAGTCCGTAACAAAGCTTTATTACTTCTTTGCTTTCTTCCAATTTCATCAATAATGCTTATTGAGCTATTTGGCCATTTGGATTTGCCTAAAAATATAGCTCTCTTGAAAATGTCCTTGGATGTTATATTCAGTACAATAACAAGTAACTTTTGTGTCCTTGTCTTTCTTGTTCGTCTTTTTTTGCATTCTTCATCAGATTCTAGCAGATCGTCTGAAGAATTAAGCTTCCAGTCCTGTCAAACTCTCAAAATAACTTTTAACGTTGACTGGGTCACCAGCCATTTTTTTTTCGCAATTTTAGCAGCGTTTTCCTGATTTTTAGTCGGTTAATTAAATTCTTGTATTCGAATTTATGTACCAATTTGAGTAGCCATCCGTTTTTAAAAGATTCCACATTGTCATATCATTAACGTTTATATAGCGCCACCAAAGAAGTTTTCATGAAATTTGACGAATTCTAATTGAACTAACGTACCTAGAGGTTTGTCGGTCTCATTCACATTCTTTAGGAGGATTTATAAGGAGATTATATCTTGAATCCGTCGTTAGTCGAATGAAAGGAGGATGAAAGTGCCCATGCATGGTCAAAGTAGTCCAATAATTCTCTATCACCTTAAGGCAGCTTCAGTGATGGTATTACAATGTGTCAACGCTACATAATTGCTTGTGCAGTTTTGTTACAAAATTTGTTTCACGCTTGCTTTCTGCAAGGGAACTTTATAGTGAAAACGCATCCAATAGCGTCATTGTTGAATCATTTAATCCTTTCGAAACTAGTACCTTTAACACCAGCGACATTATCTCAATACTGTCTTTTCAGGGATGTAGTTTCTAAGATGACGTTTTAAGTCACTATTCATTTGCTTGAATTGTTATTGTCTGGTTTACAAATGTTTACAAGATTCAGAAAGTTCAGAAGTCGTCGTGGTCTAGTAGGTAGTGTGTTGGCTTAATAGACGTTAAGCCAGGGTTCGAGCCCCAGGCCTGAGATCAAAATAACATACAAAAAGTATTTATTCGACAATTTCTTCTCATCAGATTTCTGGCAAAAAACTTTGAGAGTAAAAATAAAATTCCTATGAAAAGTTTCTCAAAAATCTGTCGTTCAGAGTCGACCTTAAACTGTATGTCCCGTCACTTATATATAAAATTAATACACACAACATAAGTGGTGTGAGATACTACGTCAAAAATCCTGACTGAAGGGTTGTAATGACCAATTATGATTATGGGATTCATTGTAATTTAACAAGAATCATAAACGTTTAACAAAAGTGTAGTTTTCTCATGATTTTCAGAATGTTTCCAGCTTTTTTTATAGGCCGATAGGAAGACGTCTCCTAGTTCTTGCAATGAAGTGAGAAGATTCTTAGCCTCGTATTTTCACATGGACCGTAATGTTCAAAATAAAGAGTGCTGCCTAATGAATGTTATAAATTTATTAACAGCATCCTGTAACTTCTTTCTCTTCTTTTAGTTGCAGAACTTGAATAAATGATGCCAAGAAATATATCAGGAAATAATTGAAATCAATTGGTAATTTCTATGCGAACAGTTAATAATTTTCATTTCTGGTATATGTTAACCAAAAGCAAATAATAGCCAGTATATAAAAAATTCAAAAATTAACTCCTCATTATACCACAATGATATTAAATGCTGTTGAATATACTGAAATTTTATAAATTAAGATCGACTTTTTCAGCTTTTTTTTGGCATTGAAAGTGTTTAAACAATATTTTATCACAACAACAATTTGTGGTGGCAAAACCAAACGAAGGTTGTTTAAAAAGACGTAAAATAAATCAGAGTTTTTCTATTTTTTTTCTATAATAAATTCTACTTAAAAAAGAAGGTTAAATGAATTAAAAAAATACATATTTTTACTCAAAGTATCATATTAAGTAACGTACTCTATATGCGTACCCTTAATAAAATCTATTCACTTGAGTAATAATTTCTTAAATTGAATTGATGGCTTGGGCATATGCATGTAGTTTAAATAACTTTATGGGACAACCTTCATTTATAATGATGTTCAATTTAGTTGAACAAATAATACGTTTTCTTTAAAGTTTTTTTTTCTTATTGCTCATCTATTATCGTATCATTTTGTGTACGTTTTGCCAACAATAATAATAAATAAATTTATTTAATTGCGGTTGGTTTGCCATGCCATGAAAAATAATAGAAAATAAAAATTAAAAAAAGAGTGGAGAAAAATATTGTACGTACATAAACAATTATTAATTAAAATGCAAATTAACATACGATCTAATTAAAAGAAAATATTAAAAAAAATATATACATATTCATACATAGATTTGTTTTTCAATAAGCAACAATAAAACAGGTTAATAATATATTTGGACAGTTCACACGACTTTGTAGTGTGTATATTGTATTGAATACACTTCTTACTTTGTTTCTTTGTAAACGCTCTATGCTATGCTGTATGGTGTTTTTCGTATTCAAAGTGTATTAGATTTTTCCATGCAAATTATCAACAACAAGCATACACTGTTGCATATTCGTCCAACAATACACTCATTACAACGATACAACGACTTGTGTGAATTGGCCAATTCTGCTGCATATTGTATTCCACTGTACAGTTAGAGTAGGCAAATATTTATCGGTAAAAAATATTTGCCAAACGTTAAAGCAATTTTCAACAAAAATTTGTTCAATTTGGAATCGCGATAGCCTAGTAGGTAGTGTGTTTGCTTATTAGACATGAGGCTTGGGTTTAAATCCCACATTAAATATCTCCAACAAAATGAAAGAATAAAAAATTGCCAATTCGAAGTCGTTACTCATGTAGTCGTGTGAGAAACTAGATACTAATCTTAACTGAAAGGTTGCAATGACCGAATTTTTTCAGAGCATTCAGTAACATATGGTCATTATGCTGTGAATGGACGATAACAGCCAGTTTTTAAAAAATATGACTCAGTTTCTTAATAGGGCATTCACGTTATTTTTATCTCAAAGCGGAGGATATACTTCCTTCGAGCTTGATCATATGTGTGGGCAGACAAGCAGAAATTAAATCGCTGGGATCCCGGGGGATCCAATTTCTTTAAATCAACGGGCGTCAGGAGTTGCATGTACTTTCTACACCATTTACGTCGACACAACACCGGCCTCTACTGGGTTCCAACCCACTGCGGCAGAAAGGTTAACGAAATGGCAGACGAAGTTCATAGAAGGGATCGGACATATCCGAATAGGTGACGATAGAGAGAATATATGCATGTGCTTCTACAGGAATTCAATAAATTGCGAGTGGTCCCACATACTCGGCTGTGTCCAACGGGAAAACTAAAAAACTACTTGAGTTCGTCAAGAGAATGGTTCTTAATCTAACAGGAATTTTAACGGGACACTGTAGCCCTACCAGGATTTTTGCATAAGCTGCCATGATGTGAAGAAACGGAATAGGTGCAACAGCAAGCACTTCAGAACAGACGTCCTGACAAATAGTTTGACGATCTACGTTTAGTGGCGAACGTGTCACTAAGTGAACTAGCCGGTTTCAGGTGAAGTTAGAAGAAGAGTTAAAACCAACAACTAATGAATCATGACGTAGCTTAGTGATTTAGCTCACACTGGGTAATACAATCGATCACCAATTGACTTGCCTCTACTGCATTTGCGTTGACAAGAGTTTCAGCATCTCTCATACACAAACTTATCAATAATCATGCCAAACAATGTAGTTTCATTTACCATAGAGCACACGCTACTTACAAATAAATTCAAAAATTTTACATTCCAAAGAGGTTAAGATTTTTTTCGTATTTATTGCTCCAAATTGAATATTTCCTTCAATAGAGATACGCACAAGCAATTATTGTCGCATATTTTTTGTAATTGAGGTCAACTCATTTACGATTCTCAATATTTAAAAAAGCAAATTATTTATACGCTTAAAAAGTTCAAAAGAATGAAAGAAAAAATAATCATCAACGAATGATGCATAATAAATAGAAAAGATAAGTAGGAAAAATGATTTTTTTTTTGCCCATAAATTCTTATAATATTTTCTAATAGATTTTCTTTTTTTTCTTTTAATCCTAACTGCTAGGGAAGAAATAATCTATTTTTCGCTTTGGCATTAACGATGAAGAAGTCATAATGCATGCAATTTTCGTTTGCCAGGGAAATTTCTATTCTCGTACAACATTATTTACTTAAAAACCAATTTTGTGTAAATCACTTCCGATTGCCATAATAATAGATAGAATGATTGCAAAGAAAAAATTTGAATAAAAAATAGTTTGAGGATAACATAGTTTACGAAATTTTTCATTTTATTTTAAGCTGGTGTATCGTGTTTAGAGAAGAACAAGTATTGAGCGGCGTAAGTGCAGCAGCAAATTGCATATAATATGACGAAAGGAAATTTGGTAGGAAGTATTGTGGTATTAGGGTAGTGCTAATATTTCCAAACTGAAAATATCAAAAATAGCGGTAATAGAAGAATTTCAGGTTGAGGACAGCTTTCAGCTGATCAAGTTGGTTTTTCAACATAATTTCTCGTCCAATCCTTTGTGGCGTTTCGTAAATGTAGCTGTACTTCCATCTAAACTTATGGATTTTATCCATTCTCGATTTATATTCAGCTTTCTCAGGGATCGCTCTATACGGTTTGTTATAGATCCGATTAGACGATTTCAGTTTAAACTCAGGGGTAGTCCAAGATTTTAGCACGCTCACTTCCGACATACAGTCGAAAGGGGGTCCTTTAAATAGAGTTGAATTTAACGTGATTTATCGATAACAACAATGCTGCTTATTGATACACACACACGCACTTATATTGCGTCATCTGTAGTTATGTAAAGTAATGTAAAGATTATTGATTCAGACGCTCTTAATGTTCTCAATATGAAAATTCTGTGTGTTGTTGGCTGGAACTAGCACATTTTTGAAGTGTTGTAGAAAGATGCATTAAAATGTTTTGATTTCTTAAGACTGTGCAAGAAATACTTCACTTCTTCCGATGTCCTTACTATTTAAACCACTTATTTCCGACCGCGAAAGGAATACATGTCTCATGTGTGGCCGGAGGCCTCAAAGTCTACTTTTAGTCTTTTCGACCGCGAATGTGATCATTAAAAGCGGTAAAGTAATGTCACAAAGTGGATTGTATTTTGCTATTCTATCGCTACTACTACAGATTTAGCTCTAATGAAGTAAAGGGAGTTGTTCCCGAAAATCGTGTATTCTTACGTAGCACTTGTCTTTCGCGCAGAACACATTCAGTTGGTCGTACCCTACATTACAGACAGAATTTGTTCATTAGCTGGACAGTATGCATAGGGAGCCGCAGGTGGATTCAAATCTAATGACCATAAACACTACTCTCTCTGTTCTCCTTACCATCTATTCTATTCCTAATTTCAACACAATGCACTGCATAAGTAGGGGCCATCCCCTGATTTTCTTTTGGCTAAAAAGTAACAGCTCTTTTAAAATTCGTAACATCATGTAGTTACCGTAGTCTAGTGGTAGGTGTTGTATTGGCTTGTTAGACATATGGCCCAAGTTGAAACACTAGATCAGACATCAAAACGAAGATATTAAAATATTTCTTTGTAATTGGTCATCATAAGCCTTCGGTTAGGATGACGATCTAGCTTCTCACAGTATTAATGCGGTGTGTGTTAATTTTTTATATGAGAAACTACTTGAGTTCGTCAAGGGAACGGTCGAGAACTAGAAGAACTAATCGGTTCCAGGTGAGGCTTGGAGAAGAGTGCCGTGACCTTGACAAGCTTTTGATGGAAATTTTATTAACTGTTCAGAGTTTTTGCCAGCAATCTGCTTAGAAAAAGTCACCGGAGGACTATGGCCTTACATCTAATAAGCCAGCACACTATCTACTAGACTACAGCGAGTTCAATCAAAATGAAAATGACTGAGGGATAAAAATTCATTACGAAAATGTCGTTAAATTAGTACAGACATAAACCAAAATACCTTTTTAGGTTAGAATACAATTACCAATTATATTGCAAGTATTACGAGCTGAGTAATTATTGTAAGAGACGAAAACGTCTGGAGGGAATTGAACCCAGAACCCTTACACTAATAGTCCAGCACACGACCCATTAGCATGAATAGAATTTTATTGCCAAAGACTGTAAATCTATTCAATTTACTTCGTTTTTAATTTAACCAAATTGGTGTGAGTATCATAATCCCGTTGATTTATGAAATTTGAACTAATTGCATAAAATATGTAAAATCTTTATGAAAAATTCATTATTTCTATTTACATATGTATATATGTACATATGTATATGAGTATATAAATTTTGAAATGTTTATTATTATTATTTGATATGAATTTTGATTTGCAAAAAAATAAATATTTTTGTTTTTTAATTATATCCATACATCCATACATTTATTGAAAAATAAAATTACAAAACTTTTCGTATTTATTTTTGTCAATTACTTGCTGTTGGCCATTATTTTTATTAAAATTATTAATTTCATGAATATGTATTATGTACAGAAATATTTGCCAAATAATTAAGGTTTTATTCTGCTTGAATTAAACCGTTCGTTGGCCAATGATTTTTTTCTCTTCGTTTTTTTTTTGTATAGAATTTTTGCAAATCATTATTTGTTTTACATTAATTTTTATCAGAATTTTTTCTTCTTCTTCTTTTTCTTCTATTGCATTTTCCAAATGATTTTTGGAATCATTTAAAAATAAAAATTTTCTTTTTTCAATTTGATTATGCTTTCAATACTATTCTGACAAATGCATTCGCTATGTGTGTTGTGCTGTGTTGTTGTAAACCTAGAAGGCAAACATCTGTTTTATGAATATTGTACATGAAAAACATTAACTGGAGGGTGCAAAAAAAAAAAAAACGAAAGAATAAAACGGAGATTATGAATAAACAATAGTCAAATGGAAAGCAAATTAATAAATTTTTCCTTGCTTTTTTCCATTTTTCATTAACAAACGAAAAGAAAGAAAAAAAAATACAGAAAAAAAAAACGTTAAATGACCGTAAAGAGATGTGGTGGTATGACGTTAGAAAAAAGGATTTGAGAGTGGGAAAATGGAAAGTTATCTTCCGCCTTAGATGATAATCTTCATAATTGGTCATTACAACTTTTTAGTCAGGAGTACGACCTAGCTTCTTGTGTGTGTTAATTTTATGCATGAGTGGCATGACTATGACGTTTTGATGTCTTATCTGTGGTCTGAACCTCAGTTTCTCCTTTTATTCCGACATATCTATCACTTTGGGTTAAGAAGCTTATTTGCAATGTATTTTCCAATTCTGGAGAGGTGTGGAAAAGTTGTACCCTAAAAAAGTTAACTGATAAGATAGCATCGTTTAATCAAACCTAATAGACAACAATCTTATACATGAATTGGAATCAAATTAAAGGTAATACCATGTTCCTTGTAGGAGTTAGGAGAATCGTCAAAAATTCTTATTCATCCTAAAGCGGACTACCATGAACATATTCGATTAAAAAGAGGGCCTATGCAGTCTATGTATGTCTGCAACAAATCTGTATATTTACGATAACTAATTTATTAATAAAGAGTAAAGAAGTGTAAACCAATGAAATCGCCAGTCCATAAACCTCACCAATCAATGAATCATGCAAGGTGAATTGGCAACTACTCACACCAAATGCGACAATTCTGTTTGTATTTGTTTGGTATTTTTTGCTGATACATGCATAGTTGATCATTACAACCCCATCTTCTCATACTAGAGTTGCCAGCCTGGCTTTACTTGGCTGGATTGTCCAGCTGTTTTGATGCTTGCCTAGTTACAAGCTAAAATTTAATTTGTCCAGCTAAATAGAAATTTTTTAGTACACTGCAATACTGGGGCGATAGATTTTATGTTATCTTTAGTCAACACTCATTGTATATTTGATTTCCCTCTTCTATCATCACTGGCAACATGTCTCAACGCTTGAACAGTTTCAAGTTTCTTTCCGTACAGCCTTTATTTTTTTTGTACATGAAAATAAAAATAATTTGCAAAAAATCTTGAAATGGATATTGATGAAGAATCTGGTCCATCACAAAGACGTCTCACAACTTTCTGAGATAGATGGAAAGAGTTTGCAAAATATGCCAATTGGATAAGAAACAAAGATAATTACACGGCAGAGTGTAAATTGTGCCAAATAGACATTACAATCAAATATGAAGGCAGCCGCTCGCTTGACAAACACAAAAAAACATAATAAAATGGAGATGTCGCAGAAGTAGTCTCAAACTATTTCGAATTTTGTTGTCCCAACTGACAAAAATTGAAACACAACTCTCCGTTGTCCACGGACTAAGCTACTATTAACATTTTCTCAGTATTTTATATGTCCAGCTTTTTAAAACCAAAGTCCAGCCTTTTGCGAATCGGAATCTGGCAAACCCTATCTCACACAATGTACAACGGGTCAATTCGACCTCCGAGTACTGTACTCCATGTTTGGTGTTTCAATTTTATCTATAAGTGGAGGGACCTACAGTTTAAAGCCGACTTTGAACGAGAGATTTTTAAAAAAATTTTCATAGCAATTTCAATTGCTCTGAGAGGAAGGGCTTTGCTGAGAGGAAATGCACGAAGAAATATTTTTTCATATTTTCTTTTGATGATCTGGCCGACCTACTAGACTATGACGACTATTGATTTTGTAAAGTTACAGTAAAAAATCAAACGGCAAAAAGTCATACTTTATGACAAATCATACGCAACACAATAAACGCAACGGATCAAGTACATTAATTTTGCAATAACAGGCTAAATTAAACTGTACTGTAAACTGCATGTTATTGTATGGACGATACAAATACTCTTCCTGTGAGCAGAACTTCTCTCATTGCTGCGAAATAAAATAGAAATTAGGTTTGAAGCAAAGGGGTAGAATCTTTGCTTGTAGGAGCGCAGGATTTAAAATAATCGGTTCAATATAAACCCAAGTGTTATGATTATTGTGTTTCTTGAATTTTAAAATTTATTTTAAAAAAAGAAACTAACTTTTCAACTTTACATACCATTTTATAACCTTTTTCTAACACTTATAAATGAAACTATTCGAATCGCAATGACTTATGGTGTAGCCCATCGCGATTGTGAGAGGTCAACATTTACATACGAATAGATTTAAACAAAAACTTTATAATTGAAGTTAGTAAATCATTCTGTACGTTTAATATCTTACCACGAATTGATGTATGGATGGTATGGATGTACATAGAGGTTGTATATCGTATATTGTATTAAGCGATATAAATTATAGAATATCGTAAACGCTTAACATTAATGTGTGATTAAATATTATTGCATCTGATGTTGATGATATTTGTTGATGTGACATTTTTATTTGTATTAAAATTTACTGACTTTTTGTGCTTCTTTTGTGTATTGAATTAATTGCAGAAAAAAAAACCGACGTTTGTTAGATAAAGACTGGATGTACGGCTATTAACTTATTGTGCTTCATTTGAATATATTTTCTAATATTTTTATAATTCGTATATTGCAAATACCCCGTGTATTGTATCGTTCCACTTAGTTAAATTCCTCTAACTCTAGATAGTATTAATTGCTTCATTGTATGCTTTGCAACTTCCTTTCATTAATAATAAATTATAGAAAAGTACCTTGAAAACTCTTCTGCTGTCTATTTTCATTGTTTTTTGTTTTTTTTTTTCTGTTCATTTTAATTTTCATTTAGTATGCGAGGGCAGGGTGTTTGTTTGTTTCGCTTATCGTGAGATAAATTATAATATTTCACACTGCATCATAATAAATCAAAAGAAGTTTTAATTAAAAGTGTGGAAACAGTATACGCATTGAATTATTAAATTAAAACAAATAAACAACAACAACAACAACAACAGCAGCAGCAACTACAACTATAAAAACACATAAAAAAGTAGTATTAATGAGAAAAATGCCTCATTATGCCTCATACCAATACCAAAGTCAATACCGTCCAACCATTTAAATTATATTTTGAAAATAAAAAAAAAAATAAAATTAAATAAAAAAAAATTAAAAATAATAATAATAATACAAAACAACAGGAGCATTAAAATAATGTGCATATATCATTATAATATAAGAGATATAAAAAAAATTAAATTGTCACTATTTGTTAATGGCAAAAAATCATAGCAAAAATTATAAAAAAAATATGGAAAAAAGCATACATAAATATCAGAAAACTTAATTAACATTTAAATTTGAATGAATGAATGAATATGTGTGCATGTGTATAAAAAAATTAAAAATTAATAACACAATAAAAAAAATAAAATATAAAACAAACAAATGAAATACATTCACATTATATAGCGATAACAACAAATAAATTAATTATAATTTAATGATAAACAAATGCGGGGGACATAATAACAGGCAGGAGATTCTATTAATTTGTTATTATCATCCTCTATAATGCTAAAAAATCATAAGAAATATAAGCTCCTGATAAAAACTGAATAAAAGCAGCCTGTCGAACCTGTTGTCCATTTACAAGTTAGAAATCGTCAGCCTGGCAAGACTTTTAGCCTTCAAACATTTCTGATCTAAAGTCACATTTAATTAGTAAACGATTCTCTCGTACATGGATATGGATTTTTTGAGCATCAAAGAAGGCGTGGAGTCGCCGTAATCTAGTAGATATTATGTAAACTTATTAGGCATGAGGCCGCGGTTCAAACCCCAGGTCAGACATCACTCACAAAACGAGATATGGGGGAATATTTCTTTGGTGACTTTCTTAAATGAAATTACTATGAAAAGTTTCTGAAAAATCTGCCCTTCGGAGGCGATTATAAACTTTAGGTCCCGGCACTTGTGTATTAAATTAACACACACAACTTAAGAGGTGTGAGAAGCAAGGTTGTAATTCTGACTGAAGGATTGTAATGTATTTAAAGAATGCGTAAAAATATTTAAAACTTGCTGCAGAAGTTGTGATGTACATAAATGTGGTCACTTTTGAAGCATTACGGATTGTGATTGAGTGATTGTAGTCTTTATAATCGACCTATTGGAAAAAGAATTGATAAAACTATAAAGAAACATGAAAATACTGAAGGCATTACAAATGTAGTCAGCAACACATGAATTGCCATGTACCCTTGCAAGAGTGACGTTTAATTCTAATTCGTCAATTGCATAACGTTCTTAGTACTTGAGTATCATTTTATTGCTCATTACACAATATTTTGTATTTGCATTTGCACCTCCGTCTATATGTAGTTCAACTTACACTACAATTAAAGCCGATTGTCCCTTCACAAAGCCATAGTTTTGCCGATAGAGCTCTAATTTTTTCAGTAAAATTTATGCCAGCGATGAAGATCGTTTCTATTGCATCTGGACAAAGCTGACCAAATTTTTCTATAACTAAGCCTGATAAAATCGTTTCCACCAATCTAAAGCAATCTAAATGCAGGTAACCCAACTGCAATTAAAGATTATGAACCGGACGTTATTTCAACTTAAACTGTTTTTTCATTTGGTTCACTCGGTTCAACGTACAAAATTATCACATATCAGGCTCGCAAAACTCAGTTAGAATTGTGGAAAATGCATTGTATCATAACAGGGGAAGAGTTTTCCCAATTTACGCTATCCCACGAGAAAAAAAAACATTTTCACTAGGATATACAGGGTATAGGAGGTCGCTGTGGTCTAGTAGGTAGTGTATTGGCTTATTCAGCAGATTTCTGGCAAAAACTCTGAGAGTAAAAAATTGCCGTGGAATGCTTCTTAAAAAATGTGTCGTTCGGAGTCGACTTTAAACTCTAGGTCCCGTCACTCATGTATAAAATTAACGCACATAACATAAGTGATGTAAGAAGCTAGGACGTAGTACAATACGTCAATTCGACCACCGAGTACTGTACTTGTCAGAAATGATAAGTACACGTCCTCTAATTTAACCTAACCTACAGGGTACTCCTTTCAAATAGGGCAGAGTTACGTTATGACTTACATAAGTAGTGTAAAAAAGAATCCAAAATATTTCTCATTGTGCTAGGAATAGTGAGGTATAATGCATACAAATCAATAACATTAAGGAAGGGCACCATAATCACCCATGCGATACTTTACGCAATACTGGTAAGATCCCACGTCAGAGTAAAGATAAAAATTGTCAGAACCAAATTAGTTAGTTTGGTTTGATTGATAAAAGTGTATGAATGAAATAAAAGGCCTACCTTGTATCAATAGCGCTGCTAAAGGGGCTGGATGGATTACTATTATTCTTTATCTTGTGTTAAATAAAAAAACTCTAGTCAATTTCGAATATCTTGTTGAGCAATAAAATATATTCCAGAAAAATGGCACAAACATTTGGCTCATAACAAATGGAATTCTGCTGAACCCACCAAATACTAAAGCATACCTTCGACGTAACTGTTGTAGACTTGGTAGGTTGTTCATCGTGAGTAATGATACAAAAATTATGGCAAAACATGGCGCTGATTTGGTTTTTCGGATTACCTTTGTCACGAAATCCGTAAATTGCCAAAAGGGTGGTTAAGGGTCTTCGTTAAGGACGACCAGAAGGGGTAAATAATATTTCATTAATAATTGAAAACCAAGAAATTTGATTTACAGAATTCATCTTCAAAATGTTAATTATTCATGTAAATATATTGAAATGAAAAGCAATTGAAAAGTATTTAATACTTGTAATTAAAATATTTATTTGTTGCAAAAATAAGCACTTAATTAGTACTTGAGTGTTTAAACACTTTCAAAACGTTTTAGTTAAGCAAACATTTCATACATTTAAATTACTGACTAGTGGTGGTTAGGCTAAAAGCATTCTTAGAGAGAAACCTTAAGTAAACAAATATTTGAAACTCAACTAATTAGTAACAAACACGTCATTCTAAATAATGTTTTCAAGATAAAAATTAAATAAAAAGAAACAATAAAAAAAAAAATAAAGAAAATAACTGCCAACTACCAACGAATTTAAATGAATGCCCTTCTTTGTATGTACAACAGCAATAGAATTAAAAATTAAAACAAAACCTTATAAAAACTACAAAAGATTGTAAATTGTTTACCGCAAAAATAAAATTAAAAAAAAAAAACCAAAAAAGTAAAAGAAGAACAAGAATTTATTTAAACACTTAAATTGTTATTTTTAGTTTTGTTTGTGTATTTTTTCCTTTTTTTTTCTTTTCTGATTACTTTTGTTGTTAGTGTTAGTTCTTATGTGATTTTTTTTCTTTTCAAGCGTCTTTTGGCACTAAACTGCCAACAATTTACAACACGCGATCTACGCTGTTATAGAAAATAATAAAATAGGGAATCCAGTGCTGAGACTTTATTTTTTCTTTTTAATTTTATTTTAATTTATGGATCTGGTGTAAATCGAAAACTAATAAAAAAAAAATAAACGCGATACCGTATAAGAACATCACGATCTTTTCAAAATGTTTGTCAGATTCAACCATAAATGTTTCACTTGAACATGTTGTTGTTCAATGTCTAATCAGATCACCGAACATGGGCAATTAATGAACACAGTATAATAACTGACACCTGTGCCTGTTTAAACAAGTGTTTTTGAATAATAAAATAATAAAAGCTGCAATAAGAATGAAAAGCAATAACTTCACTAATCCTTAGGAACATTACAGTGAACACTGGGAGGCCCGGTAGCCTCTAGTATGTTCTGTGCTTATCCATATGCTCTTGGTCACACATCAAACTTCTATATACAGTTCAGATACAGTTTGAAGTGTCATTGGAGTGATGAAATCGTTTTCGACTAAAGTGATTCGAATCTGTTTAAGCTGACAATACAAGGGAAGAATACTTCTTTCAGGGAAATTAAAATTCAAATAGAGAAATATCTTGAGGCATGTCATTTTATTTGACATCTGATGATTATCAAAAAATCATTTTTACTAGGGCATATAGGGTGCTAGGCTATCGGTACATTCACGGATCATATGATTTTAGATGGACTGCACATAATAATTTGGTCATTACGACTCCTTCAGTTAGGATTACAACCTTTTTTCTCCCACCACCCATGTTGTGTGTGTCATAAGTGGCGGTGCCTAAAGTTTAATATCGACTTTGAAGGACATATCTTTTTGACATAGCAATTTTATTTACGATCAGAGTTTTTACGGCCAAAATTTTAAAGCGTCCAGGAAATACTCTGTATTTGTTATGACCAAAAGAATTTTCTCATATATTTTGCTGTTGAAAATACATGAGGCGATCATGCGACGAGCTTAAATCATTGTGCCACATGTTATAGCACACATTCCCACGATTTCATTAATAGGCGACTAATATTGTTCGACATCAATGCCCTGTAGAGAGTTTGAAACTCCACTTTTGCTTTATTTGTACGAACCACAATGGCAACTTTAGGATGGCCACCTTTCGAAGTTTTGCTTTCAAGCTAACTGAAAGAATTCACGCTGTCGGTTATTTATTAAATGCAAGAGTATGCTTGTTGCCTTATCAGCCAACCCATGTTGCAGATATCATCTGGATAACCATTGCTGCATAAACGCAAATACTAATTCATTACTCTTAAACGACTGACTTGAGACTATAACGAAAATACGGCAAGTATTCTAAATATACAAGCAGATATGAATGGACGTTCTGGGCCCTTCCCGAAGTAATGCAGACAGCCGTCCCTTGTAGGGAGTATCCCCAGAAGAGGAGTAGAGATTGTTTTAATGGAAGCACCACTCGATGCAACTGACGACGGTCACTGTAAGTTCGAAGGCACTTTGAACCCTACCTCACATGCCAAAAAAAAGAAAATGTTTCTTCATGACATGGCTTCATCATATATTGCTAAGCGTCTGTTAAACATTAATCCTCAATCGTCTTTCCTTTGCATTGTTTGTTTCGAACTAAGCTCCACATTAGAACAGAACATGCGAAATTGGTACGATATTGGGCTCCCAAAAAATCATTTTCTTTAGTACCGAATTCTTAAGTTGATAGAAAGATTGGAGAAGAGACCTAAGTATATCAATGATTCACAATCATCTCACATTTATGTTTAATACCCATAAAGTCTTTATGTTCTTAAACACTCACATATGCTAGACAAACAAAATGATTAATTTTCATAATTGTCTTTGCGACAATATAGGCCTCAGTGTAAGCTTCTAACACATAAAACATGAACATAATTGTAATGAGCACAATGATAAGATAATTTCAGTTAAAAATAAACGATTACTCTAACGTTTACGTAAAAATTTATAAATTGAAGTCTTGTTTTGTACATTTTCGTTGGAAAAAAAAAATATTAAAACACACATCCAAGTGTCACGTTAGCTAGCGTTTTGAATGGTGTCAGCAAGTTTTTATGTTCGAATTTTATTTTTTAATTTTGTTTTTTTTTATTGTTTCTGTAATAAATCAAATTGAACTTTAGTTTCGCTGATTACTTATAAATATTTAAATGAGAACTTTAAACATACAACTGTACGAAGACATTGAACAGATTGAAAGTGAACTAGTTTAGGGTTCTAGAAAAAAAAAACAAAAAATTCGTTAAGAAATCAAATAAAAATTTATTTTTATTATTTGAACAGGTTTTTTTTATCGTTAATCTGCCAAAAAGAATTAATTGGATTTTTTTTTGTTTATAAACTGGCATAAATTATTTAAATTATTTCTTCACAGATTGATTTCCTATTCGTTTCAAGAATCTTTTGTTTTTTTAAACTAAAATTTTTTTATTGATTGCCAATTAGTTTAGGTGCTTGTCACGACGTTGTTCTTATTTTAATTGCGCTCTTCTTAATTGAATTATTTATTTCAAATATTTGTGATTGTTTAAAATTTGTTTTCTATTTATTGAGCTACAATTGATCTCTTACAGACCTTAAATGAACTTATCGAATACCCCAAACTGAATACTTCACAACGGCTTCTAGAGGTTTTAGAAACTTCTGTAATCACGATGAAGAAGATGCGAAGTTTTTTTTCCATACGAAATAAATGGAAAAGGCCAAAGGAAATTTGGTTAAAATCCACACATTCACAAAACTATCAGGATGGTTGAGTAATGTTCAGGATGTTAAGGATTTCTAGAGTTATGGTACAATAGGTATAACCGGTATTACCCTTACGAGCTATTGAAAATTTACTTAACCAGATGCCCTGGGTAGCGAACTCTAAGGGATTCGAAGGTTATCTGGTTGCTCAGATACTGGAAAAATGGTATTGATCTTACCTATTTCTGAAATGTACTAAGAGGTTGGCTGCCAATTGCCAATTGGTTTATTTGGAGCAGAGGTTAATTAAACAATTTGTATTTGGAATCCCAGGTCAGACATCATAATGAAAATATTTCTTCGGTAACTTCCTCTCAGCAAATTTCTGGCAAAAACTCTGAGAGTAAAAATTGCCATGAAAAGCTTCTCAAAAATCTGTCGTTCGGAGGCGACATTAAACTGTAGGTCCCGTCACTCATGCATAAAATTAACGCACACAACATAAGTGGTGTGAGAAGTTAGGTGGTAATCCTGACGGAAGGCTTGTAATGACCAATTATGTATGTATGTATGTATGTATTTGCAAATATGCGCAATCACTTTGAGTGTTCAATTCTGAATTTAATCTTAATAAAGAGTTATTCCTTACAAAGGAGCTTTTATTTACCAACACAACATGAGTTTTATTTAAAATAAAGATGTAAAGGATGTCATACATTAATGCCCAGTTCTTACCATGAACAGGCAAAGTTGTTTTGTTCTTTGATTTCGTGTCATCCTTTTTAAAATTATTCTTAACGCAATAGAAAAAGTTATTTCGGAGTTGGACGACCATTTAATTTCTGGATTGGGTATTGATTTGAGGAGGAAATTCCGCTTAATCTTATCTGGATTTGGCAAGGATATGAAATATTAGAGCTGCATACAATAACAGAAAATAAAAAAATAAAAATCACATGTGTACGTGGATTGTGAACTTGTAATGAATATAGAAACTTTTATAATTGGTGCCTAACAACATATGTAAATATGGTAGATTTCTGAAGGGCGAATCAGACGAACGTTTCTAAACACCAACTTTAAACATGTTTAAATTCGTGTTTGTCATAACATTTGTAATTACAACCTGCACTTAATGCTAACAAGATATGGCCAGGCCAAAGAGGCTAACAACAATATGACTAAGAACAATCTTTGATTTTTGAACTATTAACAGAGTGTGAAAGTCTCCGTAGTCTGTAAGTAGTGTGTTGGCTTACTATAACTGAAGTGACGGTTCAAATCAGAGGCCAGACATCTCGAACAAACCGAAATATTGAAAAAATATTTCTTCGGCGACTTCCTCTCAGCAGATTTCAGACAAAAACTCTGTGAATAAATGAAATTGCCATGAAAAAGTTTCTCAAAAATTCGGATTCTACTTTAAACTGTAGTATAAAGTATAAAATTAACACTAACTGCAGGTGTATGTAGATGTGAATTTGGTATTGGATTTAAAGTTTATTATAATCACTGTACACTATCCACTTGATAGCTGTCAAATAAAAAAGAACATTGTTTTGAAAATTGGATAGTTCTTCCCTCAAAATAAGTTTGAGCTAGGTGACCTACATACGAAGCTACAAGCTGCTGTCAAAGCTAACTAGTTGAACGCCTTTGAATGGTATGAGAAAGTAACAGCAAAAGCTAATTAGAGTGTTCAGTTATTAAGAAAAAGAAAGGCTATGATAGTTCAGTAATGTATAGAATACAGGTACACAAATTTTTCACCTTTCAAAAACCAACTTTTATTGCCAAATACTACCACGTGAAAGTAAAAATTTTGTGTGTACTTCAGTGAGCGTCCATATATTTGTTTTTCTCGTATTCCAGCACCATTTAACAAAAAGTTCCTAATCAGTTTTTGTTATTTTTTTTAATTATAAATTGTCAGAAATAAATCATAAATAAAGCTTTACCGTTATCGCTGCCATTGTGCCTGATGATTAACCACATTGCAGTATGAAAGAAGAAAACGAAAATGGAAAGACGTTCGTATGTATGTATTTATGTATGTATGTAAGTGTAGAAATAATTAATACTTTCTGCAGTGTTATGACTTTATCACATGCTTTTAAACACTGTTGCAAATACTTTTAACATTACTCATATGTGCTTGCATGTATGTGTGTTCGTTTGTTTGCATGTATTAACCTTGTTTCGATTGTAGTGAGTCTCTCATTTCTCTCAAAATTTTCATCATTAACAATTTCTCTTTGAAAAATAAATTAAACAAATAACAACAACAAGCCAACGGTAAAAAAAATCATAAGGCTAAACCGAATGAAAAACTCGTCATGTAAATACAAGAAATTAACAAAACAAAAACAACAAAACACAAAGGGGGTAGTGGAGGTACATAGTACATAAAGAGACAGACATAAAAACGTAATGCAAAGAGAAATATTATAAAAGGGGCAGCAGAAAAGAATAGATTCTAAATGAAAAAATGCACGCTTTCTACTGATAAAAAAAAAAAATACATAAAAAAACAACAATAACAACCAGAATGGGGAACATGGTAAGCAAATGAAAGAACTAGAAGAGCATGAATAAGAAATAATGAGAACACAAACAAACAAAATTGCACCGTGAAACAATTTAAGTATTATATCGAGCGAATACTGATTATTTAGATTTGCGATGATGATTAAGAGTCTTCAAATAATCTACTCATGGAGCAGCGTGATCTCTGACGTCACAGAGAGTATAACTACAAACATACAAGACTTGGAACGACAGGTTTTTGAGAAACTTTTTTATGGCAGGTTTATTTACTCCCAGAGTTTTTTCCAGAAATCTACTGAGAGGAAGTCGGTGAAGAAAAATTTTTTAATTTTTCATTTTGCTTGAGATGTCCCATCTGGAGTTCATACCATGGCCTCACGTCTAATAACCCAATACAATATCTATTAGACTACATATATACATACATGCATTGGTCATTACAACCCCTCAATCAGGATTACGATTTATTTTCTCACACCACTTGTGTTGTGTGTGTTAATTTTATTCATGAGTGGGGGTACCTACAGTATAAAGTCGATACCGAACGACAGATTTTTGTTAAATTTTTCATGGATTTGAACCGGGGCTTACCATAGCCGAACCTCAAAAACTGACAAGATTTTCAAGGAATCTGAACTCCAAACTTTTGGTAGGGAATTCCAGAGACTTGTGGTGTGTATAAAAAACTGACGCTGTGACAGAAGAGTACAGTACCGCTGTTGAATAATCTACATGCCCCGAAATGACCTTGCAAACTTAATTCGGCCCAATAAATATTCCGGTTGTCACGTATTAATAATTTTATGGAATAGAATAAGGCATTTAATTTTCAGAAGATTATCAAATTTCACACTCAATATCTGAAACGCTAAATGAGAAATATGATCATGGCGACCTTTAAGAACCACGTATCTTGCTATATTGTTATATGACAAGTCTAATATCCGGTTGTCATTACTAACGCATTTTGCGAAGATTTCGCACCCATACAATAGCACAGGAATTAAATAAGTTTTAGCAAGTTGCACGTGAATTGCAAAAGAAGTTGAATCAATGAGGGCCCATAAGTTTCGAAGCATGCTGTATATTCTGCCAACAACAACGTTTATATGGCCAGACCACGATAATCTGTTATTAAATACAATACCCAAATTAGTAGCTTACAGTGTTCCCTCGATTAACGTCGTGGAATGTTCCGAAAAAAGGCGACGTAAATCGAAACGACGTAAATCGAGGGAATACTGCAATAAATTTTATTTCCCCTGATACTCAATCCAGGTATGGCATCCGAAATATTGGTTTTCGAAAGCACTATAAAGGAGTACTTCGGTTAAAAAGAACTTATGATCTGCAATACAAAAATTTGATGATCAATGTTCATGTATTTAAACAAACATTTTCCAATTGATTTATAAAGTATCTCTGTAGACCATCTTGTGTTTAATATTTCCAAAAATATCCACCAAAGAATTTATCAAAAAAAAATAATAAAAAATAAAATAAAATTCTTTACATGTAGCCAACATTTGAAGCATTCAACACCACTGTGCAATGTTGGCATAAGATAAACGTACTCATGTGTTATAATTAAGTATTGAGGTTAGAAAATAAATTGTGAAATTGTAATAAAAAGATGGAAAAATTCAGAAAAAAAATAAAATTCATTACAATAGATTTCAATTGAGTGTCTTCTAATGGTGATAAGAGACTTTAGCTGGAATTTGTTTAAATAGAAACAAACTCGTAAAAATTAACGTTCAGTATACTAACCTTTGAGCCAATTTGATTGCCACATTGACCAGCTTGCAAATGAACAATTTCCCTCATTTTGATTGATTTTTTTTTTTTGTTTTTGTTTTTATTTATTTAGCGAAGAACGAAATCAGCAAATCAGCAAAATTCTTTAATAAACAACACGAATAACACGAATAAGGAACACACTTGACTTATTGATTTGAACTTTAAAAAAAAAATATTTCAAACTAAAAAAGAAACAAAAGAAAAATACAAGAATAATAAAATAAATGAAACGAAAACGAAACAAAAAAATATTAAAATCTCAGAAGAAAAGAAAAAAAACTTTGAAATTGAAATTTCGCTCGCGATACACTAGAATGTTTACGAAACGACAACGTGTTTCTCGAAACCACCCGGCCTTATAACAGAGAAAAATAAATAAAAATTGTATTGTGGGTTCTTCTTCACTTTTCTGTTGTACGATTGATTTCCTTACACACTGTGGCTTATTAGCAAACAGGTTATAATTTCGTTTCGTATTTATTGTTGGTTTTTGTGATAAATTTTGTATTTAAAACTAAACTTAACGCACAAACGCACTAAAAAAAATAAGATACTACCGCTGGCACGTCGACCGATCTGTTAAACAATCAACAGATACTGACTGTGATACTCAATACTCCCCAGTCTGATAGTACAACATAGAGTGAAAAGAAAAAAAAAATATAAAAGCATACACTAAATACATGTACATACAGTATGTGTGGTTGTATGCCGTGTTTGCATGTGAGCCGGGAGAGTATTGTTATGATGTTCACACATGGCAATTTTGGTTGTACAATTCTTGATTTCACAGACACAGGGAGAGCGTGAGAGCGGTTTTTCGTTGTCATAAGATGAATAGAATTACTTGTGCTCTTATTTCATTTTGTTTTGACATTCTCAATTGTCAGGTATGAACGTAAAAGCGGGTTCAATAAAACTATCAAGAAAAACTTAAGCAACTAAAATTGCTTGGTGTGTAGTCAGCGGGCTATAGAGAAGAGCATTCTTTTTAGTTTAGGAAAATACACTCTATTTTTAACAATAACAAAAACAATATGATAACAATTGAAAAAAAATGACTATATATTGAGTACTGGGTACTATTCTTTGTGTTTGTATGTATAAAAAATTGTTGTGACGATATTGCAGCACTATGGGATCATAAATTATAATTTATGAAATATATTTAAAAATTCTTTCTTTTAGAACATATATTTTGTGTTTAATTTCAAATTATTTTAAGAAATTAAAAAAAGAAAATTTAAAGGAGTTTTAGTTCGACAATATCTGGCATTAGTCGATTTAGTTGAGTTTTCTCTATGTACTTCAATATTTAAATTTAGGTTAAACAAAAGAAGCACGAAATATCATTAAAAGGCACTACGTATAGATTATAACAACGTCCAAATATCCGCCATGTCTTCTCTGTGAAGAGAATATTCAATATGTCCAATTTTTAATGACTCGGTCGCATAAATCACGCTGAATTTGAACGTCGGCTTGGGTTATATTGTCTTTGAGGACTACTGTCGATTGTGGCTTATTCGTATACACTTCCAAATTAAAAAAAATTTCACAAAAAAATGTGTAACGGCTAGTTCATATCAACATTACGTGAGATTACCATGTTTTCAAATCGCTCGTGTTGACTATTCAATGTGTCATGAGCTGTTTGCACAAGTAGTTTCGTCTAGCTGAAACCACACGTTGATGGTGTCCAAATCAACCAATTTGAACCAAAAGAAGTTGGTAATCCTAAACTTATAGTGTTTACCGTTGACAGTGATAGCTTGACCACTGTCGTTCTATAAGAAGCATGGACCCATGATGTCACTCAGGTCAATATTAAGACCAAACAGTGATATTTTCGCTTTTGAATCTGATGTAGATTGGTATTGTTCTATCCAAAAATGGGCCCTATCGCTAACGATGATTTTTCAATGATAATTAAAGTCAGTTGCTGATATGAGCAGCAATATTTAGGATTCAACCGTTGTCCGTTTGGCTTCCGCCTGGATGCCTTATGCCATCTGAATCCTTTAAATTAAACTTAGGTGCGTCAGAAAACACAGCATTCAACCATTTTTGGATACTGCAAAATGAGTAGGAGATAGGCGATCAGTCTGTAGAAACTTTTAAATTAGCCTAGAAATAATTGATCTGTTGATCGAATATTTTGCACTCAATTGATGCCTTGATAAGCTAGCTCTCCAATTCAATTATTAACTTAAAAATCAAGCCATTAAATTACAAAACCAAAGAAGACGCAAAAATGGTCTGGGAAGCAATATCTCCTGAAATAATTAATAATTTAATATCCCCTATGGCTAAAGGATTCGCAACGAAATATTAATTTCAATAGTTTTTTGTGCACCTTTTGTCGGCTTATATTTGCAACTTAAAATGTTTTTTGAATTTTTCACTTTTTTTTAAATTCTGAATTCCTTAAGTTTGTGTTTTTCAATAATAAGGATATAAAGAATTAAAAAAATAAAAATTTTAATAGCTTTGTTTTCTTAAAAAAGTTATCATTTAAGAAAAATGTACTGAGGAGATGGTTTAGATTTGGCCGATACTGTACATAATTGGTCATTACAATCCTTTAGTCAGGACACAGTTTAAACTCGACTCCGAGCGACAAGTTTTTGAGAAACTTTTCATGACAATTTTATGTGCTCTTGAGTTTTTGCCAGAAATTTGTTGAGAGGGTGTCTCCGAAGAAATATTTTTTCATATTTTAATGTTGATGTCTGACCTGGGGTTCGAACCGAGGGCTTACGTTTAGTAACACACTACCTAGTAGACTACGGCGACTTTACAACATTAGATCATTGGATCGTCACTTCTCTAATAACTCGGAATAATTATTGAATTTTTTTTTAACTTCGAAATATTGAAAAAACTTTTCAATATTACAATTTAAAAACCCCTACGAAAGTACTTGCCGACCCAATGTGCAATTCTTGCAAGCGGTGTATTGGACTCTATATAGAGAGAGAGACCAATTGAAAAAATATATCTTTTGTACTCAACGTTCTAATGGAAACATGCGAGAGAAACAAGAAAATAAAAAGATTTGAACTAAATTCTCATCATCATACCGTAACAACAAGCAACAACAACAGAAAGAACAACAATAACAATTAGTTAAAAACCTATAAAAAAAAAAATAAAAGAAAAAACCCACAGCAAAGAGTAACAACAAAAATTAAAATTATATGATGTATGTACATACGTATGTAAATGCATCCATAAGTACGTACCGATAGTTAACAATAAGAAAATATCTGAGATTGTTTTGTTTTCTTTAAAAAAAGAACGTGTCATCGTCAAACACAAAATCCATTCTATAACAGAGAATGAGAATAAAAACCGAAAGAAAAAGAAAAGAATGAATTATGAAGTGAATGAATGAAAGAGGCAATGAATGACGTTGGTTGGTCATAAATATATTTTGTTTGTGTTTTATTTTTCACTGAGATTAAGCAAAATTGTAATATCATTGAGGACATACATATGTACATACATACATACATACATACGTACATATATTATGTACGCGACGCAAACTGGGGTATTAGTGTATTTAAACGTAAAACTAAGCACCATTTTCCATACATTTGTAATGATTTTCATTTAATTAGTTCCGAGATTCGTAATTTTAGCCGAAAAAATAGATTTTTCAATAATATTTTCAAAATATTTAATTTACAAACGACCCTTAGACAACATAAATTCATATGTATGTATTTATTTACCTTAGACTTAAACGGGGAAATCCCCTTTTTCTGTTTTAGCTTTGTACAAACATTTTCCTATTAACAACGCAAACTGAAACCAAACTGAAACAAATACGACGCAAATTCGAATTCATACATACATAATTGGCCATTACAACCCTTCAGTCAGGATTACGACCTAGCTTCTCACACCACTTATGTTCTGTGCGTTAATTTTATACATGAGTGGCGGGGCCTACAGTTTAAAGTCGACTCTGAACGACAGATTTTTGAGAAGCTTTTCATGGCAATTTTTATTCTCAGAGTCTTTGCCAGAAATCTGCTGAGAGGAAGTCGCCGAAGAAATATTTTTCGTTTTGATGTCTGACCTGGGATTCGAACCCGGGCTTTTTGTCTAATAAGCCAACACACTACCCACTAGACCACGGTGACTTGTACTTCGAATTCATAGAAATTTTAAAAAGATACTTCAAATTTGCACTAGATTTAAACGGGAAATCCCCTTTTTTCTGTTTTAGCTTTGTGCAAACATTTTCCTATTAACAACGCAAACTGAAACACTAACGACGCAACTTCGAAACATGCGACGCAAACTGAAACAAAAAAGACGCAACTTAAAAAATCACAGAAATTTTAAAAAGACTCAACTTCGATGCAGACGCAGAACGAGGCGACGCAAACCTGGGTATTAGTGTATTTAATTTTTTTTTTTATTAGTCATGGAGGTTTCGATAAAATATGGCACTAGTTAAATCCCTGCTCTCTATCCCAGCTTATACAACAGCAAAGATAGGACCGGTCGTTTAACCAGCTTGCAGAAGCAAACGTACGTAAAGTCAGAGAGAAAATATTACAGAATTCTGTCTAATCTTTTATTTAAAATGAGAAATATAAACAAATGATAAATGAGTAGAAATCTTACGACCGATTTTTTGGTGTCTGCCAGGCTAGTGAAATACCATAGCTAAGTAAAGTGAATGAATACCGAACATACATACATAATTGGTCATCATACTTCAGTCAGGATTACAATTTACTTTCTCACACAATTTCTAATGTCTGTGTGTTAATTTTATATATAAGTGGCGATATCTACAGTTTAAAGTGGACACCGAACAACAGATTTTAGAGAAATTTTTGTTATTCTCAGAGTTTTTGCCAGAAATCTGCTGAGAGGAAGTCGCCGAAGAAATATTTTGCCACATTTGGTTTTGACGTGAGACCTGGGGTTTGAATCGAGACTGTACGTCTAATAAGTCAACACACTACCTACTTTACTACGACGACTTCAAAAGTGAATGCATCCCTAATCAAATATGATGTTTTTTGCAAAATTTCTAAAAACCAAGAGAGCCACATAGCTGCCAAATTTACAATAGTTTTTTTCTCTCAATTACGTATTAACTTTACAAGATACTATCCATTGCCCTCTACACAGAAAAACTTCACATGTTGCACGACTTGTATGATCATCTAAGTCCCCCCTTACGTTAGAAGGGAAGGAAAACGCAATGTTACTGCCGTAACGGTACGTAAGGTACCGTGCGGTAACTACTGTGCTAGTAATCTGTATCTGTAAATATGATGAAGCGTTTTTAAAATGGTTCATATTAGCAACACTTTTCACCGGTAGTTCTATATATTTAATTGGGTGATAAAGCAACACGTCTGCCGACCACCACTGTTACTATGTACGCGTAAAGACTTTCTTATCTCTATGACTTTGCCGGTTTTTTTTATTTTTTCTTTTTTGGTATTTTTTCTTTACCACTCTGTGAATTAAATGCTCCACCTATTGTTTTATAAAACTAAAACGAATTTTTTTTATTTTTAAATTATGAAAACTACAATACATTGTGAAAATTCTTTACATGAGATCACCAGCCCGCTCATGTTCGTTTTAATAAAGAAGATTCAACCAAAAATAGTTGTTTTCAACTGTCTGAATACGGCATTATTTTGTTGCTTTAATGCAGTTGTTGACATCACCTTAAAATAACTCGTTTTGTAATTGTGATTTTGAACTTTAATTTTTGTTTTTCAATTTTTTTTTTTTGTTTTTTTTTTTTTATTCATTGTAATCATTTTAGTTTTTAATTTCATTTTAAAAGGTGATTCCAGTTGTTATAGACAATTACTCACAATAAAATCTGTGTTCTGTATATGGATGTGTGATCACGTCGTATGTGTAGTGTATGTACACTTTTACACTGTTTATTGATAATAATAATGCCAAAAGAGAATTATCATTCTCTCAGATAATGGAGAGAAATTTGAAATATTTGCGCCTGTTCTGTATATGGAGTGAAATGAAAACGTTTAAAGATTTCAATGAATTGGAATTGCATCTGATTTTCATAAAATTTGGAATTTTTTACATTCGACTTAAAACTATTGTATATGACAGACAGAAATATGGAAAGAATCGTATTTTTATTCAATTTCAATGAAAAGAATTTTTTATCCAGTGGGATCACCTTAAATTATTTTGATTACAAGAATTACCTATCATCCATCGCCTGTCCTTTACAGTCGCAGTGGATTTTTTCGCAATTAAATTTTTACTAGGCATTGCCAAGTTTTTTGGAATTTTTTATACAAACAAAAAAAAAAAAAAAAATTACTGTCGTCATGCAAAGTCGTAAAATACTTCGAAAATGATAGAAAATCGGTAAATTTTTGGCATAGCTTTTAAATAAATTCACGATTATACATTAACTTATAAACATAAATAGTGGAGCCTTGAGCCGGCCTACCGGTAGACACATGCCTTAATTGATGAGAACTAGTTTATAAGCAAATTAGGATTTAAAATGGTTAGAAAACGTAAATATAGGGTGTTGCAAGAAAAGTTTGTATTTGTTCAGATCGCCGTGTAAGTAAGACGTTTTGATTGGAATGTTTATCGTAAAATTGTTTGTTAGAAAACATTAAGTTTATATTCCTTTCAAACTTTATACTGTTAAGTATGTTGAAGTAGACTATGTCTGCAGTGGGTAGAGTGTTGGCTTATTAGACTTGAGGCCATGGCTCAAACCGCAACCATGTCTCAAACAAAACGATGTAAGAAAAAATATTTTCTGTCAAATAACAAATAAAATTGCCATTAAAAGTTCATCAAAACATCTGTCGTTCGGTGTCGACTTCATACTGTAGGTTCCGACATAGGTGGTGTGAAGCTAGAGCGCAAGTCTGACAAAAAGATTATAATGACGAATTAAGGAATGTTGACATGAAAGCAAAAACCGCAAAGTTGTTCACATTGTTTGAGCTGTACTGTACTGTATACTACTACGTATTCAATATAACGCCACAATATATGCCACAGTTCTTATGCTGTTAATACTAAATCGCACGGTGGGCATGCAAGAAATTAAATGAAATATACTCGTACAATGTATTACGCTTTAAATTCCGAAAAGAAATATTTCTTTGGCTGGTAGTTGTGCTCTCCCACCCTATCTGTTGTATCTGGTGTGCGTGATTCCTCCGTTTCCCACTACCCCCTTTCTCATACATACCCTCCTTTCATCCTTTCCTTTCCTTCCCTCTTTTAGGACGTTGTACAATGGGTCAGTTCGACCTCCGGGTACCGTACTTGTCTTATTTGACAGGCACACGTCCTAACATATTTGGCTACTGATTGAACAAATAACAATTGATTTTGTGTCTATTTCGTTTCTGTGAAAGTTCAGCAACATTTTGTTATGCCTCGACTGAATTCCTTCTTCTGTTTACGGACATGCGATTTAAATCATTGTAATGTACTGAAAAGTTGCGGCCAATGAACTCATTATTTTTCTAATTTGTCTCTCTGCTTGAATAGAACATATTACGTTATAGTATCGAAAAAACTGTGAAACTAAAACCATATTGCGAAGGTAGGCTTGCTTCTTTTAAGGAACATAAGTATGTGCCAACGAATCTCCTTGAAGTTTCACATTGCCATTCCCGGTGTAGAAAATTCCTCGAAGAAATCGGTGGCTGTGTCTAGTCAATTCACCAAATAAAAGTTTATACCAGTACAGTGTTATACTCCTCAGCTATCTTATTGAAAGACTTGCGGCAGCCAAAACTTGTCTTGCATGTCATTATTTTAGAACCTCTCTGTTATCTATCCTTATAGGCTTTTTTAATAACCGTTATAGAACTCATTTTATATTAACTTTTGTCCAGAGTATAGACCCAATAGTCTTACTGATTGAACTGAACTTCTTGATCCTGAAAAGATGCCTTTATCCTCAGCCCTAATGATTGAACAACGCCTGTTTAGAAATATTTAGAAGCGTTGACTCTGTACACTATACCATTTGCCTATTTCCCCCTATTTCGAATGGTTGTCTCGAACTACCCAAAGAAATTATAACCCGGTGAATTAATTACTTTCAGTATAACATACAATGTACCTACTGTGGCATGTCCTAGGAAGGATGTCACTCGTAGTAGCCTAAGGAACAGCGGCTTTGCCTAGTCTTTCGTGATGTTGATTATTGATGATGTATTCTTTCCGAAGATCGAGGTTTTTCTAAATGGAGGGGAATGGAAGAGTCTTGATCTGTAACAAGCACTATAATAAGTTTAACGACATCAAGTCACATGATCTTACTGGTAAATTAATATCTCTTGAGATGTGTGGCTCGTGATGTAGTCTTTTTGAAACCACGTGTTGTGCAGTTCACTATATTCGATTGCCTTATCAAAAAATGACTTGTGCTGACAGTCCCTAGTGCGGTAAATTAATGGTAAGGGTTCTTCCAGAGGCATTTCCAAAAAATTTACATCAAGCAATCACTTTTTCTAGACATAAGGGCGTTTCCACAAATACTTCTGGTATCTCCGAGTATTATGTGATATTTTTTGACAATTGACGTACCCAATAAGTGAGAAATAAGCTCCATTATTGAAGAAAATTAAAGTGAATGTAATAACATACTGAAGGTTAATTTGGACTTGGTTGATATATGCGAAGTCGTTCTAGTCTAGTAGGAAGTGTGTTGACTGACTGGACATAAGGCTACGTTTCGTACTTCAGGTCAGACATCTTGAGCAAAATAAAATGTGTAGAAAATATTTTCTCCGGCGACTTTCTCTCAGCAGATTTCTGGCAAAAACTTTGAGGGAAATAAAAATCGTCGTATGAGATGACATTCGAAATGCTAAAAAGTGTGCCAAAATTGGCAAACAAATGGACCACCCAGCGCGTAGCTGCTGGCAACATTACATGAAATAATAAATAAATATTCAATAAATAAATATTTAATAAGTATTTAAATTCACTTTCACAAAATTTTTGTGTAATTTTTCAAATTTCTAAACGGCTAAAAAAATCATTATTTATTTATGTATGCAACTCTTTTGAAAGCTAGCATTGAGCAATAGGAGGTTGAAAAAAGTATAAAAGAAAACATATTCCTTGCATTGAATTTAATTTCTATATACAGTCAACCCTCCTATAATGCGGTGAGTGTGTATCGTGTTATATAGAAACCGGGCTATAAGAAACTCTGGTTTCAGGTACAAACCAGACTAATTCGTAGTATGGAAACCGCGCTATAAGAAACACAGAATTAGTACAAATAACATCATTCGTACCGCATTATATGGAGACCAAGAAATACAAAAAGCAAGATAAATTATAAATTATTTTTATTGAAGTCAAGAGTTCATATAAGGATTAATAAAAAAATGAAATAAAAACGAAGCTAAAAGACGGGTTTCCAACAAAATTAAGAAAGACTTGTAAAATAATGTAATTTTTTAATATTTATCCTTACTTGGTTCATCTTCATTCATTGTTTTTTTAAATTGAAAATACAACTGCTATTGTTTTGCATGATACTGAGTCTGGGATGAGCTTTTGAGTCGAAAATAAACCCTCTTACAATATCTAGTTACTATTCATTCATAGGCTGAACGCAAACTGCATTATAAGAGTATCGCGTTATAGGAGGGCTGTCGAAATTTCAGCCACGCGTTATATAGAAACCGTGTTCTGAGAGTACCACCTTATAGGAGGGTTGACTGTATTTTCCTTTTTCGTTGTCCAATTTATTATTCATTTTTGATAGATATTTGGCACAATAATTTTCATTTCCATCAATAATTTGGAAAATTCTAACAATTTCAATTGCAATGCAATAAAAACGAAAAAAAACGACTATTTTATTCCATAAAATTTAGTTTGATAAACTGGCCCTAATCATCACTAATTTAAAAAAAAAAAACTTGTTGAAAATTATTCTGCCACAGTTCAGCAAAAAAAAAAAACAAAATGAAACAAATCTATTCTACATGTTTATGGACAACTATTGGTAGGGATCTACCATATAATAATGAATGTTGCAATTGGCTAAAATCGTAGTAATTTGAAATATTATTTGGAGTTGTTTTATGTTTTTTTTTTGCCATCCATAGGTTATTTCGTTTGGTTTCCTTCTTTTTTCTTCACATGCATTTTAACCGCAATTGTGTTGCCATTATTATTATTTTGTGTTGACATGCAACAAAGGCCGCACAACCAAATGATTTCAAATAATAAAACAAGTTCTGAACATAAAAAATTTTGAAATAAAAACTAAAAAATAAATAATATATGAAAAGTATTTATAATAAATGAAATAAATTTCATATGCATTCTATCAATACATTCGTTTATTCATTCATTCATTCAAATAAAAGAAAAAGAAAAAAAGCGAGGAAAATTATTATGAATTTGGAAAAATTTCTATAAAATTTATTGAACCGCAAATAAATATTAACAAAAGCAACATTATTATGCTGATAATACAACCGCTGTGATAATATAACATTTCATCACTTTAACCCATCATGGGGTTTTTTATTCACAACAAATAAAAAAACAAAAGCAACACAAAAAATAATAATTTAAATAGCAAAGCCAGAAACAATGGCATTAAAAAGGCATTTAAAATCATGTTGTTACATAATCATTGTAACAGCACTTATTAATGTTTTCTGAATAAATTTAAAATAATTTATGAACAAACCGTTTACATCGCCGCAATTAAAACCAACAAAAAACAAAAATTATTTTTTTCATTATTTATTGAATCCTCAAATTGAAAGAAAAAAAGGAATTGACAATCAATAATCAAATCCTAAATCTAAAAAATTTGGAAATTATTGTATCAATAATTTAAGTACATAGAGACTAACGTTCATTTAACATATTACGTACCTGTGCATTCGAGACTAACGGTTTAATAACTGCCATCTTCAGGTCTTTATTTATATACCTTCGAAGTTTTGACGTACGACTGTGCTGCTATATAAAATAGTACTGGGATATATATAAAGGGAAACAAATTTTTCTCCACACAGTTGCCACATATCTAGTCCACACCTATCAAACTGTTTACCTCGCCACATAAAAGGCAAGGCAAAGCAATCGACTGAGTTTGTAAAGTTCAGTCAGTCTTGTGTGAAGACGCGGTTGGTTTGAAGACAGTAATCGTGGTTGAATGATCTCCATTATAAAGTTCTGTCTAATAATTGTCTAGTAATTGTTATTGTTTATGCAAAGGGTATAAACAGAGCAACAAAAGCAATTGTTGTTGTTTACATCCAGTTGTGAACAGTAGCATATAGAATTGTGCGAATAATAAAGAATATTAATTAAAACTAAACACAAATTTATTTTAATTTTATTTTCAATTCTCGATCTCATATTATAAACGTTTTTAACAAGTAAAAACGTAACAATTGGTAACAAACAGAAGGTTAAAAATGATGCTAAAAAAAAATTGGCGATTAAATCTATCGTTTCTACGTTCTACTTATGGTCTCATTAACCTAACCTTATGTGTTCTATGCACCTGTGCAATAAAAGGCAACAACTAGACCAGGAAATTTTGTGTGTTCCATATAAAAACTCTGATAGTAAGTAAAGCACAGTCTATACCTTGTTTTTAGAAAAGACATTATCATCTTACTCATGAGACAATGAATATCACTTATGTAATGTTTTCATAATCGCCCTACGTTTAAAATATTTCATAAGATTAAACTCAGTAATGGAGTGATTCTACCCTATGGCATATCAGTAGCAATCGACAGATATGCGGCTAAATAGTTGACCTCTTTAACGACACATTTTCGTTTGTAAGTATACGAAAATAAATCTCTGAAGCCAAACGTAGAGCATTAGAAGTGAAAACTCTGCTGTAGCCATCTATAGCATTTCTGCATTTCATTGATTTTTTTTTAAAGTATTTATTAGTTGCTGACAAATGTAAGTTTTCCTTTTTTTCTATCATAAGGTAACATGTCCTCCTTGGAAATCTCTCTCATTTGCTCTCATTGCTTCGAGGCCAAAATGTAAAACGCAATCTTAGATCCTGCATTGTAGAAGGAAACACACGGGTGCATATAAGGTGGTCGCCAGGGAATTCTCATCAACAACGAAAAGTATGCTGAAGTTGTTAGGGTAATAGGCTTGTAGAAGACGTTATAGGGATACCTTACAAAATTGTAAGGGAGTACAATAAATTGCATGGTCGCAAGAGAACTTTTCTTAAGGTGGACCTTATAAAACTCTATGTACTGAGCGCCCTGGTAGTCTAGTGGGTAGTGTGCTAGACTATTAGCGTGAGGGTCGTGGGTTCGATTCCCTATTACACCGGGCATATGGTCAAAGTTACTCAGCTCGTATATGATTATAATATAATTTGTAATTGTATTGTAATTGTTAAATAAATAAATAAATAAATAAACTCTATGTACTATCAAAGCAATATGGTCTGTTTTTCTCACACTAACAATGTTGTGAACGACCAATTACTTTTTTGTTTTCATTTTAATTTTTCAAAATATCAGAGCAGAGGTTTAAACTCTAGTCCTTGTCTAGTGAACCAACGCAATACCCACTAGACTACGAGGTAATATTGAAGATAAATTCACAAGTAAATAGGACTGAGTTGAGGTCAATTAAAATCATCTTATCAGCAAAGCTCTTTACCACTACATCCACATCTGATTGCATAGAGGGCTTTGCATTCAAACGATGACCGATGGGAATTCTATTATTCTAGGGTCTCTTACAGTGGATTTTTATTAACTTGAACTATATGGATTATGGAGTTTAGGGAAATGCCATGTCAGTGAGTATAAGTACTCACTTTGTGGAGTATGAAAATGTATGCTTTTTTTAATTTAATTTCAATTCAAAATCAAACTCAATGGGAGTTACATTGTTTTTCAAATTTTAATTAAATTTTCTTAAAAAGTCTTTGAAAAATTTACAATCAGAATACTAAATGAGTGAGTTAAGCACTCACACTCTCTGTTGTATATTGTAGTTTAATGCAAAAGAAGTATACGAAGCTTTAATTCTCAAACCTTACAATAATTACGTTTAACACCACCACTACTTCATGGCCTATATCACAACCTGCTACTTTTGTCCTCAATTTTAGTCGATTATTCGAGTGTTTCTTCTCGAATTTGTCATACGAAGTTTAGAAAGATTACTTACCTGCATACATAATTGGCCATTACAATCCCTCAGTCAAGGTTACTACCTCGCTTATACAGGGTGTATTACTTTTTACATTAGTGGCGTAATCTACAGACTAAATACGATTCTGAACGACAAATTTTTGAAAAAATTTTTTATGGCGACCTGCTGAGAGAGAGTCGACGAAGAAATAATTTTTCTGATGTTGTTTTTTTGGAGATGTCAGACATGTTATTTCAATAACAGAATTAAATGTGTCTGCTTATACTATCTTCCCATGTCATATATTTTAGCGTGAACTATCAACTGCAATATTTTCAAAATATTTTTTCTACACATTTCTCTGGTGAAATTTATCGTGGGTGAATTTTCTAATTATTACTGAATTTTAATATTTCTTTTCTCAAATTAAATACAATTTATTCCACTTTATTTAATTATAAAATTCATAAGAGTGAGAAAAGTTTCATGAAATTATACCTTTGGTGGTGTAAATTTAATTAGTTTCACAGTAAACCAACAAAAAATATAGAGAAACAAAGATGGGGGATTTGTATATTAAAGCAGAAAAAACTTGTTAATTCACTTACGGGGAAAGTATATAAGAATGTATTATATAATATAAATTAAGAAAGTTTTTACCGGTACAATCGGTCGTAGTCGCCATAATTTAGAAGATAGTGTGTTGGCTTATTAGACCTGAGGCTTTGGTCCAATCCCCAGCCGGTTATTTGGCGATTGCTATAGTGTAGGATCATTTCATTACTGAGTTTAGTATCATGAAATATTTTCAACGTAGGATGGTTAGGAAAGTTGTTTATAAGTGATATTCATTGTCTCATGGGCAAATTTTCAATTTCTAAGACTATAAGTAGACCCTGTACTCTATACACTATCAGGGTGTTTATATGGAACACACAAGATTTTCTGATCTAAAACCAGGCTCGTAATGGCTGGCTCTAAGGCGTACTTCAGTTGGACTGAGCTCAAGCATTATGTACCATACACACGAGTGTGATATCCCTTCATTTATTTCAGTCTAGCAAGTTGCCTTTTAAAGCACAGGTGCAGAGAGAAGATAAGACGGGATTAATGAGACCATAACTACACCTGGGATGTGATAAAGATGTGGAAATGTAGAAATATTATATTTGTTCGCTAATTGAGATTTTCGTAAATGGGAATTATTCATATTTTATTTGGCAAGCTTAACGTTCTGTTTCTGGGGCAGTCGCTGTAGTCTAGTAGGTAGTGTGTTGGCTTATTAGACGTAAAACCATTGATCAAACCCCAGGTAAGACTTTAAAACTTCCTCTCATCTAATTTCTGGCAAAAACTCTGAGAGTAAATAAAAACTTGAAACCATGAAAGAGTTTCTCAAAAAATCTCTCGTTAGGAGGCGACTTTAAAATGTAGGTCCCGCCGCTCATCTATAAAATTAATCCTGACTGAAGGGTTGTAATGACCAATTCCGTAAGTATGTGTATGTATATTATTATTATCATTAATTCGCGATGTAAGGACGAAGTGTATTGCAAAAACCAGTGCAAATGTGCATTTTAAAAGAAAGTGCAATTTTAAACAGAGATTTAACAGATGTTACTGATGACTGCCACTGTATAAGAGATTTAAAAACCAACACCAACAAACAAACAGAAAAGAAAAAAAATTAATTCCTATTTTATAACATCGGTAAATTAGAAAATAAAAAACCTTGACTAAGACACTTTACAGACACATGGTCTTAATGGTACGTACGTACGTATATGAAAAAAAAAATTAACGTTTACAATAACTTTTGTTGGGAATAACTTCTTCACTTTGGTTTCATATTTATTGTATAAGAGAAGACAGGTATTAAACTACTTGCAATGTTGTTTTAGAGTTTAACAACCATTGCCATTGGCTGGTAAAATGTAGGATAATACCATGTTACGTACAAAATCCAAGTTATGGAAAATCTAAATCCAGAAAGAAAATTCTAATGGAATATAATTGACAAGACTTTGTTGTTTAAAAGGAAATCATTTATTTGATTTGAATCATGTTAAGAAAAAGTGAATTTTTTAAATTATTAATCAAACGTATTTTGTAGCACAGTGTAACGCCTAGGAGATAATATTTATTACATACAGACATACATATTTAATTGGCCATTACAACCTTTCAGTCGGAATTACGGCCTAGCTTCTGACACCAGTTATTTTGTGTGCGATAATTTTATACGTGGGTGGCGTGACTTATATTTTAACGCCTACGCCGAACGACATATTTTTGTGAAACTTTTATTCTTACATTATTTATTCACATAAAAGTAACCTGTCCTATATTCGAAAACTAATCAACCGATTTACGTAAGGCTACATATGTTACAAAGGTTTACTTTAACTAATAATTTCTATTTTTTTCCATCAAAATCTATAAAAATGTGGTTGGTTTAGTCTACAAGGGGTCTGTATGATTCCGTTTTCGAAATTTCTTTGTTAAAAATGTAATTCCCTTTACTCGTTTAGGTTTAGAGAGAGTGAACAAATAATTTTTCGATTTTCCGATTGTTTGAGAAAGTTTATAGTTTTGCACTGTTCTTAACTCCATTCAGAGGTTAATTGTCTTAATTTTTTTGACTACCATATTCTAATCATATTAAAATTGTAGTAATATTGGTGAGCGAGAGAGAACTGCACTGAAAGAAAAGTTGTGTAAACTGAAATAAAATGTACGAAAAAAATCCAAAAAGCGGAATTTACAATAAAATTTGGAATAAAAATTCGTCCATATTATTTAACTAAAACATAGTTTCTCAAGAAAATTTACAATATTAAAATAATTATATGCTAAGTTTTTAAGTTTTTGAAAACATTAATTTAAAATTCTTTAATGAACTCTGCATCTGATAATAGTCTACCATGCCTAAAAATATCCAAGATTATTATCTTGATAACTCCATTTTTAACATTTAATTTTCTGAGTTTTTTTCATTGTTTTTTTCTTCAAGTAACCACTCTTTCAATTTTTCCAAATAAGTTTTTTTATTTTTAAATATAAATCCTTTTTCCCCATCATTAAAATCATATATAGCACTATAATAAGGACAATAGTGCCTTCTAAAAGTATATTCTCTACATTCCTTCAATATCTTATAACATAAAATGCATTGCGCATCACCAAACGCATTTTTTATCATAAAATATGTTTCGTAAGTCATAGTCAATTTTTTTCAGTGCTTTAAGCAAAAAATATTACAAAAAAGTCGTACACCCACTACGCATGTGCATTCGTCGCTGCCTGAGTGACGACTAACCAAAGAGAATAAGAATATGTGTGTTTTTAGTTTGCGCAAAAGCACTATGAAATTGGCATCATTGTTTTAAACTGAATAAATTTATGTATTTATTATTGAAGTCGCCGTAGTCTAGTAGGTACTGTGTTGGCTTATAAGACCTTAGACAACGGTTCAAACCCCATTTTTTAAATTTTTCTTCGGCGATTTCCTCTCAGAAAATTTCTGGCAAAAACTCTGAAAGTAAATAAAATTGCCATCAAAAAGTCGCTGTGGTCATCATCTAGCTATTACACAAACCAAAATATGAAGAAATATTTTCTCGACGTCTTCTGCAAAAAACTCTAAGAGTAAACGAAATTCCCATGAAAAGTTTCCCAAAAAATCTATCGTTTCGATTCAACTACTACAATATCAAATTTGGAACGAAAAAAATCTTAATTCCTATATTAAGATATGAAGTAAAGTTTAAATTATTTCTTAATTATTCCATTAAATAAAAATTTTCTTTTGCGACACGATTATACAATACTTGGTACATTTCTTTTATTTGAATCCTTCCACGGTGCACTCAATTGAATATTGTTGCCGCCTTCAATAGCTGCTTTTACAATCTATGCTTTTAAGTTCTATATTCTATACATCCCCTAGGCTTTATAACAACTAGCTTAAGGAAGTCTAAGAAAGTTGAATTAAGGAGTAACGTCTACGACAGGTGCATGTGAAAATGCAAAGATAATGATTGTAATTAAATTAATTTTCTCTCTTATATTTTCATCTATTAACAGAAAAGAACTTAAAAGAGAAGGTGAAAAAAAACACAAATTTTGATTCTTTTACTTGAAGAAAAATAAAAACAAAAAAAAAAAAACTAAAACAAGGCTGCAATGCGCTAAATACTTCCTTGGCATTTTCTAGTTTTTTTAGACATACACACACACATATACACAGACACCTATGAATTACATCCGCATGTAATATGGCGTCCGGTTGTTGTATGTCTCCACTTCCGTTTCCGTTGTTGATTACATTTGTTATTTTATTAGTTATCCGCTCGTTGTCATTTTTCCTGCTTTTTAGTTGTTGTTGTAGTTTTTTTTTCATTTTCATTTTCTATTTTATTTTTTTGTTATTGTGCCAAAGGCTATGTATGTAGTATAGACAGATATTTTATAACATTGCCACCTGTCTTCTTATTTGTTTCTTTTCCACCTAACAGGTTTTACTTTGCAGGGATTTTAATTTCATCTCTCTTTACCTATGACTTCCCCTTGGGTTCCTATAAGCCTGTTGACTTTTGGCAACCTTTCGTATTTTTATTCGTTCACTGAGACTGCTAAACGAAATTTCATGTTGAGTTTTGTTTCAAAATTTTGTTCAAGCAAGCCACGTTGCCCCTTTGTTCGTATTTTATTTTTTTATTTCATTTAACATTCGCTGCCTGTAAAATCAGTTAAAATGTGGCTAATTACTAAAGTTTTTCTTTTTCTTTTAATCTCTTATTATTTTTTGTTTTCGGGTTGTATTTTTTTTATTATTATTTTGTATTTTCGTTATCAAGATCTTTTAGCATTTGTAAGCCATAGATTTTTGCAGTACATGCAACGTTGCTGTGTTGTTCTGCAACACGAATGCCAGAAGTCGAAACAGCAACTACGGTTGCTTTAAAGGTAGTAGCATAGCCTTGTAAAACTCATTTCATTTTAATTATAATTTTTAATAAACACAACTTTACTACGCTCTACTCCTTTTTACTTTTGCTTTCGCTTTTCTTCGCTCCTTTTGCCGCGTCTTATGTTTTAATTAAACCCCATTTTTGGTACAATTAGTTAAATTTAGTGATTGCATTAAGAAATTTTATTATTTACTGCAGAAATAAAGATTCGCTTCCTTTTGTTTAAAGATGTTTACGTGCACTATGTTCTTCCCCTATTTGCTTGCATAAATAATTTCGGTTTTTGATTATTTTATGGGTGTCATAAAGATGTCAAAGATATTGTAACATTTTCTAACAGAGCATTTCCATATTTATCTTCTTACTTTACATAGAAGGGTTAAAAATATTCAAATAAATTGTGCGTCGAGATAAGTGCACTGATGCAGAGAGCTATATGTATGTACATAGAAATCAACACGGTATGTACAACATACTGAAATATTAAATCTATTCTAAGCTAATAAACAGCAGCCCATGCGCTGACCAACTTCTTCCTTTTTCCTGATTTGGTAGAACTGGGTTAGTACAGGAACTGTGAACACCCGTGGCATCACAACGGGCAGTCATGCGTGCCCAAGTGAACTTGTGATATCAGGCGCTACCACTCCAGCCTAACCTAACCTAATAAACATACAAATGTAGTCATGAGTGTCAAATTCTCAGTAACGGACTATATCGTCAATCGGACAAGGCAAAATCAATTGTTAAATACGTCTCATGTGAAATGTCATTTACTTAGTGAACGGTTTGTCTGTTACGAGTATGGATAACGTGTAAAAATAGTTAAAATTTTTGACAAAAGTGGTGATTCAAATGGAAGACGCCTTAATTTAGTAGGTAGTATGTGTTGGCTTATTGGAAGGGAAGCCACGGTTCAAATCCTGGTCAGCAGTACGAAAAAAATATTTCTTTCGGCGACTTCCTATCAGCAGTCTTCTGCCAAAAACTCTGAGGGTAAATAAAATTGCCATGAAATGTATCTCAGATCGTATGTCATTCAGGAGTCAACGTAGAACTGAAGACCCCTCTGTTTAGGATAATAGAAACACTCACGCAACATACGTGATATGAGAAGTTATGTTGTAATCCTGACTAAAGTTGTGTAAGTAAAAAAATATTTCGTATTTAGCAGAGAAAGCATTGCGAATAATTCAGTTTTATCGATTTCAGTGTGGTTTTACCAATTAGATCTAATTTATGGTCCATTTTTGGATACTTTTCGTTGAGAATTCTATATTTATCCAAGCAAAGTCAATTTCAGATAACTATTAAAACCTTCGACTCTTTCGCAATGAGTCTTAGTCTAGTTAGAAGTATATTGGTTCAAACTGCACATCAAATATCTCCAATAAAACGAAAATATGAAAAAATATTTCTTCGGCGACTTCGCTCTCAGCAGATTTCTGGTTACAAACTTTTGGAGTGGTAAAAAAATTGCCGTGAAACTTTACTACTTAATAATGACCATGAACCGATTAACGAATTCGGCGCGCAATATATCCTTCCAGGCGCCCTGCTTCTTGGCGCCAAGCCGTTGGTCACACATCGATGACAGGGTTTCTCGCTTGTCCTTCCAACGATACAGGTCGCCCCTACGCCGACTTCGCAGAATACCCGTTCGCCGAGATCTCTCCATTCGAACGACATGCGAGCCAGCGCAGCCGCTGGATATAATACGCGACACGTCTATGCGTTAGGAGTCATCAGCTCATGTTAGATCAGATCGGAAATCACGAACTCGCACGACGGAAGATCTTTCGTAGACTTCCTCTCGAATACCTCAGCTGCGATCAGTCTTAATAGGTCCTTCTTGCCATAAGAAGCACGGGTAAGATGAGCGTCTTGTAGAATATTAATTTTGACGCACGAGAGAGGTCTCTGCTACTCAATTGCCTATTTAGACCATAGTATCACCTGTAGACAAGAGTAATCCTGCGTTTAATCTCCAGACTGACATCATTTTTGGTGGTAACGGCGGAGCCAAGATAAATAAATTCCTTGACTGTATCAAAAGTATAATTATCGGCCGTAATCTGAGGATCAATACGCCGCACGTCTCTACTTGTCGACAACATATACTTTGTTTTGCCCTCATTTACTGCCAGACCCAACTTCTTAGACTCCCGTTCAATAGCGCTAAAGGCAGCAGTAACATCTCGCTTGGTACGCCCTATGATGTCGATGTCGTCAGCGTACGCAAGCAATTGGATACTTCTTTGAAAGATAGTGCCATTGCGATGCACTCCTGCCTTTCGCAGAACACTCTCCATAACGAAGTTGAAAAGGTCGCATGATAAGGGGTCGCCTTGTCTGAAACCTCGCACGAAGCTTCGCAAAAATTTATCGTTCGGAGGCGACTTTAAACTGTAGATTCCACCTCTCATACATTTATAAAATTAATACACACAACATAAAAGCCGAATTAAGTAAGTAACTAAGGCCTCACTTAGGATGCAGTGGACATGCTGATTGTGTTCTGGAGAAATGTTTTCACAACTGTTCGATGCTCATTGTGGTCTGATGTGGTGCTTGGTTGGGATGTATTTTAGTCGAAAATATTCTAAGATTTTTAGCGTCCACACAACACCACTATTTTCGGCTTTACTTATATTAATTTCCAGAATGAGTAATTTCATGATTTTACGACAGCAATTGGATATTTGCAATGTTTGATCCGACGACGCTGAACTTTTTAGTCTGCACACGTCAACACGGATAGCTATAGTTCTACGTTTGGTAGAAAATTACCTAAAAAACAGTGTGACCGCCGCAACCAATTCACAGGCAGTCAGTAACATTGTACTTCGAACATAATGGCAAAGTTCAAAACATTATAATGAAATATAGGGTCTTTTTAAGTGATTCTTATTTAAATAGAACAATGAGTGAGTGTGAGATATAGTTGAAATTTCTTAGTTAGAACGTATATCTTAAATACTAAAATTTTCGGAAAGCATTTGCAGAAAACAAATTTACATAATTGGTCATTACAATTCTAGTCAGGTCATTGGCGGAACCTACTGTTCAATTCCGAACGACAGTTTTTTGAGAAACTGTACATGGCAATTTTATTTACTTTCAGAGTTTTTGCCAGAATATTTTTTCATATTTCGTTTCGTTGTGGATGTCTGAACTGGGCAACGTACTACCCACTAGACTTCGGCGCTCACTACAGGTTGAATACGCTCATCTTAATCGGCTAGTATCGAAATATTTCTTTTGTGTTGGAGAAAGTGTGTATAATAATACGATTTCATCGAGCCCACGTCGTTTTCAGCAAATTTAACAATCTAATGATTCATTATATCGGATTTTATATATAGAATTGCACTTTCCTCATACATGCAAAGTTCAACAATAATAATTTCCAGCCCGCTAAGCATTTACAATGTGGGTGCTAATACAACAGTTTTAATGTTGATTCTTTGAAAATTATTCTCATTTTCTAATCGTTAGTTGTTGCATATATGAATCGAAGAACCTCGAAGTAATCGTGGCAAGTCTTTGTATCAAGAAAAGGTAACAGTTTTAGCGCCCATTGTGGTCTGGAGGCGTCCTTGGGAGGTATTTAATCGAAAGTGTTCCAAGACAAACAGTTACCGTCAATTCAGAGTGCTATTGCCGTATTATAATCAAGAACTAGCAATTTCATGCTTTTATGATATCAATTGGCCACCTATGGCAGATCATGTGATCTCACGTCGTTAGACTTTTTAGGGGTGATACGCCAAAAACAGTGTCCACGAGGAAAATCTTTTGATATTCGCTCGAAATGTGTGAAAAAATGATTGAAAACTACATTAAAAAAAGGGGGCTGTAGTAACCAATTTATATTGTACTTCAAACTTAATGACAAGGCTAAAGCATTATAATAAATATAGGTTCTGATTTTAAGCGGTTTCTATCTTTGAATTCATATACAACAATGACAGCGCATAAAAGAAAAAAAACAAATTAAAATTTTGAGTTGGCATCGTTAGTGAATATGTCCTGTACCTGGTGGTATTATTTCCTCTAGCAAGTCTTATCTTGCTTGTACCACGTATCCAGTTACACTTAAACAAAGTGGGTGAGTGTCTTATCTCTAACAGAATAAAATTCAAGTAATTTGCACATGAATTCCATCACAGAAACAGCGTTGAAAGTTTCATTAAATTTCCTTTCTTATTTTCAGTTTTTTTTATGATACTTTAAGTAATACATAGCATGCGCTTTTGTTCCCCAGTGTATCTTATTTGGTAAATTATTTATAAAGAAATGAAATGAAAAATTTAAATTGTTTTTATTTTTTTAATTGTTTTCCTCTCTCTTGTTTTCTTTTTTTTTATCTTTTATTCGAGTTTGGAATATTCTTAATAAAAAATTAATGCGAAACCCTTGTACCTCTGCTTGACTAGTTCTTGGCCAAGCCAATTCTCTCTTGGGCGTACTACTGTGAGCATACTAAGCAAATCAAAATTATGACTTATTACCCATCCTATGCGATTCTTATTCTGTTATTTACAAGGGTTGCTGTAAGTTTACTGTCAGTGAGTGAGTGAGCTTTTAAAAACATCTTTTCGTTTTATTGTCGTAACCCTCTTACCAACATTATTAGGAGTGGAGTTATTAAAGTTGAATATTGTTTGCTTTTTGATGTGCTTGACTTGATACGAATACCGGAAATTGTTGTCAAGATAATTACTGTTATTTGTTTTACAGTTACTTTTACTTGTACTACAACGAATAAGTTTACAAATGTAAACCTCTCCTCAGCCCCTATTGATGTACAGCATCCAAAAAACTCAAAAAAAACTTCTTCTATTGAAACAAAGAAAATCTGTAACGAAATTTGTGCTCCATGAAGAGACAATAAACGAAAGGAGACCATTTAAGGCAACTCATTCTAGAGAATATCTCTAGACAATGTCTACAATTGTGAAAAATGATGAAATGTTGCCTCAAACCGTAAGGGTGAAATGAGGTGGGGGAGGAGGAAGAGAAGAAGGATATACCAAAAATATAACCATAACTTACGGTTATAAGACGAGTAGCCACAAGTATAACAGGAAATAAAGCAGAGGAGTACAATGAAATCGAAAATAGTTCGTACAAATCTTAAGTTGCCTGAATACGGAATGAAAAGGAAATAAGAGTGGTAAATTTTTTGTGAAAAACCTGCGATCAGAGGCATAGAGTACCAAGTTATAAAAACTACCAATGTAAGGTAATCTGTAATTTTCGGCCGTAGTAATGTAAGAAAGATACGTAAATTTTTTTTGGCTCCTTAAGATAGTAAAATAATCAAATATCTTGACCTATGAAGGACTATTTGGCAATATTCTGGTACGCATTTTTAATCACGTTGTGATATCACTCGGTTTCGTACAAGATATTGATTCCACTTTTATCTAGGCAACTACTAAGCTTTGGATTTTAACAAGCTAGGTACACTGGGTGGTAGGTCCAAGTATTTGGTATCAATTTTGATGAAATGTTTGACAGCTACAAGTGCTATTTGTACATATAGGAAGTATAGACTGGCCCATTTAAATGTTTAAATTTAAAAATGCAATGAAACAAAAACGGTTGAAATTTATTGTTTTTTGGTTAGGAATGAAATATCATTTCGTTCACATGGCTGTCGCGGCTGGCTTCACAATACCTCATTCGATCTGAACAATTTTCGTGTCCTTTTGTGTATGGAGCTGTATGTCGGAAATATCAAATCCTCAATTGTCACTGATTTGTCTGCACAACAATTTTCTTTAACGGCGTCCCACAGAAATAATTCAGTAGTGTCATATCGCAGCTTCTTGGCGGTTAATTGACATTTCCATTTCGACTAATTAAGCGGCCATAGTCTGCATTGACCATTAAGGTTGCATTGTCCCTATTTTCAAAGAGATATGAGGTAGTAATGCCCCCTCTCCAAAAGGCTCACTAAACATTCATTCCTAATGGTAGCATTAGCTTCTGTAAGACCACGTGTGGCTTTTCTGAGCCCTAAATGCAGTAATTTTGCTTATTAATGTACAACAAGTAGCCGTAGTTTGGTAGGTAGTGTGTTAAAATTAACGCACATAACGTGAGTGGGGTCAGAAGCTAGGACGTAATCTTGACTGAAGGGTTGTAATGATAAATTATGTATGTGTATATGCGCCAAGATGAAAATGAGCTTCATTCGAAAAGGTGATTTTTTTTTGGGAAAACCGACATCTTCGAGCAGTTTCTCGTTTGCCCAATAAATTCCAAAGTTGTTCGATCGTAAATCGATTCTTTACGTTCAGTGGAGATAATATACTGAATTTTGTAATCGAATCAAGTTTAAAACGATATATGTCTTACCTGATATATTAATAGCTACGGTTTGAAATCTAAACCAGACTCTTCAAAGGTCTGGAAATTCTAAGATTGTCACACTGGTTTTTAAAATACCACGGTAGGGTAAAAAGAATTGTCTCCGATCTACTGGTTCGTGACTTTAAGTACTCAAAACTATATCCTGCAAATTCTATTAAAAAAGGACCGTAGCCAAAATGATATTTCCAGCAAGCATACTTTATTTCTTGTGAACCTATTTAGAAAATCGTGTCGTGGCCAAGTGAAAAGTGCGGAATGAAGTGGGAAAATATTTTGCTAATAGCTGTTTCGCTTTCGTATCTTTAAAATCTCTCACTCTATAGATTTGTTTTCATTGTTCGCTTCAATTTGGTTGGTTGGTTGGTATTAATTTTTTTCATTTGTTTTTTGGCCTTTTTGGTATCAATTTATGCTGGCAGTTTCATGTTCAGTTTTAATAAATCTTCTAAATGTTGATTGCTTTTTTATTGTTGTGTTGTGTGTGTTGTTATTTTAGTTTTCTTCCCATTAAGTTTAAATACTCAAACTCCAATGTATCTACAAACGGGAACCTTTTACAAGAAGTCAAACTGATTGTATGCCATGGAATGAAGAGCGCTTTGTCTGTGGCCTTATTTTTAATCCTGGGGTATTTCTTTTCTTTACTCTTTCTTATTTATTTTGTTTTCATCTGATAATTTTTAAGATCATATTATATTTGCTTACCAAACCATAAAATTACACATGTACGACATGTCCATAACTATGGGGTATTAAATACAGCGACAAACATTTAAACCGCTGTTTTATAATAGTTAGAGTCTCCAGCATTTTAAGGACTTTGTGTACAATTTAGTTTTACAGAAACTATTACAAATGTTAATTGGAATATGTTGTAGAGTAATTAAATATTTATTATTCCTTTAGATAATTACATGCAATGTTAGACTCTGATACTGTAGGAATGTTTCTATTATGAGTGAATCAAGTCTATTTGATCATGTAAAGGAAACGCCGATATTTATAAAAACTCCTGGCAAACTCCTAGAAAGTCGTTCGTCTGTTAGTAAGTATAACTGTGTCTCCATACATTATAACCCTTTAGTCAGGATTATTGACCTAGTTTCTCACACCACTTATGTTGTGTGTGTTAATTTTATACATAAATGGCGGGACCTACTGTTTAAATTCGATTCCGAACTGACAGATTTTAGAGAAACGTTTTCATGGCAATTTTATTTACTCTCAGAGATTTTGCAAGAAATCTGCTGAGAGGAACTCGCCGAAGAAATATTTTTTGTATTTAATTTTGATGTCTGGCCTGGAGCTCGCACCCTGGCTAATAAGCCAACACACTACCTATTATACCACGGCGACTCCAACTGTATCTATCATTTGATAAACACCCAAGTGTGTTGTGCTCAGGTATGTTAATGCCGAAAAGGTTTCTGGCTTCATGGCGTATATATTTTAAGCTTGAATCCATCACTATTATAAAACGTACGTACATAATTGCCCATTATAAGCTTTCAGTCAGGATTACGGCCTAGCTTCTCAAACCACTCATGTTGTTTGTGTTACAGTTTAACGTCGACTCCGAACGACGGATTTTTGGGAAACTTTTTCATGGCAGGCTTATTTGCTCTAAGAGAAATCTGCTGAAAAAAATCGCCGAAGAAATATCGCCTAGGATACGAACCCAGGCTTAACGTCTATTAAGCCAACATTCTTCCTCTAGACTACGACAACTTCTAAAAACAAGTCTTCTCTAAATCTACGATGCCTGGTACAAAATCGGTTGCCATTTTCACAATACTGCTCAAATAGTATGTAAGCCTGTTTTATTTGACAAGTGTGATCTCTCTTCATGGCGAAAGGAAAGCCACTCTTGCTACCCCACAGAAAGGTTTTGGACTCATCATTCATACACACACATAATTGGTCATTACTACCCTTCAGTCAGTATTACAACCTAGCCTCCTTAATGTTTTAAATGAGTGGCGGGAGTATCGACAGTTTTAAGTCAACTCCGAACCATAGATTTTTGAGAAACTTTTTCATAGCAATTTTATTTATTCCTACAGTTTTTGCCAGAAATCATGTCGTCTGACGACATTGCCGAGGAAATATTTCTTCATATTCCGTTTTGTTGAAGATGTTTGACCTGTGGTTTGAACCGTGGCTTAACATCTAATAAGCCAACATACTACCTATTCGACTAAGGCTACTACCAGTGTTCTTTAAATCTACGATACCTGGTACAGTATCCTCACGATACAGCGTAATAGCTTGAAGTGTAACGTAAATCCGTTTGACTATAGTAAGAGCATCCAGCTCTCTTCATCTTTCCTTTCACCGCAGAAGGGTTCTGGTTTTATCAGCGGCATAGAAATTGACTGACTGATTTATTTTTTTATTGTTGAGAATTTCCATAAGAGCTGAGCATTGTATTGAGGTTTGACTGCCAGATGAGATTGCTATGTCCGGTTCTTTTTAAATCCTGTTCATGTTGAATTGAGCATATCATGCGGTGGAGTAAACTTTTTCTTGGAGCCTCCTAGCGATTTTCTCTATGGGATTTGATTATTACACTCCATCTTCATCAACTCCGCCTGGAATATTTTGTATTTAGAAAACGTCACATTACTTTTATAAGTTCGATGCATCGATAAATTTACATTTGAGTGGATTAACTTGAAATGTAATACTTTAATCCAACCCGAATTAGGAAAGTTGTCACGCTAACGACTTTTGAATGTCAAGGTAATATTGTTAGCACCTGCATTCAATTTATCATTTTAGTAGTAGGGAAATTAAATTTTCAACAACAGTGCCATAAAGGAGTTGTTTCTATCCATATCGGATTTTCTTGTGCGATGCACTGAAAACTGGGAATTTAAGTAGTAGTTGTGGACATCTAAATTTGAGTTCCACATTAATTAAACATTTTGAAAACACGTTACAGAATTTCGTCCTGTAATGTTAGTTAAGTAATGTCAAGCGAGTGCAATGACAGCTCCTTTAGTTATTCATGCCAGGTTCGTCACCTTTTGCAAGCCGCTAACTTTTTGCGACTGCTTTGTTGTTGAATTATCATCAAGTTTGGAAAGTTTATTTCTGAAAGCAGTAACTGAGTCTCACGCATCGTTCTACGATTTTTGAAATCCTCTTAAGTACCCACATTACGTTTGAGTTTTCAAGACAAATTTTGCCTATGTTTTGGTTAATGTTTTTAGTTAATTTGTAGTGGTTTCAGATGCTTGTCCTGCTGTGAAATTAATCGAGTTCTTCAACTCTTTAATGGTGACGGTTGTGGGCTTAATTGCTACACCAGTGTAGAGATTTTTTAAAGGTTTCCGATCATTGTACTATCGCAATGCGATTATATCCCAAATTCTTCAAGTCTTTAACAGAGAACGTCCTGAGCTTAATTGCTACATTAGTACAGGCATTTTTACGAATCCCGTCTTTGATCTATACATTAGAGGATTTGCCCCCCTTTTTCTATTTTTTTTGTTGTATTTTTTGTATCTTCTTTCAATTTTTTTCCTATGAGTTTAACTGTGCACAGATTAATCCTAGAGATCGCCAGATATCCAAGATATTGCGTTCTTTATTGGACTATTTTTATTTTATATTCGTAATCTACTAAAAAGTATTAAAGCTGAATTTCATTTAACATCCTTTAGCAAACTCATATCTTTTTATTGTCGAAAAATTTGATGATTTTGAAATAAACAAACCATCTGAATGCCTTCCCATCTATCTAACTATTTGACTTTCAACATAATTTTATGCCAATTATCAAATTCATCATCAAATCCACAAGAATTAACTAAAAATCATCCCCTTCCTCTGCCACACATACCCAAACCACCACGTCCAATGTTGATTTGTGATGTTTAAGATGGAATTACGAGCAACATTTGAGTTAATGTGGTAACAAGAAAAAAAAAGTTACCGAAACAGACCAGATCATACCAACCACCATTGACCGTAAAAGGAGGGAAGGGGGAATGGGAGAATAAATCACAAAAATAATAAAACATCTTGTCAAAAGTTATAAAACTTTTGTTTTATGATTTTTTTCTTCCACCGACTTGCGATAAGGATAACATGCTTGCAAGGATATTACATTGATATCCTTTCACAAAAAAAAAAAAAAACATAAACTTTCTCAAGCCAAATGTAACCAAAAAGTAAATATTGTGGAAATTCCTGTTGCTACAAACACTCACTTGCTGCTCCCTCTTCCGAAATCTTCGAAATGATGGGTTGGCCGACAAGATGAACTCTTAAAATGGTCTGCCTTCCCTTCTTCTCCTTTTTCTCAGCTACAACTGACACTGCCATTGCCAATGCTATTGCCATTGCCATTTAAGAAATGCTTTTGTTTTGTTTTTATTTTTTTTTTGCAATTTGTCTATTGCTGTTGTTGTTGTTGTTTGCGTAGTTTGTAATGCGTATTTTGATGAGTCTTCCTTTCTTAAGTTGCATGATATTAAATGTTAATTTAAGCGTGAAATTACACATTAACAAATTTCATTTTATGTTCGGATTGTTGTTGTTGTTTTATATTCTTGAAGGGTTTATTTGCCCAAAATAAACCACAAACAAAAGATAATTTTCTACATTCAAGAATTTTACAAATATAAAGAAAGTTTCTATCAATTTACAGAAGCGAGTGAATTTGTGCGAGAAAATATTTTTGCAATGATAGCTACTTAAAGGACTCAGCATTAGAAAGATAAACTCATGGTTTCTCTTCTGGATCGCAAATATCAAGTCCAGTGAAATTCACTTTTGTCTAGTAGTTGTTGAATCCAAATTCTAGGTGGATTTGGAGTTAAATTTTGCGTTACATAAGTGGCCATTACAACCCTTCAGTCTCTCACTCCACTTACGTTGTTTGTGTTACTTTCGAACAATAAATTTTTTATTTACTCTCAGAGTTTTTACCGGACGTCTGCTGAGAGGAAATCGCTGAAGAACTACTTTTTGAATTTTGTTTCAATGTCTGGCCTGGGACTCGAACACTGGCTTTACGTCTAATAAGCCAAAATGCTACCTACCAGACTTTAAAGACTTTTGCGTTGGGGTTTCTAAAACTAGTACTCGAACTTGTTATTTTCATTGCATTGCACAAGAAAGTCGAGTATGGACGCAAGCTTTTAAGGCTTTGCTGTCACCTTATATTGAAAACTTTAATTTCTTTGTTAATGTATCTGAAATGGAGAATTCAATGCAGTTGCTAGAAACATCGTCTTTACTTTTAAAATTGGTTTTCGTGGCAGCTTTTTTATGTTGAGTTGGATTAACGTTGTAAGTTTCTAGTTATTACACTCAAATATCGATTTTTCCGTGCATCGAAGTTAACAAATGTAGCGTGACGTTTTGTAGAAACGAAGTTGAATAAGATGGAGAGAATTTTGATCCTGGAATGAAATAATCAAAGCCCATGGAAAAATTCATTATCAGCCTGCTAGCGAAAGTTTACTCCTCGTCTGGTATGCTTAATTCAACTTGAACAGATTGTAAAGAGAACCGGACATAGCAATATCATCCGACAGTCAGGCAGCAATGCGAACATTCCACTGGTCAGTGAGTGATGAATGTAATTTCCATGCCACTGATGAGCCCAGAACATTTCTGTAAAGTTGGAAGAAAGATTTAAAATCATATACATGGCGAAAAGGAAATATGAATGGAGGTGAACGCTCTTGTCGAGTTAAACGCGTATTCGGTATACATCAGACTTTTAGAGCAGTAACTTGAGGATATTGCACCAGGCATCGTAGATTTGAAGACTGCTTTTAGTGGCAATAGTCTAGTAGGTAGTTTGTTGGCTTAGCGGCTACTCCGTATTAGTTCCTACCTCTGAGATGAAATTTTGAAGTTGAAATATTGTCTTCCAGGACCGAAATTCTATCTGGCTTGTTTCCATATGCAATAAACTTCATGTTATCCCACAAATCGTACGAGCTTAAAGGCCAATGTAGTCTGTTACATGTGGCATGAGCAATTCCAATTCTTCTGGAAAAGTTAGTGAAAGTAGACAACGCTACTTTGCTTGTTTGCCTGTAAAACTTACATTTTGGAAAAGTACAATCCAGTTATGCCCGTAGGGTATAAACTCCACCAGACATTGTTTTTCACAGGGTTTAACACTACATTGGGATTGCGGTCTCTCTGAGGTTTGGATTATTTTTAAGGTACGATATCATAGTCAGACATCAATACGTTACATGGCACCAGAAATCAAAACTTGAGAAATTTTATCGTACAAATACTACCACCAGTTGAGTCCCAAATGTGGTCGATGTGTTAAACAATTGCATCATAAAACTTAATAGTGCACATACAACACAGTAAAATACGGCAAGACCAAGAGGTAAGACAATAGTAAAATCCCACGAGACGCATAAAGTCCCCAGCAGTGCCAACGAAACAAATGACAATAAAAAGATAACACCAAGATCAGGTATTTCGAAGACAACACACTGAGCTGAAGCAATGGAAAATATAGCTAGAACGCTTGAATATTTCATTAGCGAAAGTGCTTAATCTGCAAATCGCCACATTATATTCAACGAACCTACTGAGAACGTAAATTCATTCGATCGCGGTTATGGTGCCCAAATATGAACCCATTTTCTCTCCCACAGCTATCCTAAGTTATCTAACGTCAAATACCACATTTGAAGGAGCGTCAAATTAAGCAAAATCTCAACAGGATAATCAAATCATCACCATTTATCGAGTCTTAGTGGTAGAGATTAAGGTCCTTTCTTCCTTCAGTTAAAATCGTTTGTATATATTTTCCCGCCACTGTTGCTATTTTATTATAAATAAATATTAACTCCAGACAATTATTTTGTAGAAAATATCAAAATTTTTGAAAAAAAAGATTCAAAAAATAATAGAAAGCTTAACACAACACAGCACAAGTAAAAAGTAAAATTGAAATTAAAATCGACCAAACAGAAGACATTTATCAAGTAAATTGAATGTGAATTATGTTGCTATGTGCATATGTATACATTCCCTTCAAACAGAGAAGAACAAACATCTTTACAAAAGTCTCATGATCAAACCAACCAACCAACCAACCAACCGACTGTCTATAATAGCTTCAAAGTTAATTTAAAACTTTCTAAAACAAAAGAATACAACAAACATAGCTTGGCATAACAAAAGTTATTTTCGGAATTCTTTTATTTTTAGTTGCATATTACCGGTTTAATTTACCAAAAGCGATAAAAGCATCCACTTTAACAAAACAACACTTACCGCACTGTGTGACTGACTGTCACTGTACACCAAACATACTTCACCTCTTCTTCGCTCTCAAACCTATCTCTCAACCTTTCCATTTGACGTTTATTTAGTCATTTGTTACTCTTTTTGATGCTCATAGCCATCCATGAATGCCGTCGTCATTTATATCGTGTGTATGGTATTTATTCACTTACTATGTGATATGGTAACAGTTCATGTGTCAAACCGTTTTTGAAACTCTGTTTTTACAATAACGCACACACACACACACACACAATAATAATACATGCATACATACATGTATGCATGTGAAGAGGCCACAATACTCTTGTATCATCACACATATCAGATACTCACAGGCATATGAGATCACAACAGACCCACAAAGTACATTTCATTTGGAGTTTTTTTTTTTTTGTTTTTGTTTGATGATGGTAATGCAGGATCCTACTAGTGTTACTGAAACTGGTTGCCATGTAACACTTGTTTTCCAATAAAAACTTGCGAAAAACAATAAAAACTGACACGCACACACACACACACACACAGAAACACTCAGTTATACTCAAAACACCTATAAAAACGTAAAATAGCACACAAACACATTGTCAACCACATACTCTGCACACTTGCTACACATGCATTACGTATTTGAACCTGAGCTTTAATCAAATTCGAAAAATAATGTACCAGTAGGCCAAATTATTAGCAATAACAAGTCGAACAGATAGTTTGCTTCATTTTAATACATGATATGGTAATTATTATGCATCTGATATTTCCTTTTGAGGCATTTGTTGTGTTGGATGTGTAGCTTTGAAGCTTCCAGCCAGAAGCATTGCTTTTCTAAGAGTAAATACAACTGTAATGAAAAGTTTCTCAAGATTTTGTTGTTCGGAATCGACATTTTACTGTAGGTTCCGCCACGCATGTATGAATTTAACACACGCAAAATAAGTGACGTGAAAAACTAGGTTGTAATCCTGACTGAAAGATGATAATGACTAATGAGATCTTTAATGTGTAAAAGGTCACAAATGCTAAGTAAACTTTACCTCTCCATCATTAATAGCTGATCTATCGAATAACGCTTGCAAATCTTCGATTTTTTTTTATTTTCTGTATAAGAATTTCTTCTGTATAAGAATGATGTTTCTATCGAGAAATTGTCTTTAGGGATAAAGAACATTTTGGTAAATCTTGTCCATTGATAAATTCATATGCATTTCAGCCAAGGGCAGTTCAAAATCTGACAATGCAGCCGAGACCATATTTCTGTAGCAGTGCTTTGGCCGCCAAGATCGTGCGATTTGTAGGATTACATGAAATCTCTTGTGTGTAGGAAGAATGCCAAGAGAATTTCGGCTTTGGAAGACAACATTTCAATTTCAAAATTTCATCTCGCAAGTGGACCTCATACAGAGTTGTCGCAAGCAATATTTACATGAAATAATCTTTAAAAAGTAAATAATTTATCGTCCCAAAAATAAATGTTTTAATACTTCTTTCTGTTTAAAAAATTCAGTGGTCGATAGTATTCTGTCTAAAGTCATTATTTAAAATTAATTGATCATAACAGCACTACAGTAATTATTTAGGATTACAACCTAGTTTCTTACACCACACATTATGCGTGTGTTAGTTTTATCTATTAGTGGGTGGAACCTTCACTTTAAAGTCGAATGATAAATTTTTGAGAAACTTTTTAATGTAATTTTATTTACTCGCAGTGATTTTGGCAGAAGTCTAATTAGAGCAAGTCGCCGAAGAAATATTTTGTTACATTTCCTTTTAATGTCTAAACTGGGGTTTGAACCCTGGCCTTACGTCTAATAAGCCAATACATTAACTTCTAAATTTTTATTTAGAAGATAATTTTTAATATTTCGTTTCTATTCGAAATAAGTGGAGTTTGAACTGCGGCCTCACGTCTATTAAGCCGTTACACATTCTACTCGACTAAGGCGACCTACTTTTTCTTAAAATTTCTTCCCCTACTTAAGCTTACATATCACTCGTTAATACTGTGCCCATCTCTTCAAAGACAATATTTAATATTCGCATGTAATGGTGTACTGGGTAATATTTGGTGTGTATGCGTTATATGGGCTTGTGATGAATCTTTGTCAAGTTACTGATGGAAACAATAACAGTTTTTTGAAGTGGTTAAGTGAAACTGAATGCTTTCAAAAATATTTGTAATGATATAACCGTAGGACGTTACAAAAGTATTACAGACAAAAAGCACTCAAAATAAAAATTTCTAAAACAAAAAAAAAAAAAAAAACAAAAAACATTTGAAATAATATCATGTATGTGGTACAAGTAATGAGAGAAAAATTTTAAAAATTTGCTTACAATTATGCATTCAGTGGTTCTACTGGTAAGTTAAATCATTCGTAATTTAATTATAAAAAAAAATCCCTCGTGTATAGGAAATTGCGCCAATTGCGTTTTTCATTTCCAAAAAATTTTTTTTGTAAATGATTTCTGTTTCATTTCATTTTTCTCGCGTCTACTTTATGCACTACTTAAGCAAGTTGGGAATGAAAAAATTTTAAGGTTTCATATGAAAAGTTCGTTGTATTGCACTTTTGCATCTCTGACCTCCAACCGGCAATCAGACTTTTATATAAGGAAGCTGCCGTACAAAAGAAAGACATTTGACAGCAACTCAAGTGTTTCACATCTGGTTGCATGAGAAGCTTCTGCTGCATATTGTGTGCATATGGTAGGTAGCATGTATACTACTAAAGTTACTTAAGTGTTTGCAATAAAAGTGAAGCAAATAAGAATATTTACCAGTATTCAGAAAAAAAGTAGAAAAAAATAGCAAATAAAATTGAAGAAAAAATATAACATAAACTTTTAATAATACTTACCAAACCACAAAAAACAACACACCAACAAAGAACAAAATAAAAAGAAATAAAAATGCTGCACACTATTTAACACTCTGAATAGAAAAATAAAAAGAGAATGAAACCAAATAACTAAATAAAGTGTATGAAATTTAGCAAATATTCATATGTAGCATATGTGCAGAGTACTTGTTAACCTAAATTTGATGTCAAACTAATTAGAAATATTGAATAAGGTAGTCCCCGCATTCTAGTAGGTAGCTTGTTGGCTTATAAGCAGAAATCGCCACAAAGAGAACATGAAAAATACGAATGTATTTGTGAGAGGCATGTGTATAACCCTGTGGAAAATTGTTAGTAATTATTATTTCAAATTGTGTTCGAACAAATATTGTTTACAAACTACAGTAATCCTTCGGGTTATGTCGCCTCGATTAACATTGTTTCTATTTACGTTGTCAAATATTTTATTCCCTCTAACTTCAATTTACGTCCTCATTCGATCAATCGCAGTTAGTTCCAAAAAAGACGACGTAAATTGAATTTCATATTGCTCATACTACAAAGTAGTATGTTTGTCGAATTTACAGTAAACCCTCGATTTACGTCGCAGTTGGTTCCAAAAAAAGTGATGTAAATCGAATTTCATATTGTTCATACTACAAAGTACTTGGTATGTTTTTAACAAAGAACATAAAAAAGTTATATGAATTTACAGTAATCCCTAGATTTACATCACAGTTGGTTCCAAATAAAGTAACGACAAAAATTGAAATTAGAGGGAACAAAAAATTTGACGATGTTTATCGAAACAAAAAATCATCGAAAAAGGCTTACGGGACTCGTATGAATGTCCTGGAAATCTTTAAATATATTCAACTAACTGTGCTTTCGCCCAAAGATAAGTCATATTCGAAATGTTAATGCCCTCAGCGATTACGGCGAAGCATTAAATATTGGCACGTTGTTTGGTTTGGACCATCAAGGCCGCAGTTATTTCTTATAGTCCTGAGGATTAACTTGACACGACTCGATATTCTTTAATATATCTTAATATAGACTAGTCACCATAGTCTAGTAGGTAGTTTGACGGCTTATTAGACCTAAGGCAAGGGTTCAAACTCCAGATCAGACATCAAACAAAATTGTGAGAAAAATATTTCTTTGGCGAATGCCTATCAGCAGATTTCTGGCAAAAACTCTGAGAGTAAATAAAATTGCCATGAAGAACTTCTCAAAAAACTGTCGTTTGGAGTCGACTTTAAACTGTAGGTCCCGCCATTCATGTATAAAATTAACGCACACAACATAAATGGTGTGAGAAGCTAGGTCGTAATCCTGACTAAAGGGTAGTAATCACCAATTATGTATGTATCAGAGATCAGCAATAAGTATTTAAAACGATGTGCAGGTTCGAGTCATACTTATAATTTCAGATACTTATACGCATTCATACTTATTTTGATATCATACTCATACTACTCACACTGAAAGTTGGAAGTAGTCGTCGTATTCATACTTAACAATACGCATGATGTTATTGACTTCGACTCGTCTCTATTTAACATTTACACGAAGCATAGAATAAGTATGATTCGCGTACGAACACTAATATACTCACAAGAAGATTGTGTGTATGCTTTGCTTGTTGTATTTGTCTTTCCTTTCTTCTTTGTTTGTATATGCAACAACAACAAAGGCTGTAAATTTTGATGAAAGATTCGAGCCACTCGAATGACTTATAAGTATTATAAGTATTTTTCGATGAATCAGAATCAGTAGGCGCATGAATCAAACACATTTCGAATATTGTGAGTTTGATGTCAACGTTGTACTCATACTCATTGCTAATTATACTTATAAATCAATGTTGCAGCGAGTACGAATGAATCAGAGTAGTTGAATTTCAATTCTATTGATTCATTCATACTCAAAATTGCATGAGTGCTTATAAGCAGTGGAAAAACGATTCATTGTCCATTCCATTGTCACAGTAAGGCAATCTAGTTCCACTTTCCAACTTCACCTGAGCAGTTTCACCATAATGGTATACATCCAATGTAAAGTCATTAGCATCCACCCTTCTTGAAATGTTCTCCACGTATCCATTATTATGCCCGATATCACTGCACGAATATTCTTCCTTCTAAATGGTAGTACCACTCAATCCCTTTGCCATGCATTACCTACTTACAATTTCAAGACCATAGCGAACAAACAACAAAAATTTTGAATTTCTAATCACCTTCATACTGCTGTAATTGCATTATCCTTATTGATATCAATTGCCTTTGTGCGGGTACAGTGCATGTGCATGTCTATGTATTTAAATTCTTCATTGAGTATCTGAAACCATTAAGTGTTCAATATGAGTTTTTCTCCTTTTTTCTTTTCATTTTGCTTTTCATTCTTTTAACAAGTTTTTGGTTTTATCCACTTACTAATATACACTTAACCTCTTCCACAGTTCTGTGTGTGTGTATGTGTTTATGTGTGGAGAGTTGCCCTTTTTGATTTAGTCCGTGTTAATTACCAAGTTTTGTTTATTGGTACTTGACTTCTTTTTTAAGTTTTCTTGCATCTCAATTTTCTAAAGGATTCTTCCTTTAAGTGCCTTTCAAGCATGTAAATTTTAATTGTTGTTCAATATTTGCAATAAAAACAACAAACAAACAACACAGAAGCAGAAGAGAGAGAGAGTGGGAATAGATTTTAAATAATATTCAAACGTGCTACAGATGAGATAACAATGTGTGAGTGTGTGTGAGTGTGTAAAGTGTGGTTACATGTAAAAATATATACTTAAAGGAGAGGATGTTGGCATGTTTGCGATAAAATTACTTGGAAGTCAATTAAATGAATTGTGTTATCGACTTAATTCACTGTAGAGTATAATGCCAAGAAGATGCTTTGATAAGTCTAATGAAGGAGATTAGAGATGGGAGGGCAGGAAAAAAAAACAGAAATGTGAAAATATGTTTAGAATATGAAAGCGAAAAGTCATTAATCATTAAGGGGAGTTAAAGATTAATAACATCCTTCTTATGTGCCCTTTGTTGACAAACAATTTCTTACAAACATTTTATTTTAATTTTCAAATAAAATGAGTATTTAAGCGCTTGGTTTTCTAGTTTTGGTTTGGATTATGAAAAATATAGTGCTTGAAAGATTTTTAATAAATTTTGAAAATTTATTAGTTAAGAGTGAAATAAAATTTTGATTTAGTAAGGGAAAATGAAACAAATTTATAATCAAGTCTAACAGATATAAATGGGAAGAGTACGAATAGAACATAGCGATCGATCTCGTAGTCTTATATGTCTTATCTGCTGTAAAAATTTCTAACTAAAGGCCACAAAAGGCCTATGAGTTCGGAAAAAAGGTGATTGATGTGTAGCAAAACGTTTAATGATCTCACGTTTGATAATCTCAAAAACATTTTGACGATTTCGAATTCTTCCAGTGGACCATAATAGGCATACAACTCATGACGTCATTTATTTCTATTAAAAAGACAGTCTAACTAAGTTACTGAGAAATTGGATGAAATTTATCTTTTATTGTTGGCTCACTGGCTAGAGTGGCTCAGGTCTGATGTCTCCAACAAAACGACGTCTTTTCAACGGATTTCTTGCAAAAAACCATGAAAACTTTCTCAAATTCCGGCGTTCGGAGTCAATTTTAAACTGTAAGTCTCCACCCCTCATGCATAAAAATAGCGCACATGACATAAGTGCTGTAAGAAACTATGTCGTAGTATTTTGAGTATTTTCCAGGTCGCTTTCATCTTTGATGATCTGCGAGAAAATTCGATAAATCATCTACCATAAAGCACGGATAAAGCGGTGTTGACCTATCATTTGTTGTGTTTTCTACCAAAAGATTTTTGAAGTAAAAAATTTTCGAATTGCAAAGAGCTCGAGGAATTAACATGAAACAGTGTTGCTGTTCAATTCACCGGCGAAATATCCATGATGGGAATCCATTCAGCTATGTCCATGAGCTTCTATGTCTGTATAGATTTGAATGTGAAATTTTACGAAATTTTATAAACATCAGTGACGATGTTTAACTCCACGATGAAAGAGTTGGTAGTTGCAACAAGAAGCTGTTATACAACGACTGATATAAATACCAGAGTAGAATTGACGTTTAGGCAGCACAAACGTGAATAACGAACTGTTGAAGGAGTTCTGCGAAAGTAATAATTTTGTCATAGGCAGTACGTTATTCTCACACAAGGTTGAACATAAGATATCTTGAATGCATTCAGAAGAAATAAAATTGATTATATTGGTTCATATGGTGACGAAGCGTAGTGGATGTTAGAAACTAGTGTGGGGTGCATTTCATGTGTTATTGGAGAGCTAATAATAACAATTGTTCGCGCAAATACTTCTAGGCCCATCAATGTTTCGATTGTAGTTTGAAATATCGGTTATTTCGATTCTCACAATACTTATGCCATTCTATTCTGTCCCAAAATCCAAAATATTATCTCCATTGGATTTATTGTGACAACGGGAAACTGAGCGATGATGTCGATTTTGGCAAAAAAAAATCATCTTTTGGGATAAAGGTAAGTTAACAAGCAGAAAACCCCTACGTGGTCATATAGAAGCCAATTACGAGTGAGACTGTTTGGTGTGGCAAACACAGCCTCGATGGAGCCACCTTTTGCACCAGGATAACCAATTTTTATGCCCGCTCTTTACGGTATTGGCGTCATTGATGTTTGGTTTCAGCTTCATATCACAATCGATTTATTACGTCAAACATTTGAAGGCCGTTTAATTAGCCGAAATGGTGATGGCCACCAATGAACTGCGATATGACACTATTCGATTATTTTCTGTGGGACGCCGTTAAAGAAAAGTGTTGTGCCGACAAATGGGAATTTGAAGGCCAACATTAGTGATACCATTGCTCAGATACGACCCCATACACTTGAAAAAATGACACGATCGAATGAGGTATTGTGACGCCAGCCGCGTCGGCCAAATTAATGAAATAATATTCCATTTCTAATCGAACAACAACAAGATAAATTTGACAAAGCGTTTTTTGTTTTATTTTATTTTTTAATATAAACCTTTAAATGGCTCACTCTTTGCATTTACTGTTTGTACACGTAAGAAATTTCATTAAAGTAATTTGATTAGCCATTGATTAGAAATACTTTACTTTATGAAAGGGAATACATTTTACATGCAATTGTTTAATTAAAATTTCATTATTTTCATAATAGATGGACGATGGAGTAATTAAATTTCCCTTAAATTTTACTTACTTTACATAATCAATTACAATTTCATGCAAATAAAATAGAATAGTCAGCAATAATTATTTTAATTTTTATTGCCTGTTTTATGTTATAAAATTTATTGTCAAAGCTGGTTTGATTGTCATTGGTTTGTATGGTATTTTGGTCTTTTTTATGTGCTCTTCATATTTTTGGCCTTTGTTGAATTTGGTTAACCGCAAATGCTTAACGATAATAAAATTCTGCATACTTGAATGAACTCGTATACTTACATATAAATTCACATCAGGAAACATGTAAAACTGTGTGTGTGTGTCTATGTGTGTTTGTGTAAAATCCTTGATTTCCTTTTATATTTACCAGGCGTTCGATTCTTTTCAGTTTCTTCTATTGCTATAGATTACTGTTGTTGCTGTTTCTGTTGTTTTGTTATTATTTTATATTCATTTGAGTTTTTGTTTTCTGTTTTGTTTTGTTTTTGGTAAAATGAACAATTTTAATAGACCAACACCTCTTTGTCATGTAATAAACTTTAATGGACATGTTCATAATAAAATTTCATTTAATTTTTCTCATTCCATAGTTTCGGTTTTAATTTCTTTCACTTCATCCCCTGATCCACAAAAGGAAAATATACAGTATATGATATAAACAAACGTACATATATGTATACTGTTTTGCCGGATATGCACACATACATACATACATACATAAGTGTGTAAGAATTTATTTTTCATTGTGTGGTTAGAGTGTATAAAGCTAAAGAAATAAAATCCAAGGGCAAAAATATTTTAAGAAATTGAGTCTGAAATAAATTTCAAAAAGTTAAATTTGTTTCAATAGTATAGTAGGTAACATTATCTAGCGAAAACCCAGTAGAATGGATTTCTGTTAATGTTAAATAGAAATAAAATTTAGCCTTAAATACCTAGAGCCTCTAGCAGACAGTGATGTTCTACACTGAAATTAATTTTGAATATAAAATGTTTGTCAGCCCTCGTCGTAGTATAGCAAGTTGTATCTTAGCATCAAATCCCAGACATCTCAAAATACAAAATTGGAATATTCTTAGTCAACTTCCTCTCAGCAGATGTCCAGCAAAAACACTGAAAGTAAATAAAAAATTTGTTTTTCGAAATCGGCTGTAAGTGCAGCCACTCGTTTATAAAACGAACATACACAACATAAGCTATATGAGAAGCTATGCTGTAATTCCTGACTGAAGGGTTATAATGAGCATTTTAATTACGTTCTCCGTAGTCTGTTGGCTTATTAGGTGCTAGCCCGTGATTCTGCCCCTAGCTCACACATCCTAAACGAACAGAAATATGAATAAATTGTTCATGCTACTGAAAAGTTTGTCAAAAATCTGTCGTTCGGAATCGGATTTAGACTGTTAATACCTGCCACTCATTTATATTATTAACACACACAGCATATGTGGTGTAATAAGCTAGATTGTAATCCTGACTGAATGATTGTAATGATCTTTCTTAAGGCTGTGATAAAATGCACTTTAGCCATGATTGATTTTTCGAGCTTGACAGCAACCATCATGGATATTTTCTAATTTATTATCTTCGAAGCTTATCACAAGGCTATGCGGTCTTTGTTTTAAGTGATAAAATCACCACAAACTATTATTATTATTATACATTCGGCATATGTATCTATGAGCCAGAGGCAATCCTGAGTTACGCTTATGAAACTGAAGAAAAATATATTGTAAATGATGTTTTATCGGTAAAGAATACATCCTTTTCGAAGTAAGGAAACAATTTTTAATATCATTTCGTTCAACGAAAAAAGAGGACGCATGAATCCCCTTTATTTGCTCTCCATTATGAATGCTTCTCTGTTATTAATTTCATTTTTTCCCAAGCCTCTTACGATCAGGAGCGAATAGATGTTGCCTATTATAGCTTCATTGTAGTCGCGGTAGTCTAGTAAGCAGTGCGTCGGATATCTCATTTCTTTAACAACTTCCTCTTAGCACATATTTGGGAAAAACTTTGCGAGTACTTTCTCAAAAATCTGTCGTTTGAAATCGATTTTAAACTGTAGGTCCTACCATTCATGTAGAAAATTAATATACACAACATAAGTGATGTGAGATGCTGTGTCGTAATCCTGACTGAGGGGTTGTAATGACCAGTTATGTGAGTAAGTTCTCTTTACTTAAAACTGAGATAAAATGATAAATATTGGAGCGGCTTCTAATAATTCAGTCATGTTCTCAGCTTTTCACAAATTTATGCGTTCTTGATTTTACTTGCCAAAATCACCACAAACTATTATTTTCATATTGAAATGTTTGATATTTAGTATCTCCGACCTAAAGACGATTTGGGGCTGGACTTCAAAATTGAGGTATATATTTTAGTAAACCAAGGCTTACAGATACAAAACACATCCTTTTCATTGCAAACAAAAAAAAAAAAAAAACAAGATTAACATTTTCGATACCATTTCATTTAACGAAAAAAGAGGAGAATGAATTGTAGTTGTTTACGCTCCACATAAGTTATCAAAGACACAATCCACATATAAGAGATACTGACTCTGTTATAAATTTGATTTTTTCCACATCTCGAAACGGATCTCTCTTTCATTCGTTATGTTTAGCTTGAAGGACATTTTATTTTTTCGTCACTTAATTATGTTAGTATACGGTGCTCTTCGGTCGTTTGAAGCTTATAAAGCCTTTGTATGTATGTATATGTATGTATATATATGTATGTATATAAATGTATGTATTACGCACATACACACATAAATGCATGTATATTTTTATTATACATATATGATGTAATCATGTTGTGTGAATATTTTGAAGTGTTTGTGTTCAAATGAATATGAATTTAAAAGCAACTGTTCATTGGTAAAGGGTCCACCAAATAACACTTTTTAAATAAAACTCAAATTTCTTTTTTTTTTGAAAATACAATCCTTCCGGTTAATAATGAAAACTATTTCATTTAAATACCTGCTTCGGCTGGCCATGTACATTATCGGTTATGTGCAGCTGTATGTTACCAATGGCTTCATGAATATTGTCCTTTACAGAGTCAGTTGTCTCTGGCTTGTCGGCATAATACTTATGTTTGACGGCACCCCACAAATGATAGTCCAACGGTGTCAAATCGCAGCTCCGAGGTGGCCAAACGACATCAGCTCTGCGGCTGATAATACATACATAATTGGCCATTACAACCCTTCAGTCAGGATTACGACCTAGCTTCTCACACCACTTATGGTGTGTGCGTTAATTTTATACATAAGTGGCGGGACCTACAGTTTAAAGTCGACTCCGAACGACAGATTTTTGAGAAGCTTTTCATGGCAATTTTTACTCTCAGAGTCTTTGCCAGAAATCTGCTGAGAGGAAGTCGCCGAAGAAATATTTTTTCGTTTTGATGTCTGACCTGGGATTCGAACCCGGGCCTTTTGTCTAATAAGCCAACACACTACCCACTAGACCACGGCTGATAATGTGATCTTCAAAAGCAGGACGCAAAACATCGAGCGTAGCTTCGGTTGTGCGGCTCGTAGTCCCATCCTGTTAAGAGCAAAATAAAATTTTGATTTATTAAGGAAAAATTAAACAAATTTATCATCAAGTCTAACAGATATAAATGGGAAGAGTACGAATAGAACGCAGCGATCGACCTCCTAGCCTTATCTGTTTTATCTGCCGTACAAATTTCTAACTAAAATTCAGAAAAATAGGCGAATGATGTGAAGCAAAAATCGTTAAACACACAAAGCAAAGGTTTAGCCACCTCACGTTTGATAATCTTAGAAAAATTTTGACGATTTGGAATTCTTACAGTGATCCGTCTCCAACAAAACGTAAGTTCAAAAAATATTACTTCGTCGATTTACTCTTAGAGGATTTCTTGTAAAAAACCATGAAAAGTTTCTCAAAAAATCTGACTTTCGGAGTGCTGTGAGAAACTATGCCATAATATTTTGAGTATTTTGCTTTGTCATATTAATGCCATATTAATGACCTGCGAGAAAATTTGATGCATTTGACTATGCATCAACTACCATAGAGCACGGATATAGCGTCGTTTGTTGTGTTTTCTACCAAAAGATTTTTGAACTAAAAAATTTTCGAATTGCAAAGAGCTCGAGAAATTAACATGCAACAGCGTTGCTGGTGAAGTCACCGGCGAAAAATTCATGATGTATAGATTTGAAAATGAAATTTTACAAAATTTTATAAACATCAGTGATGATGTTTAACTCTACTATGAATATAATAAGAAGCTGTAATACAACGTAGCGCCATCCTGTTGAAACCAAATGTGGCCAAGATATTCCTCCTCAATTTTTGTGAATAAAAATTCATCCTACATGGCCCGATAACGATCGCCATTGACTGTAACGGCCACTCCTTGGTCATTTTCGAAGAAAAATGGACCAAAATTCGCACCAAACAGTGACTCGTTTTGGGGGCGTCGGTTTTTTAATGTATGCGTGCAGGCTGTCTGTGCCCAAAATATGATAATTTTGCTTGTTAACATATCCGCCAAAATCAAAATGAGGCGTCTTCTGTAAGTCGATCGCATGCCCACTTAGCGAAGCGAAAATGCATATACATAACCATATTCGGTTAGCGGAATTATCTGTCAAATCAGACATGAGCTAAGTGTTACCATCACGAAATAAGCACCAGTTGAAAAAAAAACGTTAGATGGCATACCCGATATTTACACTGACATACATACATACGTAAATACGATTAGGACTTATACGAAGATATTCTTGGCTTATTTCGTTATTTTTTCATTCATTGAAAGAGTTTCAGTAAAGGAATATAGAAATGTTTTAACAAAAATATGTTAAGACTTTATCCGTATCTACGTATATAGCAATTTGTATATAAAATAGTCACATACACATGCATATGAATACGGCTATGAATATGCAAAAAAGTTTATATAATTTAATTATGTGTTCATATTCAAATACATACAAATGTATGTGTATGTATGTACATGAATATTTGCAAGTGTTTCCTTAATGTATGGTCATGTCTATAAACGAAGGCAAAAAAAAACAATTCAAATTTGTATCTGTCTTTGGCTAAAACAGTGTCTGCCCGTGCATACGAATGTTGTGTTTAAGGCTTTGTTTGGCATCTTTATTGCGACTTGTGATCATTAAAATTCTTTGGTTGTTTAAGAATTTTTGCTTAAGAAAATTGAATAAATTCTATGCTCTTCTACCATATTCTATACGATTAAATTCTGTTCTTACAAAATGTCTATCCATACAATGGGACTTTATTTAATTTGATTGTTACAGTTTTATTTTACAACAACCTAACCACCAAAAACAAAAATGAAACAAAAAAAAAAAAAATAATTTCAAATTTCAAAAATAAAAGCAAACTTGTTCAGAATTTCAAATACATTCGTAGATTTCAAGGAGAAGTTGACAACGCACAGAGTAGAAGGAATCGAAGGAGGAGAGGAGAATTTTATAAAATTTTCTGGGGAAGTATCATGATGTGGTCAATTTATTTTGCGGTGAACGGTAATAATAAAATTAATTTCTTGTTTAATTATATGGTTTCCAATGATGAATTTTATGTCCTAATGTCAGATGCGAGTACATTTGATAGAAAATATTTAGTTTTCTTTGGTAGACATTAAATTTGAAAAACACAAAATTTAATTTGAAATGTAAAATTAACATAAAAATTTTTATAAACTAAAAAACAGTTCGTTTAAATGAAAATACCACAGAATTATAATTTATGCAGGCTATATATTGATTATTAAGAAAGCAACAGTTTAAATTCAATAGTCCGTAGTCATCAAGTGAAGGTAAGGTTCTGGTGTTTGTTTGAACCCAATCCGAAAAAGCGATAAATATGCGAAGCAATTATTTGCCAATGGTATTAGCATTCGTACTGAATGTTTCGGAAAGTAAATACATATTCGTAAATACTAGAGTACGATTTACGATGTTAGAGTGGAGCCTAGTTTAAGAACGGATTTGAAGTCCTTTCCAAACATTTTACGCTGCTTCAAGCTACTAGTACAGTGATAGTGAGCTATTGGTTGTCGTTAAGTTACTGTCTAGATACATACATATTTAATTGGTTACATTACAACCATTCAGTCAGGATTACAACCCAAGTTACTACATCACTTATGTTGGGTGTGTGTATTTTATAGCATTCAGTTAAAATTCGAATCCGAAAGACAGTTTTTTGAAAAATTTTTAATGGCAATTTATATCTACGCCTGAAATCTTCTGAGAGAGGAGTCACCACAGAAATACTTTTGCATACTTATTTCGTTTAGTTCGAGATGTCTGAACTGGTGTGTGTATCGTGGCTGTATGTCTAATAAACCTTGTTTCGATAACGGTCTGCTGTAAGTGTAAACAAGGATACAGTGTAGACAGTATATTTCAATCACTATGGAAGCTTTGTAATAATGAATCACTTTTGGACTTGCTTTTTCAACAGAAATACCGAATAAATCCTACTCTGGTAATGGCTTACACCTACCATGGTACGTCATCAAAATGTTTATTGGCGGGTTCAGCTCATATGGCAAGGTAGGATAAAGAATCTTTTTAAAACAGTTGAACATAAACTAGGCTTGTAGTCCTGACTAAGGATACAAATATGTGTGTATGTATGTATGCACGTCAATTTACTAAAACTAATGTTCTTCGAAAACACCGTTATATAGGAGATAGCGAGACATTTGCCGAATATCTTTATAGTGGCATTCATTCCGGAAAGAGCAAACAAGTGACATTATTCAAACCGCAGTCATTTGTAAAAAAAAGAAATGTATCCAGAGACAGACCAGATAGATGTCCATCTAGGGTATGGTTGACGACCGAGGTAGAATTAATTCTATTATCACAATTGAGTAGCCGCTGTGCAAGTTGGTAGTCGTGTTAACTTATTAGATGTGAGACGTCAGTTCTAACCTCAGATCAATACATCTCCAACGAAAACGAAACATGAAAAGAATATTTCTTCGATGACTTCCTCTCAGCAAATTTCTGGCAGAAACTCTGAGAGTAAAATAAAATTGTCATAAAAAATTTCTCAAAAATCTGTCATTCGGAGTCGCAATTAAACTGCAGGTCCAGCCAAACATGTATACAATTGACACACCCAGCATATATAGCGTAAAAAACTAGGTCGTAATCCTGACTGAGGGGTTGTAATGTATGTATGTATCACAATAGACCTTACTACTGTCTTAAGTAGGACCTACTTCTTTGAGTGAATGTATCCGCCAACTAACCTAACCTAATTAAAATAATATGCAGACCAAATTCCAATTAAATCTGTCCAGAGTTCATCTTAAAATTTTAACAACATTTAAAGTGGCGCACTGGTATTTGGCTGTACATATGACGTCACAATATGTAATGACGAGGAAGAAAAGTACAAATTCGTTAATTGAATAAACTCTTTAAGGCAGGCAAATTTTTGTTTTAAAACCTGATACGTAGGATACTTCCTTAATAAATTATTAGAAAAAAAATAATGTTTTCCAAAAAAATTATAGGCTGTATAATATATACATGGTTTGATAACATTGAATAACACAGCTAAACCAAATGAAACAAAGACCACAACATTGAAAACACCCAGTATGATGTCCATCATTACGAAGACCATACAATATGGGCACATGATCTTACATCCCTTTTTGGCAAACGACCATCAATGTCTGTAATGGCAACCAACTATACTTTGTTAGTGGTTGTATGCTGTACACACACATTCTAAACTATTGAACGAAGATTTATTGTAATGCCACAGTGTCCAAGTGGAAATAAATCAAATAATTTTTCATGTGGAAAATGTTGGAAAGAAAGTGAATATTTTTGTTGTTGTTTTAGTTGTTGGCATTTATTTTTTGATTTTTATTCATTCTTTTCCGAATTTTGATTACCGAATATATTCCTTGTTTTACTTACAAAATTAGTATAAAATGACCTTTTAAATAAGTTTGTATGGGTATGTTTGCATTTGAATGTATGTAGGTATGTATGTGCTAGTGTAATTAAAGAACATTATGTTAATTTAATGGGATTTGAAAAACTGCTAAAGAAGTAGCCCGAAAAATTGTTACCAGCATTTGGTTTATAAACTACAAACACATTTGCAATACAGTTTTTAAAGCAAATGATACGGTGTTAGTAGAAGGATATAAAAAAGAAAAAAAATAGAAAAGGAAGTGTTAAATGAAAAATTTAAATACAAAAAAAAAGTTTTGTGCTCATTACGTTACAACATGTAATCTATGGTAGCATACATACATACATGAGTATGGGTATATGACTTTAAGCTTTAATGAGTAAACAGCGGTTGTTTGCTGGCTATTACAACCATCATGAATGGTTCCATTGGCAAACCAATGCCATGCACTCCATGTAATGTAAGTTGCAAATATTTCTCTCTGCTGCTGCTTTTTAATTTTTCCTTCTTTCGTAGTTTTGAATGTTTTTTCATTCATTTTTCTTTTCTTTTTTTTTGGTGTATTTTGAAAATTTCCATGAAAACCAAAATTCATGGCACTCTTTCATTTTGTAACTGTCATTGAAGGAAAATTACTGAAACGCGAACTGTGTTGGGACACACGTGAAAAAAATTAATAGATTGTGAATGGAGAGAAATTTTGATTTCAAAATAATAGGACCCTCTAACAACTATTTAAAATTGTTGCACGTAAAATTTTTGATCTTATAAATCCATTTTTTTTAGACTTTATAGCTATTTGCAAATATTAAAATACATTCCTACAAACATATACAGTCAATCCTCCTATAACGCGGTATCCCTCACAACACGGTTTCCATATAACACGGGGCGACAGCCCTCCTATAACGCGATACGCTTATAGCGCAGTTTGCGTTCAGCTTCATCCTATAAGTTCCTTCCGCACAGCCTATGAATGAATAATAACTAGATATTGTAAGAGGGTTTAATATAAGTTTTATTTTCAACACAAAAGCTCAGCCGACATACAGTATCGTGCAAAACAATAGCAGTTAGATTTTCAATTTAAAAAAACAATGAATGAAGATAAACCAAGTAAGGATAAATATTAAAAAATTACATTATTTTACAAGTCTTTCTTAATTTTGTGGGAAACGAGTCTTTTAGTTTCGTTTTTATTTAATTTTTTTTATCAATCCTTATATGAACTCTTTTGCCTTTTGTATTTCTTGCTCTCCATATAATGCGGAACGAATGATGTGATTTGTACTAATTCTGTGTTTCTTATAGCGCGGTTTCCATACAACACGGTAGACAGTTTTCATAGAACGCGCTCCAAATTAGCCTGGTTTGTACCTGAAATCTAAGTTTCTTATAGCGCGATTTCCATATAAAGCGATACGCACTTACCGAGTTATAGGAGGGTTGACTGTACATAATTGATCATTACTACCCTTCAGTCAGGATTACATTACGTTACGTTTCTCGCGCCATTAATGCTGTGTGTGTTAATTGTATATATGAATGACAGGACCTATAGTTTAAAGAGAAAGATTTTGCCAAAAATCTGCTGGTGTAAGTTGCCGAGGAAATATTTTTCCATATTTCGTTTGTTGGGGAAGTCTGGGTCCGATGTTTGAATCCTGGCCTCATGTCTAATAAGTCAACCCACTACCTACTAGACTACGGCAACTTCTATTTAACATAATTCAGTAGAAGCAGTAGAGCTTCAGTGGATGTGTTCTTATGATAGTCACTTCGTTCCATGTTTTGCTAAATTTTGCGGCTTTCATATCAAGTTTGATTGAAGTGAACTCCACAGTGTGTGCGAAATATTTTACTATTTCTCTTATGCAATTTCATTTTTAACAGGGAATAATGTTTGGAGACAAGATGTTCAGTACGTTGAGTACGTTTGAAAATATTTTGCCTATTTTAAGGTAAGTCCTGAGACCCTATTAAACACGGCGGCATAATATATGTATATGATACTATACTGCAAATAATACCAAATAAAATAATTCGTCTCATATGAATTATGCCATGACGTCACATATCACATACAATATGACCAGCACATCAGTGGACAAATAAGTGTTGTGAGAAAGAGGTGCGACAAGGTTGCGTAATATTTTCACTATAGAACAAAGGCTTATCTTGCTTACCATTGACTTTTATTATGAAAACAGACTCTTTTTAAAGGTCTGATGTCAAAGGTCTAATCAATAATAAAAAATATAATAAAGAGCCTAGTTGTGGTTAGTTAAAATTGGTAACCGTCATTCCATCGTTATACTAGATCGTAGCCAATTTTACTTCTTCATTCTTAAATATTTTTTGAAGTTAAGAAGCTTCGCTTTGGATTCCCGAGTTCCGGACAATAACTAAGATGATGTCTAGTAAGTAGTGTGTTGGCTTGTAGAATGTTAGGACTAAGTTCAAATTCCCCGGCCAAGAATGCCCAAAAACAACGAAATAAAAAAATATTTCTTCTGCTGTTACCTCTCAGTAGATTTCTGACAAAAAGTCTGAGAATGAAAAAAAATTGCCATGAAAAATCAATTTAAAACTATAGGTCTCGCCACTCATGTATCAAATTAATACACGCAACATAAGTGGTGTGAGAAACTAGTTCGTAATCCTAACTGAAGTGACCAATTATGTTATGGTTGTGAGTGATTGGTAGGGTATTTTCAACGACCAGTACTCTGTAATAATAGATATTGCTCTTGGGTAGAATTAATGTAATTTGAGAGCATTTTATATCCATAAAGGGGTAGATTTGTGTGGTCTCTATACAAGTGAAATCGTTTGACTCTCTTACCTGCATGAACATTTGATGTTCTTCCATTACAAAAGAAATTCTTTAGAATAACTCTCTGTACCAGCCATTGCCACGAGAGCAAAAACATTAAATTTACCGCTCTCACTTCAAGAAGTACTCCAAGTTCTTAGAAAATCTCCCATGTGATGCATAGATATCTGATTTGCTGTGATATTGTCTCAAAGCAATCTCAATGATTCTGGTTTAGTAAGACTACAATAATCGGACACTTTTGGTTATCGGAATCGGATTAAAACATCGCAAAGTCAATAGGGAAATCAAATCAAGAGTTGCTTCAAATAAGAGCATTTAGCGAAGGGTATCTAGCAAACAAATTTAAAGAAATGCTGAGGCTCCGCTTCGATCCAAATGGAGTTGAGACAATCTAAGCTATTGCTTAGACAATTACAGTGTGAATATATCTTTACCTTTAAGTTCTTTCAGTGCAAGAGTATAAAAATTTTTGTCAGTGGTTTAAACAATGATTTCCCTTTTGCGCTTTACATTATTCCTTGGCTACATGTGCTCTTCGTAATTACAACCAAAAACAAAGCGGAAAATTCTTTTAGCCAAGATGTATTTTAGGTGTTCATGTTTCTTCTCTCTCTCTCTCTCTCTCTCTTACTTCTTTCTTTTCTATGTTCCACCTGATAATTTCTGTTGTTCTTGTTTATTTCTGGTTTTCTCTCTTTTAGCCATGTTTACCTAAAATTAACAAGCAATACGTGTCGTTACTTACTAGCTACAAAATGAATTCGATAAACGCTCTAATTAGGATGATTCTTAATGCTAAAACAAACCATCTAAAGAATATTTGAATATTTTCAACATTTGTTTTAAATTATAAAAAATTTTTTATTTTTATGAAGTAAAACTGAATAGAGAGTAAGAATTTTCAGTTTAAAATTTTTACTTTCCAAACTTTATTAATGAGATAGATTTGTAAAATAAGGAAATCCATTGAGATTTAATAAGACAATGAACTTATTTTGCTTTTTAGTGTCTAAAATCTCTTTCAAGAAAACTTTTTTTGGATTATGCTTATATCTTGCTGGCCTAGAAATTAAAAGAAAATTCTTTATTGTCTAAATAGTTGAGATTTAATTTGTCAACTACAAAAACTGATGCCAATTCATAAATATTTTGGTAGTATTCAGTTGACACTAAATTGTATGAATCATTTTTTAAATGCCTCTGAATAGAATACAAAAAGAAAAATTAAAGAAAAAAAAGAAAACTAAAATAATTTAATGCCGACTAATTATCACATTAGTAAACGTTAGTATTCCTCTCTGTCTCTCTCTCACTTTTATTATTTAAATGACAAGCGATTAAAGAAAATATATTTCAGAAATATTTGTTGAACAGCATAAATACATACAGTAAGACCCCGCTTAACGCTGTTTCAGTATTCGGATTCCTCTAAAGCGCACACTGTATTAATACTTATTAGATATGCGTGAAAATAAAACGGCCATGCATCAACCAATAACGGTGCACGTGGTATAGCAGCCGAAACTTGTTGGAACGTATCACGCGCATTAAGCGGGGTCTTACTGTATACTTTTAAATAGATGTGATTTTGCCATGCAATGGGTTCTTAGTTGTCAATTGTAAAAGAATTTGAAATATTATTTTAAATAAGTAAAATGAAACTAAACGTGACAGTTTTTTTTAATTTATGTATTGTAATTGTGATAAAAAAAGGATTATGATTCAAAACTTAAAATTAAATAAAAGACAACGAAAGTTATGAATTTTCATGAAACTATTATTTCATTACAATGTTGGAACGAAATACAATATCGTTTAAACGAGCACCTACGGATCATTTGCAAAAGTCGATTCTCTTATGCTTTTTCGCTCACTTCGGGCAGTGTCTACACACACACTTAATTTCATCATTATAACCTTTCAGTCAGGATTACGACCTAGCTTCTCACAGCAATTAAGTTGTTTAGTTTAAAGTCGACTCCGAACGACAGGTTATTGAGAAACATTTTCATAATAATTTTAACTCTCAGAGTTTTTACAAAAAATCTGCTACTAGAGCCAGACACCGAAGAAAAGTTGCCTCACGTCTACTAAGCCAACACATTCCCTACTAGACTACGGCGACTATATACTCCAACCTTAAGTTATTATACTTATAGGAAAAAGAAATTCTAACGCCATAAAATCACATGGGAGGCCGCCGTGGTCTAGTAGGTAGTGTGTTGGCTTATTAGACGAAAGACCCGAGTTCGAATCCCAGGTCAGACATCAAAACGAAAAATTGAAAAATAATTTTTCGGTGACTTCCTCTCAGCAGATTTCTGGCAAAAACTCTGAGAGTAAAAAATTGCCATGGAATGCTTCTCAAAAAATGTGTCGTTCGGAGTCGACTTTAAACTGTAGGTCCCGCCACTCATGTATAAAATTAACGCACACAACATAAGTGGTGTGAGAAGCTAGGACGTAGAACAATAGATCAATTCGACCACCGAGTATCTGTACTTGTCAGAATTGATAGGTACACGTCCTCTAACCTAACCTAACCTAAATCACATGATCTTGGTGGCCTTTTGTGCCTGTTTATATATGAAAATGTGTTGCTAAAAAAATTATTCATGTTGTGTAGCTAATGGCATTGAATTTTTATTATTTTTTTTTGTGTCCAACATTGAGTGCATTGCTTTGGTTTACATGAAAGATAGTTTTATAAAAGAAAGGATGTTACAATTTTTTTAGTGACGCTCGTCCTTCAAATATAATATCAGTCAACCAATCTGACAATCATAAACATCTAGAGTAACCGCGGCACTTAAAGTTTAGCACACATCCAGCCATTTTAACATTAGATTAAATTGCAAGTCAAGGTTATCACACATTAACAGCACTCTGAATTGACAATAAAGTTTCTAAAAAAGTCAATTTTAAGTCTTCACTTTCGAGCGAAAGATAAGACATTGCGATCAAATTGAAATATGAAAAAATATTTCATTGGCGACTTCGTCTCAGCAAACTTTTGAGATTGAATAACAATTGCCTTGAAAAGTTTATCAAAAATCTTTCGTTTCGAGATGACTTTAAATTGTAGATCCCACTACTCATGGATGAAAATAACACACATAACATGAGTGCTGTGAGTTGTAATTCTGACTAAAGGCCTGGTGTAAATCTCGCCACTCATGGTTACACTTGATAATAACATGAGTGATGTGACCAAGTAGGTTGTAATTCTGGCAAAAGGGTTTTAATTATCAATTAAGAAAGTTGAAATTAGACTTAGGTTCATCTAGCTTCACACACCACTTATGTTGTATAAATGAGTAGCTGGACTTACAGTTTAAAGTCGACACTGAAAGACAGGTTTTTAAGAAATTTTACAAGGCAATTTTATTTGCTCTCCGAGGTTTTGTCAGAAATCTGTTGAGAGATTAAATCAACAACAAGGAATTTAAAAATTGTAAATTTATGGTTAATGTGCTAACATCATGCATCGCAATAATTTCCACTCATATGCTCACATATGAATCTCAACGATTTAATTTAATCTTTCACTCTTTTCTGTTTTGTTTTTTTGTTTTCTCTAATAAAATCCTTTATTGTTTGCATAACAAGCAGGAATGTACACTTTTTATTTATCTACGTACCTACATAGAGTGTAAATATTTCTAAAATTCTGAAATGCTATTGTGATAAGGTATTGCTTTTAGCACAAATATTTTTTAATTGTCAATAAAAGTCAATTTTATTATTAATAAAAAATAAAAAAAAGCAAACTTGCCTTGCTATGCTACTGTTGCTGCCATTGCTGCTGCTGTGAAACAAGGTTTCATTGATGATGTTTGCTGTTGGCAGAGGTATTTAGTTTAGCTTTTATTATGCGATGATAAAAGAATGGAAAATATTTTTATAAATTGCATAACATTTTTCATTAAATTCATTTATTTTGAAACTAAAAACATCTATCAACTCAAATAAAGGAAAGGAAAAAAAATTGAATAAATATTTCAAATCATACATTTCCATCAAATAAATCAAAAATATTAAAAATTTAATTAAATTTCTAACCGTAGATAACATTGCCAGTGCTTTATGGGCCAGAATAAAATTGCAAAAATAGTAGGAAAAAAGAGAAAAATTACAGAAATATGTACCTGCAATATCATAAAGGCTCATACATAGATGCCAGCATATTTACTGACATTAGCAGCAAACAATAGAATGGGCACCCAAATAAAGCTAGGAATTGTATTGAGTCCATACAAAATCTAATGTCATCTATGCAATGAAATTTCAATTTTACCTTCAAAATGATTCGTCATTTATTTCATGCACTATTTTATTCTTTTTTTTTGGTGCAAATGTTTTTCTAATTTTTTTCTATTTTTAACCATTTTTTGTTCTTGGTTTTTTGACTTTGGCTGAAACATTTAAATGGACATTTGTCAAATGTTTTGTTTTATGTATTCCTTCTTCTTTTTTTCATTTTACGGTTCAGTTGAATGTGGAGATGTTGACATGAAAATGTCATATGCAATGAATTTTTATTATTATTCAGGAGTGCAAAAATTTTTGTTTTTTTTTTTTGTTTCTTGTGACATAAATTTGGCTTTTAACTTAAAACACTCGAATATCTGACAACAAATACATTAAATGTAAGGTTGGGTAGTAGTGGGAGTAGGAGGTATAGAGAAATAGCAATACAAACGTATGCATTTGACCATTAAATGTAGAACCTATGGTTGGCACAGCTCTAGGCAGTTGTGAGTAAAACAAATTTAATTCATTATTTTTTGATAGTTTTGTTGGCATCTAAGCTAAACATATTTTCATTCGAAATGCATTAGACATAACTACATGAAAATAACAGAATAAGATAAGAAATGCCGTATTTAGACGTTCAAATAGGTTTTGCAATGGATTAGAAATATGATAGGTTTGATTAAACAATCTATTTACATTATCGCCGTGGTCTAGTAGGTAGTGTGCTGACCTATTACACGTAAAGCCTGGGTTCCAGTCCCAGGCCAGACATCAAAATAAAATACAAAAAGTATTTTTTCGGTGATTTCCTCTCAGCAGATTTCTGGCAAAAAACTCTGAGAGTAAATAAAATTGCCATGAAAAGTTTCTAAAAAATCTGTCGTTCGGAGTCGACTTTAAATTGTAGGTCCCGCCACTTATGTATAAAACTAACATACACAACGTAAGTAGTGTAAGAAACTAGGTCAATAATCCTGACTGAAGGGTTGTTAATGACCAATTATGTACATATGTATTTACATAATCGCCGTAGTCTAATATGTAGTGTTATTAAACTACAGCTCGTGGTTCAAATCTCAGTTTAGTCATCTCCAACAAAACCGAAATAAAAAATAATATTTTTTTTATATTTTTCTGGCAAAAATTCTAAGACTTTGTAAAACCATACCATGAAAACATACATACATACATAATTGGTCATTACAACCCTTCAGTCAGGATTATTAACCTAGTTTTTCACACTACTTATGTTGTGTGTGTTAATTTTATACATAAGTGGGGGACCTACCTACACTGCCATGAAAAACTTCTTAAAAATTTGTCTTGCCAAGTTGACTTTATGCTGTAGCTCCCACCATTTATATATAAAATTAATATACACAGCTTAAGGGTGTTAGAATCTAGATGGTGATCCTGACTAAAGTATTGTAATGACTACTTGCGCATAGAAGCAAAGAGGCTTCTCAAATTTTTTCTACTTAGTTTACCTTTTGCTGTGCTCTTAATTTCTCTCCATATCTTTTAAGATGTCCACTTATTTACTAGTCGGTTTCAAGAGAATGCAAATCGCCTTCTCCCCTTTGAATAATTAACCTTGCAGGGCTTAAATATAAAAGATTTTTTCAATTTTAGATATGATAGACGTCTGGTTTGGGAATTTGTTTTTCTTTGCAGGCATTCTTTAAATTTCAAATGCGTTAAATCCACATTCTTTTTGTAACGTTTATGTCAAAGGACACAGACTATTTCATTTATTGAGCAATTTTCCTTTACGAATGCTATGGAGTCTTGACAAATTCTTTATTATTTTACCTGTTTTGCTGGGGTTCAGTAAATACTTTACTTCTTCGACTTCAACGACAGGAATTTCCGAACTTGATAATGAGTATCTTGTTAAAACTAAGACCTAGCTTCTCAAACCACTTATTTTGTGTGTGCTAATTTGATACATTAGTGAGAAACTTTTTATGACAATTTTATTTACTCTTAGAGTTTTTGCCAGAAGTCTGCGAACAATCTGTCAAATTAGTTGCATTTTCTTCAGTCTATTTTGCGAAATCACTATAAACGACCATAGGCAACGACAAAATGAACATAGAACATCAGTCAACTGACCATAACTTCATCTAAAACTTATCATTACCAATGAAACTCGTGTCTGAATGAAAGAGTAAATGGACAAACAAAATTACCGAATTTAGGGATGTTTATCCATATGGGATCAAAGAGTATCCAATGCATCTCAAAAAAGTTACATTTTGGTGTGGGCTGGCATCGGTTAATTTTTCTGTGAGACCGACGTTTAGTGTCAACGATATAAATCGATGATTATTAACTTCTTTTAGCCTATATTGGTTGATCTGGATGTCAACTTCAAGTGGTTTCAAAAGGCAGCCATGTACGTGGCAGTGAGCTCGTATCACATTAAGTATCCTGTCTGAGCGATTTAAGGGGATGGTTACTCATATGAAGATTATATAAATTGGAGAGCGCCCTGGTAGTCTAGTGGGTAGTGTGCTAAGCTATTAGCTTGAGGGTTGTGGGTTCGATTCCCGCCAGAGGCTCTTGTCTGTGACACTACACCGAGCGTATGGTCGAAGTTACTCAGCTCGTATAGAATTATAATATAATTTGTAATTGTATTGTAATTAATAAATAAATAAAATTGGCCACCGAGACTGTAAGATTTGATCTTGTTAGACAGTTTTCTTGTGGGGTTTTCTTTAGCCGCCTGTATTTGCAAATAAGTCGCCGTGGTCTATTGGGTAGTGTGTTGACTTATTAGATAAAAGGCCCGGGTTCGAATCCCAGGTCAGACATTAAAAAAAGATTCTGAGAGTAAAAATTGCCATGAAAAGCTTCTCAAAAAATCTGTCGTTCGGAGTCGACTTTAAACTGTAGGTCCCACCACTCATGTATAAAATTAACGCACACAACATAAGTGGTGTGAGAAGCTAGGTCGTAATCCTGACTGAAGGGTTGTAATGGCCAATTATGTATGTATATGCAAATAAGCCAGAAATGGTTAGTGGTTTCCAAAGAAAATAATATTCATGCCACCGATTTATGCTGGTTTTTACGCCAGAGTCATTAAAAATTTGAAATTTTTGATGCGTTCCACTCAGAGAAGCCATAACGGATATATGAACGATGTTTTATTTTACAGTTGACGGCGTTTAATAAAAGGCCCGATATTTTCCAATAACTACTGAAGCAGTATTTTGGTTATTGCTTTTGTGTTAATAGACGATAATAACTTCCAAGCGAAACTTTTTACGATAGATGGATTGCCGGCATTTAACTGCTTAAATCCAAGAAATACTGGAATACTAAAATCTAACATTAGGTTAGGTTAGGTCGTAGTGGTAGCTCTGATATCACAAAGCTTACTTGAGGACGCATGGCGGCCCGTTGTGATGCCACAGGTATAACGCAGTCCCTGTACTAACCAAGTTCCGCCAAATTAGGGAAAGGAAGAAGTTGATCAGCGCAAGGGCTGCACAATAAGTACGACTACCCCGTACTGGAAAACCAGCCAGAAAATTTGATGAACGAAGCTATATCCTTGATATCAATAGATGATAGCTCCGTTAAGCTAACAAGGAATGGGGAGCCAATTAACCTATATCTACACCTAGCAAGAGACATTAATATTAAATCTAACGTTAAATTATTCCATAATAATTTCGAAATTCAGTAGGATGAGATTACGTGTCGCTCAAGTTTTATTTGTTACTGTGAAAATTTATTCATTTTTGTTTGCCATATCGCTGCGGCACAATCATTCAATCAAATGGTACGTACAGTTGGCTGCAACAATAAAATTTCATTTATTTTATATTTTTTACCTATTAAAATTTAAATAAATCTGTAAAATAAAAACCAAGAAGAAAAGATCAAATAATAGATTCTCTCTCATTTTTTTTTGTTTCGTGGCTATTGACGAAGTGAAAATATTAAAATCAAATTTACCACTGAAATCAATGAAATGCAATTTAATATCGAATGTTAGTGTTGACCCAACCACATAACACCACCACACCGCAGTACCGAAAGTATTTGGTTCACTAATAAATGGAAATATTTTTATAAGAATTTAAATATTTTATTAAGGATAACTGTCTGCCAAGAAGCTAGGATATCTGCAAAAAAATTCACCAGTTTAAAGTGAATTAAACAAATCATGTTTAGACAGGTCAAAGGGATACCTGTTATAGTCGAATAATCTGTTGAATAACTCTCGCCCTTGTACATGTGTTGTGTTGATTTTAAAAAGGATTTTGAAAGACATACTTATCACAATATAATTTGGACTTTATTTTATGCTTGTTGCAGAATTTCAGTAGGGTATCCAGTCGCAGTAGTCTAGTAGGTAGTGTGTTTTGAGGCCACGGTTCAAACCTAAAATATATAAAAAATATTTCATCGGCGACTACCTTTCAGCAGATTTCGGGCAAAAACTCTGAGAATAAATAAAATTGCCATGAAAAAATTACTCTGTCTTTCGGAGTCGACTTTGAACTGTAGATCTCGCTACTCATGGAGAAAAACAACACGCACAACATAAGTAGGGTGAGAAGCTAGGGCGTAACCCTTACATAAGGGCTGTAATGTCCAGTTATGCTTGTTTGTATGTATGTATCTTGTGGTTATTGTAATAGTCTGTTAGTATTAGAATTATAGTTTCGTGGTTTTGATCGTGTGCCATTCTACTCGTGAATTGTAATAAATGATTAATAAATAAAAGCTCTTTACCCTAAATGTAGACATTCGTAGCTCTAGAGGCTTATTATTTTTTTGTGAGTGCCCTGGTAGTCTAGTGGGTAGTGTGTTAAAATAGTAGTGTGAGAGTCGTGGGTTCGATTCCCACCAGAGACTCTGGTCTGTGACACTACACCGAGCATATGGTCGAAGTTACTCAGCTCGTATATAATTAGACATCTTAGATTGCAATGTTTACCTTCTTATTTAATTTTCTATTAACAACTTGATTAACGGATTCTGGGCTGCCTTAACACATACCTCCAGGCGCATCTGCGCGCCTTGGCCATTTGGTCACACCAACTGATGACAGGGCTTTCCTGATTTGCACCGGAGCATTTTCTTCTATTCGAACGATATGCCCGTCTCAGTGCAGTCGATGAATATTAATACGCTGCATAACGTCCATGTCGTTGAGGAGCTCATACAGCTGATTGTTGATGTAGAAACCATAGCCAACTTGCACTGATCCGATGATCTTACACTGAATTCTTCTTTCGAATACACCAAAACTGCTGCATCAGTTCTTAATAGTGTGATTTGAGGGTGTCTTGTAGAGTAATAGTTTTGTCATATGAAAGAGGTCTCTACTAGGGATGCCAATCGGGAAATCTCGAATCCCAAAATCCCGGGATTTTCTAGATTTTCAAATCCCGAATCCTGGGATTTTTAAAAACTTGTCCCGGTATTTTCGGGATTTTCGGGACTGTGAATTTATATGTATTTTGACCCTACAAAAGGTCCTGAAAAAATTTCTATACCGACTTTGATAATAGAATTTCAGATGAGGAAAACCATACTTCCATTGATAAAAAGTTATTTGATGCCATCGAAGAATGAAAAATTCCTATAAAACGAATTAATAGGGCAACTGATTTAGATACTCAACTGTCCAAAGAAATAGATTTATTTGCATCAGGAGGTGGTAGAGGTAAATATTTATAAGCTGCCTACTGCTATCTTGGAACTATTTTACCAACAAAAGCTGATTGCGAGAAGAAAAGGATCTACCAAATAAATTTTTTTTACAAAATCCCGAATCCCGGGATTTTTAAAAATCGATCCCGTTTGGCATCCCTAGTCTCTACTGCTCAATTGCCTAATGAGACCACAGTAGTACGAGTGATCCTACCCTTATTCGCCAGACCGGCATCATTTAGGTGGTAACGTTGGCAATAAGATTATACCACTTTGGTTGGTTTTTAAAAGGTCTTAAACCTCATTATGAAGCACGATTATCAATGAATTAAGAAGTATCCCGGTTTTACACCCATATTTGCATGTCGTTTAGTACGGTAGTGTATCTGATGCATCTTATATTACAATCAAAAGCTATTATTTCGAGTTTCTTGTTTTACTTTATTTTTGTAATTTTTTTTCTCTCTTAAAAAATACAAAATTTAGTACAATTAATAATAAAATATTTTGGTTTACATTTCTTGTGATAATTTTATCAAATAAATTTTTAATTTTTATTTGTTTGGTTCGTAAAAAGAAATTAACATAATAATTTCGTTTGTTTAAACTAAAACTAGTCAACGAATTACCAATTCTTATAAATAAAAAAAAAAGCTTTTTAATTTAATTTAAATAAAAAAAGAAATCATAAAAATAATACGCAAAACCTTTGGTATTGTAGTGTAGATTGTGTTTACGCATTAAGCGTAAATAATAAGAAAATCGTGTATTTAATTGAGGCAATCCATACACGCGTTACCATTTAAAAGAAAGGAAATATTTTACATGAAAAGAATGAAAAAAAAAATGAAAAGAAAGAACATTTTCTTTTATGATTCTTTGTGTTATGAACACGCAGAAATGGTAGTGTTAGTGAATAAGAGAACAAAAACATTAGCAGCATTATCAGCACTGGCAGCAGCTGATTTTTATAATTCAGATCGTCGCATTACATGTCATCTCGTTGAAAATAATGATCAGAAGACAACATTCGAAAACAACAACAGTGTGGAGCAATGAACGATAAATCTTTTGTGTTACCTCTTAATAATTTCGCTCTCTATTGTGGACTATAAACCTGCAATTGTTTCTTAAACGGCTGTAATCATATGACTGTCGTCTTCATTGTTCTTGTTCAGCAATTTCTTTTTGTTTCCCTCATAGGAAGACTGATCGATTTTGCCTTTCAAATCAATGATTCTTTGTTCTTCTTGCTGCTTATCTCCTATATTTACGTCTTCTTCATTCACATCAGCATCATTCGCATTATCGTCATCATTATTCTGATTATCATTCACAATCTCTTCACCTCCACATCATCATCATCATCATCGTCTTCGTTGTTGCTGTTATTATTCATTTTCTGCTGTTGATTTGTTGTGTAAATTGAATTTTGTGTAGGTGGTGGCGGTGATTCGCGTTCTTCGTTTTCTTCGTAAATAACATCGCAATTGGTGGGTATAGTTTTTGGCGGTGGCTTTTTAATTTGTTTCGATTTTTTGTTGTTTTTATTGTTCATGGCATTGCACTCTATACCGTTACGTTGCAATTCATTCATTTGTATTTGCATTTCCCTTAAGCGATCCGTAAGTAAATACAAATCACGCTCCTGTGACTCACAGCGCGTCCTTAGTTCAGCAATTTCCCTTAGATCTTCCGGTCGTGGATCTCGCCTTTCGTAGCGCATACGCATTTCTTCAAATAGATTCGTTAGGCAGCGACATTTCCTGTGTAACTGTTCTATTTCATTGGCATTACTGATGTCCCGTTTATCGAGAGCCGCTTTTTCAGCATCGTAGGCAGCCTTTAGATCTTTAAGATCATGTTTGTGACGCTGTTCAATGTCCTTGATTTTCTCTTCCACATCGGCTAATTTCTTGCGATGCTTTTCACTTAACGTCTGCAATGCTTCATCTTTCTCAGCTGTTAGCTTGGCTTTCACTTTGTCCAATTCCTTTTGATGTTCCTCATGCAATTCCTGTGTATTAATTTGCAATTCCTTAGCAAATTCATCTTTTACCTGACCCAATCGCTCACGGAATTTCTCTTCCATTTCCTGTCGTTCACGTGCGAATTCTTCCTTTAAGCTGGTCTCCAATGCCTCACGGCGTTCTTCCTCCTGGCACATGGCTTTTTGATATTCACGATCGGCACGATCCAAATGCATGCGTGTTTGCAGCAGCGCATTATCAGACTTCTCACGCAATTCTATGAATTCTTGAGTTTTCTGTTCTAACAGTTGTTGTGTCTCTGCCAGTTCGCTGCGTAACTCATCCTCATTATCGGTATAACGATTCGTTAAGGCTTTTAGCTCTTCTACATGTTCAGCTTGCAGTTTATCTAGGGCTTCACGCCTTTCGTCTACATAAACGGATTCCAGTTCGTTTTTCAGTCTTGTCATCTCTGTGTAGAGTTTGTCCTCCCAGAAGGAAGCGGCTTCATTGCGTACCTCATCGATACGATAAATCATTTGACGCTCTTTATCGTAGAGAGCATTATCACAATGATACTTGATTTTGGCGACGGCTTCGATTTGTTCGGCCAGATTTTCATTGGCAATTGCCAGATCGCTTTTCAGTTGCTCAATTTGCGCAACAAGATTCTGTATGGAGTGCTCCTGTTCGCTGACTACACCACGCAACGAGGTCATTTGGGCCTGATAGATTTTCAAATCATCGATTTCTTTACATCTCTCTTCCAGTTCTTCCTCGAGTAATTCGACCTTCTCAACGGCTTCTTTGCGGCCTGTTTCCGCTTTGTCGATTTTTTCCTTGCATGTCTTTTGCATTTGGCGTAACTGCCATTCGCAATCGGTCATAATGGATTCTTCACGATCTATACAGTGAAACAAGTTAAGCATTAAGTGAGGTTTAGAAAGGGAGGGCGGGGCTGTATAAACACTACTTACCCATATTATGAGTCCTTAACATTTCAAATTCTCGTTGCCATTTATCTTCGCAGATTTTTCTTTCATTTTCTGAATTCTCGAGGGCATTTTTAAGTACCGTTATTTGCTCTTCCAATTCTGTGCGTATCTTTTCCACTTCGGCCTTCCACTCCTCAGCCTCGGTTTGGGCCTGGGCCAGTTGTGTATGCAAACTACTAGCCAAACTCTGTGTCTGTTTATATTTCTCTTGCAATTCGTTGTATTGCATTTCCAGGTCGTCTTAAAAGTGTACAAAAAAAAAAAAAACGGATACAAAGGAAAGTTGAGAAAATTTTTATTTGAATTAAATTGTCAAATAACCCACCATATTTCCTTTTCAATTCATCTTCATTTTCATCGTAACGAGTACGTAAAATTGTTTTTTCCTCTTCCAGCAGTTTGAGTTTCTTGCGTACGTATTCATCATCCTTCTGGGCTGCACTTAATTCACCCTGTAATCCTTTTAAAAGAAAATCATTTTTTATGGGCTTTTCTTTCGTGTCAAAATACAAGACGAGACGAGACAACTTACTTTCAACGTTCCAGGTTTTCGCTGATAACTCTTGTTCTAATTTCTCGATTTTCATTTGCATCTCTGTGATTTTCGTTTGTAAATTGTTCACATTCTTATGGGCATCCTCTAGTTGTACATTGAATTGTGTTTTCTGTTCCGCCAACTCGGCTCTGTAAGTGTAACAAATGACGATGAAATCGAATTAAAATTAATGAATAAATTTGTTAAGACGTCTACGAAACAAATCCCTTCTCTAAATGCTTAATTATTAACGAATTTGTTAACAGTCGATTGATGCCATATTTCTCATTGAAAATATTTACGTATGATTTTCACGTATTGTCATGTACATATTTTGAATTTTATTTGCCGGTACAACAACCTGTGCTCTTCGAAATCCATTCTATTTTTTTTTTCTTATGGCGACCTTGTAAAATGACGCGACATTGTCCCCCATATTGTTCATAGAAGCATAAGAGCATAACATTGATAAATTCAAAGATTTCTTTTCTATTTTCTTCTAATAGCCCAATCGTTTATGTACATATATTGGCGACAAGAAATTCAAAATGTCAACAATTCTTTGTTTTTTTTTTTGATAACATATTCATTCGTACATCATATTACATTTGAGCCAAATAGATTAAATTGTCAAATTTATTTAAAAATTAAAACACAAACGTTTTTACTCTTCTAAGGGCCATTATTACAGCTTGCCGTTAACTAAAGGGAGGGTTTTAACAGGCAGATAAATTGTTTTTCATTATTATGAGCACCCAACAAGATAGAAGTGATCGTTAAGCTAAAGGGAAGATCATCCTACCTACCTTTAACATTTTAATACGGCAACTTAAAATTTTTATCAAAATGAGCATATACAACAAAAAAACGAAGTCCGCTGTTGCCGTCTACATTAAAAAGACACTTGTTTAATTGAACAGTTTTATCGACATTGCTCCGGCACTGCCATATTTTAATTTTATTTTATCTGTCAGTTGTAATAACGAAAATCAGTTAAAGGTAACTTTGCCGTTTACTTTAGCTAAAGGTACCATTAACTAACCCCAACTTTAACGGGAAGTTGTAATAATGGCCCTAAATAGTTGAAGGTCCTCTGTACTATTTACAATCTTCACATATGGCCCCTGCTATACGAGTACAATGACTGCAGTGGCCCTGTAAAATTAGAAAAGTGAAGAAAGAGCGGTATTTATAGACATTATATCAAACTATAAACATGGCCTCTTTTCGAATATTACAGGGCATTAATAATAGCTATAATCACATTGCTTTGCAAGAAATTGGTCCGATTATAAGGAATTTAATTGGGACTGGAAGCATTACTTATGGAATACTTATGTTACTGGTCATTACAATCCTATAGTCAGGATTACGACTTAGATTCTCATACTGCGCACGTTGTATGCGTTAAAATATCCATGATTTTCGCGACCCCTAGTTTAAAGCAGACTCTGATAAAAAGATTTTTGATAAAATTTTCATTGCAATTTTTTATTTACTCTCAGGGTTTTTGTCAGAAGACTGCTGAGGGGAAGTCAAAGAAATATTTTTTTCGAATTTTAATTTGTTCGAAATGACTGAGCCAGTGTTTTGACCATTGCCGCACGTCTATTACCTAGTCAAATATCGCTTCTTTTTATAGAAAATGCAGCAGGTAAACTAATTTTGTCGATTCTACACAAACAAAATTGGAAAAGCTATGGCATCTGGGTAACTACTTGACAGTCAAACTTTTTTGTGCAACTAAGTGATTATCTACATGAACAAAGTTGAAGTATTTGAAAACCACCAGTAGATAATGACATACATACACACATACATACATAATTGGTCATTACAACCCTTCAGTCAGGATTATTGACCTAGTTTCTCGCACCACTTATGTTGTGTGCGTTAATTTTATACATAAGTGGCGGGACCTACAGTTTAAAGTCGACTCCGAACGACAGATTTTTTTGAGGAACTTTTCATGGCATTTTTATTTACTCTCAGAGTTTTTGCCAGAAATCTGCTGAGAGAAAATCGTTGAAAAAGTACTTTTTTCACATTTTCGTTTTAATGTCTGGCCTGAGGCTTAAACTCTGGCTTTTAGTAGATAATGACATGTGTTTGCTAAATCGGTTCTGGCGAAGCGATTAACCTACCCTAAATTGAATTGATAAGTCATCTTTGTCGAATTTAAGCCAAAACCAATCCAAGAGCGCCGAATGCATCGCAAAAAGGATTATGGATTGACGGCCTCATCGGTCCATATTTCTTAAACCAGGCCGTTCTTCCTCCTGACACAACTCCTTTTGAAGCAGCGCATTATTAGACTTTTCATGCAGTTCTATGGTTGTTTTGATTTAAAAGTTGTTGTGTTTCTGGCAATTCGCTATGCAACTTCTCCTCACTATCGGTAAAACGATTCACAGTTACAGTTCAGTTAGGATTATAGTTTGGCAGCTTCATTGGTCTACATTTCTTTGAGATCATATTGGCCAGGCTATCATGGTCAACAGCGAGCACAACTCATTGTTGATATGAATTGAATGTTTTCTACACCAACGATATATGGATGGTGTTACAAGCTACACAATGAACTATGTGAGAACATGGGGGTGTAGAGAACTGGCGATAAAAACCGTGCGTTTTAGAACGAAAACAATTACAATTTTGTTTGCCTTTTCGGCATGCCATAGAGAAATTAATCAATATTTTTACGTGTGACTATTTTAAATTGATATTCTTGACCGACTTATTTTTTGATGAATTTTTTTAGGTAAATATTCCTTTGTTTTTTGCTATTCTATTTATCTATACATAGTTTATTTGAATTTAAAAAAGTGTTGATTTCTTAATAAATGAATTTAAGACAAGGCCACTCACTCACAAGTGAAAGCATTTGCTCATCAATTTCACATAAATTATGAAAAGTGAACCAAAATCATAAACAAAATTTACTTAAAGCGTACACATGTGGCAGAAAGTATTATTTTTTTTAATAGTACAACAGACAAAAAATCAGAAAATATTTAAATGTATACATAATACGTATTAATTTAAATTATTTTAAAATGTTTTCTTACGTTTCATTTGAAGAGAAACTGATTCTTGTTAAATTAAAATCAAAAATATTAAGAAAAATGTGGAAAATATTAATTTCTTGAGGGCTACATGAAGATAGAGTAAAAAAAGTTTTTTTTCTCTCAAAGTTTGATCCCGTTTTTTCAAACCTTTTCAAATAAGCTCGATTCGGTTAAATTCTGTTGACTGGAGAGGTGCCTTAACGCACTAACTTTATGACATGAATCCTTTTATTAACAACATTAAACCGTCCTACTTGTTTAATTTCAGAATGTATAGGGTAGACCATTTCAAAGTTTAAATTTAAAACTCCAATAAAACGATAACGTTTTAAAATTTTGTCAAATTTATTTCTTTGTTTTGAAGTACAATTGTTCCGGTTAGAAATGGACTATTATTTCATGTATATGGCTACCACGGTTGAGCTTACGGTACCTCACTTGATTAGACCAAATTTTCATGCACTTTTTCAAGAGTATGGGTTTGAATCTCAGCAATGGCATCACAAATAATGACCTTCAAATGCTTAATTGTCTTTCGTTTGTCTGCATAACACTTTTCTTTAACGTCGTCCAATATAAAATAGTCCAATGGTGTCGAACCGCAGCTTCTTAGCGTCCAATCGTCTAACAAATGGCCATCATATGTTTAACGCAATAAATTGATTGTGGCATGAGATGTGTGGAAAGTTGTACGATCTTGTTGAAAACAAACATCGTTCATGTCAATAACATGAAGAAACATTTTTCCGCTCAACAAGCCACACCAAACAGTCACCCTTAATGGAAGCAGGAGCTTTCATAAGATCAAGTATGGGTTTAAAATTTTGCGGTAATTTTACTCAATTGCCAGAAAAAATCGTAACCCTTCAGTCAGGATTACGTCCTAGTTACGCACATCACATATGTTATGTGTGTTAATTTTCTACATGAGTGACGGGACCTACAGTCGACTCCCAAAGAAAGGTTTTTGAGAAAAATTTTAATTTTTTATTCTCAGAAATCTGCTCAGAGGAAGTCGCTGTTCTGATCGTTTTGTTACAGATGTCGTATCAGAGTTTTGAATCATAACCTCACGTCTAATAAGCCAATATACTATCTACTAGAGAATCGACCACCTTTCATCTTAACAATCGTTGCGTTTGTAAATGAATTAAATCTGAAAAGCTCTAAATTATTGAAAACATTTTTTTTTTTTTCTAAATCATCGTAATTTTTCAAATAACATTGAAAATTGTCTGGTGTATGTAAAATTTTTTCATTAACTGTATCATTAACACGTCATAAATGAAATAAATTTTCTTAAAATGTATTCGATTATTACATCTGTTTCCCATGTATTTTTTGTTCTATTTTCTTTTCGCAAATATAGAACAATTACTTAAAAAACGACCTTCCCGAAATAAAGCCATCAAATGAACCAACGGAAAGCAAACATGAGTTGTAGTTTATAAACACAGCAATTTAATTGCTGATATTAAACATGATACAGATTTTAAATGATTTTCTTTTAATAAAACAGAACTATAAACTGAATAATATTGGCGTTCAATTAAAGAGGATTTTAACAAAAACAATTGAAAATTTATTTTTTGTTGTTGTTGTTTATATTGAAGGCCAAAAATCTGATAACGAAGAAGCAAAAAGAGAAAAATTAAAATTTTGCGTTTCAATTTATTTTATTTTTTACTTAAAATTTAAAATGAATATTTTATCACTACAATAAATACTAAGGACTTTGAAAATTTAATTTCATTCCAATTTAAATTTTGTGAAGAAAAACAAAACAGAAAAACGATCATAAAATATCGTTACTCAGATTTGAAACAATACTGCAGGAATAGCATCCATATGATCCCATTGATTTTTATTAAATTTTCAGAGTACCGGCTGGTAATAACAACGTGCTATATACACAGTATAGGACAAAATTATAGGCATATATTCGTATACTGTACGTTCATTAATGGAACACACTGTAAAATTTTTAAAAAAATTAATGGGATTTCATATTTTGTATCTTGTATCTGCGTCATTTCGTTCAAATTAAAAATTATTTGCAGAAATTTAAGCAACGAAGTAATTTTAAAGAAATAATATGGAAATCACACAGACTACATACATATCTACATTCATTCATTAATCGTATTAAAATAATTAAAAAGAAAAACAGAATGAAAATGTTCACAAAGAAAATAATAATTCAAATGAATAAAAGAAGTGAAAATCATTTTTCTGGTGAATTGAGCTATCTAAAGCGTTCTAAAAAATGTATTTGGGTGTTCACACGACAGATACTGGCTACATGTGTTTTTGAACTTAAAACACAAGGCGTTATCTATAAAGAACTTCTACAAAAATGGGGATTTTAATGCATTCCACTTAATGATAGCTTTTAAATCGAAGCTCAAGTATTACATCGATGTCATTGAGTAGCATTCAGTATGAACTAGTGATGCCAAACGGGCTTAATTTTTAAAAATCGCCGGATTCGAGATTTTATGAATCCCGAAAATCCCGGAATTTCAGGGTTTGGGCTTAAAAGGAAAAGTTTTATTATGACGAAATGACACATAATACAACCCTTCAGTTAGGATTATGACCTAGCTTCTCATACCACTAATGTTGTGTTTGTAAATTTTATACAGGAATGGCGGAATCTAAAGTCGGCTCCGAAAGACACATTTTTTAGAAACTTCTCCATGGCCTGAAGTTTGAACCGTGACCTTACGTCTAATAATCCAATACACTAACTGCTAGACTACGGCGACTTCGGTCTTCAAGTCAGTAGTTTCTCACACTACTTGTGTTGTGAGTGTTAATTTTATACATAAGTAGCGGGACTTACAGTTTTAATGTCGACTCCGAACGACAGATTTTTGAGAAACTTTTCATAGCAATTTTATTTACTCTCAGAGTTTTTGCCAGAAATACTTTTTGTATTTTATTTTGATGTCTGGCCTGGAACTCGAACCCTGGCTTTACGTCTAATAAGCCAGCACACTACGTAGTAGACCACTTGACAATCTTCGAAGAAACCTTACAGCCCAGAAAAGTAGCCCACAGAATCGGTTTTTATTTTCGGATGTTTTTGCTTCACTTCGATTCAGGATGAAGCTACCGCAGTGTCTATCTGCGTATTACTTTAACTAGGGCAAAGTGTCAACAGTTTTCAAGGAGGACAAGCAGATGAACTTGTAGAGTTTTCTCGCCATTCATTGGACCAGAAAAACCCCTTCTTTGGACTGGTAGTCGATTTTTGAATGGCAAAATGTAAAGACACTGGATTTGAGGCAATCGAAAGTTTTGTTGGGAAATAACAATAAGAAAAGATCTGAGTCGTGCATCAGACATCAGTAAACATGTTTAAAATATGGTTTGTTCCGAGCACACATTCGTGGTACCTGTGTGGTATTTCAGTGTTATATATATAGTGCCATAAGCGGACATAATATGGATACTCGCTGTAGCTAAAGGACAGTATAATGGATCTTATGTACGCAGTACTAAAGAAAAATAATCTGCTCACTAATTTGGGTGTTTTGCGTTCAATTTTTTTTTATTTAATTTGTAACAAAACATAGTTTTTTATAAACTTACAAAATCAAAAATTAAATGAAATTGATCATCAAATTTGCTTTAGATCGAATGTTTCAACATTCAGAAATGGTTAGACATCACTAGCAAATCGAAGTACGATTGCGATTTCCTCTCAACAGATTTCTGACAAAAACTCTGAGAGTAAATCAAATTGCAATTGTTTCTCCAAGAAATCCGCTATTCGGAGTCGACTTTAAATTATAGATGCTGTCAATCATTCATGAAATTAACACACACAACACAAGTGGTGTGAGAAATTAGGTCGTAATCCCGACTGAAAGTGTGAGGAATGTGCAAAACACTAAATGTAAATATGGAATGTGAAACTGTGGTGTAAATTCTTCCAATGTAAAGCTTGATTCACTATCAGAATTTATTGCCCTTTGGCAATTTCTCCAGACACAATAGAATTCATTTGATTTCATGCAAGCTGCAGGCATGTTTGATTATTTAATTTTTATTTATCAAAAAAACAAAAAATAAAAATAATTTCTTAACCTGTCCGTCTTTGTATTCAGTCTAAATCCAAGAATAAATAAATATTTCGGTTGGTTTATTTATTTCATTTATTTTACATTGTATTACTGCATGTGCTACTTTTTACCGGCAAAATTTAGAGCAATTTTAATGCATAAGAAAAACTACATTTTTATTTCAGTTTTTTCTTTCTATAGAGATTTGAAATTCAATTTGTTTGTCTTATTCTACAAACGAATGTTTATGATTTTCGTAAAAAAAATAAAGAAAAAAACATGAAAAATGTTTAAAAAAAGATGAAAAAAATATTTGCAAAAAGAAAATTTGAAAGAAAAGAAAAAGAACAGAAAAAAAATTAAGATTTAAGAAAATATTGAAAAATATTTTACACACACGCGTGGGAATGAAAATTGAGTATCACAGCAAATATACTCTGGTATGCCAGTCAGTTTTACATATTTTTTGTGGTTATTTTTTTTTCAGTTTTTATTTGCAAAATATCAAATCTTCGAAATAAATAAATAAGAAGAGCATGAAAAAAATTTTAATTTCTATAAAACAAATATTGAAATAAAAAATATTTCGAATAAACCAATATGCACATACAGGAGAGTATGTATAAGCAAAGATTCTCTATGAAATTTGGCACGTTCCAACAAAAAAAAATTTAAAAAAGTAATAGAAAAAAATATTAAAAAAATGACGAAAATGTTTATTTTTAACAATAAATTTTGAATGAAAAACAAAATAATCATAAACATATTGCATGTGTATGTACGTATGTAAGTATTTTTCTAACGATTTCTTGTATCTGTATCGTATGCATACAGATAGATCATTTAATTTAATAATAAAAACTGTTTATTTAAAATGATTCATGATTGATTTACAAAGAATTTCCGTTTTGGACTCTATGCTATCTTATGTAAAAAATAAAAAACAAAACATTACTGAAAGTAATTTCATGTGCCGAACAACATAAAATAATTATGAACTTGCCCATCTATCTCTGTCTTATGTTTATAAAAACAAGAATTTATTTTATCGTTATTTAAACAAAACGAATTTCATTTTAAAGTTCAATGTTAAAGCAATTACATCATCAGCAATATCATCACCATCGTGCCAACATCATCACTTGAAGTATTTCTTTTTCGTGTATTATTTTCCTTCTCTACAATAAGTATTCAATTGAAGCACAAAAATAATTGGAAACATATTCATCTGGTTCACATTAAAACTGAATTTATTTAAAATTTTAAACTGTATAAATATATGCCTCGCATAAGCGCCCAGGCATTTCCTCCTGGGATGCATTCATCCCTTATAGGTTCCAGGAATGTGTTTCGATGTTATAATCATATCTTCTCAGAACCTACATGTTGCGTTCGATACGTTCCCCATTCTAAACAAGTCTTCTTTGAGTTTACAGTGCCCTGTCAAAGGACCGTTTTCGGATTATTTCTTATTCATGTGCGGCTCAGATCTCTTCTGATTGTTCTTTCACAACAAAGGTTTTAATTACCAACAATATCCATTTGTTTTATGAACAGTCCTTACCTCTCCTTTTTGCTTCCTATATGTTGCAAATATCTGTACCCACTCTATGGAAAAGGTTCAGACCCTGTCTGTTGCTATTGTAATTTGTTCGAAAAATTTTTAGATTTTCTTAAATCCGTTTGGTCTGAGGAAGAAATTTGCCCCATCTTGTCTTGACTTTTGTTGAGTTTTTGTCTTCAAAAAATTTCTCATTTGACATTTCACAAAAAGCTTGTGGCCCCATTAGAGGCGTGGAATTTCCCCTCTTCATAAATTCATTGGCAAAAATTCACATATGACTTGGGACTTAGCAGAGGGTAACTCTATTTTTCCTACATACCTTATTCAGCTTCTACAGGTAATCTCCGTCTCTATGGATTGACAGATGGACTTGCTATCATTGATTATTCAGTTACCTAGAAAAACTGTATTAAATAATGAATGACGTACCTATGTTCCTTAACAGGAAACATGAGTAAATATATTACAAGAGTAATACTTTGATTGATTTTCTTGAATTAGAAGGAGTCTTCAGTACTGCGAAACTCTGGTCGGTTATTAACACCCTAAGATAAATAAATATCAAGACTATAGTCATGCTTAGTCTAGTAAGTAGTGTGATGGGTTATTAGATGTGAGGCCATGATTCAAGCTCCGAAAGATATAGTGTGAGAAGCTAGGTCGTAATCCTGACAGCAAGGGTTGTAATGGCCAAATTATGTTATGTATGTAATAAAATTGCCAGGTAAAGTTTCTCAAAAAATCTGTCTTGTGGAGTTTAAACTTTGGACTGTAGGTCCCGCCCGCTCATGTATAAATTTATACACAACAACATGGGGAGCTAAGTCGTAAATTAGGCTGTAAAAGACTGTAATGACCAACTGTGTATGCAGTTATTGATTTGTTTTACAGAAAGTAGTTTTTTTCAACATTGGCTGCCTCAAGCCTTTTCAAAGCGCACCTGCCAGAAGGAGATCTTCTTCGTTTTCAATTACTAAAACCTACTCCAATGTAATTAGCTAAATCATGTATTGAATCGAAACTAATCAAAACTGTGCTGGTACTATTCACAAGAAGATGTTTATTCTTTAACTTGGTTAGTATCAAAGAAGCGATTGGACCCTAAATTAAATTAGAATTTTAATAAACAATTCTGCAAAAAATAAAACAAAAATTATGACGATCATGCTACCTCATCCAAGGCCTTGCTTACTGTTCCCAGCTGGATACTATCACTTACGTTGACGCAACTAGTAGCCAGATTATGATAATGAGCCTATTAAAAGCACTTAATTATATATCAACTATTATAGGGGCTACTAACAAATTATGTGAAATCTGCATTCATTTTCGTCTTTTATTTTATAATAATAACACCAGAAATATTCTAGAATTTCCAAAGAATATCATTTAAACTTTTATCGAAATGTGAAATCTTATTCGGGCGGAAATAAGGCCAATAGAGAGAGCCTCATATAAACTTTTCTTGATCAAAAAGTGGATTACATATATACAGAGTGTTTTCAGGATGAAGGATTCGTGATTAGAGCTTGAAAATAAGGTTTAAATTTGTTTGGATTACAATGGGAGGATTGGTCTTGATTACCGTGATAATCGGAAGTTATCGAAATTAATCAATTCGCATATTTTGTTTTCGTATTTTCGAGGAATATTTTATTTAAAATTTTTTTAAATGCCCGGATCTAATAAAGTTTTTTGTAAGTGCTAAGTTTTACTAGCCGACGTCTTTGTTTAGTATATAACATGTTGGCTTTCTAGACAAAAGTCCGTGGGATCAAACATCATTCCTAACATCTTAAAAGAAACATTTTTTTATTCCGGAAAACATTTTTGCAGTCTTATGGCTAACGTTGCAGGAGTAATCGATTATTTTGAATTACTTTTTGATAATAAAAGTTTTTAGTAAATACGATTGGTAGACATTTGTAATCGTTATCGGTAGTTTATTTTCCAATAAACGTAAAATACTGGCCAAGATTTATTCTGGTTAATAAATGAGTATGTATTTAACGTTCTTCAGACAGGCGGTATGGCAGTCGTACACTTATTTGGAATTGGACAATGATTGGCAGAGTAATGAAACCTTAAAACGATTTGAGTTGTGTTGCTGCTCTGCAAGTGATAGCAACGTTACTAATAAACGTGATCGAAACGATTAAGTTGGTGATTCCAAGTGGTATTTTCATTTGATTTAAAATCAAGTCGCTATGATGAATTATCAGCTAAATCATATACGTATTAATCGAACAGTATTTAAGGCTCCGTACTATACGAACGTATTTTAATCCAGAAACGATTACACTCAATAATATGTTAAACAAGCATTTCGATAATATTCAATTAAGACAGTAATCGATAGCATTTATTTACGTAAACAACAAAATTGTTTAATTCTTACCCTCACATAAAAATCCTCATTTCGTTTAATAAAAATGAATTCATTCACGTTCCCATTATTTGCACCAATTTGTATTGAAGTTTAATAAATTATTATTAATCGATAGAAATTATTTTCTTTATCGTTATTTAAATTATCGACTTCAATCTAATATAGTAGAATCTTACCTTAATTTCTCTGCAATAATATCACTATTATTCCATGATGATCTTCTACTTGAAGGTGCCTGTTGCAATTCGGTAGCGTCTTCGATAATTTCTATTGTCGCACGACTGCTGCCAACCAAACTATCATCTACACTCTGTTTGCGTGGCGATGAACGACCACTACCGCCTCCGCCCCCTAAGCCACTAGCGCCAGCACTACTACTACTACTACAACTACCTTCCATATGTATGGGTATGAAATGGACACTATTTATGGTGGCCCCGGTGGCGCCATTTATATTAATATAATCACGATCTACACGATCTCCGGCATTGCCTAATGATACTGATGATGATGATGACGATGACAAAAAGGGCAAAGATGTTGATGACGATGAGATGGCAGCATTATTTTGAATATTATTTGTACTTGTGATGGTGGTGGCATTATTGCCATTTGAGTTCGTTGACTCGACCACAACATCTGGTAAACTTATGCTTTCAATGCAAACTAAACGTTCTGAAGCACTGGGATCCAAATAATCTGGCGATTCGGCAAAATCTAAAAGTAATTCATCGCATTGCATTAAAGTTTCATCACAATCGGTTGAATATCCATCGCGTACGAAAGGTATGCGTGTGTTTTTATAGTTTTGCTGTTGCTGTTGTTGTTGTTGTTGTTTCATAGTACTTGTACTATCGGCATCAGAATCTAAATCGTGGCTATTTATATACGATGGACTATTTGTAGCAGTCGATGCCAGAGATTCTCCCATGCCTGAATCGGGAAAACTGGCACTCAAATTGCATTCACTATTGTTGTTGTTGCTGCTGCTATTGTTTATATTTATGTGTGTACTTTTTAGGTGTTGCTGGCAATGCTGTTGTTGTTGGTGTTGCCTTTCTGGACTGAGCGATTGTGTGTGTTGAAATTCACTGTCAAGGTTGCTGCTATTGTTGCTATTTCTAATCGGATCTCTGTTTTGCTGTTCTGCCTCCTCATCGTCATCGTCGCCATCGTCGTTCTCTATTTGTGCATTTTCCTCCTCCTCCTCCTCCTCCTCATCTTGGTCGTCTTCCTCGTCTTCTTCCTCGACATCTTCGAGTTTCATGTAATTATAACGTGAGTACATTGACGTCGGTGATGCTGTGCGTGGTTTACCATAAGGAGAGTTGTTATGCATTTGCTGTGTCGTAGGACCATTATGATTATCACTGAACTCTTGCTGTTGGTGCAACATTTGGGGATCATCATTTTCGAAATCATAATATTCATCTCGATCGGTTTTATGGCTGTCATAACTTTTGGCAGACTGTTGGCTACTGCCAGACGCACTGCTACAGTCAACAACTGTTATTGTGGGTACATGCATACCAGGCGATTGACCGCGCGTCGTTTGATTGTTATTTCCGGCATTATTTTCGTGGGCAGGCAATGTCGAAGAAGACGAGATCGTTTGTGTTGGCGATTTTAAAGGTAGCGACGATTCGCGAAATGCTCTTACACTCGGTGATGGTGATGGCGAGGCGGAGGAGGGAGAGGAAGCTGTTGTTGAATGATCACCTTTAGTATTTTTTTGTCCCATTGCGTTTGAACGGTCAACGATAACGCGTTTATCTAAATTCTGTGTTAACAAACGATCACGATCACATTCCGTTAAATCTTCGAATTGTACGTTATCGGTTTTACCGTTAGACGAATTTATATTATTCTTATTACTATTGCACTGGTTACTGCAGTTGACTTTGTTGATATTATCCGTTACTGGCGCGATTACACTAACGTCTTGCTCGATGACCGGAGAACGATTGAGATTATCGTTGTGCTCATAATGCTCTTTGTCAGTGCCATTATTCAGCTGGTGTACCGTAAAGTTTTGCTGAAGAGCAACAGAATCTATGTGTGCTGAATTACTGAGTGTTGAATTGAAAGAGAGCATCATCATCATCATCGTCATAATGATCCTTCAGTGTGATTAACGTTGTCATTATCATGTTGTTCATTAGATGAGTTGTTGTCGGCATCATCATCATTGTCGTACGTATCGTTTTGGCTACAATTCTCCGAACTATTATTAGACATAGTCATTTGATAAGTTGTATTTGTAGCAGTAGAGGATTTGGCGGGGTCGGCGCTTGTTTCAAGGTGTGTTTTTATAGCTTCTTTATGATGGTCTACAACATCAATATTGCTGGTGTTTAAATTATTTGCATACTTATTTGAATTATTATTGCTTTTATTATTTTTGTTGTTATATTGTTGTTATTATTGTTATTATTAATGTTTTTATTGTAAATATGGCCGTAACTTTCAGTTTGGCTAGAGGGCGTGGTAGTATTGGTGATGGTGGTGGTGGTGTTGGTGGTAGTGATGCAGGTTTTGTTTGTTTTTTGATTTTGATTGCAGTTGCTGCTCGTTTGTTTATTGATGTTGGCAACAGGTGCATTTGTTAGGTTGATTTTGTTGGTGGTAGTGGTAGTGGCATTTGCATTTAATTGCTGTTGTTGTACGGACACCGTTTTTGCCAAGATCTGTTGTGTTTGCTGCTGCTGTTGATTAAGTGGAAAATTTTTTCCTATTTGCTGCGTATTTTGTTGCTGCTGATTACGTACACGATTTTGATTACGTCCACGCGCCATATATACACGTTTAATTAATTTTTAATAAAAAACTTCCTGCAACTAATTACACGAATATTTGCCATAAACTTTATTTGCAATATAAACAACGTTTTATTTTTCTTTATTTCTTTGGTACTTTTTTTCAAGTTTTCAATACCTAGCCTTGCCAATTAGTGTGAAATGATTTCCTTTTATTTTTTATTTTTTGATTTTCAAAAATTTCACATTTTTTTTTTTTCGATAAAAAATTATTTTCTTTGAATTACGTTTTAGTAGCGAGAATAATTTTATAGCATTTCACTTTTATTGAACGATTGAAAAATTTTATTTATTTTTAAAATATTATTTCATTTAATTTCATTTCGTTTTAAAGGCTAACAAAGCCTTACAAAAATTTCTTTCATTTTGATTCGATTTTTTTTCTTTCTTTTTTAGTTAAACAGCTGCTTCTACACTTTTCACTTGACTGCAATCCGCATTACCTAAATAACTTTAAACGACTGCACTACTTAGCTTTCGATATCAATGTTAATGATTGAAAATTATCGGTAAAATTCGTTTTACTTTTGATTTTCTTTCTTAGAGGTTTTTCTCATTAATTCTTATTTTCATATCAATTGATTATATTGATTCGTTTCGTATACACATTATATTTACTTAGCACTTTCTACTTTTCTTTACTATTTTATCATAGCTTATCTTTTTTACAATAATTTATCGATTGATCTCTGTTATCGTATATATATATGTACGTATGTATATATGCATGTATAATCCCCTTATAATATTATTAAAATATTATTCGCCAATTGGTTTCTTTTTTTTAATTTTTTATTATTCAAATGAGACAAATTAAAATGAAACCAAAAATGCCTGTGCCACTGCCACTCACTCGACCTGTTCGTTTCGACTACACTGTTTTGTTTTAAGTGTCTAGTGTATGTAGAAAATGTTGTCAGCATTCGAAATACTTTCTTATTCTAAATATTCATGCTTAAAAGTCTAATAATAATACCCAGCAAACCGACTGATTATAATGCCTTTTGATGGATTATAATTTATGAGTTTTTGGTGATTTTTTCTTCTCTATTTTTTATTTTCGGAAATATCAAAGGTAATGTGAGAAATTAGTAAATGCAAGTGTTTTAATTTGTGAAGCTGCCAAAGGTTATTGGCGCCACCTTTTTCGGTTTTATTTCTTTTTTATTTTATTTTTTTTTTTTTTGATGCAAACAATAATCGTTTCCAGTTGTTATCATTCTGTCAGAGATTTTAAAATGAAATATTATTCGAATTATTGCTCCATAGTTTCTTAAATGTTGATTATTGCAGCATATGCATTCGTATTCATAAGTGTTTTCATTATTCGAAGTAAGTATTGAGAAATATGCATTACATACACACTTGAAATGTTTTAATTTCAGTAATAACATGACGTACATAACTGGTCATTACAACCCTTCAGTCAGGATTATTGACCTAGTTTCTCACACTACTTATGTTGTGCGTGTTAATTTTATTCATAAGTGGCGCGACCTACAGTGTAAAGTCGACTCCGAACGACAGATTTTGAGAAATTTTGCATAGAAATTTTATTTACTCTCAGAGTTTTTGCCAGAAATCTTCTGATCTGTATTCTTATTAAAATACTTGTGAATCTTAAATAAAACATGTCAACTGAGTGAAAAAATTTAGGGAAATTTATTTTAAATTTGTAAACTTTTTCGTTGCAATGTTTTGAACTCGTTTCCTTCTTTGCAAAGTCATATTATTTTGGAAAAATTTAATTGAATTTCAATTTTGTGTCACTACCCACTTGTTAAATTCTCTTAATATCTGCTTTTCAAATAACAAATGGAATGTGCTGAGGTGAAGTTGCTGAAAAAATATTTTTTTCATATTTCGTTTTGAGGGGATGTTTGACCTGGAGTTTGAAGCTTGGCTTCACGACTAATAAGTGAACGCACTACCTACTAGACTTCGGTGACTTCAATAGTAGTGCGAGTAGTAGTGCGAGTAGTTATTTTTATTATTGAGGACCATTACAGTTTGTGGCTAAAAACATTCACCGGCTACTTAAGTAAATCCTAGTTCACTTCACCTCTAAGAACGATAAACATGCCCGCAAATCGCTGATGCATAATATTCAATATGGCCTGAGCTGTGTGGTACGTTACGATATTCTGGCGAAACTACTTTTTCCTAGTGCCCGGTTTTTGCAAATTCAAGTCAAAAGAAGTTAGCAATTATTTGGCCACAGAGCTCACCATTGATAATATGGATAAAGTCCTTTTTATAGAACAAATTTGATAAATTTTTGTTTTGTTCGCACGCTAATTTTCAACGAAAAATCATGTAGACTTCAGTTTCGGATGCATAGGTACGTGAGGCCAGAAATCAAAACAAAATACAAAAAATATTTCTTCGGTGATTTCCTTTCAGAAGATTTCTGGCAAAAACTCTGAGACTAAATAAAATTGTCGTGAAAGTTTTCTCAAAAATCTGTCATTAAGAACCGACTTTAAACTGTAGGTCCGGCCACTCATACGTAATCCGACTGAAGGTTTATAATAATCAATTATGTATGTACCAACAAATTTCCATCAAACTCGTCGAAAAAGTTGTTCAGCGCAAGGGCCGCCCCATTATAACGCAGAAAATTCTTGTTTAAAACAAATAAAAAAAAAAAAATAAGAAAGCTTATCGTTAACAGATGAAAAGAGTATGAGCCCATTCAAGTCGTCTTTGAAAGTAACTCTAAGGGAGAGGTCGATGAAACCGCGAATAGGCTTCTTCATAAGGTTTATTGAGGTATATTAGCTATCGAGCTATCGCCGTATTCTAGTAGGTAGTGTGTTGGCTTCTTAAACTGAAGGCCTGAGTTTAAACACCCGGTCAGACATCTAAACGGAAATATGAAAATATTTCTTTGGCGACTTCTTCTCTGCAGATTTCTGGCAAAAAATTTGAGAGTAAATAAAATTGTGGTGAAAGTTTTCTCAAAAATCTGTCTTTCGGAGTCAACTTTAAACTGTAGGTCCCGCCACTTATGTATAAAATTAACACACACAACATAAGTGGTGTGAGAAACTAGGTCAATAATCCAGACTGAAGGGTTGTAATGACCAATTATGTATGTGTGTATGTATTTAGGTACGTGAACATACAAATTTACGATACAAATCCGCATGTGTTCCAAGAGCATCCAATGCATTCCGAAGAAGTTTTTGAACTGGCGGATTGATCAGTTCAGATTTCTATGAGAACGATATAGGCCCAACCGTCCCTGTCATTGATATAGATCGATGACTATAAATTTCTTTTTGGCCTGGTCATTGTGGATTTTTCTTAAGTCGCAAGTACATGTGAATAAGCCACAAACCACAGTTGTGCTTACATACATGACATGCATAATTGGTCATTACCACACCGATTATGCTGTGTGTTTTAATTTCAACCTACAATTTAAAGCCCACGCCGTATGAGAAATTGGTGAATGTGATAAATTTTCTGTTTCCTTTCAGAGTTTTTGCCAGAATTCTGTTGAGAGGAAGTCGCCAATATTTCTTTTCATATTTTGTCTAACCTGGGGTTTGAACCCTGGCCTCACGTCTAAAAAGCCAACACACTTCTTATTGGCCTTTAATGTCAACATAACTCATGCTATCGCTCAACTTCAGCCCAATTATTGATCACATAGAGAAGATATAGCGGACATTTGATCGATGTTGTATTCAGTATATATAATGGCATCAATAAGTCTTGAAAAGAGGTGAAAAATTTCGATGATATCTCACCAACATTTTGTTCTCTTTAAGTTTAAAGATAGGGGGCGTTTAATAAAAGCTTCAATATGTGAAATTGGTGTACAACTTCGAAGACTAGGAACAGACTCATGTTATTGAAATTCATTGCCATTTTGAGGGTATTTAGTATAAGACCATAGCTTACTAATAAGAAGTATTTATTTGCAGTTGAAGATATTCCGAAAAATGGCTTACTGGGTTAATTGTTAAACGCAAATATTTTTTATGTGGTTTGCATAGTCTGCTGAATTAGTTGGGATTTTTAATATCATTTTGTTTGTTTTTATGCTCATTTTATAAAATTTTTTATTTTCTTGTTTATTCGTATGCTAAATTTATAAAATTTCTTTCCCATTTTCAAACATCCCTCTCCATATCTCTCTCGCACTTTCTCGCCTCGTAACTGTGCTGATCGCAAAGAGATTTTGTTTTATTTCAAAAGCATCGAAATAAGTGGTTTAAAAAACTAAAAAATTTTGTTTCTTCTTTTTTTTTACTTTATTTTCCATGATGTCGTTGCTTGGTGTACTCTTGAAACAATAAACTTCTTGCTGTACATACATGTAACATGTAACATAAACATTTGTAAGATAAACACTCATGTCTGTATCACAATATGTGAGGGTATCTTGTTGGATAGTGCCACTTAAATTAATTGAATAACATTCTCATCTGTATGAGGCACAAAAATTAATTACTTGAGCATTGAATAAGTAAAAGATCATTATTGACTTGGGGCTGCTTATGATCATGAAGTGGGTACTGAACATCATGATGATAATGATGATTGTGATGATGATGATAATACTCTCCTGTTCTTACGCTGTATATATAGAATATTTTTTCAGTATTCACTTGTTTTTCTGCTCTTTACTTCAATCAAATATTAAAAGAGTATTGCAGAGAATAATTAAAAATTTCTTATTACTGTGCTGAATCAGAGTTGTCGTATTTATTGTGTGATCAATTGTGAGCAGAATCGCCAAAACATTTATGTTATGTTTGCATTTATGCAAGACTTCAGTTAGGATTAAGACTTAGCTTCTCATACCACTTATGTTGTGTGTGTGGCGGACCTACAGTTTAAATTAGACTGTGAGGAATTCACCGAAGAACTATTTTGTCATATTTCGTCGTTCTGTTGGAGATGTCTGATCTGTGGTTTGCACCGTGACCGGCAACAGTTTGGGCTCAAAAAGCAATTTTCTCGTTGCAAGTGATCTTTTTTCGAACAGAACTACGTATAAAAACAAATTCGTGGATCTTCAAGAATAAGGATGTTAATGACGCCGTAGTCTAGTAGGTAGTATGTTGACGTATTAGACGTAAAGCCAGGGTTCGAGACCCAGGCAAGACATCAAAACAAAATTTCAAAGAGTATTTCGTCGTCGATTTCCTACTCAGCAGATTTCGAGAAAATAAAATTGCCATGAAAAGTTTCTTAAAAGTCTGTCGTTTTAAACTGTAGGTCCAGCCGCTTATGTATAAAATTAACACACACAACATAAGCGGTGTGAGAAACTAGATCAATAATCCTGACTGCAGGGTTATAATGACCAAAAAATGTATTAAAATTACCTGGCTGGGTTGTTAATTCACTACATCTGACAACCCTACGTTGATTTATAAATTATTATTGGAAATATTCTCGCTTTTTTAGTGCCATACTCTCGCTCGCTTACTCTCTCTCTCCTCTCTTGTTTTGCTATTTTTAGTAGTTCCCATGATTTTATTTTGGAAAATTGCTGCTTTTTTCTGTTTATTTTCATTTTTCTTGTTGAGTTTCTGATAATTTTTTTTTTATTCTAGCAAATCTTAATATTTTACACTGAAAATGTGTTGCTAATGATTTTAATTTGAAATAAATAATTTTTAATGTATGTGTACATATGTATGTGTACGTGTGTGTATGTAGATTTTGTATAAAAATTTTCTTAATTTTTTTAATTGATCGTTTTTTTTTTGTTTATTTTTATGGCCATTTCTTCTTTTTATTATTAATTTGCCTTAGTTTCGTTTGTTGTTGTTATGTTATTGCTATTTAGTTGACGTATGAGATTTTTAAAAATTTTCAAATATTTTTATGTTTATATTTGTGTAATTAATCTTATGGATACTTTGTTTTGATAAATAAATATTTAGATATGATATTTTAATAGTTATTACAGCATTGGTCAGCTAAATAGAACAAATAATGGATTTATCATGTACGTATGTACATCCATTACATTCATTACACAGTCATTACACAGATTACAATCAAGCTTCTCACACCACTTGTGTTGTGTGTGTGTGTGTGTTAATTTTATACATAACTGGCGGTATTTACAGTTTAAAATCGATTCCGAACGAAAGATTTTGGAGAAACTTTTCATTGTAATTTGATTTATTCTCAGAGTTTTTACCAGAAATCTTCTGGGAGAAAGTCGAATATAGTCCAATTTCGCCGCACTTATCTTCATGTCTGCTTACCAAGCAATGGTCCCTTACGTAATAATCGAGTAACTTCTCGAAGACGTTCCTGAAAGCTGTCCACATATTAATGTGCTCTAATTGAAATTATCTCCGAACCCTGCATATAAATTTTTCTTTCCAATATAGTTTTCAGAAATTTTGCATCTGTTTATCGCAAAATGCATACATACCAGAGATCAGCAACGAGTATTCAAAACGATGAGTAAATTCAAATCATACTTATAACTTTCATATACTTATACGCATTCATACTTATTTTGATATCAAACTCATACCACTTATACTCAAAGTTGGAAGTAGTCGTCGTATTCATACTTAACAATACTTAACAATGTTATTGTCTTCGACTCGCCTCTACTTACCATTTACACGGAGCACAAAATAAGTATGATTCGCGTACGAACACTACTATACTCATAAGAAGATTGTGTGTATGCTTTGCTTGTTGGCTATATGTTTCCTTTTTTCTTTGTTTGTATATGCAATAGCAACAAAGACTGTAAATTTTGATTAATGATTCGAATCACTCGAATGACTTATAAGTATTATAAGTATTTTTCTAAATTTATGAATCAGAATAAGTAGATGAATGAATCAAACATATTTAGAATGTTGTGAGTTTGATGTCAACATTGTACTCGTACTCATTAATACTTATACTTATAAATCAATGTTGTACCGAGTACGAACGAATCAGAGTAGTTGAATTTCAATGCTGTTGATTCACTCATACTTGCATGAGTGCTTATGAGTAGCGAGAAAAACGATTCATTGCTGACCTCTGATACATAATTTGTTATTACAGCTCTTCAGTCTTTCTTAGCACACCACTTATATTGTGTGTGCTCATTTTATTATGTTTGACGAGACCAACAGTTTAAAGTCGAACGATCAAATTTTTGATAAACTTTTCATGGCAACTATATTTACTTCCAGAGTTTTTAACCGAAATCTAATGAAAAGAATTTTCCGAAGAAATATGTTTTCACATTTCGTTTTATTGGAAATGTCTGACCTGCGGTTTGAACTGAGGCTTCATGTTTAAAAAGCCAAAACAGTATGTAATAGACTATGCCGACGTTTATATTGAATCATGCGAGTCATTTTATCTGATTCAATTTTGCTGCAAGATAATACCGTGCAACTAACCAAAGATTTAATGTGCAACATTCGGGTTCACGAAAGCTGTTCACAAATTACCGTGACATGCTTGAATCTGAAATTGTATGCAGAATTTATACCGTCCAATATAATTTCCTGGTATTTTGCATTTGTTGCAACTTCTTTATCTTCTACAATGAGATGTTTGATGTGCGTTGGATATACCCACTTTGACTACAGAGGGCCCATTATGAAAATCAGATGTAACAGCGTAAAATTTCGTATTCATTTCCATTTTTTGTAGCATTAATGGGGGGAGAATTTTTGTTTTTGTCACGTGAAAGTTTCTTTCTTCTAATTTATAACGAATAATTAAGCGTGAAACTTTTTCCTGGTCCCTGGTTTTGTTTTTTTTTTGCGAAAAGCTTTTAGAAAGTTAATATATGTAGATCTTTTTTTTTATCTTTTTATAAACAAAATTAAAGCACAAACAAAATAATTAAATTATTATTTTCTATGTATTCTTTTCTAAATGCAAAAATATAACCCAGCGAACAATATATGTATTGGTGTATTGCAGATGAAATTAATTGTATACCCAGCATATATTCGATAGTTTAGGGGATTTTATATCACTGCGAGGAGTGATCTGGTATAATAATGACGTCATTTGTCACATATAATTGATATTTGACCATTTCTTCCATTGTATAATCGCTATTGTGTTCATATTATTTGCTGGGTTGTATTCTCTTATTAAAGGTAAATGGAGTAAATAGAGTAGGGGAAATCTCTAAAGATATGACAGTTATTTAATATTCTTAACGCTAATAACGGTTTTTATAAAACTAATGGATTTACCTGTCTTTGAATTTTCTCAAAACAAATTTGTGCTTAAAAATGTTGAAATGAAAACCTGACACAAGGTCCCCTCGCCCCACAGCTATTTGCATTAGAACACATACACACACATATTCGGAAAAGTACTAGCAAAAGCGGTTGCATTTTATTCACTTGTGGTAGAGATTTCTTGTAAGGATAGGAAAGTATTTGTACTTGAACAAATATACCATAAAAACGTCAAGGATACAAGGATATACGAAAAATTAAGATGACAAAAAAAGGAAAAAAGAAAGAAAAGAAAATGGAAAATATAAAACAACATACATACAAAGGAGAATACTTTATGACATTTAATATTACAAATTTGTTTTCTTTTCTGTTTATTTGTATCTGCATTTCATTTACATTTTCTTCCGAGTTTTATTTTTTTTTTCCTTATGCTTCTTCCCCCAACACACTAGAGTAAATGCAAACGACTGTAAATGAATGGAATAAAAAAAAGAAAGAAGAAAATCATGTAATTTTTTAAAAAATTACCAGGAAAATTCAACGTAAAGAAAAATCTTTGGCTTTTATTTTGTTTTCTGCTAAAACCTAAGAAACTTTTCTTTCTTCTTTTTATCCCCTTTTTTTTTGGTTAGAAAGTCATTCTAAAATAAAAGAAAATTAATTTTTATGCAATTTGAAAGCAGGACAGATTGAAAAAATATTTTTAAATCAACGAAGGGGAAAAGAAATTTCATACTATAGGGCCCATCAAGTTCCGGATTCTTATTTGCAATTGAAAATTAACAATTTGTTGTGTATGGAAGTTATTCATGTTTATTAGCCTCTTAAATGGAGAGTATACAGGGTAAGAATGATGAATAATCGAGTAAATGTCAACACTGAGCTCGCGTAGCTTTTTCGTTAAAATTTTTCTTGATAAAAATCGTGAAATCTGATTCATCACATTTTCATTTTATGATTGGAAAAGGCAAAGCAAGGAAAAGAAAAGTTAGGAGAGATACATACTAACCAGTTCCTCTAACCAGCCCATATATCTAACAAACTCTATTAGATCCTTAGCCAGTCAATGCAGTTAACAAAACCCTGAAGTTTATAGACTTTCAGGTCTACCAGTTCCTCAACAAATTTGACTACCTTTCAATTTTTTTATACCTGCAAGCAAGGATAGTGTCCTAGAATATGACCCAATCTTCCTTCTATTTCTTTACATAACCTGTATCAATCAGATATATCCCTCATCTTAATCTGGTAAAAGGTATTTGACCATTTAAGGTTAACTTTTACAACTACTAAATTCGTTGTACTCTTGTCTAAGATTAATTTCGTATTGGATTGCGTTTTGGTCATAAATTTCTTGCAATCCTGCAGTCTGATCTACAGTGCTATGCCACATACATATGTACATAATTGGTCATTACAGCCCTTCAGTCAGGATTATTGACCAAGCTTCTCACACAACTTATGTTGTGTGTGTTAATTTTATATATGAGCGGCTGGACTTACAGTTTAAAGTCGACTCCGAAAGACAGATTTTTGTGAAAACTTTCACCACAATTTTATTTACTCTCAAAGTTTTTGCCAGAAATCTGCTGAGAAGAAGTCGCCGAAGAAATATTTTCATATTTCCGTTTAGATGTCTGACCTGGTGTTTAAACTCAGGCCTTCAGTTTAAGTAGCCAACACACTACCTACTAGAACACGGCGATAGCTCGGTAGCTAATTTTCAATAAACCTTATGAAGAAGCCTATTCGCGGTTTCATCAACCTCTCCCTTAGAGTTACTTTCAAAGACGACTTGAATGGGCTCATACTCTTTCCATCTGTTAACGATAAGCTTTCTTTGTTTTTTTGTTTTATTTGTTTTTAAACAAGAATTTTCTGCGTTATAATGGGGCGGCCATTGCGCTGACCAACTTTTTCGACGAGTTTGATGGAAATTTGTTGGTACATACATAATTGGTTATTATAAACCTTCCGTCGTGATTACGTCCCTCGATTCTCACAAGACTTATATCGTGTGTGTTTAAAGTCGACTCTGATTGATAGATTTTTGAGAAACTTTCACGACAATTTTATTTAGTCTCAGAGTTTTTGCCAGAAATCTGCTGAGAGGAAGTCACCTATGAAATATTTCTTCATATTTTAAATAATAATTCATTGAAACCTTAATCCGTCGTCTATGAAACGTCTTGTTGTTTGAGAAAGAGTCAGTTCACTATACCTGTATCCTGTTTTATAAAATAAGAAATATGTTGAGTTCGTGCGTACAAATCCATTGTATTTCAATTTGTTTAGGGGTTGATTTTTTCTATTGCATATGCAAAAGTCGGCGATCTTACTGACTGGGAGTTGATAATCTCCTAAGCAACATTAAAGTTAACTTTGCAATTTTATTCATTGGCCCTTATTCTTCACAATTTAATCCATGCTTCTTGAAAGAATAGCTAGCTATAGCGAGGTTTCTTCTAAAATTTCGTTGACACTCGTGCGGTTTTAATGTACGTGTATTTAATCAGTGTCATCAGCCCATGTACAACGGCATGTCTCGACATGATCAGTGTATGTGTATCTCCTGGATTTCTCCGCGCTTTTCCTGATCTATTTGTGAATTGTTTTTGGATTCTAAATATTTGTATATTGAGAAATTGTTTTTAAATAAAAACTTGAACATGAATGTACTTGTACTGTCGCCTTCTTTTTAAAGAATAGAAAAAGTTCCTTTTAAATAAAACAAATGACCACATTGTTGAACAATTTATAATACAATAACTATTTTCATTACGCGTTCCTCTTTTCATATCCAGTGTTAATTTAAAAATAATAAAATTCTCTTCTTTATGTTTTATTTTGGAAACATTTTCAACGTTGGGAAAAAATTAAAATTTTTAGGTGGACAAAAAAAACAAACACAGATTTTTTGAAAGAATAAAGTTAAATTGGCACAGTGGGCTAGTCGGACAACCAAATATTGAAATATTTTAGTTCAAGAAAAAAGAAATGGTTATTGTAAAGAGGACCTATATAGATCTATCCAACTTCTTTGTATGGAACCTACCTCAAATATACAGACTCTAAAATGTGTGTATGAAGTTGCGTAGTCGAATAGGTAGTGTATCAGCTTATGAGACCTAAGGCCATGGTTCAACATGCCTGCAATAAAGCTGAAATAAGCAGCAGTATATACAGGGTGGCTGATATATAATGTAACAAAGAAAAGCGCAATATTTTTTTAATTTTCTTTTTCAATTTTATTGGTCAAAAGCAAAATATGTTAGAAATGACATCAAATTTTAGAATCAGTTTAGATTTGTTCGAATTAGCCAGCTTTTGTACGAATTATGGCCTTCAAACGGCAGACAAAGCCATCACAGGCTGCACGAAAGTGGCTCTGCGATATTTAGCCCGTTCCCGTCGAAGCGTCGTCTTGAGATGATCGACACTTTGGTATTTTTTAGTGAGAACTTTACTCTACAAAATGCCTAAGGCGCAAAATATCAACGGATTGAGATCCGGAGATTTTGGTGGCCATCGTGCAAGCGAAGTAACTCCTTAGCTCTTTCCACTCAAACTATTTTTGTAAATCGATGAGCTCTTCCACTTTTTAGAGCTTCAGCGGCTTTAGTCCAAGCTCATTTTTCAATAAATGTTACATCCGCTCTCGCGATATGTTCAGCTCACGACCAATTCTTCTACCACTGCGACGTGGATTTCGATCAAATCTGGCCTTTACTTTTCGGATCATTTCTGGTGTTGTTACAGTTTTTTTTCGTCCACTTTTTGGACGTGATGCAACACTACCAATATCACTTAACGAGCAATGGTACGAGAAACAAAGGATTTATTTACATTTAAATGCTGGAGGGCTCTAACGATAGGCACCTGTGGTTTTCGATCTAAATATAAAGCACGCTTGAATTCCATCACGAATAACTTTTTTTCTGATTGCAATAGATCAAAAACTGCTTTTGTAAGCTTGTAAATAATAAAATAAGCTGTCACTGGAATAAATCTGTCTGCTGCCAGACAAGCGGTTTACAAATTACAACAACCTGAAGTTGGTTGCAATACATGTCAGCCAACCTGTATGATCTTTTTAAACCTTAATTAATAATAAAATGGATTTAATTTTACTACACGCTCTATAGTCATGCTCTTTAATCTCTTTTTTTTTTTTTTTTGTTTACAACTAAACTATATACTAGATATGCATATATATGTATTATAATTTGTCAGAAGAATTCATATTTCATTTGTTTTATATATTTTGTGTCGCATACTTTCTCTCATTTAATGATCACAATTAGATTCTTGCTAACGTTAGTGTCGGTAAAACAAATTGTGGGTGTACTATGCTAACATACGGCGTGTGTTTTATGAGTCAATAAAAAGTGAAATAAAAAATTATCATCAAACAAGAAATCTCCCAACATCTTACCACTTGCCAACAGAATAATTTTGTTTTCCCAATTTGCATTGCATGTGGGCTAAGTCCAAATAATTAATCAAAATTTCATAATTCGATATAAAGATTTGTCGTAGGTAGCGGTCGAAATATATTCTTGCTAATGACATGCTGAGAAGTATTTTATTAGAGTTTAAGAGATACATTGTCTTATTGTCAATATTTGCATTAAATTTTTTTTTTAACTTTATACTATAACAGTGCTAGGCCTACAGACATCTCAAACTACTGTAGATGAAGGGATAACGATTTTTCGGGATTTTCAGTATTGTGAATTCATATGTATTTTCACCCTGGAAAAGGTCCTAAAAAAATTCTTTATCACCCGAATTCGGTAATAGCATCTTAGATGAGGAAAACCCTACTTTCAAAAAAATTATTTGATGTTATCGAAGGATGCAAAAGCCCTATAAAACGAATTAATAGGGTAACTGATTTAGATACTCAACTGTCCAAAGAAATAGATTTATTTACATCAGGAGGTAGTAGAGGTGAATATTTACAAGCTGCATACACCTATCTTCCTCTCAGCAGATTTCTGGCAAAAACTCTGAGAATAAATAAAATTGCCATGAAAAAATTCTCTAAAACATGTTGTTCGATAGGTCCCACCATTCATCTATAAAATTAACCGACACAACATAAGTGGTGTGAGAAGCTAGGTCGTAATCCTGACTGAAGGGTTGTAATGACCAGTTATGTGCATATGTATGTATACAGCTATCTGGGAACTATTTTACCAACAAATGTTGATTGGGAGAAGTGTTTTTCAATACAAAATATTCGAGGAAATTTTAAAAATAAGTATCTAAACGATAACAATCCCATACGATAATATTGTGCGAAGAATTTTACAAAAATACAAAAGTAAAGTTTCGTTGACAGCGACAAAAGGAATTGTACAACTTAATCAAATGATTGATTCTGATTCTCTACTGCGCATAATTAACGAAATTATGTTAATCAATTGAATTGAAACGATCAGAATTGATCCAGGGAAAAGGTATAATATTTTATGGTTATGGACATGGTTGGACTGAGAGCGCTTAACTGAGAAAGTTTCGATATGTCGTTTTCAAATCATATTATTCGCTTAAGAATCATCAGGGCATTACCCCGAAATTGGAAACATTGTGTCTATCCAAACGATTGAACTTTTGAAATTTTTTTGAATTCTAAAACTCTTTGATCGTTTTGTACGCTCTCATTGACTCTTCATTATTTGAGAAACTCTATGTAGTTGACAGTCTCTACAAATCTTCCTTCTTGCAAAAAAGAAGAAATCATTCTATAATTATACAGTCTGTGTCAGCATATTCGGTTATCTGCGTGAAATTTTTAATTAGCAATTGGGCGATCGATATCTATATAGAGTTCAATAACGTACTATAACGCATCTATTATCAGTAAATAAGTACAGCATTCACGCATTCTATTTATGTATGAAATTAACACACGTAAAATAAGTAGTGTGAGAAACTGCGGACTTCTTGGGGACGATTGCTGTAGACTTTCTAATGGTGAAGGTATGACACTGGCCATTTTATAGTCACCTAGCACCAACTCGTTTCCTTGCTGTTCGTATCTTCCTTCTTTCCACTTTTCCTAAAAAACCTGTACAATGCACTGCATGAGTAGGGGCATCCCCTGAGTGCTGGTTTTGTAAAAAAAAAAAATTGTAGGCGTGTAGCCTATGTAGAGACTAATTTCGGAGAAGTCCTTAAAAATGTCACTATGTCCATGTGATAACGTCCGATATTTTATTTCTATCAAATTATAAACAAATAAACACAATAAATTACTGAAAAATAAAGATGTTTCTGCAACATTTATCCAAGTCTGTGTCTTATTAAGTAGAAGACCGAAGAGGTTAATTTCTTAAAGCTCTTTAGCGTTTGAAAAAAAAAATATTTCTTTTAAAAACTTCTTTTAAGACACTGTTTCATTGTCTATTAATTTGTTTATAAATACAATATAAATTTTCTTCTTCCCCCCTTATTTTTTTCCGCGTCTAAAAAAGTTACGCTTGAAAGTCTATGTTTTTATATTCGTTGATGGCAGTGGAAGTGGTGGCAAAAAAATAAAAAAATACAAGGAAAGTATTTCGCATTCTTAATGCTGTACTTCCGTTATGCTGATCACAGTTTATAGAGCAGCTGTTGCGAATGTCGAGTCTACCTGAAAGGAACAGCAGATGCTTGAATCCAATGGCCATTATAAATGTGGTAAATGGACAAGGATACGATTGCATAATACTCAGCCATTCATAAACACATATACACTAACGGCGGCCTTAGCTTCACAAATAAGTGGAAACAAAAGAAAAACGAAAGAAAACCTGTAATTTCCACATTTTCATATTGTGATTTGAATTTTTTTCTCATTTAGTTTTTGCCATTATAGTTTTCGTTGTTTTTTTTTTGCTTTCTATCCACTTTCTATTTGTGTTGTCGTTCATATACGTTGTTATGAAAAATTTCTCACAGAATTACGCCGGCACTATGCATTGCACTTATAATACGCTTAAGCTACTGATGTTGCCTCTCAGGAAAAAGTTTCGCAAGAAAATTTTATTGAAATATATTTTTCTAGTTGTTGTTTCTTTCGTTGTTTTTCTTTTTTTGTTTTCTCATTCGTTTGCAAGTTTTCAACTAAAAAATTCTCTTCTCTAAGCAATGCGTATATGAAAGACATGGAAAGTTTGCGTCCAAGTAGTTTCGTTTTTTTTACATTTTTCCTTTTCCTCCAACTTTATCCAATTTTGCTGCAGCAAATGCTGTTATTAAATGGAATGCATGGATTATAGCCTTTTCCTTTCAGGTTTTCCTTTTAAAAGGCATCATTTCATTTAGTGCTAGTGCTAGCAGAATGAAAATATTTTCTTTCCTGAATATTGTATCGAATAATAGTGGTAGAGTATGTTTGTTTTAATGTTTCGTTTTTCTTTTTATTATTTCAAAAAGGGTGTTGCATTATAGTCTTAATACAGAGCCTAGGTTATATTTTAGATTATAATGTAGCTTTATAATAATTTACTGCGAGGTATCAATTCGATTCTGATGAGCATACATTATTCCGCTTTATGTTTGATCAAACATTTGTTTTTTCACAACCCAAAGAAACAACACATCCATGATCAAACTAAGTAAGAAGTGGCCGTAATCTAATAAGTATTATTCATTAGACGGGAACTCGTAGTTTATCCCTCTGCTGCGACACTTCAAAGAATACAGAAATGAAAAAATAAGATTACGAGGCTTAGTGAATCCACACGTGGTCTTACAGAAGCCAATGCACCCATCAGGTGTGACTGTTAGATGCTGTGTGTGGAGCGGAGTCACCGTTGGTCAATATTTTTATGAAATGGTGGATGGTACAACCATTACCATGAATGAAGACAACTAACGCACATGCTAGCCCGTATTTTTTGTACCCCTTCTTCATTATATTGATGTGAACGATGTTTTGCTTCAACTAGAAGGGTGCAATTTGTCACACATCTCATGCCACAATCGAATTATTGCGTCAAACGTATCATAACCATTTAATTAGCCGCAATGGTGATATCAATTGGCTGTCAGGAAGTTGCGATTTGACACTGTTTGACTGTTTTCTGTGGGGTGCCGTTAAAAAAAGACAATTGAGCATTGCCGAGGTACGACTACTGGAAAAAGTGCTCTAAAATTGGTCAGCTGGAGCAGCCATATAAATGAAATAAATTTCCATTTCTAACCGGAACGATTGTACTTAAAAAAAAAAGAAATAATTTGGCAATATATCAAATCTAAACTTTTAATTGTCCCACTCTTTACATTCTTCAACGAGAAATACAATGAGATATATGCATTATGTACGTATTTCCTAAATTTTTCCAAATCACTCTTTCTAGACGATTAATATTTGGTAAAGTATTACAAAAAATCAGTTTCAATCTCATGTGTTCAATAGCTAGGCAATGATATAAAAAGAATTTTGATTACTTCTACAAATAGCATTATGTATGTATTCGCTGTAAACTCAGATTATTCTTATCAAATTTATGCAGCTCATTATTGTTAAGCTCATTAAACCTTACCGAAATATGTCCATCATTTGCTTTACATTGCGAGATTGCCAACTCGTGATTGATGATCCCCTACTTGTGATTGATGCTTTACAAGTTATGAACAATGTAAGCAATAGCTTGAGGGCATGCTCATCTTACATGCACATGCTGTGAACTGCTCACCGAGATACATTCATACAGACATAATTAGTCATTACAACCCTTCAGTTGGGAGACTAGTACCTAGCATCTCACACCACTTATGTTGTGTGTATTAATTTGATACGTGAGCGACGGGACTTATAGTTTAAAGTCGACTCCGAATCACAGATTTTTTAAGAAAATTTTCATGGAAAATTTTATTTATTCAAAGAGTTTTTGACAGAAATCTGCTGGGAGGAAGTATGCGAAGAAATATTTTTCATATTTCGTTTTATTGGAGACATCTGCCGGGGTTTTAAACCTCACTTCAAGGAAACCAACACACTTTATAATTGTCTGACTACTTTCCTCGATTTTAAAGTCGCCGTGGTCTAGTAGGTAGTGTGTTGGCTTATTAGACGAAACGCCTTAGTTAAAATCCCAGGTTAGACATCAAAACGAAATATATGAAAATACCTTTTTCGGCGACTTCCATTGCCATGAAATGCTTCGCAAAAAATCTATCGTTCGGAGTCGACTTTAAACTGTAGGTCCCGCCACTCATGCATAAAATGAATGCACACAACATAAGTGGTGTTAGAAGCTAGGTCATAATCCTGACTGAAAAGTTGTAATGACCAATTATGTGAGGCTAATGTTTCATACATGGATTTACATGTCTTCTTTGTTCTTTAAATAAATGTTGGAAATGTTGTATGCATATTATTTAAATAAATAAACGCGCCGCCGAAACTTTACCATATTTCGGCTGACAGCCGGCTTAAAGCCGCCGCCGAACCTTTTCAACTTTAGCCGCCGCCGCCGACAAATTTGCTCGGCGCAGGTCTCTGCTGGGTACTGTACTTGTCAGAATTGAAAAGTACACGTCTTCTAACCTAACCTAACCTTCCTCGATTTTAAGACGGTCTTTTGCATTGGTTCAGAGAATTTCTGAAATTTATTAATCGTATGTATGTAGACTTTTGTGGGCCTTGCACGAGTGATTTGCAGGTATGGTAATCTCACATGCAACTGATGTGAACTGGCAATCGAGATAATCCGATAGTTTCTCGTTCCCTTCAATCGCAATCGTGTGCGAACAAGCAACAAATCACTGATCCTTTGTTTTATCGTAAAATGAAACACCCTGTATCGCAAATCTTTTCCGAATAGTTTTGTAAATGTTATTTCATAAATAAATTTGTATTTGTTTTCCTTTCCTATTATTTTAAAATGAAAAGAATATCTCTTTAAAGTCTTACACATTTCTTTTTCAGATGTTAGTGAGTTTATGTATAAAGAATACATATTTTAATATTTATTACAGTACAATCTAAAAGTGAACACTTTTCAAAAGTAAATGTTTGGTTGTGGTATCAATGGTAAATAGGGTTAAAATAAGAACACTTTTGAAATAAAAGTTCAATAACAGTCAACTAAAATCGAGTTCGAATTAAATATCGAAAGTTTTGAAAAGTAAATTTAAAAAAATTTTTTGTAAAAAAGTTCTTCTGTTTAGACTATAGTTTTAAATCCGAATTTTTTTGTTTGCATTGAATACAATTTGGGTCGCCGTGGTCTAGTTGGTAGTGTGCTGGCTTATTAGACGTAAAGCCAGGGTTCGAGTCCCAGGCATCAAAAATAAAAAAAAGTATTTTTTCGGCGATTTCTTCTCTTTCTCTTCATGTTTATCAAAAATCTGTCGTTCGGAGTCGACTTTAAACTGTAGGTCCCGCCACTTCTGCATAAAATTAACACACACAACATAAGTAGTGTGAGAAACTGCGGGCTTCTTGGGGAGGATTGCTGTAGAATGTCTAATGGTGAAGGTATACCACTGGCCATTTTATAGTCACCAGCAGCAACTTACCGTTCACATCTTCCCTCTCTCTTTCCCCCTTTCCTAAAAAACCTGCACAATGCACTGCATGAGTAGGGGATAATCCCCTGAGTGCTGGTTTTATAAAAAAAAAATTTTATTTAATTTATATTGTGTGTTTACTATTGTTCCGCAGTGTATGTATGTAAGTATAGTAGATGAAATAATATTTTATTATTCCATGAAATAGTAACAAGGATTTGTAAATAATACTTTTTAAAGGTCGAATTTTCAATTGAAATAATATTTGCATTTTGATTAGGAACCAAATTTATTTCGTATTTACAAGTACAACAGATACTAATACAGATACAGAACAGATATTCATATATGTATACTAAATGAAATTTTATTATGTATACACTTGAATAACAAACGCTATAAAGTTGTTCGTTATAAAATTCATTTAAAATCTTTCAATAAAAAAATAGAATAAGAACTGAAAACTAAATTTATTTACAGCAAATGACCCGAATAGAAATTTCTAGTGCTATTTAATTATTCGCGCTTAAACAACAACTTGGCTTAAAACAACAAAAAAAAAAATCGTTGGAAAATCTGTATAATGAACAATAAAAAAAATAAAAGAAAAAACTTTTAAATAGTAGAACGAACACAGACATGTTGAAAAGTGAAAGGTTTTTAATGCATGATTTATTGCAATTTTTGCAGAATGCGAACGTATACGTTAAAAAAAATCGGTTTTTTTTTAATTTCTTTTTAACACACACAGAGATTTTAAATACCCCAGGAGAAATAAAAGTTTTCGTGTTGCCGTGTAATTAATCTTTAAATGTTTTATTATGTTGGGAACACCCCATTGCATTGCTGGCTCTTCTGTTTTTATTTTATTTTAATTTTTTCAAAGGATACCACTTCCAGTACCACATCACGTTGCATTTCTACCACCAGCTACCGAACTGTTACAGTTGTATTCCAAAAAATATCTTATAAAAAGCCATTCAAAGTCCATGTTTAAATAGTTTAAAAACTATTTATTTTAAATGCCCATAATCTTAATACTTAATATAGCAAGTGTCTCTATTATTTTCAACTCATCTGTTTAATTGTTCGTTCCACTATAAAGTGCATTGTAGTTAAGTTCTTGTTAATTTAAAATGCGAAAAATTTCAAGCCCGTTAACCATTTTATTTTTTTATGTTATTATATTAAGGGCAACAACACAAAAAAAAAAATCTAGAAGAAATTAAAACAAAGAAAAACAATAAAAAAAAGAGAAATTATTTAAATCAGTACAAGCACTGTAGTACAGTCGCGGGAGAAATATATATTCATTGGAGTTTTTTGAGTTTTGATTTCAAAATTGTGGTACTATTTTCGAGAATTATGGTCGTCACAATCGATTTAAGGTGCAAGAAATTGACAAGATTATAAAGAAAAGAAAGAGCCTCGAACTGTACATGTGGTCGCGCCTGTGCATTGTAGTAAGTAGTTATTGCTTCTTCTAGTGAATGGGAGTCGGCATTCTCATATCAAGTCTAGGTTAGGTTAGGTTAGAGGACATGTAATTGTCGGTGAAGACAAGTACAATACCCGGAGATTGACCCATTGTACATTGTCCTTAGGGGAGGAAGGAAATAGAGGATATAGGAATGTAGGTAAGGGGAGGGAGAATGGAAAAAAGTCTAACTCTTAATTGTCGTGTGAGTGGAGTGAGCCGACAAACTATTCAGTATTCTAGTAATGGACTATAAGATGTAAGGGCTCGGTTCAAACCCCAGGACACATATCTTCAATAAAACCAACACACGAAATAATATTTCTTCAGCGGCTGCTTCCCAGCAGATTTATGATAAAAAATCTGTGAGTAAATGAAATCCCCATGAAAATTTTCTCAAAAATCTGTCGTTCGGAGTTGATTGTAGGTTCCGCCATTCATGTGTATGTGTAAAATTAACACAAACGGCATAAGTTATGTCAGAAACTAGATCCTAATCTTGATTCAAGCAGTTGTAATGATGGATTATGTGTGTATGATAAGTTACAACGTCATAGAAATGCTGACCCGAGAACCCAGTAGTAGCGTTTTAAATGATGACTTTTTTTATTCATATTCACATCAGAGATCAGCAATGAACCGCTTTTCTGTACTTATAAGCACTAATGCAATTTTGAGTATGAGTGAATCAACAAAATTGAAATTCAACTACTCTGATTCATTCGTACTCGCTATAACATTGATTTATAAGCATAAGTAGCAATGAGTATGAGTACAACGTTGACATCAAACACACAATATTCGAAATGTGTTTGATTCATACGCCTACTCATTCTGATTCAAAAATTTAGAAAAATACTTATAATCCTTATAAGTCATTCGAGTTGCTCGCATCATTCATTAAAACTTACAGCATTTGTTGTTCAGGAAAGATGAAGACAAGAAGCAAAGCATACACACAATCTTCTTGTGAGCGTAGTAGTGTTCGTACACGACTCATACCTATTTTGTGCTTCGTGTAAATGTTAAGTAGAGACGAGTTGAAGTTAATAACATCATGCGTATTGTTAAGTATGAATACGACGAGTACTTCCAACTTTGAGTATGAGTAGTATGAGTATGATATTAAAATAAGTATGAATGGGTTTAAGTATCAGAAATTATAAGTACGACTCGAACCTACTCATCGTTTTGAATACTTATTGCTGATCTCTGATTCACACCATAGAGAGTTTGAAGAACCTATTAGTAATTAGGGAAATTTTTAGATTGTTTGAAGTGCTTTATAATCTGATGCCGTAGTTGTAGCGTAGCTTTGAAGAACCATTAAGGAGAACTTGGAAAACAATAACTGTGTGATAATCGACATTTTGGCCTACAATTGAAAATTATTAACTGATTGTGGTATGTGTATATGATGACACACAATAATAATTTTGGATTTATTGCATATTGCGACTTAATTTGTCCATCAAGATCATGCAAATGGACGCAGATAATATTCTTATGTTGAAACTTTTGACATCCAACATTTGTGAAGTTATAACTAGGATTCTGCCCAAAATGTGTTGAAATGTGGTCGAGAAGTACTTTATGAGGCGACCATATAAATATTATTGCATTTTACATATAGTGGTAAAGGCCAAAATTTCATTGAAAAAATATTTTTCACAAAAATCTGTCGCTTTGAGTCAACTTTAAACTGTAGGCTCCGCCACTTACGTAAAAAATTAACACACCCAACATAAGTGGTGGAAGAAACTGGATCGTAATCCTGACAAACATAATCATAACCCATTACATATGTATGTACGTATCCTCTAGTAATATTGAGAAGTTTGGTTATTCTAGAAAAATTCTGAATTACTTGGAGAAATAAATTTGATTCCATAGGTTCCCGTTTTTCCATCTCTACTACATATGACTGTCATACATTCATGTCTATATTCATACATTCTTATTGAATGCAATCGTACTTCATTACATTTTCTTTCAAATGTTATTATTATTATGGTCGATGACTGTTGGTATGTCCTAGTTATTATTAACAAGCTATAATTATAAGGATTTGTTTGAGGATGCGGATACAAACTACATGTATTCAGTTTTAAATTTTTCTTTATTTATTTGAAAAGCTTTTTTTTCGTTCGACTATGTTTATAAAGGTATTCGCACTCATGCCAGTATTCATGTGAATATGTTAATTCGTGTACTCATGCTAAAACATTTAAAACGCATGCAATTAAATAAAAATTTTACACTGCTTTAGTCATTGTTACTGTAGTATGTAATGCTAAGGTTTACACCAATATAACGGGAGTTTAAATTTAAAAATGTAATGAACAGAAATCGGTTTGATATTTTTGCCAAATTTATTCATATGGCTGTCGCGGCTGTCCCACAGTACCTCATTCGATCGGATCAAATTTTTTTTTTCATTTTTTCGATTGTATGGAGTCGTCAATGGCATTACGAGTGCTAGAATTTAAATGCTCAATTGTCTTTGGTTTGTCAGAATAACATTTTTCATTAACTGCACCCTAAAGAAAATAGTCTAACGATGTCATATCGAAGCATTTTTGAGGCCAATTGACATCAGCATTTCGGTTAATTAAACGATCATCATACATGTGACGCAATAAATCGATTGTGGCATGAGACGTGTGGATAGTTTGACCAACCAGTTGATACCAAACATCGTTCACAACAATTCTATGAAAAGCGGATATAAAAAATCGGTTATCATGCTACTATAGGTATCCCATTGACCGTAGAGGTTGTGTAGTCCTGTGATGACTCACTCCACTCCACAAGCCGGACTAAATAGTCACTTATAATGGCTGCATTGACTTCTTTAAGACCACGTGTGGTCTTCTGAGCCCCAAATTCAGCAATTTTGTTTTTTCACTTACCCACCAAGATGAAAATGAGCTTCATCCAAAAAAATAATTTGCTTTGGCAAAATCGTTTTTCGTTGGCCCATGTTGCGAAGCGAAAACGAAACCTGATAGTCAAGCTACTTCAACATTTTAACCAATTGAAATTTATAAGGCATCACACCGAAATTCTTTCGCAAAATTCTACGTAAGCTGGTGCACGATATGTTTAATTACTGAGAACGATGACGAGTTGATGGATTCTTCCGCAAAGTTTCAGTAACTGCTTCGATATTTTCGGCTGTAAGCACTATGCGAGCTTGCTCATGGTTTGGGACATCAACAATGAAAATAGTTTCACAAATTTTATTAATAAACTTGCGTATGTCGGGAACTGTTGGTCCTTCACTGCAATCAAATTTTATACGACGTTCAATTTTCGACAAATTGTCTTTATTTTGGAAGCAAATTTCTAAACAATACCAATGTTGCTCAAACTTCGTAAATCGAAATATTGCCAGATTCGAAATAATTGAAGGTTCAAATCAAATCAAATGGCTAAAGATATGAATACGGTTATGACAAGCCTGTTTCTATTATTTTAATATTAAAAACATAAAGAACAGTTCAAGCGATTTACCTTTTCTCCCTGGCAACGAGACACATTTCCTAGGTGCTGGTAAAAATATGAATGATTTTATTTTTTTTTACTACATTGCAGCATTGACTTGCTTGTTATTATTTTATTTAATACTATATTACAACAACAAATAACAAATAATCAAGTGATTTAAAATTCAGAGGTTTTTTTTATTGTATCTCAGTGGTTTCTGAGCTTTTTGTTAATTTCTGTTAAATACCCGCAATCCTTGTTGTAATCCTTTTATGGTAAGTGATTGAAGAGTGATAACAAGATGACTGCAATAAAAATAAAACGCAGAAAAAAGCATGAAAAAAGGATCCTGATTAAATGAATGTGTGTTAATAAGTTTTACACCATCAACCACGCACATATTCTTGTAATTACAAACAAACAAAATTAAATTTTGTACAATTAACGAGGTCGCGCATTATTTGAAAAAAAAAGGAACAGAAATAAAGCAGACACTCATCACAGACAGAAAGATTGAGAGATAGACAGATGGATAGATAGAGAGTGTCTTATGCTGTTGAACATTTTTATAACAAATAGTCACCAGACACAGTAAATAGATTTTGAATGCAGCAGCAAGTTAAGACAGATAGAGTGTATGTGTGTGCATGTGACAAAAAGAAATCAAATGTAAACACACTGTCTGACTGAATCTCAAAAAATGTGTTTATTTGCAGGCATTAAAAGAATGAGAGAGATTTAAGCGGACAGAGTTAAAATGGTGTTGATTTTATTATGACACCAGTTGGTGGACCAAGTATTAAAAACCTGACACCTTACAGTGGTTTCTTCAAACAAAATTGTGTACGAAATTCAAGAAAAAAATCTTCAATTAATAGCCCCTAAGTTGAGTTCAACTTTTAGAAGAAATCTTTTGAGAAACTTGTTTAATCTCAGAACTTCTGATTAACCTCTCTTAACAATCAGGATCTTGGTTTTCGTTTTTTAAGCAAGATTTCCCTAACAACGCTTTGATGAAGCATTTAGTAGTCGATGAAATAAATTCAGTAATCGATCAAATGTTTACTTACGTTGTCGCTGACAAGGATCTGCAACCGTTTCAAGCCGTGTAATTGCAGGGGGCATGTTGCGATAAGAAGTTGGAGCTAATCGGACTCCTCCTCTGCAACACTTCAGGCTTTAATAGGTTGGGTACAGGACTTTCTTCCAAGGTTAAAATTTTTTGTCGAGATTCATAAATTGATTAAGCTGGTTAAGACGTGCTATGGCATTTCGTGGGCGTCTCTTATATCTTCGTTTTCCTACCTCTTCTCCTTTTCCAATTTCCTTATCTCCTTGACTATCATCTCTCTCCCTCTCTTTTCTTGGACGAATTTACAATGGGTCATTTTGTCCTCTGGGTATGTACTTGCCACAAAGACTGACATCCTCGAATCTAACCTCACTTAAAGTTTTTTTGTTCTTTGAAGTTCGGGTGAGAAAACTCTGCGTCAAGCAAGAGACTGACATTATTAAATAACGCGGTAGTATCCACCTTCAATTCAATCCATCTATAACCGCTATAGAAGTCATTTACTAGTAAGCAAAGTGTCTATGTGTGCCATGCCTATCCAATACGTCACGACCTTTGATAATCCATACACTGACAGATATATCAGCCAATATATACATTGTTTGACAGACGACAGTCTTATAAAGCTCAGGGGTAATTATATATTCCTATCTGGTTAGGTTTTCGGTAGGAGGGTGCTTGTTATAGCAAGTTCATTAGCTACAGAGTTACCTAAGTGATATATCTATGACCAGGAGCTCATATTAGACTGATGGAAAATCCATCACGGGACCCACGACACATGCCAAGCAATATATACCAGAAAGTTGCCCGCGAAATTAATCTGATTACCATAGGGTTGTAATAGCTTCCTGTATGAATAGATTTTTGGTAGGAGGGTGCCTGTTCTAGCAAGTTCATCAACAGTTATCTGGGTGATCTTTGCGATCGAGAGCCGGTAAAAGATTGCTGGAGTATCGATGAAGAGACCCAAGACTTAGGCCAAGCAGTACAATCTTGTACGTTGCTCACGAAAGGGATCTGATTACTATGTAGTTGTCAGAAAGGATAGAATGAGGGATGAGGATGGTTAACTGTAGCCTGAAATAACTATTATAATCCATGATTAAGCGGACGATAACTTCGGAGAATAGACGCGTTTCTATATGTAGACCTTTCACTGAATTGCCGGAATAAAAAAACATTAGAGAACCAAGCTCCTTTTCTTGGCATTCAAATTTGAAAATTCCTATCGAAACTAGTTTCAAATGAGGTACAAACAGTTTTTTAGAGGAAATAATTGGTTCGAGAGATAAGGCATTATATAGCATTGCAATAAGTGCCGATTGCAAGCAATTAACCGTAATAGGAAAGTCTTTTTAAGAGTAGAGTACAAAGCACTGGTAAACTGTTTTGATTCAGATAATCTTACTTCATCACGAAGCTTTACATTGTCCACCAGAAGGACAAACAGCAACGTGAGCTTAATTTATCTCTGACTTCCATGGTTAGCGGAAATGTATTCAAGTCGAGTACCGCTGTTGCCACTAAAGAAAGTTTATTTCAAAGTTAATTGGTTTTAAAGTTCACATTATTAAATACAGTACTTGAGCATAAACAGCTACTTTAACTTGATTGCTTATATTCCACTGTGATTTAAGAAACAAGAGAACAAAAACATCAAAAACATGCATAAAATTAGTTACTAAACATGAGTATTCTATGTCGCATCGTTTAAAAATCTCTAAAAATTTCATGAGTTTTACCATGTCATGAATAGCGAAAAGCGAATGACAATGGAAAAGCAGAGAAGCGTTAATAGAAATAAAGATAAAGATTCAAAACAACGTTAAATATATTTGTATGCCGTTATTGGCATGAATGTCACACAGCTCAGCTTATGCTGCTGCTTCTTAAAGGACTGCTAAAGGCAACAGCAGCAAGGATTTTTTTTTTTGTAAAGACAGCGTAAATCGACATTTTTACGCATCGCCGATAACATCATCATCATCATCAATGGAAAAAAGTAACAGAAAGGAGAAAAAAAAGGAATAAAAGTTTCGAGTAAAACGGAACGGTAGTAGCCAAGAGTATGAGCCATTAAAGTTCAAAACTTTATAAGCCACATTCATGGCGTATTATCGGCAACCATCTGGGGAACAATTGTGTTTTAAAGCACAGGGCATGGGCGTACAGACACGCTGGCATACAATTCTTCTAAATGCAAACAACTGCGATTTGAAACAACTCATCCAGGAATATTATTCCCTTTGAATAACAAAAACAACAATAACAATAACAAAACCAGAAAGTGAAAATATTTTTTTTTTTCGTTTTCATTCTCTCTTTTGCTTTCCATGCAAACATTCAAGCAGACTTTTACAAAAATTTCGTTTCGTAAATGAAACGCTTCACTTATTTCAATTATTTTTCATTGTTTTGCCTGTGTTTTAAATATTTATCAATCACAAGAGTTTGTTAACTTTACGCCTCCTGCCTATTCCATTATCCTGATTCCACTCACTCACATCCATTCTCCTGGCGAATGTAAGACAAAACGTATACAAAACGAAGGAAAGCGAAAAAAAACAAGACAGAGAACAGCTATACCCCGGCTTCTAAAATTGTTGGAACTTGTTAGACATTATTGTTGGTGTTGTTGTTGTTATTGCTTTTGTTTTACCTTATGGCATATATTTGTTGTCCTTTGTTGTTTGTTTGTTGTTGTTATTGGCATACTTGCAACATGTTTAAAAATTAGTTTCTTTCGTTTTCATTACCGTATGGAGTCTCATCGCTGTTACAAAGGAGGCACTACTGAGGCAAAGCTCCTGTTGATTTTGTCCTGCTATTTGAAGTATTTTGGAAAAGCCTCCACTATTGTGTGTGTTATTTTGGCAATTCAATTTTGCTTGCGTTAGACATTCATGCAATGTAAACATTATCTTTGTAAAGGTAAAGGTGAAAGTAAAATAAAGGAAACACGGTAACTGTGGTGGTGAAAGATTGAAGGAATTTGACATTGGCTCTTTGGAATTTGAATTTGGAAATATGATAAGAGTAATACATTGTTAGACTACAAAGAAGTTCGAGTAATTATTTTAATTTTGGTTGTTAGGATGGAAACGATAAAAAAATATATCAGTATTCGATGGCATTGAGAGCTATCGACTTTGAGAACGGTTGTCATTCTTCCCAAGAGACAATTTTATTTTAAGTTTTAACAAAATACTCCAATGGATCGCAAGCAAAATATTATTTTACAATTTTAAAAAGTAAATAATATGGTTTCAACTGTGGACTAAGTTCAGCAAGTGGTCTGTGTGCGCCATCTTATATAATACATCGTATGTGTATGTCGCGAACCTAACTTTAATTCATTGGATGTGGATGTAGAAAACAGTGGAATTATACTTTCTTATCTACCATAATCAGGCATTTTTCGTTAATTTCCTTTCCGGCTTGATGGAATCTATACCGTTACTCGGCTTTATAGTAGTGGGGCATTACTAAATATTCAATTAAAACATCTATTTCGGGCCCCTGTTTGTGAGCTATCATTATAAAGAGATGTAACCAAATTTTCGATGAAAATATAGCATATTTATCTAATATGTTGTTTGTTTCGCTTCGTTCAAACTCTGTTGTCCCATATTTGGTAGCCGCCGTAGTCTAGCAGGTAGTCTCTTGACTAATTAGAAGTGAGGCCTCGGTTCATACCACAGGGCCAGATATTTCCAACACAATCGAAGTATGCAAAAATATTTCTTCGGCATCTTTCTATCAGCAGATTTCAGACAAAGACACTGAGAGTAATTAAAATTTGCCATTAAAAGTTTGTCAAAAATTTATCGTACGAAGTTGACTTTAAACTGAAGGTCCCGAAATTCACACAAAGCACAAGTGCTGCGCGAAGTTAGATCCAAATCTTGATCTAAGGGTTGTGGTAACTAATTATGTATGCATCTATGTATATATGTATGTAGGCAAAATGATCAAATATTTGTCAGTATGCAAAGCTCATTTGAATGACAAGATTAATAATTTCACTCACACTGAACCTGAGTGCTACGTGAGATTAGTGACAACAGAATGAATGGATGTATAATGAGGAACCAGAAACCTATAATACAATTTTTCTGGCAGAGATACATGCAATCAGGCAATCAGTGCTTCGGACCAAATGATCTAACTAATATCGCTGGAGGTTAAGTTGATAAATTTAAAGACAAAGACTGGGTTACTGAAAATCTATTGCAAAGAGAATAACGATATCACTTAGAACGGTATGGAACTGCAGCACTGTGATCGAAATCACAAGAATACTCGGGAAGATGTATATTGTAAATCTATGATAATCTAAACAGCATGATGGGTGTCCTTATGAGGCATTCGACTGTACAAGTGCCAATTAAACAGCTTGGGTAAGGTGTAAATTTTGAAAATATCCACTCAATGTAGAAGATCTATTTGGTCTATTTATCATCCATTTCGATGCCAATCTTCTTTCCTCAAACAGCCTACTTATGTAAACTACTACCATTAGTCAGAGGTACAATATCGATAAATCTTTTCATTTGGCGGTCCAATATTGTTTGATACAATACCGAATCAGTGTTTTGCTTGCTACGAAATGACAACCTACTTACTGCAATAGCGATCAGAGATGAGCAATAAAGCGTTTTTCCGCTACTCATAAGCACTCATGCAATTTTGAGTATGAGTGAATCCACATAATTGAAATTCAACTACAATGATTCATTCGTACTCGCTACAACATTGATTTATAAGTATAAGTAGTAATGAGTATGAGTACAACGTTAACATTAAACTCACAACATTCGAAATGTGTTTGATTCATACGCCTACCCATCCAGATTCATAGATTTAGAAAAATACTTATAATACTTATAAGTCATTCGAGTTGCTCGAATCATTCATTAAAATTTACAGACTTTGTTGTTGTTGCATATACAAACAAAGAATATAGGAAAGACAAAAACAATAAGCAAAGCATACACACAATCTTCTTGTGACTATAGTAGTGTTCGTAGGCGAATCATACTTATTTTGTGCTTCGTGTAAATGTTAAGTAGAGACGAGTCGAAGTCAATAACATCATGCGTATTGTTAAGTATGAATACGACGAGTACTTCCAACTTTGAGTATGTAGTAGTGAGTATGATATCAAAATAAGTATGAATGCGTATAAGTATCTGAAATTATAAGTATAACTCGGAATCTACTCATTGTTTACTGTTTGAATACTTATTGCTGATCTCTGACAGCAAGATAACTCTCCTATTCTTCTTAGGATGCTTAACCTACATGATATTATAGCAAACGCCACAAATTTGTAAACAAGTCCATTCCTAAACTTGTCGCTATTAAAAAAAAAAATTATCTTAGCTAAAAATCTACTTCCGTTCTTGATGATCTGAAGTAGACTGCTTATCTTAAAACTTTGATCTAACAACAGCAGAAACAATGTCATAGAGGTTCCTCAGTATACGAATAAAATGGTTGGTCTCTGAAAAAAAGAACTCTGTGAAGGTAGTAACTTAAATACTGAATTGCTTTACACATAACTCAAGTTGTGTAATTTAATTTGATTCCCGAGGTTTAAGTCGACTCTTAAAGACAGATTCTTGAGAAAATTTTCATGGCAATTTGATTTACTCTTTGAGTTTTTTGCCAGAAAGTCGTCAAGGAAATAACTTTTTTAGTATTTATTTAGGGCTTGAACCATGGTCCGTACTAGTGTTGCCCGATTGTTGTTTATCGATACGAGATATTACAATACTTTTTATTAAACCCAATATTTGTTTTACTCTCTTGATTTTAACTTAAACAAACAGCTGATATGCATCCGAATAGCTATTTGCTGACATACCCTACGACGATAAAATATTTTATTTTCGATATTCCGATAGCTTTAGTCCTGTCTTCTTTAATTTATATCGTTCCATTGGTTGTGTGTGTGTGTTACCTTTAACCTTCAACATAAAAGTGAAAACTTAATTTTCTTCTCATTAATATATTTATGTGGTTGGGATAACTACATACAGACATAGTTGAGTATGTATTCAGCCAAATGAAATATTAGCTGTTGCCTCATAGCTTCCAGCTAAAAAAAGGAATAAAAGAACTGAACTGTACGGAAGAGGTGAAATGCATAACTTTAGGGCACATTCTATAGAAATTTTTGTAAGCAATTGTGCCGCTATATGCCATGACGCCATGCCTGTCTATTTGAACGTACTTAGCACATGTACTAGTGCTTCGTATACATTGTTAGTTTGAAAGTGAGTGAGTTAGTGGGTTGATTTAAGTAAAATGAAGGGGAAAAAATACATTCGAAGTTGTTATGTGTCTATTATGTTGTTGTTTTTCATATCGTTCATATCGTTTGATAAGGGCTTTGCCATTTTCTGTAGACATTTTTGGGATATTTTTTGAAAAATTAAACAAAAATTTTTTGTAAATAAAAAATAAGAAGACAACAATTTGATTTATATTTCGCATATTTCCTGTTGTTATAATTCTGTTAACAGGCTTCTAGATAAGCGAAAAATATTCTTTAATAAAGCCAGTTCAATAGGCATACTTTAAGCAAAAATCTTATGGATAATGGAAGTCAATCTCTCTAAAACAATTTTTTCTTTCTAAATGAAAAGCCTTAATGCTCTTACTGCATTTAATTTTTGTTTTGTTTTTGTTTTTTTAATTTTTATTTGCCTGTTGCTTGTAGCTTTTATTTTCTTTCATTTTTTTTTAACGTTGGAATGCAAAAAAAAAATTCTTTCAACTGCCTAAGAACATCCTGTTTGATCGGAATAACCTCTAGGGAAATTGAAAAGGGATTGCTTTCCTGTATTTCTTGTTACATTATTTAGATGGTGGTTGTTGCTATTGCTGCTTTTTCGTAAGCCACCTTTACCTATACCCCCTCAAGCAGGTAATATCTTCTTTTTTCGGCTTTTTTTTTGTATCGGTGTGTGTATATAGGACATTCAAAAGCTTGTTAACAATGAATTTTCAGTTGTTCGTTATAAACAACAACAACAGCAATAATAGCAACAACAATGCCAACCCAAAAAGTAATAGAGTCAGTAAATTTTGGGAAAAAATATTTGTAAGTTGAGCTATCTACCACGTAGCCTGTAAAAGCCGTTTATCAAATGTTGAACAGCACTACAACTACAACTACACTCTTACAAATTCATGCTTGTCTCAAACTATAAAAAGCAACACAGGAAAACGTTTGAGTATTCGAAAAATGTTTTTGGGCAAAATTTTTTACCCTCCACCCCTTAAAAAAAAAGCAGAACAGAAAAGCAACATGTTTTAAGTCTACTTTAAAATGTTGGGTTCAATTGTTTTATGTATATATGTGTATGTATATATGTATGTAGCTGTTTGTTTGTTTTGCAAATAATGCTCCTTAACTATTTATGTTTACATATAAAGGACCTAAGCAGGAAATGCGGAAGGAAGTTCAGGTGATTTGCCCATAATAATGCAAATATTTAGAATAACTTTTAAGCTTGTTTTTTTTCGACATTTCTTTTGTTTTTTTTTTAAATTTATTTTTTGCCGAAATTCACAAGACCTTGTATTCCGGTCAACATTGTTGATAAGGGGAAAGGCAATTTTGTTTATATTATTTGAAATCAATTTGTTCCACTACAACAACAACAACAACAATTGTTATGTTAAAATAATGCCTACAAGATCTTGTCCATAATTTAGCGAAAAATAAAATTCAAGTCAAACAACATCTTTGTATTTGGAGGCAAAAGAAATTATTTCGTGTCAAGACCAGCAATTAAGTTTTATAATATTAAGTTTGACCACAAACATGTTCGGAAGGTTCGAAAGCAATTACCACATAATTTTTCTTGAGTCTTAATAGAGAATAGATAACCATTTGAGGTGGCGGAAGGGTAACCTTTTAGGTTACGAAGAGACATTATATATTATAACCCTTCAGTCAGGCTGACCCGCCTAACTCCTAATCAGAGAGCAGCAATAAGTATTCAAAACGATGAGTAGGATCGCGTCATACTTATAATTTCATATACTTACACGCATTCATACTTATTTTGATATCATACTCATAGTACTCATACTCCAAGTTGAAAGTAGTCTTCGTATTCATAATTAACAATACGCACGATGTTGTTGATTTCGATTCGTCTCTACTTAACATTTACACGAAGCACAGAATGAGTATGATTTGCGTACGAACGCTACTATGCTTACAAGAAGATTGTGTGTATGCTTTGTTTGTTGTCTTTGTCTTTCCTTTTTCTTTTTGTATATGCAACAACAACAAAGGCTGCAAATTTTGGTGAATGATTTGATCCACTCGAATGACTTATAAGTATTATAAGTATTTTTCTAGCCGTATGAATCAAACACATTTAGAATGTTGTGAGTTTGATGTCAACGTTGTACTCATACTCATTGTAACCTGTACTTATAAATCAATGTTGTAGCGAGTACGAATGAATCAGAGTAGTTGAATTTCAATTCTGTTGATTCTCTCATACTCAAAATGTTTCTGCTACTCATAAAAACAATTCATTGCTGATCTCTGCTTCTTACACCACTTATGTTGTGTGTGTTAATGTATAAACATGAGTGGCGGGACCTACAATTTCACGTCGACTCTGTAGGACAGATTTTTGAGAAACTTTTAATGGTAAGTTTTCTTAATTTTTCTCTCAGAGTTTTTGCCAGAAATCTTTTTTGAAGGAAGTATTTTTTCCTAATTTCGTTTCGTTGGAGGTGTCTTGCTTGCCAACAATCCTTCACTTCAATCTGCCAAGGTGTTGGTCAACGACGTGGAAGCTGTTCTGCGGTCTTTTCATCCTCTTGCCAAAAGCTTTAGATCGTTAAGATGATCCTCATGTTCAGAGCTCAGAACCTTTATAGTTCGTTCTAGGAGATTTGTTCAAGCCACGAGTAAGATTACAGGTTAGCTTTGGTTTTTTAAAAAAGTTTCTGTGGTAAGTCAATAAAGATGTATCGTTGATAATAAGTACTTAACATGTTAATATTTTGATAAAGATTGTTAACTGTACTAGCTACAATTCTCATGGCTAAACTTATTATTATCCTTCGGTTAAGTGATCACGATCTACATGAATAGTTGAACCTACAGTTTAAAATCGACTTGCATTGACAGATTTTTGAGCAACTTTTCCTGGCTTTTTTTCCTCTCAGAGTTTTAACGCTGTGGAAATATGTTTTACATCTGGTTTTGAACCGTGACAACACTCCCTCTAAGACTACGGCGACTTCATAGAGGCTTGAAAACCTACTCTTATTACTTGTTAGCGAAAGTGTATAAGGAAAATTTCTATCGTTTTAAATAATTGTTATTGAAAACTATTGATTCCTTAAGTACATCATCATATTAAGTAGCAACACTATTCCTTTTGAAATATTTACTACGTTTCTTTTATGCAAAAACTTCATTAATCCATTGTCTCGGTTCTCCTGCCATTGCGTATTTCAATTCTCATTCTATCAGGTAATGGCTGCATAACGGTTTTCCCCAATTCAATTATCTTAAAAGGTATTCTTCTTTTGCGTTTTTGGATTATTCATACCCAGAGTTCACAAGTATCTGCTGGCATACGTTTAAAGGTGTGATTCAATATTACTCCGTATTATTGTCATTCGATAAATAGCTCCCTTGTTTGTCTGCGTACAATATTTATGTATGCACATATGTATGCGAATACTAGTTCGATTGTTTGGCAAAAGAATGTCACAGTCTATACAGATTTTTTCTTTTCTTTCTTGTTTTTCATTTCATTTCTTTAGATTTTTTTTTTCTTATGCCACCTTTATTGGAAACTGTTGCATATGCCACTTATTTTAAGTGATTTATTTGTAACGACACCTTGGCAAGCATATACACGTTTAGATAATAAAAATTTAATGTCATTCGTTTTTCTATTTTTTTTTTATTTGCCTTTTGAATAGAAAACTTTACAACAATTTATCGTTATGGTGGCGTATGGATTATGGTGTAGAATGCGATTTTATTTGAAAATATTAAAATCTATTCGTAAGATATTGTTGCGTGTCATGTGATAAAATGTTTGTTTTTTTCTATTTGAAAGTGTTCAATAATAAAAAAATAATACATATCAGCAGATGCAAAACGATTCAAAATTGAATAAATCGGTGTGACAATTCAAATTATCATTATATATGGTGGACCATTTAAAAGTTTAAATTTAAAAATGCAATAAAATAAAAACAGTTTGAAATTTTTCCAAATTTGCTCTTTTGTTGTGAGGTACAATACTTTCGGGTAGAAATGGAATATTGTCGTTGCTGGCCACATACTACCTAATACGATCGGACTAAATTTTTGTGCACTTTTTCGAGTCTATAGGGTCGAATGACATAACGAATGACCTTCAAATCGGTATAAAAATTTTCTTTAATGGGGTCCTCGGGAAATGGTTAAACGGTGTCAAAATACAACTTCTGGGCAGCCAATTGCTATTATTATTTCGGCAAATTAAACGACCATCAAAAGTTTTCTGCAATAAATCGATTATGGCAGGAGATGTGTGGCAGGTTGCAGCGTCCTATTGAAAGCAAATATCGTTCACAGCAATACCATGAAGAGCGTGTACAAATAAATAGTTTATCATAGTGCGATAGGTGTTGCCATTGACCGTAAGAAATATGTTCCAATGATGATTCCACTCCACGAGCCCCACCAAGCAGTTGGATATTGACGTACCCACCAAGATAAAAATAAGTTTTATCCGAAAAAATGTTTTTTCAGTTCTCGTTGGCCCAAACATAATTAGCCATTAGAATCATTTAGTCAGGATTACAGTCTAGCTTCTCAACACCACTCAAGTTGTGTGTATTAATTTTACACATGAATGGCGGAACCTTAAGTTTAAAATCGACTCCGAACGACACATTCGGAGTTTTCTCAGAGTTTTTGCCGGAAATCTGTTAAGAGAAAGTCGCCGAAGAAATATTTTTTTATTTTTCATTTTGATGTCTCACCGAAAATTTGAACCATGGCTTGGCATATAATAAGCCATTACACTACCTATTAGACTACGGCAACTTCTCGTTTACCTGCATTTGCAATAAATCCCAACGTTGCTCAAGCGTATCGGTTCATTACGTTCAGTCGAGATAATAAACTGAATTTTGTGATAGGATAGAATGGCACAAGTATTGTAAGATTCGAAATAACCGATGATTCTAATTTAAATCGATAGATAACCCACCCTATACTAAACTAATAATACAATAATGAATGAGTAGATGAAAATTCGCTTTAGAATTGTTGGATATCTGGATTATGTTGTGATTGATATCACCAATGCTGATGCGGCGTGTATGTAAAGATGTACACCAGTTCGTTTCTTTGTAACAAGAAGTTTCAAGTTGACCGAGAAACTATTTGCATTTGAAGCTACCAAGCAAATACGTACGCAAAAATAGAAATGGCCCATCCGTGCCTTGTGTAATTTCGTTTTGACAACATCTGAATTAACCCACATAAGAAGTCACACTTTTTGTTGAAATTACTGGAACTATGTAGACTGTATGTGGCTGTAATGCAATGTAGTGGCCATAGTCGACTTATTAGATGTTAGGCCAGGATTCAAACCCCCGGTCAGACATCAAAACAAAATTGTGAAAAAATATTTCTTCGACGACTGCCACTCAGCAGATTTCTGGCAGAAACTCTGGTTGTAATCCTGACTGAAGGGTTGTAATGACCAATTATGTATGTAATCACGTTCCTTAGACTCGAGAGAGAGGATTTTCATACAAACAATGTCCGGAGAAAATTATTGTACACAAATTGTAATCAGCGGTGCAATCTGGTGGTTCTTTAGATTTATTTAGTAATGAAAGCTTTTTATCAGCTATCAGCATCTACTTTTAAAAGTAATTGTGTTTCAATTTCATTAATAGTTTCATCTCATACCACCACCATCATACGTTTATTTGTTGTTTAAATCTTAAGAGTTAATTGCTTAGTTTTAATCCATAATAAATAAATTCTTGTTTAATAACAATGCCGGTTATTTCCATGTTTTTTTTTTGTTGCCATAATCTCCATTATATTGTTTTATTGGAAATCCTGTACTAAGACTGTTACTAAGACTGTAATTTTCTACTGCTTTTATTTCAATTTCCGTAGTAGACGTTTCAGTAATAATGGTTACCATTATGTGGAGAGGATTAAGCAATAATGCTTGGACTGTGTGTTAAATTTATTGGCAATTTTTGCAATTTTATAGCCAAAACAGAACTGTGGATAAATGAAGGAAAATGAACAAATAAACAAAGATTGTAGGATGAAATATTTGAGAGTCTAATGTAGTGCTCAAGAAGAACTAAAATTCAAGCTCTTCTACAAATTCAAACTCTGCTCATACAAAGCATCATTGTTTTCGGCTATAAGATGTGAATGTATTCTCTTCCAGTAACCGTCTAAAACTTAAGTTAAGATCACTAAGTTAAGCTGGATTTATATATCTTAACCATCTTATCCATTGGGAGCTAAGAATTTTATTTCCATGTCATGTATATCGTGTCTAAGGCTTCCGTTCTTACTAGCATTCTATAAGAGTTCACTGCTATACCTCGCTTTATAATTTTTTGCGGATTCTACTACAAGTTAATTGATGAATTTTCATTTCGTGGAATCGATTTGCTACTAAGTTTGCTGTTAAAAGTGATATGATTAGAATAGAATAAGTGTGTATAGTATACAGGTGAATGTATTTCCTTTGTAGTAATATTTCGCATACATACAGGATGACTGAGTTGAGTGAGTGGCCTTAAGCAAATGTTCTTATTTTTAGTCAATCATAAAATGTTAGACAAATTACATGTTTTGTGGAGCGTCGCCAATACAAGTCAGCAAGTGACGGCATTTATTTTTTATTTGTTCCGCTTTAGGTAAATTCCAGTGATCTGTGATGGTAACGGAGTATTGGCACAGAATATGCTGTAAATTACAATGAGGCGTTTGTTAATAAATACATAAATAATTATACCCCTTGAATCAGGATTACGACCTAGTTTTTCACACCACCTATGCTGTGTTTGTTGATTTTTTATATGAATTGCGAGACAGTATAAAGTCGACTTCGAATGAAAGATTTTTTTGAGAAACTTTTCTTAGCAATTACATTTACTCTCAGAATTTTGCTGACGAATAGTTGCCGAAGAAATATTTTTTTTATATTTCGTTTTGTTGGAGAAGTCTGACCTTTAGTATGAACCATGCAACACTGCCTACTAGACAACGGCGTCTTGAATTGATAAATACCCTTGTGATTTTATGCAGACTTCAAATAAGACTTGAATACTGTCTAGATATTTATGAGTTGCTCCATACTTATTGTGTGCCAAATGAAACTCATTATCGATTTGATGAGCTTACAGTTTAAGTATGCATTCACTGTCTATATATACTTCCTACATAGCAGAAGATATCTACGTATTTAATTATTCTGAAGCTATCTGTGATAGCAACACCATTCTTATGGCTTTAGTTTGCTAACTATTTATTTCTGGTTTAGTAAATTAGGTACTAATCTTCCAGTATCTTCTAGTTTATGATAAGAATATTACATGACTGGACATCGCCATAGTCTAGAAGGTAGTGCGTTGGTTTACTACACGTAAGGTCTGGGTTTAAACCCCAGATCAGACATCTCCGATAAAATGAAATACGAAAAAATATTTCTTCGGTGACTTCCTCTCAGCAGACTTCTGTCAAAAACCCTGAGAGTAGATTAAATTGCCATGGAAAGTTTCTAAAAGAAATAACTGTTGTTTGGAATTGACTTAAATTGGGACCTACAGCGATGTGTTGGCTTATTAGAGATAAGATCATCTTTCAAACCCTAGGTTAGATATCTCGAACGAAACAAAATATATAAAAAAAAAACATTTCTTTGACGTCTTTCGTCTCAGCATTCTTCTGGCAAAAACTTTGAGACTAAATAAAAAATTGCCGTGAAAAATGTCTCAAAAATCTGTCATTAGGAGTCGACACGAAACTGTGGGTCACGCCACTCATGTACAAAATTAACACACACAACATCAGTGTTGTGAGAAACTGGGTCGTAATCCTGACTAAAGGGTTGTAATGTAATGAAGAATATTATCTTCATTTTTTAACTTGTTAAGTAATATCCTTTCTTCTTTCTTTGCTCATCATTGTTTGAAAATCCCCACGAATTTCGTCATTTCGTCAAGAAAACTTTCCGATCGCTAGCTATGACATCCAACACAGATTGAGAGAAGACAATAAAAAATGTTATTTTGTTAGCGTAGGATGTGCTCCAATTGACCAATCCTACTTTAATTGAAAAAACAAAATTAATGAAAAGGTCGCCGTTGTCTAGTAGACGTAAAGCCAGGGCCATTGTTCTTAGGCGATTTCTTCCCAGCAGATTTCTGGCAAAAACTCTGGGAGTAAATAAAATTGCCATGAAAAGTTTCTCAAAAATCTATCGTTCGGAGTCGACTTTAAACTGTAGGCCACTTATGTATAAAATTAACACACACAACATAATGTAGTGTGAGAAACTAAATCAATAATCCTTATGAAGGGTTGTAATTGACCAATCATGTTATGTATTACTGAAGAAGAAATAGTCAGAAAATGGCTTTGAGTATATTTCGATTAGTAAACAATCATTTTTCGAAGAGCTTTGTTAACTAATAAACTCTGGATAGTGTTGTGAATTAAGTTATCAAACGCTATGTTGAAGCTAATTGAACAGAAGCAGATCAAATTACTGAAAGAAGCGAGTGCGATAGCCTAGTCTACACAAAATAAAAAAATCTATAACTCTGCAGCCGTTAATATTTTCACTAATAAAATGTTGTTTGGTTCCACTGTTTAGTTTCATGTGTTGGTTTCTTTTGTTTTGTTGTGTATTTTTCATAAATATTTTAAAATAACTTTTTATTTTGTTGTTCAGATGCTTTCATTAAATAGTCGAAACACATAAATGTTTACGATTCTTGGTGGATGCCTTTCCTTAGCGAATGAAAAACAAAAAAAAAAAAAAGAATCGAAACAAAAAAAATCATTTCAAATAAACACCATAAAATCCTTTTGGTCCTGCTTCAAAACTTAAGAAAAAAAAAACGAGAATAAAATACGAATGAAAAATTCTTATACAATGTTTCAGTTCAATTCAATAATTCTTTAATTTTTTTTTCTTTTGCTTCGCTTTTCCAATCGTTGATTTCCTCTTTCCGAAACAGAATTTCTATGAATTTGTAGTTTTAATGGCTAAATTTCTTAACAATACTGTCACGTATTTTCATGATTTGAACTCAATGCACATTAGAGCATACATAGAGAAAGATGTAGAGTGTGTGTGTGAAAGAAATAGCGAATGAAATGAAGAAAGAAATGCACCACCATATGCACATTTATTTTTTTGAATGTATTTCTATATGTATGTGTGTGTGTGTATGTGTGCATAAATAAAACTCAAGAGTAACACGTCCAATATTGGTTCAATTTTTATTACCCATACGCTGTGTTGGTAAATATTAATTTGTTAAAAAATATTTCTTTCACTTCCACGCTATCACACACATACAAATAATAAAACTGCACGTACATATATACATACGTGTATACATACATACATATAAGAGAACTCCTCGCTAAGTTATGTACTACAAAAAAGGAGCACCTATATTTACTTGTAAATTCTTACATAAATATTTGGAATTATAATGGAAAGGAGGCCTATGTTTAAAAATTTTTTTAAATTTATTCCTTAACGGTTTTAATCTTAATAAAAGCACCATTTAGAGCCTAAGTAGCCCCCTTAGTGTAGTAAGTAATGTGTTGCTTTATTAGACGTGATGCCTAGGTCCAAATCCCTAGACAAACATTTCAAACAAAACGAAATTAAGAAAATATTTCTTCGACAACTTTCTCTCAACAGATTTCTCGCAAAAAATCTAAGAATAAATAAGATTGCCAATGAAAAGATTCTCAGAAATCTGTCGTAAAACTATAAGTCCCGCCACTCATGTATAAAATTAACAAACACAACATAAGTGATATGAGAAGCTAGGAAGCAGACTTAACTTAGAGTGGAATTTCAAACAGTTGCCTTTCTGTGTATCCTGTTAAATTAGAAACTTTTCCTTTGTGAAAATCTTGCCTGTAAACTTTTCACTAAGTTACTACGTAGTTTTTCCAGGAATTAAAATGTCAAATCAAATAATTTTTTATGAGGATATAATAGCATGAGAGATACGGGATGAGAAAACATTGACAATTATTTAGCCTTAGGATGACAAGTATATTCTTTCAAATTTTCCCAATAACAACTAAATCCGTGTAGAACAAATAAGACAACATTTTTAAAGAATAAAAACGATGGCGGTAGTGACTTAAATTTTAAATCAATTTAGTTAGAAATTTTAGAAGATTCATAAATTGAATTAAACTAGTTTAGTTGGAAGTATGCTACACTAATAGGGTCAGAGTTGTGGTCTCTTTTGTCTTTTACACTAGTTACACAGTTGGCAATAATTTTAATAAAATTGGTAAGCATGTCCCAAATAAAATTTGATATTTTATTAGCTTACTGATTGAACACAACGATATTTTTAAGGCATGGTTATGTTAATGTTAATCGATAGTGTGGCCCTTGGCTATCCATGTCCATATGTCTGCGAAAGTGTTTAAAAAAGTTTTGTAAAAGAGAAAATGCTACTTGGAAACTAATAACTCTTTTATTTTACGATGAAACAATGTCAAAAACTTCTGCGTTGTTGTCTCTTGTTTAGGTTCGTGACCGACCCCTTTTGCGTTAAGCTTTACCATATTCAAGTAACTATTGACAGGAGCAGTATTATTCAAATTTAATCAGATTCAGTTAAATAAGAAACAACCCTAAAGCATAGCCTACGTGAATTTTCTAACGTCTCTTGACTGACAATTCTCAAATATCTTCTTTCTTAAGATTTTATTAAGAAAAATCTGAACCTCAAGAGTCTATCGTTTCAGGTTTCCCAGAGAAAGGCATTGACAGAAAAGTATGGTCGCCTCTACTCCAGAGCACTACTTAGAGGGAGAGTAAACTATTATTATAATCCTGCATACAGTAATCGTATAGCTACTTATTTTTCGTTATAAATCATTCATATGATTAATCGCAAGATTTTTTATTCTTTTATTTGTGTATTCCTTTTCGTCTCCTTAAGGAATATAGGGCTTTACAAACATCTCTACAAACATCTCTACTATCTTCTTACTATTAATAGAATTTGCCTAGAAATAACTTCCTCCGTAAAAGTGAATTGTATTGGCTATACTAATGAGGAACTTTTGTAGTCGCTGTAGTCTAGCAGTTGGCTTATTAAACGTGAGGTCCCAGTTCAAACCCCAGGTCATGCATCTCCTACTAAACGAAACCTAAAAAAAAAATATTTCTTCGGTGACTTCCTCTCAGCAGATAGAAAACTGTCGTTCGGGGTCAGCTCCCGTACTCATGTAAAATTAACACACACAACATTGGATATTGTGTTACCTAAAGCCATAATAATACTCTAGCGGATTTGAACCTGAATGCCTTCGGTATGGAGTCAAGGACTTTTATATTTATATCACGAAACTTACTCATGTTTTTTTTTTATTGTAATAAGTATCATGGATCAGTGGAAGGGATAATGGTTACTTGGAAAATGAAACAACATTTAATTTCTGTTCAGTTAGACAATATTAAGACATTAAGTACAGTCCTTAATGTCAATTGTTACGATATTGAATATACCAAATGCTATGCAAGGATAAACTAATGCTTGCTAATATTCTATTTAGAAAATATACCCATGCACCGTAAATATTTGTGATAATGCTTTGCAGTCATAAAAAACAAGCCACACTTTTAGAGAATTTTTATTAAGCAAGGCTTTAAAATGTTAAGGCCCTTTTATTATCCACCCAAGTCCTGCAATTTTTCCAAGAATCATGTCGTTGTCATAAATTATCTGCATGATATTTTTATTCGGTTGCCATTTTGTTGTTTAATACACCGACAATATATAGGGTGGGGAATCTATCGTTTTAAATTTGAATTATCAATTATTTCGAATCTAGCAATATGTAGTATGACATTCTATTCTTTCACAAAATTCAGTATATTATCTCCACTGAACGCAATGAATCGTTTTAGACTGGAGAAACTTTGGATTTTACCGGGCCAACCAGAAATTGCACGATAATGTCATTTTGTATTGTACTTTTGTATTTGTATTTAGGGGTCAAAAAACGCATACACATGGTCTTACAGAAACCAATGCATACATTCCGTGTGAATGTTTGGAGCGCCCTGTGGAACGAGGCCAATACTTCTTTGAAAATGAGAACGGCGCAACCATTACAATGATAATCGACGTTTTTCTACCAGCTTTTTATGGGGTTGTATATGAACAATGTTTTCTTTTAACAGGATGCACATCTCATGCCACAATCGATTTATTGTGGCAAACGTTTGATGGCCGTTTAATTTGCCGAAATGATGGGTACCACCATGGCCGCCGAGAAGCTGCAATTTGGCATAGTTGGATCATATTCTGTGGGGCACTGTTATGAAAACTGTTATTCGGACAAAACTCAATTCATGGACAACGCGTCATTATCGTTTGGATTCGGTGCATCATCTCAATAATGGAATTTTTAACATCATCCCCTCTTAGAAGAGTAGCCAAATGATAAAAACTCTTGGTAAAAATATTGTAAGATATCTTTAAGGTCAGGCGGAATCGACTTGAATAAGTTCTCATTCCCAAGTTGTTTTAAAAAAGTATTCCCCTTTAAACAGATTGCAAATGGCCACAGAATAAGGCCCTTAAATTCCGCTCAATCACCATATGCCTGCCGTCCGTCCCTTTCTACATATAAAGAAATAAAATAAAATGACAGGGGCAAAAAAAAAAAAAAACTCCATGTATCAACAGTTCTAAATCTATGAAGCCAACAAATAAAACACACATGCTACCTTAACCAAAAAGAAAACCAAAAAAAAAAAAAAAGAAGTGAAATAAAATCAAATGTATCTTCTTCTATAAGCCGATAATATTTACGTTTTTTTTTGTTTTTGTTTTTGTAGAAATATTTGGAAAACCACAAAACAAATATGTGACACTAACATGACTCTGAGGTCAGTATTGAAAGTGTTGGCTAAAATTGTGTCAGAAATGTTAATGTTTTGTGTCAACAATTTAATTTCTTCTTTCAGTTTTTTTTCTCTTTTTCTTTTTCCTTCCTTTTTTTTTTGCTTTGTAAAAGATTTGAATTTTTATTGTAATGTCTTAATATTTGGATGATAAAGATATTAGTTTTGAAAAGAGAGTGCTGAGGTTAAAAGAATAAAACTTTTAAAAATATAGCAACGAAATGGTCATACTTTAAAAGATCACAACTTCGAAACTTCACCAATTAAACTGTTTATGTAATTGGAAAGCATTTTGCCTGAGAGCAAAATCGATTAAGGAATTTTTAATTTTTTTATATAAAAAAAATCCCGTTATAGGGGAATCATGTCACCTCAGAAGGAAACTTCTGGGTATATATAAATGCTACATATGTGGTAGAGGTGACTTAGCTCTTCGTGAAAACAATTATAAGAGAATTGCACTACATGTGTTGTCATAGACAGGATCTTTAAAAGATTCTCTTCTGTCTTTGATTGTATTTTTGCTTTCAAAGTCCCTTTAGAAATGGCTCATTCGTATTCGATCCACAGTCAACCTATGAAATGGGTTGTCGATTTTAATGCGTACCTTATTTATTTCATTATTGTCATGGAATCTGTCATCTGTCATCAAAACATTGATTTACTGCTTTACTTCGGCAATTAATCACATTGACATGAAAATGAAAAGTCTAGATACTGGATACAAAATAATCTCAGCAGATTACTGGCAAAAACTCTGAGAGTAAATAAAAAAATTACCATAAAAAGTTTCTCAAAAATTGCCGTTTGAAGTCAACTTTAAACTGCAAACACATACAACATAAGTAGTGTGAGAAACAAGGTCGTAATTCTGGCTGAAGTGTTGTATTGTATGTGTCTACGTATTTGGTGCATGTTGTTGGCACTTGCTTAGTCTTTGGATTTTGACGTCTAATAGTTTGGCTGAAGGAGATAAGATCTACCAAAGAATTTATATTTTTCATCCGTATCGCTCTAATGTACATCTAAGTCATCATATTCGCTCGCTTCACTTAAATTGCGTCAATAGAGTTTACAGATTGAAAGATTAGGACCAACCACCAAGTCGCACGCAGAAGGTGAATCCAATTTACCGAGAGCATCCGTTTTCTCGTTCCCGTGTATACTACTATGAGGATGAGGACAGCCGAGACCGAACCGATTTGGGTGAATGACTCTTATTAATTAAGTTCCTAATAGTTAATTTATTTATTAATTACAATGCAATTACAATTACAAATTATTTTTAATTATATACGAGCTAAATAACTTCGACAATGTACTCAGTGTAGTGTCACAGACCGTAGTCTCTGGAATCGCGACCCTCACGTTAATAATCTAGCACACTACCCGCTATACTACCAGGGCACTCAAGTTCCTAAAATTATTTGCTTGAATTTTTCTCTATTCTTCTGAAATTGGAAGCGGTTTTTCGGTGATTTTGTCGCTGAAAACACGCCTTTTATCTTGAAGAATATGCTGGGCAATCCATTACGTCAATACTTTTTAACAATTTAGCAACTTTTTGTGTGAGGACAGTTATGAATTAGCGGTCGGTCCATTTTGAAATATTAATTTTTTATGTAGTTTAAAGCAAAAAAAGACTAATTTCCAAACCTGAGATGCATTCATTTGATATGAAGCAGAGATCAGCAATAAGTATTTAAAACGATGAGTAGATTCGAGTCATACTTATAGTTACAGATACTCATACTCATTCATACTTATTTTGATATCATACTCATACTCAAAGTTAGAAGTAGTCGTCGTATTCATACTTAACAATACGCATGATGTTATTAAATTTGATTCGTCTCTAGTTAACATTTACACGAAGCTTAAAATAACTACGATTCGCATACGAACACTACTATACTCCCAAGAATATTGCGTGTATGCTTTGCTTTTTGTCTTTATCTTTCCTTTCTTCTTTGTTTGTATGTGCAACACCAACAAACGCTGCAAATTTTGATGATTGATTCGAATCACTTAGTATTATTATAATTTTTTTTCCAAATTTATAAACCAGAATGAGTAGGCGTATGAATCAAACATATTTCGAATGTTAGTGAGTTTGATGTCAACTTTGTACTCATACTCATTGCTACTTATAGTTATAAATCAATGTTGTAGCGAGTACGAGAATATAAGTAGTTGAATTTCAATTCTGTTGATTCATTCATACTCAAAATTGAATGAGTGTTTATGAGTAGCGGAAAAACGATTCATTGCTGATCTCTGATGTGTAACAAATTCAATTTGCAGCAAGCCATCTGCATGATCTCAATACCCTAAGAAAGTATTTTTGTTACTTCAATTTCTACATAAGAAATCTACAATTTTTTAACAAAAAATGTAGGGGAATATGTTTTGTACTGATTTTTTTTAAAAAGATTTTTTTGGTTAATTTTTTTTATTTGGATTTTGGTTGTAAAGATTTTTTTTGTTATCCCGGCAACGCTGTTTTCCATACAATATAAATGCCAATAACTTTTACTTTTTCAAAGTTCATTTAGTTCCCGTATTTTTTTGTTGTAGTTGTTTGTGGTTGGTAAATCAGTTTAACATATTTTATAAACTCACACGTTGTAAGATTTTTTAACAAAGCCCGGCAACAACCAACATTGTATTCAAGTTATGAGTTTAAAGGATTTAACATGTAAATTATATTAAATATTGGCCTGGCCTGGCCTAGCCTGGCCTAAATGCATATAAAACTTTACGCAACAATGTTGTACAAATAATACAAAAAGGAAAAAATATTTTCTACTTTTCTACGCTTTGAGTTTGCTCTACCAAAAGGACTATGCTGCTGCTGTTACTTGCTGCGTCAAGAGGAAGGACGGTTGCTGTAAAATATTCCTCTTTTCTGTATTATTTTTTAACTTTCATTTCAAAATTTTTATTTTTTTTTCTATTCATTTTTCAGTTTTCGTTAACAAAATACAAGAAAAAAAGTTTTTATTATAAAAAGGAGGAAACAAAGTTTTAATAAAGAATTATTACAACACATTCTAATGTTTATTTACAAAGTTTAAGACAACAAAATATGCTGCTCAAGTATATTTTCGTTCAAGTTAACATAGTTTGACTTGAAACTTTCTAAATGAAAATGCATTCTTTCATTGTTTTGCATTGTTATTGTTATTGTTGTTGTTGTTTGTTGTAGTTATTATATTATTTTTAGTATAATGAAAGTAAATAAGAATTCTGTGGGTTTTGTTACTACAAATATTTAAATTAATTTGTTTTCTTTTTCTCCTTTGCAAAATTATTTTTGTGTTAATTATGACATGCTTTTGGCATATAATTTTGGAAATATTTTAGAAGAATTTTTTCGTTAAAAGGATTTGAAATACTCTGAGAGCGACAAAACAATTTTCATTGCATTAAGAAGTTAAAGAAATGAGGGGTGCATGAAAAATGAAAACTTATTAAAACCAATGGATTGGATTGCATCACCTACAGAAGAATTTCAGAGTCATTTCTAGCTGTTTCGGCATTTTATAACAAAGTTTTTCTTTCATTGTCAATTCGCTGATGAGCCGTTTTATGAAGGGCTAGTATTGAATTCGCCATTGTCTAGTAGGTAGTGTATTGGCTTATTGGGCATGAAGTCATGGTTCATACCTTAGGTCAGACATTTCGATCAAATTGAAATATGGAAAAATAATTCCTCGATGATTTCCTCTCAGCAGATTTCTTTCAAAATTCCGTCAGTATGATATGAAAAGTTTCTCTGAAAAATCTGTTGTTCGGAGTCGTTTGACCCGCGTCTCATCTATAAAAATAAGACAGACAACATACTTGGTGTGAGGAGTTCGATCGTAATCCTGACTGAAGAATTATAATGGCCATTTATGTATGTAATGCGTGCATGCATGTAGTTATTAATGTGTGTATGTGAATATCCTTGAACGGACGCGTGTATTCTACGTGGGCTAACATCAAGAGGCCATGCTAATGAGGGTCAAAATGCGGCCGTTTGTTTGGCGACAACTGTTTGAAAAGGACAGCAAAATTCGCTTTAGAGAACATACATACCTTATAATCCTATTCCAGATGCTTATAGATGATCTATGTGTTTTAAAAACTTATTCCTCTGTACAGATTGCTTTTGTAGTCACCTATCTGAGTCCCCAAAAAAAAAAAAAAAACTACTAGAATGGGAAGTCTAACCTCCCTTCAAATTTTCTGGAAAATGGTTCGAAGAATTATGTGAAAATGGATTGTAACCCGTATGTTGAAGACTTGTATGTTAGACATTCGCACAGTCTTCCGAAGCCATGGGATAATGAGGAATGGAAATCTTACTTCCATGATGTATAGAAGGCGTATCAACTAATTACTCAAAGCGAACACTTATGGGAGGAGGATTGCAGCATCAATCAGACAACTTTTGTCATGGGTGTGGGTTTACTGAAGAGGAGGAGCCCCATCTCTTGCGAAATGCAAACTTAGCGTTTTGACTCTCTATTCTTTGACAGCTTAAAGGAACAAAGTTAACATCCCTTGGCATCAAGAATATAGCTTCGTTTATTAAACTTTCAGCCTGGCTTCTAGTCGTGCTTTAATGTGCAGCTCATACGCTGACCAACTTCTTTGAATAGTTTCGGAGAATTCGGTCAGTACAGGGACCGCGCACGTAGGACACAGTGTCAGTACTACCCTAATACAAATCGTTAGACTGTCAGCCATTTAACGGTATCATTTATATGCTGGTAAATCCTGTGCTTCAAAAGAATTTTGTCTTAACGCTAAACTCTCATATAGTCTAAGTAGGAAAGAATGCCTTACAAATGACCATTAAATCATAATTGCTGTGACGTCTCTGTTCTCCTCTACATTTATACTTATGGACCATTGGACAATCGGTAAGTATGGGAAGAGACTTCGTTCGTTTACTATCTCCGGATCAATATAAATTTCTTTCATTTGGTCACCCTTTAATGATAATCCAACAGAATTTATAGAAATTATGTGGAGATACATATTTTTATCCTGTTTTGTTGAAGATCAGTAATTTTTTTACCCAACCCAATGCCATTGAAAGAACAGTTGACCAGTAACTACCATGAATGATGTTTATTACCCAAGTTTATTCTTACATTTTCAGCCCCTCCCCTTTACATTGCTATAAGTCCTATGGTAATTGATTTTTAATAAAGAAACAAAGACTAACAATGCCGGAGGTACCAAAATCAAAGGAACAACATAAATTTTTACTTTTACCATGAAATGAACAAAAAAAAAAAATTGCTAAACAAACCACAATAAACTTGGTAATTAATATTTTATAATATGCGTCTGTATGTGTGTGTGTGTGTGTATGTCTTTGTATGAATGTGGTAATGTGTCTACTCCTTATTGTTCATAAATTGATTATAACTTTACGCAGAAGTACGCAACAATTGCTGTACCTGACTTTACGTGTGCAGAAGTAAAACAACAAGATCCCCTTCGGTGATAATTTGTTTTCATTTGTATTCATTCTTTGTTATTGTTGTTATTCTTTTACAACCTTTTGCTTTTTAACCATTCAAACCTCTTTTTCTGTTTGCCACTGTCTTCGTAGTGAACAGTAATGTTAACTTTTGAAATCAAAAATGAATTGGAAATGAATTTTTGTAGGAAAATGAAATTCTTTTGATGTTTTTTTTGGACATTGAGAGAGCAATTTATATTCCACAACAACCTCGTTATTACAACAAAAATATACGAATAATATCAAGAATATTGTTGTTGATAACAACAACAATTCAAAAGCTGACGCTAAAAGCTTCAGAAACGTATATTGAAGTCATCGCAGTCTATGTCGTGGCTTATTAGACGTAAGGCAACGGTTCGAATCCTATGTCAAATACCAAAAGGAAAATTTTAATAACTATTTCGTGGGCGACTTTCTCTCAGCATATTTCTGGTAAAAGCTCTGAGAGTAAATAAAATTGCCATGAAAAGTTTTTAAAAAATCGAATCCGGACGACTTTAAACTGATAGGTCCGCCCCTCATGTAGAAAATTAACAAACACACACAATATAAGTGGTGTGGGAAGCTAGGTCTTAATTGATGACTTAATGACATTATGTATGAAAGTTGTTAGAAACTATAGGTCTGTAAACTTACTTATTAGACAGTTAAAATGTACGCCACGGGTGAGGCTCCTTCGAAATGTCTTATTTTCCATGAATTTGACGTATAAAACAACCTAGTTTTAGTCGATTATATGAGTAAAGTTGGCTTTGAAGACCGCCGGTGGTTGTTTCTAATTTGTATTTAAGAAACCTCAAAAGAAAGAGTATAAAAATTTCAAATCGCACGATCTCGGTAGGGGATGTGACCACATGAGATGACCTTGTCCTCAAATTGTTCGTTCTGCTGAGCGGTATGTGTTATGCAGTACATAATGTTCGGTCGAGTTATTCAATTCTGCCCAAAAGTATCATCGACCTATAGTGCACGCTGTTGACATAGATGTCCTGACCAAATTCGTTCTGAAAAAAGGTCAAATCGCACGATTACGATACGTGATGTGACCACATTAGATGACCATGTCCTTTCGTTCCGTCAGGTTATTCAATTCAGCCCAAAAGAAAAATCGATCTAGAGTGGTCCACTGTTGACAATGATGGCTTTTCGCAATGCGTTGGATGCTCTTAGATCTTATGGCGATTATGGTCACCAGTTCGACAATTATGTTTCCAGCTAAAAAGGGTCTCATTGTCGTGTGTTCACTGAATGGCTACTCTAAACCCAATTCAAGGGAACACACGTTGTTGGCAAGTGACACTAATTTTTATCGATACTTGTCAAGTTGTGGTCTGCGAAAAGCTTAGTTCGTGTTAGCTACACGAAATCAAATGCCTTGGATTTAATTTTCGGCAGATTTTGCATTTCGTCAACGTTCATACATACACACATCCATATATAATTGGTTATTATAAACCTTCTGTCAGGATTACGACCCAGCTTTTTACACCACTTATGTTGTGCGCGTTAATTTTATAAATGAGATTCTGTCAAACGACAGATTATTGAGTAATTCTTCATGGTAATTTTATTTACTCTCAGAGTTTTTGCCAGAAATCTGCCTCTCAATCGCCGAAAAATATTTTTTTCTTACAAATTTTCGTTACGCCGACACACTAGCTTCTAGATCATCGTCCTGAATCTATTCACCACATTGCAAACAAAACGATTAGGGCGATCGAAAAATAGCCAGAGCGCGCGGTAGTTGTAATAAAAATCACTAAATTAACATCACTGCACACTGGCCAAAGTTATCATAAAAACCCATAACTTGTTTTTAATTTTTTTTAGGGAAAAGCTGGAAGTTTTGAATCCTTCATTCAAATGAACAGAGGATGGCCGTGTAATATTTTTCTATAATTTTTAAAAATTTAATGTATTCTTAAAATAGATAGGAATTGCTGGCATGGCATAGATTTCAAGACTGGGTAGCCATCTGATTGAACAGCATTTTACCGACAATGGCCATCAACTATTCTTCAAAGGAGAGATATTTGATCATTAAGTTGCAGCCATGGAATTCAGTTTCTGTTTCTGTCAATGCCAATAAATGTTTGCTATGTTTCCAAATTTGTTTGTACATTTTGGACAGAATTTCCCAGTGTGCACTGTCACTGAATATAAAATCAAATTCACTATGTTTGTATATGAGTGTGCGTGCAACTTTTCAGCTTTCTCCTTTTCGTCGTCCGTACACATGGCCATACATTTTATTTATTTGAAAACGTTTTGTGGGTACGTAATTACATTTCGGAATAAGAATTGTTACATTGAAGTTAATTTAAGTTTGTGAATTATTAACGCTTAAAATGTTTTATTGTTTTATGCTTTTATTGTTGTTGTTGCTGTTATTGTTGCTGTTTATGCTGATGTTGATGTTTTCTCCTTTTTGTTTTATTTTTCTGGCAGTTTAACCACAACAATTGTTTTCGGTCCGTATGTCTTTTTATTTGCTTTCATTTTCCATTTTCTGTTTCTGCTTTTATTTTTTATTATAATTTTTATTTCTCTGTATTTCTCCGTACATTAGTTTTTATTTAGTTGTTGATGTTGAACATAAAACAATTTCTTTCATTCATTTTATTTTATTATTATCTAGTGAAATATAATTTGTGAGACATTAACAGAAAATGTCATTAAGACAGATTGTGTATTGAAGGGTTCTTTGATATTTCCTGGAGACAAAAAGAAATTTTTACTTTTAAAGATTTGATTTTGTTTGAATTTTAAGCCTGAAGCTAAAATTTTGTTAAATTAAACAGTGACATTTATTAAAGAATAAAATCCAAGAAACTATCACCCTTAGTTCACAACACCTCCACGATAGATGATGACGCTCTCAAATCGAAAGTATTGAATATTGAATGTGGCATGAGCTATACGGTACGTTACGCTGGTCTGTTGAAGCCACATGTCTATGATATTCAGATCATCCTACTTAGGCCAAATGAAGCTAGTAATCATCAATATATAGTGAACGCCCATGGCAGTGATTGTCTGGCCAACGTAGCAAGCAAAGAAATACCGACAAAAGGTGACGCCAGCTCAAAACTCATACTAAATGATGACATTTTCGCGAAGCGTTGCATACTTGGATCTTATAGGGACGATATTGTCCCAAATGAAGCACTTAGTTCGTCCCCTTGCCTATTCATAGAGAAATAAATCTCAACGTTGAAGATGATTATTGATTAAAATTAGAATTCCAATTTAGTTTTTAAAATTGCAATGCGTCAGTTATTGAAGTAAATATTCTTAAAATTATCCTCGCCCAGCTGAGACGGCTGTCTGATACTATGCAACATTCCATTAAAGGTATGTACCAGAGATCAGCTATGAATCGTTTTTCCGCACTCATGCAATTTTGAGTATGAATGATTCAACAGAATTGAAATTCAACTACTCTGATTCATTCGTACTCGCTACAACATTGATTTATAAGTACAAGTAGCAATGAGTATAAGTACAACCTTGGCATCAAACTCACAACATTCGAAATATATTTAATTTATACGCCTACTCATTTTGATTCGTAGATTTAGAAAAATTCTTATAATACTTATAAGTCATTCGAGTGGTTCGAATCATTCATCAATATTTACAGCTTTTGTTGTTGTTGCATATACAAACAAAAAAGAAAGGAAAGACAAAGACAACAAACAAAGGATACACACAATCTTCTTGTAAGAATCGCAGTGTTCGTACGCGAATCATAGTTATTTTGTGCTTCGTGTAAATGTCAAGTAGAGAGGAATCGAAGACAATAATATCATGCCTATTGTTAAGTATGAATACGACGAGTACTTCCAATATTGTGTATGAGTAGTATGAGTATGATATCGAAATAAGAATGAATGCGTATAAGTAGCTGAAATTATAAGTATGACTCGAATCTACTCATCGTTTTGAATACTTATTGCTGATCTCTGGTATGTACCTATTGCTCCAATAATTCTTAAATCATTGGATTAGTGCGACATACTCTATAAACACAGGCTTCTGAACAGACTCTGTATTCTACATTAATTTTTGGTTAATAATTGCGATTACAGGGAATATTCTCCCTGCTATTAAAAAAACTCATGCTGATATTAGTCTTTGACAGGCACCTTTATTTTATTAATTACTTTGCACAAAAGAAATATGCCTCTTATTTAAGGCGAGGGCTAAGCCAATCACCAGTACACTGATACAAAATGTATTTGGAATACGGTTCCAGTCCTCACACAGCTTAATAACATGAATATTTAAAGGCTTTCGTATATGATGCGTATATGCTAAGGCAAATAGAAAATTTAACGCCTTGCTATGAATTCTTAAATATTTTCGCATACTCTAATCCCGCTAATCGAAAACATTATTCCATTTAGATTAAATGAGAATTTCTTTAGTCAACAACCTGCTGCTGATGCATTTGCTTATGTTGATTTTAGGAAAAAAAATATTAAAATAATTAAATTTTTATTCTATGTATTGAATTTTTTTTTAAAGATGGAATTCCCCTGATTTTGTTTATGAACTACAGACGCCACATCATAAGTCGAATGACGACCCAAATCGAAGTTGAAGGGAACAACATTTTTGATAACGTTAATCGAAACAACGTAAATCAAGAAGACGTAAATCGAGGGAATACTGTAATTGGTAATAGAAAGACTTTAGTCAGGATTACAACCTATCTTCTCCCAGCACCCACATTGCGTGTGATAAGTTTATCTATGAGAGGCAGGACCTATAGTTTGAAGTTGTCACAGGACTATAAATTTTGAGAAGCTTTTCAAGGGAATACACCAGAAGACATACATACATAATTCGCCATTACAACCCTTCAGTAAGGATTACGACCTAGTTTCTCACGCCACTTATGTTGTGTGTGTTAATTTTACACATGAGTGGCGGAACCTACAGTTTTAAAGTCGACTCCGAACGACAGATTTTTGAGAAACTTTTCATGGCAATTTTTATACTCAGAGTCTTTGCCAGAAATCTGCTGAGAGGAAGTCACCGAAGAAATATTTTTCGTTTTAATGTCTGACCTGGGACGCCAGAAAACTGTAAGGAAATCGAAGAAATAATTTTTTTTATTATTTTGGGTGATTATGTCGAAGTCTTTCTTTATAGCGATATAACGCGGTACTTCTACTTTTCGATATAGCTGAATTCACAATCGGACAATCCCTGGAAGAACGTCCAACCAAAGGTTTTTTTTTGAAATGACGAAAACTTTTCCGATTAAATTTCTTCTGATAAGTTATAAGTATTTCGATGTAACACAGACTAGTGAATATTTATGTTTTCCGATTGTGTTTTTTCATTATGTTTAAAATTTATTTTTTAATAAAGTATGAGTATTGATTTTGAGTTGTAAACGTACATACTTTAGCACCAATTTCATTTTGAAAGAATTTTATTGGAACATAACCCTTAAATTTATATGAAACCTAAGTTTTCTATAACCCGAATTACATAATGCGGCATTTTCCTGGAACGTAACCACCGCGTTATACGAGGGATACTTGTATAGAGCTTTGGTTCTACGGCCGAAATTAATGAACTAAAGTTTGTAGTATTTAATAGCATGATTTAGTTTAGCACGATGGTGAGATATTGGTCTGCAATTATTAAAAACGTGGGGTCAAGTTTGTGCCGGCTTGGATTCCAGAAATTCAAAACGGATGCTCTAAAAATAGGCAATACCACTAAAGCATAACAGTTAAATTATGTTAAATTACAACGTGTTTGGTTTTTTTTCCGTGTGTCTAAAATATTTTTATATTGTCATGTGTTAAGGCGAAATACTGTCAACACAATGTATTCCTAAGCAACAAATAAAAAAATTTTTTTTCGTTTTTTTTTCTACAGAAACCAACGTACAAACATCACATAAATCTACGCTCCAATTATTGTGGCAATGTCCACTTCAAAAAATGGAAACAAAATAAAATGGAAGAAATAGGAACAGAGAGAAGAAGCAAAAAAAAAATGGAAACAAATTTCTAATGCGATAACATGACAGCTTGCATCTCAACAACAACACAAACGATGAAAATATCTCACAAAAAAAGTGTATTAAAACCAAACGACAGTTGAAATGAAAACACAAAAATAAAAAAATAGAGAATTGGGTTTAAAAAATTACAAAAAAAAAAAAAAAAAAGAAGAAAAACTAAAAAAATTTGCTCAACAAAAACCAACACAGAAAAAATATACGATAAAGGCTGCTAAACTGTATCCCTACACACAATCTAAATGAATAGAAATCCTTTTAGGACTTTTCTATTCTATTCCATTCAATTCTATACTTATTTACTTTGTGTGAGTGAAAATGTATTGATAGTTACTTGGTAATGAAGTAACATTTTATGCTAAAGGAAGATCTTTTTGTTTTAAAAGATACAAGCAAAGAGGTTGCTAATAATGAAGATAAGAAAGAAGTCAATATAATTTTCAAATACTTATTTACAGGATTTTATTATGGTTTAAAACAGTATATCTCAAAATAAACACGTTATTTTTCCTGTTTTGATATAATTGTGTTGTTTGTCAAATGTAGGATTACATGAGTTTGCGAAAGTGCTTGACAGAGAGCCAAACTGACCACATTTTCTTTTATATAGGCGATAACTGCATATATGTACATTAAAGCGACTCAAGTTGGATGGAAGCGAAATTCGTGCAAAGTGTACCCCTCTTAAAATGAACATTGGACTTTTTTACGTACATACATACATAATTGGCCATTACAACCCTTCAGTTAGGATTACGACCTAGCTTCTCACACCACTTATGTTGTGTGCGTTAATTTTATACATGAGTGGCGGGACCTACAGTTTAAAGTCGACTCCGAACGACAGATTTTTGAGAAGCTTTTCATGGCAATTTTTACTCTCAGAGTCTTTGCCAGAAATCTGCTGAGAGGAAGTCGCCGAATAAATATTTTTCGTTTTGATGTCTGACCTGAGATTCGAACCCGGGTCTTTTGTCTAATAAGCCAACACACTACACACTAGACCACGGCGACTTCTAACTTTTTACGACAACATTTAAAATATTTCGGCTCCAGCTTTGACCTCTCGTGAGCTGGACCATTTTGATAATAGGTATATTTCTCAATATTTTGTTAATTTGAGGATCTGCTACCTTACCAACATATACAATATCTATATCATAAGAAAGGTTTGTTTAAGCCGCGTCCAACAGTGTATACCATTTGTCCAAGGACGAGCACCCAAGACCTTTTTAAAGGATATTCTGTAAAAAAAAAATGGTTTTTGAATTTTTTGTTCGGGGTTGTTTGTAATTAAAATGCCAAATTACCATATTTTAATCTTTAGTCGATTTAATTAAATACGGATCCCAGTTGAAAATCGCGCTAGTTCGCTTTTGGAAAAAAATGCAATGGAGTGGCAGCCCTTCATTGTAAATAGGGCAATTGAATATCAAATTTTTTCTTTTGCCAGGTACGTCATGGTTACGATAAAAAAAAACTTTTCGCAAACTTAAATTAACATGTTCACGTTCAAACACGTTCAAGGATCCACTAATGGGTGTATCAATCAATAGTTGAAAATAGAGAAATAAAACAATCTATACCCACTTCTGAAAGGATTAAGCAATATCAAAATAATGATGTATGTTATCACATAATTGGTCATTATAATCCTTCACTGGCATTACGACCTAGGTGCTTAGACCACTCATGTTGTGTGTGTTAAATTTATACATGTGTGGCTGGCCCTACAGTTTAAAGTCGACTACGAACGGCACATTTTTTTTTTTGTAAACATTTACATGGCAATTTTGATTTACTCTCAGAGTTTTTGCCATAATTCTACTGCGAGATAGTCGGGTTAGAAATAGATTTTCATATTTCCATTTATTGAAGCTGTCTGTTCTGGGGTTAAAGCATTACTGCCAGATAAATGAACCATCATCAAATCGTCAAATATTTAAGAAAAATCGTCAAAATCTGTCAAAGACGTTTATTGAAATCGTTAAAAACAATCTCAGAAAAAATAAATTAATAAATTGAAAGGCTTTTAAAAACAAAAACATATAAAGTCAGTGTTAAACAGCAAAGATATTACATCATGTCTACCCATGTGTGGTAAAATTTTAGGAAGTCAGAAGATCTTGACGTCGTGTCAAGTAAAAAATTCCGTGTAATGTTCGCTAGAACTGGTTTCTTAAGGCGGTGCAATAAATATTTCATTGCTCTGATTTTCTTACCATTTATAATCGACCGAGAATGGTATACAAATCTTATTTAGGGGTTTGCCCTTAACGTCTATTTTGAGGCTTCTCGACCGTTTACAGAAGAGGCCATAGTAATTCGCTAAACACGATAGTGTGTCTAACACTATTAATTCATTGAAGAATCGTTGCTAGTGGCATGTGTTTTCGCTGTTCTATCACTATTACAACGGATATTGCTCGAGCGAAATTATGAAAATTATGTTTATGAAAATCATGTATTACTCGTCTCTCTCGGCCAGAACATAAGTATGTGGTCGATAGGCCAGTGTGTCGCGCAATGCATTACTGACAAAGTTCGTTTGTTAGACGGACTATGTGGAAGTTCCTTCCTGCAGAGATCTTTCCTGTTACTTATGGCATAAAAATATTCAAAACTAGTGTCCATAAACATTGCTCCCTCTTTCCTCTGTTCTAAAATATATTTTCCTAGTTCCAAACACAATGCCATTCCCTGAGTGTTGGTCGTATGAAAAAAATTAATGGCACTTGCTTTTGTTCTTCCGGTGGTAATATTAGAAGCTATATTGTAAATTTTCTGCAACGGCAAATGATAATTTATTCTCAACTACAATGTTATTCAGGAGTTGTACTTTTTTGACTTTTAAGGGATCAAAAAGGCATAATATACTGAAAAGTCATCACAGGTATACGAAAATAACTTAAAAATATAATACTTTACTCCTTGTTATTACTAATTAAATAATCATCATGTCCTCAATGTGATATTTTTGGAGCATAAAATCGTCAAATCTGGCAGCTATGGGTTAAAGCAGTGACCTTACGTCTAATAAGCTACCACGCTACCTACTAGACAGCGGTGACTACATGCAATACCTTAAATAAAAAAGGTTTAATAAAATTTTAACAGATAAAGAGTCGCTTAAAAGAATCATCACTAAAAACTTTACATTTTAAGGTCCCGCGTGGTAGTGGGAATAGAATACTATCACAGCTTTTTATAAAAGACGACTAAGGGTGCTGCTACCAGTCAGGAACTGTTGGGGGTTCAACTGGCAGCAGTCTGGTTTTGCTTGGCTGCGAAGCCTGACAAGAGGTCTTAATTGGAACCACGGGTGCTGGGAGCCCCAGGTAGTTGTCCCTGCCCAGCAATGGTGAGGTGCCTCTAAGGGCACGTGGTGGCTGTGGTTTAGACCCAAATCGCGGGGAGTGCGCGAGTACGGTGTGGCGGTACATTCTTAATGCATTTGAAGGAGTTTAGATGGTCTCCGACCCCTAAACAAGAGGGGAGTCATGCCCAAATAGCATGACTCCGAATTGGTACCTACTTCCTGGCTGTAGCCAGTGTTTACAGCATAAAAGTAGGGGCGTTGGTCTACGCATTGCGAAGAGCACCATGGGATTAGGTCCCCTGGACAGGTACCCATGTCAACACTGTTTTAAATGTATTCTTGTGCAATGGTATTGTAATAAAAAGCGTTTTTATTTTGTTATTATCACTCTTCTACTAAGTCTAGTCTCTACCAAAAATACTGAATGCAGAGCAATTAAAATGGGTACGAGACTTTAAAACACAAGAGGACCCATAAACCCATGCCCATACAAATACTATAATGAATTCTGAATTCCGAATCAATTGGAAAAAAAATTCATACGTTTTATCGTTTCGAATACATGATCAGTAATCTATTGAATTATTTTTGTTTTTGTGCCATTTTAAATGATGATTGTGACGTTGCCTCTTGCGTTCATATGCATAACAGATTTTAAATATTCCCGACTAATACGTACACTGGCCATATGGTATTTTAATCCTGTAATAAATTTAACTTTAATGGCCAGTTACAGACAGGATGAAGCAATTAGTATATCGTCTATCCTTTGATCGTGGTGATGGATATAAAAACGATGAGATGAGTACGAAACGTAAGTAAAAGAATATAAAAATGAAATCCTTTCCTTTGGCTACGAATGTCCTGTTTTTTATTGTTCAAACGGTTTTTATTTGTTTTTTTTTTGTAGTCATTGTTGTTTATTCAGTGATGCTTAGGTTTTTTGCTTTTAATTTTTTTCCTTTAAAAAACAAAAAAAAAAATATGAAACAAAACAAAGAAAATAAATACAAAACAAATATAAAACTGAAAAACGCTTGACAAGTATGCAGAGAGAGAGAGAGAAAAAAAAAAGAAGAAAGAAACATAAAAGACTGTTAAAGAGTAAGTGTTTGCCTCATATTTTATGACAATTTTACAAAAGCCCAGAGAAAAAAAAACAAAAACGTATCAAAATGAATTTGTAACGCTAAAAACAAAAACAAAAAAATTAAAAGAACTTTTTATTCTGTACTACAGAAATATTGTATTTTAACATACGCTTGTATTTCTTAACCAAGCAACCAACCAACCAGTCGACCGACCATTTCATTCAACCAAAGTGTTAATATTATACAGCTTAAGCTGTAACAGCAGAAAAGTTTACAAAAGTCCTACTCTCTCTCTCTCTCTCTCTCTTACAATTTCTCGTTTTTATCGTGCTGTTTTTTCCTTACTTTGTTCTACTCCAGTTAGAAATGCTACACAGTAAAAATGTGTTTAATTGTTACTGCAGGACAATACACTTCGGGCCATCAACAATATGTGTTTCTGTCATAGACATTCACATCCTGCTTTTCTATTTTCATAAAGTGTTTATAAGTGTATGTACAGATGTAGTATTTACCAGTGTGCCTGGGAAAAATAAGAAATTTTAAACGAATGAACAAAAAAAAAACAGTCCTTTGTCTCTGTGATAATGTCAAATTACTTCACTTAATCATTACTGCTGCAACAACATGCCTTTAAAGGTGTCTGTACTAACACACATACATAAGCAAAGTAGATCCCTACATCTACGGCGTACTTTGCAAGTGATTAAGCACTTGCATGTAAGGTGAATGTAATTATAAACCTTCAAAATCCGCTGCTATTTAATGGCGAAATAAGTCGCACATTAGATGGTGTTGATGTCCTTTTTTATAGAAATTCAAACGACTACACGCCCGGAAATCTCTTCAATCGACTTGAGTATGCAACTACCTTCGGTCAAGTTGGCCATTGAGAGGAAATTCTTCCTGGATGCCAACCTATCCTGGGTCAATTTTTTTTTTTAAACCAGCACTCAGGGGATGACCCCTACTCATGGAGTGCATTGTGCAGGTTTTTTAGAGGGAAGATGCGAACGGCAAGGAAACGAGTTGCTGCTAGGTGTTAAAACTTGCTCCACCGCCAGACTCCTGACTTTGCCCTCGAAGAATAGAGGGCGGATGCACCAACCAGTTACTTGGACTTGGTTGTAATGACACTTCGATCACAGTGGCCATGTTTACCGGTCATTGTGTTATGAGAAACACGCGGAAAGAGTGCAGCTCCCATCTAATGACTCCTGCCGTGTGTGCAGAGACTGTTATCCACTTTCTTTGCCAATGCCCATTTCTTGCGAAGTACAGATATAGGTTACTTGACCCTCCAATACCTATCAGCTTGACGGAGCTATCATCCATTGATTTAAACTTTCTGGCTGGTTTTCTAGCCTAGGGTAGTCGTGCTTTTAATGTGCAGCCCTAGCGCTGACCAAATTCTTTTTCTGACCTGGGTTGGTAGTACTTGATTAGTACAGAGACTGCGTTCACAACGGGCCGCTACGCATGCTCAAGTGAGCTTTTGATATCAAAGCTTCCACTTCAACTTAATCTAACCCCAACATGTCTGAAGATTGACATTATTAAGGACGCTCTAAAATAGGTTTATAATGTGAATTTTCGCCTATAAGGATATATTAAGTATTTGGTAGGATTTAATACTCGTATGTAACAGTGGCAGATCGCCAGCATAAACCAGCATAAAAGTAAAATACCCTTGAGTGGGAAACCATACCTCTCAGGTAATAGTTCGTTTTATTTTCAATTTTTCATTTGAGTGAATGCTTACAATATAATTAATTTACTTAGTATTACAGCACTGGATAGCTGATTAGTAAACATTATCTGTTGTTTAGTTGTACGATAGTTATTAATAGAGATAACTATACTTGAATAGATTAAAATCTCGTGATTTCTGTTTATGAAAGGTTGGCAAGTCATTATCAATCGTTTAACTACTGAGATAACTTTACAAATTGATGAATTTATTAAGAAAAAAGAAATCATTTTAAAGACCATTTCGCATAACCGACCTGCTACAGTTATTAACCCTTTTTCCATATTAATTGTATTGTTTGCCTTTTAAACCCACTACCTAAACAAAGAAATGAGCATGAGCATATTAATATTGCTGCCGTAGCTGGAAATTTAGAGGAGTATGTAGTAACGTATATTGGTCCTATTCACTGGACTCCTCGTTCGCGCGATTTAATGACTCTGTGACCATTTTAAGTCATTGGCTTTTGGTCTCGAATATCATGTTTACAAAATATATTAACAATTAGTCAAGACTTCCCACAGCACTCACTTTGTGTATGTTCACTTTATTTATGAGAGAATGTTTCCTTCTTTGCCGTAGGAAATATTTTTCATACTTCGTTTTAAGGTTAAAGCCAAGCGTCAGAGATTAAGCCAGGGGCTCTTGTCTAATGAGCCAATTCACTATGTGCTAGACTATGGCTACTTCTCAATCGAAGACGAGTTCATAATCGTATTTCATATTTTCATTTATTGTTTCGATTTAGGAGACTAATTTCGTTTATCGTTTATCTTAGTAGCCGTAGTCTAGTAGGTAGTGTGTTGGATTATTAGACGGAAAGCCCTGGTTCGTATCTCAGGTCAGATATCAGAACGAAATTTGAAAAAAAAAAATATTTCATCGGCGATTTCCTCTCAGCAGATTTCTGGCAAAACTCTGAGAAAAACTAAACCAGCCATTGAAAAAGTTTCTCAAAAATCTATCGTTCGGAGTCGACGTTAAACTGTAAGTCCCGCCGCTCCCGTATAAAATTAACGAACACAACATGAGTGGTGTGATAATCTACGTCGTAATTCTGACCTAAGAGTTGTAATGGCCAATTATGTATGTATGTATGTATGTGTCTTTGCATTTACAGTGTGTTTTGTTTTTACAACTTTCGCTAGATTATCCATGAGGCCAACGAGATCTGATACTTCCAGTATTCCCGATCAAAACGATCGTCACCTTCATTTGTAAAAATTCCCCAACAGAGGTTTTTTATTACGGCTTTGCCTTTTAACAGGTTATCTTAGTATTTTGTCAATCAACATGAAGCCATCATCGCGGTGTCTTGATGTATTAGAAATGAGATCATCTTTCAAACCCTAGGTTAGACATATCGAACGAAACAAAATAAATTCTTTGACGACTTTCTCTCAGCAGTATTCTGGCAAAAACTTTGGGAGTAAAAAAAAAATTGCCGTGAAAAATGTCTCAAAAATCTGTCGATTATAAAAATTAACCCATACAAGTGATGTGAGAAGCTAGGTCGTAATCCTGACTGAAGGTTGATGTACGTAATGCCATCAGAACTTATGTATGATATTGTGCTGTGAGTGGACTGTAACATGAAATAGATGCCAAATCCAGTTGATCGCAGTGTTGTAATGAAATTTACTGTGTCTGGAAAGTGAATGTGGAATACGTTACAATCAGTAAATATCATTACGACTGTGTATCTTTTGTATGGCAATGGGAAAATAAAGGCGCCTGGCTCTTTTCAAATTTTGTACAATTTGTTTTCGAAGAACGGCTTCTTAAATAACTATGGCGGTCTCAGATACCTCGTGTAAAACGCAAATATTAAGTTTAAAAATAAATTTGTTTTTCATTTACGCCTTAAGAAAAAAGCTCTTTTCAAACCAACAAAACTCTCGACAAATTGAAGTCAATTGAGTGAGTTAAAGTGTGTGCTCGAAATAAATTTATGACCTTTTACCTTATTGCAAGGAAAACAAATCTCTTCAACTCATTTCTTGTTGAAATTGAAACAAATAAAATATTGAAAAGAGAACAAAAGCAAGAAGACAATTGATTCGAATGAATTTTCAACAAATTTACCAAAACACAAATCAACATTAATCAATTGCCAAAGATAGATAGAGAGAGAGAGAAACCGAGGAAAAAAACCCAAGAAAAAATAATGGAAAGCAAAAAAAAAAATGTTTGAAAAGAAAAAAATAAAAAAAACTAAGAAATAAAGAAAAAATTGAAACAATTGTAGGAAACAAAGTACCGGAAGTTGAAAATAGGAAAACATCTATTGAATTGTCAATAGTTAAGTTTGTATATACAATTCCTACTCTTTTTTCTTGATTTCTTTTCTTCTATTTTTTCTTCAAAAACAAAAAAAAAAGAAAGGAAAAACTATTTCAATAAGAAGAAAAAATGAGAGGAGAAATCTTGATATAAAACAAACAACTGCGGAAATAAAAGAATTGTAAATGAACTTTCAAGTAACGGATGTAAAAATGAAATCAAAATCCAGGAAAAAAAGATACTGAGACACTTTCCAAGAAAAACGGGTTTTCTTGTAAATTTCCAACTAAAAACTAATAATGCATTAATAAATATTAAATAATCCAAAGAGAAAACTATTCATAATTTTAAAATGTAGTTTCTTTCCTGTGGGCGGATTGGATAACATAAACAGCAAAGTTATGAAAACTCTACTTAAGACAAAACTGCATTGCACGTGCAAAAACATATTCATCGAGCACTTGATAGAACATGAAATTTATGACGTTTGGAAATATTAAAGATACACGTTGAACCTACTTACATAACTTACTTAATTGGTCATTACAAACCTTCAGTCTGGATTGCAACTTACCTTCACACCAGAGATCAGCAATAAGTGTTCAAAACGATACTCATACGCATACATACTTATTTTGAGATCATACTCATACTACTCAACTCAAAATTGGAAGTACTCGTCGTATTCATACTTAACAATACGCATGATGTTATTGACTTCAACTAGTCCCTACTTAACATTTACTTGAAGCACAACATAAGTATGATTCGCTTACGAACACTAGTATGCTCACAAGAATATTGTATCTTTGGCTTTACTTTCTTCTTAATTTGAATATGTAACAACAACAAAGTCTGTAAATTTTTTTGAATGATTCGAGCCACTCGAATGACTTATTAGTATTATAAGTATTTTTCTAGATTTATGAATCAGAATGAGTAGGCGTATGAATCAAACATATTTCGTAAGTTGTGAGTTTGAGTTTGTCAACGTTGTACTCATAGTCATTGCTACTTATACTTATAAATCAATATTGTATCGAGTAGGAATGAATCAGAGTAGTTGGATTTTAATTCTGTTGATTCACTCATACTCAAAATTGCATGAGTGCTTATGAGTAGCGGAAAAACAATTCATTGGTGATCTGTGCTTCACGCACCACTTAGGTAATATATGTCAATTTTTATACATTACCAACGGTAATGTTTAAAGTCGACTGTGAATAACAGATTTTTGATGCACTATCTATGGCAATTTTCTATCTATTCTAAGAGTTTTCCAATTTCGTGTTGTTGGAGATGTCCTGACCTGTAGCTTGAATTTTTGCCCCACGTCCAATAAACCAAACTAGATATAAACGGCTGCAACTTTTGAAAAACAATCGGGCAAAATGTACTTAATACACTTTCAAATCTGTCATTGCATCTAGGTAACTGCCATATACACATTCGTCTCATAGACGACATTCAGTTTGTGGTCTAGGTTTTCATATTTATAAACACACAACTCGTATATAGACTTCTATTCCAAAATTTGCAAAAGTATTTCCTGTCACGTCCGATATAAATTCCAATAATAATTCTATTTTCATAAAGCCTACTTCTCGCCCATTACCAATTCCCCTATTTCCAACACAATGACTAATACAATACAGAATACTTAAGTGGGGAACCTTGCCTAAGTATTAGCCTTAAATAATAAAAACAATTGCAACTCTGTCATTCTAGAACTTGTTACAGTGAATCAATCATCTTCGTAACAGAAATAAATAAATGAATAGGAATGAAAAACAAAATTATGGAATTAAAGCCGAACTAAGTGTTATTAATAGGTAGGACAGATAACTGATACGACATCTTTGTAATGTAATGAAGTAAGTCTGTTCATTAGTAGAAAACAGATTTATAAAGATTTGAATTTTATTTACCCATTAATTTGAAAGAATTTCCTTTTGAAGCGAATTAATATTCAATATCCTTGCCGCTTAACCTCTTAACAAGCCTGTATTTTGAAACACAAATTAAAGCGTTAACGTTTCCTTTATTGCCAGTGTTCCGTGTATGTTATTTTCATTTTCTTTAATTTTTTTTTTGGTGCAAAAATTCACGTATGATGATGGCTACGTTATAACAAAGAGCAATAAAATTAAAATCCTTTATAAGAATGTACGGCAAAAAATAATGAAAAAAAAATGGAAAGAAAAAAAAGAATTTCGTCTGTAAAATCTCTAAATTTATGCATTGAAAAATGGAAGGAAAGAAAAGAAAATAAAAGCAACAACAAATACTTTGCGGCGGCATTTAATCAAGTTTATGGCGGTAACAAAAATAAACGAGCATTCGCCTCTCACACCTCAAACACCACCCTGCCACCGCATCACCACTCATCACCTTAAAAACAAAAAAAACGTCACTGAGAACGAAACGAACATGAAGAAGAAAAATCAACTGCATATTGAAAACAAAATTTATGCAAATTTATTCGTGAATATTCTTTCTTTTTTTTGTTGTTGTTATGTTTTACTCCCCATTTTTGTTTTTTTGGATAATTCCTCTACGAGCACAAAAAAAAAAAACGACAAACGTCCAACGTGAATTGACTTGTTGTGGACAATATCAGAGGGATACTTAAAATTCATCAGCTACAAATTTATGGATGAGCCCTGTAGTTATTTTTTTTTGTTTTTTTATTTCTTCTCCAACTCCATTCGTTGCTTGTGCTTTTGTTTTTACTGCATTTTACATCATCATATTGTTTCATTGGGTATTTATTGCTGGTGTAGTTTGAAATGACGTCGAAGCTTAACTCGTATTCAAATATGGTAATTTAAATAGCGATATACGGTCTTCTTCTTTTTTCTTTTTTTTTTTTTGTATTTCATCAAAACGGAAAAAAAATCTGTTTTTTTTTTATTTGTTTTTTCTGTAGTTTTATTGATAGGGTGAAGGGGTTAAAAAATAATTTTTGAGCCGCATACAGCTAAAGTACAGTTGCTGATGGTCGAAAATGTTTAAGTGCTGCAATTTTGAGGGGCACGGTATAAGGTTTGTATAGAATATTCATAGAGAAAGTATTTCGTATATATGTGTAGTTCGAATGAAGCTAATAATCCTTCAAGTCCTTGTTCAGTAGAATGAAATTCTTTTTCTTAATTCTCCTCAAAATAAAGTTTTGTAGGGCAACATGATTCTTTATTCTTTTATTAACAGTCATCCTAAAGAGCTAGCATAACCTGATTTAGTGTACCCTTGACTTATATTCGGTATCTCTGCAATATATCTCGGAGTCTTCTTGCTCTGACAAACTTTACGTTGCTGTTCGGACCTTCTTGTTAAGGAGCATTAAAGCTGCGAATTTTAGTGACTCTTTCTCTTTATCACGGAGTTTACATTTCGTGCCTGATTGAAGCCTAATTCTAAGCTTATTGTTCTATGGTATTCATTCTACGATGCTCATTAATATAACATTTATTATCTTAGGGATGCGTGCCAGAGATCAGCAACGAGTATTCAAAACGATGAGTGGATTCAAATCATACTTATAATTTCTGATACTTATACACATTCATACTTATTTTGATATCATACCCATACTCAAAGTTAGAAGTACTCGTCGTATTGATACTTAACAATACGCAATACGATGTTATTGACTTCGAGTCGTTTTTACTTAACATTTACACGTAGCACAAAATAACTATGATTCGCGTACGAACACTACTATACTCACAAGAAGACTGCATCTATGCTTTGCTTGTTGTCTTTGTCTTTGCTTTCTTCTTTGTTTGGATATGCAGCAACAACAACAACAAACGCCATAAATTTTAATGAATGATTCGAGCTACTCGAATGATTATGAGAGTAGACGTATGAATCAAACATATTTCGAATGTTGCGAGTTTGATGTCAACGTTGTACTCATACTTATTACTACTTATCAATGTTAAATCAATGTTGTAGCGAGTACGAATGAATCAGAGTAGTTGGATTTGAATTCTGTTGATTCATTCATACTCAAAATTCCATGAGTGCTTATGATTAGTGGAAAAAACGATTCATTGCTGATCTCTGATACGTACGGTTAGTATGATACATCAAAATTCAAGTCACATATTTAATTTGAGCAGATTGTCTGTCTGACTCTCTTTATATTTTTTTTCATCGGGTATAGCTGACGAAGTCACCGTAGTATAGTTTCAAACACCACGTCAGACATTTTGAACAAAATGAATATAAAACTTCCACTCAGCAGATTTCTGGTAAAACTTCTGAGAATAAATAAAATGTCCATGAATTGTTTCTCAGAAAATCTGTCGTTCGGTGTCGGCTTTAAACTGCTACTCATGTATGTATATAACGAACACACAATACATACGAATGTGGTGCGAGAAACTAGGTGGTAATCTTGACTGAGGGATTATAATAACCAATTATGTATGTTATGTATGTATACCCTTCCAAACCTTTCTTTCTACATTACAGAAAGATTCTTGGCTCAATGGCGGCCACGTTGTATGCGTGTTTATTATGGCGAATACTGTTCTAATATTGATTCAACCGAATAGTACTTCTGTACATTCTGTTCTAATAGAATTGAACACATCTTACAATAGCGAAAACTTTCACTTGGAAGAAAAATTTACTCAGAAGAAATCTCTTTCTTACCGAATATACTACTTCTCTCCCGTTATGTTTTTGACCCAATGCTCCATATATCACAAAAAGGTCCTTCGTCTGAAAGCAACCAATTTAATATTTTTACTCTTATTATTAATTCGCGTTGGTTGCGAAACACTTCTCAAAATTACAGAATTTACTGCTGACTTATTGAAACTGTCAGCCATTCTCTTTGTTAGGCTACAATGCCTTCTGACGAACCTCACAATCATACTGTATCTGGTCCTTTTTACTGCATTCAATGGGCAAATCAATGCAAATCAAGAGCATGCAGTGCCTTTATAGTCTCCTATTTCAACGGGTATATAAAAGCCAACTCTTTTAGGTATCTTATCCAATCCGATACATATTCCAGAGGTATTTACAAAACTTACGCTTTAAGAATGGATTACGAGTGGCAGGGATATTGAAAGCTTTTAGCTACGTTGATTCAATTCATCGATAAGTCATTAAATCATCGATATATATCAATCACAATTATCTTGATCTTGTATTAACTTTACTCCTAACACAGTTTCTTTTTAAAAATAAAATTATTTGTGTTATATAAAACAATTTGTAAATTTAGTCCAGATGCATTCTCAATCATACTCTTATAGCAATCCATATATGTTACATTTATACTGGACTTAAACGTCTGAATCAGGATTATACCCTAGCAGCTTATACCACTCATGTTACGTGTGTGTTAATTTTTGTACATTAGTGGTGGAACCTGTAATTTTAAGTAAGTAAACTGGCAGTTTTTTGAATAACTTTTCATATCACTTTTATTTACTCTCAGAATTTTTAAAAAAATCTGCTGACTGATAGTCCCCGAAGAAATATTTTTTCATATTTCGTTATGCTGGATCTATCTGCCCTGAGGTTTCAAACGAGGCCTCGCGTTTAATAACACAACACTTATGGCTCCAGTCCTTTTAAAATTTGAGCCCAAATGTAACTGTCAAACACTTTAGTTTTCCATTTTAAACTTCAAAATAACAAATCAACTAAATGTGTGCTTAACGGAGAATCATCAACTAATTTATTACAAACTCTCTCTCTCTCCTTTAATCGTAGCCATGTTTTACATGGCATTAGGCCATCTTTTGTGATTCTCGCTTCATTTTCATTTTCATTATTAGTAACAGCAGCATGAGTACATTATGTTTATTTTATGAACTTTCCCTGATGGCTGAGTATAGAAAATAACGATCTTCTTCTTGTTAATAGTTTGTGTGATTATAAGTGTTTATAATGTTTTGCTACGACTTCTTGTGTTTTCAATGGGATTTATGGTTTATGTAGCCCGCATATCATCAGGTCATTTTCATCGACACTCGTACATCGAATGTTAATCAAATGAGACAAACAAGCGTACAATCTCTACTTGGTACTCATTATATGCGGCCCTTGCGTTGAGACGGTTTATTTTTTTTAACATTCAACAAATCACTGCCACTAAGCTAGTACTGCTACTACTTTGCTACTTTGTTGGGTGGGTAATAATGTTGGTTGTGCCCTTATAAAAACAACAAAACAATATATCGGCAACAACAACAACAGCAACAACAACAATATTTCTAAGAATTAAGATTGCTAAAAGCAAAAAAAAAAAAAAATGAACTGATGCCACATATTTTCGACACTTTCCAAAACAGTCACGTAATGGCGTCAGTAATAATCACTAAACTTTTGATATTTTTTCCTCTCTCTCTCTCTCTTTCCTGCTCTTTTCATTTCTTTCGAGTGAATATTTCAATAGAGATTGCATGAAATATTTTGCCATTAATGGTGGGTCTACTTGCCCATGTTTATGCTGTTGTTGCTGTTGCTGTTGCCACTAGAAACAACCTTATAAATATTAAAGCTGGCCGCATTACTCACGAAGTCAACACACAACAAGCCCAACACAGATGCATGTATTCAGCTCGACTACATCCTGGGAAAAGATGCAAAAAATCCATTTCCCTGTAAAGGAGAATATTTAATAACAGCAAAAGGGATAGAGGTCGACTATTAATGTACTGAACTAAAGACATTAAAAAAAAAAGATATTCAAGGAAATAAAATATACTGTGTTAGAAGAAATATTGATTTATACACAGACATAAAACTGACCCATACATGTAACTCATGCATAATATACGATATAAGAGAAAACATAGCGTTCACTCAAATATTCGCTCACGTATAACTTAATACTGATTTAACGGTTTGGATTTAAATTTAATGTAATTTTTGATAACATACCCAAGTATTTAATACATACATATTTGGTCCTTAGAACTCTTCAGTCAGGATTATTGACCTAGTTTCTCACACCAGTCGTGTGTGTTAATTTTATACATGAGTTGTGGGACCTTGACTCCGAACAATAGATTTTTGAGAACCTTTTTATGACAATTATTTTTACTTTCACAAATTTTGTTTGATATCTTAAGAGGTAATGTCGTCGAAAGAAATATTATTTTCTGCATATTTCATTTTGTTGAAGATGTCTGATTTGGGATTTGAACCGTGGCTTCAAGTCTGATGAGCCAACATACTAATTACTGAACAATGACAACTTCATATCCTATTAAAGATTTATTTTTCTGCTAAATGTGTTTTCTTTTAATAACAATTGTCGATACCGATAAGCAACTCAAATTGCGTTTATCATCGTTTAATGAAAGAACAACGCTTTCAAACTGTTCAAATTTACAAATTTCGAATCCATCATTAAGGCATGGCAGTGAGCATGGCATACTGAAGAAAAACTTGTTTCTGCGCTTCGTCATTGTTTGTTGGCCGTTGTCCACGGCCTTGGAGTTTGTACAAGACTTGCTTACTTTTTTGGTCACTATAAATCTTTAGCTGAGACTGCAACCTAGCTCTTTACATCATCCATATTGTGGGTGTTAATTTTGTCCATGAGTGGCCAGGTCTTGCAGTTTAATGTCGACTCCGAGAAACGCAATTTTATTTCTTCTCAAGACATTCATCCAAAATGTGCTTCTTTATGGCATGGACACTACTAAGAACTGATGCAGCAGTGTTGAGGGTATTCGAGAGAAAAGTCTTAGTTCCAGTGCGAGTTATCGATGGTTTCCGCATCCGAACTAACAGAGAGCTGCATGAGCTCCTCAATGACATGGACGTAGTACAGCGTATTAACAGCAACTGGCATAGCTATGTCGGCAAGTTCGTTCGATTGGAGGAGCAAGCTGTGACCACACGAGTATATGATGTGGGGATTTTCGGAAGTCGGCGAAGAGGACGACCTTGTTTGCATTAGAAGTACCAAATCGAGGAAGTCCCTGGTGTGACCAACTGGTGTAGGCGTCCAAAAAGCAGAGACTACTACTTGCCTATTTCGATTTCGACTTTTAAACTGGTACAAGAATTGAAGTCAAACGACCCTTGTTTATGTGTTCGAAGGTGGAAATTTTTATCAGATAATTGTGTTTAGTGATGAAGGCCATTACTGGTTACACGCTGGACATATGACCGCTCCTTGTATTCTACGAAATGAATGACGAGCGCTATCCAGCATGGTCGTCATTGACGCCTATTCGTCTAGAGTGTCAGGCAATAAAGTCGTATTGACGATTATTACAAACAATACGAATTACTTCGTTGTCAGCTCTATTTTGCGAGCTTACTGCAGAGTAATTTGTTATTTTTTGGAAGAAAGAGAATCATCATACAAAAAATTCAATGTGGATCAGCTGTACAAATTTTATTTTTGAAAACGATGAACTAGTTGAAGCTAAAGTAGCTGGCAATGGCCATAAATCTTTGTTGTTAAGTTTTGGTGTGTCGTTAGGTAGTTTGTATAATAATTTTTGCTTCTAATCGTAATTCTCATTCTAGAACTAAATTTGTTGTAAAGAAATGTCAGGATACTGCACGAGAAATTCGCTTGTATTTTCACAAAAATTGTCATTCTTTATAAAAGATATAACAAAAGGAATATAATCTATAACTTATCGCCTCACTTTACCTCCACTTTTTTACTTAGTTTGATATTTCTGTGCAAAACTTGTGTACGCTTTTGTATGGCCAGGCAGTATATGCCTTCAAAGTGGAGTAGGGTACTTAAAGGTAAAACCTAATTTTGAAAACGTGTTTATACGTTTCAATGAGTTGAACTCCTTCAACTCGTTTAGTTACATGTTTTGGCGATTTAAAATGATTCTTACCCAAACGTATACACTAACGTTTGCTGCAGCCATCATACACCAGCAATTTAACGTGGCTGTAAAAGAGCAGTGGGAGGTAAAGTACTGCCAATAAAAGTTTTAAATTATTAGCGCTTCTTGATGTGCAACTAAGGTTCCTTTTTGTTTTTGACTCATTTTGAAATCTTTTTTTGTGTTTTTTTGTTTTTTTTTACATTTCATGAGCGTACTCTACGCAGTGATTTACTTTTTAGCTTAATTTCATTACCGACATTATTTTAAGTGAAGCATGTCGTTTGTCTTTCTTTTAAGTACTCATGTCGGATGCAAACGTAATGTTAACGTTTATTAATGCCCCTTTTTTCTCTTTTTTTTTTTTTGTTGTGCTTTATTACTGAATATGATTTTCGTTGTAGTTTAGAATGGTTTTCTCCTTTGTCTGGTTTGGTTCGGAGATCCTTAGAAATGAATATGGATATGCACACTTTTAAAGCCATTTTCTGTGTGAGGTTTCTAACACCCATAAATATTTTTCATCTTTTGAAAAAGTTTTCATTTTAAATTAATTCGTTTGTTTGTCTGTTTGCCGTTTGCTGTTCATTTAATAGAAACTAAAAGCAAGCAATTGTTTAACCATCATACTTTCGAAAGTTTATAGAAAATTTATAATTTTTAAAAGATCCAACAAGTTTTTCAATTTATTTGTGTCTTTATATATCACTAATACATACATATGCTTACAATTTAATTTAAACAAAGTGACTTCAATGTCTAAAATCAATTTAAAATGAATATCCAGAGTACTTCATCCAATTAATTTTTCATTTTTATTATTAAATAGCACGATTTCATAATAGCTTGATTACTACGCAGAACAAAACTTCCACTATTTGCGATTCACCCAATTCGTTTGCACTTCTGATATTTAATTTCTTAATAACTCCCGAATACCCATATCCATGGCAACTCATTGTTTCTATGAATTCTCTCCTTTAATGTTTTTCACAAGTATTTCCATTGGTTTTTTGTTCTTCTTCTGCATCGATATCAACACACTTAGAATGTGATAAAAAAAAAAAAAATACAAACACTTTTGCACACGCAATAAACAAAAATCATTTAGGACCATAACAGTACTTCACATTAATACTAACATTAATATATCTATATGCCCATACAATTGCCCATCATGATATGCTTCCCGTGCATAAATCTGGGGTTTTATCTCCCAAAATTTCCTGCATAAGCAGCATTCATACTTTCTCCTCGTCTAAATAGTCATGTGCTGTGACAAAAAGTGTAGCCATAGTCTGGTAGTTAGTGTGCTAGCTTATTAGATGTGAGGCCACGGTTCAAGCTTCAGGTCAGAGAGCTTCAACAAAACAAAATCTAAAAAAATAGTTCTTCAGCGTCATCCTGTCAGCAGAGTTTCTGGCCAAATTACTATGAAAAATTTCTCCAAAATCTGTCGTTCGTAAGTCGTTTTTGAACTTTAGGCCACGTCACTCATGTATGCATTAACACATATAACATAAATCAATGGTGAGAAGAAGAGAAAGTCAGAGAAATAGAATCTAGATTTTTCTCTATACTATCGATAAACTCTTTTGGTTATTGCTTCGTGTCTATCGTAGCCAGCACTTCGGATCTTTTTTGTTATCTTCAGCGCATTCGTACTCCTGATTTTCTAATAGGTTGGTTCATACTTTTATAGACTCCATTGTCTAATGTTTGAATCAGAATGTTTTGAATGATTCGTCATCGATTCCGACTGCTATCAGCTTACCTTTTCTTACGTCGTTTATGATGCCTCATAGAACTGTGTAGACCCTGCATTCTATGGAGCCAACCAGAAGCTTCCTTCGAAATATAAAAGTAAAGATGTAAGCCGGGTACCTCATCCGCTCTGCATGCCGTTAGCTCACCTGGTGTAGAAATCATCAATTACTCGGCAGTTTGTTTGTCCGGGCAGTTGAATAGGACGTGACCTAGACCAAAGTGGATGCACAGAAATTTGAATGCATGGATCCCCTCGATATTTTGCAAATATTAGTTTCTTCTAATTTAGTTTGCTCTGAGCGTATCAGACAGACTGCATCCTACTGCTGCTACTCAATCCGCACTAGAAGCATTTCGGTATCTTGCAGTTTTTTTCTGCGGATGTCACTGTGCTTTTTCTTGAATCCTAATGATATTTGTTTCACCCGATTTTTGCTGTTTGGGGTGCCGTTATACGTTCTACAGGGTTATTCCCTTCTCGAAGTATCACCCGAAACCTTTAGCGCAGTAGGTCATCTAACGTCGTCACCAGGTTGACCAGGTGATGGTATCTTGGGCACGTGACGGTTATTTAGCAGCGCCTTGAACGGTAATGGCTTTAATGCCCAGTCTCTGGCGTAGTGTGAACGATCAGCTCAGTTTTGTTCTGGCAGAAACTGAATAGAGATTGCGTAGCAAAACTAATATTTGAAATGACTACTCCAAAAAATTACGCTCTGTATGGTTGTTGGGGTCACATTAGTCGAATAATATTGCGGAATTACGTAGAATTATATGCAAGGCGTATTGGCCTTGGGCGTTTACTGAGTGAATCTTGAAGAACTACAGGAATAAGGCAGACGAGAAGACCCTCCTTGACTTATTGTATATACATATGTCCAGCAATATATCGAAGTTCAAAAAATAAGTTTGGAGCTCACAGTATATGATCTGGAGGAGTATGTTGGCTTATTAGACTTAACGCCCGAGTTCAAATCCCTGGTCGGACATCAAAACGAAAATATGAAAATATTTCTTCGGCGACTTCCTCTCAGCAAATATATCCGGGTCAGACATATCCAACTAAACGAAATATTTTTCCAGCAACTTCCTCTCAGCAAATGTGTAGCAAAAACTCAGAGAGTAAATAAATATTGGAATGAAAATTTTTTTAAAAATCTGTCATTTTAAATCGATTTTGAATTGTAAGTCCTGCCACTAATCTAAAACATTAACACACACACAACATAAGGGTTGTGAGAAACTAGGTCGTAATCCTCACTGAAAGGTTGTAATGTATGGTGTTTAATTATGGGGAACTAAATACAAAGAAGTAAGAAATCTGAATTTATTTCCTTTTTTATTAATTTTAAAATACTTTATCCATGGAAAAAACCCCCACAAACTGTGAAACTCTTTTAAATGTTCAGAGAACTTACTGGTGCTAGTGTAGAGCTTTGGCTTAATTTAACTTCAAAAGCATAGAGAAGGACATTAAACTAATCGAAACCATTTCAAAGATTGAATTTTATGTGTGAAATGGAGAAAAAAAAAGAATGAATAAAAAAAAGGATGTCACAAACACAAACATAAACTACGTATAGGAAACAAGAAATTGCTTTTAAAAATATTAGAAATTATAAATGCATTCCTTTTCACAATAATAAATGGCATAGAATGGAGTGAAAAAAAAACGAGAAATGAGAAAAAAGAAAATGAATTATTAATAGGGACACTTCACAAAAACAAATTCATTTAATATTTCTAAAATATATTGTACAAGTGATGCATGTTTCAAACAGTTTCTATAATAAACCGAAAGCAAAATGATGCATTGAAAATATGAAAAGAAAATTTGAAATTTCCTTTTTCTACCACACATACACACACACATACACTCAATAAATGAAGAACAACATGTTAAATTTAAAATAAATTAAAAAATAAAAAAAAAAAAAAAAAGATAATACAGATCAGGCAGTAGTTGGTTAGTCTGTATGGTGATGAAAGTGACTGTGGATGTGGAAATGGAAGTGTAATGAAAATTGTGAAAAGGTCGTTGTGTTTTCCTATGATTACCATATGCAAACTGAATCTCGTAAATCAGTGTAAATATATCTCCCATGAAAGCTTATTGCGGCAGCTTATCTGCTTATGACAGCTTTCCGCCCTCGTACAGTAAAAAAGCCAAATAGTGAAACGAAAAAAACACGACATGAAGAAGAATAAGATGGGAAAAAAACGTATAATAAAATAATATTTATGTTGTATGTTGGTGCACATACATATAATCACCAGTTACAAGAACAACAACCATAACAATTCATTCCCTAGCAGCTCATCTCTACTAAGTACACACAGACACGATGAATGGATGAATGGACAGGCAGGCAGGAAGGCAGATAGATAGACAAACCGATAGACAACATTCAGTTGTAGGACTGGCTGACTGGCTGGCTGGCAGTACAATAGACATTTTTAAGTACCAAACGTATCCACAATCGTCTTGCTCTATGGCACAGACGATTACGCTTGGAGTTAACTTACGAGAAAATCATCTTTCTTGTCTACTCTTTAAAGTTTTGCGGTGGTTAACTTAAAAATAAAATCTATGTACATATGTATGAATGTATATAAAGGGTGATTTTTTTTCAACGATTTGAAAACAAGAGATAGAAAGTAAGTAAAATCCAAGAATTTACTTTCAAAACAGGTCCAGTTTTTGATCTTTAATTTGCTGTACCTTTCACAAAGTTACTGCATATGTACCACCAGTGACTTTACATGTAAAATAAAAAACAGTTTAGTGATCATTGATCTTGACAGCCAGTATACTGTCGCCCTCGCGTATTATTTGGAATAGTACTTACGTAATTAAGTCGCCGTGGTCTAGTGGGTATTGTGTTGGCTTATTAGACAAAAGGCTTATTAGACAAAAAATATTTCTTCGGCGGCTTCCTCTCAGCAGATGTCTGGCAAAGACTCTGAGAGTAAAAATTGCCATGAAAAGCTTCTCAAAAATCTGTCGTTCGGAGTCGACTTTAAACTGTAGGTCCCACCACTCATGTATAAAATTAACGCACACAACATAAGTGGTGTGAGAAGCTAGGTCGTAATCCTCACTGAAGGGTTGTAATGGCCAATTATGTATGTACTTACGTAATTAAATATTACAGCACTTTAGTCTGGAGAACAATCTAGCTTCTCACATCAGCCGAGTTATGAGTGTTAATTTTATTCATGACTGGTGGAAGCCTTAAATTTATCATCACCACAAGACTGCTGGGAAGAAGTCGTCGAAGAAATATTTTTTCCATATTTTCTTCAGTCCGTGAAGACTGAGCTGAGATTAGAACCACTAACTTGCGTGTTCTAAGCCAACACAGTGACTACGATGACATTTAAATAGATTTTACGCAGGCATTATAAGATATGTTAAAACGTTTTATTAAAGCAACAACCAAGTTCAATTTGTGGAAATTTACGTACCTAATTGATTATTACAGCTTTTTAGTCAGGACTAAAACCCATTCCTCTCATATCATCTACGTTTACATTAACTACTCCGAACGGGAGATTTTAGTTTTACTTTCAGAATTTTAGCCACAAGACTGCTAAGAGGAAAACACCCAAGAAATATTTGTTCATGTCCCAGTCGCTATGTTTGAGGTGTAATTTAATCCACGGACTTGCATCTTATAAGGCTTACACCCTACTTACTAGACTACGACGACTTTAAAGCAGATTTTAATCGGGCTTTACATGGCATGTGTAAGAAGCGTTTTATTAAAGGCGCATATCAACCAAGTCCAACTCTTTTCTTGTTGGCCTAGAAAACCTAATAATCATCATGTGGAATCCTCCTTGCTTTCAGATTAACGTTGCGGTTCGCTTCCTTCTCGTGGAATCAGAAGATGTTTATACTGTTAAGCGTGTATTACGTTACGTTAAAGTCGGGAAATCTGTTTACATACTCATTGCGCTGAAATCAAGATTACTTTTCGTTAGAAACACTTTCTCAAGTCAATTGAGTTCTGCTAATAAAATTCAATAATTTGTAAGCATGGCTTTCTAACCAAATCCTATAAATAATCACCCGTTATATAAAAAAAAGTAAAAAAAGTTGCAGAAAAAATTCATTGTCAGCAGCATATTACGAGTATAGAACAACTTGTAGATGTTAAAGCCATTTAGATGTTACAGAAATAATATAAAAATATTGGTCCATAACAGCATATCCTATCCCTTTTTAGTGAAAGTTCTATTCTTTACATTTTATTCGTTTATTTTTTAGAGTTTTTTTTTTATTATTTTATTTTTTAAGAAATTTTAGTCAACTGTCAGCGACGTATTATTATAGATGAGGGTTAACAGCAGCATTATTGTTCGGCGTATTTTTTCTTTGTATTTTCTTTTGCTGTAGTTTTCTGATAAAAACCAGACAAAGGTAATCAAAATTAAATTTCTTTTTGGGTTGCTTTACCTAAAATAATATTGTTTGTAATTTGTAATGCAGTGTGTTATAAATATAATTTATAAACAAAATTTAAAATGGAGTTAAATGAAGGTGTTAGCTATTTCTACTGGCTCTTTAAAATGGTGATATTGTTGTTAAAAGTGATTTAATATTTATATCTTAAATATACTCTATTAAAGGGTTGTTGGTAAAATTGCCGTAGTCTAATAGAGGTAAGATCTAAAAACAAAACATTAAAAATTAATTCTTCAAAGACTTCCTTGCAGCAGATTTATGGCATAAACTCTGAGAGACCACTTCTATGTATCTATCAGCGTCTTGGGAAATCCTCTCTTCTAAATGTACTCTGTTAAGAACTCTTATTATCATTATCTTGAATTGATCCCCAGTAGTTTGACGAAAACCTTCTTTACATCGTCGATGCAAGTATTTACAGTCAAACTCGTTTATAAAGAACACGGTTATAACGAATTCTTGGTTATTACGTACCAACTAGGGATGCCAAACGGGATCGATTTTTAAAAATCCCAGGATTCGGAATTTTGTAAATCCCGATCCAGAAATCCCGGGATATTTCGGGATAATTCGGGATCCAAAAATCCCGAAAAATCAGAGGAAAAATCGTGATTTTCTCTTAGTAATAAAAATATTTTGTTGACAAAATCATTTGTATTCCAAATGCCGTTGAAAAACACTTCTCCCAATCAACATTTGTTGGCAAAATAGTTCCAAGATAGCTGTATGCAGCTTTAAGTATTAACCTCTACCACCTCGTGCTATAAATAAATCTATTTCTTTGGACAGTTGAGTGTCTAAATCAGTTACCCTTCTAATTCGTTTTATAGGGCTTTTTACAGCCTTCGATGCCATCAAATAATTTTTTATCACTGGAAGTACGGTTTTCCTCATCTAAGATGCTATTATCGAAGTCAAGTGATATAGAATTTTTTTCAGGACCTTTTGTAGGGTCAAAATACATATGAATTCACAATCCCGAAAATCCCGAAAATCCCGGGACAAGTTTTTAAAAATCCCCGGATTCGGGATTTTGTGAATCCCGAAAATCCCGGGATTTCAGGATTCGAGATTTCCCGATTGGCATCACTAGTACCAACGTTATAATAACAATTTTCATATAAAAATCTTCGTTTATTACGAACTTGTTTATAACGAATTCTCGGTTAAAAGAAACTACTTTAAATGATGCCAGTAATTAAATTTCATACATTTTAACTTTTTTATAACGTACCCTCAGAAATAACTTTGAAGTGTGGCAATAGCCTTTACTTTTATTTAATATGGCAGCATTAAATTATAACTCAGCATCTTTAATCAGCTGATAGGTAAAAAGAATTAATACATATTGTAGTATTTTAATAAAAAAAATACTTTTTATTTTTAATAAATGATAAAAATTCTTTGTATTTTATATTTTCTTCCATGATTTCACCCCGTTTATTACGAACTTTGCCTATAACGAACTATTTTTTCTGGTCCAACCGAGTTCGTTATGACCGGGTTTGACTGTATATGTGAAAATATACAGTTATATTTCATTTACGGTTTATATTACCGTAAATAGCTTAAAGCCCTGTTTGCTTGTTTTCTTAATAATATTATAGGCTTTAATGCTTGTTTTTCTGTGTTAATTTTTAATTTCACTGTAATTATTCCGAAGATTATATTTTTATTTTCATCTGCCAAATTCAGTTAGGGTGTTTCCAAAGTAGGCTTATATTTGTTTATTTTAATACACGTACATAAAGAATTTGAAGAAAGGGGACGATTTAAATCAATTAGGAATTCAGTCGCTGTGGATTGCCTTGAATTTTGATGATATGCTGTTTCCCAAGGAAAACCATATTTATCGAATGAAACTGTTAATGGAACACATGCTTTGAACGTAAGTCCGATAGCTTAAAATAATCGTATGACCAACAATTCGAAATGGCAACCTTCAAGCTGACCATCCACTCAGCCATAAGAATTTTTGTTATTCGATAAAACGATTTTCGCGGTGTTTATTTTATTATCAATAGCATTCAGTGATTATAACGGTTAACGAATAACCGCCAAGATCATGATCTAGCTTCTTACAGCACTTATGTTGTGTGTGTTAATTTTATACATGAACCGCGTTATCTACAATTTAATGTCGATTCCAAGCGTCAGATTTTTAGAGAAACTTTTTCATGACAATTTTATTTACTTCCAGAGTTTTTGCAAAAATATTTAAAAAGTTTTTCTTATTTGAGGTGTTTGACCTGGTATTAAGCTGGAAATTTATTAAAGATAATATTATCTAGTTAAGTCAAATCACATGATGTTAGAAACTTAATACAACTTGCTCTCCAAACTTATGTTCTAATAATTTCATGGCAAGGAGTAATGACATGTACCAACATCCTGTTTAAATTTTATTAAAAAAGATAAAATCATTTGTTCAAATCAATAACAAACAACGTTTCGGTTTTCATTCGTCAAGGTTTTAGGTGGGGGATGTACCCTTTGTATAAATCAAATTTAAAGTCCAAAGCATAGCTGCCTGATAAATGAAGCATCAAACTGTCAAATATTTAAGAACAAATCATCAAAATCGTCAAAGATTGAAATCGTAAAAAATCGTTAGAAAAAATAAATAAATAAAAAAACCAAAAACAAATATGTTATGTAGCAATAATATTGCATAATCTATACCCATGTGTGGTATAAATATTAGGGCGTCGGAAGATCTTTACTTTATGGGCATTTTTCAGTGCCTTCTTGGTTGCTTTAGACGTTGCAATAAATATTTCACTTCATCTGATCTACTTACAAATTACACCATTTATAAACGACCGAAAATGGAATACACCTCTCATGTATGGGTAGAACCTTCTCGACCGTGTACAGGTGAAGCCGTTGTAGGTCGTTAATCACTATAGTGTATCCAACTTCACTGACTCATTATAGCATCGTTGCAATTTGGCTTGTGTCACTGTTCTATCGTTACTACAATGGATATTCCTCGAGCGATATAAGGGGAGTTTTTTTTATGAAAATCATATATTCCAATGTAACACTCGTCTTTCTCTGTCGTCGCATTCGTATTTGGTCGATTGGCCAGTGTAACGCGCACTGCATTACAGACAAAGTTCGTTTGTTAGATGCGCTATTCGCATGTGAAACTGCCTTTCTGCAGAGATCTTTCCTGTTACTATTGGTATAAAAATATTCAAACCTAGTCTCCATAAACACTGCTCCCTCTTTCCTCATTCCTGTAATATATTTTCCTAGTTTCACAAACAATGCCATCTCCTGAGTGTTAGTCGTAAAGTAATTTTTTTTTTATTAAACCAGCAGGGGATGACCCCTACTCATGCAGTGCATTGTGCAGGTTTAGGAAAGGTGGAAAGAGGGAAGTTGCGAACGGTAAGGAAACAAGTTGCTACTGCTCTTGCCTTTGTTTTTTCGATGGTAATATTAGAAGCTGTAATCGAATTTTTAAAATTGTCTGCAACGGCGCCTTATAAACTACGATGTTATTACGAGTTGAAATTTTTTTGGCTTCCAAGTGATTAAAACGGTATAGAATAACTTAAAAATAAAATATTATGCAAAGCTTAATGTACTAAAGTAAAGAAAATGGTGTAAAGTTTTAATTGCTAAAAATCGTCAAAATAAGGGCATAAATCGGCATTTCGTCAAAATGACGTCTTTAGAGCTCAAAATCGTCAAAATTACGATAAATCGTCAAATCTGGCAGCAATGATAGTGAGGATTGGTCGAAGCATGGACGTTATTAGGTACCGATGTAGCAGCCTTGAGAGCCGCTGAGAGACAAGTTTTTCTTCTTGAGCATAATAACATCCAGTGCGCTGGCGCGGCTATATCATTCGTGTGTAAAAGGATGCTCCATTGAGATGTTTGAGGACGGAGAATGTGGGGATTAGCGGAAGTTGGCGTAAATGAGGATGTCATCGATTGCTGTGATAAACAAGAGAAGGCGCGCAAGAAGCAAAGGCGCTCGGAAGTTTGTGTTAAGGCAAGCCGAATGTATTTCAAATATTATAAAATTTTTTTGGAGCTACTCTGTATTATTAATATTTTACTTGGTGCACTATACGTTGCATTATAAAACGAGTACATAGGAAAAGTTGTTCGTGTTGTATGCGAGAAAAGAAAAAAAGTTTTAAATTTCAAATTTATAAATATTTTCCCCTTTTTTTCTGTTTTTTTCCTTTTTTTGTTTCACATATGTTTATAAATTTCATTGTTGTTGTTATTGTTGTTGTTTGGTGTTATTTTTCCATTCTATTTTTTTTCGCATATGTGCATGCGTGTGTTATTGTGTGTGTATGTGTGTGTGTGAGTGTGTGTTATTAACCAATATTGGAGCTTGTTGGTTTTTAATTAACTTTTGGCTGCAGGTTAAACCATATTGAGAAAATTAACGCCAGAAAAATAAAAACATGATATAAAACACCTCGCAAAAAAACAAAAAAAAAAAAAAATTAAAATGGAGAGCATAAAACTACGTAAAGGGGAGGGAGAGAAGTCCTTTTCCTTTTTGCAGTTCGTCCAATAAACGTATAGTCAGGCTTAAGCATAGCAACATGCACATGCATTGTATAACGAAAAAATCAACAACGCACTAACATTCTCTCTTTCTCACTCCCTCTCTCTCTCTCTCTCTCACTATCTCGCTCTCTCTCTTAGTTACGCTTACATATCCTTTCTCGCTTGCTCACACAACCACATACAACAGATTGTATAACAAGGACATTATAAATGAATTGCGTATTTGTGCATACGAATACTTGTACCTTTTGTGTGAGTAGTAGTTGTTGTGTTAGTTTCTATATACGACTCACATACAAAGTAATAGAAAACAAAAAAAAATTAAACCACAACAACAACAATACAAATACATACGTTTATAGAGTTCGTATGTTTAGAAAAATTGAAACCCCCTTCAAAACTTTATGGATTCTCTTGAAGGCAATAGAAAAAGTCAACACTGGTATATTGCTGGCCCAGGAAATGCCGAAATAAAAAAGTTTTTAATATTATTTGTGTTGTTGTTGGTGTTTTGTTGCTATTGCTGGCTGAATAACAAAAACTACTCATTTCCCTTTTGTGTATTTTTGATTTCTTGTTCCTGTAGCTGCGTTTGATGTTTTCTTCTTCCCTTTTTTTTTCTCTAAAAAATAGAAGACAAATATTTTACTTTGTTTTTATTAAAAAAAAAAGAAAACTGAAATACCAATATTGTCGAAAGGCCAAAGGACCATTGTTTTGTAATTGAAGGCTGCTTGTAATTTGTTCTTCCTCTGTATTCTGTTATTACTTTTGAGAATTTCAATAAAAAAAAATTTATTTTTTTATCCTTATAAGCCAGTTATTGCATATTAAACTGGCATTAAGAGTGCCAATTGTACAAATGGAAATTGTTATTTTCTTTTGTTGTACCAAAATATCCTACAGATGTCACATAGTAAGTGATTTTTTCAGGTGCGGATATTTTTATTTGTGATGATGATATGTGTTTGCAATAAAACCATCCACCGTAGGACCATAGCATTCGTAATTTTGCAGAAAAACGTATAAATTTTATAAAATTTATTCATTATTTCTTAATTGTCGTAATACACGCCAGTTCAGCAATGAATAGGTTACTCATAGATGTAATACTTTATCGATTACGATTCATATACGTAAATAGTTAAGTAGACTTAAGATGAGACAAAACGTATGAATCCAGATCTCATGCCTATCGACATATTCCCAAAGCACAACCATACCAACCAGAAATCTACAGTTTCTTCCAGTCTGCTAAATTCAAAAACTTCTTTACAGGATCTAAATGGTTGTAGGTCTCTTTGCCTGCGCTATGATATTTTGAGTGAACATATGTATTAGAAAAATACAAGCAGTGGCATATAATTAAAGCTCGTACTCTGGTTTATGCCTAAGTATCCAAATATTTCTGTAATGTCCTTCTCGCTAGCTTTAGCACTTTATATGTCTATAATACGTCTACAATAAGCTGTTAAGTTCGATCTCAGTTCTCTATTTATGCCATCAGTGAAGCCCTTTATTAGAAGTGCACCCGTAAGTGAAAAGTTACCAATAGAACTGAAAGAAGATATACTTCTCAAGTAATCGAATATAGGAGTTGCATATGGTACGTACTGCTATTGCGCATAAGTATCTCAGGACAAGTTCACGACGCCTTCATGTAAGAAAGTTATGCCCTCCAATCGCCCGTGGAGAATATCCAATATAGCACAAGCTCTATGACATATAGCGCCAGCATGTTGAAATTAAATGTTGCTAGTGTCTTTATTAACCAATTTAGACCAGAGGAAGTTGGTAATGATCGCCTAATAAAGCGAGCTATTACCAGTCATAGTCTGCCATATACCAATTCCTCCAGACCTCATTCAGCACACACACGTCATTGTCTATGGCGATTGAAATTTCTAAGAGTACTGGATGAAGTCACAATGCATACATACATCGGCCATTACAACCTATTAGTCAAAGTTCCGACCTAGCTTCTCACACCTATTATGTTGTGTGTGTTTATTTTATACATGATTGGTGGGACGTACGGATTAAATTCGAATTCTAAGGACAGATTTCTGAGAAATCTGAAATTTTTGTAGACGAAAGTCGTCGTAGAAAAAAATTTTATACTTTTTTTCAAAGGAGAATCCGTGCCTTACGTCTAATATGCCAACATATGTATGACCTAGTCTACGGCGACTTCAAACATTTACAATACAAAATCCTTAAAGTTGTCGCCTACAGAGTTCTTGTGAGCGAAACTGTGACTGTCGCGGATTCTCCTGAACAATCTACTAGACAGCGGCATTGCTGTCGCGAGATCTTATTTTTCGCCTACGTACGGATGTTGGTCGATCGATTACTGAACCAGTGGACTTAACTTTATCTATCACATCCAGTAAGTTGCCTGAACAGGACGCCAGTGCGAGTTGGCGATAGTATAGTATGCGCTCCACTAGACATGGACATTGTACTGCGTCTTAATATCTAGCAAATGCGCAGTCTCGGCTAAGTCGTTTTAATGGAGAAGAATACTCCGGCTAGACGGGTAGTTGATTCGGGGATTTGCGACAGTCAGCGAAGAGGAAGACCTTATTTGGATTGGAAGGATCAAATCGAGGAAGCCCTGTCACCGAATGATGTGCCCGAATGACGTAGGCGAGCAAGATGCAAAGGCGGCTGAAAGGATTTTTTAAGAATTTTTTTTAACCGTCAATCGGTTTGTTAATGGCCAATTAACTAAGTAAGTAAGTGAGCAAGACAATGTAAAATCAAAGCTTTTCTGTGTGATGTAACGCATTTAAAACAGATATTTGATGGGAAGTGCTTTAACTGGCACAGTTTTGAAATTTATTGAAGGATAGAGTGTAGTTGAGGGCAAGGAAACTGTTGCGATGTTATGAAGAAACCGTTACCGCTTTTTTCATAATTGTTTTCAAATAGAATAAACAGCAGACTTAATCTATCCACAAAATCCATTTGTAAACATAAAGGCAAATAAAGAAAAATAATTCTTTTTATTTATAAGCCACTAGAAAATTCGTCACAAAGGCTTCATGGCTTTTGATCAGAAACAATAAATAAATTATATATTTTAAATCAAAAATTCCATACGGTTGTTACATTCGTTATGCAGAATTTACTGATATGTTGCCAGGGAGATGGAAAAGGATCATAACGACAGATGTTTAGTACTTTGAGAAAGTTTGTATTGTACTAGTGATTCAAAAATATGTCTTAAAATATACGAATTTTATAAAAACGTTATACTTCATTGAATGTCATAAAAATTTAAAAGTTTAAATAAATTAAATGTCATGTAAACACACTCTAATACAGTGTTTACACACACACACACAGAGAACATACATATTAGAAATTCCAGCATATGAAGTATATTTTATTGCAGGTCGTTTGTTAGTTTGCAACTGGAAAACTTTTAATTATGTTGCCACCGCTGCGTGATTTTGCGGTGTTGACCAACATTGTAATTATTTTGACTGTGATTTCGGTTCCTAGTATTTCTCAATTTTTATTTTATTTTTTTTTTTTTTGTTTTGGTTTTGTTTCTGTTTACATTTTTAGCAAAGAACAACAATTAAAAATATAATATAAATATATAAACAATAAATTAAAAACTTTAGTTAACCTCAAAACAAATAGCAGCCATAAAACACTAAACAATAAACAAATTTGTTGTAACTGATTTATACACGAGTGAATAAATGTTAATAAAAAATTTGAAATATTTTCCTGGTTTTTTATTTTATTTGATTAAAACATTTAAATGTTTAATAGGTAGACGAAAGGCTGACGAAAGTTTGTTTTGAAGAAAATATTTCTTCGGAAACGTACTCTAAGCAGTCTTCTGGCTAAAACTCTGGACACGGAATTGACTGTGAACTGTAGATCCGGACGCTGATAGATACAAATTAACTCATACATACATAATTGGTCATTATAACCCTTCAATAAAGATTATTGACCTAGTTTCTCACACTACTTATGTTGTGTGTGTTAATTTTATACATAAGTGGCGTGGCGGGACCTACAGTTTAAACTCGACTCCGAACGACAAATTTTTGAGAAACTTTTCATGGCAATTTTATTTACTCTCAGAGTTTTTGCCAGAAATCTGCAAAGAGGAAGTCGTGAAGAAATATTTTTTCATATTTAGTTACGATGGAGATGCCTTACCTGGGCTTTGAACTTTATGTTCACGACTAATAAGCTAGACTATGGTAACTTGCCATATTAAATTGGTTTGATTTGACTGTGTGAACTGGGTTTTATTGTATTCTTATTACAAACACATTTTCTTTGAGTTTAACTGGGACAGATTTTTTTTGTTGTTTGTTTTGCTTTGCTGTAGATGCTGAGATTTGCAATGAAATTTTTTTTGTTTAAAAGTTTCCGTTCACTACGCATTGTGAGTTCACGAATTTCCTGTGGTCATCTCTAATGGTCTGTTTGTATTTTTAGTTCTCTTCATATTTTGTGTCTTTTTTTTTAATCAGCGTTGTTGTTTTTTTTTTTTTTTGTAAAATTTATAAATTTTTTTTTAGTTTTTACTCGTTGCTACAGTTGAGTACATTTTTTTTACAAATTACAACCATCAGCATCGTCATCTGCATCATCCTTGAATTGTTTTGTTTTTGTTGTTAATTTTTTTTTTATTTTCTATTTTTTTGTTTTTTTAATCGTAAAATTGTTGCAGTCATCCTTTTGTTTGTCAGCATTTAGTTGAAAAATATTTTTTTTTATTACAGTTCAGAGTTGTTTCGTTTTGTCATCTTTTTTCTTCTTTTTTTCTGTCTTTTTCAAATGACAAAAACAAAAAAAAAACGTTAAATTTTTATTTTGCAACAAACGTAATTGAGTTTCAAAACTGCATATTTAAAATATAATTAATGGCATTGTAGTTGTTTGTGTTTTTGTAATTCCATTTTTCTTTTATTATTTCATAATGTTACCAACAACATATTCAAAGTGATTTAATGTCATTGACAAAAAAACACACACCAAAAAATATTCAAAGAAAAAAAGCGGAATTTATGAAATAATAAAATTACATGGGCATTAAATTTTTAAAAGAGGTATTTATTTAAATTTTTCATGTTGCTTTTTACATGAAAATAATTTGTTTTAATAAAATTCACAGTCTCAATAACAACTATAATAAAAAAAAATTTTTTTTTTTTAGATTATTCATCATACAGAGATTTTAAAGAGCTATTCCAGCAATTAAATCAAGTATTTTTAATATTTTTTGGTTCGCTTCATTTTTTTTTTACAATGTAGTAAAAGTAGAATGATTCTGTTAAATACGTGTTCTTTAACAATAATTTAAATAAAATGTATCTTTTGAAATGAAAGTCGCCGTAATCTAGTATTTAGTGAGTTGCTAAATACTAGTAAGGCCAGACATCAAATCGAAAATCTGAAAATATTTCTCCGGCTACTTCCTCTCAGCATAAAATGCATACGCAATTTGAAATGAAATCCAATTTTTTGCAAACAATATGCACACTAATGTAGTAGGCCATGAGTTTTATACACTAATACCCCGGTTTGCGTCGCCTCGTTGCGTCTTTTTAAAAATTCTGTGATTTCGAAGTTGCGTGGTTTTTGTTTCAGTTTGCGTCGTATGTTTCGAAGTTGCGTCGTTAGTGCTTCAATTTGCGTCGTTAATACGAAAATGTTTGTTCGAAGCTAGAACAGAAAATGAAATTTCCCCTTTAAATCTAGTGCAAATTCGAAGTTTTGTCTTTTTAAAATTTCTGTGACTTCGAAGTTGCGTCGTTGATATGAAAATGTTTGTCCGAAGCTAAAACAGAAAAAGGGGATTTTCCGTTTAAGTCTAATGTAAATACATACGTACATTAGAGCGACTCAAGTTGTATGGAAGCGAAATTCGTGCAAAGTGTACCCCCCCTAAAAAGGAATCTTAGACTTTTTAAGATAACATTTAAAATATTTCGGCTCCAGCTTTGACCACTCGTGAGCTGGACCATTTTGAAAAAGGATCTATTCTTAAATGTATTGTGAATTTGATAATCTGTTTCTTTACCAACATATACAATATCTATATCATAAGAAAGGTTTTTTTAAGGCGCGTCCAATTTGTCCAAGAACGATCATCCACGTCGCTTTTTTAAGGATATTCTGCAAAAAAAAAAATGGTTTTTGAAGTTTTTGTTCGGGGTTGTTTGTAATAATAATGCCAAATTAACATATTTTAATCTTTAGTCGATTTAATTAAATACGGGTCTCCCTTTTTTTTGAAATTCGTGCTAGTTCGCGTTTAACCTCATCAGTTTGTAGTTATTTCGAGAAATTGGATAAAGAAATTAAAGTCCTATGTTTAAAATGCTTTTCCAAGGTGGCAAATGGAAAAGGAGCAACTGGTGCTATGATAAATTATCTGAAGCTGTTACATAAATTACCATTAAGCTCTTTTATGGAAATTTAAATTGCATCAACCAAAACTAAAAAAAAAAACTTCAAGTTCAATGCTAGCGTTTGTTAATCGACAAATGACATATGACGATCATGCCCTTAAATCTTTCGTGCAAGATGTTTAATGTGGCATGTGTTCTAAGACATGTAGCGTTGTTTTCTTGAAACTACTTGCCATTGGTGTCCGTATACACTACGGATAAATAAAACCCCACAAATCTATAGAAGTCAAATCGCATTATCTCGGTGAGCTGTTCACATCACCTTCACTTTAATGTTGCATGTGTGGATTGGAGCGTTGTCCTGTTGAAATCACATGTCATTGATGTGTACATGATCCAATCTAGGCCTTTCGAATCTGGAAATCATGATCGCTGTTGGCGCTGATGGACTGGCTAAAGTCGTACTCAAATGAATATGTTCGGCCACAGTCAAAAACTCACACTAAACAGTGATTTTTTTTAGTATGTATTAGAGGTTCTTGAAGCTGATGTGATCTTATATGGTTCCAAATTTGATAATTTTGTTTGTTCCTGTCTACATTCAAGCAGAAATGAATGACAAACGGAGTTAATAAATTACAACCAATTTGACAGCTATAACCTTCAACAAGATGGCCGCTATCAACTGTCAGAGTTTGGAAATCCCTGTTGGCAGACTCCACAATCCATTTAAACACACTGCTTACGTATTTCGATACTTCTACGTGTTTCATTGGCAACCTTTAAATGTAGTGGTTCCTTAAACGTAACACTCAGTTGGATGGCTAGAAGATTACTTGAAATTTTCTTTCGAAGCTTGTGAAAGTTCGCAGTAATTGGATATGTGTTATCCCTTTCTTATTTATTATCGTATACAATGAGTGTATGCTTTGCTTAGATGAGATCTAAAAATATGTGGTAAACGATTTCCAAGATGATTTAATACTTACTTTACCCCATAAACGATTCAACAGCTGAATTATTAAATTTTGTATTCAAATTGAAGTCTGTACATATGAGAAGAAGTGTGTGTGTATATGATCAATATTCTTATTTATTTATTTACGATTTATTATAACCGCATTGTAATCACAATATTTATATTTAACACTGATGACAATGCGGTTAAAAACATTAAAAAAAAAAATATGTGCCCTCTGCCTAACTGCCAGGCCCAGGCAACAACACAAGATAACATCAACTAGGAAAAAAAAATAGGAAATGAAGAAAATAAAATGGATTTTAATAGCATCGTTTCTTTTTATGTAGTTGTTGGTTTTATGTTGTTATTGTTGTTATCCACATACATATGTACATACACTTACCCTATATTTACTGGAGGTTAAATGGTTTATAAGATGACTTGTCAGAACAATCCTTATTTATTGTTTTCAATAAGTTGCCGCAGAAAAACGACTTCAAATGAAACGAAACGTATTTGAAAAGATGGTCGAATTTATAAAACCATACAATAGCTGTCAGCAGTATGTACAGGGTGGCTGGATATATAATGCAAGAAAGTAAAGCGCTATCGTTTTTTTATTTTTTTTTAATTTTATTGTTCAAAAGCAAAATATGTTGGAAATGACATAAAATTTTAGAATCAGTTTAAATTTGTTCGACATTGGCCGCCTTTGGTACGAATTGTGACCTTCAAACAGCCGACAAAGCCATCACAGGCTGCACGAAATTGGCTCTGCGGTATTTTGGCCCATTCCTGGCGAAGCTCCCTCTTGAGATGATCGACACTTTGATATTTTTTAGTGAGAACCTTACTCTCCAGGCATAAAAGTCCAACGGAATGAGATCTGGAGGGTTTGTTGGCAATTGTGCGGTAGAAATGAAGCGAGGAACCTCCCTTTTAAGCCATTCTTGGTTGATGTGTGCGGTGGTGCTAAGTCCTGTTGGAATGTCCATGGTCTGCGACCGAAATGTTTGTCTGATCAGAGGCGTCAATACTGTCTTTAAGACATTTTCCTGATAATATTCGGCATTATTTTGACCCCACGGCCGATGAATACGAGCTGGGAGCGACCATCGGCCGTTACAGCGGACCACACCATTACCATCGGCGGCACTTGAGTGCTGGTGGCCAATCGCAGGTGTAAATTTTTAGCTGTCCTCTATGGTAAAGTAAGCCCGATCATTTTCTTTGTTCTGCTCAATTTGGAGAAATCCAAATTCTGTAACTGGCCACTTTCGTGCAAGCGAAGTAACTACTTGACACTTTCTAGTCTAACTTTTTTTTGTCCATCGGTGAGCTCTTGCACTTTTTGGAACTTCAATGGGTTTAGACCAAGCTCAGTTTTCAATATGTGTTGCATTCGTTCTCGCGATATGTTCAGCTCACGATCAATTTTTCTTTCATTTCTTCATTTTTTCGGATCATTTCTGGTGTTGTTACCAATTTTTGTCATCCACTTTTTGGACGCGATACAATACTGTCAGTATTACGGTAACGAGCAATGGTACGAGAAACAAAAAATTTATTCACATGATGGAGGCCTCTAACGATAACCACATGTGATTTTGCAGCCAAATATAAAGCAATCACACTATCACGCTTGAGTTCCATCACGAATAGCCTTTTTTCTGAATGCAATAGATCAAAATGCTTTCGCAAGCTTGTAAATAATAAACTGAACTGTCACTGGAAGAAATCTGTCAGCTGTAAGACGAGCGGTTTACAAATGCTAACAACCTGAAGTTGGTTACAATACATATTAACCACCCTGCATATGAGACGCTAAGGAAGTCTTGAAAGTTTTAAGAAAATTTTTGTTAATAATTATTAACGATGAATGAAGGAAATAGAAATTTGATTTTTTTTATTACGATTTGGTTGACATATAAAGTGGAAATTTTCAAATGAATGTTAACTTAAAATAATTGAAGGACATGCTTGTAGGTATGTTTCTCTCATTTGCCATTCATAGTAAAACCACTACAGTAGGGAATTCCTTCCATTTTTCTTTTCTACGATTCACTTCTTTTTTTTTTTTCTTTTTTAATTCTGTTGTTATTTTTATCATTCTTCCGTAAAATTAAAAGCGATAAATTCACTATGACACCATACTTTGGGCATGCAATTGCAAAAAAAAAAACAGAAAATAAAAAAATGAACGAAAAAACCATGCAAAAATTAAAAAAAGGAGAAAATCTGAAAAAAATTAATAAGAATATATTCCCTTTCGTAAGTTTGTATAGCTAGTGGTTGGTTGTGGTGCTGCATGCAATAGTAATAGAATAAATGTCAGCTGTATATATGTATATATGGTATCCCAGCAAACATTTGCTAGTAAATATATTTCTTGAAATAAGCCTCTGTGCTTCTGTGCAATATAAATTGCCTGAATAAATTTTTAAAATTTCATAAAATACTTCAAATTTATTTGCTTTCAAATCCAATAACTTTGGCCCCTTATTCCTTTCAAGTATATCAAGTACCTAAACTTTTTACTGGGTTATGATTGAAAGCATTTATTGTATAACACATTAAAAAAAAAAATAATACATATCGGCACATGTGATAGCCCAGATGCAAAAATGTTAAAACTAAAATAGAAAAGGAAAAAAGAAAAGGTTATTAAGGTATAAATTTCATTCTTTGAAATACTACAAAAACAAAAAGCCTAACAATGTTCAAATTGATAATAAAATAAATATTGCGTTCGTGATGGAATTTGATGTTCATACACCCGATACTCTGTTAACAGATGAAATCAATGATATTTGTAGGTAAGTACTTTTAACTAATTAGACTTACCATTGCCTGAGAAAGTAAATCGTAATCCTGACTCAAGGGTTGTTATGGTAAATTACGTAGACGTAAACTTTTCATTGCACTTTCTATTTTACTCTCAGAGTTTTTGCCAAAAATCTGGTGTGAGAAAGTCACCAAAGAAATATTTTTTATTATTTGAAATGCGGCCGCACGTTTAATAAGGAAAAATACTACCTGCTAGACTATGATGACTCGAAGTTAGAAGAAATTAAATTAAAACTGTTCAAAATTTATTGATTATTGGGCAAAGTTTTGCCTGAAATTGGATTACAATTCTCTTCAATTACATAATTGAATATAATAGGTCATTAGAACCCATCAGTCAGGATTATTGACCTAGCTTCTCACACCACCTATGTTGTGTGCGTTAATTTTATATATGAGTGGCGGGACCTACAGTTTAAAGTCGACTCCGAACACCAGATTTTTGAGAAGCTTTTCATGGCAATTTTCTGCTCTCAGAGTCTTTGACAGAAATCTGCTGAGAGGAAGTCGCCGAAGAAATATTTTTCGTTTTTTGATGTCTGACCTGGAACCTTGCCTTTCGTCCAATAAGCCAACACACTACCCTCTAAACCACGGCTTCTCATATACAGAAAATTAAAAAACCTTACAAAATATTGCAGCTGCCATACGGGAGCTGGTAGTGTCTTCTTCTATTGCCGATTTCTGTCTACAGCACTACGATTGACTTCACTTGGCGTTCTTCACTATCTATGGCTCTTTTCTTGACATTTCCTTTCCAACATACATACATACATTGGTCATTACAACTCTTCAGTCAAGAATTCGACCTAACTTCTCACACCACTTATGTTGTGTGCGTTCCTTACCAACATTTCTTGTAAATTTGAGTATTCGAGAGTGTGTTCAAATATGCAGATTGGCTATTACAGCACTTCAGTCAGAATTACGGCTTAGCTTCTCACACCACTCATTTTGTGTGCGTTAATTTTATACGTGAGTGGCGTGACTTACAGTTTAACGTAGACTCCGAACGACAGATTTTTGAGGAACTTCTTCATGGCAGGTTTATTTACTCTCAAAGTTTTTTACCAGAAAGTCACCGAAGAAATATTTTTTTTTTCATATTTCATTTTGGTGTCTGACTGAGATACGAACCCGGGCTTAATATCTAATAAGCCAACAAACCACCTACTAGACTACGACGACTTTATTCGAGAGTATGTTGGTGCAGAAAACTCTTAGTATTCACCACAAGTTAATTGCAAGATATTCACATCCCTGATAGGAACCAGTTAAAGCAGTGAACGGAGTGTATTTGTAGTTCGAATATGGTTTTTGTGCTTTTAAGTCAGTTTCTTCATAACGAAACTTCCTTACCGAGTGTTTGTTTTTAGGTCTAGTATTTAGAATGTCCCCATTTACCCGGTTATCTGATTCTCTATGAGTTTTTGCACTCATTGGGATTCCTTTCTTAAGTGTTCGGATCATTGAGCCCTTTTTTCAGCTATACAAAAACGATATAATTGTGGTATAATGCACATTAGAGAAAGAGGTGCACATATTGGAAGGTATGTGTTTGGGTTAATATTGTTCGGTTTGTGGGTTGAATGGCAGCAGCATGGGCATTTAAATTAATTTCACTTACAACATGTTACTTCAAATATTAGCAACATTTCGGTAAGCTTTTAGTGATTGGTGTGTTGCCTTCATCAAGAGGCTCTCTATTGGGTTCTCGCTTCTTGAGAAAAAGAAATGTTAATAACTCACTACCTGTATGATGTGTGTTAAGGGACAAGTTTTTTAACATCGAACTGGAAAACGTCTGAAGACGGCTTTTTTTAGTAGATATTAAACCGGAGGTTTGAACCACGGGTTCTCGTCTAATAAACAATAATAAATATGTCCTACCAGACTACGGAACCTTTCGATAATTCAGTTGATAAAGCGGTAGATTGCAGGGTATGTTCAAAATGGATCGGTGTAGCTACGCTGTTTACCAAATTAATATTGTTTTAAATGACTAGACGATGAGATCGAAGTGGAATTTTGTCCTGTAAATTTTTGAAATGAAGTTGAGTAAAGGATGCTTGGTTTTGAGTTCACTCACATTGTCTTAGACGTACATTTGACAAATATTCCGATATATTTTTAAAGAATTTTTCATTTTTTTATTGCCAAAATAATGATTAATAATGATTTTAAAATCAAGATAAGTCTTTGCTTGATCCATGAAATCTGCTCATCTAAATAGCCTTCTAGACATGTTTTCTTTTGATGCAATCGAGTTATCATGTACATGGACATTAACACCATCTGATTAACCACAAAAATATTCACATTTTATATGCCAAATAGAATCGTAACCATTATCCTATAGCATGAGTAAGATTGTACTTTATGGCAAATAAAACATTTTCAAACAAACAGTCGGAGATATACTGTGTGAGTGGAATTTTGCAATTAAATAACCAGCACCACATTAGGGTGTGGTGTACAAATATGCTGTTTTCCAAATAGAAGAAAAATATGTGCTGAACAAATGTATTCGTGCTCGAAAGTTTAACTATTTTTGCAAAAATTTTTGATACAAAGATTTTAGTTTTTAAGTTTCAAATGTGTACACAAATAACAAGGCAAACATTTTGGAACAAAACAAAAAGAAAAAATTAAAAAAAAAAAATATAAAAACCGAAATAAACGAGAGAACAAAATATGTTTGAGCTTAAACCGCATACTACAAATAAATTCCGAATATTTCGTTCACTTATTTGATTTTACTTTCTATTTATTCGTTGTGTATTTAGATCCGCTTGTTTTTTGTCAATTTTTTGTTTTTTTTTAGTATTTTTGGGTTTATTTTTTCAGCCATTCCAGTTGGAATGTCACACACTGTTATGTGGCAATTAAATGATGCAATATCTTAACAAATTCGAATATGCAATGGAAATAATAGCATCAACAACAACAACACAAACAGGAATAGGAATAGCAATAGCCATGGCAAATAGCAAATAGAAGCATCTAAAATGTCATTTGTGGTTTGTATGCTTTGTCGCTGAGTTTTTGAAAATTTTTTCAACAAAATCGCAAATAACTGCTACTGCAACTGCTGCTATTTCGATTCGTTTCGTTTTTTTTTTCAATTGTTTTTTAAAATATTTAAAATTTTTTGTCTCTATGTTTTAGCGAATTAGAATTGTTTTAATGTATTTTACTGTGTAGAGCATCAAAGAATATATTTTTTGGATTGCTATTATATAAGCTTCCATTAACACCACTAAAACTCAATAATTCTTTCTTTTTAGTGTCACACTCTAACCAATATTTTCTAACTTTGTTATGGAAAACAAAAACAACAATTGCGCTTCATAAAATATGGCCAACGTAAGGAACAAAATATGGAATATCAGAATTAAATAGCAGGTTACGCTTATAGCGATGAAAACATTGCATTACCAAATTAATTTTTTTTGGCTAAACCATGAACATAGAACGAAACTCAGCCTTATAGAGAAAGACAAAGAACCAAAACTGTTCCTTCTGCTTTCGGGTCATAATACAGTTTTCTAAGCGGATGTACACGCGTTTAGAACTTGATTAACGTAGTCACTTGCTGAACCTAAGTGAAATAGATTTAAATAATTCTTCGGAGGATCAAGTGACAATATGGGAAATAGTGTCTAGAATAAAGGTTTTTCAAAGTGGCCGTTCGACATCAATGTTAAATCCACCACTTGGTGTGAAAATCCTAACTTGGTAACGACCGAACTGTAAATATTTAGGAAACTTTTTCAAGGCAATTTTTGTTTACTCTCAAAATTTTCTGCTGAAAGGTAGTAGAAGAAGAATTAATTGTCATATTTCGTTTTTATGGTACGATATCTGATCTGGGGTCAGGTGGTCTCGCGGCTAATAAGCTAACACACTGCCTTTTATACTACGGCGCTTACTAGGAACATTGTTTCAAAATTTCAACGAAATCGATAAATTAGTTTGTTAAATCGTAATCATACATACATAATTGGTCATTACAACTCTTCAGTCAGGATTATTGACTTAGTTTTTCACACCACTTATATTGTGTGTGTTAATTTGATACATTGGTGGGGGGACCTACAGTTTAAAGTTGGCTCCGAACGACAGATTTTTTTGAGAAACTTTTCATGGCAATTTTATTTACTCTCAGAATTTTTGCCAGAAATCTGCTGAGAGGAATCCCGGCTTTACGTCTCTAATAAGCCAACACACTACCTACTAGAAGACGGCGACTTCATAACTCTTAATCACCAAGTCGAAAAAAGTGATGTCTAGAAAAACGGGTTTAAGTTGCGAGCACTAGGACGCGTTGTACTATAACTGAAGTAAAGTAACCATATAAAAAAATCTTCAAAGGTTAAAAATTTCTTAATTTCCGAATTAAAAGTATTTGAGAAATTAATGTAACATTCAAAAGATGATAGATAGACTTTGATAGGAAAATAATTCTATTCCCTAGTAATTGATCAATTCGAAACTCTTGATACAGCTGCTTAGTGTACCCTTCCCCGACAGCAGAGAGATCATCTACGTGGTAAAAATCCATATTTCTCTTACTCAAATTATAACACTGGTCTTTTATCCAATAAGTGAAGAAGATTTTCCTTCTCTTCTTCATGTCTCTATGTTCTGCAGCGGTAACTGTCTACAATGTCCAATAATGGCACCAACAACGTCACTTAGAGTTCTCTTTCCTAGTTCGAACTGATTTTCTGTACAATCGTTAGCTCTTTTACTATCTGTTCGTGCGACATTAATGGAATTTATTGTCACATTTTAATTCATGGTGCTATAGGTCCTCAAATGTGGCATACAATCTGTAATTCCTATGCTATCTGATCATGCGTCATTAACGGGATTTATTGCCAATTCATCGCTAATAAGTCCCTAAATGTGCCATATTTGGCCAAATATGTCATTCTTCAGAGAAGAAATGAAAAAGCAATATGATATGAATTTTGTACTCCTCTAAACGTGTGCTAATACCTCTCGTTAACTATTATCATAGTGAGGTCCTGGACAGAGTTATTTACGTATGCCTGGTGCAAAACATTTGTGCTTTTCCCCTATATGTGGAGCAGAGCAATGAATCGTTTTTCCACTACTCAGAAGCACTCATGCAATTTTGAGTATGAGTAAATCAACAGAATTGAAATTCAAATACTCTGATTCATTCGTACTCGCTACAATATTGATTTATAAGCATAAGTAGCAATGAGTATGAGTACAACGTTGACATCAAACTTACAAGATTCGAAATATGTTTGATTCATACGCCTACTCATTTTTATTCGTAAATTTAGAAAAATACTTTTAATACTTATAAGTCATTCGAGTGGCTCGAATCATTCATCAATATTTACAGCTTTTGTTGTTGTTGCATATACAAACAAAGAAGAAAGGAAAGACATAGACACAATCTTCTTGTGAGCATACTCGTGTTCGTACGCGAATCATACTTATTTTGTGTTTCGTGTAAATGTTAAGTAGAGACGAGTCGAAGTCAATAACATCGTATTTGAGTATGAGTAGTATGAGTAGTGATATCATAATAAGTATGAATGCGTATAAGTATCTGAAATTATGTCTCGAATCTACTCATCGTTTTGAATACTTACTGCTGATCTCGAAAAGTGCTGCTGGTGGTTCTTCGCAGCAAAATTCGAACGATCTGTTACATTATCAAAGTAACTTAGGTTGGTCATCATGGATTTTGAAGGAGAAAAGGAAAAAAAAAGAAACGTTCAAACATTTCAATACTCATATATCAGGGTATTAGAATCCATTTGTTGCCTTCAATTTTTTTGTTGTTGCAGTTACAGTTAATACAAGCGAACTTAGCAAAACGCTAAATAAATACTATTTTGGCAAATTTTAAATATTTTTTTGTTGTTGTTGTTGTTTTTTGGTTTTATTTTCTATCATATGCACACGCATAAGCATTTCATCTGTTTAAGGATTTAAACATTTTTTTTTTGTTACTATGTGTGTGGGCTTTTCTAGCCCTTTTGCTACAGGCAATGCTGTCAACAGTAACGTAAAGTGTGGTTGTGTTCAATTGGCCATGGTTAATCCAAAATCAAACTAAAATCCAAAATGAAATTCTAAAACCAAAACAAAAAGAAAGAAAAATTGAATCTAAAAATATATTTTGAAACCAAATTATATCGTATAGTGGGTATGAGAGTGAATACAAGTTTATCGAACATGAAAATGCCATCTCATGAAAATATTGTTCTGTTGTTGTTGTTTTTTTTGAATTTTTAGCTTAAAACGCATTTGATATCTTTAACAATTTACTGAATGGTTGGCTAGCTAGCTGGCAGGCTCTGGCTAACTAACTGGCTGACTGTTGTGTTCGGTTGCTTTGTTCATAATGGCCAATGTTTTAAATCTTTTTATTTGTATTTTATTTTTATTCTTTTCAAATATGCATTTTACCATATGATGGTGATGTGATGGCCCTGCATGGCCGTATTAAAAAAAAAAACGAAAAAACGAAAAAATAGAAAAATATTACTGGAGCAAACATGTTGGCCAAGTATTTCGCTCAGATGCATACACTTTTATAACTGATACTGGCCACTGATATTGATGTGGCGTGCATGGGAGTCTGGCTATGTTTAGTATACATATGTGTGTGTGTGTGTGTCAAATATATATATTGGGTTAGCACTTACAAGTATATTTTATAGAAATAAAGTTGCCTTGCAGACAGACCACACAGCATCAGCTGGTGTCAAAATCAAAAGTGGTTAAAATAATAGAACATTAGCCAAAATATAAACACAACCACAATACCAACTTTTAACATAGACATGCAATGTTTTTCTATACCATATACTATGTACATACACTCTAGTATATTAAATAAAAAATAAAAAAAATTAAACACTCTATGCTGTCAGTAGTTTCTTAAGTAAATACTTTATTTTATTGCTTTAAACAAAAAAAAAAAAAAAAAAAAATTCTCAAAAATATTTAATAAATTTACATGCTCTTCATCAATTATCAAGTGATTTGATTTTATTTTCTTATTAGCGGTTGCGATTAACTAAATACAGTGAACACAGTCAATGAATCTGCATCTTCGTTTACTATTACAAAATTGAGTTTAAACAAGATCATATAAACTAGGGATGCTAAACGGGATCGATTTTTAAAAATTCGGGATTCGGGATTTTGTAAATCCCGATCGCTAGTTATCCCAAAAATCCCGAAATATCACGGGAAAAAGTTACGATTTTCTGTTAATAATAAAAATATTAAATCAGTTTTAAGAAAATTATTCGGATTAAAAAAAAAAGGTTAAAGCATCTAACATGTGCTCTGAAAGGCTTGAACGAATTTTGTTGTCTACATACCCTGCCGTTAAAAGACACTTCTCGCAATCAATATTTGTTGGTAAAATAGTTCCAAGATAGCTGTATGCAGCTTGTAAACATTCACCTCTACCACCTCCTGATGTAAATAAATCTATATCTTTGGACAGTTGAGTATCTAAATCAGTTACCCTATTAGCTTTTGCATTCTTCGATGTCATCAAATAATTTTTTTACACTGGAAGTAGGGTTTTCCTCATCTGAGATGCTATTATCAAAGTCAAGTGATATAGAATTTTTTTCATGACCTTTTGGAGGGTCAAAATACATATGAATTCACAATCCCGAAAATCCCGAAAAATCCCGGGACAAGTTTTTAAAAGTCCGGGATTCGGGATTTTGTGAATCTCCAAAATCCCGGGATTTCGATATTCAGTATTTCCCGGTTGGCATCCCTAATATGAACTGACACAACGTAGACTGAAACTGCACGGGACGACACAATAAGCCAAGGATGTCACGCGCATTGTTTTGCATAGAAAGCTTTCTTGGAAACCAAACACTATGAACAGTTTAAAAAAAGGACCACTCAATGGTCTTTGTGACCATTTTTACTCTTAAAAAGTTTATGACGAAAATCCCTTGGTAGGAAAAGTCAAACTAACATCATTTTTATACTGCGGTTGCATGGATCTTCCTGTTCAATTATTAGTGGATTCTTGTGAACAGTATCTATTTTAGTACTGGAGTTTATCTTTATACCTTCTTCCGCTTGTTCTTTACTGTAGGGGTTTGTCGGTTAAGATTAGTAGGAGTACGTAGGCAACTGGATAGTGACATGAATTTAATACTGAATACACAAGGCTTTCGAAAGAATTTGAGAGGGCACTACCACCGCTATATGGTTTCTTAATCAGTTTCTGGACATCCATTCCCTATATAGACGTCTGGAAAAATGGAGCGGTTCAGCTCATTAAGAACTCCGAAATTAATGGTGGCGGAATTCTTTTCGGAATCGATTGGAATAGCATAGTCCATAAAGCTGGCGAATCACTGTAGCATTTTTCAGCTTGAAGTGGCGGTAAGTAAAGCTGCGGCATAAATTATTAAGAATGCAAATATCCCCAAGATATAGTCATACGTTTCGAAAGCCAGGCAGCTATTAAGTCCCTGAACTCCAACGTAATAAATCAAAAGGCGGTGTATATCTGACTTACTAGAACGATAAAAGTTGCATATCAAATGGGTACCAGGACACAGTGGCATTTCAGATAGCTTTAATGCGGATAAACTGGTCATGTGTGATGCAATCATCGAAGTCTCAACTTGTAGGAATGTGAGCGCCTGTGAGGAGATTGATGCATTCGTAGAGAACGACGATGAGGAAGAAATGAGGGCACCTTCAATACCTAGTACATATATAGACGATAAAGAGAAACTGTAACGCATTGATATTGCGACAATAATGGGCAACTGTGGTATCACAATGGCAAAGTCAAACGGTCAAAATAGTATACTGAACTGGAAATAGATGCGGGAGGTAATTCTATATGCATGGAATAATTTTTTCGGATTATTTTCTAGACGGAGAAATAGTCAGGAGTGACTACTATGCTAGCCTCTTCCATTAGTTAAGAGAGGAAAAGAAAAAATATAAGGCCGCCACCATAATCTACAAAATCCAAGCAGAATTTAATTAACAAAAGCAAATATTATAACAATAACAATAACAAGGATTAGAAAACAATACTAACAATACTGATAACAAATAAAAAAAAAAAACAAATTATTTCAAGGTATTTAGGGGTTGCGTTTGTGTCAACAATGCACAACGAATACAACAAACAAATCAACTTCTGTTGCTTCTATTGCCTTCGCAGCAAGAGAATATCAAAATGTCAATACGACAATGACTTGTGTTTTATGACATGCTACTACACACGCTCTATTAAGCTAAAGGGGATGCCACGAACAAAAATTAAATAATTTTAATAGAGATGTCATGTGCGTTTGATGCCATGAATCCTGATAATGTTCATGTCATGTAAAACAAAAGATTTGTCTCATGCTATTTACCAAAGTTGAAATTATTATTTCATTTCATTTGTTTTTTTAATTCAAATTACAAGCCAAGAAAAATATAAAAAAGAAAACAAAATTATTAGCATTTCAACAATATGTTTTTGGAAAACAATTCTTCCTGCGGTTATAAAAATATTAAAAAATTTATGACATAAAACGTATGTATCTGTACGTATGTCAGTTTATCAGTTGCCAATGTTTAAAAATCTCATTTTGTTGATGTCAGATTTTTACATTTTTGTGTTCTGTAACATAAACGGTTGTCCATAGTTAGTAAGTAAGTTTTGATATTCCTTTCTTACATCCTACACGCATACACGTATGTAGTTGCTCAGCATGTAAAATGATTACTTATGTCTTTATTAGTTTAACAGGAAATGTTACCTTAAAAGCGATTACAATTGAAAAAATCTTGCAAAAAATCAATCCATGAATGCAAACACATGAATACGTGTGTGTATGTTATTAGATTAATGCACAACTAGGGATAAATGGAAAGACTTGAGACGGCTTTAGTGAATCTAAAAGCTATTTTATGATACACTCTGTAAGAGATGAAATGGAAAAATATTATTGGTTCATATAAAAATCAGTCTCAAACTCTCCTGGATGAGGAAATGTTAAATTTGACGCATAAATTAGGACTGTGATCCTAAGCTGAGTGATTTATTTACATACATCTGCGACCTAAAAAGCATCACACTTCTAACGAAGTCAAATTGCACGACCTCAGTAGCTAGTTTATATCACCGTCCACATAAGAAGATCATGCCCTCAAATCGCTTGTGCACAATATTAATTTTTGCACGTTCTGTTGAAATTACATTCTGCTGGTGTTCATCAAATTAAGACTACAAGAAGTTGAAAATCAAAGACCTATAGTAACAGTCTTAAGCTTCTCCAAGCAATATGCACCGACGATGCTGCCAGCCCAAAATCCACACTAAGTAGTGAATATTTCGTTATGGCTTTCCTATGGATTGGCATCTTCCCAAATTCGATAATTTTCTTTAATCATCTTTAGGCTCATCGCGAAGCCCATTCGAAAATTCGCGTCATGGCTTCGGCAAAACTTCTGTCACATTTCAGAAGTTCCTGTTGAAAGGCGGAACTATTTTGATGTAACAATTTGTGGGCTCCAGTTGCAAGGATGGAGGATAATTTACCAAAACCATAAATCCTTGATGATTACTTTACTCCAAATTATAACGTTGCGTCGCCGTAGTCCTAGTAGTAATGTTTGTCTTATACGACGCCAAAAATATTAAAGAATTTTTCCTCAACGACTTGTTTTCGTCAGTGTGCAGCCCTGGGGGCTGACCAAATTCTTTCTTTTTCTGATTTTGGTGGAACTTGGTTAGTGCAGGAACTGCGTTCACTCGTGGCATTGCAATGGGCCGCTATGCGTGCTCAAGTGATATCAGAGGTACCACTCAGACTTGACCCGACCAGCTCTCGTCAGTCTTCTGGCAAGAACTCTGAGAGTAAATAAAATTTCCATAAAGGATTTCTCAAAAATCTATTGTTCGGAGGCCATTCATAGGTAAAATTTAACACGCACAATATGAGTGGTGTGAGAAGATAGGTTTTAATGCTGGCTAAAGGGTTATAGTGTCGAATTAAGTAAGTAAGTAAGTTGACGTTAAAAAGGGAGAAGATTTCGGATACTTAAGGTTAGCAGTATGCAGATCTGGAGGGTTTCGCAGTGAACGATACAAGATGCCTCAGCTCCACTGAACTGTAATATGTACCAGCATTTACTGAAACGAATCTTTAAGTACAATTTTAGACTCACAAAGTGAAAGGTTGTTAATTAGGGTGTCTGTCGAGTAGGAGTCAGGTATAGTAGACCGGATCTCATGTATTAAGAATCCATGCCAGAAAACAACCGTCATGGATTTTCCGTTCGTAAACCAGGAACAGCGGGATGCATCTTATGTGAATGTGGAGTTTTTGATAGTATAAGGAGAAACCAAAAGGACTAAAATTTGCCGGCGTTAATTAAGAAGGCAGAGAGTCCAGATGGACATACAAAATTGTTTATGCCTCAGTGCTCTGCAACTCTGTAAGATTGCATGTATGTAAAGACAATAATAATATCGAAACCGTTTTCATAGTTATTTTAAAATTAAATCGAAACAAAATTATTTTCGCAAATGACAAAAATGTGATTTGAGCTCAAGGATCAAGGATCTCCTTTCAACCTCAATTAACTTTTGAAATCCAAAACAATTTTCAACGGGGATTATGTGCCTTGCAATCACTTAAAATGTAAGCATGTATCTGTCAATAGTACGTAAAAACTAAATAAATCGGAAAGAATAAAAAGGAAAAAAGACCGGAAGAAAGAAATATTGAAAACTTTTCAACAATAATAACTTCTCAAAGAGATACTCTTCTCTGCAAATATTTTTCTATTATTTTTCACTTTTTCTTCCAACCATACCGTAGCCATTATGGCAAAAGAACTTATGCTGCCATCATAATAAGTTTATTTCAATTGACTTGTGGTACTTGCACTTGACTATGTGACTGTCTGTCTGTCTGTCTCTCTTTACTTTTGTGATTGTCTGTCTGTCTGTCTACCTTAAGGGTTTTAGTTCAATTGGGAAAAATCAATTGTCAATTTGTTGTTCAAATTCATGAATTTATTTTTTTGTATTCTTCATTGAACTGCTGTGTCTTGGAGGATTCAAACTTTTTCCAACGCTTTTCATTTGTTTACTCCTAACATTGTAAATATTATCAACGTGAAAAAGTTTTCATTGTTTCCGTTGCTGTAAGTGCGTGATGATTTTTAAATGATTTTTCATTCTCTTCTCTTTTGGCTTCTGCATCTTTTAAATGAAAATCAAAAGAGAATGAAATTGTTATCTGTGCGTATAGTTTGTGTTGCGTGTATGTGCCTTATCTTATCTTTTTGCAAATGTAAGTTTTATTGTTTTTAATGTTGCAAATAAATTATGTGACGTAGAAATCACGTGACAACTTGTTTCAAATACTATAAAGGTCAGATAACAACTAGAGGGTGGCTATGCTATGTTCAGGAATGATAAGCTATACTGTAATCAGAAAACAATGACAATAACAATTCAACATAGGGGTTCTAGAAGTCACCAAATCGAAAATAAATGGGATGAATCTTTTAAAGAAATTGAGGGACTAGTTTAGATATTGTTAGATGCCATTCCATTTTGGTCTTTAGTTCAAAAGACGTTAATAAAGATAACTTAAATCAGAAATGATTTAAATTCGAAATTTTTGTTTAAAAAATTATACAAATACTGATCAAATAGAAATATGAAATCAATCAGCATTAAATCCCAATAAAAGGTGAGTTGAAATTTTTAAATTTTTTGAAACGAAAAATACTCTTTTTAAAACATCCTGAACTTAGTAGATTTTACATTCGTTTTGCCAGCGTCTAATGCGCCAACAGAAAGAGTTTTTTCTATATCTAACAATATTTAGTCTTCCGAAAAATCCTAAATGGGACTCGAAATTTTAGAATCTCTTTTGACCATACAATGGAATTTTGAAATGGACTGTTTGGAATTTAAAATATTTTAATCTAACAGGTCAATACTTTAAAAAAATACATGCTGTAGATAAATATCAGAAGTAAATTTGTGAACATATATATATGTATGTATGTTTGTATATGTATTAATTTAAATTTGTGTATGTTATTTGTATCTGTTTATGTTTCTTATCTTTATATAAAATACTAGCTGTACTCTAGACGTGTTGCTGCACCCCCAACTAAAATAAATTTGAAGGAAAGGCATTACACAAATGTCCAATTAATTTTGAATCATTTTATTGATTTTGTTACATGTTGTCTTGATGATGAACGGGACTGAGTTGTAAGCATTCGATCAGTTTCTAATCTCACTTCTCGTTGTTCAAGTGGTTCATGCGAACGGGTCTCAGCGGCATATACTCGAAGATTTTCCAGTCACAGTGCTCGTCTGATTCTATGGCTTGTAAAGCCGTTTTCTTCCGTGCTTGGTGGTAGGTCGACCAATTGCTTGTCATTCATTTTGAATAATTTTCAGTGACGCCATCTATCGGAAATTAATCGCATCAATCTCCGTCGGCTCATACGTTACAACTTTGTTAAGAATGGACAGTTTAAGATTTCATTTGTTTTGAGTAATTTTCAGTGGCACCACCTATTGCAAATTGGTCATTCCAACTTAGAAATCTTCGTCGGCCCATGCGAAACAACTTTGCTAAAAATTATAACATAATCACAGTTAAAGATTTAATTCATTTTTAGGAATTTTCAAAAAAAAGAGGGCGCAATAGTGGGCGGGGCAAAATTTTCTCTTGAGCAAAACTTTAAATGGATAAATACAAATATTTGAAAAAAAAATTAGTCAAATCGATGAAGCCATTTTCTGATTTTAGATAAATAGAAAATGTGGGCGGTAAAGTGGGAGTGGCAAACTTCACATAAACCATCTACTAAATAGTCCGAACAAAGCCTAAACATTTGGCTTGGATAGGTGAGCCCGTTCTTGAGTTATAAAATGACAACGAAAAGTGGCATTAATCTAAAATATAAAAATGAATGCCACTTTTCGTTGTCATTTTATCATATTTTGAACAAAATGCAAAGAATTTTATTTGGACAAGGAAACCGTTTTCAAATTAAAATAGTAAATATTTGAAAAAAAAATTTCGTCCATAAAAATTTTTCGTAAAAATCGCGTTGTTAGAGTAGTGTTATAAGAAAATGTCTGCATTTTGTTTACAGCGTTGTAGCGAAAACGCGTTATAGGAACTCGCGTTGTAGGAGGGTTAACTGTACACATATAAGTGTATGTACATATGCATATGTCCGTTTCTTCTCATGGAAATAATGGTTACCGTACGTATGAGTGATATTTAATTCCTTTCCTTTTTAAAAATGACAAATTCAAAGATTTTTTATTGCATACTTTTCAGAGTAACTATGCATGTGCAAGTAATATTGATGCGTATGAGTAATATTTTTCAAATTGAATCACATAAATAAAGAAAGAGATAAAATGACTTAATACTTTATTAACATAAATATTGGCAAGTTTAACACCGGTATTATTTTTAAGTTCAAAATTAATAACGTGGAGAAAAATCGGTGTATCTGTCTGGTGAATATTAGATCTAACACTGAAGGCTTATTAGAGAAAAAAACCAAACAAAAACAGGCGAACACTGAATGATCCAGGTGTTCAGGATATTCCAGGACGAAATGATCAAGATGATCATCTCCAAGAGGTAGAACTACCTATATTTGGAATAGGTTACTGAAATCCAATATTAATTTATTTTAAAGTGGAGGAAATATGCTGTGATCCTTTGCTTGCAACTTAGAGTTTTAAAAAATTAAAACTAAAGTCATCGACTAATGAAGTCCTGAGGCTGTTAATGTCTACTGAACTGAAGAGGACTAAAAGTGATCAGCTTAATGAAGTTTTGGTGAAGTTTTGTGAGTAGTTGTTGTATTGAATATTAGAAACGAACAGAATTTTTATTAAAACTTCAAATAATACATAAACATTAACATATTGATATAAACTCAGTGACTACTTTTGTATGAATAGTTATTCAAGTATTTACAACATTCCCCCCTGAATAAACTATCTAAACAATTCATATATAAAATTAATTTAAACCAGATTTGGAACTTAAAGATGAAATCAGCTACCATATTTCTAGTATCCACATACTTCAAGATAACATCCTTCTTGTCAAGCTTTTCTTTAATAAGTTTTATCTTCAGGTCAACATGTTTAGTTCTGTTTGAAAATGAGTTGTTCTGAGCTATATTTATCGCACTTTGTTATCGCAATAAATTATTATCTGTCCTTGTTTTTCTTGAGTCAATTCTCGTTGTAGACGTTGTAACCAAATACACTCCTGAAAGGCTGAGACCATTGACATATATTCTGCCTCTGTTGATGAGAGTGCGACGGTACGTTATCGTCTTGTAGACCAAGATATTGCTCCACCTTGTAACGTAAACAAATATCCTGTAGTGGACCGCCTGTCATCCACATTACCTGCCCAGTCTGCATCACAGAAACCAACCAGATCACCTTGACCACACTGATATGTAATTCCTTTATCTATTGTACCTTTTAAATATCTCATAATTCTTTTAAACTGCCGCCCAATGAGTTTTGCCGGGGTTTGTACTAAAACGACTTAACAAATTCACTGCATAACTGATGTCGAGGCGAGTGATTTACGCTGCGAATAAAAGACTACCGACAGCCTGCATATACGGCACATTTTTCATTTCCTTTTTCTCAGTTTCATTGGATGGACACATTTCCGAAGACAACTTTTGACCAACATCCATAGGTGTAGATACCTCCTTGCAATCACTCATAGAGAAACGTTTTAATATTTCCTCAATGTATTTTGTCTGCTCAATTCTAATTGTCCCTTCTTTTAATCACGGGAAATTCTTACACCCAACACAGAAAAAGCTTCAACAAGATCCTTCATCTTGAAGTTTGTGGCCAAGTCATGTTTTAGTCGATTGATAAAATTTATATCGTTACAAAACACCAAGACATCGTCGACGTAAATCGCAACATATAAGATGATTGAACCTTCGATGTGATAATAAACACATTGATCGACATCGCTACGTTGTAAATCAAATTTCAGTAGTACTTCATTAAGCTTCTTATTCCATACTCGGCTCGACTGCTTTAAGCCATAGAGCGATTTCTTTAAACAACAAACACGATTACTGCCGTCATCAAAACCTTCCGTCTGAACCATAAAAATTTGCTCCTCTAGTTCTCCATTAAGAAACGCTGTTACTGCATCTAGCTGATGAACTATTAGCTTATGTCTCGCTGCCAATGCAAATAAATAACGTAATGATGTGTATCGTACTACAGGTGCAAACGTCTCCTCGTAGTCGACACCTTTCTGCTGACTACAGCCTTTTGCAACCAGTCTGGCCTTATTGCATATCTTGTCACTATTTGCGTTGAATTTTGTTTTAAACACCCACTTGCACTTAATGGGCTTTCTTCCTCGAGGCAAATCACTCAAATACCATGTGTTATTAGCTGTCAGGGATTCCATTTCAGAAACCATCGCTGCTTTCCACAAATCAGCATTTGAAGATATAACAGCTTCATGAAAGTTTCGGGGTCTCCTTGGTCGTCATCACACTTAGTAACACATAAATTATATCTGAGTCGAGGTTTACTTGCAATACAAACTGAACGTCTGATATTAGGCTTATTTTCCGTATCATCGCTGCTCAGTTCATCACCTCTACTGTCACTGCCACCAGTGGCGCCGTTAATGTCAATTGCATCTTCATACTCATCACTCTCAAAACCGATGAAGTCTTCCTGTACACCAGTTGGTAATTCTTCATTACATTCCTCCCTCCCGGTCCTGTAGTGGACCGCCTGTCATCCACATTACCTGCCCAGTCTGCATCACAGATACCAACCAGATCACCTTGACCACACTGAGTTTATATTAATATGTCATCTTATATATTATTTGAAGTTTTAAATAAAAATTCTGTTCGTTTATAATATTCAATACAACAGTACTGAATTAGAGACACGAAAAAAAGAAAATTTATTGGTCTTTACAACCTTTCAGTCAAGATTAAGACTTAACTTCTTACACCACTTATGTTGTGTTTATTAATTTTTTATATGAGTGGCGGGACCTACAGTTTAACGTCGACTCCGAATGATAGATTTTTGAGAAACTTTTCATGGCAATTTTATTTACTCTCAGAGTTTTTGCCAGAAACCTGCTGAGAGCAAGTCGCCGTTGCACTACCTACTAGACTTCTACCCATTAGACTTCTTCGACTTATCTAGATGTCTTCGATGCTTTCGTATTAAAAAATCTCTGCGGACTTTTTGTTTTGTAGCAAAGCTTCGAAACTGTAGCTTTGAGTTGTAAAATATTGATTATTACCTATATTGTAGGCTGATATTTTCGACATGGATTTACCTTAATTTTAGTACAATTTTTTTTTATCGCATTTCTTTTAAACTTCTCTCTCCAGGAATGGTGCTTTCTTCTTTTGATATTACAACGTATTTGGCTTTCTTTTTTGCATTAAATTGATATTTTATTCGTAAACGAAATTAATTCACAAAATATAAGATCGTAATACAGAAATTAATGCAGTGATTGCATATCATTATACTGTGAAAATAATCATTTTAACACCATCCAATAATAAATGGAACAAAATTATTATTGAACGAAATACAAATTGAAATTGAAAATTTCTTCAACTGCAACAGAATTAAAAAGAACTCATGAATATGTCTGACCAGCGAAATTAAATTTTAGTCTCAAGGAATATGAACAGAAATGCATTGCCATTCTTCTGGATGGTGTCATCACATCCATATACATGGGCAAATGTGTACATACAACAATAGGTTAAGAAGAAAAAAAATTTTAAAGTTTTTAGCAGCGCCATATTGGCGACCAAGCTGTCGTTTGGAACTGACAAAATAATTTTACAGCAATTTTCTCACCAAACCATTGGGAGACTGGCTCAAAACACAGTGAATATTAGATAAGAAAACCAATTTTCGTTTAACAAAAATAGAAAAAAAAACAAGAAGAAAAACTGTAAAAAAACTTATCAAATTTGCACTTACCAATGGAGAAGAACAGTCAGTTGGTGCAATTGAAGAAACTTTAATACGATATTAGTTTGAATATTTATGCATTTCGGTTTCAACACTCATACAAATATGTTAAGTAAACATACTACTAGTGCAGTATTGTTTCCTTATTGGAAAAGCATTTCCATAATTTTACTTACAGAACTTACGTATTTTCCTGAGTGTATGCCACTGTGGCATTTAAGCTCACTTATAACTTCTAATATGACCCAAAGCAATTATGTTTCAATATGCAGTTGCAGTTGCTCGGTTTATTTCATATTTTCCATTCTACATTGTTTTTTTTTTTTTGCTTTTTTCTATCCAGCAACTGTTGTTCAACTTGCAAAAATTTTCAAAAATGTTCTCATAAAAGTTTCATAATTTCCCTAAAGTATGTATTAAACATTAGATTAGAAAATGATAATCGTCGAACAGGTAAGCAAAGGTATTACAAGTGCTACAATGTACAAACGAATACATTTCAACTACTAACGGACGTACTTTTATTATTTTTTTTTGTATTTTTTTGTGCATTTCAAACAAGTTAATAAAGAAACGAAGCAGATAATAAAGTTTCAGAGAATAAACAAAATAATGGATGAAAACGAAACAAAAAATAAAAGGAAAACACACAAATAGCTGCCGTATTAGCTGACTATGTTACCCCACAGGATATTGTCATGTCATAAGTTTCGTTTGAATTTTAAATAAAAATTTTGAAAACAAAAGATTGCTACCAACATATGCACTTCCTCAACACTAATGTAAGAACAAGCGAGGGCCGTAAAGAAATGTTTGTATTGAATAAATCGAGAAAAGATCCGCTCTAAGGGTTAGAGGGTTAGTTAAGGGTTAGAGTATATATAAAACGCTCTGGTTACTATAGCGTTGAAATGGGTGTGATTTTTTTTTGTATTCTAAAAAAAACTTGTTGCGATTAATCATGAAACAAAATATCTATAAAATAGCTGCCAAGGCTCTAAGGACCTGATTTTTTCACAGTGTTGTGGCTGTATTTTAGAAAGGCGCATTGAGTCTTGGAATTCTTATTTACTTACATACTTAGTAACCACCCGATTAACGGATTTCAGCCTGTTTAAAACGTCTTTCCAGAAGCCTTTGCTTTTTGCTAGTCTTATCCAGCTGATCATACCAATCGAAGATAGGGCTTCCTTGATTTGGCCTTTCCAACGCGACTTTCAAAAACCCCGCTTCAAATACCCGTGTCGTCTGAGTATCCTCCCATAATCGAACTACATGGCCGAGCCAGCGCCGTCGCTGGATGTTAATGCGCTGCACAATGTCTTTGTGGAGCTTATACAGCGGAAAACATCGCCAACCCTCTCTTAACCAAAGATCCTATGTAGGACTTTTATCTCGGAATTATTTTTACATAATTCATTACATAAATTACATACCAGCGATTTCACAAAACTTTAAAGAAAAATTGGTCTTGGTGGCCAGCTGACATTAGAATTTCGGGGGATAATTTGTTTTGGTAGTGGTTGTAGGCGGCGTCGTCCTGCTGAAACCATATATCGTAGGGCTTAATGGCATCCAGCTGAGGCTACATGAGCTACGTTGTCATTTTCCTATATACGAATGCCATCCACATTCATTGAAATTTTGAAATCATCTTCAATAACGTAAGACCCAATCAGTTGGACGCCACAAACCGGCAGCATACAGTTGTCTGTTATGGATATTTTTGAATTGGTATTCATTAAGCCGACGTAGTAGACGTATTATAGTAGGTGGTGTGTTGGCTTATTAAACATGAGGACTCGGGCTAAACGCTAGGTCAGACATTTTCAATAAAATGACATTGAGGAAATAATATTTCTTCGGCAACTTCTACTCTGCACATTACTGGAAATAAAACTCGGAGAGTAAATAAAATTGCTATGAAAAGTTTCCCAAAAACGAATCGCTGGCGATCAACTTTAAACGGTAAGTCTCGCCACTCATGTCTAAAATTAACACACACAACATGAGTATAGTAAGCTAGGCTGTAATTCTGACTGAATGGTTGTAATAACCAATTATGTTACGTATTCATAAATCCATTCAGATGGAGAAACTGATGATTTAGTAAAAAAATGACAACAAATTTACTTTGTTTTAAATTACCTGTGAGATATACTCTGCTGGGCCTTAAGGGCCTAAGTAAAATGAATTTTCTATGCATGTAGGCTGCGTTCTTCCGCTGGTTTTGAGTTTTCGGCGGCACTTTCCTTCAAAGCAGCAATATTTTCAAGAAGCCGACGAGTATGTTGATGTAATCAAGTCCTTCTGTTCATAACTGACAAGTTTCTTTAAATTTTTTAGTCACACACTTCAAATGGTTGACACATTATATCGACGCCTCCGTTCTATAACATTCTAAATCAAAAAAGTGTGTTTTGAGTTAAGAGCTGTCAAAGTTTTCACGCGCCATAAGTGTATTCTAAGTAGAGTCTAGTAGGTAGTGTGTTGGTTTATTAGACGTAAAGCCAGTGTTCGAGCCTCAGGTCAAACAGCAAAACAAAATACAAAAGGAATTTCTGCGGCGGCTTCATCAAATTTCAGCAAATTTCTGACGAAAACTCTGGAAGTAAATAAAATTGCCATGAAAAGTTTCTCAAATAAAATCTGTCATTCGGAGTCGACTTTAAACTGTAGGTCCACTTTTGTATAAAATTAACACACAACATAAGTGATGTGAGAAAGTAGAACAATAATCCTTAATGAAGGATTGTAATGACCAATTGGGTATGTAAATAGATTTTTCCTTATAACTTCGGAACGGATCGATACAGTTAACCAAATTTTGACAGTATTTAAGCAATTTACCGGGCCGCTCAATGGATCCTTGTTAACGATGCTCCTTTCAGTCTCGTCTCGATCTTTTCGGACAGTCAGGCTGCGATAAGATCTCTGTCAGGGTTCGTGATCAACTCTAGGATCGTTAGGGAATGTCGCAGCTGTCTCGACCTAGTCTCGGGGCGCTTCACCGGTGTCTCTCTGGTGTGGATCCCCGGGCACAATGATATTCCGGGAAACTGTAGGGCCGACGAGCTCGCCAGAGCTGGTGCGCTCCTTCCGGAATCCTCTTCTGTTGAGATGGGTATGCCACTTGCCTCGGTCAAGTTGACCATTGCGCGGAGGTTCTTTCGGGACGCCAACCTATCCTGGGTCAATGAGGAGTCCTGCTCCACCGCTAGACTTACCTGTCCCAGGATGGATGGAAGGCTTACCAACCGATTACTTAGTCTCGGTCGTGATGTCATCTCGACTGTAGTGGCCGTGCTTACGGGTCATCACATTATGGATAGACACGCCGAGAGAGTGAGGCTCCCTTTTAACGACTTCTGCCATTCACTTATTCACTTTCTTTGCCAGTGCCCGTCTCTTGGTAGGTGTAGATATAGGTTATTTGGCTCCCCATTCCTTGTTAGCTTAACGGAGCTATCATCTATTGATATCAAGGATATAGCTTCGTTCATCAAATTTTCTGGCTGATTTTCCAGTGCGGGGTAGTCGTGCTTTTGTTGTGCAGCCCTTGCGCTGATCAACTTCTTCCTTTCCCTGATTTGGCGGAACTTGGTTAGTACAGGGACTGCGTTTCACCCGTGGCATCACAACGGGCAGCCATGGGTGCTCAAGTGAGCTTTGTGATATTAGAGCTATCACTACGACCTAAACTAACCTAACCTTAGTTAGAGAACGTAGAATTTAACAACATTTAGAACGTTATAGAATGGAGGCGCCGATATGCACTTTTTCGATTGGGCACTCTTCGAAGTTTCTTTATGCCTTTGACTTATGGAATTTGATTTTCTCAGCGTTATATTTCGCAACCAATTAACGTGTTTATAAGATTGAAACACAATCGATTGAGAAGAAGTCCTACCTGTATTAGCAATGAAGTTGTTAAAAAAAATTGTTTCGATTATTTTAACAATTTCAACTTCACACTCTGCTTACGTAGTTGCAATATGGAAAATTATTCCTTAAATTCTTTTCAGAAAATTGATCCCAAAGCAATGTGCAACAACAACAACAACAACAGCAACAACTACAACAAAGGAGAAAAAGTAAAATAATAAAATAATGTCATGCATTTAGTTTGTGTTGCATGCGAAACAAGAGTAGAAATGAAAACAAAAAAAGAAACTCAAAAAAATTAAACGAAATGAAAGACTCCAAACTGAATGGCAAAAAGAAAGGAAATTTTGTTTCTTTGAGTGGATAATAAACGTAATGCAACACATTTCATTTTTCCGTTACAGTTACAGTTACAGTTGCAGTTATTGTTGTCGTTGTCGCTTACTCAGTTTTAATTTTTTTTTCTTTGGTTGTTTGTTTGTTTTTGTTTCTCTGTTTCTGTTTCTGTTTCTATTTAAAGGACAAAATATGGCAGAAACAAAAAACAGAAGGAAACAGTATATGGAGCTTCCAGGGCTTTTGTTTTTGCTTAAAGCCGCATAGTAAATGTATTAAATAAAGCAGCAGCAGCAGCAGCAGCAACTACATTGTAAAACAACAACTACAACAACAACAATAAGAAACACTCATACAAACCTTAAAGCAACTCTTGTCTCAAAGGACATGTGACAGGCTAATGCATGCTTGCATTTTAAATGACAATAATAATGTATTTTTACTTCGTTTTTAGTTTCTTTTCTTTTTTCCTTTTTCTTTGTGTCCTTTTTCTCCTTTTTTTCTCCTCTGTGTTTCTTTTGTTTGTTATGCTACAAAGGCAAAAAACAGTACCCAATAAAAGCAACAACAAGAAAATTTAACAAAATTTTAAAAACTAAAGGGTAACCTTTTGTAAAACACTCTCTTATACACTCAAACACATGCACATAGACATACAAACATACGTATGTACGTACGTACGTTACATTAAGTGTATACGTTTACTCACACAGCAACTGTGAATTCCGGCAGTTGTTTTTTCCACTCGTCGTCCTTAATGTGCATTAAGACGTAGAGAAATACGTTTTTTTTTTCTGTTTTGTTCTCCTTTCGAAATTAAACGAGAAATTTTCTTTGATCCCTCGGAAATTTAAATATAAATCCTAAATCGCATACACTTTCACAGAATAGTGTAATGTTGCTGTTGTTGTTATTATTGTTTTGGATAAAAACGCAAGAAAATTACAAATAAAAGTTGCAGGATATCCAGCTTCAAGGCTATGGAAATAAGGCTTCTCTTTAAATCCGTGAAAATCTTGAAATATTTTTTTTTTTTTTTTAAATTGAAATGGAAAAGAGACATTTAAGGCATTATTACTGGCCATTTATGGTATGTTTTATTACGCCTGTTTAAGACCGGACTTTTGATAAAATTTTTTATTTTGTTTAAATACTCGTTTAGAGATTCTGTCCTTATATGGAAGAAAGCTGAAATGCAGTAACAAGATACGTAATTTTTAGTATTATTTACTTACTTATTTACTAATGTCGTCGTAGTTTAGTAGGTAATGCGTTGGCTTATTGCATGTGAGGCCATAGTTTAAACCCCTGGTCAGATATCTCCAACAAAACGAAATATGGAAAAATATTTCTTCGGCTACTCCTCTCAGCAGATTTCTGGCAAAAAATGTAATAATAAATGAAATTGCTATGAAATGTTTCTCAAAAATCTGTCGTTCCGTGTCGACTGCAAACTGTAGGTCCTGACACTAATGTATATAAAGTAACACACACAAGTTAGGTGGTAATCTTGACAAAAGAGTTGTAAGGACCGGTTATGTATGCATGTACTTTCTTACATAACCGGCAATTGAAAATCTGCTTATCGGATTTTAGCTTGTATTAACGCATTCTTCCAGGTACCTCTGCTTCTAACGCGCCTCCTTCTTACGATTGGTTACATCAATCAATGACAGAACATCCCTAATGGTTTTCTTTTTTCCGACTTCTGCTAATTTCCACATCAAATACCCATTTTGCCGGAACATTATCTTCCATCCGAATGACATAGAACAGCTAGTGCCACCGCTGGATGAAAATGAGCTGCATAATGTTGTTGTCCATGTCGTTGAGGAGCTCTTACAGCTCATTATTGGATATTACTTACTTAGCATTTCGGCTATTAACAATCATATCCTGGAGTGTGCCTCTGCTTCTGACACAGTCAACAGTTGGTCACAGTAATCGATTGGCAGGGCTTTACTAATTTAATTCTTCCAACATAGACAAGGTTCTCCTCCATCTATTTAGCCGGAACATTCTCTTTCAAGCCAACGACATGGGCGAACTAGCGCCGGCGTTGGTTGTTATTAAGCTACGCAATGCCAATGTCGTTCAAGAGTTCATATAGCTCATTGTTGGATCTTACTTCCTTATTTACTTAAATGACCACTAATAATCAAATTTCGGAGTGCTTTAGCATATCCTTTCAGGTGCCACTGCTTCTCACGCTTTCGCCAGTTGGTCAAACCAATCTATGACAGAGTTTCCTCAATTTAGTCCTTCCAATGTAGACAAGGTTGAGCTCTTCTTAGTCCGACGATGACCACATCAAGTAAACCCCTCGCTGAGACGTTCCCTTCCATCTAATCAATATGGTGGAGCCAGCGCAGACGGTGGATGTTAATGCGCTACACAAATTCCATGTCATTGAGGAGATTATTCATACTCATTAGGGATGCCAAACGGGATTGATTTTTAAAAATCCCGTATTTCGGGATTCGAGATATTCCGATTTGCATCCCTATTACTTATATATTAGATGAGGGTGTAATTGGCAGCTCGTACTGGATCGAAGATCTTGCATACATATATCATTACAATCCTTCAGTTGGGATTACAACCTAGATTCTCACACAACATATATTGTGTGTGTGTTAATTTTATGCGTGTGTGGCGGAACCTACAGCTCAAAGTCGACTCTGATCTATAGTTTTTTTTTTTTTAATCTTCAGATCTTAAATACTCTCAAGGAAGTTGCATTGGTTCTTAATTGCTTCTGTCAACTAAAGAAGCATAGGGAGGATAAGCGACTTGTAGAGGTGCCCAACATATTGTATATTCGAAGATATTCGATGTCACTTATATCTCAATAAGCTCTCTTTATGTGGGACACCACCATATTTTTTTCTAAACCTCATTCAAGTTCAGTTCCCTGCGTCTGACGACAGAACCCAAAATCTAATTAAGAGTTCTATGGGGAGTATAAGCTTATGAACCAGACATTTACTAGGGTATACTTGTATACTGTTTTTTTTTTAGTTTGTTAGAATGTAAATTGACTAAAAGAAAATAACAAATAAATCATACGATGCCTAATAACATTCGTTAGTAAACAATTTCCCTTAAAATCATCCATTCGTTGAAAACAAAAAAAATTCAAAACTTTGAAAAAAGAACCATCAAATGCAGAAAACAGCCAATTTAACAATAATTTCTGGATGTCGAATAAATATTGAAAATATTGTGTACATACATACGTACGCTTGTGTACAACAGCAATATTCAATTTCGCTTAAATAAATATAAAGAACTAAAAAGAAAAACACAAAAAAAAAATTAAAAAAAAGTGAATGAAAGTAAAACATGTTCAATGTTTTCATAAATTTATTGCAAAGATGACCTCAGGTAAGAGAGCGGTTAATATTGTAGCATATGATGGATTCCAATTCGATTTTTGTTTTCTTTTATACGCTACATTACGCCACAGGTAAGGTGGGATAATTTAAGACTGTACGAGGGATTTTTTTTTATATGGAAATTGAAAGCTTTGGGCTTTCGACTGAAAGTGATTTTTAAAAATTATTGAATTTCAAACAAAAAAAAAGTAAAATTTTATTTTTCCAACGTTCATATGTTTAATTGCTTTAGGCATTCTTACTTACGAGATAATATTTTTTCAGAAAATATTTAGAAAACAACATCACAGGCATCAACTTTACTACGGTGTTATACTGCATTCTGAATTGTATAGTTTTTGACCAAGTGTGGTATTGTATTTATAGCGTTACGTGCAAATAATAAAATTAATATTCATTTTATAATGTCGTCTTTGTTTACCAAAGTGGTATTTTAATAGCAATATCAAGTTGTCATGGGTATAATTGCTGACAATAGGCTAGCGTCATTGAAAGAAAGCTTTAGTTTCTGCGACAAAAAAGGAAAGCAAAAATATGACCTATAACATCGGCGAAGTCTAACAGGCAGTATTCTGGCTTCTCAGATATTTGGTACGAAATGAAAAATGGCAAACTATTTGTCGGACGACTTCCTCTCAGTAGTTTTCCGACAAAAACTGTGAGCGTGAATAAGATTGCCCTTAAAAGTTTCGCGAATATCTGTTTTTCGGAGTCATCACTGTAGACTGGCCTATTAGTATTACATTCGATCAGAAGAATTTTCGTGTTTTTATTCGAGTGTATTAGGTTGCATCACGGCAATTGCATCACGAATGTTCATTTTCAAATGCTCAATTGTCTCTGATTTATCGGCATAACAGTTTTCTTTAAGAGCGCTACACAGAAAATAGCCCAACGATGTCAAATCTCTCCTTATTGGCGGCCAATTGACATCACCACTTCGGCTAATTAAGAGGCCATCAAATGTTTGATGCAATAAATCGATTGTGGCATGAGATGTGTAACAAGTTGCAGCATTCTGTTGAAATTAAAACTCAATGCCGTGAGGGACAAAAAAACATTGTTGTCTCCATTGTCCGTAATGGTTGCGCCTTCCTAATTTTCAAAGAAATATGGGATAATGATGCTTCCGCTCTACAAGTCTCACCAAATAGGTGCATTAGCTGTTGTAAGACAACGCCAAATACTGCAATTTTGATTATTAACATACACATAAAGACGAAAATGATCTTCGTTCGAAAAGATGATTTTTTTTGCCAAAATCGATAGCCTTGTTCAGTTGCACGTTGATCCCGTACTGACGTCCAGTATACAACTATGGGAATCTATCACTAAGAAAATTATTGTTTTGACTCATAATACATAATTGGTCCTTACAACCTTTCAGTCAGGATAATTGATGATCGCCGAAGGAATACTTTTTGCATTTTGCTTTCATGTCTGAACTGGGGCTCGAACCCTGGCTTTACGTCTAATAAGCCAACACACTACCTACTAGACTACGGCGACATCTTGTTTTGATTCAGTCGTTTCAGTCTGGATTACCATCATGTTGTGCGCATTAATTTTATACTTGAATGGCGTGATCTGTAGTTTGAAGTCGACAAATTTTTTGATAAACTTTACATGGCAATTTTTATTTTTCTCTCAGAGTTTTTGCCAGAAATGTGTTGAATCGTAGCTAAAGAGTTAGTTCTTTCTAATTCCGTTTTGCTGGAGATTATGACCTAGGGTTTGAAGCATGGTTTCACGTCTAATCAGCCAACACATTCCTACTACACTACGGCGATTATTTTTAGGCATACATTATGTAATAAATCAAATCGCTAGAATCCAATCAAACCGAATAATCGGTTGAGAATCCATGTAAGATATTAAATTGTCCGTTAGAGTATTTTCTTTAGTCAAAATAGAGCGGAGGCTGGGATGATGAAAGCTGACCATGTTGCACACTACTCAGACGTTTGTTTATAAGTTAATTAATTATTAATTTTTATGGTTTAAAAATTTTTTTAATTAATTGCTTGTGGCTATGAATAACAATACCTCCACCTGTTTTCCAATCAAACTATGTTTATGCGTTCAGCGATATTTTACCTCTGCCCTTTCTGTCAAGGTTGATTTCCATTAAAAAACAAGTTTTCATCATCATTAATCGCCCCTAAGGATGGAAAACTAAATAAATACAGAAATATAACAAAAAACTTGAAGTGGAAAACGCTCATCAGTATTCAGCAAACGAATAAACTTCAAAACCAATCATATTCAGGAATCTAAAATAAACAAATACTGGAAGAAAAATATTGAAAAAAAGCAGCAGAAACAGTCGAAGCAGCAGCAAAATGATTTTATTTGCATGTGAAGTAATTCAATATTATGGAACAAAAATATCTTCACGTATTGCTCAATGCATAATATTGTAACAGCGATTGTTTACCTAAAAACGCCAATTATACAGAGTGGAATGGAAAATATTGTTCAAGTACAGCAAAAGAACACAAAAATTCTAAATTGGTTTCTATGCATTGAGAAAATATCCGTAAAAGCATAAATAAGGTCTAATTAAAATTCAATTATTGTTGGGAAAACAATGAAGAAGACGCAGAAAAAGTTAATGAATTGGAATATGCCAACAGGCATTAACTTTCATATACGATCTGATAAATTACAGGGGAAAATTTCAAATTTCAATTGTAATAAATTTTTAACAAAAAGATATTGAATATGATGGTAAAAACCAAAGTTTGTACTTGTAATTGCGATAAAAAAAACCTGCTACTTTATTGGAAATTTTAAATAAATTTTTATTAAAAGATTCAATATAACTAGCGATCCCAATGGCTTTTCTTTTTCTGAGGTTTGAGGCGTTAATAGAATTTGTATTTGAGAATTTGTGTGGAATATAAAATATGTCGCAGCTTAGAGTGAATTTGACAGATGCCATATTTGTGTTGGCTTTGAGTACCACTAGTTGGATCAAATCGTACGATCTCAGTGGCCAGTTCACATCACTTTTATATGAATTGGCCGTAGCATCAAATTGTTCTTACAAAATATTCAATCTGACATGAGGTGGTGATATGTAGAGCCGTCTTAGTGTATATACATACTTAATTGGTCATTACAACCTTTTAGTCAGGATTACAACCTAACTTCTCATACCACTTAGGTTGTGTTTGTTAATTTTATACATGACCAGTAAGTCCTGTACTTTAAAAACGACATTGAACAACACATTTTTTGAATTTTATTTAATATGAGAGTTTTTTGACATAGATCTGCTAAAAGGAAGTCGTCGAAGAAGTATTTTCTCATATTTTGTTTTGTTGGAGATGTCTGATCGGGGGTTTGAATCGTGGGCTCAGGTCTAATAAGGCAACAGAATACCTACTAGACTACGGTGCCAAGTACAAGTGTACAAGTCCGCCATACTCTCGGTTGCTTGATTAACGTTATTCTTATAAGCTGTGCAACACGTAGGACTATTTTGTTGAAACCACATTTCGCTAGAGTCTAGATCACCCCATTTAATCCATAAGAAATTGGTAATCATTGACCTAAAGCTCGCGGTTGATAGTGATGGCCTGGCTAGCGTTATTTTAAAGATAATATGGGCGCCCTTAATACAGAATTCTCACCAAACAGTGACTTTCGATAAATTGAAATAAAATTTTTTGGTGAAAATCTTTGTCAATAATTAAGTGCTCCAGATACTATTCAGAGAACACATTTTATTTGCAATGGTCGTTCATTTTCAGTTCCTCGTGCAGTTAAATTTTGTATGGATGGAGATTGAAATCACGATGACAAAATTCTCAAAGTTGTGGCGTAAAAATGATCAAGTTCTTGCGGAAGATAGGAAATTTGTCTGTCTGGATTCTCCAGGTCGATCGTTTCCTGTATCAGAGGACTCGAATTTATATATCATATTGAGAAAAATTCTATCGATAAGATATTTTTGACAATTGTAAAATAGGCGAACGGTGCTGAATAGGACAGTCATTTTAATAAAACAATTTTATTATTTGTACGTAATATTAAATGCTATATTTGACCATCACAGCACTACGGTGCCATGTTAGAGGACACTAATGCCTTGGATGGTTCATCCCATTTAAAAATTTTGCTTCGAATGTATACCTACATGTACTGGGATTACAACCCTTCCGTCAGACTTACGAGTTTACTTCTCTCACCACCTATGTTGTGGGTGTTAATTTTATTCATAAGTGGCGAGTCCTACAGTTTAAAATCAACGCTGAACGATCAAGTTTTGAAAAATATTTTCGTGACAATTTTACAATACTGTCAGAGTTTTCGCCAGAAGAAACTGGCAGTCGACGAAGATGTCTGACCTAGTATTTGAACTGTGGTCTCAACACAATACTATAGACTATGGCGACTTCAGGATCGTTAAACGAATTGCTTCAAATGGTTAAACAACTTCAGAAATGATTCTGCCTTACATAGAAGGCATTTATCCATTAAATTATGTGTATTATGAAATGTTCTCGGAGCGTTACCAATACCCTAATTAAATGCCTTCTTTAAAATATAGTCTATTACAATCATGCAACAGCATGCTGTTCCTTCGATTACAGTAATATTGTGTGCCTTCAATTGTTTAATAAAATCCATTTCTTATATTATCTTTCTCTTTAACATAATGTTTTGCAAAATTTAAGATAAAGTTCAAAAAATCCATAAAAAAATATAATTTTTTACTGACTTTAAAATACTATTGGATTTAATTTTGTGTCTCTGTGAGTATAAAATTAAAATTTACTTTTCCAAGCATCCCTTTTTTGCTGTTTCTTTTGTCTTAACTTGACATTCTCTGTTTTATTATTCTTAAACAAATTATGCAAATAAGGATGTTTAATGTAAACATTTGTTTAATTTTTAACTTGCTGCACACCCGCCAATTTCTGTGACATTGAAGTGATGGCAGGGTTAACATTGTTTCATTTTTATTTCACTTTCGAAGGGAATATTAAAAGGAAAAGTGGGGTTTATACCCTAAAGGCATTATTGGTTTTTTATCGTAGAATGACTATCCCTTTCGAGCTATGCTGAGTGAGTATTTGGTTCCAACAAGTTTTTATACAGTGTGCTTACGTTCATACATAATTAGTCATTACAACCCTTTAGCCAGGATTACAAACTAGCTTCTCACACAACCTATGTTGCGTATGCTAATTTTATGTGTTTATGTGTGAGTGACAGGACCTACAGTTTAAAATCGAATCCGAACAACAGATTTTTGAGAAACTTTTCATAGCTATTTTATTTACTCCCAGAGTTCTTGTAAGAAATCTGTTGCTTACCATATCGATTTTTTGGAAAACAATGAAGTTACAATCTCATTTCCAAAAGTGGTTATTGAAATTAACGGCTCTGGATCATTTTTTATGCGTCTATGTTAAGTCATTGGGTATGCTTACAAACCGGCTTATTTTTGAAGCAATGAAACCCAATGTTCTAGCTGACCTTGAACCCTTAGGGTTAGATTTATTGGTAACATATAGTCACTGTGCGCATACATATTTAAATCTTGGATTCTATAAAATAATGATCTGAAGTTTTAATATCCATCCTAAGGACAGGGCAGCGTGAACTGGAAGAGGTGTCGCGTCTGAGTATGATGTTTCTCCTGTCTGGCATGTAAAGGGTCAAGAGGAATCATGTTTAGATTATCATTAAAGGGATTAAATGCCCTTAATTTCTTTAAAGTCACCATAGTCTAGAATGTGGTACGTTGGCTTATTAGACGTACGGCCACGATTAAAACCACCTCCATCTAAACGATATCTGCAAAAAAATATATCCTTGACGAATTAATCTCATCAGATTCCTTCCAAAAACTCGGAGATAAAAATAAAGATTGGCAAGAAAAATTTCTCACAAATCGCTCATTCGAAGTTGTCTTTAAACTATGAAGGTTCCGCCACTCATGTATGAAATTAACACGCACAATATAAATTGTAACCTTGACTGAAGTATTGTAGTGACCATTTGTATGTACCATCTAATATATGAACTTGAATATGTTCCTCAACGACATGGATATCCCTTCTTGATTGTTAGAAATCAATTGCTCAAGAAGTAAAGCGCTCGACCATGTCGTTTGGATGGAAAAGATGTCCTAGCAAGACGTATTCCTGATCAAATCCAATCAAATAAATCGTACTCATTGAAATTTGCTCCAACATCAAATCATTTGGCAATCATTTTTTCAGTTTTTTTCTTTTAAAAATTCTCGCCATATTTCACTTTCTTATCGGCTGGCTTTCATTAAGGTGTCTGGACGCATAAAATTGTTCTGGGTTTCCTTTTTTTTTTATATGAATTTTTGTTAATTGTCTTGCACATGGAGTCAAAGTTATTTCTCACTCTCTCGCTCTCCTCCCTTATCCCTTGCTTTATCTCTAGCTGTCTTTCACTGTCTATTATTTGAATTTTGCTTGAACTTTTTCAAATGCTTTAAATTTCGTTTTCATTTCATTGTGAGTGAGTGAAGGCTGAGCCTTGTATTTACTTAAAGAGAACTTGAATTTGGAATTTTTTTTGTTTCATAATGTTTTCCATCCAATTTTTTTTTTTCTTATTATTATTAGCACTTGAAACTGAAATGCGGAAATTAAAAATAAACACAGATGTGAAAATGTTCATATTGATGTAAAAATCATGCCAATGGACACGATACGGTAGACAGACATACAGACAGACAGACAATCAACAATTTAAACTTATTTTCCAATGAATATACCGACAGTTTGAATCAGTAACCGTAACATACACAAAGTAATTGTTGGTGGGCGATAATGTAGAAGGCATCACATGAACGATTACTACGTTACGACTGCCACTATTATGTCGTGATAACGCAAAAACCTGTGAAAGTGATTTAGCCATACTCTGACAGCTGCTTTGGAAAAGGTTTCAAATCTATAGACGGCAAGAAAAAAAAAAACAAAAAAACAGAGAGAGAGAAATGTAACATAAACATGAAAAAAAAAACGTAGAAAATGAAAATTATTTGCAACGGCTGGTAAATCTGCAATCGAAACATTTGGAAATTCTTTTTTCGTTTTTTTATTTTTATTTTGTTCTCTGCATCGGTATGCTTTCAGTACATGTATGTACGTACATCAGGCGTTATCAAGCCAAACTGCCAGACATATGCCAGACAACAGCTATTTAGTTTGTCTACATACATAGCTATGGTATGGTATGGTATGTATGTAGGTTTGTTTGAATGTTATTGCCTTTGAATAACAATATGCGGGTGTTGATACTGCTGACATTTACACAGGCAACTAAACAGCAATAGAACATTCATTTGAAATATTTTTTGGGTGGTAAATTTGTAATTACGTGGGAGAGAGTTTGTAATTATTTTCACAGACAGAATAACCATGTGACTGTAAATACTTCATACAAAGTCTATGATTTATTTAATGGATATCACTAGAATCAAAAATTGACTTAATTTAATTTCACGGATATTCAACTTTACCCCGATAATCATATTCAAATTTTTGAGTATTCCAGACTTCCATCTGTTTAATATATCTCTTGGCCTACTGTATAATATTTTGTAGTCACAAAACAAAAGAAAATAAGAAAAAAAAAATGTTTTAATAAAGCAACCAAAACCATTTGCAGTAAATTGTAACATATTTTAACAGGAGATTTAATATTACTTCAGTTTATTTCGCATAGACAATGTCATAAAATTATTACGACTCTGCTCTATAAATTTACGACTGCATTAAGTGAAATAAAAACATTTAAGTAAAGTTAATAAACTAATTGTACCTGTAGATTTATATGCCAATTTAAGCTAAGAAATGTTTTAATTTGGCGAGGTGCGTTCAAAAATTTAAGTAAGTTTTAGATACGGAACTAGTAAAATTGGTAGTGTTGGACAAAAATCCCAATATGAACGAGTACCTTATGACGAGTCCAATCCTATTACAATTACAAACCTTTGGAGATCCCGCATATTGGATTAGGGCAGAGAGGTCAACCCTTTTAAAAATCCTTTTTTTTAGGGTTTCCAATCTACTTCCACTAAAAGCTGGGAAATTTGTAAGAAGATATTTTATATTCTTCCTCATCGGAACATTCCCCGAACAATCTAACATAAGAAACCGAGGAACCAGAATCACAAGAGATTTGTATGAAGTAAACAGAAATTTGCTTCTATTGCCATTAAAAGAGTTTTAGATAAACAGCATTTTGATGCATCCCCCAGATTATTCTACTATGCCTCAATCCCAGCAAAGGCAGATCTGATCTTATTCACAGACTCTTACAAAGTTTTTGCAATCATGTAAGAAGAAGTGATTAATATCAGATCGACAAAATCGTCCGATTATCATCGTAGGTCGCATAAACTGCATTCGATATGGCCTCAGAAGTGATAAAAAATGTCTACTTAAAAAATACTACAGACATTATTGAATCCGAAATGAAACGCTCCATTGCAGAATCATTAAGAAGACTCCTAAACCATTGACTCTATCTATATTTAACCTAACCGTAAAGATGGTTATACCATTTCTCTTCACAATTACTACTCCATCCCATAGTTCTGTATTCAGAATAAGAAATTGCAATTCAGGGAGAAACATCACCTCAGGCGATATTAAATTAGTGATTCTACTACGGGAAGTACTCTCTGGATTCCTGTGATGAATCCTTTCAGTATGCCGGACTGAATATCGGACATTATGACCAGTGAATGACACTTACTTGCTGCATTCAATTGAAACTAGAAAATAAGTTGTTGTGCAAAGGAGACAAGAGATTTAAGTTTTTACGGTTTAAATTTGAATCAATAAAATACAAATTCATATACTGTTAGTTCTACTAAAATAGGAATTCGCTTTGTAATCCATTATAAACCACAACAGGTTTTTACTAACAAAAGAATGTTCATCGCGCAAAAATAAATGAAAAAAGCTTTAGTAAAGTACAATCTATTAAAACAGCGATAGAACATTGGAATAGAAGCCACTTTGCTACTGTGTTCCAATAAATGTCTGTTACTTACATGTGTGTTATACGACTTCAAACAGGATTACTACGAAACTGCTCATACAACTTATGGTGTGTGTATCAATTTTATTCAAAAGTAACGAGACCTACAAAAGTCTACTCCGAATAACAGATTTTTGTAAAACTTTTTTGTCAGAAATCTGTTGAGAAGAAATCGCCGAAGAAATATTTTTTCATACTTCATTCGAGCTATCTGATCTGGGGTTTAAGCCGTGGCCCCACACCTAATAAACCAACATACTGCCTAGTAGACTATTCTGACTTCCAATAAATTACCATTGAAATGAATCAATTGAGTAAAATTTATCACTACTTTCACCCTCTCCAGCTATAATGGCCCATTCGCAAGAGATGTTTTCTAGAGATGTGCTTTCGGTAGGATAATTTTGGTATTTTAGATGAAGGAAAGAATTTTTGCAAGCACTTAAAGAACTAAATCTGTCGTATGCTTCTTTCTACTCTTGGAAAATATTCTGCTTAATGGCCTGAATAACAAGACTCCTATATTATGTTAAAACCATCCCTTATCATCCCTAAATGTAAGACATAGTAGAAGTCGCCGGAGTCTAGTAGGTAGTGTGTAGGCTTATTAGACGTAAAGCCAGGATTCGAAATCCCAGGCCAGACATCAAAACAAAATACAAAAAGTATTTCTTCAGCGATTTCCTCTTGGCAGATTTCTGGCAAAAACTCTAAGAGTAAATAAAATTGCCATGAAAAGTTTCTCAACATAAGATGTGTGACTGAAGGGTTGAAATGAATAATTATGTATGTATGTACGACATAGTATTTTCTAGACAGATTTGATAAAACAAAAGATCGATTTAATAATCTTTGGATCAACAGTTAAACTAGTTTGTTAAAATCGACCACAAATCGTTATACTGAGGCCATAAATATAAATTTGAATTGGAATTTATTGTTAAAAATTAATTTTCTTATGATTTAATGCAACGATAATCTAATAAAAAATTAGGAACTCTCTTGTACTTGTTCCTCGTTCTAAATTATTCGAAAACAATATCGATGTGTTTAATGTAATATTCACTTAATATTTCTTCTGAATTGATTCAATGATGACAAGAGCTACAAATTTGTGGTTTTGCCTATCAATACAAATAGCTTTAAATGCTATGCACTGATCTTTCATACACCCTAGCGTATGAAATATAACACAATAAAATATTACTCATACGCCATGTAAGGCAATGTATACAATATTTACCAATTATCTTCGTTGGCAGCATAAAAATATTTTACAACCAAAATCATAATAAAAATACACCAAATGAGAAAAATGTAACAAAAAAATTTAATTGTTTCGTATACAATTGTTTAAAATAAATTCAATACAATATTTTATACACCCTATACATTAAAAGTAAAGTAAGAAATTTTCTGTAAATTTCTTATAGAGAATTTGAAGAGATATTTTCTTACGATATTAAGAGTATTTTTGCTGGCAATTGAATTTGTTGATGTCTTTCCAGTTCAGTTTTAGAAGTAAGGAGCAAAGTGTTTGCAAATATTCTTAGGAACTTAGTAGTAAGTCACAATTGTTAAGTCTCAATAACAGTCTTTTTACTAAAACGATTCTGTATCGGCTTGTTTCTGTGACATTGTGGTATAGCCGTGAACGGGATAACGGATGCTCGCGGTAGATTGGTTTTCACATTCTTTGTGCGACTTGTTGGTTGGTTTCAATTCTTCAATTTGCTACCTCTATGGACTTATTGGAAATTGGAATCTGGATTAAGGAAAAAGAACAGAAGCGTATGGAGAATAGATAAGGTAGCCGTGGGTCTAAAAGTATTCGGCGTACTACAAAAGATATCAAAATAATTATTAGTGGCGTCATTTTGGATTCCGCCATTCTTGACGGTGCCATTACTGGCAGATTAGTTCTTGGCAGCGTCAAACTTGACAGTGTCATGCTTGTATCATATTATAAATGTAGTTCCAAGCAATAACATCCATGTTGTTCACATAAAAGTCGACAGTTTTTAATGTTTTCAGGAATACTGGTGTTTATGTCGGATAGTCCAAACTTCCCATCCGTGGCGACATAAACAGGATCGTTTAAATGATGACAAATTAGCAACAGAGGGCGCTGTCGTGCATAATAAAGCTTTATATATTTTTTGACATTCGATTTTGTTTTGTTTTTATTAATTGTTAAATTAATTTTGTCACTCTTTCTTATAACATCCACCAAGGATGTATTTAATTTGTCTAATTTTGTATAAAATTTGTTTAAAAATTTATAAAATGTGTGGAATAATGTTTTCGGAATAACTTTAATTGATATAATTGTGTTACTATTGTCTTCAAGAGCCCTTTAGTGATGTTTTTAAATAATAAATATAAGAAATTATGTATTGAAAAAATAATAATAAAGTAATGAAGTTTAAAATTTCAATTTAAATAAAGTTTATGGAGACGAAGAACAAGCGTGTGGATTTATATTTTTATGTTTATTGGAAAAAATAAAATAATATCATTGCTTAGTGATATAACAGATGGACAACAAAATAAAAGGAAAGTGATATTTTTTTGTGCCTTTTGATTGCGTCAGAACTACTTTAATTTGGTTCTTTTTTTTAGCGTCTTCTTTTTTTTGTGTGGTATTCATCCCCATATGCAGTCCACGAATTAACAACAGGTAACGTCTCTTTTGGGAAATTCTCAGAAATGTTTGATAAAGCTAAGTTCCATTTTATTTTGTGATTTTCGGTACATTTAGGGCCAGGTAAGAAAAAAAGAACACAATAATTAACCAATCTTCCTTATACATCAAAATTCCTGTCCAGTAAGCATTAACTTCGGGTTTTTGATATATCAATACAATGAATTAATCAGATGGTTTGTTTGTTCTAAAACTCCTTTACATTACGATGCATGCCAAATTGGAAATCAAGATTTCGCTTTACTTCGTCCGAGATCTGTTAGTTTTACGCTAATAATAGAATACCTTTTAATCAGTTCCAGGTTCACATTTGATGTCATTTTATTGTCAAAAATGTACATGGTTTTCGAAATTTTAAAATCTTTATTACAAAATTGGTCATAAATCTGGTCTTGCAGAACGATTTTTATACCGAAAAAATTGTATCGGAGTCGTAGTAGTCAGTGCCTATATGTTAGCATATTTTTTTTTACGCCGAGGAGGGGAGTTACCTAACAGCACCATAGAGGAAGCCATCACGTTCTCCGTGTGTGGGTCCCTCACCCACTAAATCTCCCCACTTCCCGTGGACCATTGTGCTCACTCCGGAATTACGGTGGTATTACTTCGGAGTGGAGTCCATTTGCGCCTTTGACCACGTTCATGCTCATTTCAGCATCCGGATTGCGTATTGAAGGTTGAGGAGACTTCTAAGTGTCTCCACTATTCCTTTTGTTGAGGTTCCCGACTGGGATTTCGTTTGACACGTAACCTTGTGTCATCTATACCGGCATGCCTATATGTTCTGCAGCCTCCAGATCTCTCTTCTTCAGTCTCAGAATGCGCTCCACATAATTTGCCACTGAGGACCAATTCTCCCTACTCGCCATTATAACTCCGACAACGTTAGCGGTTGTGAAAATTCCAATCTTTGACGCCATTACAGAGCGATAGCTCCGCCAGTGTGCACATTCAAAGACAGTGTGTTCCGCATCATCAATTACTTTCCTCGTAAAGACAGTAAGGGGAGTCGGTCTTGCCCATTCTGTGCAGATATTTCCTAAATAGCATCTACGTAACGTAGAAATTTACCTCTCCAAATTTCCGACCAATCCATGGCTTTATGTCCGGGTAAGTCTCGCCGTCCACCATCCTCTATCTTCATCGTTCCATCGTCGTTGCCATTCTAAAATGGTGCTTTCCCTGAAGTTGCCGGTTATGTGATTCTATATGTTAGCATATTAGTCCACATATGGTGTTATTATACCAACTGAGGTCTTGAATGGGTATGGATTACATAATTCGTTATCGTACAGGTCACATCTTATAGGTGTGTCCTTTGTATCCTGAGCATTTCTTGTTGCATAGAGCGCTGCTTTTCACCGAAATATATGAAAGTATTCAGTTTGTATATATGCGTGCCTTAGAATTCATATATTTGCTATCGTCATAGCCTCTATCTCTTTGATCGATATGATTTCAAGTCTCGCTTGAGATTCATGTTTTGCGATTGCAATATTGTAGCCACAAATACTTCGACATTGGCAGAAACTTCTAATTTCAAGCAGATGGTGGTACTTATGGTAATTTGAGTTTCCATTACTGTGGTGTGGTAATAATACTTTATGTGTGTTTTCTGTAATTGAATAGATCGATTGGCCGTTCATATGCTATTGAGCGCTATGAAAAACTACTCCAATGAAAATTGTTTTCTTAATGTTAACTTTGATAGCTACCTACCTACCTACCTACCTGTAGATATCTAGTATATTTTTTTTATTAAATAATTTCGTATCATTTGTTTGCACTGATTTAAACCGATTTCATTTTGCGGCAGTTAAAAAACTTTTATTTTATCGATTTACTTGACTATGTTAATGAAATGAAATTGTTTAACAAAATTGAATTGATAAGAATCAAACTGTCATTTTAGACGCCGGTAAAGTGTATACAACCAAGACACCACGTGCTAAACTTACTCTCACTTTATTTGGAAACAGACATACACACACGGCAACAACAAATTCATCTTATTATTCTTCTATTTTGTATTACATTTTACTCTACATTAGCAGAGTATGTATGTATGTAAGTAGGACTGTATCGTTGTATCGCTATTATGCCCTGTTCCAGTACTCGCACAGAAAATTTCTTTTCATTTGGCCTTTCAACGTAAAATGTAAATGAAGAGGAGTAGAGGGATAGGGTCGTGTAATAAAATAACGATACAAAGCAAAAACAACAAGAATATTGCTGTTGTAAAATCTTTAGTGAGTTTATTTTTTATTTTGCAGAATAAAAATCGTACCGCCAGTATTATTGCATGTTGGTCGTGGTGCTGAATCTGATGATGATGATGATGATGATGAACTTTGTTTCATTAGTTGTGTAGACGTCTAATGTGCAAGTAGTCAGTAGGACTGGGCCAAATGCTACACACAGTTCAAATAAGTAGGTTGTTATACTTGTATTGTGTTGGTGTGTTGTTATTGTTGTTGCTGTTGTTTTATTTATTTCCACTTGTTTATGAATAAACAACATGTAAACAAGCGTCAGAGAGGCAGCTTAAATATTTTTTAAAAAGGGGTTTTAATAAAAATTTTTATGAAATTAAAAAGAAATTCATTTTAAAAATAAAATTTTAATGAAAACACTGGAAGAACAAAAAACACAATTGTCTACGAATTTCTCAATTTGTTGTGAATTTAAGAAAAGCATTTCTTCCGCTTTCTATTGCGTAATATTATTATGGCTGTGAAAGACCTCCCCTTTTGTTCAAAAATTGTTTTCATAAGAGTGCAAATTTAGTAACTCCGCCTCTGGTTTGTATGTGTTTGTCATTCATTTGCCAATGCTAGTGCTTGTAGTTGAAAAGGAGAATATTATGTACAATTCGTTCATATAGCAGCATGCACACAAATAAACAAATTGCATTAGTGTTAGTAAACATTTCTGCAAGAAGAGACAGTGTTCTCAAAATTTCTCTCAGTTTCAATTTAGTGCATACTTTTAGGGTGCTTCTACAGAAAATATTCAATTTTGTGCAAGAATTATGGGAAACTTATTTGTTTTTCAAAGAAACAGAAGAAAACTAAAAAATTTTCAATAAAAATTTGTGTCTAGAGTAACGATAGCGTTAATTTAAATTTACTTATAATTTAAATGTACTGGGTGTTTGTTGGTTGCCTTTCTCATTGAGCCAAAACTGAGTTCTGTACGTTAAATAGCAGAATATAGCGACAGGACCTCGTCTATAACTTAATTTTCATGATGCCGAACTGTCACGTGATATAGAAAATTAGACTCTGGATTCTGATCATGTGCCTAAGATTCCTTCTTCAAGAGGAGATAGTGTGAATAATAAGTCTTCATGAAATATATTCACCCTAAATTTTTAGAAGGATTTTCTAACAACTTTTGTATTTACAATATATAATCTGATTTTGAGTAATTATTATTCCAAAATGAAGTCGCCGTAGTTTAGTAGATAGTAGTAGATTGGCTTATTAGACTTGAGGCCACGGTTCAAACTTTAGGTTAGATCTCGAAACGTAATACGAAATACCATTTCTTTGGTGACTTTATCTAAGCAGATTTCTGGAAAAAACTCAAGGAGCAAATAAAATTGCCATAAAAAGTTTCCTCAGACATCTGTCGTTCAGAGTGGACTTCAAACTGTAGGTCCTGAAACCCATGTATAAAATTATTACACACAACATAAATAGTCCGAGAATCTACAGTAGCGAGCACAAAAAATGCAACGTTGGGTAAAATTATCTTTAAGTGCGGTAATTTTAAAAAAATGGTGACCAGTTCAAAATATTTCTTTGGGTTATTAATCCCTACAGTTATAGATACCTATTATCAATAACATTATGTAAATATTTTTAATTAATGATATATTATTTTGTCATTTATTAAAAAGAGTGCGAATTTCATGGGAGCAATAAAAATGCAACAGCATAAATTTTAATGTGTTTATTTAAATTAAATAGTAATTCTTACAAAAAAAAAATCTTAAAATTAATATTTAGTGGCGTAGCCCTTATTTTTTATGACTTCTTGCAACCTAGAAGGCATAGAGTCGACTAAAGCTATTAATGTGTTAATGGATATTTTCTCCCATTCACTTTTCAAAATTTCTTCTAATTGCCTCTTATTTGACGGATGTTTCCTCTTAACTTCCCGATCTAATAGCTCCCATAGATTTTCTATGGGGTTTAGATCGGGAGACTGTGATGGCCAATCCAAAACATTGACATCATTGTCGCTTAAAAAGTTTCGAGCTAAGCGACTTGAGTGCTTTGGATCGTTATCCTGTTGGAATATGCTACCAGGAGGCATTTTTTCCCGCAGATGAGGAAGCATGTGTTCTCCAAGGATTTCACAGTACTTCTTGGCGTCCATTTTTCCTTCGATTTGAGTTAAAGGACCTACCCCATCACGGGAAAACGCACCTGTAAATACGTGACGTAAAATCAATAATTTTTTTTAAACATATCGTTCCTTACCCCACACCATTATTGATCCACCGCCATGTTTTACGGTTGGAAGTTGATATCTTGGAGAATATCTCTGTCCAGGCGGTCTTCGGACAAAATTTATCCCATCGGAGCCAAACAAATAAAATTTGCTTTCATCGCTCCACAAGACTTTAGCCCATTGTTCATTTGACCAATCCTTGTAACGTTTTGCAAATTCCAGGCGCTTCTTTTTATTAATTGCACTGATGAGAGGTTTCTTTGCGGGTCGTCTCGCATGCAAATTAGCCTCTTTCAACCTACGGCGAACAGTGTGAATGCCTATAGAGACTCCCATTTGCTCATTTGCGAAATTAGCAACCTCCACTGCGGTCTTTCGTGGATCTTTTTTAACCAGTGTAATCATCTGGCGGTCTTGGCGAGAGGTAGTTTTTCGAGGATTACCACTACCTGGTTTCCTTTCCACACTATTTCTCAAGGAAAATCGAGATTTAATCCGACATACGGTTGATTGATTTACACCAAAGAGGTGTCCAACTTCACGCATGGATTTTCCTTCTTCTAAGGCTTTAATTTAAGAAATTTTCAATTATAATTAAATAAATAACTTACTTTAACTACTTTTTTATTATGTTGCATTTTTTTTGCTCGCTAAAAATTTGCACTTTTTTCACTAATTCAAAAATATTTAACTTTTTAAAGCAGAATTTGGAATAAACTGTGGTTACTTTGAAAACTTATAATTGAAAGAATTAACAGCAAAAGAAAATAGATAAATTAGTTACCGTTATTTTGAAACAGATCTTATTAAAGATCATATAGCATAGTGTTGCATTTTTTGTGCTCGCTACTGTATATTGTAATCCTGACTAAAGTGTCAAAATCACCAATTATGTATGTATGTTAGAGCGACTCAAGTTGTATGGAAGCGAAATTCGTGCAAAGAGTATCCCCCTTAAAATGAACATTGGACTTTTTTAAGACAACATTTCAAATATTTCGGCTCCAGCTTCGACCACTTGTGAGCTGGACCATTTCGAAAAAGGGTCTATTTTTGAATATTTTGTTAAAAATATATCATCAGAAAGGTTTTTTAAGGCGCGTCCATCAGTGTATACAATTTGTCCAAGGACGACCATCCATGTTCTTTTTTTAAGGATATTCTGTAAAAAAGTTCATTCAATCTGTTTTGTGAAATTTTGAGGTCGCCGTGGTCTAGACGTAAAGCCATGATTTGAAATCCCAGACCAGACATCAAAATAAAATACAAAAAGTATTACTCCGGCGATTTTTGCTCAGCAGATTTGTGATAAAAATTCTGAGAGTAAATAAAATTGGCATGAAAAGTTCCTCAAAAATCTGTCGTACGGATTCGACTTTAAACTGTAGATCCCGCCACTTATTTTTAAAATTAACACACACAACATAAGTAGTGTGAGAAACTGGGTCAATAATCCTGACTGAAGGGTTGTAATGACCAATTATGTTTCGTGAAATTAACTTGAAAGACCATATGCGACCATATGCACTCTGGAACAGCTGGCAACTAACTATAACATTTATTGAATAATTATCTTCAGCGATAAGATTTATTTCAATTTTTTTATTTGTCATGAGACACAAGGACACCCAATGCATCCCGAAAAACTGTTTTATGTCACCTTTGAGCTGTCAGCCTTATCGGTTCATATTTCTTTGAGAACGTTGTTGACCAGACGATTACAGTCAATGGCTAGCACTATTGGTTTTTAAACGATTATTACCAACTTTTTTTGGACTGAATTGGATTGTGCAAACATCCTGCGGATTCGTCGTTCATAAAGAAATCAAGAAATCAATCATCAAGAAATGTTCCCAGCACGGTAACGTGCAAAAATAATCAGCATAATTTGCTACAGAATTTAAAAAATCTTACAAAATTAATATATTTTTCTTTCATTCTGTAAATATCTTAATATTTTTTCTTATTCATATTTAAAATATGAAAAATATTTTTCTTATTATTTTATCCAACAGGGAATCAATAGTACATGATAGATATGACAGCGTGTTGCATTTCGTTACTGAAACTTTCTGTGATATTCTCTTAAAAATGTGCAGAGATTTGATTTTTGCAGAAATTTCAACATTCTCATCACTTCTGCAGTTGATGACGTTTTACGAATAATATTTACTTTTTCCTGCACAATGGTCTGCTATAAAACCCTGAGCGTTAATAAAATTACCATTAAATGTTTCTCACAAATCTGTCGACTTTAAACTGATGGTCCTGTCACTCATGTATAAAATTAAGACACACACAGCATAAGTGGTGAGAGAAGCTAAGTCATAATCCTGACTCAAAGGTTGTAATGTATATATGTTTATACGTGTAATCTACGTGAATACAAGATTATTGTGAAGTATAAAAGTTATTAAAATCAATGTAAAATATGAATTTTGTATCGAATATTGTCTACGCCCTCAATGACAGTCCATTACTCTCATCTTAAATTTTTTATGCTTTTATGCTGGATTTAAGCTCAGCGTTATTTGTAATTTCTACCTCAAAAAAAAAAAAAAAAAGAAATGATAAAAATAATTGAACTTTGGTGGCAAGTTAACGTTAGATTGACCAATACATTGGTGCATAGAAAGAAGTCTTACTGACCAAAGCCATTCCATTTTCTAGAAATTTTTGGACCACCCTTTAAATGTGTCAACATTTTTTTTCCACTGAAAATTTTTGTAAGTTAGCTAGAAGCCTAAGCATAACCGTCCATATTTTTGCAATGTTCGCTGTGTTCTTTCGTAAAGCAATTCATTTTCATTTTAAATCTTATCTATCCATTGTGCATATAAATAGTGCACCACGAAATTACCCCTTGTAGCAAACGAAGAGAGTTGCTGATTTACGTTAACGTTGTGCTCTCAGTATAATACCGTGTGGCGTTTGTAAGTTTTTTTTGTTTTTTTTTTCATAGGAAATCAACGAGAAAATTACCATATTTTTCAAATACTTGATATAACATGGAGAGTGCTTGTGCTTATTGTGCTGGGGATCTCTACTTATAGTTTCATGAATAAAAACGATTTTAAGAACAATTGTTTGAATGTGTTAAATATTAAAAATAATAAAAAGAAAAAAAAACTCTTTCACATAAAGAGGCGGAATTTTTATACACACACACACACACGCTTATACTTACACTTCCACTTACACTTACTTACTCACGCAATTATGCATGAGAAAAGTTTTCATTCGAATTTGATTTGGGAGAGCGTAAGCACGTGTATATTAAAAATTGTGTTCTTTTTTCGTTTTTTTTTTGGCAATTGTTTGCTGAAAATTATTTTATATGTGTGAGTAAATGTATGTGTGTTTGTGTATATGTGAAATGAGAGAACACGTTGCTATTGTTAAAACTAAACCGGCAAAGCAGTGCTTATCACTGTGACATTGTCGTTTGTGGCTTCATATAATGGGTGTGTGTTTATTTACGAACAGCAATCGAGTGTGAGAGAGTATACTAGTATAAGTGAATGTATATGTATGGAAGTGTATGTGAATGCCTGTAGCCACATGGTAATGTCAACTTTATGCAGGTTTTTCCCTATTTTACTTTCAAGTTGCTCTGCCATACTCTACTTTGCATCGTGTGTTCGTTGTGGCATTTTAGTTGTTGTTGTTATTTTATTCATTTGTTTTTGTCAATACAAATACACATTGTTGCTGCTGTTGTTTTCAGAAAGGGGAGAGGGCGGCGGACTATCGCCTATTTACATTCATTGGGGTTACTATTTGTACGATAATTGTTACAGCGTTTAAATGTGTGTCTATCCTTGCTTGAGAGTGCATGTGTGTGTGTGTGAGTGTGTTTATGTTTGTATATATATTATTATTCTGCACAATCTGTGTTCGTGTTTACAATTTTTTTCTTTAGTTTTTGTTCGTCCTTTTTTTTTGCTTTCTACTGTTCTACTGTTTTGTTTTCACATTTTTTTTTTATAATTTTTTACTCTGCTTTTATTATAGTGGTGGTGATTGTGTAGTGGTAATACAATATTATGATACCCTTGCGTCCGTTTTGAACGCATAACCAGTCATCAAAATATTGCTTTAGTGTTAAATTGACGTTACGAGGCGGTGTTTTATACGTAGTAAATTACGCTGTTTACCAAAAATTAACCGTTAGAAAAGCGTTAAAAATCAACCAAACTGTTTGTGTGTGCGTGTCCAAATAATTATTTTAAAATAAATGCAAACAAAAATAAATCAAAAAAATCGAGTTCTTGCGCATCAAGTGTTCTTCTTCATTAACTGCAGCTGCTTCTTCTTTTTTTTTGTAAATTCTGTTCCCGTTTTTAATCGTATCCGTATTTTTTTTTTGCAACAACAACCTCACCTCCGCTGGTGACAGTTGGTGAGAATATTTCGATACAATTTGTTGTTACAGTTCTATAGTATACAACACAATACACACAACTTACTGAGAGAGTGAGAGAGCGTAGTGAGCACACGGTTTGTATAGCAATGAGTATAACTGCATGTCGTGTGTGTTGCTTGTTTTGTTTTTGTTTATGTTTACCGTATTTATTTACTTGTTTTGTTGTATTTTTTATTTTTATTATTATGCGCCATTCTACAAAATGCGTTCGTTATATTGCCGATACAACTCGTGTATAAAATCGCCGGTTAACCAGTGATTGTTTTAATCGGCAAGATTGCGTACAAGAGAAAACACTTGGTTTTTCAATGAAAAAAATAATAAAAATAATAACAAAAATTAAATGATTATACGATCATTTATTAAATATAATAAAAATATACCTCTGTGTGACTTTTCGGCCCATTAGCCGTCGCTAACAACACTTTAAATTATTCATAAGCGGAACGATTGTCCCTCATTAGATTGCTCAACATACATAATTGGTCATTAGAACCCACCAGTCAAGATTATTGACCTAGTTTCTCACGCCACTTTTGTTGTGTGTGTTAATTTTATACATGAGTGGCCATGACCTACAGTTTAAAGTCGACTCCGAACGACAGATTGAGAAACTTTTCATGGCAATTTTATTTACTCTCAGAGTTTTTGCCAGAAATCTGCTGAGAGGAAATCTCCGAAAAAATACTTTTTGTATTTTGTTTTAATGTCTGGCCTGGGACTCGAGCTCTGGCTTTGACGTCTAATACGCCATCACACTACCTACTAGACCACGGCTACTTCTATTCTATTCATCAAGCATAAGCTAATGTTAGAATCATTAAAAAGCATTGTATTTTAAACGATCATTTCAATCAGCAAATACTCTGAATTCAATCCGTAATATAAATACAGTGAATGTTTAAATTAGGACTGAAAGAGATTAAATTGAAAAGAAAATTATTTGTGTGTGAAAAGATAAAAATTATCTTTAGTTCCAACAACTTATATACATACATAACTGGTGTTGTAATGACCTTCGGCCAGGTTCGGGTTACGACCTAGTTTCTTATACACTGTGTGTGTATTGATTTTATAAATAAGTTAAAGGACCTACCATTTTAAAGTTGATTTCGAACGACAAATTTCTGAGAAACTATACGCCAAAAAAAATATTTTTTCGTATTTCGTTTTGTTGAGATATCTGATATGGAGTTTTAAACAAGGCTTCCCGCCTGATAAGTCAATACAGTACCTACTTGACTATGACAACTGCTGTAACCTAGATTATAAACTATTTGAGCACATAGTACTCGGAATAAATTTAGGTTTCATGTTTGGTGCAGTTTGTAAACATAAGTACTTTTTACCAGGAGATGAAAAGATCCCTTATTTTAAATGAATGTTACAACAACAGTTTCAAATGTTACAATCAACGGGCTTTGGACGGCTTGTGTGATTTTTCAAGCAATTATCAGTTCTACTTTGTTATACTTTGACTGTTAGTGCGTCTAAATCTTTATGTTTCTTTGAGTTTCTGATATACCAAAGTGTTGCTGTAATCATCTGTAAAATCTTGTTTTTGAATCTTCGGTTTTTTCTATGTGTAACGCTAAAATAGTGCTCCATAACTTGATTCAACTTTTAGAAAGAAATTCTGTGGTAGTCAACCCGATGCATGATTTTTTACCAATAAGCCAATGTATTTAAAAGACTTTTAGATTATTTTATACCTACTTTTCATTGAATTTTCATGTTAAACGTCGGTAAAAGTAATTATTGATCGTTGCAACATTTCAATCAGGATTACAACACAGGTTCTCACTCCACTTATATTGTGTGATTTATTTTATAAATGATTGGCAGAATCTATAGTTCAACTTTCAAAACAATAGATTTTTGAGCAAATTTTCATGGTAATTTTTTTATTTTAATCTCAGAGTATTTGCTAAGAATCTGCTAAGAGGAAGTCGCTGAAAAATAACTTTTTATATTTCGTTGTTTTGTTAGAGATGTCTGATCTTCAACCATGGGGCCTCATATCTAATAAGCCAACACAAGGTATATGATTCGATTGTTATCACACTAATCAACGATTCATTCGAATTGGCGAGCATGTAATAAAGTTTACCTTTTCCAGAATTGTTTCTAATTTCCGGCGACGTTTCGTAAATACGCCTTGAATATGAAAAGTTCTCGTAGTACATTACAATAAAGAATTTCACTAGTGTAGGATCAAGACTTTAAAAATATGTAATAAGAGATGTCTTTGAGATTCTAGGAGATTTTTAAGTTGTTTTCTGAATTAATTCGAAATTAATTTCTTTTAGACTGATTTCTCTTAGAATGTTTAAAAGTTTCAAACTGGACTATTTATGATATTTCGTTGAACACATAAACATCTATCGCAATGAGCGCTCATTCATTCTAATATTTGTCAGCGCAGGTATAATATGATACAGAGATGGAGATTGTTAGCAGGTTTAGAGAGTGGTTTAATGTCAAAGCTAGTGAATAAATTAAAAAAAAAAATAGTGTAGGAATTTTGCTTATTACTTCTTATACATCATTTGATACTCTATTGTAAATCGACGACCGCATTTGGAAAATAAAGGCCGTTAAATAATTAGTACACGGAAGACATTAGATAGTTTAAGAAGAAGGCATTGTAAAAACGCCGATGAATAAAGTTTGTTTTATTAAACGCAACTAGTATAATACATATCTACATAATTGATGATCACAACCCTTCCGCCAGGATTAAGACCTAGCTTCTCACACCACCAATGTGGTGCGTTTTAACTTTAGACATGAGAAAGACAGACTTTTGAGAAACTTTTCATGGCAATTTATTTACTCTGAGAGTTTATGCCAGAAATCTGCTGTCTTTTTAATATGGGCTTCAAAAATCGACTCAAACTTTATAAAAAAAAATTATGTGTACAGTTAACCTTACTATAACGCGGTAAGTGCGTACCGCGTTATATGGGAACCGCGCTATAAGAAACTCGGATTTCAGGTGCAAACCAGGCTAACTCGTAGCGCGTTCTGTGGAATCCGTCTACCGCGTTGTATGTAAACCGCGCTATAAGAAATACAGAATTAGTACAAATCACATCACATGTGAATATATTTCATGAAGAAATTAAGAAGGCAAGATAAATTATAAATTATTTGTATTATTTGTATTGAGTTCATATAAGGATTGATAAAAAAATTAAATAAAAACGAAACTAAAAGACTGGTTTCCAACAAAATTAAGAAAGACTTGTAAAATAATGTAATTTTTTAATATTTATCCTCACTTGGTTCATCTTCATTCATTGTTTTTTTAAATTGAAAATCCAACTGCTATTGTTTTCCACAGTACTGTATCTCGGCTGGGCTTTTGTGTCGAAAATAGAACTTAGATTAAACCCTCTGTGCGGAAGGAACTTATGGGATGAAGTTGAACGCAAATCGCGCTATAAGCGTATCGCGTTATAGGAGGGCTGTCGCAATTTCAGCCCCGCGTTATATGGAAACCGCGTTCTGAGAGTACCGCGTTATAGGAGGGTTGAGTGTACATATATCGGTAAATAAGATCCCATTGTCACTATGGTAAATTCCATGATCTGTTTGTTAGAAAATTGATCCAATAAGTTTAGATTAGTTAAAATTTTTTTAAATTTTATTTATTTTTCTTGTGTACAGAAAGTGGCATATTATCCACTCTCTATCTCTCAATTGTTACATAGTATTTCTCTGTCTGCACTAAAAATATCAATAAAACGTCGCACTGCTGTAATTTAAATGATGTCGTAAATCACAATTGTTAGTCAATAAAATGCACTTTAAAAAATGCTGATAAACATCTATTTATAGCGTGAATTCAAACAATAATCCTTCAAGTTGTTCAAATTGCTCAAACAACATGTTAATTATTAACAAATGGATTTGAATAATTAAATATACAGGTAGTGGTGGTTTTGAAATGATATATATTAGAACGTCTCGGTCGAAAAAAATTTTTTTTTTTAAATTTTAACAAAATTTTATGAATAAACCATTGAATATGGCATAACATAATTAGTCACTACAACCCTTCTATCAGCATTATGACCTAGTTTCTCACACCACTTATATAGTGCGTGCCACTTGAGTGGCGGGACCTACTCCGAACGACAGAATTTTGTTTTGAGAAACATTTCATGCCAATTTTATTTTTGTCAGAAATCTGCTGAGAGGAAGTCACCGAAGAAATATTTTTTCGTATCTCATTTTGTTGGAGATGTCTGACCTGGGATTTGACCCATGGCCTTACATCTAAGAAGCCTACCTACTAGACTACGTGACTTTTGACTTTGACTGTGAACATATGTGAACTATCAATGATAAATTTTAAATGACAACAGACTTATCGAATATCAATAAGGAATTAATCAAATGCAATTTCATATTTGAAAATAAATCAATTGCTACAATTGTTTCGCAATTTAAGCTAAAGTTTTTAAGTGTCACATGAAAGGCTTACTACAGCGTCTTGCAATACGCGTTGTATGCGACATTCTGCTGCTACTCCCATAGCAAATCACTTTGTGTTCCCAGTACACTGTATTGTTAATATGATTCCATTATCCAAAAACTGATTTTGAAGCTAACCGCAACATGATTTTAATTCGTACTGAAGATTAAATACAATACAGCAGCCAATGAGACCAAAATATCGAGTGTAGCTTCGGCTGTGTGGCACGTAGCGTCGTCCTTTTGAAACCAAATGTTGCCAATATCCCCCTCTTCAATTTTTGTGACCAAAAATTCGTTCAACATGGCTCGATAACGATCGTCATTGACTGCAACGGCCACTCTTTAATCATTTTCGAAGAAAAATGGTCCAATTATGTCTTTGGACCAAAATCCGCACCAAATAGTGACTGGTTTTGGGTGCATCAGCTTTTCAATGTATGCGTGGGGGTTTGCTGTGCGCTAAATGCGACAATTTTGCTTGTTTACATACCCGTAAAGATCGCAATGAGCATCATCTGAAAAGATGATTTTTTTTTGCCAAAATCGGCATCTTCTGTAAGTCGATCGCAGGCCCACTTAGTGAAGCGAAAACGCGTATACATACATACATTGGATAAAACTAATTATCTGTCAAATCAGACATGAGCTAAGTGTTACCTTTCACGAAATAACTACTAGCTGAAAAAAAAAAGCGTTAGATGGCGGACCCGATATTATTTATATTATGATAAAAAAAAATAGAAGTCGCCATGGTCTAGTGGGTACTGTGTTGGCTTATTAGACGAAAGGCCCGGGTTCGAATCCCAGGTGAGACATCAAAACGAAAAATAGTTCTTCGGCGACTTCCTCTCAGCAGATTTCTTGCAAAGACTCTGAGAGTAAAAATTGCCATGATAAGCTTCTCAAAAATCTGTCGTTCGGAGTCGACTTTAAACTGTAGGTCACGCCACTCATGTATAAAATTAACGCACACAACATAAGTGGTGTGAGAAGCTAGGTCGTAATCCGGACTGAAGGGTTGTAATGGCTAATTATGTATGTATGTATGATAAAAAAAATCGTAACATCAATAAGCCCGTAGGACCATACTTTCTGGCAACATGCAACTACATGACACTCTTAGACACTCTGCACATCATAATTAGATGCAATTTGTAATTGTATTAGTAATAAATATAAATGACGTCTTGAAATACTTTAGGAGTCGTATCAAGAGGGCAAAGAACTTACTAGTTTTTTGATAAATAGAAATTGTTGGCTGTTATCAACTTTTGATCTCGGTTTATTCTAGTAGGCACAGTATTGGCTTATAAAACGCGAGATCATGGTTCAATCCCCAAACAATCGAACATAACGAAATATGAACGAATTCTTTCTTAGGCGACTTCCCCTCAGCAGTCTTTTGGCAGAATATCTAAGAGTAAATACACTTGCCATGAGAGGTTTCTCAAAAATCTGTCATGTCCCACCACTCATAGATAAAATGCAATGACGAAGTGCGCATTTATGGACTTTGGAGTGAATCAGAAAAATACATGAAGAGACATGTTTGAAGCTGAGGCATCACTAAATTTGTATTTCAAATATAAATATAGATTTTTACCGAATTAGTATCAATTATGGTACTGAGTCTGCTAGATAAGGGTTTATGTGCACAGAGAAAATGTGACCCGCTGGTATTTTATCCCCCTCTCGAACAAAACCAAGGTTTTTATTTGTTGCCTGTTATTTGATACTTCAGTTGTCAGAAGGATGGTGTCAAGTCATTTATATGGACACTAAATATTTCTCAATTTTGTTATATTAAACTTTACCTATGTGTACACGTCAATCCCTTACATCCCCTTCTATTATTGCCAATCGATGTATTTATATTTTATTTATTCTCCGTCTGTCAACTTCTAGAATCTGGCTGATGATTTGTTGTTGTTGCTCTCTACTTTACTCTTTTTTGTAGTTTTTCTATGTATTTTTGTTATTAGAATTGTTTATTCTATTATTATTTTCAAAACCTGTGAACATATAAAACGATAAAAAGTATTCAACTATGGGGAAATTAAGTTCACAGTTATTGAAATCTAGCTCACTTTCTCAGTTTCAAATCAATCTGGTAACCTTGTTTCAATGACATCTCTTAATGAATTCTTGTATGTGGCATGTTATTGGAGAATGATACACAGGATGTAAGTAGTCGCTTGACGTGGAATTATTATATAGCACGCCTTACACATTAACTGTGATCAATTATTATCTGTCTGAGACCAAAACAAGTTTTTTGTTCAATAAGATCAATGGAACAGATGTCATGGAAAATTCTTACTACAGGGATGGTTGTGAACATGCAAATAGGGCGGAACTGATTGCATAATCTAAGTGCCAAAGTATACTTAAGGATACCCCATCAACAGTTTTCCGAACGGCGATACGTGGTATCGTATTAAGGATGATCTGGGCCAGTAATCATAGATTGTGATAGTGAAACTATCATGCATACATACGTAATTGCATGGCTTCAGTCAGGATAACGTCAAAGCTTATGTTAAGAGTGTTAATATAATCTATAAGTGGCGGGACCATACAGCTTAAACTCGACTGCAAACAACAGATTTTTGGAAAACTTTCCATTATAACTTTATTTACTTTCCGAGTTTTTGCCAGAAACCTGCTTTGTTTAAATAAAATATAATAATCCTTTAAAAAATAGCAGCACAATATTTTTTTTTCTTAATTTCCACTTTTTCATCTGACCACCTTGTCATCAAATAAAATTAATACCTATTCCACATGCAACCTCTCTCGCCATCTAGACTCTCCACTTGACCAGTCTTGCTGACGAGACCTGTTCACTCGATGAAAAGGGGAAAAAAAAGGAGCGAAGAGTAAAGAATTAAATAAGTTTAACAATATTATTTAAATAAAAGGGATTTAAGCTGAATTAACCCTTTTGTCAGTGGCTGGAAGTTTTCACATTCGGTTTTAAACATTCGAATTTGTTCCACCCACATTTAAAGAGAACAGCAAACGAAAAAGTGTCAAAAACTGTTGGGTTATAAAGCATGTGGCAATTATTCAACTCAATTGAATGTGAAGTGTGGCAAGTGAATAACAACAATAGCAATAAAACACCACAAAAAAAAAAATAGCCAACAAAACTGGTAACAGAAAATGGTCGGTCGGTAAATGTTAACAGAAGGCCATCGTACAAATAAAAAAAGAACAAAAATGAAACAAAAAAAAAAAAACGTAAACCCGGTAACCCATGTTCTTTGATAATTTTTTGTGTTTACATGTAACGTGTTTGTACTAAATTTTTAACATTTTTTTATGCAGCGCGACTACCAAACGGGGTCAGTGTATTTAGTTGATTGCCCGGTTTGTAAATTGGATAAGGGGATTATAATTAAACAAAACATTATTTAAGAAATTTTCCGTTTAATTTAATTATGAAATAAGTTTTTCATAAACTATTCTCACACTACCAATGTTGCCTACTTCAATTTTATCCATGAGTTATTAGGTCTTTGGTTTAAAGAGGATTTTATTTATTTTTTACTCTCTGGAATTCTGATACAAGACTACTGAGATAAAGTCGTCGAAGAAATAATTTTCTGATTTCGTTTTGCTAAAGATGCCTGTGCTGTTAATTAGCCTTGGTACTCAGTTAATTAGTATTCTTAATAAAAGACATCTGAAATGGATCGAATGTCAGAGTGTGAATAGATCAAAGATGTTGTAAAAGATTTAACTCAAAAAAATGGAATTAATTGCTCAAAAACTCATGGAATGTCGACAGGGGCTAGATATTGATGTCGTAGTGTTCGCATTGCCCGAAAATGCTAAATTACCAGAAGTTTGTATACGTAATCCAGCAGTGCTGAGGCGGCAGCATCCAGCTGTGAATGCGGTTCAGTATTAAGTTTCGAGTAAGAAAAACTATCAAATTCGATTTGGACGTATTGAGAGAATTTTGGCGATCACAATAAGTGTTCTTAGATCATAACAGGTGGTCTTAGAATTATCCCATCCCAAGCCATTCTTCTTGTTTTGTCCTTTGCTGCCTACCACCGAATATATTCTTAACAACATACTGAGAGTAAAAATTGCCATGAAAAGCTTCTCAAAAATCTGTCGTTCGGAGTCGACTTTAAACTGTAGGTCCCGCCAATCATGTATAAAATTAACGCACACAACATAAGTGGTGTGAGAAGCTAGGTTGTAATCCTGACTGAAGGGTTGTAATGGCCAATTATGTATGTATGCATTACAACCCTTCAGTCTGCATTATTGACCTAGTTCTCACACCACTTATGTTGTGTGTGTTAATTTTATATATAAGTGGCGGGACCTACAATTTAAGGTCGACTCCGAGCGACAGATTTTTTGAGAAACTTTCATGGCAATTTTATTTACTCCCAGAGTTTTTCCCAGATGTCTGCTGAGAGGAAATCGCCGAAGAAATATTTTTGGTATTTTGTTTTGATGACTGGCGTGGGACTCGAACCCTGGCTTTACGTCTAATAAGCCAACACACTACCTATTTCCATGAAACATTTTGACAGTGCAGCAACTGGAGTCATGTAAAGACCTTGGGTACTGTTGATATTAATTTCACTATTGGCAGTCTACACCTACCTGAAACTTTTTTAGTCTCTTGTTCCATAAATTAAACGCTTAATACCTTAGTGTTACGGCTAAGATTATAAATAGATATTATTATATACACATCCACGAAACAAATTCAGTATTGTGGTCTATTGATTGGAGATGTAAACGTTGCTACTGACATGCTATCATATAAAATGCATTCGCAATATAAAAATCGAATGTATAGAGTTCCAAAAAATTTGAATCTTTAGGAATATGTCTATGGAGGACACGATTTGGGATAAATTTACTCAGGAGCCATCTTAGTTATGCACACAAGTTCAAACTACTTTACAAAGACTTCTGTAAAAGCTTTAAAAATGAGGAACGATAGGACACAAGCGTACATTTTCCCTGTAATTGTAAAACGGAAATTGTAAAAATATGATGACATGAGTAGAGTAGTAGAATCTGTTGAATCTAAGTCAGCTATGCTAAAGCCAGCATCTAGTTTAACGTTTTATCTGCTCTCGACTACATCCATTCCCCAAATTAAGATTGCCCTTATCGGCAAGTTTTATTTTTTATATTTCTTTAATTGTCTTATCCCTTAAGCCACATGTATTATATAATCGCTCCTTAATTGCAACATAGTCATATCTCAAAAAAACTTGAACTTGGCAAAATGCGATTAAAGTTTTCAAAACATAAGTGCTATGGTCTAATTGCCGCAAACACTTTTTGCTATAACTTCGGTTCAGCTTGGGATATAAAATTGATTTTTTTTCAACATGTAGAGAAGGTCTAAAAGAGCAATTTTGCTTAAGTAACTACAAATTTTTAATTTTTTGAGATATGACTATGTTGCAATAAAAGAGCGATATGATTTGGTAGTTTTATAAGGCGATTCGACGAAAAAAAAGCGCGAAACTTAATATTGAATTGTAAACCGGAAGCTAATATTTTCAATTACATACATAAGCATTCAGTCAGGATTACGACCTAGCTTCCCACGCCACTTAGGTTGTATATGTTAATTTTATATATGAGCGCCGGGTCCTACAGTTTAAAGTCGACTTCGTACGACAAATTTTTGAGGAACTTTTAATGGCAATTTGGTTTCTTCTCAGAGTTTTTGCTAAAAATCTTCTGAGAGGAAGTCGCCGAAGAAATATTATTTCATTTTTCGTTTTAATGTCTGAGCTGGTGTTTGCTTTAGGGCCTTTCCTACACAACATAAATGGTTCGTAAAGCTAGGTCGTAATCCTGACTGAAAATTTTTAATGAACAATTATGTATGTATGCGTGTATGTATGTATGTATTACTATGAAATGTGCACAAGTTGGCAGTAGATAACGTGTTCATGTATAGTGTACACTACATAGCGCACAAATACAAAACAGAATTAACTACCTTCTACCTCGTACTGAATATGACGCTGATGATGATTTTCAGTTTTCGAATGTGTTGTCTACACAGATTCATCATCATCACAGCCGAGTGTAGTAGTCTCAGCTACTTTTCAATTTTTCATTTCTATCCATCTTGTAAAAAGCAATTTTTCGGTGATAAAATATTTAAATTTAATTAAGGCCAACGGACAAACTTGGTTTATTTTGTTATTTGCTTTATTTTTGCCCATTTTTTTGTTTTTGTTCTTCTTCAATTTATTTTTGTTTATTGGTATTGAAACAAGGAATGCATACCACACACACACATACACACACACACACACACAGTGTATATAGCAATGCCATGGTATGGTGTGGTGGTAGTGCTGGTGCTGGTGGTGTTGTTGAGAATTCATGCACAACCAACAACCAACAGTTGAGGTGTTCATTATTGCTTTTATGATGGTAGTGGTAAAATAAAACTTAAAATACAGTGGGCAATAGGAGTTATCATACCATCTCTAGATTTTTGTTAAATAATTTAAAGAGAAGAGAATTTTTTATATGAATTTAAGAAACATATTTTTATTGTATAAATATGTAGGCATGCATGCATGTTTGTGTAACTCATAATTTCAGTTACCATACCTTGAAATCACTTGGAGGTAAATTTGTATTGTGCTGTAATTTTATCCCATTGTTGTTGGTTTATTAAGTTTTTGTAAAGATACAGGCTTTTATTTGATTATTATTTTAATTTTGTTTTGTTTTTTCCTTTTTGTTAGCATGTGTGTGTGTGTGTGTGTATCATCTACCTATAGGGGCATATTTATGTGGTGTTGTTGTGGTATGTGCACATATGCTCGTTTATGCATGTAGCTTTGTATGGCTGTGTACTAAAAATTCCATTTTCATATTTACATAGTGTTCACATACACACATACATACATACAATATACAAACATACATTGCTTATGTATTTTTTAATGCTGCAAGCAAAAGAAAAATTTATTACAAAATTTTTGCTTTGATGAAAATTCTTTTAAAAACTTATTTTTTAGAAATTTTTTCTTCTTTTTGTGTTTGTTTTTGCTTTTAGCCTGTGTTTTTATTATTTCTACTACTGCTGATGTTATTTTAGGCTTTGTTTATTGTTGTTATTGTCATTATTATTTAGCTTATGGATTAATTTGAAAATTATAAATGCAACATTGAGCTCAGATGGGCTTTAAGAATTTTTGCAAAATTTTCTACACACACACACTCCTATTTACATTATTGCCAGCATAGTTAATAAATGTTAATTGCATAGCAACAAAAACAAGGTTTTATTCAATTAGATGGTAAGGGATTTTTTGGGTTTTTCATTACTGGTTCGAATTCTATCCAGTTTAATACATTTAAAGAAATTGTGAATTTAGTTTCGTACTCCCTAAGTGTTATGTCCATAGACAATTGATCATTAGAATCCCTCAGTCAAATTACGGCGTAGCTTTTCACACCAGCTTATATTGTATGTGTTAATTATATACATGAGTGGCGGGACCTAAAGTTTAAAGTCGACTCCGAATAACAGAGTTTTTTTTAGGAACGTTTCATGGCAATTTTGTTTACTGTCAGAGTTTTTACCAGATATCTGTTGAGAGGAAATCGCCGAAGAAATACTTTTTGTAATTTGTTTTGATGCCTGGCCTGGGGCTCGAACCCTGGCTTTACATCTAATAAGCCAACACACCACCAACCAGACCACGGCGACTTCAAACAAAAGCTCCAAAAACCACACAATGGACTTGATCATGCATGAAATGATAAACAAAAGCTCCAAAAAGAAAATAATTGACTTATTCACGTGATCAACGAATAAGTAAAAAAATATGGTAACAAAAATAATGGGCTTGTTTATAAGATCGATGAATAAGCAAAAATAAGGGATAAAAGATGTTTACAGCCAACAATAAAGTGCAGCGAACAAAGAAGTAAACAAGCAAAAACAAATCCAAGATAATATAATACTGTCTAGAGAATCGGTTATGTAGCCAGACAGTCTGTTGGGTCCTAGGTCATGTGGGATTTATTTACCATAAACAAGCTTGGCCAAATAGGGGAGGTTCCACGTCCCCATTTGAGCCAGAATCTTTCTGTGGAATAGGGACAAATATTTGGAAAAATATTCGTAACGAAAGAGAAAAGGTTCAACGACTCAAATCAAGTAGATTTGAAACAATTAAAACTTTTATTGAAAAATTACAGTAAGAGGACTTGCCTTGACAAGACACTTTAGAGCCAGATTGGGTGTTGTCATAATTTCTGTGACGATTTGAAACTGTGAAGCACCAAAGTGCCCCAACTGAAAGGAATCACCTGGGTGCATACCAGGTGACTCCAGGATGATTTAAAACAAAATGATATTAGTTTATTGGTAGATAACACATGAGTAAAGGACGATGGAGTATCAGAGCTAAGGACTATACCAATTGAACCATTTATACTACCAAATACAGTTATAGATACCCATTAGAGATCAGCAATAAATATTCAAAACGATGAGTCGGTTCGAGTCATACTTATAATTTCAGATATTTAAACGCATTCATTCTTATTTTGATATCATACTACTTATACTCAAAGTTGGAAGTACTCGTCGTATTCATACTTAACAATACGCAATACGATGTTATTGACTTCAACCCGTCTCTACTTAAAATTTACACGAAGCAAAAAATAAGTATGATTCGCGTACGAATACTGCGATACTTACAAGAAGATTGTGTGTTCTTTGCTTTGTTTGTTGTCTTTGTCTTTTCTTTCTTCTTTGTTTGTATATGCAACAACAACAAATGCTGTAAATTTTAATGAATGATTCGAGCCACTCGAATGACTTATAAGTATTTTTTTTATTTATAAATCAGAATGAGTAGGCGTATAAATCAAACATATTTCGAATGTTGTGAGTTTAATGTCAACGTTGTACTCATACTCATTGCTACTTATACTTATAAATCAATGTTGTAGTGAGTACAAATGAATCGGAGTAGTTGAATTTCAATTCTTTTGATTCATTCATACTCAGGATTGCATGAGCGCTTATGAGTAACGGAAAAACAATTCATTGCTGATCTCTGGTCTCCATGGGAGACCAGTATGCGAATGAAGTAGTAAAACGCATTACAATCGTTTAGTCAAACTAGTTACCCACAGCATTAATGTTGTATATGATATATCCGAAAACTTGGGTAACTTTCGATTTTTGCCGGAAGACTGCTGAGAGGAAAGGGTTGGATGAAATGTTTTATTCATATTTTGTTCAATACAAGATGTCTGAGATAAGGATTGATGAATGAGCTCTCGCCTAATAAGCCAATGGCGACTTGTTTAGTAAGCGAGCTTTTAAAAGAAAGGAAGGACTTGTATAGTATCTTAGTAATATGTATACTAAAAATCTTTTAGTTTAAATTAGTTGCTGAACTTTTAATGAAGACCCAAGTTCAACCTGACGTTTATCCAAACCTGGATGCAATTCTCCATTAAAAATCTACGAATAGTTTTTCAATAACAAGGATATCAAGATATAGAGGCCAATAGTATATGTAACATCTAATTTAGATCCTTATGTCTTAGATAAGTAGAGTAAACTACGCTTATAGTTGATTCTCTTCATACTTCCGGTAGCATTCGCGGATAAATAACAGAGTGAGTGATCTCTAGCAATTGATTGATTGCTTTCCCAATAACAACACTTCAAAGTATTTTAATGCCTGTTGCTCATATTTTCAATTCATTTTTCCTTGGTATGAAAATTTGTTTTTCCTTGAGGTTACTTTCCTATTTTTTTGTTTGTTTTGTTTACTCAGGGTATATTTGTTGATATTTGCTGGTTCGAAACATTTTTGTGTATGGTTGTGTGGCTGATTGAAAGGGAGGGGAGAGGTTATATTCAATTCAACCACAATTCAACCAGTATTTTTGGGGTAAAACAAAACCTAAATAAAATTTTCTTAGAATGATAAATACTACCACAAGGGGGAAGGAAAAGAGAACTAACACGCAGCGCAAAATGCAAAAAGGCATTGGGTGATCAGGGGGCGTATTTGTAAATTACGAAGCAGTGAACTGAAAAATTGGTTTTCATGTCTGTCTGTCTGTGTGTGTGTTTCTTTTGTTAACAATTTTGAAAGGGAAATTTTGTAAAATTAAGAAATAAATTTATTTACAGACTTTGGTGTAAGAAAACTGAATGTGACACGGTATTCAATAAGCATTTAAAAATTCTTCACAGAGTATAGTATTGTAATGCCTTAAATTTATTCTTCTTTTGTAGGTTTCCGATAACAACTATTTACTTTAAATCGTCAAAATTTCTACGACAACAAATCTAACCGAGGCTAGCCCTTTGGGGCTAAGCTATTTAGGCTTAGTGCCATGTTCCTGTCAATGCTGGAGTGGGCCCAAAGCACCCAAACTATCGACGTTAAACAATCAAGTTCGTGCCAATGCAGCTCCTTATATTATAAATACAACAAATACCTCCACTGCGGGCACGACAAGACCCTGCCTGCAGTGTAAACTAAAAATGGACCAAGAACAGCGGCAACAACAACTGCAAATACGCCAGCAACAACAACTCTCTAATCCACTGAATAACTGCACGCATCATCAACAACAACAACAATTGTCAACACATTGCCATTGTCCAGCAAATCAAAATCTTAACACATCTGTTATGACATTTCCAGTGCCACCACCACCTATACCACCAGCAGCTATGCCATCATTTGTGCCTGCAGGTGGTCCAATTGCAACTGCACCTACACTGGCACCGAGTGGCAATCAAATGTATTTCGTTCCCTTCAATGTGCCCAATTTGACAACAGGTCCGCCACCATCTATGTCATGTCCGCATCATCCAACGCCAGTTTTACCTGCAACTACTAAATCGGGCGCTATAAAGCCTCTTTCGCGCAGTGTATCTGCGTTAAGGACAGCAGCTGCCGCAGCAGCAGCATCTGCCGCAGTTACAAATAGAACTGAAAATGTAAGTTTGTTTCATTTAATTTGTTCTCTAACAATGGTGAGTAAGTGAAAATCCATGCATCATAATCCATCTTAAGAGTCATCATAAATTCATAAATTTATTCATATGTAAAGTACACATTCCACTTACCTTAATACACTGAAATATTTGAATATTCTGTCTTAATTTTGGAATCTCCATGAAAAGAGAATTTTTACTTTACAATCTTTGCTATTTTTCTCTAAAATTTTAAATATTCTATTAAAAGAAAACACAATATTTCTAAAAACAACAATAGAATCATTGAAATCCTTGTTACAAGAACAAAAGAATAAAAAAAAAGATTACAAAGTAATTGCAATAAATATTCATATACTTCTGCAAATGATACTTACTTACTTACTCAACAAATATTTTAAATTTACCTGTGATGCTAGTTGGGAGTTGATGGTTAGTTGGGAGGGGAGCGGTGGAAGAATACAAAAGCTAATATTATATACAGTCAAACTGGTTTATAACGAACTCGGTTATAACGAATTCTTGTTATTACGTACATATTTTCAAGTCCCAACGTTTTAATAACAATTTTCATACAAGAAACTTCGTTTATTACGAACTCGTTTATAACGAATTCTCAGTTAAAAGGAACTACTTTAAATGGTCCCAGTAATTAAATTTCATACATTTTACCTGTTTTATAACAAACCCTCAGAAATAACTTTGAAGTGTGGCAATAGTCTTTACTTTTATTTAATATGGCAGCATTAAATTATAACTCAGCATCTTTAGTCAGCTGATCGGTAAAACGAACTAACACATAGTTTTGGACTTCAATAAAAATAAAATACTTACTGTTTCTAATAAATGAAACAAATTATTTGTATTTTATATTTTATTCTATGACTTTACCCCGTTTATTACTAACTTTGCCTATAACGAACTATATTTTCTGGTCCCACGGAGTTCGTTATAACCGGGTTTGACTGTATGTATATATGTGAATTAGACAACAAACGAAAAGGTACTATTTCATGAAAGATTTAACATTTAAATGTGCAGAAAAATAAAATATAATGAAGAGAATGGAAAAGAATAGAAAGAAAAAAGGCATTCAAAATGAGTAAAAAAAGTTTTATTATTCTTACTTATGTTACGTGTTTTATTTTTACAATTCTGATAAATAAAAACTCCTTTAAATAAATGTGAATAAACATAAAAGATTTATATACGTACGTATGCAGGCATATGTGTTAATTTGAAAAAGGACACAAGAGGCAAATTTTTGATATACTATTGTATGAATCCATATCACTTCCCCACGTCTATATCAGGTTACTTTCTAAAATTGCCTTGCTTTTATTTGACGGCCCGTTGATGGTAGTTGGCTCTAGGGCATTGCTTTATGTGACTTCACAAATAGCCGCTCTGTGTGTCAATAAAGCTGTCATCTCCCCTATTCCAACAATTAAAGCGTATAAATCAAGTATATATTTCCGCGAATATTTCTTACCTAGAAAATTAAAATTTAATATTGTTTTTATTTGCAAAAAACAAAAAAAGGAAAAATGAAATTAACCATAAGAAAACAACAATGGACTTCCTGGAATAAAGGCAAACAATAATCAACTGACAATAACAATATTACGTAGTAAAACTAACGATGATAGAAAAGAAGCAGAACTAACAATAACAAATCAACAATCAGATTCTAGAAGATGCCAAGCTGTAAACTAAGACAAAAATTTTAGTCACTTGGGGAAATATAATACAGGGTAGCTGTTATGTATTGCAACCAACTTCAGGTTGTTAGCATTTGTAAACCGCTCGTCTGACAGCTGACAAATTTATTCCAGCGAAAGTTAATTTTATTATTTACAAGCTTACAAAAGCATTTTGACCTATTGCATTCAGAAAAAAAGTTATTCGCAATGGAATTCAAGCATTATAGTGCGATTGCTTTATATTTGGCTGGAAAACTACAGGTGGCTATCGTTAGAGCTCCTCCAGCATTTAAATCTGAATAAATCTTTTGTTTCTCATAACATTGCCTTGTTACCGTGATACAAGTGGTGTTGCATCACGTCCAAAAAGTAGACGAAAAAAATCGTTAACAACACCAGAAATGATCCAAAAAGTGAAGGCCAAATTTGATCGAAATACACGACGCAGTGGTAGAAAAATTGCTCGTTAGCTAAACATATCGCGAGAACGGATTCAATACATATTGAAAAATGAGATTGGACTAAAGCCATTAAAGATCCAAAAAGTGCAAGAGCTCACCGATGGATAAAAAAAAAGTTAGACTGGAAAAAGCCAAGGAGTTACCTCGCTTGCACGAAAGTGGCCAGTTACCGAATTTGGTTTTCTCCGATGAGAAGCCATTCCAAATTGACCACTTTGTGAACACACAAAAATGATCGGGTTTACTTGCCACAGATGTCAGCTGAAAATTTATACCTGCGATTGGCCACCAGAACTCAAGCGCCGTAACGGCCGATGGTCGCTTTCCCGCTTGTATTTATCGACCGTGGAGGTCAAAATAAACGCAGAATATTATCGGGAAAATGTCTTAAAGACAGTATTGAAGCCCTGAGCAGACAAAAATTTCTGCCGCAGACCATGGATATTCCAACAGGACTCAGCACCACTGCACTCAGCACGCGTTAACCAAGAATGGCCTAAAAAGGAGGTTCTCGCTTCATTTCTACCGCGCAATGGGCACCAAAATCTCCGGATCTCAATCCGTTGGACTTTTGCGCCTGGGCCATTTTGGAGAGTAAGGTTCTCACTAAAAAATATCAAAGTGTCGATCATCTCAAGACGACGCTTCGCCGGGAATGGGCCAAAATGCCGTATAGTCACTTTCGTGCAGCCTTTGATGGCTTTGTCGGCCGTTTGAAGGTCATAATTCGTACCAGAGATGGCCAATTCGAACAAATCTAAACTGATTATAAAATTTGATGTTATTTCCAACATTTTTTCTTTTGAACAATAAAATTTAAAAAACAAAAAATAAATAAAACATTGCATTATATATCAGCCACCCTGTAAATATTTAATATTTATTTTAGTAAAATAACAAAAAAACAAGCAAAGCCAAATCAACAAAGATATTTCTAAAGAATTATAGTACCAAAAACAAAAAGATGAAAAATAAAAATAAATTAATAAATAACAATAACAAATTAAAAACAAATAAAAGTGATTCCAGAAATTGCCAGATCATAAGTGAATGAAGTAGAAATAAGCATAAGGCAACCATTTGCCAAAAACTCTGGGAGTAAATAAAATTACTATGAAAAGTTTCGAAAAAAAAAACTGTCATTCAGAATCGGCTTTAAGTTGTAGGTCCCGCCAGTTATGTATAAAGTTAATACACATAATATAAGTGATGTAAGAAGTAAGATCTGAAGGGTTGTAGTAACCAATGAGGTATGTAATGTATATGTAGGTATAACTGTGTTTAGATATAAACTTAAGCATTATCTTTATGCAACAATCATTCAAATGCGATAATTCTACTCAGCAAATCAAAATTTGAATTGAAAATTCAGTCTTAATATCAATTTGTGCTTCAGTTCATTCATCAAATTGTCAGCACACCCGATGGTCTCTTGCTTCTCCATATGTTGAATTTTAAAAACTTTTAATTCCATTTTACATAAAGTGGAAGGACATTTGTTGAAAACGGATCTTCTTTCCAGAGTAGATAGGGACTGAAAACCTGACCCTGAACTAGACTCTAAGTTTGACGAACAAATTTTGATAAACAAAACTTCGATAATTTACAAGCATTATGCGGTTCGTTACGGTTCTTTGTAGAACCCAAATAAGTTCTACAACGAATTGTAATTTCGTTCAACTTGTTTGTTCAACTCCATTGTACAACTAATGACAACATGTAATCCACGCATTATGAGATATAAGGGTTGATCTTTCTGGGTTGTAAAGTGAACCACGAAAAACGCACTACAAATTGCTTGCCATAATCATTTTAGACGTACATTGTTTTGTTTAGAAACGAAATATTTCCTTTTAAATTCATTGTCAAGGAGTTTGTTTAAAATCAGTCAACACACATCGTAGTCCATTAAGCTACGCCTTGCTATACGCCTTGCCTATTTTTAATTAATTCTTTCTGAAAGTTGCACTCATTATTTAGAAAAAATTTGAGGCATTTGAAATAGGGATACATCGACGAATTTTGAAGATGGCCTATACTTTCTACATTACGAATCAGAAGGTTCTGAGACGAATGAATATCGACAGACAACTACTGAAAACGATTAAAAGAAGGAAAATTGCATATTTGGGACATCTGATCAGGGATGAAAAATACAATTTTATACAGTCCATAATAAAAAGTACAATTAAAGGATGCTGAAGCATAGGCAGAAGAGAGATATACTGGCATAGAAACATTTTGAATTGGACAGGATACAGGGATGAAACAAAGATACTACATGCTGCTAAATATCGAGAGCGGATCCATTAATTGTCAAGATCTGGAATAATATTCTCTACTACTTAACCGTAGATCGAACCTTTAAAAAATTTCATAATTCTTGCTTATGAATCATTTTTGATACATACTTGTAGAACATAAAATTTTTGGCAATTGTAGTTAGATTTTGTTAAAAAATTTAAATATTTTGATTTATTTTAATTCGTTTTAATAGAACTTTTTATATTATTAGATTTTATTATCACTTTTATGAAATGTACGCCAAAATTTTTGACATGATGTACATTGCAGTATGGCTTTTTACATAAAAATCAAAAACTTCATTTCAGCTTGGTTTAATTTTTTCTAAATGGTAACATTTTGATATCTAGCACCCTTGCTTTGTGGCGATTTATAAATTTGCAATTGTTTCGATGGGGTAGCTTTTTGTCACTCACATCAGTAACGCTCTCAATTGAGGGCTAGCTGAAACCTGATGGTATTTCTTTCTTAACGTCATGTGAGGTAGAAAAGATTCCCGTGACAATAGAACATTGATTATGTTAATAACAATGCTCGCCCTTTGAGTTCGTTCTGATTTCCCGGATAAAGGTTTCCCAAGTACAACTGTAAATACTTGCTACACATGTAGCATTTACTTGAATCCAAAACTGCTAATTCGATTTCGTTGGACCACGACATTTATAATGACCAGAAAGTTCAATTTGTTACTAATCTAAAGAGACAAAATAATTGGGATTATTCAACGCTAGAAAACTTTCAGCTCATTTTTCAAAAAGCCATTATAGGTGTAAAATTATCATCATTTCTGAGTAGCACATTATCAAAGCAAATTATTCTGTTATCTCAATACGTACGTAGTTGACCGAAATATTATCCTTCTGTAATGTCTATGAAATAAAACGTAGGACGAAACACTTTTTTAATGTTTGTCCGTTAAACATGTTAATGTTTGTGCTTTAAAACATTTTAGGGAACAGCTGCTAGTAATCTGCATGATGGTTGGTAACATTTTCTCTTCCCTAACTGCTAAAGGAATGGGGTTTTCTATTCCAAGTAGTACCAATGGTTAATTTGTTGTTGCTGCCAATACTTTCAACAGTTCATAGGACGAGCTTCTGCTTTCTTCTCCTCTGGAGTCGTCAGCAGCAGAAATATCATACATGAATACATATCGCTCCTTAATTGTCACTTAGTATGACTAAAAAATTAAAATTTTGTAGTTACTGAAGCAAAACTGCTCGTTTAGACCTTCTGTACATGTTGAAATAAAAATAAGTTTTATATTCCAAGCTGAACCGAAGTTATAGCAAATATATATAGATCATAGGACTTATGTCTTGAAAACTTAAATCGCATTTTGCCAAGTTCAAGTTTTTTTAAGATATGACTATGTTGCAATAAAGGAGCGATATATAATCGGTCATTACAACCTTACGTTGTAAATTTGCAAATAACTGTCTCTGAGGTTTGAAGCTTGATCTGACATCTAATACGCTAACACGCTAAATATTAGACCACAACTACTGCAGTCAATATGAATAATATGTCATGAACAGAAAATTCAACCTTTTCACATTCCTTCAACACTTAACTTTTAGTTTCTTCTCAAATACGATAAAATTTCACAAAATCTTTGAAAACCTAAAAAAATTTCAAACACAACACTAAAGAATCGCTAGGAAAGTCGTATGTATCAAAAATGATACAAAAACAAGAATTACAAAGTTTTTGAATTTTAGCACCCCTGTTTGGAATTTTCTTTTTTTATTTGGTTTTAAATAATAATAAGTCCTACGAAATCAAAAAATATCAGGCATCTTACGTTTTCTGAATTAAAGTTGAATATTTAATTTCCAAAATTGAAATGTATAACTTTTGATACAAAGCTCTATCTACGGTTAAATGATCTTTATTTGTTTAACTTCAATGAACTTGGCTAATGACCACAGATCATCAACAAGTATTCAAAACGATGAGTAGATTCAAATCATACTTATTATTTCTGATTTCTGAATGCGTATACTTACTTTAATATGAACTACTCATACTCAAAGTCGGAACTACTCATACTTAACAATTCACATGATGTTATTGACTTCGACTCGTCTCTACTTAACATTTACACCAAGCATAAAATAAATATGATTCGCGTACGAACACTACTATGCTCACAAGCACATTGTTTGTATGTTTTGCTTATTCTCTTTGTTTTTCCTTTCTTCTTTGTTTGTATATGCAACAACAATAAAGGCTGTAAATTTTGATGAATGATTCGAGCCACTCGAATCACTTATAAGTATTATACGTATTTTTCTAAATTCTGAATCAAACACATTTCGAATGTTGTGAGTTTAATGTCAACGTTCTACGCATACTCATTGCTACTTATACTAATAAATCAATGTTGTAGCGAGTACGAATGAATTAGGGTAGTTGAATTTTAATTCTATTGATTTACTCATACTCAAAATAGCATGAGTGCTTATGAGTAGCGGAAAAACGATTCATTGCTGATCTCTGTTTTCGACACGAAGCAACTTTTTATTAATATAAAGACAAAATTTTTGCAATCATAGTAGAACTTTATTTAATAATTATAGTTTCCAAATTCTATCGCGCACACTCCTTCCATACATACATGGATAAAGGCAATATATTGCATTATGCCTTAACAAAATTATGATTAACGCTTAACAAAGGGGTGAAGAATTAGTTGTTTGTATAACAAAAAAAAGAAAATATGCGTGTGTTTAGGTTTTCATTATCCTTTTAGCGACTGCTAACGTCTGAGTAGTAAAGCGAAGGACTAAAAATGAATATTAAATCAACACCTTTTAATATGTATTGTAGGTGTAAAAGAAAAAAACACATGATAAGTATGAAATATGTTTTCGTAGTGAAAACTTATAAAAAAAACAAAGTATATTACGAATAGACAACTTGCTCATGTACAGTTTGGTTGATGCCATTGTTATTTTATTATATGTATTCCATCTTGAATTTATTTTTTTATTTTTTGGCAACTACTTTTCTAGCAAAAAATCCTTTTTGGGGGGAAATTTCATAGAAGATTTAAAGTTAGATGGCATGAATAAATCATGAGTATATTTTATGTGCAATTTTCTTAAAGTAGTTGTTATACATCTTATATTCACATAAAAACAAAAAAATACAAATACAAATACAAGGTGTATTCTTTTTTAAATTATAAAAAATAAAATGTTGGATATAAAATAAAAACGAAACAAAATAATAAAAAAAATGTAAAAAGAACATCAACAATATTGTCATCAACACAAAAATTGCTTGAAGCAAACTTATGAATTTTTATATTTTGTTCGTTTACTGTGTTTATAGTTGCCACCATGGAGTAGATACAGTGTGGAAACAAAAAACGAAAATTTTTTAAAATATTGTTACGTTTTTCCTTTTTTAAAAACTTTTACATAAGATTTCGTAAATTGTAAATAAAAATAAAAATAAATTGATGTTAGTTGTAATTAAAATGCTCTATTATTCGAATAATTCTGTGTGCCACTGTTCACAACTTGATGTAACAACAAAAATTTTGTTTTTTATTCATCTGTTTACATAGTTTGCATGAACAATTATCCGACAGATCTAACGATTACTATCTTTTAAACGCACCGCGTCTTCACACAAGACTGACTGGACGTTTACTAACTCCGTTGCCTGCTTTGCCTTGAGATTCCCTATAAAGATAGATCTTTTTTTATTCCCTGATAACCACTGTGTCTTATGTGTTACCAGTTGATGGCCGTGTTGCTAAACTGCTTTCATCTAACAAGAGAAGAAACCTTTTCGTTATTCCCCCAGTTTTTTTTTACGAATTTTCATAGATTTTTCTCTTTGTTTTCGGTAAATTTTTAGACATTATTTTTTAAACTGTAACAACTTTACCTTGTTGCTATTATTTTGTTGCTGTTGTTTCCTTTTTGCTTGTTTGCTTCGTTGTACAACATAACCAGGTTGTTTCATTTTTTTCTGATTTTTTTTCTTTCAGTTTTTTTCCAAGTTGCCTTTAATCAGTATAACGAATATAATGTTATCAGATATGTACGGTATCCCTGTCAAATAAACGAACAAAATGGACAGTTGAAGTACAAACAACTTGATTTAACAGCAACACCAACATCAACATCAACAGCAGCAAAAGCAGCAACAACCTGCCTGTTATACGACCATTATAAAAAGCTAGACATTGAAAGAAAAAACAAAAAAAAGAATTCTTATTTCGATTTAATTTGTTTAAAACATCATGTTTAAAACAACATCTTCTTTTAGATTTTTTCCCAAATATTTTTTTGACATGTTTTTTCATTAAAAAAATAAAAAATCTGACATTTACAAACCAACATGGGTAAGGCTGATGAGTTTTCAATAATTTGGGACATGTTTTAAACAGAAAAGAACAAGAACAAAAATAACTTTGTGATAACCATGGTCACTTTATAATGCGTAACCTTAAAAATATAAATACTAGGCTGACATTAGAGTACACTGTATTTACTCTATGTGTATATAGTTTACTAATCTTAACAGATTTCTGGCAAAGAACTCTATTAAAGAACTGTCATTGAAAATTTTTTTTATAAAAATATCTATCGTTCGGAGTCAACTTTAAGAATGTAGGTCTCGCCACTCATGTGTAAAATTAACACACACACCACATAAGTAAGGTGAAAAGTTAGGTCGTAATTCGAACGGAAGGGTTGTAATGACCAATGTAGTTAAAGGCTGTCTCTAAGTATCGTCTCCATTACTCAAGTCTTCAATCAGACTTGAATCGTTTACTATACTTGGTCCTTTGATGTTAGGATTGTCACCTGTAGTTACATACAAATAACTTCCTCTATGAAAGTGCTTTGCATTGAGTGTTGTATTTGTCTAGAACTAGCGCTATCTGATATCATATCGACAGCTTAGGATCCATTAGGTTTCTGTAGAGTGAGTACATCATCTAGTAGATTGTTCAAGACTGTCGGGTATCTCAGTATGGCTAACCTAATGTGAGTTCTTCGACATGGGAACTTAGAACACCGCCATAGAATATTAATAAATGAATTTGCCACACCTTACTTGAAAAGAAACGGGCATATCTCACACAAACTTCATTCATTTGTAAAAGGGAAAATGGGAAAATGAAATCATTTCCAGAGAAATTAGAAAAATTTGTATGAATGGATATATTATGGCCACGATTTGAGTTAAATGTTTATTGTAAAAGTGAAAATCCAAATATTATACCTTTTAAGTTTTCAAGAAATAATCTTTGGACTAGCCAAAATCGTATCAGAACAATGCAGCTTGATTTGACGAAAACAGTATTAATACGTTAGAGGCGATTAGAAAAGTATGTGTACCCGCAAAGATAACATATAATAGCGCCTATAACGGGTGATTTTTTAGCTAATATCTTTTTGGCAACACTGTTTTAAACAGCTCACGCACGCTTCGTGTTTTGTTTCACTGTCAAACATTATCAGTTTGGTCCATAATTAAACCATGAATCGTCTTACAAACAAACAACGCTTGTAAATCATTGAATTTTATTATCGAAATGCGTGCTCTGTTAAGAAAGTTCATCGAGCGGTCATTTTAATCGACCCACTGAAGCGGCTATTTGGGTTATTGTCGATTTTGGAGTAAAGATCAGCCAGAAGCATTGCAAAAGCCACCCATGCATCCAGAATAAGTCACAGTTTAGTGCGGTTTATGGGCTGGTGGCATCATTGTACCGTACTTCTTCAAATATGCTACGAATCGTAACGTAACTGTGAATGGTAAGATGGTATTAAATTTTTTTGCTCCAAATGCAAGAGCTTGACTTGCATGACATGTGGTTTCAACAAGACGGTGCCATATGCCGCACAGTTCACGTAAAAGTGGACTTATTGAGAGGCGAGTTCGGTGAACATTTTATTTCACGTTAGGGACTGGTCAATTAGCCGCCTAGATCATGCGATTTAATGCCTTTAAACTATTTTTTGTGGGGCTATGTTAAAGCTCAAGTCTGTACAGACAAGCCCTCTTCAATTGACGCGTTGGAAGAAAACATTTAAGCATTTATTCATGAGATACCGACCGAAATGTTGGAAAGAGTATGGACTATTTGAAAGATGGTCATTATTAACGTCCTTCGTCCTTTGACAACGTGTAAAATTTAACGTATAAAATGTTACTTGTACAGGAACTTACGCCAAATATTGAATTGATTGAATTCATGTCATAGTGGTCAAACATGAATATGTTTATTCAAGAAGTGTGTTTAGTTATGAGGCTTATTCCTGATAAACAGATAGGCCAATAGAGAAATATGAAATATTGGGATCGTCAGCCATTATTTTTTTTTGCGAAATTTTGCTCAGCGGTAAGCAATGACAAGCTGACTTAATTTTTATTTCCAAAAATTAATAAAGTTAACATCAACCACATTGGATTCTAACAAGGCGCAACAACATTCCTTGCATAGCGTTTAATAACGGTTTATTGCAAATTCCATTTGTTAATAACTAGGGATGCCAAACGGGATCGATTTTTAAAAATCCCGGGATTTCGGGATCGGGATTTACAAAATCCGGTATTCAAAAATCCCGAAAAATAACGGAAAAAATCGCGATTTTCTCTTAATAATAAAAATATTTTGTTAACAAAATCATTTGTATTCCAATTATGTACCTCAGAATTATATATCATTAAAAATAAAATATAATAACAGCAAGACAAAATGTAACAAAAAGCGTAAATTAACAGAAATAAAAATTATTCCTACAAAAAGATTTAAGCATCTAAGATGTCATCCGATAGGCTTGAACAAATTTTGTTGTCAACATACCCTACCGTTGAAAAACACTTCTCGCAATCAACATTTGTTGGTAAAATAGTCCAAAGATAGCTGCATGCAGTTTGTAAATATTTACTTCTACCACCTCCTGATGCAAATAAATCTTTTTCTTTGGACAGTTGAGTATCTAAATCAGTTACCCTTTTAATTCGTTTTATAGGGCTTTTGCATTCTTCGATGTCATCAAATAATTTTTATCACTGGAAGGAGGGTTTTCCTCATGTGAGATGCTATTATCGAAGTCAAGTGATATAGAATTTTTTTTCAGGACCTTTTGTAGGGTCAAAATACATATGAATTCACTACCCCGAAAATGCCGAAAAATCCCGGAACAGGTTTTTAAAAATCCCTGGAATCGGGATTTTGTGAATCACGAAAATCCCGGGATCTCCTAACTGCGGAAGTATTGAAGCATACATTCAAACATTGTAAAAAATGGACATATGCCGGAAAACATATTTAAAAAATAAACACTATGAATATGAAAGAAACCATTTTATTTTAAAAATATTTCTGCATTGATTTATTATGTTAAATTCTAAGGCATGCAAAAAAAATACCCTATATATTCGAAAAAAGTTAAAGGCACTTGTGTTTACAAAAAAAAAAAACACAAATTTGGTCAGCCTATATAGACAAAAAAAACTTGTTTAAGAATCAAATTGTCGAAATTTGTGGTCAACACCAGACAGTTAAATTTTGAACAAATTTTAAATGGTAACAGAAATTTACGAAAAAAAAAACTTAAATTTTTTAAGTCTCCACAGCAACAATAACAAAAAGAAAATAAAAAGGAAAAAAATGAAAAGAGAAAAAAATATGTCTGAAATGAAAGTTACTTAAGTGCAACATAAATAATGGAGTTGTATTGTATGAGGCCATAATAAAAGGAAAAAGAAAAAGTAAAACACTGGCAGTGGTCAAGTAAAGTGGCAGGAGTATGAGAAAATATATTGACAGCTTCTTTAGCACATACGATACGATAGGAAGATTGAATCATGTTTTCTTTCTTTCACAGAGATCACTTTTCAAGGATATTAATACAAATAAATGTAAAAAATCTATTATTGGGTAAGGGAAAAAGGCAAATCCGTATGCAATATTAAAATCAATGTAACAAAACAAAATTTGAAAACAAAAATTTTTCCAGATTAGGTAAGAAGGAGAAGGGGGATCTATTTAACAGAACATATGAATTTAGTTCAGTTTTTAGTTTAAAATGTTTATTTGAATTTGAATAAAATTATAAATCATATAAAGGACTTCCTTATATTGAACACAAGTGAGGAATTTTTTTTTTTTATTTTGGAATTCAAGAATTTAAGCGACATCAAATTTATAGAATTACCCCTAGTGGATGTCAAAGGGTATTGCTAATATAAAAAACTAATATGAAATTAATGTTTATCCCAACCAATATATTTTTTTTTTTTGGCAAAAGTGCAGATAAGTTTGTACCATGTGCTCTTCATGCTTTAACTATTTTTATTTGTAAGTACGTTTTTGTTTTTTAAACAAACCTTCAGTTTTATCTCTTCTTGATGTTTGCATGTGTATACGTGTATATGTACAGTACGGAGCAAAATTGTTCATACCTTTTTTTTTTTGATTGTAATCAACAAAGCTTTTGATTTATTTTGGGATGGCTGGTTGCGATGAATGTTAAAGAATACAGCATTCAAACCAAGATTTAATTTCTTTTTTCTGTTTTATTTTTTAAGGACCTCAATTCGCTTGGCAGGTGGATTAGATTATGATTAGGTTTTTATCAAATTTGATACATAATAAGAGGATGAAAAATACATTCTACATGATAACATAGGTATAAGTGCTATCTTTGTTTAAATTGGTTTAATTAAACAGTCAACACATTCATTCATGGAAGGCTCCATTGTCTAATGGTTAATGTGTTAGCTTATTAGACGAGAGATTGCGGAAAAGAAATTGCCGAAAGAAATATTTTATTTATTTCTGTCCTAGATGTCTGAGCTCCATTTTGAACCACGTGCTCTCGTCTAATAAGCAAACACACTAACAGATTGTGGATACTTTATAGTTTGTGTAACATACATACCAGAGATCAGCAATGAATCGTTATTCCGCTACTCATTAGCACTCATGCAATTTTGAGTATCAGTGAGTCAACAGAATTGCAATTCAACAACATTCGCTACAACATTCATAAGTATAAGTAGAAATGAGTATGAGTACAACGTTGACATCAAACTCACAACATTCGAAATATGTTTGATTCATACGTAAACTCATTCTGATTCATAAATTTAGAAAAATACTTATATAAAATATAAAATACTTATAAGTGCTTCGAGTGATTCGAATCATTCATAAAATTCACAGCCTTTGTTGTTGTTGCATATACAAACAAAGAAGAAAGGAAAGACAAAGCAAAGACAACAAGCAAAGCGTACACACAATCTTATTGTGAGTATAGCAGTGTTCGCATGCGAATCATACTTATTTTGTGTTTCGTGTAAATGTTAAGTAGGGACGAGTCGAAGTCAATAACATCATGCGTATTGTTAAGTATGAATATGACGAGTACTTCTAACTTTGAGTATGAGTATCACATTAAAATAAGTATGAATGCATATAAGTATCAGAAATTATAAGTATGAAGCGAATCTACTCCTCCTTTTGAGTACTCGTTGCTGATCTACATACATAGATACGTAATTGGTCATTACATCCCCTCAGTCAGGATTACGACCTAGCTTCTCACACCAGCCATGTTGTGTGTTAATTTTGTGCATGCAATGACATATTCATGGCTAATTCTAAGTCGTCGAAGAAATATTTTTTTTATGTTTCGTTTTGTTGGAGATATCTGACGCAAGGGTTGAATCACGGGCGCTCATGCCATAAGCCAATAGACTCTCTACAAAACTAGAGCGACTTTAGAGTTCTACTAACACAGTTTTCGAAATAAATTTCTAATAATTCCATTGACTTCCATAGTTAACGTAAAGATTAGTGTACAAACAAATACGAAAGGAAGCAATTTTCTGAACTAAGTTTAGTAGGAACTGCATAATCATGTAAATAAAATTATCGCTTTGTCGGTGTTTAAAACATGGGACAAGCAATTAACGATTTCGATTTTAATTCTTTATGTAAAATACGATAAAAATCAATGTCACTCATGAAATATTTTACTTCGCCTACAATATTCATCCTTTCGATGGCGATATGCTGTTTAACCTTTGTTTTAATTATCACTGTAGGCCTGACATTACAAACATGTTTTACATTTTTTTAGGAATGGCTAAGGACAACCAATACAAACCTTAAACAAATATTTTCTTTACTTTTTTTATTTCGTTTTTTTTTGTATTATTTTATGGAGTGAATGTATTAAAGGACCCACATTTATTTTCAATGGACACACCACCAGTCTCTCTCTGTTTCATGTACTTTTTTTTATGATTGTTGTTCAAAAAAACCAAATGTTGTTCATGTCATTGCTGATGTCGATGTTGTTGATGCTGATATTTTTCTCTTTAAATTTTTCTTTTTTGCTTTCTCTGTATTTCTGTTTGTGTTGTTGTAAGCAGTTGTAAGTGTACAAGTAGTTTCGTTTTTATTTTTGCAACAAAAAATTCGTAGAAGGGTATGCAAAAAATAAGAAAAAAAGAACAAACCAAATCCAATATTTATATGTTTGTTGTCTTAAATAAGTGTGTATGTGTGTGTGTTGCTGTATGTTTGAGAGTCCGACTCTTACAGTCTTAATGGCCTTGGGGCCACTGTGATTCGTAAGTGAATTCATATTTCATATTCACTCATACTTATTTGATGCCCTACACAAACGAAACGCTTGCAGTTGATCTCTTTGTAAAGTATTTGTTGTAAACACTAAGCATAATTATGAAATACAAAGTTTTTAAAATTTTATCTTTAAGGCTCACAAATAGGAAGTCGATTCTATCTACTTAATTAGAATCGTATACTGTAACGTGACTAATTAATTTTACTTTTCTTAAACAGCTTAGTAGCCGTAGTCTAGTAGGACTAGTTGGCTTTTTAGGCGTAAAGCTAAACATTGACGGTCCAGCGATATACTATCCCATACATGCTTTAGTAATTATTTCAGCAATTACTGTCTTTACTATAAGGTTACTAAATAGTCTCTCTTGACAGTCCATCTAAATGTGTTTTTTTTCTTTTATGTTTTGTTTTTTAAATAATATTTTGTTGTTTTTGTTTTCCCCTTTTTGTTGCTGTAGCTGTTATTACTTTCTCTTTATGAATGTTATTTCTGTGTTTTTCCGTTCCGTTTTTCTTTTCTTTTTTTATTTCTTGTTTTTATTCTCAAATAGTTTGTAGTTCTTCAAAAGCGTAAAAGCATATATTTTTAGTCCATTGGATTCACAAAGAGAATTCAGTGTACTAAAGGGGCACTTGTTAGTGGATAGACATGAGAGAAAAAAAATTACAGTATTCCCTCGATTAACGTCGTAAAATGTTCCGGAAAAAGCCCACATAAATCGAAAGGACGTAAATCGAATTTCAAAGAACTCATACTATCAGATGCATTTATTTGTGTACATTTTACAAAAACAAAAAACTAAAATAATTAAATTTTTATTTTATGTATTGAATTTTTTTTTTTTAAAGAGGGAATTCCCCTGATTTTGTTTATAAACAACAGAAGGCGAAGTAAAACATATGACGATGCAAATCGAAGTTTAAGGGAACAAAATTTTTGACGTCGTTAATCGAAACAACTGAATGGAGACGACGTAAATCGAGGGAATACTATACAAAACGAAATCGAATGAATGTAAGAAAATAAGACTAAATTTAAAGTTTTACTTTCTAAAACAGATCGGCCATATCTAATAAATGATTCAATAGGTTTGGGTATGTTTTTCATGTCGTATTTACAAAATTCGAGTTTGTAGTGCTGATTGATTCAATTTCAATAGTTCTAGATATGTATTCTATGTCTTTTCCCTTATTATAAGCGAATTTATCGTCAAAAACGAATCGCAATCCAGAAAAGTTGAATCGCATCAACGAGGAAGGTCAGTGTCCCTTCTGGACAGAAAATTATAGCCAATTTTTTTTTTGGCAATTAATCGGCTATATAAGTGTGCTCTATGGCAAGGTGTTAGAGCAAACTGCCGTTCATAATATTTTCCACAAAAAAATCAGTAACCCCTGAAGCGCCTCACACATTTTAAGAGCTTTGAGGACTGATATTGCGCCCAGCGTATAAACCATACTATACGGACAACTTTTTTGAATGTAATGATTCGTTAAAGATAAAATACGGCAGTCTTGCTTATTGACGAAACCCTTTAACAAGGAATGAGTTTAATCACCAAACACAATGTGTTGATAATAATGCTCTGCTTCGTACAGTTTCACATGAGCTCAATCAGCACAAAAACGAGGCTTATGGCTTTAATTTTTCATACTTAATTACGTTGCAACCCTTTAGCTAGGACTAGAACCTAGCTGCTTACACCACCTATGTTGAGTGTGTTCATTTCTTATTATTAAGTAGCAGGACCTTTTGTTTTAAGGCTACTATGAACTATAAAAATTTTGAAATCATTTCCTTCTCCTTCTTTTTACCAGAAATTTGCTGGGAGTAAGAAGTCGAAGTAATATATTTTTCATATTTCATGTTTGTGAGAGATGTCTGAGCTAAGGTTTGAAAGATGGGTTCGCGTCTAACAAGCCAATACTCTTTCTAGTAGATCGTGACGACTGCAATCCTCATACCAGTTGTATTTTAAAGGCGCTAAGCCATGATCCTTCCATAAACGTGGCCACATATTCGAAGGACAAAGGCCAACATATTCAGAAGGCTGATAAATCATTGGCTTTTTTTTTAAATTTTATTTTCTCGGACATACGTACATGAATGTGGAAAACTTTACTTTGCATCAAATGCTGAAAGAATGTACACAGAAATTCATTTCATAACATTTTCTAAATATTTCTCCTTTAAGCTATTTGCTTCAACGGAATGTGATTCGTGGTGCACATTTTATTTCGCTGTCAATTTGCATTCGTTTATCGTATTTGTTAAACGGATTTTGTCAAATGGTTGATACTGTTGTTGTTGTTGTTGTTGCTGTTGTTGACGTAGAAGCATTTTACAAACAAGCAAAGTTGAAACGTAATGTTGTGTCGTAATTTAATTCAAAACCCCGAGGATACTTTTACCTTTTCTTTTGAGATCATTTTTTTTAAAGGATTTTTTTAAAAAAAAAAACTTATTTCCACTATTCACTCACAGTGACGTTTGTCATATAACGTCCGTTAAAAGTAGGATAAATTAATGGAGAAAAACAAACGTAAAATACAAAAAAATAAAAAAAAAAAACTGAAATGAAATGAAACGAATTCAAGACACAACACAATACAACATCAAAGTAAAATCCGTTCAGATGTTGTAGCCATTCTTATATTTTATTTCACATTTTTATTCAATTTTTTTTTTCGTCTTCTTAAAGGTTTTTGCGTACATTTGATATTTTAGCTAAAGGATACTGTCACAAAGGGATTTCTTTTCTTTTCGTTTTTTTTTTTTAAATCGCAAGCAAAATGGAAAGACGAACCATATTGTCAAATGACAATTGAATATGAAAATGAAATCAAACAAGAATGAAAATTGATTCAAGGAATATTATTCAATTTGTTATTATTTGAATGTTACTATCAGAGATATTCTGCATTTTCTAAAAGATGTTTAATTTTGTTACTAAAAACATTTTCACGCGGGCATTTTTGACGTTTCATTAAGTCTGAGAGCGGCTTGTCGTGTATAAGATTAACACACACAACCAGGGTGGTGGGAGCAGCTAGATCGTAGCACTCACTGAAGGATTGTATTAACCAATTAAAGAAGTAAGAAAGGCCATAAGACTCAGATATAATTTCTTGTGGGATCTACAGTCTTCTTTTTCGATGGATCTGCAGTGTTCGCAAATATCATTAGGAAATAAGCAAAGTCGCTCTGCATACCTTATAATTACATAATCATATACATCAACATACATAATTGAACATTACAACCCTTCAGTCAGGATTACATCCTAGCTTCTCACACCACTTTTGTTGTGTGCGTCATTCCGATACATGAGTGGCGGGACCTACAGTTTAAAGATTTTTGAGAAGCTTTTCATGGCAATTTTATGAAATCTGCTGAGCGGAAGTTGCCGAAACAATATTTATATATTTTCGTTTTGATGTCTGACCTGGGATTTGATCTCGGGCCTTACGTCTAATAAGCCAACACATTACCTACTAGACTACGGCAACTTCACATAATAACGTGATCAATGGTTATTATTTTAAATTGCTTCGGTTTTTATTTACTTTAGGCCAGGCATGTTAGGATCAATGAGCGTCTATCACTGCCATTGCCTGATAGATAATGTCAAGGATGTAAGGGGTATTCCTATTCATAGCTTAAAGTGTAAGGTTTCCTCAATTGGAGGAAGTAATTAATCGAAAATCCCTTACCATGCGACCTCTTCAACTTCGTCATGGAGAGTGTTCTGCGAAAGGCGGGAGTGCATCGCAATGGGACTATTTTTCTAAAAAGTGTTCAGTTGCTTGCGTACGCTGACGATATTGACATCATAGGGCTTACCAAACGAGATGTCACTGCTGCCTTTAGTGCAATTGAACGGGAGTCTAAGAAGATGGGTTTGTCAGTAAATGAGGGCAAAACGAAGTATATGTTATCGACAAGTAGAGCCGTGCGGCGTATTGATTTACAAATTACGGCCGATAACTGTACTTTTGATACAGTCAAGGAATTCATTTATCTTGGCTCCGCCGTTACCACCGAAAATGATGTCAGTCTGGAGATCAAGCGCAGGACTACTCTTGCCAACAGGTGCTATTATGGTCTCAATAGGCAATTGAGTAGCAGAGACCTCTCTCGCAAGACGAAACTAATACTTTAGAAGACGCTCATCATACCCGTGCTTCTTTATGGCGCAGAAGCATTGACCCTATTAAGAATTGATGCAGCTGCCTTGAGAGTATTCGAGAGAAAAGTCCCACGTAAGATCTTCAGTCCAGTGCGAGTTGGCGATGATTTTCGCATCCGATACAACAGTGAGCTGTATGAGCTCCTCAACGACATGGACGTTGTACAGCGTATTAATATCCAGCGGCTGCGCTGGCTCGGCCATGTCGTTCAAATGGAGGAGGATGCTCCGGCGAGAGGAGTATTTGATGCGGGGATCTGCGGAAGTCGGCGAAGAGGCCGACCTTGTATCCGTTGGAAGTACCAAATCGAGGAAGCCCTGTCATCGATTGGTGTGACCAATTGGCGTAGGCGTGCAAGAAGCAGAGGCGCCTGGAAGGATGTGTTGCGGCAGGCCGAAATCCGTTAATCGGGTTGTTATGGCCAATTAAGAAGAAGAAGAATTAATCGAAAAACCAGTGCGAGTGTAATACTTAACGATTAACGATTTTTTCAATAAATAATTCCTTGTGCTAATGTAGTCGCCATAATCTAGTAGATAGTGTCTTGGAGTATTAGATGTAGGGCTGCGGTTCAAATCAGTCAAATCTCAGTTAGTCATCTCCAATGAAACGTAATTTAAATATTTCTTCCGCGACTGCCTCTCAGCAAATTTGTGGCAAAAACTTTGAGAGTAAATAAAATAAAAATTTCTCAAAAATCTGTCGTTCGTAGTCGACTTTAAACTGTAGGTCCCCACCACTCATGTATAAACTATACACTCACAACATAAGTGGTGTCTGAAGAGAGGTCGAAATGCTTAAGGGCTATAATGTACAGTAGTCGAGCACAAAAAATGCAACGTTGGGTAAAATTATCTTTAAGTGTGATAATTTTAAAAAAATGGTGACCAGTTCAAAATATTTCTTTGGGTTATTAATCCCTACAGTTATAGATACCTATTATCAATAACATTATGTAAATATTTTTAATTAATGATATATTATTTTGTCATTTATTAAAAAGAGTGCGAATTTCATGGGAGCAATAAAAATGCAACAGCATAAATTTTAATGTGTTTATTTAAAGTAAATAGTAATTCTTACAAAAAAAATCTTAAAATTAATATTTAGTGGCCCTTATTTTTTATGACTTCTTGCAACCTAGAAGGCATAGAGCCGACTAAAGCTATTAATATGTTAATGGATATTTTCTCCCATTCACTTTTCAAAATTTCTTCTAATTGCCTCTTATTTGACGGATATTTCCTCTTAACTTCCCGATTTCTCAAGGAAAATCGAGATTTAATCCGACATACGGTTGATTGATTTACACAAAAGAGGTGTCCAACTTCACGCATGGATTTTCCTTCTTCTAAGGCTTCTTCAGTTTTGCTGTCAGCTGAGAGCTGCTTCTATTACAAAACACATGTTGTATAACTTATTTAAGAAATTTTCAATTATAATTAAATAAATAACTTACTTTAACTATTTTTTTATTATGTTGCATTTTTTTGCTCGCTAAAAATTTGCACTTTTTTCACTAATTCAAAAATATTTAACTTTTTAAAGCAAAATTTGGAATAAACTGTGGTTACTTTGAAAACTTATAATTGAAAGAATTAACAGCAAAAGAAAATAGATAAATTAGTTACCGTTATTTTGAAACAGATCTTATTAAAGATCATATGGCACAGTGTTGCATTTTTTGTGCTCGCTACTGTATATTGAGTTATAGTCAGCAGCTGATTGAATATCACGATCAAGAACTTTCAAATATTTTCACTAGAAATGAACCCAAACTAGTGGATCTAAAGTACTTTTTCAGCTTTGGGAATAAACACAGAGAAATATTATTCCAAAGCACAGGGATAATAAATAACTAACAGCCAGGAAATGAAAAAATCTTCAACATTTTGAATACTTGACATAAAACTTGGGCTATATATTTGCTATACAAGTCGCCGTAGTGTAGTGGGTAGAATGTTGGCTTATACGACTTGAGACCATAGTTGAAAATCCAGTTCAGACATTTGACGTAAAGGAAATAGAAAAATAATTTTAATGGTGCCTTCCTGTCAGTAAATTTCTAACAAAGAATTTTGAAAGTAAATAAAAATTGCAATGAAAAATTTTTTCAAAATATTTGTCGTTCGAAGAAGGTCTCTCGGTTTATTTCAAAATGTTTGTTGGGTTAAAATCTTCACCTATAATTATTTTTTATCACCTAATCTCTTGCAGTTTTCGTTAAAAAAGAAAAACCTTTTAATGACATTGTTGTAATACAACAAAATTTTCTAACATTCATGTTACGCTCACCATTTCTAACAGTCTCTAGTCTCTGGGGCTTTTGTCTCAATTTTTCCTTAGAATCTTTCAAATACATTGTATTCATGAACGCCCACACATTCATTTGTGCATTGATGGCGGTAACATCTCTGTTAATTTAATCTACGAGGCAATCACTAGCTGGCGTTGCTGTATAAAATTTCTTGGCTCTCTCTGTAAGTGTGTGTTTTATTCCCTGTAAGTACTTTGTGTCATTTGATGTGAGAGTAAATGTATGCATGTATGTATGTATTACTAGACGACATTTATGCCATTTTCAAGTTCATTTTAACGACTTCTTGTTTGTACGGTAAGGAGAATAAAAAAGCTTTATCATGGATTTTATAAATCGTTTAGGGTTTCATGCAATTTTTTTCTTCATAAGAGGATGAATGAATTCTGATGGTATTTTATGCGTAACAGTGCCTTTGTAAGAATCCATTCAATTGAAAGCTTTCACAAGAAGAGATAAATTGAATTCTGATGAAGCTTGTTACTGTAAAGCATTTCATAGTTTTGTTACTCAAACAAAATAAGAATAATTTCCCATGGATATATAAAAAAATTATCGTTTTTATCGATGGATTACAAATGTTTCCTATGAACTTGTAAAATGTTTTTCTTTTTAATTAAACTTTCCCAATAAATGGTGAAAGCCAATGTATTTGAAAATGTCTTCTGTATTTATTAAAACTTTTAAAGAGAGTTGCATAAAGTATTTACTTGATTACATATGATCAATAGAGGAATAAAACTAAGAAAAAACGTATCCAATCCGACTTATATAAGTATGAAGAAAAATTCTTAAAATTCTTAAATAATTACACCAAAAAACACAGCAGAGTGATATCCGTATACAATAAAAATATTAGTTTAATTGCATAAAATTTCGTTTTGATTTTTAGATGATATTTTGTGGGAAATTATGGTAAATTTATAAATAAAATAAATACGAACAAAGCTATACAGCGTTTATATATTTCAGAGTAAATCTATTTAGGATTATTCTAGGATACTAACGTTGCCCTCAAGAATCTATTCTCGCGGCAGTCGCATGCAGGATATGACTTCATCGGAGCGAAAAATTCGTGATCCTGTGGTTGATTCTATATTCCGCTTTAATTGCGAAATTGCCAAATAAAAGAAGGAAGAACAATTGCGAAAGAAACGTGGGGAGACTGAGAATGATGTTCTAGAAAAGAACTGCCTTGAAGTTTAATTGACTGTAACAGGTTAAAATTGTATTCATTAAATCCTTCTTTTCATGAACGACAATGTTGTTAGTGCTTCCTTGATATTGAAGCCTTCTAATTCGTATAATCTTAAAACTTACGAAGAAACGAAAAATTTTCGTTTTCTTCTATATTCGATAAGTACTAAAAACAATTCTTTACTCTTCTCATCATCACCACTTAGCTTCGAAAAATAATCTGCAGCTATGAGGATCATTTCTGGATGAGTAGTACATGAATAAACAAAATTCTCGAATGTAAAATAATATCAATCCACATGAGATCCAATAGCATTTAATGCATAGAGAAAATCTTACTATTCAATGTGGATTTTGGACTGGCAGCATTATCGATCCGCATTTCATTGAGATCGACGTTTACCCTGTTATCGCTTTATGCGGCAAGCGCTTAAGGGCAGTGGTTTTGGACACTACACCGCTCATGGCACATCTTATATGCAGCACAAGCAATTTGCAACCAAGATCGTATGATTTGAAGCGGTTGGATTTATTTGTATGATTTTCTTTACAGATTTTTGCGCATATGACACTATAACCCATGTCATGCCACTTAGCAGCAACTCGTTTCCTTGCCGTTCGCATCTTGAGGTAGGGCGTTTGTCTTTCAATTGTTCCCTATCCCGTCAATTACAATATTCGTAAGTTTAAATCTAAACCATAAACACTACTCCCTCTTTCCACCTTCTTATAAACTATTTTCCTAAACCTGCACAATGCACTGCATGAGTAGGGGCCATTCCCTGAGTGCTGGTTTTACCAAAAAAAAAACACCGTCATACTGTTGTCGTCATAGTCTTAGTTTTTAGAATTCAGGATGTGGATCGAAAATCAGCTTAGTTACCGATCAAAACAAAATATGAAGAAATATTTCTCTTGTGGCCACTTGTATGCAAATTTCTGAAAAAATCTGTGAGAGTAAATAAAATTGCCATGAAGAGTGTCTCAAAAATGTGAGACTTCAACACAATTTGGATGTTTTAATTGTGGACTTTAAATGGCATTAATAAGCCCTTCAAACAAGTAAATAATTTCGTTGCCTCACAAACACAATTTGTTTTAATGAAATAGGAAACGCTTAATTAATTAATTAAGGGTTAGCGTGGGCTAATGATTTAAATGCTAGACTATAAAACCGAGTAACATAAGCTGAATCCGGCTTATCCGGAGATAAAATAAAATAGACGGAGAAATGCCATTGCAAACCTAACTCAAATCGTGGATGATGAAAACAAATTGAAAGAAATCCATTTATAACCTCTTTTTCTCACCAAATCTAGCCAAATTGCCAAATCTTAGCAATGTTCTCCATTAAAAAACTCATTGCTTCTTTTGTTCACATCAAGTTTTATTTCCACTAATAAATTAAATAAACTGATGCATCGAAACTAATAACTGTCACTATGCATACATTCGTATTTATGTATTATGTTGGTAAAAATTTTACAAAACTTTTATCCAATTTAAAATTTTTCTTTTAATTGTTTAAAGAATTTTTCTTTGTATATTGTGTAGCAAAAAAAAAAAACAAAAAATTTCCCTTCAATATCATCGACATGATAATCGTGTTCAGTAACCAGAACATCATTATTTTGGATAAGAGTATTCAATTGCAGATCCTACACTTATCATGTCTATCATATCCAAGTCATCTTCATTGATGTATAGTTGTGCTCAACGAAAACTTTTTAATACATTTTGTAAGTACTTGTGCAAGTTAAATGCCTTTGACGATTATCAAATGCATAACGAATACAAATATTTACAGCTTACAGGCATAAATTTTAAGTCTAGAGAAACAAATTGTTTTAATTTATACTCTACTCTGTATAAAGAAAATTATTATTTACATGTTAGTTGAACACTGAACATTTTTTCTTTTAGTTTGTAACAGAAAAAAATGGAAAAAATAAAATAATAATGAAATCGTTAACCTGATTGTTTAATGCTAATTAAAATATATCAGCGGAGATAGAATAAACTCAGAAAGGAAATAAATATAACGGTGAATACAAAACTCCTCTTACAATCGTAACGGCAAATGGCAACCAGTTTACAGATATCTGAATGCCGCTCGCTGTACGAGAAAATAGTACTTACAGGGTGGCTGATATGTATTGCAACCAACTTCAGGTTGTTATCATTTGTAAACCATTCGTCTGACAGCTGACAGATTTATTCCAGTGACAGTTCATTTTTTTATTTACAAGCTTACAAAAGCATTTTGATCTATTGCATTCAGAAAAAAAGTTATTCGTGGTGGAATTCACGCGTGAAAGCGTGATTGCTTTATATTTGGCTGGAAAACCACAGGTGGTGAACAAGGTGAACAAATCTTTTGATTCTCGTACAATGGATGAAAAAACGGTAACAAACCAGAAATGATCCGAAAAGTGAAGGCCAGATTTGATCGAAATTCACGTCGCAGTGGTAGAAAAATTGTTCGTCAGCTAAACATCTCGCGAGAACGGATGCAACACATATTGAAGAATGAGCTTCGACTAAAGCCATTGATATTCCAAAAAGTGCAAGAGGTCACTGATGGACAAAAAAGGAGTTACTTCGCTTGCACGTCAGGGGACCACTTTTCTATGCTTGCAATTCTAGTATAAATCCTACTATCAAAATTAGATTGGAACAAGGCCTGATCGGCCTCACTCAAAGTTCGGGTATTCATCTCATAGAGTACAGAGATGTGGGCAGTGGAAATAATATGCCGGCGTGAGAATCATTAAGCCGTAATACGACAATTACTACATTCTTATTTTTATTGAGGGCACCAGAACACAAATCTGTAAAGATTGATTATGCAGGGACAAAGTTCTTTCTACGAGATGTCTCAGTTAGGTTTTCGTCTCAGATTAGTTCAGAGATCAAACCATTTGTGCAAATCGAAATGTTTTCTAACTTCTAGAGACCATTGTATTGGTTTTATACGTATAAACAGTGAGTCCAAATTTGTTGCACCAAGCTTTAGTAAACAATTGAGTTTTTCAAATAGTGTCTGAGCCTAATGCTGTGAGGATTTCGTTAACATATTCAGTTCATATTGCCTGAGAAGTCAAACCGAATAATGTTTGATAAGTGTTGAAAAGTGTTCACCGCATTGGTCCAAAGAAGTGCAGAATAAATGTCTGACACTTTATGCCTCCAACGAAGGAAGTAACCAGTTGAGTTTTAAGACGATTTATGATAAACTTTACTAAACTAAAATCTATTCTAGGACTGCACAGGACGGCAAATTTCGGAGCAGTAGAATCCTTAAGAAGTTAGGTAGTTTGAAAGAGCGAAGACCAACTAAAAGTCTTAAGCCAACTTAATCATACACCTAATCTGTCACGTGGATTTGTTGTACCCTTACTATTAGGAGTTAAACGTTATTTTCTATAAGAAGTATGTTTGTATTTTTTAGGAACTTCTTTAACTTGTTCCAGTCTGAGATGAGCTGTGTTTGGTATAGAGTCATTCTTGTTATATTGGTTACTCGATCTTACGAAAGCTGTGGATGCCCTGAACACATTTTCCACCACGCTAATACGGTTCAAGTATATATGTAAGGCCGAATATGCTCATTAGCTTTCTCATGTCGGCCATACATACAACTTATCTTCTATATATTAGTGGCGGAAGCTACAGTTACATTTTCATGCCAATTTTATTTATTCTCTGAGTTTTTTCCAGAACACTGCTGACGCATTGTTGGGGATTTCTAACCTGTGGTTAGCACCGTGACCAGGTTACGCACTTGCTTAGTTTTAAAACACTCATGGTTCCTCACTTATTAGAATCTCGCCCCAAAATATTATTTTAATTATTTCTATTGCTGGACGTAACCGCCTGGGCTGGTCTTTGAGGTACTGTATGACTTATGATATGTAATGATCTGACTCTATTACCACTAGGAGGCCGTATAATCCCTAGCAAGTAGTAGGCCTCCAGTATTAGTGTTGACAAACACGACAAGAGCATAGGGTAAATCTTATTATTTTTATATTGTTTTTATGTACTGGCTGCATACATTTTAAATTATACGAAATTATCAGTGATACTACATAATTGGTTATTACAACCCTACAGTAAGAATTATTGGCCCATTTTTTCATACCACTTATGTTGTGTGGGACCCACAGTTTATGGCAATTTTATTTACTCTCAGAGTTTTTGCCAAAAATCTGTTGAGAGGAAATTTGATTTGATGTCTGGCCTGGGGTTCGAACCCTGGCTTTTACATCTAATAAGCCAACACATAACCTACTAGACTACGACGATTTTTATACGTGATACTTCATGGTAAATATTTTTATCTTTCTGACAGTGTAGTTTACTGCAAATCATTTCACATACCACCTCATATATCAATATTTGTATATATATGGATGTTTACATTATTAGTATATATATGTATGCATAAAACAAACATACATAAAAAAAGGAAATTCCATCACAATTCAATTAAAAAAAATCTACGAAATGTTGATCTTTTTTGAAATTTAGGAATATACGAAGCATTCATAACATCAACTTGAAATAACGAAAACGTTTGACCAGAGTACATTGATTGACATGAATTAAATTGAAATTTGTTCAATAAATTCTTAATAATGTTGATTTTGTGGTATAAAAAGACATTTTCAAACGGTAAACAAAGTAATATTTACCCTTTTAAATGAACGTATTAATTAATTCAGTAGTAAATGCCAGTTATTACAAGGCAAAAAGGACACGTTGCATGAATGAAATTTACATTTTCATTCTTTAACATTTAATTTCTAGTTTAAAATATATTTTTATTGTTATTGTTGTTCCATTCCTGTTAACAGACAAGTGATATTCCTTGAAATTTCTAATAAATATTCATTCAGTTTTTTTGATTTTTATTAAAATTTCTAAAGAGGACACATTTTAATTATTATTATTAAACGGGAGAAAAATAGAAAATTTCATTTTGATGGAATTTAACTTTGATTTTTTAATAAAAATTCCTTTCGCTTTTGCTCTCTCTCTCTCTCATACCGACTATTGTCGACTAAATATAGGAATTTCAACAATGATTTTCCCAGCAATTGCCCTTTTTGACAATAGCGTACATAGAGAGCGTGAGAGTGCAGAATTATTATTGTTTTTAGATAGATAAAGTGACATTTAACATGTTAACATGCCACACTGTTCGTAATCAACAAATGTGACAAATGACAAAAGGCTCGTCCATTCAGCAAAAGAATTCACTGCGTTTGATTGTGTAAACGGAAATGATGCTATGGGGGGAAATAACAAAATGAGTGAATGATGACTGCATGATGAAATGAGTGTATGAATGTGTCTAATAAAATATACAAAGGAAAACTGTTATATATTTAGTATTCCAAACATTTTGATGAGGATTGTTTCATTGTTTATTGCGCTGAAATTACAATTTCTTGCAACAGCATAAACGATAACAGTAACATTTAAAAATATTACTTTTCAATTCTTTTTGATTCACCTTTCACAATGAAGACAGACTTCTAAATTACTTTCTTGCCTATAGATATGCCCCTCCCACTTACTTATACGCTTTCGTTGTGTTTCTATTAGCAGTATAGGAATCATATTTTTTATTCATCGGATTTCTTTTGGGTTTGAGGTCTCCAAAAAACAGGAAACAGGGAAAGTTTAATAGCTGTTTTACTCTGGCGTCCACTTTACGATATCAAGATTATTCCTGGCAAGATTAATTCTGCAAGAATTTTCTTACACCTTTCCTAAAAACGCCTGATAAACCCCTGCATAGCGGGTAACATACAATCTTAATACTTTATTGATTTCTCGTTGGAATCAAAAAATGCTTAGATATTATATTGAAGTCTTAAAAGCCAAATTCCCACATGATTCAATATGCATGGCCCCTAACGTTCATTAGTAACACTGTCAACTAAAACGTATAAAGGACAGCTTTTTTATTGAGGCGTTAATTTTCAACGATCAAATCAATCTTACGTTGTTAGTTTGTCACATTGAATACGATTTCATTTAAAGTATCAAGTTTATTGGCGATCGCTCATGTAGAATTACTATCGGGGAGTTCTTTAAGCAGCAATCTCTCTCTTATTGCAATGTGATCTTGTATTGAATTTACTCATCAGATAATTTGATTATTTTAATCAATATGTTGACTTAGTCTGCATGTGATTTCTGGGGAAAGTATGCCCCTTTGTTTACTTTTTAAATCTTTTAAAATCTGCTCAATTTCTAAGTTCAATAAGATCACATTTTATTGGGGTGACACTGTTGAGATGGTAAACAAAATCATTCATCCAGCAGTTATAAAAATTTTTATCAGGTGATTGATAAACAGCTAAGTTAGGTACGAATCCAAATTTATTGTTCTGCAACGAGGTTTCAACCTGTGGCAAAAGATTTGCAATATTTAAGTTTAAGTTCAAATCTCAGTCATAAGACAGATTCCTAAAAGAAGTATATCTATTCCATTTCCATGCAGTGGAGGTGTTTCACAGTCTTTTTTTATCGTCAGCTCCACAGTTATGACAGTACCATAATCGTTACAATCTATACATCAATAAGGCCATCCTCATCACAGAATAAATACAATAATCACACAGCTTGTATAGTGTCACGTTCAGACAGCAAGAGATTAGCCACCTTTTTAAGAGAAAAATGACAGTCAGTGGACTTCAACAGCTGACCCGATAGGCGTATAGACAATTATAAAATTTGTAGAAACAACTGCCAATCTGCAGTAAACTTTAAAACAAGAATAATAAACTTCTGTCTTGTGCTACACAACTCATCCATATGGCTAAGAGCTATAGGTCACTCTGGGGAATGCCATGTAGAACTAGTCAGCATATGCAACAACCTCAGGACCATGAAATTCGGACAACAATGAAATCGAATTTCACAAATCCAGAAGAATGTTGTGTACTTCTTAAATACTTATCACAACTTGCATGCTCCATCCGAATATATTCCCCATGTGATATGTATTAATGAAAACGATTTATACACCCTTCCTTCCATATACAATATTTTCCATGCACTTCAGTTGACAGTGAAATGATCCACATACGTTAAGCTAAAAATGAATTTTATATGATACCCCTCCATATACCATATTACAGCTAGAGTAGAAAGTATTTTGTTGTTTTTGTAATGATTAAATTGAATAGCATCGTATAGTATGGCATGGAATAAGATTGACTTTCGTATTTTGTCCATCATTTATCTTGACATTTTCATTGTTTTCAGATTAGATTTTTGGCTAAATAATGATTGCACCGATCCATTATAGATGAGGTGTCAGACAATTTATTGTTATTTTAAGCGTTTCTGTTGCCGTTCATTAATCATTTCATTTGTGGCAATGGTTGTATGTACTTGTCACTAATTAGAACAATTCAAATTGAGCCACTAAATCTTCAAAATGATGATTAAATTTTCCATAAAATTTCACAACCGAACTGTTAAACATGGACACCGACAATGACAATGTGTAGGTTAGTGTTTAATAAAGGTGCAAATAAAAAATTATGAAAAATTTATAAAAAAAAAAATTGTTTTATTTGTTGATGATTTAATATATTTTTGTTCTGTTCTCACTTGTTTTTGTTTTTAATTCTTAAGCAAATAGACAACATACAGATATGTGCATACAGTATGTACATAGATGCTGAGCGTTTAATGCCCATATGTTTCTATAATCGGCTTTGGTCTCAATAGCCAGGAATGAAAACATTGTACGTACGACGTATAGTGGATAAAATACAGAAAAAATGTGTGTCCGTCTGTGGGAAGGAGAGGGCTTAGTTTGTATAAAAATGTTGTGCCAGTCGTAAATTCAGAATTTTTTATACCCTAAAATATTGTAAAAAAAAACGAGATCAAAAACAAATAAGTTTTGTTTTGGGCTCAGATAACCCTTCTGTTTCACAAAATATTAAAAAAAAAAACACAGAGTATCTTAAAGATTTCAAAGAGAAATTAAAAAAAAAAACATTTCTTTTACATTTCTTTTCTACATTTGAAGATTTCAAGGATTACGATATTTTTGAAATCGTGTTGTGCTCCTTAGTTTAGGGCCCCCAAAGCCTAGCACATATCATATCCTCGTCTTTGCATTGGCCAGTTATAGTCTCATTTATAAAATTTTTTTAGTTTAGTTGGTGAATAGTCCACAAACAATAGCAGGGTTATCTGCATAGCTGCCAGACAGATCGTCAAATCGTTAAGAAAAAATCATCAAAGACGTTCATTAAAATAAATTGAAAGGTTTTAAAAACATAAATCAATCAGCAATAATATTGGATCATCTGTACCCATGTGTGGTGTAAATATAAATGATTCAGAACATTTTGACGTAATGGCTATGAAAGTTTGTGAAATGCTTGCTAGAACCGATACTCTTTTCAGTGCCTTGGTTTCATAAGACGGTGCAATAAATACTTCACTTCATCTGATCTACTTACCATTTACATCATTTGTAACCGACCGAAAATGAAATACAATTCTCATGTATGAGTAGGCCCTTAAAGTCAATTTTGTGGCTTTTCGACCATGTACATGAGAGGCCGTTGTAGCTCGTTAATCATGATAGTATGTCAACTCCATTGATTCATTGGAGCATCGTTGCAATGCGGCTTAACTAACACATCTGTATGTCGTCGATTGACCACTGTATTACACACTGCATTACAGACAAATTTCGTTTGTTAGAAGGACTATTCGTATGTGGCAACTGCCTTCCTGCAGAGATCTTTCTTGTTACTTAAGGTTTAAAAACATTCAAACCTAGTCTCCATGAACACTTATTCCTCATTCCTATAATATATTTTCCTAGTTTCAAAAACAAACCCAAAGTGTTGGTCGTAATAAAAAAAAAGAAGCCACTTGCCTTTGTTCTTCCTATCTATAATCGAATTTTTAAAATTTTAAAATTTTTTTTTAGCTTTTAAGGGATTAAATCGGTATAAAATATAGAAAAATCATCACTCATCACAGGTGTTCGAAAATAACTTCAAAATATAAAACTTTACAGCTTGTTATACAAAGCTTAAGGAAGCCTTTAATGTACTAAAGTAAAGAAAATGATGTAAATTTTTCTGAATTGCTGAAAATCGTCAAAATAAGGGCATAAATCGTCATGTCGTCAAAATGACATTTTTGGAGCTCAAAATCGTCAAAATGACGATAAATCGTCAAATCTGGCAGCTATGATTATCTGTCAATGGATAGCAACAGAGCCTTAGAATCTCTTGCAACAGCACAAACGGTAGCAGTAACAGTTAAAAATATTACTTTTCAAATCATTTTGATTTACATTTCACAATCAAGACTTCTAAAGGACTTTCTTGCCTATAGATATGGCCTCCCACGCTTTCCTTGTGTTTCTATTAGCAGTATAGGAATCATATTTTTTAATCATCGGATTTCTTTTGGGTTAGAGGTTTCCATTAACCGGGAAACAGGGAAAGTTTAATAGCTGTTTTCCTCTGGTGTCCACTTTACGATGTCAAGATTATTCCTGCCAAGATTAAGTCTGCAAGGATTTTATTACTCCTTTCCTAAAGACAGCTGATAAACCCCTGCATAGCGCGTAATATACATTGGAGTAAGCAGCTCTCTAAGTTTTACAATCTTAATAATTCATTGATTTCTCATTGGAGTCAAAAAATTCGTAGATATAATATTGAAGTCTAAAAAGCCAAATTCCCACATGATTCAATATGCATGTCCCCTTACGTTTATTACTAACACTGTCAAGATAACTAAAACCTATAAAGGATAACTTTTTTTATTGAGGCGTTCATTTTCAACGATCCAATCAATCTTATGTTGTTAGTTTTCCGAATACAATTTCATTCAAAGTATCAAGTTTATTGACCATGGCACATGAAGAGTTACTATCGGGGACTGCTTTAAGCAGCAATGTCTCTCATATTGCTGTATGATCCTGTATTGATTCCACTCATCAGATAATTTGACTATTTTAATCAATATGGCAGCTATGGTTGTCTGTCAATGGATAGCAATAAAACCTTCTGTGGAAGTCTATTGGATGTTGTGGTAAAGATTTTTCTTGCTTGATCGCAAATAGTTTTTTGTTGGATAGACAATTCGATGAACAATGGAACGTCTTAATTTGCGTGTATTACAAGAAAACATATTAAAAATTTCTTTCAAGCCAGTGCTTAGCCAAGTCAATGTAGTCTATTAGGTAGCGTGTTGTCTTCTTAGATGTGAGGCCACGGTTCAAACCCCAAGTCAGGATTTGACGAAATGTGAAAAAATATTTCTTCGGCGAATTTCTCTCAGCCGATTTCTGGTAAAAACTCTAAAGTAAATAAAATTGCCATAATTGAAGAGAATTTAAACTCGGGCATGTAACTTAATTGAACTGTTTTTTAATGCTTTTGCTGCTGTAAGCTTGACTATAGGGTGACTAACCAAATAATTTTTTGTACACACAGTAGTTGTATTTTGTTTTTTTTTTCTAGTTTGTTGCAATGATACGTTTTTTTTTTCACGGAAACGTTTCAATTTTTTTTTGCTTTTTTTTTTGTTGCATTTGTTTCCCAATTGTATTGGTAATGCCACTGACAGTTCAAACCCATCAAAATGTTTAACACTGGCGTGTTATTTGGTATTCTGTTAAACTTTCAATTGAAACATTGGCAACAATAACAACAAATAACATGTGTACAATAGAGGTTTTCTATTTTCTGTTTTTCTTTTTTCTTTTTGTGTTTTTTTCAGTTCTGCTGTCCTATTCTGTATAAGTCTTGTACTTGTATTGCATTTTTTCCCTTCAATTTTTACGCTTCAAACAATGTACAACAGTTTGTTTGCGGTTCAATATTTGCTCTGCTGGTTTTTTCGAGCGTTGATATAATTTTCCGAAATAAAAAAAAATAAATCAACAAAATAGGCTACAAAAGAATAAAAAAAACTTCTTAAAAATTCAGTCGTATGTTCTCGTTTAATGTACAATAGTGGAGAATTCCTTTTTTTCTGCTGCTTCTTGGGATTTTGATAATTTTTTTTTTGGTACATGGCATGGCGTTGCTTTTATTTGACAGGAAATTCTTTGAATGAAATTTTGTTTCAGTTGCAGTTGCAGTTTCAGTTTTAGTATCAGTTTAGTTTGTTTCACCCTTTCTACACTCACATACAATTGATTTCAATTTTTGTGGTTCCTTATTATAGAATTTTTGGTTTTTCAGCTCCTAACAATATATTCCATGAACATATCTCTTCTACTTCCCCTAATTCTATCGTTTTTTTTGTTTTGCGGGAATCTGTTGTTACTTTTTAATATTTTTTTTTTCTTTTCATGTTTGCTGCTTAAATTTGTTTGTACAACATTTTACGGCATTTTAGGATTTAGTTTGACAGCTTTCGGTAAATTGCAACTGTCAATTGCATTTAATTCGCTTAACTTTACAATGTGCTGGCGGTTTGACCTTAAAATTGACAAATATACGAGCATATAAATATTTTCTGTTATTGTTGTTGTCGTTGTTGTTTGTTAAGAAACAACATTTCACATTGGTATTTATTAATAAAATTTTTCTATTTCTCGTGTTGCTTTTCCAAGTTTATAATCCTTAGGACGTGCTTTTTTATAATTGCAGCGATTGAAAGACAGATTTCTTAAAAAGAAGAAAATAAAAGCAAAAAATATGGAAAAAAACTGTTTTAAACGTGTTCAAATCAATGGATTTTCAATTATAAAACAAAACCATAATAATTCTTTTATAAAGAATGCAAAGCAATTGATTTGAAGTTCAATGAACAAAACATTTTATAATCGTTTTGGTAGCACAATTTTAAAAATCAAAATAAACGCGAATAATACAAACGAGGAAGAATATGCAATACTTCCTCCATAGTGACCTAATTAGGTAAAGTATTTAAAAAAATATCCTAGAGATTTTTAACCAAGAAGTATATTCTTCTACCAAAGGACTTGGTTTTCTCATTTCGTTAGGATTATAGAGACAATTCATTTGTTGTCCCCTTAAGAGTTTTTAAAAATATGCAGGATCTAATATAAGTTTGCCTAATTCTTTTCTAGAAAATTTGTTGTTTAATGGATGGATGTATGTAAGTCATCCAGATCGGTCAAACATTGTAGAATTGTTTAAAATTTTGTAGATGTTCAAGCAAGACCTGGACTTTATGTGACAAAAGTTTACTGTGGGATTTCACCCGATCACAGAGACATCACTGCTGACGCACAGAAATTCGGGTATATTACGGAGAATAAATATCCTCTGGTCGTCTTACAACTCAGTCTCAACTTCTTAGGAAGCAATGCCGATGTGTGTTTTACATGGGTACCAGTCCTAATCCCATGGTGCTCTTCGCAAAGAGTGAAAAATAATGCGTAGACCAACGCCTTCACTTACATGTTGTAAACACTGTCGGAGACCATCTAAACTCCTTCAAATGCGTTAAGAATGTACCGCCACACCGTACTCGCGTATTACCTACGATTTGGGTCGAAGCCGCTGTCACCACGTTTCTCCTCACCATTGCTGGGTATGGACGAGACCCAGGGACTCCCAACACCTGTGGTTCCAGGTTAAGACCTCTGGTCCGGCTTCGCAGCCAAACAAGACCAGAGTGCTGCCAGTTGAACCCCAAAAAGTTCCTGACTGGTAACAGTACCCTTCGTGGCCTTTTAGGACAAGTACGGGAAACACTGTGCTAGTATTATTTTCTTGCTACCACACGGGGTTTCTTAGGAAGCAGTAATATTAATAAGCTCTACTCAACTTGTACTTTTGCCTTTTAAATGCAACACCATTTCAATCGTCACTGCTCTAAAAAAAGGCACGCCGTCATGGTATTTCTTTTAATAACTTCTGCAGGGTGTTAGTCTTAGAAGGAAGAAGAGACTGTCTTTGACTCTGGAGTCATGGCTCATGTCATGAAAAGGCATAAGTTCTTAAGTTCTCATGATCTGCCTTTTTTGTCGCAAACCAATAGCGTGATTAATGGGTCTTTTATAAAGCGCTTCCTATATTCAAATTGAAGTAAATGAAAGTGTCTGTGAGATGTTATGGAAATTTTTTACTCGTTCGGAAATCCTCTGATCAAATGTCCGTAACGGCTAACCTATTTGAAATGAACGTATTTGAAATGTATAATTTTCCATGATTCTGGTGCATAAATGAGACTGAATTTGAATTCAAGGACCATTGTGGTTTATGGCTTATTCACATACCTACATCTGCTAATAAGGAAAACCTTGGAAGAAAATATCCGCATCACCTCGACGTGGGATAACGAATTCCTTAAATTTGTGCAGAATATCTAATGTGGCATAAGCTGTGTGGTTGCCCTATTGGAAATACAGAACATTGGTGCCCAGATAATCTTATTTAATCCAAAACAAGTTGGCAATTATAGACCTACAGTGCTTGCCGTTGACAGTGATGGTCAAGCCAACTTCGTTTTCAAACGAATATGGACCGGTAGCACCACTAAGCTAAAGTTCATACCAGACAATAAGGTACTATCGGGATAAAAGTGAATTTGTGTCATGTCATATTCGACACTCATCCGTTCAGAAATGTGTCTCGATGCATGAAGGTGATTTTTCTATAATCTCCATGTGTGATGTGAAGTTCATAGAGATGGCCCTTATCGACTATCGAAGTTTTAAGTCCCTGTCTACTATACTTTTGAGACTCCAATATGTGGTATTCTATGGGAAATGTTTAAACTCCTGATTGGAAATTAATTATATCAACGCAATGGGCCTAAAGTCTGGTCTAAGTGGGACTGTAAATACATAATATTACAACCCTTCCGTTAGGATTACAATCTAGCTTCTCCCAGCACTAATGTTGTGTGTGTTAATTTTAGACACGGAAATTTTAGAGGCGGGACCAACAGTTTAAAGTGGTCTCACATCTAATAAGCCAACCTACTAGACTACGGCGACTGTATACTTAAATCAAAAACAAAATTTTTCTATTTCCGATTCCATACCTGTTTCCTCATTCTTTTAATATGTACGGCGTAAATATCTTCTTCAAAAGATTATCTTTTTCGCTGTTTTTTTTACCCCATATCCAATACACAATACATGTCATAATTAGAATTTTAATTGTAGGGGTGATTGAAGTCGCCAAAGGTATATCTTCAAATATGAAATTTAATTTGCATTGAATTGAAAGATCAGAAGCACTTGATTTGATGAAAATTGGTGTATAGAATGTACAAGGTTTGATGGTGTCTTCTTGGAACTTTTGATATGTTGCTTAATTTCTTCAGCACCCTGATAACCGGGGTTTTAGAATAGATTAACTGCTTAACAAATCTATGAAATAAAATTATAAAATCAGACGAACTGATACCCTATCCAGCTATTCAATTTAATTTACATGAAACAGAAAATTTTTATTTATAAAAGGAAGCCCTCATTTCATTTCTTAAAACCTACGTAAGTATGTAATAAACGGCTCAATTTGTAAACGTAATAATTCATTGAAATAGTTGAGTATCTTTAAATTTGTATATTTGTCAAAAAGCAAAAATATTGTAGCAGATAAAGTCTCCATATGACGGACAGACATCGTAGAACAGAGTTACTTTGCAAATGCTAATAGAAATTGTATGAAGACCATTAGAACGCCCACAGAAACGACAACATCAATTTCAACTTTAACTTGAAAACATTCATGCAACCGAATAAAACACTCAAACGCATACAACCAAGCCAAACCGAACCGAACCGAACCAATCAACTGACATCAAAAACAACTACAACAGCAGCAATTGTAACCGCTATCACTAACAAAACAAACCAAAAAAAAAAAAAGGAAGAAGGTCATAGTCGGTTAGGGTTGATACCCTACTTTAGTATGTACTTTTTGGAAAAGTTTCTGTTGGAACATTTGCTTTGTCTGTAATCATAGACTGAAGTCGCCGTAGTCTAGTAGGTAGTGTATTGGCTAATTAGACATAAGGCCACGGTTAAAAAACCAGGACAGATATCTCGAACAACACGAAATATGAAAAAATTAAAATATTTCTCCTCTCTGCACAAACTATGGGAGTAAATGAAATTGCCACGAAAAGTTTCTCAAAAATCTGTCGTTCGGAGTCGACTTTGAACTGTAGCTCCTGCCAGTCATTTATAAAATTAGTACACACAACATAAGTGGTGTAAGTAGTTAGGTTGTAATCCGGACTAAAGGGTTGTAATGAATAATTATGAAAGTATGTATGCATCTGTCGTAGTGTAGGGTATCGTAAAACAAAAATTGAAACATTTTTAAAAGCATAACGCGTGATGAATGAATTTCTCGACAAAAACCTGCAGATATTTATGTATGTTGCTTTGTTGTTTTTGTTTACAATGTGCGTTTCATAGATGCTGGTGGCAAATGCCTTTGATGGATGTGCATTTGGAGGGCAGTTATAAATGAATTTTTTTTCTCTTCGTTTTACGGTGCAAAAAAAAAAGAAGGAAGAGTTGAGGAAGTTTAAAGTGAGTTTAGTTTACAGCACACTGATGCTCTTTAGCTAAATGCCGTACTTAACAATCATACGCATACAGCATAGCACTTAGGATACGAATCGCATACCATTTCTTATAGTATTACCCTACATTGATACTCGTAAGGTATTGCACAGTGAGTGAGAGCACTCCCGGTTAAAAATAAACAAGACATCTACAGTGACATTTAAATTGTATAAATTGCAATTTTGCTATAGATTTAATTAGAATATACCTACATACGTATGTAAAAATATATGAGGTCTGAGATTGTCAATATTTCCTGTTGATCAATTCGTGTGCTTTTGATTAAATTGCCAGGTTAAATTCCAATAACAGTGGAAGTTAAATCAAATCATTTTAGTGGATTGCAGGAACTAATGAACAACAAAAGAGAAATCAATTATGCGAAGTAGCATCAACTTGTCGATCGTGGCTTTCTCCTTAATTATTTGTTACTCATATTAGTAGAGAACAACAATTTGTGTCTTCAGTTTTATTTAGTTATGAAAGCCAAGACTGCTAGCAACGCTGATGCCACCCTTTAGTCAGGATTACAACCTAGTTTCCCACACCACTCATGTTGTGTATATTAATTCAACAGCAGTTGTGTAGCATACAGAACGATAGATTAAAGAAAATAATTTCCTGGCGGAGTTTTTACCAGAAGACTGCTGAGAAAAAGTCGCCGAAAAAATATTTTTTCATTTTTCGTTTTATTCTAGAAGTCTGAGCCGGGAGTTGAACAACGTGTTTTTGTCTAATGAAACAACACGTTATGTGCACATGCTCTTGAATGCTTTATATGTCCATGGCGTTGAGGTAAAACGGTTTGAATAAAAGACAACTAATTTGCCACATGAAGTCGCCGTGGTCTAGTGGGTAGTGTGTTGGCTTATTAGACGAAAGGCCCGGGTTCGAATCCCAGGTCAGACATCAAAACGAAAAAATATTTCTTCGGCGACTTCATCTCAGCAGATTTCTGGCAAAGACTCTGAGAGTAAAAATTGCCATGAAAAGCTTCTCAAAAATCTGTCGTTCGGAGTCGACTTTAAACTGTAGGTCCCGCCACTCATGTATAAAATTAACGCACACAACATAAGTGGTGTGAGAAGCTAGGTCGTAATCCTGACTGAAGGGTTGTAATGGCCAATTATGTATGTATGTAATAACACACTACCTGCTAGATTCCAGCGACTTCATGCCGGTTTTTCTCAATTTTAGCCAAAATTTTATTGATTTTTAACGATTGATTGAGCTAAACGAGGTGAACAAAATGGGCAACACGTTTTGCTGCTGTTTTGCATCGCCTACATAAACTTTTCATATTTTTTTCTAACAGACTGCTAAGCATTCTTACCCTTGCTATAATGGAAATCGTAAAACTAACGACAATATTCTGAATTTTCACTGATATTTAAGCAAGCGTCCTAGATTTCTAGTCTCCAGTGCTTGTTGAACTAAGCAATAGCATTAGGTCAGATTTTATATTGGTTGCCTCGAAAATTGTCATATGGTTACAGATAATATTAAATGCGAATTTATGTATGTCTTTTATAGAAAATTATTCTATTAGAGCCTTAAATTCTTTTACTTCCATATTTTGCTTCTTTAACCTTCCAACGAATACTAAATGAAATGAATTTTAATCTTTTGTATCGCATGCCTTTAAGGTTTACTAGACGAATACTTTGCACCCAATCTCTCGTATCACATTAAGATTTAAAATGATTCTAATTTATCTTTTTTTTTGGAATTTTTCAAAGAACCAATTCTACTCTATGGTAGTAGCATAATACAATGCATAGACAATACGTGTATCGTGTATAATTCATAGAAATGTTTTCCCATGTTTTAATATTCAGATTCCAAAAAATATTTCTCCATGAATTGTTCTTCTGTCATTGGATCGTTGTTTATTCGACAGTTTGTTCTTTGGCTTGCAGTAAGTGTGTTACTGTGCGTGCATTTCTTTACTGACATTTTCTGTTGTTTTCTAAATAGTAAACGTTCTGTTTTATTGCCTCATAAAACTTTCAGATGCAATTTTCTTCTATCAACTTGTATGAATTTATTAGATCGACAAAGTGTCTGCTTCTGTTTTTAGTGTTTCACTATTCTTTTGTTACACACACACACGGACTCGCATAAATAGAACATACGCATACAAATACAAACCTAAATTGCAATAGTACTTGTAGTATTTGTAGCGTACACAGTTGGCAATTTCGATGGCATTTTTAGAGGGCTCGCCAAAGTAATTGTTTAAAAAAAAATTTAATTAAGCATTCTTGTAGGTGGGCTTATAAGGATGAGTATTGGTAATGAAGTTATAATTTATTTGCCTGTATCTACCAATACAATCTCTAGATTACTTCTGTTGAAGCAAACGATAATTGAAGAGCTTGTTTATTGTCAGCATAAATTTTGTAAAAAGTTTTCCGAAATGGAGGTCGCCGTGGTCTATTAGGTAGTACGCTGGCTTACGAAAACTCAATAATCCTGACTGAACGGTTGTAATGACCAATTATGTATGTATGTATGTATGTGATTTCCGAAAATAATCTTTTTGTTTAAGTAATAACTTCAGTATTTATAACACGTTTTAGCTTTTATGAAAATCCTTTGTCTTTTATATCATTGCGCTAATAAAACATCACATGTGGTTAGTTTTGCTTTATGGATTCGATTTGAAAAAGCTAAATCATGAAAGCTAATCATGAAAAATTTCCATCAGATTCATTATACGAAAGCTAGATTAGCTAAAAACAATTTAAAGTTTATAAACTAGAGGAATTGCGCCGGCAGATTGCTGTAAATTAACTTGGAAGATCAATGGCTGTTACTGTAGCAGCAGCAATCCCAGATTATATGCAGGATACACTGAAACTGAAAGAAGTTGTGTGTACCACATGAATTGAATTTGAAAACTGTTCAATAGACAATGCGAATACTAAATGAAATGAATTTTAATCTTTTGTATCGCATGCCTTTAAAGTTTACTAGACGAATACTTTGCACCCAATCTCTCGTATCACATTAAGATTTAAAATGATTCTAATTTATCTTTTTTTTGGAATTTTTCAAAGAACCAATTCTACTCTATGGTAGTAGCCTAACACACTACCTACTAGACTACAGCAATACTTATTCCTAGTGACTGAAATTCAGTGAAGAATAAAACTCGTATGTAAAATCCAGTCAACCAGACAAATCTCAAAATTATGGACTGTATTTGGACTGACTGAAGTCGCCGTGGTCTAGTGGCTAGTGTGTTGGCTTATTAGACAAAAGGCCCGGGTTTGTATCGCAGGTCAAACATCAAAACGAAAAATATTTCTTTGGCGACTTCCTCTCAGCAGATTTCCGGAAAAGACTCTGAGAGAAAAAATTGCTATGAAAAGCTTCTCAAAAATCTGTCCTTCGGAGTCGACTTTTAACTGTAGGCCCCGCCAATCATGTATAAAATTAACGCACACAACATAAGTGGTGTGAGAAGCTAGGTCGTAATCCTGACTGACAAATTTCCATTACTTCTAGTCATATTTTATTATATTATGCTGGTCAAGTCTGTCCATCTTACTTTAAATATTTAGCCCTTTTTAACTTCCTGCTTTGGCCTCCAAAAAAAAAAAAATAAGTTCTCTCAACTAATAATTTGGAAAATTGTGACGTGGTAATATAAAACACATTCTCTATGAAATAATCAAATCACGATAGATGATTCGATGAAGGCGATTGCTGCCTTCATACGATAAATTGCAGTCGCCGTGTTCTGGTAGGTAGTGTGTGGGCTTATTAGAGGAAAGCCCGAGTTCGAATCCCAGGTCAGAAATCAAAACGAAAATATGAAAATACTTTTTCGGCGACTCTTCTCAGCAGATTTCTGGAAAAAACTCTGAAAGTAAAAATTGCCTGAAATGCTCTCAAAAAATGTGTCGTTCGGAGTCGACTTTAAACTGTAGGTCCCGTGTATAAAATAAACGCACCCAACATAAGTGGTGTGAGAAGCTAGGATGTTGTACAATGGGTCAATTCGACCACCGGGTAATTTAGTTGTCAGAATTGACAAGTACACGTTCTCTAATCTAACCTATGATAATATTGTTGACAGAATTCATACGGTTTAAAAGTTCTATGCTGTAGCTGATCAGCATATTTAATAACTTCTACTTGAGGACTACTGTGAAGGCTTACTTTGGTTCGAATAGGTTTGCTCTTGCACTTGTCCTACGAGATTTACTTTTCAGTTAGCAATAAACAATTTTATTTACTTGCACTTTATAACCTATTAAAAGCATTACAAAATAGGCAACGAAACTGACAAATGATTTGCTCTTGGATTAATGATATTGAACTGTTTGGTTTATTGGGTTGAGCTCATTTCATTTATTGTTGCATAAACCATATGTTATCTAACAACTACAAGCTACATTTACATCCTCATTTATGTGTGTATGTATGCGAAATTTTCTTTTGTCTATCATTTATGAATGCGTATCTGTTGTATGTATGCAATTATGAGTGTACGTAGGTGCCTGTCTGCAAGTGTAAATGCATAAGACCGTGTATGTTAATAAGAAAGTGCAGAAAATCTTTTGACATTCATTTCATTACTATGTTCTTATGAGTGTTTCGTTTTTCGTTTCCTTTTATTGTTGCATTCTGTATTTGTATTTCATTTTTAACATTCAATTGTCCTTTATCCCATTCTCTGTGCACATAATGCTGTTTTATGGCATTGTTATATCATTTAAATTTGATTAGGTTTGCTCAATCATCCCCAAACTTTCTGTCTGAAGACAAGGAAGAACATTTTTAAAGAATTGAAACACAATCTATTGAACACTTATCACTTAAAAATGGTTTTGTGATTATCATATAAGTCTGGATATTTTCAAAAAATATCGCTGGGTTATCTGCTTTCTATTTTTAAGACCTATGAAATGGAAAGGATTTTGTAGTACAAAGTATAAAGTGTTTAAATTTAAAATATCGCTTATTTCAGACAATACTTATGTCATTCGATTTTGCAACAAAATGCAGTACTTTCAGCACTTCAGTGGAGAATGTAATGAATCGATTTAGGCTTAAGCAACGTTGGGATCAACGAGAATGCATGATGATGTCGATTTTACCCAAAAAAAAAAAAAATCTTTTATAATGAATCCGATTTTCATCTTGGTGGGAACGTTAATAAGCAAAATTCTCGTATTTTGTGGCTCAGAAACTCCATTTTTCATGTAACCCATGTTAAGTATATTAATTTCATGAAGAAGTAACGGGACCTAAATTTCGGTGTCTACTTTGAGCGATAGTTTTGGAAGGCTTTTTATGGCATTTTTATTTGCTTACAGAGTTTTATATCAGAAAACTGCTGAAAGGAAATCGGGAGAATTGGTTCTTTATATTTCGGTTAGGGGTTGATCCTAACACACTACCTACTAGACTACAGCAATACTTATTCCTAGTGACTGAAATTCAGTGAAGAATAAAACTCGTATGTTAAAATCCAGTCAACCAGACAAATCTCAAAATTATGGACTGTATTTGGACTGACTGAAGTCGCCGTGGTCTAGTGGCTAGTGTGTTGCCTTATTAGACAAAAGGCCCGGGTTTGTATCGCAGGTCAAACATCAAAACGAAAAATATTTCTTTGGCGACTTCCTCTCAGCAGATTTCCGGCAAAGACTCTGAGAGAAAAAATTGCTATGAAAGCTTCTCAAAATCTGTCCTTCGGAGTCGACTTTTAACTGTAGGCCCCGCCAATCATGTATAAAATTAACGCACACAACATAAGTGGTGTGAGAAGCTAGGTCGTAATCCTGACTGACAAATTTCCATTACTTCTAGTCATATTTTATTATATTATGCTGGTCAAGTCTGTCCATATTACTTTAAATATTTAACACTTTTTATCTTCCTGCTTTGGCTTCCCAAAAAAAGAAATAAGTTCTCTCAACTAATAATTTTGGAAAATTGTGACGTGGTAATATAAAACACATTATCTATGAAATAATCAAATCACGATAGATGATTCGATGAAGACGATTGCTGCCTTCATACGATAAAATTGCAGTCGCCGTGTTCTGGTAGGTAGTGTGTGGGCATATTAGAGGAAAGCCCGAGTTCGAATCTCAGGTCAGACATCAAAACGAAAATATGGAAATACTTTTTCGGCGACTTCTCAGCAGATTTCTGCCAAAAACTCTGAAAGTAAAAATTGCCATGAAATGCTCTCAAAAAATGTGTCGTTCGGAGTCGACTTTAAACTGTAGGTCCCGCCACTCGTGTATAAAATAAACGCACCCAACATAAGTGGTGTGAGAAGCTAGGATGTTGTACAATGGGTCAATTCGACCACCGGGTAATTTAGTTGTCAGAATTGACAAGTACACGTTCTCTAATCTAACCTATGATAATATTGTTGACAGAATTCATACGGTTTAAAAGTTCTATGCTGTAGCTGATCAGCATATTTAATAACTTCTACTTGAGGACTACTGTGAAGGCTTACTTTGGTTCGAATAGGTTTGCTCTTGCACTTGTCCTACGAGATTTACTTTTCAGTTAGCAATAAACAATTTTATTTACTTGCACTTTATAACCTATTAAAAGCATTACAAAATAGGCAACGAAACTGACAAATGATTTGCTCTTGGATTAATGATATTGAACTGTTTGGTTTATTGGGTTGAGCTCATTTCATTTATTGTTGCATAAACCATATGTTATCTAACAACTACAAGCTACATTTACATCCTCATTTATGTGTGTATGTATTCGAAATTTTCTTTTGTCTATCATTTATGAATGCGTATCTGTTGTATGTATGCAATTATGAGTGTACGTAGGTGCCTGTCTGCAAGTGTAAATACATAAGACCGTGTATGTTAATAAGAAAGTGCAGAAAATCTTTTGACATTCATTTCATTGCTATGTTCTTATGAGTGTTAGTTTTTCGTTTCCTTTTATTGTTGCATTCTGTATTTGTATTTCATTTTTAACATTCAATTGTCCTTTATCCCATTCTCTGTGCACATAATGCTGTTTTATGGTATTGTTATATCATTTAAATTTGATTAGGTTTGCTCAATCATCCCCAAACTTTCTGTCTGAAGACAAGGAAGAACATTTTTAAAGAATTGAAACACAATCTATTGAACACTTATCACTTAAAAATGCTTTTGTGATTATCATATAAGTCTGGATATTTTCAAAAAATATCGCGTTATCTGCTTTCTATTTTTAAGACTTATGAAATGGAAAAGATTTTGTAGTACAAAGTATAAAGTGTTTAAATTTAAAATATCGCTTATTTCGAATCAGACAATACTTATGTCATTCGATTTTGCAACAAAATGCAGTACTTTCAGTACTTCAGTGGAGAATGTAATGAATCGATTTAGGCTTAAGCAACGTTGGGATTTATTTAATCAACGAGAATGCACGATGATGTCGATTTTGCCCAAAAAAAACTTTTATAATGCCGATTTTCATCTTGGTGGGAACGTTAATAAGCAAAATTCCCGTATTTTGTGGCTCAGAAACTCCATACGTGGTCTTACAGAAGCCAATACAACCATTACAAGTGACTATTTGTTGCGGCTTGTAGAGTGGTGGCATCATTGTTGCAAATTTCTTTGAAAATTAGTACGGCGCAATCATTACGTTCAGTGGAGACAACAATCGCACAATGATAAGACATTTTTTGTACACGTTATTCATGAAGGCACCTATCGCACCGTGATAACCAATTTTTTTTGTACCCACTCTTCATGGCATTGATTTGAACGATGCTTGGTTTCAACAGGATAGTGCAACTTGCCACAGATCTAATGCCACAATCGATTTATTGCATCAAACGTTAATGGCCGTTTAAATACGAAAAGGGTGATGTCAATTGGCTACCAAGGAGCTGCGATTTGGCACCGTTGAACTATTTTCTGTAGAGCGACGTTAAAGAAAAGTGGTATATCGATATACCAGATGCAATTAAGTATTTGAAGGGCAAACTTCGTGATATCATTCAAGATACGATCCCGTACATTCAAAAAGGTAAACAAAAATTGGTCCGAATAAATGAGCTGCTGCGAGAACAGCCGCGGTAGCCATATGAATGAAATAATATTCCATTTCTAACGGGAATAATCGTACTCCACAAAAAATAATAAATTTGACAAAATATCGAACCGTTTGCGTGTTATTGCATTTTTAAATGTAAACTTTTAAATGGTGCACCCTTTATAATGTACTGAAAGGAAAACAACAGCCGAAACATTTTTTTTGTTTGTTTGTTTATTTTAATAGAATAGAATAGAATAGAACAGAATAGAATAGAATAGAACAGAATAGAATAGAATAGAATAGAATAGAAAAGAATAGAATAGAATAGAATAGAATAGAATAGAATGGAATAGAATAGAATAGAATGGAATATAATAGAATAGAATAGAATAGAATAGAATAGAATATAATAGAATAGAATAGAAAAGAATAGAATAGAATAGAATAGAATAGAATAGAATAGAATAGAATGGAATAGAATAGAATAGAATAGCATAGAATAGAATAGAATAAATAGAATAGAACAGAATAGCATAGAATAGAATAGAATATAATAGAATAGAAAGAATAGAATAGAATAGAATGGAATAGAATAGAATAGAATAGCATAGAATAGAATAGAATAAATAGAATAGAACAGAATAGAATAGAATAGAATAGAATAGAATAGAATAGAATAGAATAGAAAAGAATAGAATAGAATAGAATAGAATAGAATAGAATAGAATAGAATAGAATAGAATAGAATAGAATAGAATAGAATAGAATAGAATAGAATGGAATAGAATAGAATAGAAAGAATAGAATAGAACAGAATAGAATAGCATAGAATAGAATAAATAGAATAGAATAGAACAGAATAGCATAGAATAGAATAGAATAGAATAGAATAGAATAGAATAGAATAGAATAGAATAGAATAGAATAGAAAGAATAGAATATAATAGAATAGTATAGAATAAATATTATAGAATAGAATAGAATAGAATAGAATAGAATAGAATAAAATAGAATAGAATAGAATAAAATAGAATAGAATAAAATAGAATAGAATAGAATAGAATGGAGCGCGATATTTATATTAAACCTAAGAGGCAGGCTTTTACTCTTTATTATTTCAAATTAAACCTAAGTGTTGTTCATTACTTTGGAGACTTTACACCAAACTGTAACCTTGTTTTCCTAATGGGCATACTTTCTTAAAAAAAGGAAATAATAAAATAAATATAATAACCATTAGAGTTTAATAAAATTTTTATTCTTGTTGTTTTGGTTATTGTTTTTCCTTTGAAATCTATAAAAATTAAAGTAACCTTGTGTCTCAAAGGAAATCACTCTGAACTTTCTCTCATATGGGCCAACTTTAACAAGTCAATGAACAAATTTAATTTCTCTATTACTTCCTGTTACTACAATCGTACAACAACCACTTGTAGCCACTTAAATCTTAGACATTTGATGTGATTGTTTGATTTGTTGTAGAAACAAAAAAACCGAAAAAACTTTCTTCCACCGAAAAGTTTCAGTCAATTTTACATCGAAACCTGCGTAAATTTATTTGTATTTCTTCTATTCATTTCTTTATTAAGTTTGCTTTTATTTTCTATTCAATTTCTATTTCTGTTTTGTATGAGCATTTCTATGTTCGCATTGATTGCTTTTATTGTTTTCTTGTTGTTGATGTTGTGTAATTAATTATACGACCAACGCTCATGAATAACGAATGAAATTTAGTTAGCCTTTAAGCATATGCGGTTAAATGAAATATAAATACGGGAATATTTATGGTTTTATTTTTATTCTTTCCTTTAGTCATTTAAGATATTCCAGCAATTTCACAAGGAGTAGGACAACAGTATTTCGTATTTGAAGGTTAATTGTTTAATGACTTTATAAAATGGTTCGAAGACATGTTGACATTAATTGAATGTCTTCATAGCGACAAGTTTGAAAGCCAGAGACTACAGTTAGTTAGGCTTTGAAAGGTTAAAAGTGACGGTATATTATCGACGCCGGACGACAGATATTTTTGAGAAACTTTTCATGGCAATTTTATTTACTCTCAAAATTTTTTGCCAGAATTCTGCTGAGAGAAAGACGCCGAAGAAAATATTTTTGTATTTTGTTTTGATGTCTGGTCTGGTGCTCGAACACTGGCTTTACGTCTAATAAGCCAACACACTACCTACTAGGCAACGGCGACATAATTATGAATATTTTATGTACGTAAGGCTTAAGCAGAGTAATAGAAAATTTATTTTCATTTGCTAGAAATCATTAGACCACTTAAAAGTATCAGCATAGAGGGTGGCTAATATGTATTGCAACCAACTTCAGGTTGTTATAATTTGTAAACCGCTCGTCTGACAGTTGAGAGATATATTCCAGTGACAGTTCATTTTTTTATTTACAAGCTTTCAAAAGTGTTTTGATCTATTGCATTCAGAAAAAAAGTTATTCGTGATGGAATTCAAGCGTGATAGTGTGATTGATTTATATTTGGCTGGAAGACCACAGGTGGCGAACAAGGTGAACAAAATCTTTTGATTCTCGTATAATGGATGAAAAAAACGGTAACAACACCAGAAATGGTCCGAAAAGTGAAGGCCAGATTTGATCGAAATCCACGCCGCAATGGTAGAAAAATTGCTCATGAGCTGAATATATCGCGAGAACGGATGCAACACATATTGAAAAATGAGCAAAAAGTGCAAGACCTCACTTACTTCGCTTGAACGAAAGTGGCCAGTTGCTGAATTTGGTTTTCTCCGATGAGAAGCCATTCCAAATTGAGTAGTTTCGCCAAATCCTTACAGTCATCTTTAATTTCTAGAATGCAATTGGCTTAACATTCTAAAACATAAAAGCTGAATTCTTGCGGAAATTTACTACCATTTGGCGGTGGTTGCCATACAAACCCCATTTCTAAATATGCCACCAAAAATATTTGTAGTCCTTTTTTAATTTATTTTTTTTTTTTTTCATAGTTCTGAGGAAATTTTATACCCCACACAATTTAAAAGTATTTATTCTGTGTTAAATGGCAATTAAAACACAAAAACATTTGTTTCAAATTTCATTTGATAATAGACATTCAATGTCTCAAATGCTTGAGGTCCTATAATGATTAGGAGTTTAAAGTGCATTTTCAATGCATTAACATGACAACCAAACATAATTGAGTGTTTCTTTAAGTAATAATTCTGGGAAATTCCATCAAATACAAGGTAATTGAAATGAGTACGACATGATATTCACATAAATATTGTGTTGCCATAGTTGCTGCATGAATGTACAAATGAAATGCATTTTAATTAATGGAAATTAAAAAAACTGAAAACAAATGCATTTCAATGGAAACAATACAACGCTATTGTTTAAGCGCAATAAACATACGATTCGAAAAATGCAGAAACTTGCAAATTTTTTTATATTCACATGTTGGAATTCTGTTGGGCTATTTATTTATTTGCATGCAACACGTTTTTCTTGTTTTTTTTTTTGTTAATTTTTAATCCTTATTCTTAATCCTGTTGACCACAACGTTACTAAGAAGAATTTCAGTAAGGCAGTTTGCTATTAAGTATCCGTCAGCTGAAGTGGCATATATCTTCAACAAGGATTTTAGAGTTTCTAATGGAGCAATGTGGGACTATGTTCTTCAACCAATCACCGAGATACAACCAGATATGTGTGGCACAGATCAGCAATAAGTATTCAAAACGATGAGTAGATTCAAATCATATTTATAATTTCTGATACTTATACGCATTCATACTTATTTTAAAACGATACTCATACTCAAAGTTGAAAGTACTCGTCGTATTCATACTTAACAATACGCATGATGTCATTGACTAAGTTAAAGAGGTTACATTATTATTCTTCTGACACAATTTGGTAGATATGAGGCTCCGTTTGAGAACTTTCTGTATTGTGAATTAATGTCAAGAACTGTGATATATGAAGTTAAATGTCAGCTTTATCTTTACAATGTCCTCCTGATCACCGTTTAAATCTATAAATTCCTCTTTCTTCTATTTTTATAGCTCCAACTTTTCCTAGATACTTAAGGCTACGAAAGTATATCCGCCAATATATTTAATGGCATTATTTTTGCGTATAGGGAACATACCAAAGACTTATTTGTCGTTTTCACGTAGAGTGCTTCCGACCATGTTGGGCAAGCATATAGCATAATCGACACCCGATATTATCTTCCTCTTTAATGGCTTTAGTCTTCCAATATTTTGCTTTATTCTTGTCAGAGCTCTCTGGGTCGCAACGTATGCCTTTTTTGTGATGAAATTGAAGAGATTCTTGAAATTCAAACTGTTATCGATAACCATCCTTAAATAGATTACTGCCGTCTTCGATTATATTTTAGTGTGTACAATAATCAATTTCATACTTTCTATTATATTGTAAGTCGCCGTGGTCTAGTGGGAAGTGTGTTGGCTTATTAGACGAAAGACCCGGGTTCGAATCCCAGGTCAGACATCAAAACGAAAAAATATTTCTTCGACGACTTCCTCCCAGCAGATTGCTGGCAAAGACTCTGAGAGTAAAAATTGCCATGAAAAGCTTCTCAAAAATCTGTCGTTCGTAGTCGATTTTAAACTGTAGGTCCCGCCACTCATGTATAAAATTAACGCACACAACATTAGTGGTGTGAGAAGCTAGATCGTAATCCTGACTTAAGGCTGACTTAATGGCCAATTAGGTATGTATGTTTTATATTGTTCCTGTATCTGTCTTATGCCTCATCTAGCGATATGTAGGCATAATTGTTCATTACAACCTTTAAGTCAGGATAACAACCTAGCTTCTCATAACACTTACGATGTGTGGCGGACCTACAATTTAAAGTCGACTTCGAACGACAGATTTTGTAGAACCTTGTCATTAATGAACCTTGTCTTTAATGATGAAAAAGTTTTTGGAACTGTTTAACGTAGATCAATCACATTGGAGGCGAGGATCGGCTCTTTCATTTAACAGAATACAACATCTTATTCTCGCAAAACACTTTACGGACCAAATAGTGGCCAAAACAGGGCGTATCACCGTAAAAGAAATCAAGTTGTCAAGCCATGGTTACTGTTTTTTGCGACGTTCCAAAAAGGCCATTAGTTGTATGACCAAGACTAATAAGTGTTGAATGAGTATCCAGAATGAAATGTCCAGTCTTGACAACCCAACAAAAACATGGGTTGCACTTCTTTCATTAAGTAAACTTCACGCACTTATTAACCCGTCCATCATTTTTAACTTTAAGCGAAACTACTTCTATCCAGTAAGCAAAGAATCCATTTCTTAACTTTTCTGAAATTAATTTTCCAAAAACATTTAATCACAGGATTACGCTTAACAGTTTTAACCCCTAGGCTAACAACTTTCTTCAGTTTCCCTCGCTAACTTAATAAAATTTCGTGCAACACGACTTTGCAATAAATTGCAGCTAATGACGTGACCCAAAGTTAGGCGACCGCTACAATGGAATTGTAGACGACTTGTAATCAAAATTAATAATTCTTTTTTCCATAACAAATAACAGGAAATTAAAAGTTATCGAGACTAGTTTTCTTTTCTTTTAAATTAAAATACATTTGCAATCTTAAGCAATAAATTTTAAAGCTGCATGCCGAAGAAAGAAAACTAAGCCAATCTAATTTACCTCCATTTGCAAACATATTTAATAAGCAATTTTACTTCCAAAAAAAGAGTATATTTTTGAATAGGTTTTTTCTTGTTGTTTGGCTTGTCCTTGTTGGCTTTTAGCAGTTATTTTGCATTAAATAACCATTAAACTGCGTCATCAGAGTGTTAATGGCCCAAAACAAAAAGAAAAAATGAAAACGAAACCATTTGAGAGAAAAAAAAATAGCAAAATAATGGAGATTTTGTCTAACACATACGCATACATACGTGTAACAACCGCATGTAGATACAATATTAATAACGTATGTACACACACACACGCAAACAAACAAGCAAAGAAATATGAATACATAGAATGGATGTTATGTGTTAACACTTACTTACTTATAATGATATGATATGGGGTTGTATATGTGTGCTTACGTTGCGAATGTATGAGTGAGTCTCTGTTATCCTATTTGATGTTTGTCAATAACAATTATGACCATCAAAATATAAAAAATTTTTGGGTTTTTAACACGAAAAAACATTTAAAACTGTTGAGTGTGTGTATAGCCAACAGTATTCTATAAGCACATTAGGGCAGTTATAATTAACGCGGCGTAAAACTGAAAATTTTTTCCCTCAGGCAACCATTTTTAATACTTTTTTTTATAAGATTTTATTTAAAGATACAAATTCTTCTGAGTATCGCCGTGGTCTAGTGGGTAGTGTGTTGGCTTATTAGACGAAAGGCCCGGGTTCGAGTCCCAGGTCAGACATCAAAACGAAAAATATTTCTTCGGCGACTTCCTCTCAGCAGATTTCTGGCAAAGACTCTGAGAGTAAAAATTGCCATGAAAAGCTCTCAAAAATCTGTCGTTCGGCATCGACTGTTAAAACTGTAGCTCCCGCCACACATTTATAAAATTAAAAATTAAAATTAAAGCTTTAAACATGGGAATCTCTCGGTTAAATTATGGAATACTGAAAGGTTTTCTCCAACTAAATTTTTTATTGACATTCTTGATTTTGATAGTTCTAATCCAATGAAGTACTCGTCGCAATCTAGTGGCTAGTGTGTTGGCTTATTAGACGTGAGGCCGAAATTCGAATCTAGGTCAGACATTTAAAAAAAAATTAAATAAGGAAAAATATTTTTTCGGTGACTTCTTCTCAGTAGATTTTTGACAAGATCTCAGAGATAAAATAAAATTGCCATGAAAAAGTTTCTCAGAAATATGCTATATCAAGTCGACTTTAAACTGTAGGTTCTTGCCAGTCATGGATAAAAATTAACACTCGATTTATTTTGAACTTTCTCCAGAAACCTACTACAGGAATTGTTAAATATGGGATTCTATCAGATGAGTTCAGAAATAGGGTAAGGGATACTGAATGGCACTGTTTTATCTTCAACTGCTTCAACAACTGCGTTCACTTGTTAAGAAAATTGCATTTGCGTTGCGAATTACAGTGTAAAAATTTAGTCAAAAAGCTAAAATCAAATCAAAAGACGAGAAGACCCCATAAATTTTTGTACATAGATTATTCGAATTTTGTAGATTTTTTTATTATAATAATTAAATGTAGTTTTCGAGCAGTTTTCGAACGTTCTCACCAGAACCGCTTAGCAGTCAAACGGTTAATACTCTTGATTTTTTAACTTCTAATCGAATCATCTCGAAGTGGCCGTAATCTAGTAGGCAGTAGGGATGCCAATCGGGAAATCCCGAAACCCGAAATCCCGGGATTTTCGGGATTCACAAAATCCCGAATCCCGGGATTTTTAAAAACTTGTCCCGGGATTTTCGGGATTGTGAATTCATATGTATTTTGACCCTACAAAAGGTCCTGAAAAAAATTCTATATCACTTGACTTCAATAATAGCATCTCAGATGAGGAAAACCCTGCTTCCATTGATAAAAAATTATTTGATGGCATCGAAGAATGCAAAAGCCCTATAAAACGAATTAATAGGGTAACTGATTTAGATACTCAACTGTCCAAAGAAATAGATTTATTTACATCAGGAGGTGGTAGAGGTGAATATTTATTTTACCAACAAATGTTGATTGCCGTCAATGTTGATTGTTGTTAATCTTTTCGTTGGAATCCATATAATTTTCTTAAAACTAATGCATTTGCATATACATAATTGGAATACAAACGATTTTGTTAACAAAATATTTTTATTATTAAGAGAAAATCGCGATTTTTCCCTTGATTTTTCGGGATTTTAGGATCCCGAATTATCCCGAAATATCTCGGAATTTCGGGATCGGGATTTACAAAATCCCGGGATTTTTAAAAATCGCTCCCGTTTGGCATCCCTAGTAGGCAGTTAAGAAAACAGAATAAACACTATACGCGTTTATAAAAATATAAAACAAAAATTAGCCAAAAACAAAAAAGATGTTTCATACATAGCAATAAATCAAGATCAATTACAATGAATCAAAATAACAATAACAAATCAAAAGTAAGTTTCCAGAACTTGCCAGACCGTAAACGAATGAAGAACAAAACGGAATATGAAAAAACAATTCTTCGGCGACTTCCTCTCAACAGTTTTCTGGCAACAACTCTGAAAGTAAATTGAATTACCAGATAAAGTTTCTTCAAAAGCTGTCATTCCGAGTTGAATTTATCTTGGAGGTACTACTACGCATGTGTAAAATCAACTATAAAATCAACTGCAACAACGTAAGGTCGTAATTCTGACAATAGAGTGGTAATGGCCAATCACGTATGGTTTATTGGTTCCTGACAGATGCACATGATAATCGTATACACCTCCAATAGGATCTCAATATAATATTTACTGACTGATCAAGATCACGTCACAAAATCAGATGTGAAAGCTTTTTATAACAGTTGAATACTGGATTTCCTGTTTTATTACTCCGACTATATAGAATAGTAGTAATACTATACGGATTGCCGTTATTTTTAATGGACAATAAAGCAATTATTAGATGCCTACAGGATGAATAAGATATTTGACGGTTGCTCTTATAATGAATAATGACATTGAAGCGAGCAACAATGACAACGCCTTTGTGAAAGCTGTAATAACAGAAAATTCCATGAATGGTCGTCTAAATCTGAAAAGAGTTCACATCAAGACGTCTTGCATTGCTTCTGACAACGTGCCTGGAATGCACATTTTTATACAATTATAGGTATAGCGAGGAGATGACAACCAGAGATCAGTAATGAATCGTTTTTCCGCTACTCATAAGCACTCATGGAATTTTAAGTATGAGTGAATCAATAGAATTGAAATTCAACTTCTCTGATTTATAAGTATAAGTAGCAATGAGTATGAGTATAACGTTGACATCAAACTCACTCACTCATTCTGATTCATAGATTTAGAAAAAATACTTATAATACTTATAAGTGATTCGAGTGGCTCGAATCATTCATCAAAATTTACAGCCTTTGTTGTTGTTTTTGCTTATACAAACAAAGAAGAAAGGAAAAACAAAGACAACAAGCAAAGCATACTCGCAATCTTCTTGTGAGTATAGTAGTCTTCGTACACGAATCATACTTATTTTGTGCTACGTGTAAATGTTAAGTAAAGACGAGTCGAAGTCAAAAACATCATGCATATTGTTAAGTATGAATACGACGAGTACTTCCAACTTTGAGTATGAGTATGATATCAAAATAAAAATGAATGCGTATAAGTATCAGAAATTATAAGTATGATTTGAATTTACTCATCGTTTCCAATACTTATAGCCGAGCTCTAAGACCAAGGGGTTATAATTGCAGAAACTAATTAAAGCGACTATAAAACTATATTGTCGGTAACTGTGGGCTATGCAAATATTGACAGTTAGAAGCATTTCATCTGCTAGACAATTCAATATTCTTATAATAAGTCCATGACTTTTCGGTACTTATGTCTGTGGTGCCACCCTATTGAAATGAAAAATATTTTAAAACATGTTGGTACCATTTTTTCGCCGTTAAGACTTCAAGCCACTAATGCTTCTATTTGCTACAAACGAACATAAATGCGTTTGTAAATGAACAATACTTATACACATGTACACATGTGTACATACATATGTATGTACGTACTTATGGATGTATTTTTGTATAAACATACATTTAAATATGGTATCTGAATGTATTTGAACATTAAAAATTTTTTTCTTTTTTTACTTTTTTGTCAAAATTTACATGATTTTTAATGTTAATGCAAGTGTAGTTCGAGATATACATACATACGTAGATGTATACATACATATGTATGTATGTATGTATGTATATTATAATATATTATTACATATAAAAATACTTATGCATTAATAAATATGAATATGGCCTCATATAGACACCCCAAAAATTAAAGGGGTAAACGTAATTATCGTTAAATTGAATGTCAATGCAAATCGTCATGTTTATGTTGGGATTGGCATCTTCTATAAGAAGTGTAAATTGCATGTAATTTAACACACACACACATACATACATACACACTGAAAAGACCTAACATAACACATTAACATCCCAAATGAAAAATCAATGGAATGTAAAAGGAATGTACGGTTTGAGTATTTTAGCCATAGAAGAGGAACCCCATGGTAAACAAGTATTTATTTTGGAAAGCTTTTTTGGTTTTTCGATTTTGTTGGTAACATCATTAAGCAAAAATATTACAAAGCTTTGCGTACATTAATGCTGGAAAATATTAAAATTTTTATTGCTTGGAAAAAAAAGGATTTCAATGTACAAGCATAGACAATTTTTGTGACCCTATTTCATAGTTCATAGGTTATTATTCTTAGTTAAATTTTTTAGTATAGTTTTGGAAAAGTTTTATGGTTAATTAATGTCTCATATTTGATAATATTTCCTGAATGGTAATTAAATATTTATTATGTAATCGTAGGCATAAAGTGAATTATTTTTATTGGAAGAAAATTAACTGACATCCTTATAACATTCTTATATGGCCGTGACAACATAAAACGACCATAATTTTATTAAAAACTTAAATATTCGTTCGGCTTTTACAAAACACTTTCATTTGAAAATTTATACCCAACTAGCATTCGGAAGATTGTTTTTATAAAAATCACCTTGATGAGTCTTTTTTGAGTACTTTTGGTGATCAAAAACTTATTAGTCAGTTATACGATTAAAAAAGGACTGAAAAGTGAATCGGGTCAATAAGTAAAATGAGTTCAATTTAAAATACAACAAAACTTTTAGACGTTTAACGTAGGACTATTATTTCTATTATTATATTCTACTTATACTGGAGATTGAAATACGCTTAATCAAAAACAAATCATGCAGGGGTTTGAAAAGTGATTGTAATTACGTATTTTATGATCATATTTTGTTCAAGTAGATGATTAAAAACTGCTTTTCTGTATAAATTTTCTTTTATGTAAAAGATGGCTATGAAATAAAGTAACATTTTTTTTCTAATTGAAAATTGTTCTTTATATTATTTCTTTAAATAAATTTTGATGTCCCACGTACATATACCACGAATGTAAACTTAATATTCTTTCTTTTTTTTCATACTTAATGTTCATACAAACGTGATTTTTGAAATCGCTGTGGTGTAAACGTAGGACTCAGTAAACCTAATAAAAACTCTTGAAGAGAAAATAGAATTATAAGTACGACTAGTAAATGACTCAAATATTAATCATAAATAACATAAAAACGAGTCCAAATGAATACGAATATGACTCATAAAAGACTCGTATGCAATTAAACGATGACTGAAAGACGACTCGAAAAAGAATCATAAACGAAGGTAAATAAGACTGATAAACGATCAGAAAGTGATTCGAAAATTATTATAAAGATACTAGAAAAAGAGTTGAAAATTACTCTAAATTAATATAGAAAATGATTTATAAGTGGCTTTTTAAGAAGAGTCGCTCGTAGTTACCTTTTTATCCTGACAAAAGAATCTTTTATGATCAGAAAATAAGAGATTTTTAATCAAAAAAGACTTGAATTTGATTAAAAATTTTCAAAATTGCTGGCTGGGTAATTACAACTCACAAATACTAACGCAGGAATAGCTTTTTTTTAATAATTTTAGTAATTTTGTCTTCATTCTATCTGTCTTAAATGATATTTTTCAATTTCTTTTAATTGTGCTAATTCTCTCGATTCAGGTATAAGTTTGAAATAATGGTTTGTTGTTATAAAGAACAATTGTTTCGTTTAGAAATGGAACATTGTTTCATTTATAAGGCTGCTGCGGCTGGCCCCACACACCTCATTCTATCGTTGTCGTGCACTTTTCCGATTATATGGGGTCGTATCTCAGAAATGGTATCACGAATGTTGGCCTTCAAATGCTTAATCGTCTCGGGACATCTAACGTTTGACTCAATAAATCGATTGTGGCATGAAATGGGTGGTAAGTTGCAAGAATCAATCATCGTTGACATCAATACCATGAAGTATATCATGGTGCAATAGATGTCTCCATTGACCGTAATGGTTGGGCAATCCACATTTTCTAAGAAATGTGGACCAATTACGCCTTCGCTCAACAAGTCGCCAAAAACAGTCACTGCATTGGCTTCTATAATGCAATTTTGCTTATAAACGTACCCGTTATTTTTTTTTTTTTATGTCAAAAACGACACCACCGTGCAGTTTCTCAGTGCTCTATAAATCGTAAATCGATCAATTACGTCCTTATGTTTATCTTACTCTAGGGTGCTATGCGACCACATTATAATACTTGTATTACACATTCCCTTCTACAATTATGACTGCTGCTAAGCCATTCCGATAGCTGTAAAAAAATATGCATTCGATGAAAATCAGTTTTGGCGGTACACCTGTTATCACGAAATCTTGGGTATTAAAATGGATTCTGTCAGAGAAATCTCAGTTAGTTCAAATTTTTTCTTCTTTTGTTTTGCACCATATCTAGGAATCCGTATAAAAGCAAGCGTCGAGTACCGTCTCCAGAGGCAAGCGATATTCTTGTACAATTTTAGTCTCCGCAATCTAGTAAGTAATGTGTTGGCTAACTAGACGTGAGGCCACGGTTCAAACGCCAGAACAGACATCTCCAACAAACAAAATACGAAAACCATTTTATACGGCAATTTCGTGTCAGCAGATTATTGTGAAGAATTCGGAGAGTAAATACAAATTGCCATAAAGGGCTCCTCTAAAAAATCTGTCGTTTGGAGTCGACATTAATATGTAGCTCCTGCCACTCATGTCTGCAATTAACATACACGTCCCCGAACTGTAGTTATCAAATAATCGCTTTATTTGTTAACAAATATGTGTAAATCGAACACACAAAGAGTGTTAATATTTATGGTTATTATTTCAGTCTATAAAATTGTTAGAGTAGTGAAGCGAGGTATCCAATATTCAACTGTTCTGAAAAGTTTCCACAGCCGACTTTGTGGCGTGATCTTGGTCTGTCAGTAAAAATTTGGACGATATTCTTTGGGAGGTGTAAACCAAAACATATCATAAAAGCATCTGTCAGGTACAAACATGATTAGTCTACATACATATGAGTAGTATATGTTGCGTGTGTTAATTTTACACATTACTGGCCGAACCTACAGTGCAAAGTCGAATCCGAACGGCAGAGAAACTTGGCATGGCAATTTAATTTTGTGCCAGAAATCTGCTGATAGGAAGTCGCCGAAGAATTATTTCGTTTTATTGGAGATGTCTAACGTTTTAAAAGCCAACATACTACCCTTAGCCTACGATCTGTCAGATGCCTTGGTTGTAAAACCAAGGTCGAATGCGGGTTCAGGTATGGAGTTGCCTACACCTAAGATATTAGCGAGACCACTTCTCATTGCTGCGTTAAGCAAATTAAAAACCGTCTAAGATGATGTAGTTCTTCCAACACCTGTTATTATAATTGAAACCGCACTCATAATTCTCTGCTTGTAAAATCAATTACATGGCCAAAGACTTAAATGATCACTACAAATACTACATATTACTTTTATGATTGATAATTCTGTTTAGATTTATTGCTCACGTACAAAAATAAAGATCAACGACTGTCGTAGTAGTTGGGTATAGTATACGTTCATTTTTCAGTTAATTCCAAGATATTTAGTGTTAACAAATAGAGCGAGAGCTATGTAGAGGTGACAAAGTATTAATTTTGTCTTGGTTGGATTAAATCCCAGTAAAAATTTGTTGGCACCCTAAACTGAATAGAGCTTCCAGGATTCCCGACAAGTGATTTTAAATGTTTGCTTGTACTTTTCACTTCAATATTGTCTGCTTTTCGCGGTGCTTTAAGGTGCAGAAAGGGAATTTGATCTTACATTTGGGCTTATAATGTGTGATAAGATTTTGGTGATTAGATAGGATTTGATGCAGCAGCAGCTCAATATACATATTAGAGCCACAACACAACGATGGTATTTTTTTTTTTAATTCTTTTTTATTGTATTTATTTACTCACCCAATTACAATTTTTGCTTTGGCAAAGAGAACAATAAAGTTTGTTTTTTTCTCAATTTAATATCCTCTTATAAAATTTTATGATTATTTTCGGTTGTCAAAATTTCCTGTATTATTCTAACTCCAACAGGAGATTAACATTATAACCCATATTAATGGAAATTGCTGCAACAAATTCAAATTCAAATTCAAAAATACAATACAACTCTCGAATGGTTATTAGATTTCAAAAATATCCAATTTGATATTAAAATTGCAATTACAGCATAAAAATGACAGGCGGCTTAATATTAATGACAACAATTTCTCTGGTCTACATACATATGTTCTACATAACTATGCTTACACTTCTAAAGAAAAAATGTCAATTTTAATTAACATACTAATGGTATACATACATACATATGTATTTAAAGCTAAAATGAATACGATGAAGAGTTATAGTCGACTATCACATACCACTACTACAGGGCAGGGTAGACTTTGTAATATCGAATCTTAAATAAATTGTTCAATTGTCCTAGTAGTTAGTACATACATAATTGGCATAATACAACCCTTTAGTCAGGATTATTGACCTAATTTCTCACACCACTTATGTTGTGTGTGTTAATTTTATACATAAATGGCGGTACCTACAGCTTAAAGTCGACTCCGAACGACAGATTTTTGAGAAACTTTTCATGGCAATTTTATTTACTCTCAGAGTTTTTGCCAGAAATCTGTTGAGAGAAAATCGCCGTAAAAAATACTTTTTGTATTTTGTTTTGATGTCTGGCCTGGGGCTCGAACCCTGGCTTTACGTCTAATAAGCCAACACACTACCTACTATACCACGGCCTAGTAGTTAGTGGTATCGTTTATTAGACGTGAAGACATGGTTCAAACCTTAGGTCAGGACGAAAATATGAAAATATTTTTATGGCGACTTCCTTTTAGAAGATAGGAGAGAGAGAGAGTTAATAAATTTGCCATGAAAAGCTTCTCAAAAATCTGACTTTCATGTATAAAATTAACTCACACAACCAAAATGGTCTGAGAAGCGAGATCGTAATCCTGACTGGAGGGTTGTAATGGTCAATTATGTACATAAGTTATGCTTGTGTCCAATACAAAATAGGTAAAAATACCGCTTAGCTGGTTGCCAATAACAACGCGAAATACTTTCAGAATTGGGCAACTGATCTCTGTGGATAGTCCAGATGTCACCAAAGTATTGAACAGACGATGTGTCACGCAATTGTATATTATTCTGCAATGTTTACGGAGAATTTTGCTGAAATACTTGAGGTTGGTCCCTTACAAATACAACCCTTGCTTTCTGCAAAGCGAAGCACTTCTGTGCCTTGTAAAAATATTTGTTTTCTATTTGAGGAAAACCACTGTGAATCGAAAACCAAGAAATATTATTCAAAACAAATAAAAAAAAATTTATTGAAAAATACTGAGATAACAAACACTGGCATAAACACAATGAAACCACTGCCACCTCATAATGGTTGTGTAGGGTATTATAAAATTTTAAATTTCAAATATAATCAGTGCGGTATAAAAATCACAATGACAATTTTATTTTCCCATACAAATTCTCTATGTGGTCATTAAAAATATTCTGAAAACAAAATAAAAAAAAAAAACAAGAACAAAAACATGAAGTTAATTAAAATACTTTGTTTTTAAACAGAAAAATACAAACAATTTGACCAATTCCTGGTATAATTGTCTTTCATTTTTTCATTTCTAATTATTTTCTTAACTAAACAAACATATCTCAGGTAACATGAACATTTATGTTAAACTGTATACACATATGGGCATAAGACATTACGATATACATAAACATGTATGACACAATTATATACAAAAGTAGAGCATCAGGCAATGTACCGGATCAAAATGAAGCAAAGTATTCTATAAATTAAAGAAAATATTCAAAACGAGTTATTTTTAGAATTTTTTTAAAATATTTGTGTAACATTTTTCGAGTGTTCTAACAAAGGCTTTTCAACTTTGACAGTTGAGGCCGACTTCATCTGTCAAATTGGTTATCAATTTTCCGTCTTCTTTGTCAAAATCTCTATGGACGGATATAGCATTCGTTTTGCCATATCGATTGCACAATTCATGTCCACTGCTTCAGTAAACAACAAGCCAACCGAATTGTGTTGACGACAAAAAATATTTGCCGAAAAATCAAGAGTTCCTGGCCTTTCGCAATTCAATTCGTCGAATGTTGAGCTAGCACTCTTACAAAATTCAACTAATCCAATAACTGAAGTTAAGTCGCCGTAGCCTAGTAGGTAGTGTGTTGGTTTATTAGACGTAAAGCCAGGGTTCGTGCCCCAGGCCAGACATCAAAACAAAAACCAAAAAATATTTCTTCGGTGATTTCCTCTCAGCAGATTACTGGCAAAAACTGTGAGAGTAAATAAAATTCCCATGAAAAGTTTCCCAAAAATCCGTCGTTCGGAGTCGACTATAGACTGTAGATCCCGCCACTAATAAATAAAATTAATGCACACAACATAAGTGGTGTGAGAAACTAGGTTAATAATCCTGATTGTATTTACCAATTATATAAGCGACCATAAATAAACACACATTCTGTGCTCTCTGAATGGGCTTTTGAATTGATGTGGTCTGGCCATTGAGATCATGGCCATGAGTCCAATTTTTTCTTGTATGGGTTTTTAAGTCACAAATCATAGTCGTCCTAAAATCCATGAAAATCAGCTTGATTTGGTATTTTTGGATTCTCTTCAACCAGAGAAGCCGTAAAGGGCATTTGATGTTAGATTTTGTTTAACTGCCATTAGGATAAATTCATGTCTACGGAAGAAGATTAAAAGTTTGAATTTATAAAATCAATATTCCTTTGGGCATAATGGAGAACTTACAAGTATTTATAAACCTTTCGATGGCGTAACAGTATAACACTTTACAACATATCACGGCACCTAGTCGGACCATACTGTGTTATCTTCTGCAAAAATGCAAGTGAACCATACATCGTATATCAGCTACTGTCTATCAATAAATAAGCTGCTGCCATATATACACGGCACCCTTCGCGATATGTTTAAAAAACGTCATCGCTTAATCTATTGCATCTTCAGATCAGTTTCTATCCAAAATGAATGACGTTTAGAGCAGCGGTGTTGTGCTAATTTTTTTTACCGGAACGCGTTCCGGACTCCGGTTCACATACATACATAATTGGCCATTACAACCCTTCAGTCAGGATTACGACCTAGCTTCTCACACTACTTATGTTGTGGCGGGACCTACAGTTAAAAGTCGACTCCGAACGACAGATTTTTTGAGAAGCTTTTCATGGCAATTTTTTACTCTCAGAGTCTTTGCCAGAAATCTGCTGAGAGGAAGTCGCCGAAGAAATATTTTTTCGTTTTGATGTCTGACCTGGGATTCGAACCCGGGCCTTTTGTTTAATAAGCCAGCACACTAACCACTGTTCCGGCTTTTATTCCGGTTCGGGTTCGGTTCAAACACCCTTGTTTATAAGAAATACATGCAAAAATTCGTCAAAAATTAGAAAAAAAATCAGCAAATCTTTTTAATTTTTTTTTTGTTTCAAAACGTCAGGTAATTCTCCTTTTCTGATATCATCTTTAGTTCTGGAACGCATTCCTCTCCAAAAAGGAAGTACCGGCTGGACAACACTACTGGTTTAGAGGCTATCAATACAGGCAGCCATGCATTCGCATAAGGATATGTGGGTAGATCAGTTACACTTTACTACACATGGAAGTATTTACAGTACGGCGGATAACTTTAATCCCCAGATAAGCTGCCGGCCAGGCAGAACTTATGGGACTATAGAGCACTTCTTTCAGGTTATCTGAAAAATTATATCTTAGTGCCAAAGCTTAGGGTTTGGGAATCATACAAAATTAATATTTCCTTTTAAACACCACTCGTTGTCAGTCTTCTGGAAAAAGCTTTAAGTTTTTATGCAGAGGCAACGTTAAAAGAGTATACAAGATTGATGGTATGTAAGATTATACCTTAATTTGAACTACACGGCTGTAATGCTCAACAGTTCATGTACAGGACAGAAAAAGAACAATTTTAAATTCAAAACTCAATTGTAAATGAAATTCAATTTAATTTCTACCAGGTATTTTTAAATATTATTCGTGTTTTCTTTTGCTGCACTGTTCATAAGCTGAATAAATTTGTCAGAAAACCATGTCAAACTTCACATATACAATAACTATTAAACACATTGTCATTTATCCATGGAATACATGGATATTTCTTTCTTTTTTATTATACACACACGCACTGTTGTTCATACATACATACATACATATGTCTATGTATGTATATGCAACAATTAATAAGACTTTCATTTGTGTGCATATTTGTTTGTGTTGAATTGTGCCATTAATGTACGTATTATGTATGCGTGTGAGTGTGTGTGTAAGCTACAGTTATGTTTTGACATCTATGACTTACAAAATTATCTTGTATTTGTAAAAGAAAGGGGGAAAAAAAGAAAGGAAAAGGAAAAAAAGATTGTGCGATTATTTTTTGCAATAAAGCCACATACATACATATGTATGCCCAGTCCATAAATATGGCCAAGTGAAATAGCAGCAGCAGAAGCATTAAAAATTCTTTTTTTTTCTCATTTCCTTTCTACAAATTCTACAAATCAAACATACACACACACATACATACATATACATAGGCGTATACTATACATATTGTATTTGTATTTGTTTGGTGAACATAAATTTTGTGTAACTTGTGTATAATTTTTGGGGACTGTGTGTACACCTGTGCGTTTATTCGTTTATAACCATGCCACAGTAGAATTGTTGCATGTTCCTAGAAAATTACTTTGACAAGGGTTAATAATGTAATTAAAGGACATTTCATAAAATGAAATTTTCATTCGTAATTGAACTTTTGTTATGCATTTGGGGATGTCAAGTAATCGTCGTAGTACGGTATCAGTTATGACAACAGGTTCAAATGTTTTCATATTGTTTGCCGTTCCTCTGTCGTAAATTGTATATAACACAACAAGAGATGTTGTGATTAAAAAAAAAAAAATATAGAAATAAAAAACCAAGAAACATAAATTAATAAAAAGAATAATTTGTTGATGACTAAAATCATGTTTAGCATAGGGAATGGGTTAGGGAATTATTATTAGCCGTAATGAAATTTGTTGTTCGTATAATTTAATTAACATTATAATCAATTTCCTAGTTTGATAGTATATTATTCTTGAATTGTGAATAAAACTTTTTACAAAAAATTAGGCGGCAATTAACTTCCATTAATAGACCTAAGAATACATACTTTTGAGATTTACATACATACAACTGCAATTTATTAGTATTCTGTCCAGTATACAGTATATTTATACTACTATTTGTTCTTCTACATGTTGACTATTTTTATATGGGCTATCATCATTCATCAGATTTGATAGCAGTTCATCAACTAATCTTTCTAATACCTTCTCCTAGACTGCAATTTATTAGGGCCATTATTACAACTTGCCGTTAAACTTAAAGTTTAAAGTTAAAGGTACCTTTAGCTAAAGGGAACTGTAAATTTATCTTTAACTTATTTGCGTTATTACAGCTTACAGATAAAATAAAATTAACTTTTACAAAAATATGGCAGTGTCGGAGTATTGTCGACAATACTACTCAATTAAACGAGTTTTTTTAACGCATATAATATAAAATATGACAAGTTCAAACATAAACTTAACTTTAAAAGTTACCGGTGGGATGCTCATCCCTTTAGCTTAAAGCTCAGTTCTACCATATTGTCCACTTATAATAATGTAAAACAATCTGTAAAACATCTGCCCCTTTTAGTTAACGGCAACTTGTATTAATGGCCCTTCCCTTAGACAGTCACATCCTGGAAAAGAAATATATCGTGAATATAAAGTTTTGTGTTTTTTGTCTTTATAGCAGAATTGGCTGTGTTTTGTGCACTTGTTGCAGGCGACTGTTACAATTATCTCCTTGTAAGGATATCTGCTATTATATTATAAATATTTAGACAACGTTTCCCACTTCTAAGTCCTTTTGCGTAGTGAGCGTGTTTTGTTATCTTTAGGAATAATTTCTAAAGATATGATATGATATTGTTACGAAAATCAGAAATCTCGCTAATCACTTAACATTGAAATTATTAATATGGGCTACAAAAACAAAACAATGTAGTAAATAAATGTGTTTACAAATTATCGCACTGCTTAATATAACAACACTCCCCAAAATAAAAAATGTGGTAAACAGTTAAACAAAAATATGCAAACACCACTACAATAATAAATGTAAACAACGATGTTTACCTTTGTAGAGATTTCGAGAGGGGGATATTATAATCATTCGCCTTCAAGACTGTTTACTGGGCTAGACAAAGCAGGTGACTAATGTTAGTGAAGCTCAGTCAGTCTTGTGTGAAGATATGCTGTGTTTGAAAAGAGTAAACGTGGTTTGAAGATCTCCGCTACAAAAATCTGGCGAATAATTGTCTACTAATTGTTATTGTTTACGCAAAGGGGTCGCCGTGGTCTAGTAGGTAGGTGTGCTGGCTTATTAGACATAAAGCCTGGGTTCGAGACCCAGGCCAGTCATCAAAAACTAAAAGAAAAAAACAAAAAGTATTTTTTCGGCTGATTTCTTCTCTTTCTCTTCTTGTTTCTCAAAATCTGTCGTTCGGAGTCGACTTTAAACTGTAGGTCCCGCCACTTCTATATAAAATTAACACACACAACATAAGTGGATGCGAGAAACTGCGAGCTTCTTGGGGACGATTGCTGTAGACTGTCTAATGGTGAAGGTATAGCACTGGCCATTTTATAGTCACCAGCAGCAACTCGTTTCCTTACCGTTCACATCTTCCCTCTTTCCACCTGTCCTAAAAACCTGCACAATGCACTGCATGAGTAGGGGTCATCCCCTGAGTACTGGTTTTATAAAAAAAGGGTGTAAAACAAAGAATAGAAGGAATAAAAAAGAATTAAAAAAGCCAATTGTTGGCGTTTATATAATGTTTTGAAAAGTGGCACACAAAATTGTGTGACTAATAAAGAATTTTAACTAAAACTAAACACCAATTTATTTTTAATTTTATTAACAATCTACAAACTTATATTTTAAATGTTTTAAAACGGTATAAACGTAACGATGTAAAGCATTTGTAGAAATTATTCCACTTGTTGGGTATACCACAATTTTAGATTAAGTATTGATAGAAAAATATATTCATTGGCAGGGTTTATGATTTTTAATCACTTGTGTGGTTGTTGTAAGCGATATCATTATAATCTTATATTATTAGTGCGACTTCATCTAATGCAATAGGTCCAATAAGTAATTTATTTTTTTTTTGTATCCGTTAATTTATTTTAGAACAATAATGATTCATCAAGTCAAGATAATAACGATCAGGAAACCCATACACACTACGATGATATTCAAGACGATAATGAGGACTCAGAAGATGGCAATACAACCAATAATAATTTGAAAAGTAAGTACATGGAATAATATTATTAAAGAAATTATACCTTTTCGTAATGAATATTTAAATAAAAATTTTAAAATGATATGTCAAAAAGAAAAACAAAAACAACATAATGAAAAATAAATAATAAATAGCATGACCCCCGCCTCTACTAACAGCAATATTTTGACAATTTAATTTGGATTTTTTTCCTGATCGCCAAAAACCATAATAAATTCCCTACGGAAGCTGTTTAAAGAAAAAGTAAAGAAAAAAAAGAATACGAAAAATGAAAAATGATAGGCCAAAATATATCAACAATTTAATTTTTTTCCATTTTTTCCATTTTTTTCCTTTTTGTTTTTGTTATGGTAGTTTAGTTATTTAAAAACAATTTTCGAAATCTTAAACAACACAAAATGATAAATCTTTTATGTTTTTTTGTATTTTTTTTTTTTCATTTTTTTTTACTTTATTTTGTTAATATTTATTTTCTTATAGCACACATAGAGACCCACACATAAATATTTAAAAATTGTGTCTACTAGATAAAGATACACTTTAAGTAGCCGGCCGTAATGCCATACCTATACCATCTACTTTCCATTTTTCTTTTATCCAGTCTATATAATTTTTTTTCACATTTTTTTTTTGTTTTCTTCCTCAAGAACTGCTGTGAACAATAAAATAACAAAAATATGAGAAAAAAAAGAGGAGAAAAAATATCCAAAGAATTTGACATTCGTACAACACAAATACAATTAAATAAAGCGTTTGCAATAAATTACATTTTGTACAGTACAATGCTATACAATACATACATACGTATACTATATTGTATAGCAAAAAGGACTACGACGATAGAAAAGTAGCCCGGCAAAGTTTTTAAGCTCAATAAATTCAACAACATTACGAGATTCTCTTAAAGAGCCTCTCAGCATGAAAACTTTTTCCCATTTTTTTCCACTTCATGTTGATGGTTTTTTCCTACTTTTCCTATATTTTTTTTTCAATTTTTCTGCTTTTTTTTTGTTTCTTTTGTAAAAAGGACAACAGGAAGTTGAATAAATAAAATAAAATTGAAATGCTACTATCCTATACTATGGGGTAATAATAGAATAGTTTGTTGCTGCTGTTAGTAGCCAAAGCCAAAAGAAAAACTATTGTTCGTTACAATAAAAATCATGTAGATGGCCTTCTTTGTCTCAAACATTATTCTTAATTTCTTGGCCAACAATTCAACGATATCATCCTTGTATGCATGTAGTTGTGCTCTAATATTTATTATCATACATTGTAGGTTAGTAAATTAAAATTTACTAGGCTTTAATTAGAAATTTATAAGATCAAGCGTTTCAAGCGCATCCCAATAAACGAAAATTCTTACCAGGAACACTACAATGAAATTTAGCCTGAATGATGTACGAACATCATTACTTATTAATGATGACAGTAGGGTGTCCAAATGAATTCAATAGATAATCAACTCATAATTGTTTATACAGGCTGGGCCATTTAAAAGCTTAAATTTAAAAACGCAATAAAACAAAAACGATTTGAAATATTGTCAAATTCATTTTTTTTATTAGTGAAGTACAATTATTTCGATTAGAAATGGAATATTATTTTATTCATATGGTTATCGCGGCTCCATACTCATTCCATTGCACCAATTATCTTTCACTTTTTTGAGTCTATGGTATCGTATCTAGGCAATTTCATTACAAATATTGGCCTTCACTTACTCAATTGCCTCTGGTTTGTCAGGACAATACTTTTCTTTAACGGCGCCTCACAGAAAATAGTTCCAAAGGTACCAAATCGCAGCTTCTTGGCGGCCAATTTCGGACACCTAATCATTTCCTCAATAAATCGATTGTGGCACGAGATGTATGGTAAGTTACACCATCCTTCTAAATGCACACATCGTTCACATCAATACCATAAAGAGCGGATACAAAAAAAAAATCGGTTATAATGGTGCGATAGTTAACTCCATTGACAGTAATGGTTGTGTCGTCCTCATTTTCAATGAAATATGGGCCAATGATGCTTTCGTTCCACAACCCGCATCAAGCAGTCACTCGAAAAAGGTGGCTTCTGTAAGATCACGATTAGGTTTCCTAAGCACTCAATATGGTAATTTTGGGTATTAACCTACCCGCCCAGATGGAAATGAGCTTCATCAATAGAATAAAGTTTTTGTTTTTGCCAAATCTCGATCTGCGTGCAGTAACTCGTTGGCCCAATATATCCTAACGTTGCCCAAGTGTAAATCGATTTATTACGTTCAGTAGAGATAATATACAAAATTTTGTGATAGAATCGATATTTCAAATTTAAAACGATAGACAGGGTGGCTGATATATAATGTAACAAAGTAAAGCGCTATAATTTTTTAATTTTATTGTTCAAAACCAAAAAATGGAATCAGTTTAGATTTATTCGAATTGGCCACCTTTGGTACGAATTATGGCCTTTAAACGGTCGACAAACCATAACAGGCTTAACGAAAGCGGTTCTGTCGTATTTTGGCCCATCCCGACGAAGCGTCGTCTTAAGATGATCAACACTTTGGTATTTTTTAGTGAAAATCTTACTCTCCAAAATGCCCCAGAAGCAAAAGTCCAAAGGCTTCAAAACCGGAGCTTTTGGTGGCCATTATGCGGTAGAAATGAAGCGAGGAACCTCCTTTTTAAGTCAATCTTGATTAACTCGTGCTGAATGCGGTGGTGCTGAGTCCTGTTGGAATGTCAATGGTCTGCGGCCGAAATATTTGTCTGCCCAGGGCTTCAATACTATCTTTAAGACATTTTTCCGATAATATTCGGCATTTGTTTTGACCCCACGGTCGATGAATTCGAGCTTGGATCAACCACCGGCCGATCGGTAGCGCTTGAGTTCTGATGGCCAATCGCAGATGTAAATTTTCAGCTGACGTCTTTGGCAAGTAAACCTGATAATTTTGTTTGTTCACAAACTGCTCAATTTGGAATAGCCAAATTCGATAACTGGCCACTTTCCTGCAAGCGAAGTAATTCCTTGGCTCTTTCCAGTCTAATTTTTTTTGTCCATCAGTGAGCTCTTACACTTTTTAGAACGTCAATGGCTTTAATCCATTATCATTTTTCAATATGTGTTCCATCCGTTCTCGCAATTTGTTCAGCTCACGAGCAATTTTTCTACCACTTCGATCAAATCTGGCCTTTACTTTTCGGATCATTTCTGGTGTTGCTACCGTTTTTTTTCGTCTACTTTTTGGACGCGATGCAACACTGCCAGTACGAATCGATAGAGCTGAATTCAGTCCTAGAACAGTCTAAGCTGTAACAAATCCTGCGCCAATTCATTGATAATTTCTTCGAGATAAATGATTATAATTTTGATTCTTCAAGTATCGTTTCTATTGGTAAGTGGGTATCTCAAAAGTGCAAGAAAGAAGTGACAATTAAGTCCTGCTCTTAACTACATCAATTCAGCAAAGCCTTATGATACTACAAGAGCCAGATATAATAGATACATACATAATGGATCATTACAATCCCTTAGCCAGGTTTTCGACCTAGCTTCTCATAGCATTTGTGTTGTGTAAGTTAATGTTATACATGGGGGTTTCTTCGATTAACAAAAAAAAAGAAACACAAATTATTCGGTTTAATTCGTTTATTAAATACTTATGTTTAGGATGTTATAAGTGACTGGCTCGAGATCTCAACTTCAACTGATTGCATAGACGAAAGATCCCTCTACTTATACTCTTTAAGCTACTCGTCATTAGTATGTTATGGAAATTTCCACAAGCTTATGGCGTGATTTTCTAAAATGGACGATTGTCCGCTTCTTTGTACTTGTTGGTTTAGTGTGGGTTAGAGCAGGACCGCTGTATCGTTACCGACGAGTAAAAGACTTAAAGGAACGAATGGACAGACATTATACACTGTTTCTACTCTACACAGTAGTCTGCTTTGACTCACATCCACACATACATGAGTGGCAAACCCTGCAGTTTGTAGCCAACTCCGTACGACAGAGTTTTTCAAAAACTTTTTTTGTTTCTTTTTCTCTCAGTGTATGCTGAGAGAAAGTCACAAAAGAAATTTTTCGTTTCTTATTTCGTTTCGTTCGAGATATCTGACCTTTGGTTTGCACCGAGATGTCACGTCTAATAAGCCAACGTACTACCTACTCGACACAGTGATTTGTGAATATTACAAGAGGTAGAAAAGAGTGACAATTAGGCCTAATCTTATCCACATCAGGTCAGCATAGCCAGATATCCATAAAAATTTCATTTCAGAACCATTTTGTAGGTTCGTTAGTTGGAAACATAAACTTAAGCCTCTAAAAGAGAATACTATGAGTATACAAGCAATTGATTACTGCATATCCTTCTACGAGGTTGGAACAGAAGTAGACTGCATTTAATCTTACTACCAGCAGAAAACACTATCCTTTAGTTGAAGAACAGTGGAACTCCTAAGTTAATAACGCCATGTTAGGGGATGGGGGATTTTTATTGTAATTTTTACCCCTTTTGTAATTGAATTACTAAAATTATTATAGGATCTAAACACAAGGTGAATTTATAACCCAAAATCTATGTTTTTACTACCATATAAACACATTAATAAACTATTTTGCAAGATTACTTTCATAACCCGTGTTCGGACAAACAATTCACATATAAATTCATAAAATAAAATGTAATCTAAACATAGTTTTATGTGGTAGAAATGCCTTCATGTGTTATGAAATCTTAACACTGTTAACAATATTTTCACGCATAATTTTGTATTTAAGCCAGGACATATCATTATCATCTGTTTAGTGTGTGTTTTAATGGCAAGGCCTTATAATTTCTATTACCTTATGCCACAGCCCACTAGCACACACACATAAAATTAAATATTATTTGAAGCCATCCTCAGACAATCTGTACTCGTACTCGTAATAACTTTATTTTAACTTTCTCTTCTTCTTCTAATATATGGCTTGGCTATATGCTATGCGGTTCTGTTGCTGTGTCATAATTTCTGATTTATTTTCATTATTCTGTCATTTTGTCCCATCTCGCACACAACACGCAAGTGGGAATGCTTTTTGTTATGTTCACGTGTTTTATTTTGAGGACAAACTTATGGAAAAAAAAACCAAGAAAACGAAGTAAACGAAAAGAATTGTAAAAAAAGCGCAAAAACTTTCTTTATTCGTTTGTTTTTATTATAATTTTTGTTTGTATTGCTTTTATTTTTATGATTTCAGTTAAAATGTTAAACAAAAACGTTTAAGACGAAACTTTTCGACATAAAAATTCTATAAAAATGAGAAAGAGTAAACGACTACATGCAGTAATAAAGATCTTCATTTTATTTGTTCGAACAAAACTATTCCTTTTTACTACGATATTTTTGAAGTTGAGTTGCTGTTGTTCTTACTGTTTGCCATTGTTATCACAGTTTAAGCTAATTTAAGCCTGAGACAATAATAGTGATGAGAGTTTTATGGAGTTTTCACAGATTGGGTATGTATTTTCAATTGCCTTTCTTTATTGGCAAAAATTTGGTAGGAAATATAACCACGAAGTATTCTCATTCTAAGCAATTGTTTTCAATTGTTCCAAACTTCAAATCTCAAAACTCTTTTGCATGCTCTTGCCTTTGGCAAGTCAAAGGATATACAAAATGTTTTCGAATTTAAAGCAGTTTAACTCAAAATTATGTAAACACGCAATGAATGGTCTAGTCGCCGTAGTCTAATGGGTAACGTGTTCACTTATTAGACATGAAACTACAATTCAAACTCCTGGTTAGATATCTCCAACAAGACAAGCTATGAACAAATATTGCTTGGCAGATTTCTGCCAAAAACCCTGAGAGTAAATAAAATTGCCATAAAAAAATTTCTGAAAAATCTGTCGTTTAGAGTCGACACTCCAACACAAGTGGTGTAAGAGAAGCTAGGACGTAACCCTGTCTGAAGTATTGCAAAGGCCAATTACATACGTATATAATGATGGTGGAATATTTCTCGGACTCTCAGTAAACGATTGTCAACATTATTGTTGGCATGGATAAACAGAGGCTTCAACATTGATTAGTATTTTCGTTCTTATTCGTTGTGTGTTCCATAGGAGGTTTTTGAAACTGTAAAGTATAACGTAACATAAGCAGATCAAAGCCTGTTGACCTCCCTGTAATTCCTTAGAAAATCTATCGTTCGTAGTCGACTTTAAATTGTAGGTCCCGCCACTAATAGATAAAATCGACACACACATTTTGATTGATTGATAGAGTTCATAAATTTATTGCAAACGATTTTCTTCATAGATAATCAAATGATAATTAGTGCAATAACTTCCAGCAATGCGTGAATATAAAAAGATTGTTAACAATTACTAGAACCATGGAACAGTTCGAATTATATGGGTACCTAGTAGGGATGCCAATCGGGAAATCCCGAATCCCGGGATTTTCGGGATTCACAAAATCCCGAATTCCGGGATTTTTAAAAACTTGTCCCGGGATTTTTCGGAATTTTCGGGATTGTGATTTCATATGTATTTTAACCCTACAAAAGGTCCTGGAAAAAAATTGTATATCACTTGACTTCTTTAATAGCATTTCAGATGAGGAAAACTTTACTTCCAGTGATAAAAAATTATTTGATAGCATCGAAGAATGCAAAAGCCCTATAAAACGAATTAAATTATTTACATGAGGAGGTGGTAGAAGTGAATATTTACAAGCTGAAACAGCTATCTTGGAACTATTTTACCATCAAATGTCGATTGCGAGAAGTGTTTTTCAACGGCAGGTTATGTTGACAACAAAATTCGTTCAAGCCTATCAGATCACATGTTAGATGCTTTAATCTTTTTGTTGGAATCGAAATAATTTTCTTAAAACATATAATTCTGATATACATAATTGGAATACAAATGATTTTTTTAACGAAATATTTTTATTATTAAGAGAAAATCGCGATTTTTCCCGTGATTTTTCGAGATTTCTGGATCCCGAATTATCCCGAAATATCCCGGGATTTCGGAATCGGGATTTATAAAATACCGAATCCCGGGATTTTTAAAAATCGATCCCCTTTGGCATCCCTAGTACCTAGTCATAATGTAGTGATCTTAAATGAAGAAGCGATTACATACCACAAGCTTGGATAAATCAATGCCCTTCAGTGCTTTTAAGGACAAACTGAAAAAATGGGCGAATTCGTAATATGAACTATTGTGAAATATCAATATAATTGGTCATTACAACCCTTCAGTGAGGATTACGATCTAGCTTCTCAGGTCGTAATTTTACACATGTATGACGGAACATACATTTTGAAGTCGACCCTGAACGACATATTTGTGAGAAGCTTTCATGGCAATTTTATTTACGCTCAGAATTTTAGACAAAAATCTGCTGAGAGGGAGTCTAACCTGGGGTTTGAACTCGGGCCTTATGACTAACAAGTCAACACACTACCTACTAGACTACGGCGATTTCAAGAATATCAACAAAGTAGAAAGAATTACAAAAATTCTTTCAGGCGATCCTAATGTAGAGAGAGTTATGAGTATTTTAAAACTAAATAAGGGCAATCTGGGCCATCTATTGATCGTACTCATGGGACACTCCACCTTACAAATGCGCCTGAACGGTATTAGGGTTATGTAAAAATGATGAATGCATTGCAAGCGGTGTAGACATCGAAGCCTTTCTTATGTCATTGGCCAGCTTTCGTATGTCCAAGAACACAAAATTTTGTGTAGTGCTAATTTGTATAGTGCTTCAGTGGGTTGAATGAATTTAAGGAAATTTGTACAAGATAAAGACAGAGTTCCTATGGGAAGTAAGGTGGTATTCTTTTCTTCACCTACTTAGACATTTTGGTATGTGTTTTACTACCCTAGGTGTATAAAATATTGGAATTCGAATGTATTCTTTTTGAAGTCTTAAACTTTGACGATATTGTATAATTCCGGACTCAACTCATCAGTAAAGTGCTTAATGGAATTCATTTCTAGCAATTGCAGACCGTTCAAAGGTACAAAACATTGATCAGAATACAGAAAAGAGAGAAAAAAATTGATCGAACTTCATTAACGTGATCGAAAACTCACGTAAGTTAAAACATCTTACAGATGTCATTGGTTAATTTATACATCCCAAGAGCTAGAATCTTTGTCGAGAAACTAAGTAGAACGATGTGAGCAAAAGAGCTGTAATAACGTACTTGGTCGCGAAGGACGTATAATCTTGTGCTGCAAATCAAACAAGGAGCACAGAATTTGTGATCAATTTCAAAACATGGTAATGAGCCTGTCTTTTGGTGTTGTATAACAGCTAAAGTTGTTGCAAACGCGTATTTATTGATAGAAAAATTACAGAGAATGGTATTTGACTTTTCTTTAGCCAAGTCGAAAAGAAAGTGCTTCTAAGCCGTGCCTATTGGAATCATTCAAAGTACACCAAACTAACTTCATAAAGCCCAAGTCGCGTTTAAATTAAGCATTACCTCTTTGGAATTATCCTGAGGATTTCCTTTCCTGTGTTCCCACATGTTACATTCCAATTTACAGACAATTTTCTATTCATATTCATAAAAATAAGTAAAAACTGTAAATAAAACAAAAAAAAATGTTCACAACAACTAATTGAAAATGATAATATCACTTGTAATTTAATTGTAAATGCAAAAAAATTAAAAATCAATTTAAATACGATTGCTCGAATAAAACACTTACTTACGCACTTTGGTTTTAAAGCAAAAAAAGCAAAAAAAAAAATTGTGTATCTTTTTGTTTAGGGTCAAATAGCGCTTTCAGCCTTTTTGACGCCATTAGTCCTTAAGCCATAAACATGCACTTCCCTATGCATATACAATTTTTAACATACATTCGTTGGATTTTTTTTTAACTGCATGCCAAGAGTAGCAATTCTTTCCTTTTATTTTAAACTGTCTCCTTTCTATTGTTTGAAAATCTTCTTTTTATCTTCAGTTATTGCTATTGTTGTTGTTTTTATTTTTCACTTGTAATCGCACTAAAACACAATTAGTTTTCTTAGCGAAGCGACAACTGGTTAAAAGGACATAAAAATAGAGACGACAGGAGTAAAAAAATGAAAACAATGGCTGGCTATAAGTGCTAGAAGAAGACTGGAACAATGATGACGACAGCCAGCAACATGGGCATGAGTATGAGCACGAGAGGTTGATAATAATGAAGATGATTATTGTGATGTTGATACAGAGAAACCAGCCAAGCAATATTGTTACATTTGGATTATTGGCACTTGAGGGTCTTTTGTTTCTATTCAATAAAAATTTTTTACACTTTTTTCTCTCTCTCTCTCTGCTCTATTGCTGTCGATTTAATGGAGTTTGTAAATCTTTTCTATGAAAAAGAAAAAAAAAAAAAAACAAAACGAAATTTATGTGATAAAGATGACAGTCGGTTTAGACTGTTAAAAGCATTATAATAATGTCATCATTGATCTCTTAATTGTATAATTAATGAATTAAGTTGTCAAGATGTTATTACACAATATTATCGAGTTATCGAGTTAATAGAAAATAAATGAAATCAAAAAATCACACAGGAATAAGCGCAGCAAAGCTTTAGCTTTCCCGATTCGTTTCAAATAAACTTACAAAACCGCTGCTCAAATAAAATCATCTCCAGTGGTACACAAGTCCAAAGACTTCTTTTTAGGTCTTCTACAATTAAATATTGTTACGAAAATGAAAAATCTAGATACTGGAGTTTTGCTATTACATCGCTTAACATTAAAATTATAAACAAAACAATGCAGTAAATAAATATTGCAACACACACCAGCATAAAAAATGTAAACAAATAAACAAAAATCCATAAACAACACTACAAGAATAAATGTAAACAACGATGTTTCCATTTATATAGGCTTCGGGAAGGCAAAGTCATGGACATTCGCCTTCAAGAGCATTCATCAGACTGTTTACTCTACTCGCCGTGGTCTAGTAGGTAGTGTGTTGGCTTATTAGACGTAAAGCCAGGGTTCAAGCCCCAGGCCAGACATCAAAACAAAATACAAAAAGTATTTCTTCGGCGATTTCCTCTCAGCAGATTTCTGGCAAAAACTCTGAGTGTAAATAAAATTGCCATGAAAAGTTTCTCAAAAATCTGTCGTTCGGTGTTGACTTTAAGCTGTAGGTTCCGCCAGTTATGTATAAAATTAACACACACAACATAAGTGGTGTGAGAAACTAGGTCAATAATCCTGACTGAAGGATTGTAATGACCAATTATGTATGTTTACTCTACCATATAAAAGGCAACTAGAGTTAGTGAAATTCAGTCAGCCTTGTGTGAAGACGCGGTGTTTTTGAAGAGAGTAACCGTGGTTTGAAGATCTCCGTTACAAAGATCTGGCGAATATTTGTCTAGTAATTGTTATTGTTTATGGAAAGGGCATAAACAGACGAATAACAAAGAAAAGCAATTGTTGTTGTTTGCATCAAGTTGTGAACAGTGGCACACTGAATTGTGTGAATAATAAAGAGCTTAAATTAAAATTATTATTAAATTAAATTTATTTTTATTTTATTTTGAACCTATGACCTCATATTTTAAACATTTTTAAAAGGTAAAAACGTAATAATGTTTATAAGGTGCATTTTACTTATCAAAATTTTTCTCATCTTACTTACGTTATCGTTAAATTACTATGTGTCACATTGGTGTCCTTAATAACTTTCATATCAGTGTGTATACAAATTTCATTTTAGACTAGTCATACACTTGTAATTCAGACTTTACATAAATTCTCGATTGTAGAAAATATTAAATAAACGTCTTCAGTTTTGGTAGAAATAAATCGTTGCAGTGTAATTGAAATTCAAAAACGTTGTTGTAAATAGGCTGTAAGAATATAAAGCGATTAGGATGAGTTTCTTCACATTAAAAGTGAAAGCTTGTCTTTGATTAAGGTCATGGGATAAGCATAGACATGGTATAAGGACAGATGTACAACAGACTTATAGAAAGTTATAGTTGAAATGGCTATGAAAACTCTCGCAAGACAGTGTTATGTAAATAGACGTTGTGGAGCAACCAATGAAATATCCTAACTACAATTGTTTTCTCTTACACGCCAATGTAAACAATTAAATGAAAAATTGGAAATGTTTTGTTTTACTTAATTCTTAAGTGTAAATTATTATTGGAAAAACCGTTAGATTACAATTATTTCCATCATCTAACATTGTATGATATCCCTGTGAAACATTTTCTCTCAATAATTGAAATCTTTGAAAGCGTTATACAGCTCTTTAACTACTTCTTATGTTGTATAAAATGTTATATTGCATTTGATGTGATGGTTTATTATTATAACATTTACAATTTTTCGAAATTATATTCTCCTATAAAGAAAAATTCCCCATTATTATTACTGAAACAAACCACAAAGCCTGCATCAAAAATGAATAAGAATTATGGTTGATGTCTGAGAAAAATAAAATTAAATTACGAAAAACGTTATAACTTTCATCGGCAAAAGGATATGAAAGTCGTTATAAAAAAGGTGAATATAAAATGCCGCCTGTAGCCAATAACGAAAGAAGAGCACATTTAGAAGAGAATAGAAAGGACATGCGTGAGCATATTGAATTTCAAATGAAAATGAAATTTCAAGAGAGCGTTATTTAAATGTGTTTATAAAAACACATTTCGAAAAGAGAAAGTACGAAAGGGTGCGTTCGTAAATTTTTTTTGGTCAATAATAAATGAAACTACAATATTAAAGCAACGAATGAGTAATAAACGAAATTGACGAAATTGAGAGAGAAAACGAGAGAGGAAATGAATTTGAGAGAAAGTAAGTGAGAGTAAAACAAACACGTTATAAAGCGTTATAACATGCATGTTAACGGTATTTGATACAATGATAACTTAAGTGTACGGTGGTAGTAGTGCTTTCGTTTTGCTTTGACGTTTACGTGCTTTCGTATGTATGTGTTTGCGTAAATAACTACTTGTGTGTGTGTGTGTGTGTGTGTAAATGAGAAGCACAATTTAACAATAACCAGTGACAGTAGGATAATATTGAAAAATGAAACGATGTGTATGACTATTTGTGAAGACGACGAATAAACTTCGCATTCAGTTTGAATTGTGTCCTCGTAATGAAAGGATATTCGTTACATTGTTATTAAGTTGTTATTATTTTGTTCAATCTAACAAAAAAAAAGAATAAAAAGAAAAAGAAAATCAAAAAATATATATAATAAAAGAATAATAAAAAAAAGGAAGGAAATATCAAAACATATATAATGGGAATTTAAATCAATTTTTCAAAATAAAAAAAATAAAAGAAGAGAAAATCAAATCAAATATAAAAGCGAAATAAAGCGCGTGAATATCAAAAAGAAAATATTGTTGTTTTTCCAATTTTTTGTTTATTTTTTTTAAATTAATAATCTAAAGCTAAAAGGAAATTAAAACGAATAAATTTGTTTTGTTGCAAACAAAGAAAGCATCTTTCCTCCTTTAAAACCAAAACCAATATTCTGCAGCCGCTATTAATAAGCAAGTCGTATACAAAGAAAGTTCAAAATTTCATTATTAAAACAAACCAAAAAAAGTAAAAGAGAAAAATTTAAATAAATAAATATTTAAATAAAATTTTAATTCAAATTGTTTGTTAAATATACTTTTTTTTTTAATTTTTTGTCGTAATATAAATTAAATAAATTCTAAAATAAAAAACAACAACAACAACAGCATAATAAGAAAATTCAAAGAACTTTGAGAAAGGCGTGAAAGAAAAAAAAAAGTTGAAATAAAAAAAACAAACAAAAGATAAATAATTTATTTAAACAAAATAAAAAAAAAATAATAATAATAAGTAAAGATTTATTTTCTATAAACAAAAAGTAAATATTACCAGCCAATATAAACCAACAAAAAATTACATGAAAAAAGTGAAATTTTTGCAAAGTCTTATTCCAATTCTTAACAGATAAGTAAACATTAAACAAATAATTTTTTTTAGCTTAAAATTATAAGTCAAAGGATAGTTTAGGTCTTATATTTAAGGATATTAAATAGAAAAACAAAAAAATTACGTTTGTTTTTATATGGCTTTTATAAGTCTAAGGCGTTTTTAATATTATTTTGTTCTTTTGAAATATTTTTTTATTTTAAAAATTTTTATTTAATAGGAAATCGATTTACACTTTAAGAACAAGACATACATATATATACTATATTAATACATACATATATATAAAGAGTAATAACATTTTTATGCCATTGATTGCATATACGAGGATATGTATGTACATACCATACATATGCAATGCCAAGCAATTGTAGGTACCAATATACGATGCGTATGAGTATTATTATGTATATTCCATATATATGTACATGTTTACTTATACATTCGTTTTTTATATTTTATGTATATAAAGATATTGTATATATAGATTTAATATTGTATATATAATACATAAGTATGCAACACATATATTTTTTTTTGATTGTATAAATGCTAGAGTATGTAGAGTGAAGAATGAAAGAAAGAATAAAAAAAAAAGATGCCAATAAAGTCATTAAACGTTTAAAGCAGCAGCATGGGAGTTGCAATATATTTTTTTTGCTTTCTTTATACACACAGAAAATTTTTCTAAAAATAACTGTTTATTAACATTAAAATTATAGGAAAAAAAAAAAAAAAGGAAAAACGCTTTTCAATACATAAATAAATAAAAGCAAACATTTACAATTTACGACTCTTCCTTTTCCTTTTAAGACATCATATTTCCACATTAAAGATTTCCCAATGAAATAAATACAAAAAAAAAAACGAAGAAGTAAGAAAAACAGCTGCAAATATCATAAAAACTTTTAGACCCATAATATGTACGTTATTATATTTGATAAATATTATATGGAAAGTTTATGAAAACTGGCATATTTTTTTATTGTATCATAAAATATTTTCATTTTTTTTTTTTATTCAATTTTATTTCTTTTATCGCTTTTAAATTTCTGAAATGAAGTGTAAAGTATACATGCTTCCTTTAATTTTTTTTTGTTTTTTTGCCTTCAAATTTATTATCATTTTATTTCCTTAACGTAGACAGACCATAAAAAAAACTGAAAATATAATTACATTCTACCGCTCTTCTTAACGTGTTGTTAATTTCCTTTTTTTTTCTCACCAACAGCTTTAAAACAGGTGTTGAAAGTATTTTCTTTAAGCATTAAATAACTCTGTTTGAACAGAAGTTATCATATTTCAACTGAAATTAAATATTTTTTGCCTTTTATGCCCTTAAGTTATCAACACGTAGAATAGAATATCAAGTGTACATATTTAGTTAAAGGAAAAAAAAAAATAAAGAAAAGAAAATTAAAAAATAAAATATTATAAAATATAAAGCTTAGAAACATAGCAACAAAAAGTAATATAAACTTTATGGCTTTTAGCATTTTAATTTAATAAAATAATCTTAACCTTTTGGCTTTGAAATTCGTATTAAATTTAGGCGGTATTTTTTGCTTTGCTTCTAAATTAATATTTTTAAAATTTAATTTCCTAGTTTTTTAATTATTTTGCCCGAAACTATTTAATTTTCATAAAATGAAAATACATTTAATAAACAATTCACAATTTAGTACCTTTAACATTCCCAAAGCCAATTAAAAGGTTAATTGTGAGGCCAAATTTGTGGCCATATTTGATTAATATTTTTGACATGGAAACCTACATCACTTCTTTTAACCAACTTGTTGTTGTAGAATCCCTTTTTTTCAAATTAAATTCATTTCAAATATAATTTAATTAAGTTATAATTTAATGTTTCAGTTTATTTTTTTTATCGAAAAGTAAATTTAAATTGCATTTTAACTATTTGTTAGTTTAAAGTATTAAAAAAAATTTTAATTTTTCGCCTTTGTACACCAAGTTTTACTATCAAAAGGAATTTAGGTTTGTCGGTATATATATATGGGTCTCTTAGAGCAAGGGGTTTACTATCATTTAAAATAAATTAACAAAATTTTAAAATTTTTTCAACGTGTCAGTTAAGCAGATAATATAACCATCCTTAACTCTATTCATAATGCCAATAATAATGTAGCAATTCTATGTCTATGATATAATAATGTTACAAATCTTGGAGTTATTTTAAAGAAATACATACATATCGCTCGATTTATAATTAAAATCAACATTAAAGTGAGTCTAACATTAAAGAAAGCAGAACAGAGAGATCAGTTACTTTGTGCATTGAAAAAAAATATTTTGAGAAACATAAGATATAATAGGAATACAGAACAAATGATTAATTGATTAATAAAAAGGAATATAAAACATTTAGTATATGCCTCTAGGTCCATGACAGTAGTTAATGCAACAATTTTTTATTTCGATTACTAACACATTTATTTTAATAATATTTTACAAAACATTTGTAAAATAAAAATTATGAACTTTGGTTTTAATATGTCAGAAATTGTTTTGTTGCCTAGATTTGGTAGTAAGAATAGTATTAAAGAGTGAAAACATTTTGTTGTAAATATATATATGTATATACAGGTATCCCTCGTATAACGCGGTGGTTATGTTCCAGAAAAATTCCGCGTTATGTAATTCGCGTTATAGAAGATTTAGCTTTCATATAAATTTAAGGTTTTATGTTCCAATAAACTTTTTCCAAAATAAAATAGGTACGTTTACAACTCAAAATCAATATTCATACTTTATTTAAAAAAAAACATAATGAAAAAAAAAATAATCGGAAAACATAAATATTTGCTAGTCTATGTCACTTACTTCGAAAATCATATTACGTCGAAATAGTGAGCGTATAACTTCATCAAAAGAAATTTCATGGGAAAAGTTTTTGTCATTTGATAAAAAAGATTTTATTGGACGTTCTTCCAGTGATTTTGCGATTGTGAAATCAGTTATCAGCCTTTGTTAGCTTTTTTTGTCTAACTGTTTTTCGATTTCAAAATTTCGTGTTGTAATGGAACTGTTTTTTGTTTTTTTTTAAATCGCGTTGTAGAGGTTCGCGTCATATGAGGGATACTTGTATATTTAAACAAAAGTTCACACATTTCGCAAATAAATATTTAAGCTCTTAAAATTTAATTTAAAATTTATTTTATATATTTTTTTAATTAAAACTTTTACTTTCTGAAAGGTATTGTCTCTGATCGAAATTTTGCGTTTCCTGGCACAATCAGTTTAATTAATTTTAGTTAAGTTAGCCAGTTGTACTTTGACAGTTAACTTTTATAGACTATATTTATTTTATATATGTAGTGTATTTAATATGTTTTAAACGAATCAAAAATTAAAAAAAAGATTAAGCAGGACTAACAGCAAATAATATGCAAATAATTGTTTAGATATCTTACTGTGCTACATGTGGATTATTCAAATTATAAATTTTTATTATAAAATATTATTTATATTATTATTATTTATATAAATAGTATATTTTAACTTTTTTAAATTTTTTATTTTTCAAAAACAAAGATTTTATATACCATGTAGGGCAGAATAGGATCAAGTTGTGTGAAAGATAAATGTAACAGAAAAGAAGTATTAAAAACTAAAAGTCGTTGAAAAATCACTTTAAAAGCTTAAAGTATTTCAATAAGCATTTTGCATAATAATCAACAGGCCTTATACAATTCTAGGACCAATGCAGAAACTACTGTCACTAACAAAGCTTGCACTTATCGACCTTTACAACTCTAGCTAGAGTAAAAATTATATGATTTCGGCTGATAGTATATGAAATTCACATATATTTAGAGATATGTAAAATTCTAAATTAATTTGAAAGCTGTACAGTGAAATAAATTATTAAATAAAATAATGAGAATATAAAAATAAATATTAAAGAATATTAGGCTATGATAGACCTTGAAACAAATAAAAAAAAACATATTTTACTTTAATTTTTAAGTGCAGTTTCTCCGATTAATTGACTTGAGGTTTCAAATGTTATATTTAGTTTGAATTTTTATAACACTACCATTTTAGAATCGGCTATCGACAATTTTTAACCGCAGGTAACTCAGGCATATACGAGGCATTATAAACACAATGTTATGAAGAATTTTCAAAATTATTTTAAAAAATCAAGTAAAAAATAAGTACAAAAATATTTAAAAAATATGGAAAAAAAAATTAAAATTAAAATAAAATAAAATGAAAAATTAAATTGTATATTAACAAAAAATAAGCAGAGAAAATATGCAAAATAAATGGTAGTTTTAAAAAAATATATCGTTAATTTAATATTTTAAGAAACTTATAATTCAGATTCCGAGATAAGAGCCCTATATTGTATTCTCTTCAATATACTCTTATCAGCTACATTTTTAATATTATTTGGTAGACATTTATCGCAGTGGACAAGTTATCTTATCACGTTAAATATCTAAAAAAAAAATTTTAATAGTGTTCGGCAGTACTTATAGCAAAATCGTGATAATTTGTTATTTTTATAATTATTAAACGTTCAACCATTTATAACTACTTTAGAAAATAGTTACCTCCTTTTGATTTCTGTTGTTCATAGTTCCTTAATTTATGTAATTAGTATAATATTATAATAAATCATTATTTAAGAAAACGTTATTAAACACAACGTGTGTTATTCGTGAGAAACAATTTAAAAATATTTTATTCCTTTTTTTTTTAAACAAACATAAATTTTATACTCTTTCTATTTTTCTATATTGCTTTACATGCTACCCAGCAATGTTTGAAAAGTAGAAAGAAATTTAAATTGTTTATCTATTCTTAGTATATTTAAATATTATTTATACATCATTAAGGACTGCGCACAAAAAAAAAAAAAATTTCAATAGCATTTTCAATGAAAATAGCAGCGCAACAAGAATATCGTAAAAAAATAATTGAAATTTTCAATGAAAAACCGCGCCGCTTACAAAAAACGATTGCTAGCCTCACAAAGAAAAAAACAGTTTCTAAGGTAAGAATAAAAAAAAATTATAGGGAGGAGAAAAGTGGCTCAAAAAGTTGGATGCTCTGAGACCTTGGTCAGAAAAAAATTTTATACTCACTAGAATTCAATTTTAATTGAAATATAAAACGAAAAAAATCCGCCACTTAATTTTATTTCTATAACGAAAAGTCTAAGTCCAGTTTTTTTTCGTTAGCACTCCTTATATTATAGTAATTTTTATATTCATCATGCATTTATTATAGGACCGGTCTGTAGCAAATAGAAAACAAAATATTTCTTCTGACAAAGTGTAAATAAAAACATATTATATCAGTGCTGAATCTATAACAGGCTGGTTAATATTCAGTTAAAGTTAAATACTTTAATTTTTCTTTTCTGTTTTTATTGTCAATCTTTGTCAGGTAGAATAGGACTTACTCCTACTAGTATTACTTTAATTTTAGCTCTTATACATGTAAGCTTGAACATCAGAGCGTATGATCAATATTTAATACCAGTTCGCCAAATAACTCATACCGACCCGTTATACTTTTTCATGCTTATAAACAATATTAAGTTGAAAGAGTTTCAAAATGTAATTGACTAGAGAAAAACTTAATTTTAAAATAATTTAATTGGTATTAGAAAACACAAATTTTAATAATTTGCAAATTAGTTAAGAAATATTCGAAAAAAATGTTTAATGCAATAACTACCTAATAAGGCATGGATCTGGTAAAGCTTTCGAGCAGTTTGGTAACTAATGAAGTAGTTTTATTAAAAGCAATAAGAATTGACTATATTTATTAATGTATTCATAGATTTAAATAAAATAAACCCTAGTGTACCCAAGTCTTGTATACCATTTTAATACAAAGTTAGAAACTTTGTTACAATAGCATATTAAAATTATGTTTTCCTCTGAAAAGTTGTATACGGTAAAAAATGTATGACATTTCAGAATATTACCATCATATTTCCTTTTTTCCTAAACAAAAAATTAAGAAGATTATACATATGCATCCTATTAGCCTGAATATATATTAGTAATACAAAAAAAATCCCTTTTTTCCCGCAAAATATTTGCAAATTTTTAAAGAAAAAATAAAAAAAATTTCAAAGCAAAAAATTATTTTTATTTTTCACTTATTAGTTCCTATAAAATCTTTTCCAGAGTAAAAAAAATAAACAAGAAAAGAGGATTTAATAAAGAAATCATGAAAAAATAAAATTATTGATGGGGAAAAAGAAATTCAAATATTAATAAAATTAAATATTTAAGACTTTTAGATGGAAAATATTTTATTATAATTTAGAAAATCTTAATACATATTAAAACAATTAAACAAATCTAAGCTTTTAGTGTTAACACACAAAATTTATGAAATCATGTTATGTTAAATGTTGTTAAAAAAATATGAATGCATTCAAGCTAAATTTTTCAGTTGTTAGTATAATTTAAAAAAAAAAAATTTTTTTAAATTTTATTTAATTTAGAGCCATATAATTAAGGTAAAAATATTCCTTTCCTTCCAACGTTACAAAAAAGTAGAAGAACAATAATACAATAGACAGTAAGATATTTTTAAAGAATTATTTTTGATTTTTGCTTTCAGACACTTCTAACACATCAAATCATGCTCGCTAGATTTTGACTCTCTTTAGGCTGCCAGTCATTAATTGAAAAAAAAAAAAATTTTTAATAAACAATCAATCCTTTTAACATTAAGAAAGATTCATTTGTTTAAATACGTTTATCTTTAGAAGAAAGCTTTCGAGACAAGTGCTCGTGACTTCAATTATAAGATCTTAAGAGACTGATTAAAATTAAGCCACCACTCTCACATGGAAAGATGAGTTTAGTATTAATAATGTTAGTATTTTTGATTCATTAAAAATATAAAATTGTAGTTGCTGTAGTCTAGTAGGCAGTGTGTTGACTTATTATGAGGTCTTAGTTTGAACACCAGGCCACACTGCTTCTTAGCAGATTTTTCTCTAAACAACTGAGAGTAAATAAAAATTGGCATGGAAACATTTCTCAAAAATCTGTAGTCGACTCCGACTTTAAACAGAAGGTTCCGCCACTCACGTATAAAATTATCGCATACAAAATAAGTTATGCAAGAACCTAGGTCTTAATACTGTCTCGAGGGTTGTTATGACCAATTATGTATGTAGTCATGTATGTATATGTATGAGAATATCTCTTAATTTATTATTATTTTAAACTAATTATAATCCACTTGAAAAGCAAAAATTTCACTTTTTTCTATTATTTATTGTACAATTTCCATAATAAATCCTTAATTAACTCATAAAAAATTTTATCTTTTAGAAATACTACTTTTATTACTAATAAACAAAAACAATATTATTTGAAATATTTTCTAAACCAAAAAGAAAAAGAGAACATCAAATTAAATTTTAGAATCAAATTTAACTTTTAACTATTTCATTGGTCTGTGATAAGTGAAGGTCAACCTAAATAAAAATAAAAAATTTTTTTGTTAAAATTTATGTAAAAGAAAAAAAAAAAAATAACAAAAAAAAGTAAACATACATACGAAATCAAAATTATTAAATCAAATTTTGCTCCTTCTTCAAAAAAATAAAAAAAAAAACAAACAAAAATAAAGAGAACAGAAACATTTTTAGCGAAATTACCAATTTATGTTAATTAAACATTAAATAATTCCCATTTACACAGAAAACAAAACAACAAAAACAAAAATAAATAAATAAACACTAGTGCGGTTTCAGCCTACCCAAAAATAAAAATTAAAACAAAAAATTTATAAATTAAAAGTGGATGATTTAGTGCAAATTAATACAAATAATAAATAAATGAGCAAAAACAAAAACGTAACATAAAAAAAAAAAATATTTTCTGTTTTCAACACAAATATTTTCATAAATAAGTGAAATCATTATTAAAAATAAAAAAAAAAAACCGAGAAAAACACACAAAAACCACACTAAATATACAAACAAAAACAGCAACAGCAGTCGGCGTTACGTGCAGAGAAAAAAGAATCAAGAACACTGAAAAAAAAGGTTTTGCAAAACAAATATTTAATTAACTGCCTGCCTGCCTGCCTGAGCGAAAATATCATTGAAAACTTAAATTTTGGGCATGAAAAATCATTAAAATTGTTTTAAACAACAGGAATTATAACCAGAAAACAAAAAATCTAACAGAGCAACAACTGTACAGTGCAGTTATTTTGCAAACAGAAGAGTAACATTCTTTGTTTCATTTGCCCCTGCACACATAAATAATTTGTTATTGCCATCAACGCGAACATTTTACCACACTTTGTAAAACCACAACATCCACATCAACATCAACTATGTTCGGCATATAAACGTAACGAACGAAAAAAAGAAAGAAAAAATTAAGGGGTTCATATAGACAAACAGATTGTACTGACAAACAGATTCACTCATACATACAAACGAACAAATAAACAAACCAGTGAGTACATGCAGGCATACATTTACATGTTAAACGCATACAACTACTACAACCAATTTAGCTACTAACTACCACCACCACCAACATTATCATCACGAGTACTACTATTATTACTTTAACGACTACTGTGTGTGTGTGTGAGTAAATTTGAATTAAAAAACTGAAAAACGAACAAAGAAAAATAACATAATAGAATAACAGGAAAGTACTCGTTTAATCTCGTCTACCCATAGATCCCACATTCGCTCACATCATTCTCTCTCTCTCGTTCTAAAGACCACACAGAGATAACAAAAAACGAAAAACAACAACAATAGTAAAATAGTGTAAAACAGTAGCATAATATTAGCATACCTTGGCTGTATTAACATACGTGAGCATTATAGAATTAAAATTGTTACACTCTACGTGTATGTACGTGTGCGAAAGAGTACGTGTAACAGTATAAGTGAGAGCATTTGTTTTGAAGTGTAACGACAACTGAGTAAGTGTGTCTAACTGTAACTTGACCGCAAAACTTCAAAAGCTTTACAAACTAAGCGAAAAAAGGAAAACAGAAGCTGAAAAACAAAAAAGGGAGAGGATTTAAACAGCAGAATCCACATCCACAATTTCTAAATAAAACAAAAACAAAAGCGCGGCAACAGTTCACCGTACGAATTAAAATACTAACAAACACCCACACACACACACTCATATAATCACACCCAAGCTTACCCGTACATATATACAAAACAATAACAAAAAGAAGAGTGTTTAAGTATACACAAGTAAAATCGAAAAACAACGGAATACCAAACTAACTGAGTGAACAGCGAAAAACCCAGTGTGTTGTTTAGGAAAATCAAAAGCAAAGCAAAAATGTTGGCAATGCCCACACTCATGATGCCAGCCACAGCACAAATGACGCTTAGCAGTCAACCACTATCAGTTGGTGCTCCACATGCTAAACCATACGAAACTAAATTGTTGGCCATACATCAGACTCATATAACACAGCAGCAGCAGCAACAACAACAGCAAACGCATCAGCAGCAGGCTAATAATACTAAGCAGCAACAGCAGCAACAACAACAACAGCAGCAACAACAACAAATGTCAGCTAGTAGCCAGCAACAGCAGGCACAACAACAACAGCAACAACAACAACAAGTTGCTGCTGTACAACAGCAACAACAGCAAGCCCAACAACAACATCAACAACAACAGCAAGCAGCTGCTGCGGCTGCTGCTGCAGCTTGTATTGCCCAACAGCAGGCTGTAGCTGTTGCTGCTGCTGCTGCACAACAGCAACAACAACAGCAATATCAAATACATTCTCAACAACAATCACCACAACAGGCACTAAGTGCTTCACCCAAACAAGGTAAGTGGCTGTACTCTCTGTCTCCTACCTACCATTCGCTCTTATCCTTTATGTGATTGTATTTGTATGTATGTGCAGAAGAGTGCACTTATTTTAGAAGTTTGTTGTTGTGTTTTTGTTTTTTTGTTTTTTTTTCGGTTTTTATCAGTCAACCATTCATTCATTCACCTCTCGTTTATTCATTCGTTGGTTCATTGTTGAATGTTTTTCGATGATGAGCACAATGAATGCAGACAAAATAAAATCATGTTTTCTCTCTCACCTTTACGATTGTAACCGAAACAAAATGGGCAACTTTTAAATATTCAACAACAGAATTCTAAAAAAAGATTGCTTTTTAATGTTTAAATGGACATTAAAAGTGGTAAATAACTGGCAAAATAATGTAAATTTTATATTGAGTCAAAAAGAAAATTTTTCAAGAGATGAACGTGTAGTTCCCTAATTGTTAACGTTAAATACTTGATTATGATTTCACAGACCATTTTATGTCTTTATAATGCCGATTGCAATGTCGATCCACTTAAGATCGTTTTCTATCTTATCTTTCGGAAATCTTTCTTTAAGGAATTCTATGTGCACACTCTCTCTTTAGTTGCTCTAAGTTGCTCTACACAAAAAGTCCTATTCAGTTCTTATATTGGATTTGGTAGAAAACTAAACATTACCAAAATGTAACATTTTTTTCCTGGAAAATTTTCACGTAAAAAGCCCAAAAGTCGAGTATTTTGTCACCTATCACACCATGATACCCGATTTTTTTTTTGCACTCGCTCTTCAGGGCATTGATGTGAATGATGTTTGGTTTCAACAGAATGATGCACTTGTCAGACATCTCATGCCACCATCGATTTATTGCATCAAAAGTTTGGTGGCCGTTTCATTAGTCGAAATGGCCGTTAGACAATTTTCTATTGGACACTATTAAAGAAAAGTGTTGTGCAGACAAACCAGAGACAATTGAGCATTTGAAGGCCAACATTAGTGATGCCTTTGATGAGATACGAACCCATACACTCGAAAGTAAAAAGAAAAAATCGTCCAATCGAATGAATTGCTTTAAGGCCATCCGCGGCAGTCATATGAATAAAATAGTATTCCATTGACAACATTTTGTTGAAATCACAGACTGTCTTTAACTTCATATAACATGCTTATAGCGCTTTGAAAATATTGTGAATAGTAATTTTATCTGGTTTAATCGTTTTTTTCAATCACTTCTGGGTTCCCCCAGAATTATATTAGTGGATTATGACTTTACCACCTTGTGTAAACAGGGCTTAATCGCTGAAGAAAATTTTGTTTGAAAAATTGGCATTGAAAGTGTGTTGCTTTAGAATATCTACTGATGTAAGTGCTGGCAGAGTTAGACTTAATATTGAAGGAAATGCAAATCCAAAATACATCGTGAAATCGATAGAAAAATACTTTCGGGAGTATGTTTTTCTCGAAATAAAGATTTGTATTAACATTGCTAAACTTTCAGATTTTCATTGCAATGTGCCATGTATATCGATTTTCTGCATTTATCAAGAGATACCTTTTGAAAAATTGATGAATTTCTTTTAAACTCAGAAGACAACAAATAAATGCTTTCAATTATTCTGTTTTCAGTTTTATTATCGAAATTTATGCAGCCAGAATGGAACGTAAATGAGGATTACTTTAATTTTAGATTTTATTCTGTTAAATTTAAACACCACAGCGTATGCGTGATATTTAATTCAAATTCGTCAAATAACGTATACGACTAGTTAAACTTTTTTTTTGCTTATAAACTTACATCTTACGTAATATTGTTTTCAGTCAACAAAAATTTTTAATTATTAGCCTTTAAGAAACATTCACAAAACTATTCTGTGCGATAACTACCGTATAAAAATCAAGTCTAGTAAGTCTTTCGAGCATTTTAGTAACTAATGAAGTAATTTTATTAAACTAATAAGAATTGACTTTATCTGTTAATATATTCATACGATTAAATAAAATTAAGCTTAATATACTCAAGACTTGTTTACCATTTTAATACAAAATTAGGGTTTTTTAAATTGTACTCGTAAATATTCTTTACTTTGACTTGAAAAACTTTACTCTTTGAAATAAAGAAATAAGCAGATGATATCATAATATTGTTGCTTCTCTTTATTTGTTGCCTAATAAAACAGATAATTCTTATAAATTATTTGATATGAAATTATGTTTCTTTTTTTTTTTGTTTTATATTACTTCAAGCACCTGTTAAATCCTTCTAATAATCTACTCTACCTACATTGGTAAATGAACATTCATAAAGATTATCAAAATATAAATCAATATAAGCAAATAAATCTTTATATACATACATATTGGGTCTTTCTATAAGCTCTTCCTATCTGTAAATTTTAATAAAACAAAATGGTTGTGACACATCAATGAAATTTTCTAATTGTTTGAAAAATGTATTCTTATTAATTGGAGTGTTGTAAACAAACCATTTACTAGGTATACAATGGGATCAACTTTCCATGACTCTGGCATATGAATCACGCTAAATTTAAATGATGATATGGCTTAAGTGGGCTTTGAAAACAACTATGGCTTAATACTGCTGTGATTGGAGAACAACCCACAAGGAAAGGTCTAACCGGGTTAAATTGCTCGATTTTATTGACCAGTTTGTATCACATGCACGTGAGATGACCATGTCCAATGTGGCATAAGTTGCCTGGCGCCGTTTTGGTGAAACCACATGACATCATCCAATTCAGGACAAACAATTTTGTTCACCCTTGACACTAATAGTGTGGTGAAGGTTTTCCGCAAAGAAATATGGTCTGATAATGGCACCAGTCCAAAATCTATACAAAATAGTGACATTTTCAAGGTGCTTTTGGCTCTTATGTGAATTGGTATCGACAAATTGTTCGTCATGTATTCAGCTATTCAGGTAAGAGCCCTGACGCTGAAATAGTTTTTTGATAAAAAGCGCGCGGTATGTTGCCTGAACCGAACACACATTTTGATACAATTACAGGAGTCCCTCGTATAACGCGGTGGTTACGTTCCAGGAAAAGTTCGCGTTATCTTTCATATAAATTTAAGGGTTACGTTTCAATAAACTTTCGGTACTAAATGAAAGATAGATGTCCGTTTACAACTCAGGATTAGTATTAAAACCTATTAAAAAAAAATTAAAAAACATAATAAAAAAAAACAATCGGAAAACATAAATATTCACTAGTTTGTGTCACTTACTTCAACATCATATTACGTCAAAATAGTGAGAGTATAACTTCCTCAAAAGAAATTTCATCGGAAAAACATTTTGTTGGAAGTTCTTCCAGTGATTGTGCGATTGTGAAATCAGTTTTCAGCCTTTGTTTGCTTTTTATCTCACTGTTTTTCGATTTCGTAATAAGGCGCGTTATATAAGTCGTGCTGTTAAATGCAATATCAAGGCATGGTAATTTGACAAAATATACTGAAAAATTGACGATTAAGAAGTTATCGTAGTCTTGCAAAAAATATATTGGTTTATGAGACGTGAGGCCATGATTCAAACCACAAGCCAGACATAGCCAACTAAAACAAAATGTGAAAAAAAAAATATTTCTTCGGCAATTTCCTCGCAGTACATTACTGGAAAAAAATCTGAAAACTTTCTCAAAAATTTGTCGTTCGTAAACGATTTAAAATTGAAGGTCCCGCCACTAATAAATAAAATTAAGACACATAACATTAGTGTCTTGAAAATCTAGTTCATAACTCTCACTGAAGAGCTGTTGCAATAGCCAATTTTGAAAATATCTATTGGAAGATCCTATACAAGTACAATGAATTGTATTTGGCTCTTAATATCTCCATCTATTTGAGTATGTATTAATATTATATGTAAATAAGAATATCAATTTCCTATCCAACAGTGAACAGACATATATGTATTTAAGAAATGTCTCTTCTTCTGATATTGGCAAAGGAAATACAAAAATAGTAGAACGTTTTTCTACATATTTAAGCTGGCTGATAACAAATGCCAAAAGCAGTAACATTTTATTTATTCGGGGTTTCTATTTCGTTTTTCTATTGCCTTTGTGGGAGTATATAAATGTGATTATGTTGTTTGTATATGTATACATATGTATCTATGTGTGTATACTATATTACTCCTTATAAAATGTTATTTTTTTCCTTTTTTGTCGTACAAAGGAGCAGTAAATAACAAAGTGTATATATTTGGTAACAACATCAGTCAATGTCCTTAAGGTTTTCAATTTTATTTTATTTTTTTTTATGTTAAAATATTATAAAAGTATTCTTTGGATGCTCTATTGTGAAACATTAGGTAACGTAAGTTCTTATGGTTGGTGGACAATTTTTTTTTTTTTTTAAGAATTACAAAATTATAGCAGCTCTTCAAGTGATTTCAAAACTTAAATACTTGGAATTAGTGTTGGATTTCGAAAAAACAGCGAGTAAAAGTTTTACCAAGTATTAAAATCATATGAAATGTGCCTTGTTAAACCCAACTTCACATATGTCGTTTGTATCGAAGAATTCTGATCAAATTTACTTTTGTAGTCCTGCAGAGATCGAAACAAAAGGCAGTCCAAAGTAGCGAAATGTGTGTTAGTTTTGATAAAATTTCTCAATGATTTATTAGACATTTTTAGCTAGTTTTAATAAACTTCTGTAAAAAGAAGCAAACTATAACAATTATATTCTGAATATTCCCACAATCTCAAATCTTTTAAACGGGAGAAATTTTAAATGTTAGTTTTTAAGCAAGGCAGAAAATTTTCCGATACAACAAACATTATAATATTATCTGCCAGTAACTTGTAACATTTAATAATAAAAACTTCATAACACATTCCTGTTTTGTTGATTTTTTTGTCATCAAAAGCGTTTCGGATACCACTAAAGCTAATAATTGTAAGGAGATATGCTCTCTCCTTGCTGTGGTCTAGTGGGTAGTGTGTTGGCTTATTAGACAAAAGGCCCGGGTTCGAATCTCAGAAGATTTCTGGCAAACACTCTGAGAGTAAAAGTTGCCATGAAAAGTTTCTCAAAAATCTGTCGTTCGGAGTCGACTTTAAACTGTAGGTCCCGCCAATCCGTGTATAAAATTAACGCACACAACATATGTGATGTGAGAAGCTAGGTCGTAATCCTAACTGAAGGGTTGTTTAAATTCATCCAAGTAGCGTTCTGTTCCACAACATAATACCTTTTGTGTTGACCAATTCTGGTCACTGTTTTACTCAAACTACTGACTTAAGTGCAGCATAGGTTTGAATTGGTTGATTCTTCAGGCCCTATCATATATAGCATATAATTATAGGTCAGGATTATGATTTAGTTTGTCGCATCACTTTTGAAGTCTAAAGTCGATTTCGGGTTACAAATTTTGGCGGAACTTTTCATGTAAATTTTATTTACTGTCAGAGTTTTTGTCAGAAATATACGGATAGGAAGTCGGTGAAGAAATAATTTTTCATAATTCGTTTTGTCGCAGATATCTGAGCTGGTGGATTTTCTACACTAAATTACGTTGACTTGACGATTTTGATTTTTTGACCTTTGTTTTGTTTTCTTCTTGTAAATTTCTACGTATTCCTTAGTGTATTTCTGTTTACCGCATAGTGGGCACACTTTGTTGTTGTCAGACCTGGAGTTTAAACTGTGGCCTCACGTCTAGACTAGACTAAGGCGATAACATAAATTCGTATCATATACCTCCTTGCCAATTTTTATAAAAACGAAATCATACGTATTATTTCAGTTACATGGTGGCAAATTAAAAACTTGATTATACACGAGACTCTTAACGTGAAAATACAAGGAAATAGAGGCTGATATGGTTAAAATATAGTTACGTTTTTAGCTTCTAAAAACGTTTAAAATATGAACATGCAGATTGAAAATAAAATAAAAATAAATTTATGTTTAGTTTTAATTAAAATTCTTTTTTATTTACACAATTCTGTGTGCCACTGTTCACAACTTACTTTACCTTTAAAAACGTTTAAAATATCAACTTGCAGATTGAAAATAAAATAAAAATAATTTTTGTTTAGTTTTAATTAAAATTCTTTTTTATTTACACAATTCTGTGTGCCACTGTTCACAACTTAATGAATACAACAACAATTGACATTTTCTTTTGTGTTACTCCTCTGTTTACCCCTTTGGATAAACAATAACAATTACCGGAAAATTATTCGACAGATATTTGTAACGGAAATTTGCAAACCACGATTACACTACTCAAACACATCTCGTCTTCACACAAGACTGACTGAACTTCACTAACTGAATATATTTCTCGTGTTGAACGGCTATAAAGAATTTATTTCTTGTTAGTGGTGAAGATACAACAATTTACTTTGACTTTAACTACATTAATAAATAATGCCTGAATAAAAAACTAGAAGTCGCCGTGGTTTAGTGGGTAGTGTGTTGGCTTATTAGACAAAAGGTCCGGGTTTGAATCCCAGGTCACAGACATCAAAACGAAAAAATATTTCTTCGGCGACTTCCTCTCAGCAGATTTCTGGCAAAGACTCTGAGAGTAAAAATTGCCATGAAAAGCTTCTTAAAAATCTGTCGTTCGGAGTCAACTTTAAACTGTAGGTCCTGCCACTCACGTATAAAATTAACACACACAACATAAGTGGTGTGAGAAGCTAGGTCGTAATCCTGACTGAAGGGTTGTAATGGCCAATTATGTATGCATGTATGTATGAATAAAAAACTAAAATTTCCTAAAATGTTTTTCCTGGCACTTCTTACAATAAGCCGTTTGCCTGGCCTTTTTCGATCAATATTTGACCTTATCTTCCATATAGAAATCATCACTGATGACCTCAAAACATTTCTCATAGGATAAAATCTTTGATTGTACGAGTATTTAGGAAAAGCTTCAATATTCCGATACAGTTGTGGCAGTATAATCAAAGTTAAAACTAGTCCATAGAGTTACAAGCAGATTAATAGGTAGTATTCGGCACTATTCACCATTGAGTTTTAGGTAGTACTGACAAATAATAATCACAGCATTAGTCAAATGGTGACTGTGGTATAAATTTATTTATCTTCTCCCAATTCATTTATTTCTAATATACTATGTTATAATAAAATATTGTAAACAAATACATTTGACGCATATATTCATATGTCATCTAAAACAGTTTTCCAATTTCCCACAAATCAATATCATTTGCAGTCTATTGAACCAGCCATAGTTTTCTAACAATATGTTGATGTATTCTCTTCAATATTATTCATTCATAGTTTGCTCATTCATTCATTCATTCAATCATTTTCTACGTTCATTCATCTTTTTTATTTCCTTATTTCCAGCAGAAGACAAATTCATTGTTTGCTTTGTTAAAGGAAAATAATAATAAAGTAGAGTCGGTAACGATAAGAGGGGGGGGATAAATAATTCAAGAAAATTTATAAATTTTCTTTTATAAGCATTATGTAGGTCTTGTTGTTTTGTCGTTCAGTTATTTCTCTCTTTTTATTTTTATTTTTTTTTTTCTTGTATTACTTTAAGATATTGTTCGTTTGTTTTTTGTCTTTTTTACTAAAAATTTTCATTTCTTTGTTAAGAAAATGTCTAGACATGGGAGCGTTCTTGGAATCAATCGGCTTAGTTGCATATTTAAATAAGAATAATTTCTTTCAAATTCTGTTAATGTAATTAAAATTAAAGCTTTTAATATATATACGGCACATATCATGCTACTGCATACATACAGGAGAGCAGAGGTGATTGCATGTTCACATATGGTTCGTATCCCAAAAACAAACATGCAGCAAAACAAAAAAAAATAATGGTATCTTAATTTATTCTTAACAATAGCAATAAAACACTAATAATGAAGATTCATGTTTGATGAAAACGAAAAAACCCATAACTCATTTGCACGTTCAAAAATTCAAGAACTAGCCCAATTTCAATATTGGTCCATAAAGTTATAGAAATAGCTGATTTACTGTTTGAGATCTTCTACCAATGATCATAAGATTTCGGATTGATGCCATTTCGCATTATACGATCAAGTTGACATGCTGTTGAGCGTTCGGCTGTCCAGCCGATTTCACGATGGCCAAAATTTTAATCGGATTGAGGTCTGAACTTTGTGCGGATATTCCAGCAATTGAAAATTTTGTTTCCCATCCCACATCTTTACAATTTTTGCTGTGTGCTTCGGATCACCATCCTGTTGGAAAATAAATTCTTATTCGGGATAAGCACATTTGTCCATAAAATTCGGAAGATGGGCTTGCAGAATCTTTAGATAGTCTTTTTTCACATGATACCATCTACTAAATGTAGAGGGCCAACATGCCACCATATTAAGCATCCCCAAACCAAAATATTTTCATCGCTGTTTTTAACAGTTTGCTCCACATGGTTTCTTTGAACACGTTCCCTGGATCTGCGCTAGCAGTACTGCTTTATTGCTATTTGTTAAGAATAAAATGAAGAATTAAAATTAATTTTTTTTTTTTGTATTTGCTTGCATGGTTTTGTTTTTGTGGATGACAAAACTCCGTATTGTGAACATGCACTCACCTCTGCTCGTCACTGTATATACACTTAAAGTTTTTTTTTTATTAACAAATATGATAACAGGCTGTCACATACCGTAATTCAAATATTAAGTCGAATTAAGAACTTTAACTTATAAATTATAATTCAATAATACAAATTAAATGTACTGTTAAACAGCAAATTAAATTAAAAGAAAAATTTTTTTTAAATCCTTTAAAAAATTGCTCACTTTACTTTTGTAGCAAACTTAAATTTTTTTACTTCTTTATGGGCTCTCAGTCATATAAAAAATTTTGTTTATCTCCCTCAAGAACTTAGTAATTCATTATTTTGTTTTATTGAAATTAAAGTTACGAGTATATCCGTGAGTTACAGTAAATCATCGAAATACAGATTCCATAGATTATAGTTACCTAGTCAGCTGTTGAAATCAATTATTCCCTGTAAATTTGAAAATTACAATTTCGAAATAAAGGAGACTAGATGACCCGTGCGAATATTTCGCACCGTTAGTTGTCATTTTTGTAACATAAAATGAAAATAATGAATAGAAATTTTATTAAAAGTATAAAAATATTAGAAATCATAATATCATCATACATATTTACATACATAAATACATATCGCTCCTTTATTGCTACATAGTTATATCTCAAAAAAACTTAACTTGGCAAAATGCGATTTAAGTTTTCAAGACATAAGTCCTATGATCTAATTACCGCAAACACTTTTTGCTATAACTTCGGTTTAGCTTGGGATATAAAACTGATTTTTTTTTTCAACATGTACAGAAGGTCTAAAAGAGCAGTTTTGCTTAAGTAACTACAAATTTTTAATTTCTTGAGATCTGACTATGTTGCAATAAAGGAGCGATATGTTTAAATGCTTTAATAATACTTCTTTGAATACAATGTTAGAGGTAATGACATGATCATCGTTAACTTTTTGCCCGTACGAATCCTTAATACAAACAAAAATATCTTTAAAAGTACGCACTCGAGAAAAAGCCACGTATAACTGCCCATATGAAAAGACCGGTTCTGGTAAATACAATCCTAGCTTTTGAAGAGTTTGACCTTGTGCTTTGTTTATCGTCTCAGCAAAAGCAACTTTCACAGGGAATTGTTTTCATGTCATTTGGAAAGGCACAGTTGATTCGGGGTATGAGTACAGTTTTATCAGTATGAATAATTTTGGCTGATATGATGTGCTCCCCCAAGTTTGTTACGATTAGCCTGGTACCATTTATTAACCCCTATTTAGCATTAAGATTTCTGATTAACATTACAATTGCATTTGTCTTTTCAAATGCACGTTATTTATATTCTTACGTTGCACGTTATTTTTATTCTTATTTTTCTTAAAAGCTTTTTAACTGTTAAATATCAGCTGACACTATATATATGCATATATTAAAAGACACCGTATTACTACACTTCATAAAACAAACAATACCATGACAATAACGACATTACCAAAATGCCTTTTACAACATTATATATTATTATGTGAAATAGCATTACAATTAAGCGACCCTGTTTATCGCACTTGATCTAACAACAACTACTACAAAGTATTGCCAAAACAGCTTTTTACAATTTAATATGCATATTATATATAACTGACTTAGTAATATCCGGCATTATAGTAAATAACGGCATTGCCAGAATGGATTTTAATACATACTATATTATGTAGAACTGCATTACTATTAATCGACCCTGTATTACCACACTTGAACAAAAACATATAATCATAATGACAACAGTATTATCATGCAATTCTATATAAAATATAATTTTTATTAATGAAAATATTAATTTTTCAATTTCTAATTATTTTTCGCCATTAGTGTTAGATATAAGCTTTAAAATGAGATATCATTCATTAAATTTGATGCGGTGGTATGGGAGATATTTGCAACCGACAAAAAAAAGTACTTTAGAAATAATATATATGATTCTTCAGTCTTATTAATTGTTATTTCTTAATATAAATATATTGATTTATTGAATTTTAACAACACCCTTTAATTGGCAACACTATCCTATCAATTATATTTCATGATTTCTTTACAATAAAAATTTTAATTTAACAATTTTTTAAAACTCACTACGATTTAATATCACAGTTGTGTGTTTCGTTACTACGATTTTTAGTAATGGTCGCCATATTTGTAATGGCTTGTCAACTTCTAGAGCCTTGTTGTTAATTTATAATTTTTTTCTTCTTCAATTTTTTTTTATTCCTTGATTTTCTTTTAGTTGATTTTCTTTTAGAGATGGTAATCTGAAAAACAATGCATTCCTCAGCAGTGGGCAGTAAAGTAGAATCAATTGGCCTTTTCAAAAACCCTTTGACCTTGTTTGCATCGTTAATTGTATGCAAACAACTGCGGGAGTAGCAAGATGTTGTTTATTCTCGAATTCGATACATTTCTTGGATTTTCTTTTAAATAGAAAACCAAAAATTTTTGCTTTTGCCGAAATGCTCTTCTTTTGAAACTCGATACAACCTCACCCACTTATTTATGAATGCATAACAACCGTTAGAACATTTTGTTGTGATAGAATTTCACTGGATTTGGTGAAGTAAACCACTACAGCAAGAACGTAACAATAGGCGGTGTTGCTGGCAAAAAAGGGTCTGGTTTTCCAGCTTTGTGTTACTTAAGCTGTCTTTGGCTTCTTTTTAAAGAATTATTGACTGTAATACATTGAACGCAGGTGGCAATATAATCGTTTACAACTTGTTTTCATACGATCCAAACGAATTCCAGTTTTAGTTTTGCAAAAATTATTAGGCTACATTAGCACGGGCTATATAAACACGATCATTTTGGTTCGTGTTTAAAACCAGATTAAACATGTACCATTGAACTCAATTACCTTTATGATCAATAATCTTTATCAGCTTTAATATTTTTCTTCATTTCTTTCAGTATTTCCAACATAAACATTTCAATGGGAAGACAGAAATTTCCAACAATATTTTCTAACATTTTCTACAAAATAATCACAATTTTAAGTAGGCTTTTTGCAATTTTATTTCCTTGAAAGAATCGAGCTTCCTTACTTCGGTACTTTACTGTAGGTACAGATGGTTTTGTAAGGGATAATTTTTTCGAATTACATTTTCTGTAATGGAATGCTTTCTAAAAAATTTACGTTCTTGGAATAGCACGGTTTTAGAAATTTTTATCACTGTTACGATTTTCCAACAAGTGGTTTCATTCTAACGCGTTGTACAAAAACCGTTCAAGCACTGACATAATAACTTTTCAAACACTGAAAAACACTTCAGGAAAATATTCTTAATTAAAACTTACTTTAATATCCTTTCAAGTAGAATGACAATCTAGCTTCTCACACCAACCATGTTTTATGCAATAAGTTTTATTAATGATTGGCGGGACTTAAAAGTCGACATAGAGGTGATCAATGTGATCAGTTCAATATGGCGTGTATATAAAAATTTTTATCGCTACTTCATTGAAATATTTTCGAAGGAATTTAATGTACTTATTCCCTGTAAACCAAATATTTTGATGTAGTAAGCGTCTAGCAAGTTGAGCACATCTATTCCACACTACCTACTAGACTAAATATGAAAATATGATTTCTTTTAACAAAATCGACATCATTGTCCAGTTTCTCCTTTTTCCATCTAACGAAACGAAAACGAAGCGAAAATCTATTCATTACGCTCAGTGGAGATAAAATACTGAATTTTTGGACAGAATAGAAACACTTAAGTAATGCCAGATTCGAAATATAAACAATGCTTCAAATTTAAACCTATAGATAGACCACCCGGTACCAACTGCTGTAAGTATTATGGCCAGAGTCCCAGGCCAGACATCAAAACAAAATACAAAAAATATTTTTTCTCGGGAATTTCTTCTCAGCCCTTTCATGACCAATTATGTATGTATGTATAGGTACGAATATATACTGTAGCAGTTTCTTCTATCTCTTACAAGAAAAACAAATTCAAATCTAATGATTTAAAACCTACTACAATGCATTGCTTGAGCTGCTTTTTCTTGAGTGATTAAGTTAGGTTAGGTTAGAGGACGTGCACCTGTCGGTCAAGACAAGCACAGTACCCGGAGGTCGAAATTGACCCATTGTATATTGTCCTTAGGGGAGGAAGGAAATGGAGGATATAGGAATGTAGGGAAGGGGAGGGAGAATAGGAAACGGAGGAATGTAAAGACACAGACACAAAACAAACGAGGTTGAGAGTACGACTACACTTATGAAGCCCTAGAACCTTTTAATCAGCCCAAGCTGCTAATGAATTTGTGGAGGGCCTAGATGTCGACTCTCGACACAGACCTCAAGTTCTCAAAGAAGGCCCTGCCATGGGTCCTCAACCTACCAAGGGCTGGGCAGTTGCAGAGGAGATGTTCAGCAGCCACTCTTTTTTCTGAGTGATAGTTTCAAAATAAATAAATTTGAAGTCCTGTGTAAAAGGATTTCTTATCGAAAGTTTTGTGTTGCACAACCTACAATTAAATGATGAATACTTTGTCTTCAGAGTCCAATACAATCAAAAAGAGTGCTTAGTACACCCTCAGAGTAAGTTTTACAAAATTGATAGACGCCTATCTCAGAGAGGGCGGTTTTATTGAAGTGATACTCCTGCCTGAACTTACTTACTTTATTGGTCATAATTTCTCACACTATTTATGTTGTGTATAGCGGGACCTATAGTTTAAAATCGACTTCGAACGAGAGAAACTTGAGAAAGTTTCATTGCAAATTTATTTACTTTCAGAGTTTTTAGGAGAAAACATAGTGTAGAAATTAAGTTGTAAAATTAAGTATTAGCAAATTTAAAACTAAATATAATTTAAATTGCAAAAACTCTCTAAATAATTTTAAATGCCTTCTATTCCCCTTTTTTGAATTTATTCTGTATTATATTTCTAGGAAAAATCAAGGTAAATAATCATGAAAATTGATTTTCCACAAGAAAAAGAAAGAAAAAAAGATCAATCAAAAATAATTGACATTCAACGCACCTTTCTAACCCAGTTTATAAATCTTAGATATTTATTTAGCAATCAAATCTTAAATACATAAATCTTATATAATCAGATTATATGTAAAAATAGCACAAATCAAAATAAAAAATAAAAAGACGAAGACAAAAAAAATCTAATGAACTCTACCTACTTATACAAAAAAATAAAAAATAAAAGAAAATCGAAGAATGAAAGGAAAGGAAAATTGAACAGCAATACAAAAATACAAAACAAATAAAAAAAAAATAAATAGAAGAACAAAAACAAAATTCAAGATAATCATTATTAGACAATGACTGGTTTTTTTTTCGATATACAAATAAAAAAAGGAAATTTTTCATTGTTGTTGTGTAAGAAAGTCGAGAAAAGACAAGGAATAGAAGAAATGAAATAAAAAGAAGCAAAAAAAAAAAATTACCAGAAATAATGTAATCGACTTAAACAAAATACCTTATCGACATCCATCACGAGTAAAGTTTAAAAACCAACTGCAAAAACAGCAGCAGCAGCAACAACCACAATTACAGAAAGACAGAAATAATGGATAGAGAGAGTGAGTGAAAGAGCAGCAATAGAAGTTCTAAAAACAAAAGAAAAACTAATTCAATGTGTGTGTGTGTGTGGAAAAATCAAAATGAAATCAAATTGAAATTATTGACAATTTCCACATGTGCATTGATTTTATTTGTTTTGGCATTGCAAAACTAAAAACGTAAAACAAATACTGGCACTCTCGTACACACACGCACACACACAACTACTATCAATAATTCCAAGGAAAAGAAAAACTCAAATATATACTCGTAGTACGTACACATGCGACTACATATTGCAATGTAGGATTGTTTGTGTATGTGTGTGTATGTATACATATGTAAAGGTTTAAGACAACCATGACGAGTGAAAGTATTTGAAGAATGGCAATTAGGGTGGTAATCAAAAAGAAACGTTAAAAACGTGAAATTAAAATGAAGCGTTTATTATGAAATCAAATCTACTTGAATTGAATGAAATGAAATGTTAGCGTTCCTAATTTAAAATTTCGAAACGAAGAGAGTCAAATTTTATTATGACTCTTCTTCACTCGATATTCTTCTTTGCGGTTAATACTGACACATTTTCATAGAGTAGGTCACGAAACAATCCCATCAAATATTTACCAACGACTTGTAGTGTTAATGTAACTAACATGCGGGGTTATCTATAGAGCTTCAATTGGAATGTCTTCAAAATATGGAGAGATTTCAGGCAAAAACCGGAGAGTGTAAATACAATGCCATGAAACTTTTTTCAAAAATCTTTTCCGGTTCGGCGTGTTTTTGGATAAAATTTAACACACAGAACAATATAAGTGGTGTGATAGGCTAGGTTGTAATCCCGGCTGAAGGGTTGTAATGACCAATTACGTATGTATGTGTCAGAGATCAGCAATGAATCGTTTTTCCGCTACTCACTAAGCATTCATGCAATTTTATGTATGAAAGAATCAACAGAATTGAAATTCAACTACTATGATTCATTCATACTCGCTACAACATTGATTTATAAGTACAGGTTATAATGAGTATGAGTACAACGTTGAAATCAAACTCAAAACATTCGAAATATGTTTGATTCATACGCCTCCTCATTCTGATTCATAAATTTAGAAAAATACTTATAATACTTATAAGTAATTCGAGTGGCTTGAATCATTGATCGCTACAACATTGATTTATAAGTATAAGTAGCAATGAGTATGAGTACAATCGTTGCCATTAAATTCAAAACATTCGAAATATGTTTGATTCATACGCCTACTCATTCTGATTCGTAAATTTAAAGAAATACTTATAAGTAATTCAAGTGGCTCGAATCATTCATAAAAATTTACAGCCTTTGTTGTTGTTGCATATACAAACAAAAAAGAAAGGAAAGACAAAGACAACAAGTAAAGCATACACACAATCTTCTTGTGAGTATAGTAGTGTTCGTATGCGAATCATACTTATTTTGTGCTTCGTGAAAATGTTAAGTAGACACGAGTCGAAGTCAATAACATCATGCATATTGTTAAGTATGAATACGACGAGTACTTTGAGTATGAGTAGTATGAATATGATATCAAAATAAGTATGACTGCAAATAAGTATCTGAAATTATAAGTATGACTCGAACCTACTCATTGTTTTGAATATTTATTGCTGATCTCTGGTATGTATGTAACCATCAATATCAGTTGAAAAAAATCTGTTCCGCCTGAGAAGAATGTCTGAGGTTTTATCATTTTATTGACGTTATCTTATCTCCATATAGTCCATGCAATGCAAAACTTTCGATAACAGTTTCTTTAAGAACTCAAAAATTTATTTATTTTCAATTAGCCCTCAGGGGATGGCTTAAGCAATGCATTGCGGTGAAATACGGTCATTAGTTTTGAATTTATTTATGTTGCAAAATGCAGAAGAAACTGCTGAAGTGTACATACATACCGCGATTAAAAGATGAATTCTCTCTGTAATGTTTTATGAAATCTATTGGAATCGAGGTGCTCTACTTGCTCGACTCTTGGCACATCAAAATATTTGGTTTACAGGGAATAAGTACATTAAATTCCTTAGAAAATATTTCAATGAAGTAACGATAAAAAACATTATAATACAACCAATATTGAACGGAATATTTTGTATGGTCATTATGCATCACTTCCAGGTAGTGAAGACGCCTTGTGTGGTACTCGTAGCATCATGTCATATATGAGAAATGTACACGTATTGCATTGTCATGCGACTGACCATAAATGGCGTGAATTCCTAGGCAACCATATAAAATAAAATACTTCTTGCATTATAATACGAATTGAATTCGGAAGCCACCCTAATATTTTAAAACCAAAACCAATCCATCATCAACTATTTGCCGGTTGCATTTAAACATACTCCTCAGAAGTAAGATAAAAAAAATCAAAAAAAAAAAGAAAAGAAACAGAAAAGATATCTAATCTGAAGACAACAACAACAACAACTTCAATAAACAATCCAAGACAATAAGCTGCTCAATGGAGAGTATATTTGGGTGAAATTATTATTGAAACAATAGAACAATGAAGGACAAATACTTTACGTGACCCACTAACAATCCAATCAAGCAAATCAATTTTGATCGGTAATGCAAGGAATTGCACTCAAAATGATGAACACTTGAATTTAAAGCAGAATGGAAAATTACAAGAAAACTTTCACGAAAACTTGGCAACAAAATATTTTTTTTCGTATTTAAACAGGAATGACATTAATTGCCTAGTTTATCAAGTGATTAACACTTTCCATTACAATACTTGTCATCAAGTTTTTAAGTGATATTTAATGTTATTGGTGTTGTTGTTGTTTTTCTTAATTGCAATTAAATGTTAACGTGTTGAAAAAATTCAACATAATTTAGGCCACATGTGTGGTATAGAAAATGAAGAAGAAAGGCCAATGAGTAGAGCATAATTTTATTACGAAAAAAACTTTTCGAGTAAGAAATTTTTAAAAGCGCTCAATGAAGCACACTGTATGAAGGGGCTCATAGGAGAACATAACATATAGGAGAAGCCTAATATATCTGAAGTTTTTGCAAAATGAGTAGTCTATTACATACTAAATATACTTGTAAAGGGTGGGTCATTTGAAAGTTCAAATTTAGAAATGGAAAAAAACAAAAACGGAAGGCATTTTAGCAAATTTATTTTTTTCGTTGAGAATTCATATGACTGCCGCAGTTGCATATATAGTATCTTAAGCGATCGGACCAATTTTCGCAGATTTGTTTGAGTGTATGGCAATAGCATAACGAATGTTGGCCTTCAAATGCTTAATTCTTTCTGGTTTGTAGGTATAACACTTTTCTTTAATGGCATCCCAAAGAGAATAGTCGAATAGAATCAAATTGCAGCTTTCCGCTTATCAAATGGCCATCAAACGCAATAAGTCGACTGTGGTAAATTGCATCCTCTTGTTGACATAAAACATTGCTAACAACAATAACATTATGAGCCGGTAAAAAAATCAGTTATCATGGTGCGATAAGTATCTTCGTTTTCAAAGAAATATAACCTAATTAATAAATTGAACTGAAAGCTCTACAAGCTACAGAGACATTCGCAATCTCTCTCAAATCCGTTTAACACTGTTTCAGTATTACACGGTAGTATTGAGATTCCCAACCAAAATCGGTGCGCTATATAGAAACGACGTATACTATGAATCTGAATATGCAGAATAAAGATTCCAATTGTATTTCCGAAGTTATAATGTACGCGTTATGCTGCTTCGTATAACGCTATTTTGTTTAGCGCTTTAAATTAATGAAACGTATCCCGCGTGTTATACGGCGTCTAACTATGCTATGAGTGGTCCACATCCAGAATTCTACGTGTATTTTTCTCAATGTTTTTGGAGAACGCTACGTTGATCTAGGCTATTAAAGAGATTCCACTTTGTTGCCACTTCTATGGCACTTTAGGGCCTCCTTCTAATTATATGAACGTGCCACATTTAGAATTTCGCGTCCGATTTGTTGCAAAAGGCGTTCTTCATTCATTATATTACTGTATACCGTATATATACGTGTATACCGAAAATTATCTACTAGATATAATTGAAAAAATTTCATTAACGTTAGGAATAAAAAAATCCTGTATAAAATTTTCAAAAGTTTTATAAATTTAAACAAATTAAATAATTTCCATTTTATTATTTGTTTTAAATTTTTTTATTTATTTTTTCCCTTGCTTTGACACGTATATGATATTAGCCAATGAATTTTTCTAATTTATATTGGCCAATTGAATGTCGTATTTATTCAAAGTATTATTATTTTTTATTTCACTGCGTTATTTAATTTCAAAACTTTAATTTTTAAAATATTCATTTTCTGTTTTTTTTTTATTTCTTTGCAACTGTTTATTTATGTCATTTTCTACATGAATTATTATTAGTTTTTGTTAATAAAAAAAGAAAACGAAAAATAAAACGGAAAAAAATATCAGAACAAAGCAAAAAAAAAAAAAAAATAATTTCAAGAATTTTTTAAAAAACAATTTTTTAATAAATTTTGCATTTTGCCTATAAATTATGCATGCATAAATTTATTTCTGCTCAAAAAAAAAAAAAATTAATAAATAAAATAATAGTTTTTTTCATATATGGGATGTTTCGCAACTAAAATTTAAAAATAATTTAAAATACTTGCCTACTTGGGGTAATAGTTGAAAAGAAAATTGCTTTCATCACTGCTATTGTTTCTACATATTCTTTCAAATATCAAACAATATCAGGGAATTAAAATTGTGTTATCCAATGTCTTTATGTGAAAAACTCTGCAAATCCAATTTGAAAAAGCCATGAAAAAGTTTCAAGTGCTTACGGCGGTTTAAATATGTGTGTACAGTCAAACTCGTTTATAACGAACTCGGTTATAACGAATACTTGGTTATTACGTACATATTTTCAAGCCCCTACGTTTTAATATCAATTATCATACAAAAAACATCGTTTTTACCTTTTTTATAACGAACCCTTACAAATAACTTTGAAGTGTGGTAGTCTTTACTTTTATTTAATATGGCAACATTAAATTATAACTCAGCATCATTAATCAGCTGATATTTTTGGTTTTTAATAAAAAAAAAATACTTTTTGTTTTTAATAAATAAAAAAATTCTTTGTATTTTATATTTTCTTCTATGACTTCACCCCGTTTATTACGAACTTTGCCTATAACAAACTATTTTTTCTGGTCCCACGGAGTTCGTTATAACCGGGTTAAACTGTATATCACAGCATTAAAGCCGGGTTTTGACATAAAGTTGTAAGCAAGGGGTAAAATGGCGGTATGGAGTAACTTCACATACAAGTATAACAATATGTGAACAATAACAATAGCCCGCATCTCTATAGAACGTGACATAAATACTCTCTGACCGCAAATTATGACAAAAATGGGAGTAGCGAAACAAATTCGGAAAGCATGCTGAATAAGGATATTGATAACAAGCCTTTAGCTATCTGTGCAGTTTTTCACACAACGTATGAATCTCCAAAAATCCCGGCTAGTTACTTTCATGTATGGTAATGGACACGCGACCATAAAAGATAACACCTTGCGAAAGTTCATATTCAGTTCAAAGGTCTGCTGTAACAGCTATGATATACTTTGAGACCCGAACTATTTCAAAATTTATGGTTATTTCTTAAGCCAGTGGTGATGCTTATATACATACCTACCAACCCTTCAGTCAGGATTAGGATTTAGTTTCTCACACCACTTATGTGGTGCGAGTTAATTTTATACATAAGTGGCGGGACCTACTGTTTAACGGCGACTTCGGACGACAGATTTTTTGGAAACTTTTCCTGGCAATTTTATTTACTCTCAGAGTTTTTGCTAGAAGACTGCTGAGAGCAAGTTGAGGAAGTACAATTTTTCATATTTTGTTTTATTGCAGATATCGGACATGGAGGCTTACATATAATAAAGCAATACTACCTATTTGACTACCACAGGTAGTATATCTTAATAAAACTTCTTACAATAGTTAATCTGGTCATTTGACACTAACTAATGGTGTATATGTATATATGGGGGGATAATGTAGGGTGCAATTGTTCCAATAAGTCAATACATCCCACACAGACGTCTTATTATGACACGCGAATTACGATTGGACGGCGTTGTCTGCGAGTAGTGGGAAATTTTTGCCAAATGATATTTTCCAGAACTTTTCTTACAAACAGAACTAAATTCCTAAGATTTTGGCCTTAGATTCCAAATTTCTTATCATCAAATCATTTCGTTCCAGGATATAAACTTAAGAACATCATTGTGTAGTCCAGAATTAAACTTTGAAAATTTACATTTCATTGCAAAATGCTCCATATACGGTGCAATAATATAAATTTTTCGAATAAAAAACAAACTTCTAGTTTAATTTTTGCATATTTTGTAACATGAGGACTATTTTAAAGCGTTAGAATTTATTTCATTTGAAAACAAAAAATAATTACGAAAAAATTACGAAAAAAAAAGCGGCAATAATAATACGTATTAATTTTGAAATGTTTATAAAAAGCCAATTATCATAATTTAGATTTAATGTCTGTGAAAAAACTATGGCAGTTTTTTTCTGTTTCAAATTGTTATGCTTAAATTTCCAGGGAAATAATTATGCAATCAACGAATTTAATCATTAAAATGTTTAAATTCAAATATTCATTGAATTGTAAACAGAAGGTATTTTGTGAACAAATCTTATTAAATTTTGTATTTAATTGAATATGTATTGGCATCAATAGGTATCGAAATGTAATATTAAAACTTATGCATTTATAGTTTATAATAAGTTTTATAATAGGTTTTATAGTTAGAATGCTACAGAACAAAGAACAGAATGCATTATCTTTGAGGTCAGAGAAAGTTCTTTTAAATAAAGTATCTACTTCCATTACAAAGCATTTTCACCATCTTATTTAAGCTTTATTACCACTTGCCTAGACAACAAATTCAAGTTTTTTAAAGCAAGTTCTCTTCACGGGTGCCTTATGGAACTACGACGAACTTACTGTGACTGCTGTAGTATAGCGGATTTCTGAATTTGCTTATATTTTTGTGTTAGAATTTGGTTCACATAGAAATTGTCTACAGAAACTGTCTAGCCATACCTTCAAAAAATTAATAGAAAATTCATTGCAATCAGGACTTCTGGTAATACGTCGCTTCATAATGAAGACGAGTCACAAGTTTACGGTGGTTTTGTTTGTCTGCTTTAAACTAGCAAAACTACCAATTCAGATCTAAGCTGCTTATAACTCAATGGTGTTTGCGATATATTACTAAAAGAGCGTACCAACAAGCAGGAGATATAACAGTTTTGATAATCCCTCCAGCATATAATCCTTGCAGGATGATAATTTTTTGAGGCATGCAATGCATAGCCCAGAGCTATCACCATCTAACTACCATTTTATTCCGTATTTGAAAATCTGCACGGTAAGTCATACGTGTTCTACAGCGAAATGGAAAGGGGTTTGTAATTGAAAAATTACTTTTTTTTTAATATTGTGGCTAAATCGGTGACACATTATACATAATTGCTCATTAAAACTCTTCAGCCAGGATTAGCCGACTTCGTTTCGCACACCACAAATATTGTGTGTATTAGTTACATACATTAGTGGCAGGATCTACAGTTTAAAGTCGAACTTGAGCGATAGGTTTTTGAAAAGTTTTCATGCAATTTTTTTTTTACTCTCAGAGTTTTTGCTAAAAATCTACTGAAAGGAAGTCCGCGAAGAAATTTTTTTTTTTTTTTGTTTTTGATAAATTGTATTGCAACTGTTTATACAGTTTTTCTCATATTTAAGCCTTTAACTTGGCCTTTAGTTTATATAATTACCCCCATTTTTCATTGGTTATGGATAGCACATAATTTTGCTCGGTTTTTAATTTTGTCTCATCTCTTTTTCATTATGTCTGCAGTCATTTGTTTAAATAAATTCTAATCTTAACTTCAAATGGCTTTCTTGCTTCTTTTTTTTTGCTTTGTTTTTTTGTTAGTGATTTATGCGATAAACCCTAATATGTGGTTAAATTTATCGTTCTTTTATTTCTCATATCTCGGCAATAGTTTATTCCTTCATTGTTTTTATTTTTTTTGCTTTCTTTTTTTGTTTTTTTGTAGTTGTTGCCTGTGCATCTTTTTTAATTTACCATTCATTATTCGTTGCTGTGTTTTAAAAAAAAAAAATAATCTTCTTCATTATTTGTTCATTCTGCCAGTAACTAAATGTCTTTTAATTCTTGTATTATTTTCTTCTTTCTCTTCTTCCCTCCTATTTTTTTTTTTTTTTTGTTGTTATTTTTGTGTGCCCTCTTCTAAAGTTCTCCGCATGCTGCTACATCAATTATTGCAGTATGTTCAGTGGAGGAGAATCTATAGTTTTCCTACAACTACTACTCGATAAAAATTCAAGTCCTACAATAAACATACACATACACATACAAACATATACATATATGAAGGCATTAATAAACGCATACATGTACAATAGTTTATGCTATAAAGTATGTGTGTCTGTGCGACAGACAAAGAGAGAAGGCAAGAGAGTGTTTGTTATTGTCATGGCATTTTCATTTGTTGTCTTTAATAATGTCGACAGTGGTGGTGGCGATGGCAATGGTGATAGTGATAGAGATGGTACTGGTGATGGTACTATATGATGAGTCTTTTGCTGCTGCTGGTAGTGCTGCTGTATTGCAAAGTTGGCATTTATAATACAATTGCGTTGGTGGGCCCAGTGCATTTAATCATACCAGCTTTTGTTCATTTTTTCGTTTACTGCACTATTTTTTCATTTTCTTTTTCATAAAAAGAAAAGCAAGCACAAAATAAAAAAAATATGCCTGAGCAAGTGTGTGTGTGTGAGTAAGTGAGTGTATGCATTGCTTGTTATTTTGTTCAAACAGCAATATACATATCCATACACACATACACATGTAGTTTCGTAGTTGCACTCATATTTTTATTTTTCTAGCCAAAAAGACCATCAGCAGCAACAGCAGCCACAAGAACAAGAATAAATGCAAGTATATACAACAACAATAACATGTTGTGTACATGTGTACATGCGTACCGTTCTGTTCTGTTCTGTTCTGTTATGTTCCGTTTCGTTTGTTTATTTGTGCCGTCGTGTCATTATCATTATTGTCGCCATTAAGTTCAGCTTTTTTATTTTTTTTTTGCCCAGCTTCTCTATACGCCTCGCTTTAATTTCTTTTTTTCTCTTCAATTAATTCACATCCTTATAGTTTTCTGTCTATGGTTAGTTGGTAGCAATCGTTGTCGTTGTCATAGTCGTTGTGTTGGTTCATAGTTGTTGTCTTTTAGTCAATTATCAGTGCTGACCAATACATTATTTTATATGTGGGCCTGCCTGCCTGGCTGCCTTGCCGTGATTTAAGATTCATTCTTTTTCCCCAATTATTATCGCTATGAAAATAAAATATTTTAATTAAAAGAGAACAAAAATGACAAGCTAGTACACTTTTCTTACGCGAGACCAAAAAAAAAAAAAAATATTTAAGGAACTAAAATAATTTTGAAACCATAAAAATCTAAATTTTCACAGAACTAACGTTTTGAAAATTTATTAATGGAGGCCGTGTTACCTTATAACTGTTATGGCACAAAGTTTAGCCATGAAGACATTAAATATTTGATCAAATTCAGTATTGTGCAAGGGAATAGCACGATGGGAAGATGCAATCAATAACACGTTTGTCGAAGAAGTTGCATGATCTATTAGACTGGTGGTTCATACCCTCGAACAAAACGTAATATGAAAAAAAAATTCCGTCATTTACTTCCACTCAACAGATATCTGGCAAAAATTCTGAGAGTGAATAATATTGGCATGAAAAGTTTCTCAAAAATCTATTATAGGTCCCGCCACTCATGGTTAAAGTTAACACACACAACGTGGGTGGTGAGAGAAGATGGGTTGTAGTCCCGACTAAAGGATTGTTATGACCTATCAAGTAAAGGAAAGTATAGTTTCAGTACATCGCTATCTGCATACAAATACATTTATTTTGTATGTATTTTTGGAATTTCAACGTGTTTATATTCTTTGGAAGTGGCGTTTTTGAAAAAGGACACAAAGAAACTGGTGGAAGATAATACGTTTTTGAAGGTTATTGTTAAAATCCTTAAGAACTTGTAAATTTTGTAACATTAACAAAGAATAGAAGTAATTGTGATGGAAGAAGTTTAGGTACTACACAACAAGACGGAGAGAGAAGTTAAGAAATCCTGATCAATATGGTGATGCCGCCTATAACTAGATAACATTATCGCATTGCATTTGCAATTAGTTTACAAAAGACAGAAAAACAGGAATCTGTATCTCACATGTATCAGTTGTAATACAACATAACATAATTGATCATTACAACCCTTCAGTCAGGATTATTAACCTAGTTTCTCACACCACTCATTTGTGTGTGTAATTTAAACATAAGTGGCGGGACCTACAGTTTAAAGTCAACTACAAACGACAGATTTTTGTGAAACTTTTTTACTCACAAACTTTTTGCCAGAAATCTGCTGATAGGAAGCCGCCGAAGAAATACTTTTTGCATTTTGTTTTGATGTCTGGCCTGGAGCTAGAACCCTGGTTTTACGTCTAATAAGCCAACACACTACTTACTAGACTACGGCAACTTCATTATGAATATTTTATGTATGTAAGCCCTACCCAGAGTTATAGGAAATTTATTTCCATTTGATAGAAATCATTAAAGCACTACCCGTATCCTTAAGAGTATCAGCATATATCATATCAACACACTACCTACTAGACTACGGCGACTTCAATAATACAATACAACACATGGCTTTAATTCCCAACTGTAATGCATTTTCTATTAATTTTTTGAAAGTATGACAGAAAGTTTCTGAAGATAAAGTTTCTGAGACAAAGAGGCTTGTGTTGGTCCACAAGTCCAAAATTATGGTAGAGGTAATCAGAAGTCTGCTAAACTATAGTAAATTCACGGTAAACTGTAGATCTGTAAGGCATCAAATTTGTTAAGCCTCTATACAAATCAATTTATGTTCCTATTTCAGTTATTTGCCTCTCAGCAACGTCATGTCCGATTTCCATGGTATTAGTTGCTGTACCAGCTTTCAGAAGTACACCATCTATGGTATTAACTTCTATGTCCATGTATCCATTAACCTACGTGTGGTAACTATTGAATAGCTTCAGAGACAACCGGCATTATTGTTTAGTCCTAAGTGTGTCATGGAATCGGCAGGTTACTTTGCTGTCAAAAACAATATTTTATGCCTATTCATTATGTCTTCAAACTTATACAATTTAAAGCCATTATTGCTTAAGTTATGGTAAAATAATCGCGTAATTTAACTAGATTTGATCATGTGATATTGATCCAACAGAGAATATTTGTGCCCATTTTATAATGAAGTTCTACTGTTATTTTGGAAAAATCCTTACGTGCAAGAAAGTAGAGTATAACAAATAAACGTCTAAACACCTTTTGATTATTTATTAGAACGAATTAAAAATTTTATTTAATTAAATACGAACTGAATAAATTCGACATAATGCTCGCTATAGTGTAACAGACCAGAGTCTCTGGTAGGAATCCAACGCGCACGGTAACACCACTAGGTCGCCCTAACTATGAAGTATTGTAGAATATCATTGTAGCTTCCCACATCACTCGCGTTGTGCGCCTTAATTTTATACATTGAGTGGCGGGACCTACAATTTAAAGTCGACTCAGAACGACAGATTTATTTCTGAGAATCTTCTCATGGCAATTTTTACTGTTAGAGTTTTTGCCAGAAATCTGCTAAGTGGAAGTCGCAGAAGGAATATTTTCATATTTTCGTTTTGATATCTGATCTGCGATTCGAACTCGGGCCTATCGTTTAATAAGACACATTTTGGCATATTGGTTCAAAACTATTTAGTAAATATTGATAAAACAGCATTGGCTGACTTATTTTTTAGTTCAAATTTTGCTTTAACTACCATTCCATATGCAGAACTGGCGTGATACGATTTTGGCTGCAAACTAGGGTAGTCATTTTGGTGCGAAATTCTTAGGTTATTGCGAACTTCCTAAACTTTCGATAAACTCCTATTGTAATTTCAATGGCTTCAATATTTCCCAATAAACAGTTAAAAATTGATGCTTGGTTACTCTAAAGAAACAAGCATTGAAATAAAGAAACATGTGCTCAAGTTGCATAAGTTTACGCAAAAGGACTGTGTGCCGGTAAAATACAATGAAATCAAATCATTTTAAAAGGGATAATTGAGTATTAACTACGAGAATAATAAAGCAATGAATGTCACAGTTATCTAGTGAGTAGATTATTGATCTATTAGATGTGAGGCCATAGTTCAAACCCTAGGTCAGATATCTCCAATAAAACGAAACATGAAAAAATGTTTCTTTGACGAATTCCTCTCATCAGATTTCTGATAAATTCCCTAAAAGTAAATAAAATTTTCCTGAAATTTTTTTAAAAATCTATCTTCTAAATCGAATTAAAGATGAAGGATGTGCCACTCAAGGATAAATTTGATATTCACAACTTAAGTGATGTGAGAAACCAGGTTGTACTCCTGACTCTAATGTTATAATGTGCACTTATGTTTGTATATCAGATTAAAAAATGATTAAAATTGTGCTAGAAAATCGACTACTTCAGGACTGTAACTGATTTGTTGAGTTTGAGAGTGGATTCACCATTTTGGGCAATGCTGAAACGCTAAATTCTAGACGCTATTACTTGCAAATTAAGTATAAAGAGCAAAATTGGTCAGAAATGTATTGTATAAGTAGCAATATCTAATCCCTTCAAAAATTTTATTTATTTATTTATTTAAGAATTACAATACGATTACAAATTATATTATAATCATGTACGCGCTGAGTAACTTCGACCATATGCCCGGTGTAGTGTCACAGACCAGAGCCTCTGGTGGGAATCGAACCCACGACCCTCACGCTAATAGTCTAGCACACTACCCACTAGACTACCAGCCCCTTCAAAAATTAATTTTCCGTGTACATATAAATACAAACTGAAAACACAAATAGTTTGAATTACTATTTTAGTTTCTTTTTCATATATTGTACGCGTAGCTTCCCGAGCTAATCGAAGTGGTAGAAAATTTTTCTTTTCCCATTTTAATAGGTTAAGAAGAATGTGCTGGTCTGTCTATCTCTCTCTCTCTCTCTTTTACGTGCAGTTGTTGATCATCATTATAAATTATTGTCGTTTTTCATTGTTGTCCTTATGCTGTATGTAGTAGCAGCAAACAATTTTCAATGTTTATTTTACAGATGATTGCCAACGTATATTATCGCTTGGTTGCCTGCACATGTCTCTTACCCTCCTCACCCCACTTTTTTTTTGTGCTTTTCTTGATGCCAGTTGCGACAATTTTAGTGCAGCAGTTGTTACCGATTCCTTTTTCAATTGTTTATGATTCATAATGGCGTCTGTTAGTTAAGACTGAGTGCAGCAGTGGATTGGAGCTCGTATTTTCTCTTTAAATGTGTCTCCTCTTAGACTATTGTTGGCTTGGTTGTTTGTTTGTTTGTTGGTTTTTTGCTTCTATCTTTTCATGGCTTTTGCAGCTTATTCTTGCATTCTTTGCTGGTGTTTTATTTTAAGCTTTAAGTGAAACCATATATCAACCGTTAGGCCATAAGGATATTTTGCTGTTGCATGTGCATGCACGCATATACGTCTTTGTTTGTGTGTGTGTGTGTGTACATAATATTTATGAATTTGTCTCCTGTTTGCTGTTGCCATTCAAATATTGTGTTGCCATGTTTTTTTTCGTTTTTTTATTTTTTTTGCTTTGCTTTCCTGGTATTTTCAATCTCGTTTCTCTTTATGTCTTTCATTTATTTGCTATTAACCTGTCATTGTTCATTTTATTTTACACTCTCCACGTGTTTGGTTTGTAGAAATTCTTCATCATTGTTGTCGCTATTGTTGGCAATATTTCTTCTCATTCTCTTTAACGTTTTTACGTTTTTTTTTTATCCATTTGTCCGTTGTTGTATCCTTTGGTTTGCATTTTTCGTTTGTTTTTAATGCTTTTGCTCTGCCATTTCGTTTCAATTTCTCTTTACTGTAGGCGAAGCAAGTGTCTATAACCGGTTTTTATCGAGTTGGAATATCATATGGGGCAGCATTTGTATTATTTTTAATAATCTTTTCCTTTTTCTTTCTCCCTGCCATCCCTCCTCAAGATGTGTCACTTTCTCTTATACAAACACACACACACACACATATTGACACATGAATATTCGTATAAATTTTATACGATATATGGATGCCTGTGTGTATGTATTTGTAATAAATTTGTTTTTATCACTTTTCTGCAGTGTATCGATATACGCTCCAATATATGCAATGCGTTACGTTATGTGCATATAAAGATTTATTATGGTTATTATAATAACGGGTCACAGTTCAATAAGTTTTTTCTCTGCTCTTTTTTATTATTGGTTTATAGTTTAAAATATATAGATAAGAGTATGTGTGTGTATGTATGGTTTATAGAAATATCAGTATAGATTTCTATAAGCAATTGGCAGCAGAGCTGGATGAAAAGGGTACGTGTGATGTATACGATATTTTAAATATGAGCTACAGTTTAATATCAAAAAGAAGTGCTTTATAATTGTTAACATTTAGATTAAAAAAAAAACAATTGAATCGAATTAGTTCTGCACTGTGTATTTGTGATGCAAGTTATAGATTTCAGAAGGAAGATGCTACTCTTTATTCTGAGTAGAAGAACTGAACTGAATGTAAATATAACCATGCTTACAGACAAAAAGTCAAAAGAAATCCAAAGAAAAATCTTGAAGCGAGTTTCAACTACATACATATACAATTGGCCATCGCAAACCTTCCTTTCAATACTCATACAACTCTCAGTTATTAGTCTTAGGGTCATTGTTACAACTTCCCGTTAAAGTTGGCGTTAGTTAAAGGTACCTATAGCTAAACGTTAACGGCAAAGTTACCTTTTACTTATTTTGGTTATTACAACTTACAGATAAAACAAAATGAACTTTTTCAAAAATATAGTAGTGCCCGAGCAAAGTCGATAAAACCGATCAATTAAACAATTTTTTTTAACGCAGTGCTCCTTTTGTTTAAATTTAAAATTGCCATATCGAAAATAGTATATGATATGGCAAGTTGAAAAATAAAATGACCTTTAAATGTTAAAGGTAGGATGATCTTCCCTTTAGCTTACGCTCGCTTCTATCTTATTGGGTCCTCGTAATAATGAAAAACAATTTATCTCTCCGTTAAAATCCTCCCTTTAGTTAACGGCAAGTTGTAATAATGGCCCTTAGACTGACAGCTCATCACTGATGGACAAATCATTACTGCATTAGCAACATCTTTCTTTATACTCCTTTGTTTTTATCAGGATTACAATCTAGCTTTTCACACCACTTATTTTGTGTGTATTAATTTTATACATGAGTGGCAGGACCAAGAATTTAAAGTTGTTTCCGAACAACAGATTTTTGAATAACTTTTTATGTAATTTTTATTTACTTTCAAAGTTTTTGCCAGAGGAGTGTTGAGAGTACGTCACAGAAGAATTGTGTTTTTCATATTTCGTTTTATTCGAAATGTCTGGGTTAAAATTTGAGTCTTGGTCTCACTTCTAATAAGCCAACACACTATAAGCTAAACTACATCAACTAAATTAGTAATTTTTTTCATGATATTTTTCGTTCTATCACTGTGTTCTGTAGCGATTAATAAGAAAAATTTATGGGGTACTGAATGCTAATTGTCAACAATCTCATTTTTCCGATTCACATTTCTAACCTTAAGATTTTTCTTAGTTTTTGAATCCTTTATAACTTTAGTTGATAAATTTTCACATTTATTATTTCTTTTTTATTATTTCCTTATTTCGTTTTAGTTGCTTTAGTAACATTTTTTCAATCAAGCAGGGTTCTATATTTCTGTATTAGATTCTATTATGATAGCATTGTCTTCTTCTATTGCTTAAAGAACAGTTTAATGCTGCGTAACTTCTCTCATTGAATCCTACTCTTTGCTAGAAAGTTACACTGTATTACCCTATTATTATATACGTTGTTAATATTTCCTCCTATTTATGTAATTCCTTTTTGAGAATCATAACATAGCCATTACATGTCCATATTCAATGCTCTCATAAGACTTCAATTCATCCAGTGGTGATCTGCTTCCTTCTGCAAGCGTGATTTTTCCCCGTATTTTTATTTGACTATGGCATATAGCAGAGCAATGTTTTAGAAATATTTTATATTTTTTCGAAAATGGAAAAATCTTGTTATTGGTGCTTCGCTTTTACATCGTTTAACAATAAAATTGTAAACAAAACTACAAAAACAATGAACTTCTTTACAAATTATCGCATTGCATAATACAACAACAAACACCAGTACAAAAAATGGTGAACAAATAAAAAAACACTACAAGAATAAATGTAAACAAATTACAAAAACAGCAATAATGAAACAAATATGTTTAGATTTATAGAGATCTGTAGAAGAAATGTTACTTTAGCATATAAAAGCCAAGGCAAAGCAGGCGAGTGAGTGAGTAAAAGTTCAGTCAGTCTTGTGTGACGAAGCGGTGTGTTTGAAGAGAGTAATCGTGGTTTGAATAACTTCGTTACAAAGATGTGTCGAACAATTGTCTACTAATTGTTATTGTTTATGCAAGGGAAGCAAATGTTGCTGTTACATCAAGCTGTGAACAGTTGCAGACAGAATTGTGGGAATAGTAAATAATTTTAACTAAAATAAACACAAACTTATTTTTGTTTCAATAAAAATCTACGAGTTAATATTTTAAAGGTTTTTGAAAGATAAAAATTCACATCTTAAGGTACATTTTTAAACCATCACCCCATAATATGACTGAGGCAAACTCATTACCCATACCAGATCAATCATTTCAAGAAACGATTGTATTGTAGACACTGAACCCAATAATAATCAGCTCTTTAGCATATCAGTGCAATAATTTATTTGCGGTTATTTCAAATGTTCGTGATTTGGCTTATCACGTGTTCAGAGATGATACCTTGACCAATGCTCCACAAATACAAAATAGTTTGGTCAATTCAATTTGGTTTCATATTCAAATGGAATCGATGTGGCTTATAAAAATTTTCTATATGTACAGTAAACTGACTAACATGTACGACTAGATTGCGAACAAGGGACTTTAATTGAAACTTACCTAGTAGCAGCGCATTTTTATTAACAATACTGATGCCATACTTCGACGGAAAAGGGCATTTTCGAAAAGGCAGATGGTAATGTTATTGAATTTGAATTTTGAATCCTGTCGTACTTCAAGCTTTTATGGTAGCAGTTGGACGGGTATATGAAATGTTGATATGCCTTTGCGTTGCCGTTTAACAAAAACATTCCCTTGACAAAATTTCTTATATGGAACTTGTGACAATCATTTTCACAGTGATTTTGACATGCTTAAAGGTTGCTTGCACTCAAAAATGATAAACTAAAGATTACGCCTTGCTCATGATTTCCCGTTAGATGACGTAGTTGGGCTATTTTAAAGGTTTCAAAGTCATTTTCGTATGTGAAAATTAGCATTTCTTCTGAAAAGTGTATGCACAACATAAAAGTAGTTGGCAGCCCTGCAATATAACTTACATTATCATTAGCCAATAGGAACACAATTTGCGGCACTTTTAATTCTTTAACTCTTAATGGGACCAGGCTGTCGGTTATTTAATGTTTAGATCCAGTCCTATGAGTCATGTCCTTTGTAGTCGGTTATTCAGCGTTTACCATAAACAAATTAGTTCCCACTGTTGATACTGTTTCAAGGTAAAAACGAAAAAGATATTCTAAAAAGATGTCCTTAAATTTATAAAAAATATTCTCTCCATATGTCTGGAATTTCTCTCAATTCAATTATAATTTCTTTCCTTGCAGTTCATTGATACTTAAACTTTAAAGAGAAAAAAGTATCACGTAAAAAAAGTTCAATTGATTTTATCCCTTTCAAAAGCATAAATAATGATTATCAGTTCAAAACAAACAATAAAGTCCTGCAAAAACGAACGAAAGAACGAACGAACGAACACCTTACACTGGAAAACGATTTATTATACAATTTAAAACGTATGCGAGAGTGTAGTTGTAAAAACAATGGTGGGTGGGTGAGTGTGTGTGTGGAGGTGCAGTATAGTTTAAAGCTAATAATATTGAATTAGTTAAGTTTAAGTGTGTGTATGTGTGTGTAAGAGTATGTGTGTGTACATATTCTGTCTATCATCATTAAAGTCTGTACGTGTTAATGTTTAATGTCACTCTAGTAGTCGCTTGTCATTTTGCTGTCATATAAAATCACAGACAATATATAATTTTTTTTCTGGTTGTTGTTATTGTTGTTGTTATTTTCTTTTTGTTCGCTTTCTATGTATTCTCAATTTAGTTTTTATTGTAGTTGTTGTTGTCATTGTCGTTGTTGCCATAGCTGTCCTAACTAACATGAAACTCAACCAGACGCTTTGTCTCTGGCATTGTAGAAAATCTGAGCAAAAAAAATGAAAAACCAAGAAGAAAAGAGAAACAAATTTAGGAAAAAAACTAAATATAGCATTAACTATACATACAATCACATATACATACATACATACGGCTAGTATATATGTATGTATATGTACATATGTATGTATGAATATAGTTCGAAAAGTTGTATGTAGTCAAGTACTTTAAGCTTTTGTTTAGCACTATAACAAAGGAAATAAAGAAGAAAAAAAGAAGGAAAGAAAAAATACAGCAAACGACTAGAGAGCAAAATCCTTGAAAATAGTAAAAGAGAAAGCAAGGAAACCGTAAAAAAAGGGACAATACGTACGTAAAAGTTAAAAAGTTCTGTGGAATTAGTCTTTGAAAGTTCGTTCATTCGCTTGTTTTACTTTTTTTTTTTCTCCTTCTTATTTTGTGAAATACTTAATCGTCATACAGGATGTAAACATGTTAATACCGAAAGCGAAAAAACAAAACAAATAGAAAAAAAAACTTGTCGTAAAGTTAAAAGAGAAATTAACAGAAAAAAACAAGCAAAAAAAAAAAGATTGTTAAAGACAAATCTAGAACAGTTCCTAATAATATTCAGCCTTTAGCACCGTATAGCTCTTCTGGGTTTTTACTTTACTATTCTCTTCTCTATTCGTCTATTTTTTTTTTTTTGCTTTACTTTTGGTCCCTGCATCGAATGGCAGATAAGTAGATTTTAAGCTTGAAGACCATTAGTGCAGCGTCTATTGCTATTAAGGCGACCACCCATGGGGCAAAACACATCATACTTCGTATATAAAAAATGAAAAAAAAAAAAATGAACCCACATACTGGTACCAGGGCAAAATACACACATTAATGGCATAAAGGAAGCGTTGCTGTTAACAACTGAGAAGCACAGCAAAAAAAAAAAAAAAAGAAAAACACGAAATCAACTTCAAATCGTTTAAATTGCTAAAGAGAAAACAAAAATAACAATAAAGAACAAGTGGTTTAAAACAAAACGAAGACACACGAAAATGGAGACACCACACATATCACATTTAGTATCACAGTAGAAACTTCTATTAGTGGACAATTTCCTTAACGGATATCCTTCACTTTCCATCACTGATTACACAAAGACATGTGATCATAAATTTTTGATTTTTTTTTTTGTTTCTATTTTAAATCCTAAGGTAGTAAATAATAAAGAGTGTGTGTAAAAAGAAAACAGAAATTAGAGAGCATAATACAAATGGACAGATTAATTTTGGCAGTTAAAGGCAAAGAACATTTAAAATTTTCTAAATAAATTTTTTTTATTATAAAATTTGGTTTTATAAATTCGGTTTTATGCTATAGTTTGTTAGGATGAGCAACATCATTCAAAGGTATTATCGCATTTTTAGAAAACTTGTATCCTCCTCTTAGCATCGTCTGACGAATGCCTAGTAAACTGCCATCCATAATATATTAGAGTCTAATGCCTCCAAAAAACATGAAATGTCACAGATCTTTGATAGTTGAAAATTTTAGGTGTGATCTTGACGGGAGCATTGTATTCTTTAATTTTTATTACATAATATTACATACATAATTGGCCATTACAACCCTTCAGTCAGGATTACGACCTAGCTTCTCACACCACTTATGTTGTGTGCGTTAATTTTATACATGAGTGGCGGGACCTACAGTTTGAAGTCGACTCCGAACGACAGTTTTTTGAGAAGCTTTTCATGGCAATTTTTACTCTCAGAGTCTTTGCCAGAAATCTACTGAGAGGAAGTCGTCGAAGAAATATTTTTTCGTTTTGATGTCTAACCTGGGATTCGAACCCGGGCCTTTTGTCTAATAAGCCAACACACTACCACTAGACCACGGGGACTTCATATTACATAATATTACAGTTTTTAAAACTTTTAAGCATGATATTTTATTGGAAAAATTTGGGAAACCCTGTTATTTTTTGGCAATTGGATGTACCCACAGAATTCAATTCTCGGACCTATATTGTTGTGTCTGTACACCAATAATCTCCATTAGATGCTATTGAATATTAAGATTTGTGAATGCAAGCCAACGATGTGGCTTATAAAAATTTTCTACATGTACAGTGATCTGACTAACATGCACGACTGGGCTGCAAACAAGGGACTTTAATTGAAACTTACCCAGTCGCAGCGCATTTTTATTAACAATACTGATGCCATATATCGACGGAAAAGGACATTCTCTAAAAGGCAGATGGTAATGTTATTGAATTTGTTATTGACTTTATAAACTTACGGATTCTGTCCTACTTCAAGCTTTCATGGTTACTTCATTTACCGATTGATATGCTTTGCGTTACTGTTTAACAAAAACGTTCCCTTGCCAAGATTTCTTATCTGGAACTTATAACAATCGTTTTCACAGTGATTTTAACAGGCCTAAAGATTGCTTGCACTAATATAGTCAGATACGTCTATAACATAGAACTACGTAGGCGAGTTTGTGTTTGGACGCCGTGGTCTAGTAGGTATTGTGTTGGCTTATTAGACGTTAAAAGCCAGGGTTCGAGTCCCAGGCCAGACATCAAAATAAAATAAAAAAAGTATTTTTCGCAAAAAACTCTGAGAGTAAATAAAATTGCCATGAAAGGTTTCTCATAAAAGCGGTCGTTCGGAGTCGGCTTTAAAATGTAGGACCCGCTACTCATGTATAAAATTAACACACACAACATAAGTGGTGTGAGAAACTAGGTCAATAAGCCTAAACGATGGGTTCTAATGACCACTTATGTATGTATGTACGTAGGCGAGTTTATAAGTTTGCATTCAACTGACCCCTAAGAATCTTATCTTCTTCCATAAAATAATAACTTGCTGGTTAGGTTACCTTTTTAAAGCCTCTAAGTGAACTACTATTTATAAAATAAAAATATTAAAGTCATCGTAGTTTAGTAAGCAGTTGAGTTGGGGATTATTAGGCATAAGGCTACAGTTTAAACACCAGGTCAGACAACAACAAAATGTACACACTATACGGTAAACAGAAATACACTAAGTTATAGGCAGAAATTTACGAGAAGAAAACAAAACAGAGATCAAAAATTCTAGATTATAAAGATCTCCAACAAGACGCCATATGAAAAACTATTTCTCCGCTGAGTTCTTTTCCGCAGATTTCTGGCAAAAATGCTGAAAGTAAATATAACTTGCGATGAAAATTTTCACAGAAATTTGTCGTTCACAATGTAAATTGTAAATTGTCCTACATAAGTGCTGTGAGAACATAGGTTGTAATCCTGAATGAAGGTATGTAATTATATAAGAAGCTAGTAACATATAGTAATAAAGGAGTACAAGTAGATGCTGCGACGTAGTAATATGTTGGCAAACAGTGATAAGCTGCAAGTTTGTGGGTAACAAACAAAGGCTGTAGTGAAATGTTGGCATTAAGTCCACTTAACAACTTCTTCTCAGCAAATTTCTGTCAAAAACTCTATGATTAAATACAATAAAGTTGGAAAAGTTTCGCAAAACTCTGTTGTTCGGAGTCAACTTTAAACAGTAGGTTCCAACACATAAGTGGTGTGAGAAGATTGGTCGAGAATAAGGGTTGTAAAGACCTAGTTATATATGTATGTATGCATATAATACATACATAATTGGCAAGAGCCCCATGGAAATGAATAATTTATTTCATTTTACTTGCAAACTATGAGTGGACAATAAAAAGTGACAATATATATTGCAAGAGACTATTGTACATACTTGTGTACATACGGGATGAAATCAACCACTTTGTTTTTCCAATTTTTTCATTGACTGACCGAATTTTTTGTGTTAATTTGTATGTCCTTATAATTTACACAATTTTTTTAAAACTTCATTTATGGGTAGTGCTTTGTGAAGATATGGTTTCAAATGAAAATGCCGAAAAAAATGGAACATAATTTAAAAATTTATAATAATTTTTAATTAATATGCAAATTATATTGCTGTATAGACGATATAAAAGGCTTTTAGAAAAACCATCATCAATAATCGAATGATTGTATCAATAATTTATTTTGCCAGCAATTTTGGCGTTTTTATTGAACGTATTTTTTTTTTATACGAAACTAACAGACACAATATTTGATGTTGGCTTTAAAGAAAAAAAAAAGGAAAATAATTTCAACAAAAATTGAAAGAGTAAATTTCGTTGTATAGTAGAGAGGCCAGCCTGTAAAAATTCATTAAAAATTTTACTCATTTGCGTGATGTATGTTATGGCCAAAATTTTCTATTTGCCAAATTTTGTTTGCTTTTGGCCTGGTCAACTACTATAGATAAGGAAGACAAAACGAAAAAAAAGAGGACAACTACAATTATTTATAATACAGCCATGAAAAGATGAAAAGATGCAAATAAAATAATAAAAAAATAATAAACAATTCAAAAATAAATAAGAAAGACATTTTATTCTATGCAAAATAAGTTTAAGAATGAAAATGACAATAACGAAAAAGAATGGTAAAAAAACGAGAAAAAAAACTGGACAAGGATCAAAATAAATCAAAAATGTGCCAAAATGTAAAATAATAAAAAAAAGAAGTCTTGAACACATTTACTGCCATAAAATATCATTTGAAGAGCTTGTAATCAAGAGAGGAGAGAGAGAGTGAGCGATAAATCAAATCATATTTAAAGGAAGGGGAAATAGAATAAGAATGGGAGAGAAACAAAATAAATTGAAATAGTATATGTATACTATAGTATATGTATTCCATAATAATACTTGTACACGTATACGAATGCCCAAAAGGCAAACGCGGCGAACGACCCACAAATGCAAAGCAAGAAACTGTATGGAATCGAAAAAAAAAGTACAAGCCAAAGTATGAAATGATGACTTTAGTTATGTCACCGAGGGAACAAACAAAAAACAAAACAAAAAAACAGAAACTGGAAAAAAGTGATGTTGAAACGCCAAGCCAACATCAGTAGAAATGTGTTGTTTGCTAGAGGAGGAACAAACCAACAAACCTGTATGAAAATAGCATCCAACAGCAGCAGCAAACACATACAGAAATTGTGAAAAACAGCAATACAACATGAACACAATGGCTAGGCAAACAAAGAGATAGCGAAACATGGCAAAAATATCCAAACCATGGAGAGCATGAAAGTGAAGCAGCAAGACAACTGGCCAACCTACGGAAATGTCAGTCAGTGACTGACCCCGCACAAAACAAAAAACAAAAAGAAATAAAAACCCAGCAATGCCAGCCTCTGTATTGTGCACAAAAACACAACCACATATATTTGCATATAAACATACAACAACAAAAACAACAACCAAAAAAAAAAAGAAATTAAAATGAGCACTCACTACTACATACAACAGCAGTAAAAGCATCAGCTGTAAAGGAAGAGCCTTAACCCCCAGTCTTTAAAGACTAAGAGTTGACGGTGTTAGGGTTTCCATATTATTATTCTCTGTTTTGTGGAAAATTCTGTTAAAAAAAAAAAATTTACATAAAAATGCAAATTTAAAACTAAAAAAACAGAAAAGAATGAGGAAAAAAGAGAAAAAGAGAATACAAAAACAAAATAAGAAAATAAGAAAATTAAACATAAATGCACTCTTATGAAAAATAGTCTCTCATACCTACATAAACATTCCAAAAACCCAGTAAATGTTCGTAGACAAACGAAATGCTTGGTTAGATGAACAGACATTCTTTAATGCAGACAGTCAGATAGCCAAGCCAATAGCAGTGTACAGTAGACCAGCATAACCAGAGTCAAATAAATAGTCTATGAATTTATAAATTGAAAAAAAACAAGAAAGAAAGAAAATTTACAGCCAAAGATGTAAAAATGCACGAATAATGAATATTTTTTTCTCTCCTTTAAAGCATATTTCAATATATTGGGAGCTTAATAATGTAAATTTAAATGCTTTTATTTATTCCAGCGTATATTATGAAAAGTTTGTATATTTAATTGACGTGAAATAATGTCAAAACTATTTCTATAATGGTTACCTAAATGTTCGTATTTAAAATTAATTTCTAAAAAACTTCCTTCATAGCACGGTTACATAAAATACGGAAGGAAGGATAATTATTGAAAACAAAAAAATTTTCTAGAATTTTTTTTATTGAATGAATGTTTGCTGACAGTCGCCGTAGTCTAGTAGGACGATCTTTGGCTTATTAGACGTGAGACCACAGTTTAAACCCCCAGGTTAAATATCCGCAGCAAACCGAAATATTTCTTTGGCTACTCTCTTTCTCAACAGATTTCTGGCAACAGTTCAGAGAGTAAATGTAAAAAATTAATTCACACCGTAAAGGTGATGTGAGAAGATAGGTTGCAATACTGACTGAAAGTTTGTAATGGCCAATATGGTGTGTAGAGGTCGCCGTGGTCTAGTGGGTAGTGTGTTGGCTTATTAGACAAAAGGCCCGGGTTCGAATCCCAGGTCAGACATCAAAACGAAAAAATATTTCTTCGGCGACTTCTTCTCAGCAGATTTCTGGCAAAGACTCTGAGAGTAAAAATTGCCATGAAAAGCTTCTCAAAAATCTGTCGTTCGGAGTCGACTTTAAACTGTAGGTCCCGCCACTCATGTATAAAATTAACGCAAACAGCATAAGTGGTGTGAGAAGCTAGGTCGTAATCCTGACTGAAGGGTTGTAATGGCCAATTATGTATGTATGTATGTGTGTAGAGGAAAGAAAAATAAATGTAAAGTACAAGTGCATGGTTTTCGCTTTTAACTAACATTTCATTCTGAGTGTAATACGTTAATGCATATGCATAAGCAAATTACTAATCATCTAACGCATAAAACTTTCACGTGCATATGTATGTATGTTTTTATATATTCTCTACACATACATACATACGTACATATCTATATAATATTTGCATTGTTGTTATATGTTGTTTTTGCAATTTATTTATCGTCAGTGTACAAAAAAAAAACCAACTTAAAAAAAACTTTGAAGCCATCTCCCAAGGCTCAAGTGCAAATGTATACTCCCTGATATTGTCTCAGTATGTCTTTCGTCCTTTAAAGAAAGTGATTAAATCGTTGCTACCATTTTATGCTCCCGCTGTTGCTGTTGCTGTAGCTGCTGGTGTTGGTTGTGATGCCACCGCCTGTGTTGTCTTTTGCCTGTGCTTTAACAGCATTGTTACATCTTCTTGCTGTTGCCTGGTTTGTTGTCGTCGTTGTCGTTGTCATTTTCATTCTATTTGTTTAACATTTTCACAAAGTAAAAGTTGTATGACCTCAAAAATAGAATTTTTGCTTGACACTTTACCAATAAACACTCTGTGTACATACTTTTTTTTTTGTTATTTTTGTTTTCTATTCTTTTGCTTCTATTTTCGTATACGATACATGCATGCTACTCTTGTCATAGAGATTGTGTAGGTATCTACTATCGCATACAGTCGTAGTTAACTAAAGACTAATCAATTTTTAAAAATTTAAAATAATTTTAAAGACCAAAACCCAATTTGTTTAAATGTTTCCGGTTAGCTTCTTAACTCTACAACTAAAGAGAGAGATTTTCAGTTACTCCTAGGTTACTGCTGTGACTTTTTTATTTTCATTTTAAGCATATGTAGTTCTATAGTCAAAATTGGTTGTTTCATTAGACTTTTTTACCTAGTAATATGTAGGTAAGTAACCTACAAACTGTTCACAGCTTTATTCATAAAATTTGTTGACTTAAGACCCTATTCAAAAGTAATTTGTGTTGATTTATTAATCTTTGGATATGATATATTTACCGTAATATTTTCTATTGTGATCGTTGCTTCTTATCTGGGCTTCTATAAAATCAGATTTTGTTCCTCTTGGTCTTTGTAACTAAGTTGATCAACTGCCATTGAGTTACACTATTGGGTAGCTTGTTAATCTATAAGCGTAGGTTGTAGATTCAGTTCGATATGAATATGTTGGTTCAACCCCTGGTATACACATCTTAAACGAATATGAAATATAAAAAAAATTTCGGCGGCTTTATCTCCGCAGACTTCTAGAATAAACTCAAAGAATAAAATAAAAAAGCTATGAAAAGATTCCCAGAAAATCTGTCATTCGGAGTCGACTTAAATTTAAGGTCCCACCTTACGAATGAAGTGAAAAGAGATCTAATACTGACTAAAGGATTGAAATTATAAAAATTTTCCACATAGTTCGATGTCTTTCTTTCTTCCTAAAACTTACTTTTCGGTATTCCAAAACATGATTAGAGAACATGCCCTGAGTACTTATTTCATAAAAAAAAAAATAGAAATTTCGCCCATTACCTTCTAATGGCTATTACCCTAAAAAATCATTTCGAGTCAAGTACAGTATGATATTGCCCCGAAGGATACATTTTTTACATTACAAAAAACTCTAAAAAGGAAGAAAGAATCATTAAGTGAAACCTCCTGTTTAAGTTATATGCGGCCATAATACTTACAACAGTTTTTATCGGGTGGTCTATCTATCAGTTTAAATTTGAAGCGTTGTTTAAATATCGAATCTGGCATTACTTATCCGTTTCTATTCTGTCAGTATATTATCTCCACTGAGCGTAATGAATCGATTTTGACTTCGTTTTCGCTTCTCTAGATGGACCAACGAGAAACTGCACAATGCCGTCGATTTTGTCAAAAAAAATCATATTTTCGGATGAAACTGATTTTCATCTTTGTGGGTACGGTAATAAGCAAAGAAATGTCGTATTTGGGCCTCTGGAAACCCACACTTGGTGTTACAAAAGACAATGCACTCATTACGTGTGATTGTTTAGTGTGCTTGTGGTGGGGAGGTCAATGAAAATACCTATTGCACCATGATAGTCGATTTTTTTTTGTACTCGCTCTTCATGATATTGATGTGAACGATGTTTGCTTCCAACAGCGAGATGCAATTTGTCACACATCTTATACCACAAGCGATTTATTGCGTTAAACGTTTGATGGCCATTTAAAGAGCCGAAATGGAGATTTTCAATTGGTCGCTAATCATGGGCAGAACTTTCCAAGGCAAATTTGTGTGATGTTCACTAAAATTAGTATTCCAGTATGAACATATAAAGTTCCCAGATTGGAACAAAACAAAATATTCCTAGGCCTAAAGTTTAACCCAGCATTCTTACCGGTGAATGGGTGACATATTTGATGTGTGTTTTCTTTTTTATAGTAAAACGATATCAAATGGCTTCATTGTCTGTTTTCAAATTGACGTAACTTTTTACAAGCGCCTAGTTAAAGAACAGTATTCATTAACATTTAAGCACGTGTGCCGTTTGTTACAATTGAACTTTGGTACAATCTAACTTGTATTTGAACCCAGGCCAGCAATTTTGAAAATTTTTAATCAAATTCGAGTCTTTTTTGAGTCTTCTGCGCGATAAAAAAACTCAAATATGCGCTCATTTTCTGATCATAAAAGACTCTTTCGTCTTGCGAAAAAATTGACTACGAGCGACTCTTTTTAAAAAGTCACTTATGAGTCATTTTCTATATTATTTTAGAGTAATTTTCGACTCGTTTTCTAGTAGCTTTATTGGTCTTATTTACCTTCGTTTATGATTCTTTTTCGATTAGTCTTTCAGTCATCGCTTAATCGCATTTTATGAGTACTTTTATTTATTTTTATTAATATGGACTCGTTTTTATGTCATTTATGATTAAAATTTAAGTCATTTATTATTTGTACTTATAATTCTATTTTACTCTCTTCAAGTGTTTTTGTTAAGTTTACTGAGTCCTACGTTTACATTTTAAACGTCTGGATGGTTAATTTCTGAATGCAATACAATTTTTTGTTGTATGTTAAATCGAACTCATTTTACTCATTGACACGAATCATTTTTGAGTCCTTTTTTAATCGTGTAACTGGCTAATAAGATTTTGATTACCAAAAGTACTCTAAAAAGGTAATTTTTATAAAACAATCTTCCGAATGCTAACTGGGAAATCACAAATAAATTAAAAAAAAAAAAAAATATACAAACAAATAATTTTTATTAGAATTTCACTGCTGTATTCCCTATATAATATTGTACATACACTTGTAGACATATTGAGAGTTGGTTGTTATAGTGATATCATCTATTCCATCCATGGTTACGGACACATCCACTTTGTTCATTGTTGAGTGTTGTCAAGTCTCTATCTCTCTTATTTTGTTTTCGTTGTTATTTGCAAAATATTTTTATATATCACGACACACTTTATTTAAAGTTTTTTTCTGTTTTTTTTTGTTTTTGATTTTTTTTATTCAAATAAAATGTTTATCATGACTAAATGTCACTGAGCTTTGAGAAAAATAGTAAGAAAAAATAAAGGCCAACAACAACCAGCATAAACCGCATGAAATCGTCAATCATTAAAAATAATCATATTCCTGGTCTTTTTTCCCCATTAATTTTTTTCTTTTTTCTTTAATTCTGCTGCTAAAAATATATTCCCCGTGTTAGCAATGTACCTTAGGGAAATAAATGAAAAAAGAGAAACGTTTATACATGCGTCCATCACTGTCCAGTGGTGATCATTCGTATCCAAAGGAACTGTTGTGGATGATAAAGATTGTGTCACATTGGTTTTGGTTGATATTTATTTCTTTTCCTTTGCATTTACTGGGATTATTATTAAATACATTATTCATTACGTACGTACATATTTTTTTTTTTATTTATTTATGCTTTCCTTTAATGTATTTCTGTAGTGTTCGTTCGTTTTTCGTTTTTTTTTCTTTTGATTATACTGCATAAATACTTAATTAATAGAACTTTCCATGACAGTTATTTAAAAATTATGATTTATTTTTGTTTTTTTTTTTATTATTATTTTAACTTCTCTTTTATTTTTCTTTATTGTTAATTAGCTTTTTATCATATTTTAAGTGCTTTTTTTGATGTTGTTTAAGGCAGTTTTTCAGAAATTTTTTATAGTGAAGGAAATCATTTTTTTTTTATTAAGAAATTAAATCATAAGAGAAGATAGAGAGAGAGGGACGGAACAAACAAAAATAAATGGCACCAAAGCTAATTTATTAAAAAAAAATTTACTCTTAATTAATTTCACCATTTTCAAGAACTGGAGGTACGTAACATTCGTAGGTTGCATGAGTTGTTTGTCACGTAGAGCCATATGTTAGACAACACATATCATACACCCAATTGAGGCCAAAAGAAATAGATAATCACCGACCTATAGTGCTCGCCGTTGACATGGTCTGGCTAACGTCGTTCTCGTTGGAATATGAATCGATCATGCCGACAACCAAAAACTCAACAATAACATTAACTTTTTCGATATGTATTGGATCTTTTGTGGACTAGTATCATTCTAAATTGGAAATGCTAAATATGCATGTCCACTATCAGGAGACAGGCTTCATCCCTTAAAATATTTTTGAATTTAAATTAAGGTTACACACAGTTCCACACACAGCAATTTGATCTTTTTGATGAAAATTACGAACAGTTGGCAACAGCACCCAGAGTCCATTCCGCACACACACGTCTTAGTCTACGGGCGTTATTTTCAAGTCCTGGTGCAGTTGAATTTTGAAAAATATTTCTTCGGTGATATGTCGTTCTGCATTCACTTTAAAATGTATGTCCTGTCACTCATGTGTACAATTAACAATTACAATTAATTAACATACACGCCGTATGTAGTATGAGAAGCTAGGTCGTAATCCAGACTGAGGCCAATAATGTACGCATGCAAGACCAAAAGTTCGGAAATTGAGCTCGAATAAGATAGTGACACTCTCACGGCTAGAGGCGATGTTTTCAACAGATCTTGCATCTTCATAAATAAATGAAGAATGTTTTTCGATCCACCACTTTGGACATAGGACGATTATGGAGGTTGTAAGGTGGGCAGAGTGCTCGTATTTCCGGTATTCCATTTTGAAAAAAAATTTTATGAGCAAATGTTCTTGAATACTTTATATGTCCATGGCGTTGAGGCAAAACGGTTTGAATAAAAGACAACTAATTTGCCAGAAGTAGATTTAACAAGATTGCTGTTATCAATTGATAACTTTCGAAAGGCCGTGTAGAAAAGGCCCGATAGTTGCAATCATATGAATTTGATGTCTGAGTTACTTAAAGTCGTCGTAATCTAGTAGATAGTATGTTGGCTTATTAGACATGAGAGCACGGTCAAAATGAAATAAAAAATAATTTTTTTTTGGTAACTTCCTCTCAACACAGGAAAAACCTCTGAGAACAATTAAATTTGTTATGACGAGTTTCTTAAAAATCTGTCGTTCGGAGTCGAATTCAAGTTATAGATTACGCCACTTATGTATAAAATTAACACACACAACATAAGTGGTGTAAGAAACTACGGTCAAACTCTTTTATAACGAACTCGGTTATCACGAATTCTTGGTTACGTTTTAATAACAATTTTCATACAAAAAACTTCATTTATTGCGGACTCGTTTATAATGAATTCTCTGTTAAAAGGAACTACTTTATATGATCCCAGAAAATACTTTAAAGCATTGAATTATAACTCAGTATCTTTAATCAGCTGCTATATGAAAAGAATTAACACATATTTTTGGTTTTTAATAAAAAAAAAAAAATACGAAAAAAATTCTTTGCATTTTATATTTTCTTCTATGACTTCACTCCGTTTATTACGAGCTTTGCCTATAACGAACTATTTTTTCTGGTCCCACGGAGTTCGTTATAACCGGATTTGACCGGTTAAGCTAGAGTTACCTTAAAGTTTAATACATCATTTCCTATACAGATATTTGTTAACTCGTAACTCCTTAACTTAGCTCCCCCAAGCTTCGTTTTTCCTCAATAACTTCGCTAATACCTAATTTTTTCATACGTTTTGATGTGATAAAAAAAATTAAAAACTGAAAACTAATAAAATACTAAAGTTTTACTGTTAAAATAATATTTTCAGTTCTTTTATGCACACATAAATACATAAAAATCCCATTTTTTCAGGGGGACCGTAGTTATTTCATTTCGTACTTTATGGAAGAAATCGAAGGTTTAGAAAAAAACTGCTGACGACTAAGGTTTTTGTATCTCAATTGCTTAGCTTAGTAAGCAAGTCTGGATCACTTCTAGCTACTTTATTATATACTTTAGAATAACTCAGGACAGTTCCTTTTCAGTTGTTTTATTTGTGTAATGTTACGTTTGCTACGATTCATGATTATAATCACAGACTTTTTATATATATAATTATAATCACGTGTCCTTGAAGTACTCAATTTTATTTTCTATAGCTTTATAATAATTTTAATTTACGTCCCATAAATAATATAAGAACCATTGTCCTGCATACGAAATATAAATTCTTGTTTTTATTTGTTACGCCAATATTTATTACTTTGGCTCTTTATCTTGCTTGCTGTTATCAAAAGCAGTTTACAATAATGTATGTACGTGTAGATTTTCTTTTTCAATATTTTTGTTGTATTTTTTATTGTTTTTTTTTTTTTTTAATATAAAATATATCCACCACATTTATTGATTAAGTGTCTGTCGCAATTTACGTTATGAAAATACAAAAGCCAACAAAAAGAATGTAAAAAAAATTTTGAAACAAGAAAAAAGCGGATTTTTTTGTCCCCAAATAAAATAGTTTTTTATCGTTCCTTGTTTTCAGTAAAGGTTTTTTTCCGCTTAAATCGATGTTACACCATCATCTATGTATGTATTGTTGTGTGTGTGTGTGTACATAATGCATTAAAAAATATTTTATTTTACATGTGGTATGTGATGCGATACGATAGAAAAAAATTTATAAAACTTACCAATCCATTTAAAGTATAACACCCTGGTTTGCTTTCTCTGTCTCTCCGTCTCTCTCTCTCTCTCTCTCTTTCTCTCATGTCCTTTTTTTACAAACTGTTATTTGGTTGCTGTTTTCTAGATCAAATCCAATTTTCTTTACCTCTGATGAAAACAGTTGTGGTCAGATGTTGGATTTTTCACTTCATGTTTCAATTTATTTCCTTTTTTTCCTGTTCTCTGTTTGCTGTTTTTAGTTTTATTTTGAAATTGGTTTTGTTTTCTATTTTGTTAATTTTTTGGTAACAATTTTCTTTTTTTGTTGTTCTTCTTCTTCTTTTTGTTCTCAAATTGTCAATGTGCTGTAGAAATGAAATAATCCGTACTGTGTGTCTGGCAAAAAACCCTGTGTGTAGATATTTTTATATAAACCCTGATTGTTGTAACATCGAATTTTTTTTAACACTTTTTCGTCTCTTTTTTTTAAAAAAAAAAGAGTTTATTAGTGGTGTTGGTTAGATGGTAGTTTAATTTAAAATTGGTTACGTTGTTGTTATTTTTGGGGTTACAAAAAACTATAATTTTTGTTTTTTTGTTAAAGCTTTCATCAACCCTTTTTATTGCTTCATTTTACTTTTAGTTTTCGTAACTTTTTGGAGATTTCATTTGATTTTGAAAATTTGCAAATATTTTTCCTTTATTTATTAGCTTTTATAAGCAATATTTGTACATTTTCTTTATTCACTTTAATCATCTAGTTTCGCCATCCAGTTCTCTTCTTAATTAACCAAGATTTTTTTGTTTCGTTTTCAAGAAATTATTTGATTTCCTTATTGATTTCCTAAGAAGACTTGATTCCAATATTTTAAATTGTTTTACTATTCATTTTCATCTTCCTTTTTCAATTCACTGCAATTTTATTAATAAATTCTGCTGCTTAAAGTTTGCCTAGAAAATATTCTTCAAAAAAATTTGTATTTTTTCTTTGCCTTGATAGAATTCTTTATCCAAATCTTTCATTAAAGCAGGTTCCGTAAGAGAAATTGAATTTGTTTTCTTAATACTATTTCGAACAAGTTTAATTTCAATTTTATAAATTTTCATCTTCCCCTTAATAACTCAAAAGTTTCTAATTTTTTTCTTCTTCTTTGTAATTTAATTAATGAATCTATTTGTGTTTGCGTTTCACTTTGATATAAATTTTCCATTTAAAAATTAAAATCTTCAAAACCTTCATGCCTTCATGTTAAAGAATGTAGATTTTGATTTTTCGAAAATCAAAATTAGGTTAAAAAAAAGTTTTTTTAAGTAACTCTTCAACAAATTAAGCCCTTAGGTTACATCATCAATTGTAAAAAAGTATGTATTTCCTGTAGTTTCGTTATAAGATGTAAGGCGACTATTTAAACATCATGTCAGACATTTCCAACAACACGAATTACGAAAAAAGTATTTATTCAGCGAATTTCTAAAAAAAAAACTCTGAGATTAAAAGTAAATATTGTCATGAAAACGTTTTTCAAAAATCTAGCCAGTCTGGAGTCGAATTTAAACTGTAGGTCTTGCCATTGATGTATAAAATTAACACACACAACCTAAGTGGTGTGACTAGTAAGCTCGAATCCTAGCTGTTTTCTGTATTCTGAATTATTGGCACTGATTTGGAAGTGTTAATCTTAAACCAAACATTCAATTGCACTGTTTATAAAACCTTGCAAGTGCATGTTCAATATAAACTCGAATGCTAGGCAGACACAAGCGATTATCATAAGTAATCTTAGTTTTCGCTTCAGTAATAATAATACTAAAACAGAAAATATTAATGTGGCCCATAGTCAACAAGAATTTTTCACCCACTTTTTATTTTTCCGCAAATGCCTGTAATCCTTTGGGCTGTGTTACTACCATAGCTGCCAGATAAATAAAACATTAAACCGTCAAATCGTAAAAATAATCGTCAGTGCCTTAGCTTCTTAAGAGATCTGATCTTCACACTATCCGAAAGTGAAAGGAATACAACTCTCATGTATAAGCTTAGTGCTTCAACTTCTAATTTGAGGCTACTCGACCGCGTACAAAAGAGGGTGAAGTTGACTCCATTGATTTATTGGAGCATCGTTGCAATGTGATTTGTGTTTCACTGTTATGTCGCTATTATAACAGGATTTTTCTTAAGTGAAATAAGGGAATTATTTCCGAAAATCATATACTCCTACGCAACACTCGCCTTTTTGATGAGCACATACAACGTATGTGGTCGATTGGCCATGGGATCGCATACTGCATTATGAACAAAATTCGTTCTTTAGTCGGACTATTCGTATATGGAACTCCCTTCGTGCAGATGTTGTAATTTTTGGCTTTTTGGAGATTAAAACGGTATAAAATACAACAAAATCATCACAGGTATACGAAAATAACTTCAAAATATAATATTTTACACCTTTTTATACAAAACTTAAGAAAGCCTTTAATGTACTAAAGTAAAGAAAGTGATATTAATTTTTTATTTCTAAGAATCGTCAAAATAAGGGCACACATCATCAATATGATATTTTTGGAGGACAAAATCGTTAAAATGACGATAAATCGTTAAATCTAGTAGCTATGATTACGACCTAGCTCCTTTCTTCAGTTAAGTTGTGTGTGTTCATTTTTACAGTTTAAGGCCGAATCCGAAGAAATCTGCAGACTGAAAATCGCCAAAGCAATGTTTTTCATATTTCGATTTGATTTACAGATGTTCGACCGGGGATATGAACCGTGGCCTTACGTCTAATAAGTCAACAAGCAACCTACTGGACTACATCCTTTTAATAAGCTGGGTTGCAATGCACGGAAAACACAATACTCTAGAGGTTTCCAAGTTGACATTGTAATTGAGAAAGTGAAATATTCTCTCGGAAAATATTATGATTCTTCGGCAAATGTGAATATAAACCAGACTCTAGCTTTCTAATTCAATAATTTAATGAATCACTACTATTGGGAGATGGATAACTTTTTTTTGCATACGATACATATGTTATCATTAGCTGTACACAAGTTGCTGTTCTGTGGACAGTAGTTGCCAGTATATTGCCCTTTTTCAATTTGTTGACATAGTATTCACTATTAATTCCTTAAGGCTTTTCCGAATAGAGATTCGGGCGACCTCTGTGCTGTATCCTTAAATATTGCCTTTTGAAGGATATTTGAAAATCCTTCCATTTAACCGCATATCTTTTGATTCCGAATATATAGACCGAAATCATTTGATTATGTTAACATCTGCATACGGGCAAAAAGTCTCAAGGTAAATATCTTAAATTTGTCATTCGAATTCGAAATTAACAATAGTTCCTACCGAAGTCACCGTGGTCTAGTGGGTAGTGTGTTGGCTTATTAGACAAAAGGCCCGGGTTCGAATCCCAGGTCAGACATCAAAACGAAAAAATATTTCTTCGGCGACTTCCTCTCAGCAGATTTCTGGCAAAGACTCTGAGAGTAAAAATTGCCATGAAAAGCTTCTCAAAAATCTGTCGTTCGGAGTCGACTTTAAACTGTAGGTCCCGCTACTCATGTATAAAAATAACACACACAACATAAGTGGTGTGAGATGCTAGGTCGTAATCCTGACTGAAGGGTTGTAATGGCCAATTATGTATGTATGTATGTATGTATTAACTCACAAAAAATTAATGGTATGCGTAGCTAGATTATAATTCTGACTGAAGGATTGTAATGACGAATTACCATACCATACCATACCAATATCAATTGTAAAATTCATTTCCAATATTATTAGGGGCAAATGGATCAAAGTTTTCTTATTAGTACAGCTATAACGTGATAAATAAAAAATGACGTAGCCGTGGTCTAGTAGGTAGAGTGCTGGCTTATTAGACGTAAAGCCAGGGTTCGAGTCCCAGGCCAGACATCAAAATAAAATACAAAAAGTATTTTTACGGCGATTTCCTCTCAGCAGATTTCTGGCAAAAATTCTGAGAGTAAATAAAAGTGCCATGAAAAGTTTCCCAAAAATCTATCGGTCGGGGTCGAATTAAAAATTAACACACTCAATAAAAGTAGTGTGAGAAACTAGGTCAATAATCCTGACTGAAGGGTTGTAATGACTAATTATGTATGTATGTAAAGTGATAAGTAAAAACTTTAATAATCACAAAGGTATCGAGTAAAATAGAGATACTTCATATTGTTTTTAATTCTTTCAAATAACTTTGCATTACATTATTCTGAAACAACTGATGTCACATTCCTCCAAAAATTAGATCTAATCTCCACAGAAAACCTACAGAAGCTCTAATATAAATTTGGTTTGGTCATTGGGCCCAAATAAATTTTAATTTCGAATTACTGACTTTATAAAACTTATCTATCTATTTAAAATAAAATTTCCAATTCTAATTGATATTTTTAAGTATAAGTCATTATGATTTCATTTGTTCTCTCTCACTTAAAATGTCAAATTTTATTGAAATTAATTGCATGCATTCCAGCTGTTAGACATACTATCAGCAACTCTGCAGTCATTTATTTGCCTTTTCAAATAATTCTTAACAATAAATATTGCAAACATTGGCATACAATACATATGTATAAACGTACTTAGCTAGTTAGACAGTACTTTGAGATTGAACAGTGTAGGCGTATAATTAATAACAATTTGAATTTTATTCCATATAAAGCATACGCCCTGTTGGTAATTAAAATTACAGGCACATTAACACATCACACATCACATCAAATGGTTTAAAAACAAATTTCTAATAAACTACCACTTAATTGGAGTTTTTTTATTTTCTTTTCAAAATATTTTGTTATTTGTATTTTATTTTAAGATAATTTAAGTTTAATTATTGAAATTCCTATAAAACTCTATGTGTGTATTGAAAAATAAACTTCATGTGCTAAATTTATTATGTGTTTCAGTGACTTGAAAATATAATAGGAAAATATACAAAAAAAAAAAAGACAACCACGACAACAAAAACAACAACAAATTTGTGGTCCATAATAAATTATTGGAAACAATGTAAAGGAAAACCACAGAAACCACCATCATAATAGAAATTATTCTTAAATGCTTAAAACGAACAGAAAAAAGGCAAAAAAAAAAAAAATTTTTAAATTGTTCTACTAAATTTAGTAGAATATTGTATATAAAGTATCGTGCTCAAGGATGTATTGCGTAGATAATATAAAATTAACATACAGGGTAAAGAGTTAAAAAATATAATATTTCTAAAGATAATTAGAATAACACATTGTATAGAGTACGCCGCCTAGAAGTTTAAATTTCAATCATTGTATATTTCGAATCTGGACAATATTTATGTCATTCTATTCTGTCATAAAATTTAGTCTATTATTACCACTGAACGTAATGAACCGATTAAGACTTGAGCAACTTTGGGATTTATTCGGCCAACAAGAATTTGCACGATGGTATCGATTTTGCAAAAAGTAAATCGTCTTTTCAAATGAAAGCTTATTTTCATTCATGGTGAGTACGTTAACACTAAACTTACCGATACTTCATATACTCCTATTGCTACCAAAGGTAGCTACCCTTGCGGTATTTAAGGTAGATTATATTTCTCGGTAAAAAAAATTAACAAGAGGAATGTAAATCTTGTATTTTTTAATAAAAATCGTAAAGGCAAATGGCGATGTGATAATATTATTTTCAAGAAATTCTGACAAAAAGTTCAAAATGGGTCATTTGACCCGTCCATAGTAGGTTTAGTGTTAATATAGCAAAACTGCAGTATTTGGGGCTCAGAAGCCCCATACGTAGTCTTACAGCAGCCAATGTATCCATTACAAGTAACTGTTAGGTGGGGCTTTTGGAGCGGAGAAATCATTGGCCCAAATTTCTTTAAAAATGAGGACGGCGCAAGCATTACGGTCAATGGAGACCGTTATCGCACCATGATATTCAGTTGTTTTGTACCCGTTCTTCATGGTATTGATGTGAACGATGTTTGGTTTCAGCAGAATGCTGCAATCTTGCTACACATCTCATACCACAGTCGTTTTATTCCCTTGAATGATTGACGGCCTTGTAATTATTCGAAAATGGTGATGTCACTAGCAGGTAAAGAAGCTACGACTTGACACCTTTGGTCTATTTTTTATAGGGTGCCAACAAACCAGAGATAATTCAGTATTTGTATGCCAACATTCGTGATGCCATTGCTGAGATATGACCCCATACACTCGAAAAAAAGCAGAAAAATTGATCCGATCGAATGAGTCCAGTCGCGTTAGCCATATAAATGAAATTATATTTCATGTCTAACCAGGGCATATATAAATTTGGCAATATTTCGAACCATTTTTGTTTTATTGCATTTTTAAATTTAAACTTATACATGGCCTACTCTACAAACAATATATGTATTTGGCATCACAATACAACTATTTTGTTGGCAATGTCATCGCTGCCAAAACGTTTGCGAGTATATTACGTTCCTAGGTCATTTTAAGTGTAGTAAGCAATGCTGTTCTATTTCCCAAATTTTATTGGTGTAGTTAAAGGTTCCTCGTTACTAAAGCCCAGAAACTCATATTGTCTACCCTCCAGAGAGTGAATTTTCTGTTCAAAGTTTTGGATTCTAGGCTTAGGTAAGTGTGGATTTTTGTGGTTTTATTTATACTAAAACTCATTCGAATACTGTTACTGCTTTAGTCTATTATTTACGACTGCTTCTGTGTCGACATCAGTTGTGACTGTACTATCCACTTACATAAGCTACCTATGCACCTGCTTGGTTGGGCTTGTAACATTATATTATCAGCGCTAATGTTATTAAGGTCTCATAGCTGTTGTTGTCTTGATATTTATCTCAAGTCGAATATTATCTGCATGTCAGAGTAAACAAAACTCAACTTCAAGTTGTTCCATAAAGTTTTAAGCCAAAAGCTTTAAGGTTGTATGCCTAATTTCGGAAAGAGCAATTATTTAATAAGAAACTTTTATGTAGGCCTCCTGCCAAATTGCATTCGAACATTTTTGGGCGGTCATATTTAAAAATTAGATTATTGTTCAGATGAAATTCATTGCAATCACTCGGTTTTAAAGAAAATATTCCAAGTAAAATACATTCAATTTAACAGATCTTTCTCTTTGATGTCTAGTAGTTAGTTCAATGGCATAAAAAACATAATGTTACGGTTCAAAACCCAGGTCAAATATCTCCACAAAAATTAAACACGAAAAAGTATTTCTTTTGGCGACTTTTTCCCAGCAGTCTACTGGCAAAAACTCTTAGAGTAAATAAAATTGTCATGAAAAGTTTCTCAAAAATCTGTCGTTCGAAGGACTTGACTTTAAACTGTGGGAGAAACTAGGTCAATAATCCTGACTAAACGGTTATAATGATCGATTAGGTATGTATGTTAACAGGTACTTCACAATTCACTAAACAATTTAAGATTTATTTTCTTAATTAAAATTATTTCATATTAGTAGGTAAGAATTTTTCTAAAACAAAGTTCAAGTATTAATTTAAAATTTTATTCATCTTAAAAGACTTGTCTACATATTAATTAACATTGAAATTAAATTCAAATTTAAAGGACTTTTAAAAGCTTTTAAACAACTTTTAATTGTAAAAATATTTCGTATAATGAGTTGTGTTTAAACGGAATGTCTTTTCAATTTCATATTTTTGAAAACTTAAATTCTTCTGTACTTAAATGTCCTTCAAATTATCAAGAAAAATCTCTTGTATTTGTATGTATGTATGTATGGAGTAGGCATGTTTAACATTCTTCATCTAAAACAGGATGTAATTTCAAATTAAATTTCATTTTAAATAATAACTTAAATGCTATAAATTCCATTTTAATATCCTAACGGATATATAAACGCATAAAATTTATATACAATAATATACATACAATCATATTTTATATAATATATGTATGCGTGTATGTATGTATGTGTATACAGCAAATAATATAAGTGGGTGTCTTATAGATTTAAAATGCTTTTACAACAGTGAAACACTGTGTATATTTCTAAACTATAAAAATGATTTTTATCTTGAAAAAAATAGGAATTTTTTTTACTTTAAATATTATTAAATATACATGCATACAATACAATACCAACAAAGAATTCTTATGTACAACATCATATATGATATAGTTTTAGATACAGACACAGCCAGAGACGCCGACACCGACACCGACACAGACAACAACATGTACCAGCATTTTTAGAGTCTGTAGGTCAGTCAGTAAACATAAGCGGATTCGTTTATACACTAAATACTACGAAAAGAAAACAATATCCAGGAATATATACAAAAATAACACGAAGTTAAAGTCGTGTCTTTGAATTGGCTCTGTAAACTGTCTCGTCGTTTTATATATAATACAGCGTATATACAAAGGAGTATATAGTATATAGTAATTTTGATTTAAAAGAAAAACAAAGGCTGGCATTATTTATCTATAACAGACTATATCTGTTGGAATTATTTCTCTAATTTTGTTTTACTCTTAAAGTAAAAGGCAATAAATTATAATAAAAACTATAAAAGAATGCAACAATAACTACTACATTGTAATGTAGTGTTATTGCAACAAAAGGCAACAACTTTAATACACCAACACTATCCTCCCCCGGCTTATATCAATAATATTATCAGCTGTAACCACTCTGTCATGACATGCCATGCCATGCCATGCCATGCCACGCCACGCCATCAACCACTATTATCGTACTTTTCATTCAATGTTGCAAATTATTACTTAGGCAGGCTGTTACAGCGCAACAACACCAGCTTGCAACAAACTAACTAACTAACTAACAACAAATACGTATAAATTTTGTGTATAATAAATGCAAGTTTTAGAAAAAAAAAATAAAAAAAAAATCGGGAAGAAAACGAAAAGCGAAATGCCAGTAATACTGAAAGCATTTGCTAAAACCGTATGCCACAATACTAGAGTAAGAGAGAACAGACATACTGAGACAGAGAATGGTTACAGCGTTGCATATAAGAATGAGAGGAAAAACCAACAACAAAAACATACATCATGACAAAACAAAACGCAAAAATAAGAAAATAGAAAAAATAAAATTGAAAATAACGGATGTACCGACCTTCTACTACGTAACAACCTACTAAACTCTTTCTTTCTAACGTCATATACCATTGCATACTACACTACATATATATAATATACTTCATCTGTATATGCATATATGTAGGTATGTATGTGTGTATATGTATTTCACCCACACACTTTCACGCATAGACAACATTCTCAATGTAAAAGTAAAAACCGAACGAACTGTGCAACAACAATATTAATGACGACTATACGTCAGCATGGTTGTCATGGCCTTTCGTTTTCTTTCGAAATAAAATACCTTAAATACCGGATAATTATGGAAATTTTCTACAATAATGTGTAATTTAAATAGAAATTCAACCAAGAATTTTTTGCTTTCTTTTTTTTTTTTTTAAGATACAGCAAAATAAAGCAAATAAAGAAAGTAAAGGAGGACATACTGTATGGCAAACAGTCTTATGGTGATTTATGAAATGAAAAATAATTCAATAAATGGCTTACAGAGTAATCACTACCTAGAAAGAAATTTTCTATTGTTTTCTCAACAAAAAATTTCCAAAAACAAAACAAAGATCAAAAATTTAAAATCATGCCGTCGCCATAACCTGGTAGGTAGTGTGTTGGCTCTTTAAACATGAGGCCACGGTTCAAATCTTAAGTCAAGCATCTCCAACAAAATGAAAATTAAAAAAATATATTTCTATTGTGACTTCCTTTCAGCAGATTTCTGGCAAAAACTCTGAGAAAAATAAAATTACTGCGAAAAATTTATCAAAAAAAAAAAACTGTCCTTCATAGTCGACATCAAACTGTAGGCCCCAAGTATCCGGAGACATTTACTAATACTGACTGCAGGATTCTAATGACCAATTATGTTATGTAAGTCAGCGTATAATTCGCCCTAAAAATATACTCTTCATATTGAAAAAAATTTAAATTCTGAAGAGCCTCAGAACGTCAGTTGGCCAAGTTTTTAAGCTCTACTATGCCTGTTGATATTAATGATAAACAGAGGTTTGGATCCTAAAGAACTGTGTTTTTTATTTCTTTTTAGAAATCTGAGTAGATTTTGGCCACCATAACTTATCGAGCAATATTAAGGCTAAGCAGTGTCCAAAACCTTAACTCCAATACTTTAAAGAAGAGGACAAATTTCTGACCAAGAAATCATCCTACTAATCCTCTAACAGAACTTTTTAGTCGGAGTCCTGCCTACTGGATTGTATTTGAAAACCTGTATAAACAGTACAAATACTTTCTGTTTTAAGGATATTTTAAATGTCCTTTAAAAGATCAGAAATTCAATTCTGTTTCTTTTTGTTCAGATCTGAGATTCTTACCAAGTGTTCGACTTTTTCGTTCTTAATACTCCCTTATTTCAAAAGTAAATAATCTGGAATTCTCTGCCATTAAACAAAAATATAGCCGTAGTCTAGTTGGTAGAGTGTTGGCTTATTAGACAGGTTCGAGCCCCTAGTCAGACATCAAAACAAAATACAAAAAATATTTCTTCGGCGATTTCCTCTAAGCAGATTTCTGGGAAAAACTCTGAGAGTAAAAAAAAAATCTGTCGTTCGGAGTCGGCTTTAAACTGTAGGTCCCGCCACTTATGTATAAAATTAACATACACAACATAAGTGGTGTGAGAAACTAGGTCAATAATCCAGACTGAAGGGTTCTTGTATATATTTGTGATGTGTGGAAATGAAAAATTCCAAAGGAATAAAAATTTTTAATTTCTATTAAGAAACAAGAGATAGGCAGTTAGGCTTTGATTATCAAAACTCACTTAAGCATCCATAGCAGTTCGTTGTGACTCTACAGGTAGGTGCAGTCCTTGTATTGATTCGAATTCCACCAAACTTATCAAAGAATTTTACCAATGCAGGGTCTGTCTGAAATAAGGGGATATTGAGAGTATTTCCATACAATTTATTCATTTCATTAATTGATTAATTTTATTGTGATTTTTGCAAATTTATTTCATTATATTTTGTACCAAGAGACCAAAAATATTTTTTAATTCTTTATTTCTATAACTTTTTTATATTTTTTAAAGAAGAGTAGAAAAAATGTGCTAAAGAAACAATATAAAAATGTAATGAATGAAAATTATATACGAGGCGTATGATTAATGTTAAGACAGAATTAACTAATTAAACGTCTAGCAAGGTGGTGTTCATTTAAACAGCACAAGTGTACATACATATGGTGTAATATGATATAAATTATACATAATAAATACAGTCAAACTCGTATATAACGAGCTCGGTTATAACGAATTCTTGTTTAAAAGGAGCTACTTTATATGAACCCAGTAATTAAATTTCATACATTTTACCTTTTTTATAACGAACCCTCAGAAATAACTTTGAAGTGTGGCAATAGTCTTTACTTTTATTTAATATAGCCGTATTAAATTATAACTCAGCATCTTTAATCAGCTGATAGATAAAAAGAATTAAAACATATTTTTGGTTTTTAATAAAAAAAAATATTTTTTGTTTTTAATAAATGAAAAAAAATCTTTGTATTTTATATTTTTTTCTATGACTTCACCCCGTTTATTATAAACTTTGCCTAAAACGAACTATTTTTTCTGGTCTCACGGAGTTCGTTATAACCGAGTTTGAGTGTACATATAAAATACAATGAATGAATGCATTCGAAATAAAAGAAACGAAATTTTGCTTAGAATATTTTTTTGTCGAGATTAGAAAACATTTTGAATCAACCAGTTTCAAAAAGAGTTTTAAGACACAGATTTATTTTCTCTAAAAAGTGATAAATTATGTTGTTGAAAGGTTTGTTATTAAATTGATACAAATAAATTTTTATATTTTCATTTTTAAATTTATTAATGCTTAATTAGTACATTCACTAACTGATTTCAATTCCATTTTTCTCTTTTTAGGTGAGTAAAAAGTTGACCTTAAAAATAAAAGAACAGAATAAGTAAGTAGTGAAAATATTGTTAGAAAAATAACTTCAATAATTATTTCCTATTTTAAATATTTGCACAATACTGAAATTGCTTGCGGTTGTTAACAGTATTTCCAATAGTTTGCAACAAAACAATACTCAAGCGTTTTATAGTAAATTATCATCTATGAAACTCTGTAAAAAGTGAGCCGGGAACAAAATCATGTACTTGGTCGTAATTATCACATGCCAACACACTATCGGTCCACATGGCATACAGATGATGATATCTTAAATAGCGTTAAGCAAAGGCGTGATCACAATTAACTGATACAATGTTTACGTATGCCGACTAAATAATTAATTAAGGAGTGCGGACGCAAAAAATATGCCTACTTTTAAGCTTATAACTTATATCATAATTGAAAAAAATGAATGTCGTTACGTGCTAAATTTCATTGCAATAGGAAAATTAGTTTTTTGAAAATGGGTATTGAACAAGAATGTCATAAAAAATAATTGAAATTTTCAATGAAAAACCGCGCCGCTTACAAAAAATGATTGCTAGGTACGCAGCTGTTAACCAAAAAATAGTTTCTAAGGAAAGAATAAAATAATATAAGGAGTCCTTGAGTATTGAGATAAAGCGTGGAAGTGGAAGAAAAAAAGGATTTGCCGACCAAAACAAAGCAAGTAAAATAATCCGCTACTTAGTTTTATTTCTATGACGGAAAGTGTTAGTCCAGTTTTTTTCGTGCGCACTCCTTACCATGCAAAGTTTCTCAAGTAATGCCACTCATGTAGAAAACTTTTCCCCTTATTATTTAAGAAATTGAAATTGTGTTTAAAGCACATAAATATTGAATGCAGGTTACAATAAATTCTAAGGACTGTTAGGAGCAGATCACACGCTTTATACTAAGTACAATAGATAACTATGCTCTCATTTGAAATTAATGATTTAAAATTGAGATAACTGCAGGAATTTATCGGCTTAGTGGAGTTTACGCTAAAAAAAAAAAAAAACTTTTGTTGCGAGTATACTCCAAGCTAGATATTTGTGATGTGGTTTTGAAATACAATGACAAAAATCGCATTACTTTATAAATTAGGTACGATGTTACGTTTATGTGGCTTATGACGAGTATAATCGTCCGAAAGAAATTAATATTCTTCTCATAATGTCTAATATACTCGTAATATTCACTTTCAAAGAATCAAATCAACTTTTTTTTTCTCTAAACGTATACTTCCAAAAAACTTTTCTCACTACACAAAAGGCTTCATCAGCAATGTTAAAGTTGTGCTCCTCGCAAGGCTATCTATCTGTGAATTTATCTCTTACACAGCTTTGTAACTAGCAGACGGTAATCATATTACCTCCACTAATCGGATTGCAATGTCCACATTGAATTGGGCACAGATTACGAATTCGAAGATATTCGCGAATGTATTAAAGCGTAGAAAATTCTTGAAAGGATATGACTAATTAAAATAGGTTGTAATTGTATTGATGCTGATTCAACATTTCCCTATTAAATATTAGTGAATAAACTATACCTGGCAACACTGTTAACCTATATACTCGTCGTTCGTATAAACAATTTTAAACCCGTTTAATGTTTGCCGCTATTTCTCAATACAAACAAAAGCGAGTTCGTCTTTCTTTACTGTACATAGATTTTCTTGTTATTGTTGTTCCTGTTTTTTTTTTATTTTTATTGCATTTTACCACACAAACACAAATGTATATTGTATATATGTATGGGTATGTATGTATATGTAAAAGTATGTTCCGCTACATACTTATAGAGGGCGTCAGTGTATACTAATTTTGTTGGTACGTACCATAGTATATGGGTTAGAATGAAGCAAATGAGAGAAAAAAAAAAACAAAAACAATTTTAAGCGCAATGAAAGCAACAATGTTGGCACCAGTAATAATACTACAGAATAAAAGCCCCTGTATACTCTTACATAGTTAGAGTGTTGTTGTAAAATAACTACAACAACAACAACAATATTAAGTAAGAACCGGAAGCTGACGAAATATTCAAAAAGCCGATGCTTAACTGTAGTGCGCTTGCTGCAACAACCAACAACTGCCATTGGGAAGAGGGCAAATAATATACAACAACTCTTACTAACTGCTGGTAATCCTGCTTGCAACTGGGCAGAATCTTACATTCATGTGTATAGGAATGCAAAATGAAAAGCAAGGAAAAACTCATAGAAGAAGAAGAAGCAGAAATAAAATAGAAACAAATTCTGTTTTGTATCTGCACTTTTTTCTTTTTATTTTTGTTCTGACGTTTCGTTTTCTCACCCAACCCTTTTATACGTTCATTCACTTGCAACGTAAGTATCTGTTTTGTTGTTGTTGTTATCGTTGGTGTTGTTGTTGTTGCTGTTGATATTATAGGAAAAAAAAAACTAGCGCGCACTATTGTGCAATACTATAAAAATAAAATAACAAAATACTCATACACTTGCTCAGTTATTCAGTAAAAAAAAATGAAAAGAAAAAATTCCGTTTTTCCCCGAAGAAAGATTTCATTTGTATTGGTGGTGGCGTTAGTGGTATTGTATTGTTGTTGTTGGTCGCAGTAGTGTCTGTTGCATATGAATGGTGTCACTATTTTAGCAATTATTGCTGTTGTTATTCCTTGGATTTGAAGATGTCGCTGTGCTGATGCTGATGATGATGATGGTGTATGTGTAGTTATTGCAGCAGTTTATGGGATACAGAATTTTCAACAATTTCCCAGAAAATCTAAAAATTTCATATTTTCGTTCTCTTTTTTTTCCATACACATCAAGAACGTATACATTCTCGTATAAATTTTCAAATTTATTAAACCGCTTTGGGAAAACCATACAGTTTTTTTTTGTTTTTTAATTTCAACGAAATTTTCCTCGAAAAAATTGTTTTGTTTTTTCTGTTCGTTTTTCCTAAAATATATTTGAAACTTTTTTATTTGTGTGTGTGTGTATGTGTGTGTTTTGTTTTTTTAAATGAAAATTGTTGACGAAATTTAGTTGCAAAAAAAAATTCTTTAAATTTGCCGTATATGTATACAAAGGAGATTCCATTTTTTAAATTAATTTCCTTAGAATGATTTAAAATTGTTCGTATGGGGAGTGTTTCTTCATATATTTTGTTCCATATTTTTCGTATATATCGGGTCTTTCATTAAATGCTTTCAATCTTTAAATAAAACATATTGAGTATGGGAGATCATGGCAATGATTTTTTCTCTTTTGAAAGATCGATTGATACCATATTTATGGCATATAAAATGGTTGAAATGTGCGCCATGTCGTCTCTGGCTGGGACTCATCCCTAATGTTCAGTTTTTCTTGACCCTGGCGCATAAATCAAGCTGAAATTAATCGATGGCATGGTTTATGTTGGCTTGGAGGACCGTTGTCTTTTTGTAACTTATTCGTATACACCTGCGACTTAAGAAAACCCCACAAAAAAGTCTTCTGTGGTTAAATTGCACGTTCTCGATGGCTAGTTCACATTACCTCCACATGAGAGTACCATGCCCTTAAATCATTTGTAAAGAAAATTCAATATAGCAGGAGCTGTGTGCTACATACCAACTATTTTTGGTATCCAGATCATACTATTCATATCAAAGGAGGTTCAAATCAGTGAAGGCGCAGCAAATGGCTTTACCGAAAATCCAAGGAGTGACATTTTTTGGGATGCATTGGATGATCATGGATCTCATGTGTGTGTTCATACACACATAATTGATCATTAGCATCCTTCAGTCCGGATTATGAGCTAGCTTCTCACACTACTACTGTTGTGTGTGTTGATTTTATATATGAGTGGCGGGATCTACAGTTTAAAGTCGACTCTGAACGATAGATTTTTCATGGCAATTTTATTTACGCAAAGAGTTTTTATCAGAAATATACTGAGAGGCAGACGCTAAATAAATATTTTTTTCATATTTTGCTTTGGTGGATTCTTGGGGTTTGAACTGAGGCTTCACGTTTAATAAGTCAACGCACTGCCTATTAGACTGTGATGACTACAATGTGGGTTGGAATGATGAGAATGATTTTGCGATGAAAATTTGGGTCAGTTGCCAAATACTTTTTCATAAAAACATTCGACTCTGTTGTTGAATGCTATAGACATAATAAATGACAGGTAACTTACAGATATAAATGCATACATAATTGGTCATTATAATCCTTTAGTCAGGATTATTGACCCAGTTTCTCACACTACTTAGGTGTATGTTGATTTTATACATGAGTGGTGGAACCTACAGTTTTAAAGTCGATCCGAACGACAGATTTTTGAGAAACTTTTCATGGCAATTTTATTTTTTCTCAGAGTTTTTGCCAGAAATCTGCTAAGAAGAAATCGCCGAATAAATACTTTTTGTATTTTATTTTGATGTCTGGCCTGAGACTCGAATCCTGGCTTTACGTCTAATAAGCAAGCACACTACCTACTAGACCATGGCGACTTCCTAATTACAGATATAACATTAACAAAATGGTTGCTTTTTTCGGTCAACATTTGAAAGTCTCTGTTGGAAGACACGTTGGTTTTTGCTTTATATTGTACATGAGGAAATTAAATAAAATTTGAAAGTTTGTTTGTGTGGTTTTAGTTTAATTTGTCAAAAAAGAATTTTTTTTTTTTTTTGGGTAATGCTGGTGCCATTTGCATTACACCCTACTTATTAACAGACTGCACTCTTGGTTCTGTTAGAAATTATTCTTAAATTTTTAAATTTTTAAGCAATAAATACAAATTGTCTGTTACTGTAAAAGAGTTTTTACTTTTTTTAAATTGTTTTTCGAAATAAACCTTTTAAATTTATTCAAAATATGGAGCAATGTGAAGCATATTATTAGGGATTTATAGGGAACGACTATGGCCAATCAAAATTATTTCTTCCCCATTGCTATTAGAAAACTTTTTAAAATCCAAACAACAAATTAAGAAAAAAATTAAGTGAACAAATTTTAATACAAAACAGTCCTTTTACCCCTTTCCTAAACACATGCATATCTCTTCCATTTATTCTCTTATGTATGTATAGAATATACGATAGAGAAACTATTTCTGAAGTCCAAAAAAAGTTTTGCATGTGTTCAGTGTTTGTCCTTTGTTTTTTTTTATTTCGTTTTTTTTTTTTGTTTCTTTAATAAATTTTTAATTTAAGACAACAAAAAACTGTTTGTTCTGAACATTTATTTTTGCTTTTAAATTTTGTTTAGTGGTTGGATTTAGTTTTGATGCCAAGTGAAATACTTTAACGATTGGTTTTGGTGAAACAGATACAATAAATGTAGAAGTTTAAATAAAAATTTTACTATTAAATGACAATGAAAATTATTTTTCAACCTAATTCCTAATCATAAACCAACAAATTTTGTAATATAATGCGATATTTTTTCTATCCGAAATTTTCAAAAACAAAATTTTCTTCATCGAAAATCAATTTTATTCAAGACTGAAGTCAATATTCTTGTATGGGGACCTTTACACCTCTACAGACAAGTGTTGGATAAGCTTGTGGGTTTAAAACTAGAATTCAGCTTAATTCGGGTCATTCCTCTTCGATTGCTTCATTCTAACGTAGAGTGAGTTGCAAAGCTGAAACTTAAAAGTAGTCGCCGTAGTTTATTAGGTAATGCATCGGCTTATTAGACGTAAGGCTACGGTTCACAACCACGGTTGAAGATCAAAAATATGAAAAAAACATTTCTTTGGCGACTTCCTTTTAGCAGATTTGTGGAAAAAACTCATAGAGTATATGAAATTGCCATGAAAAGTTTCTTAAAAATCTGTCGTTTGGAGTCGCCTTTAAACTGTAGGTCCCGCTTCTCATGCATAAAATTAACACACACAACATAACTGGAGTGAGAAACTAGGTCAATAATCCTGACTGATGTGTTCTAATGACCAATTATGTCAATTATGTATGTATGTAGTAGGTTTCTGGAGAAAGTTCGAAATAAATCGAGTGTTAATTTTTATCCATGACTGGCAAGACCTACAGTTGAAAGTCGACTCGATATGACATATTTCTGAGAAACTTTTTCATGGCAATTTTATTTCCACTTCGAGTTTTTGTTAGAAATCTACTGAGTAGAAGTCATCGAAAAAATATTTTTTCTTATTTCATTTTTTTTTTGAAATCTCTGACCTAGATTCGAATTTCGGCCTCACGTCTAAAAAGCCAACACACTAGACTACTATGAGTACTGCATTGCTACTGAAGTATCAAAATCAAGAGTTCCAATAAAAATTTAGTTCGAAGACAATCTTTCAGTATCCCTGAATTAGGTTGTCATCCTGACTGAAGGATTGTAATGGCCAATTATCTATGTATGTAATGTGCCTTCCATTGAAAGGCCAGACTTTGGAATTAAATTTTAAAAGTTCCACTGTGTCCTATTAATAACCCAATACATTTTAATAGAGGGCTTTATTTCAGACAACAATAAGTAACTGATAGTATCTGGTACTGCTGAATTTTTCGCATTTTAAGCCACTTGGATTATTGTCGGAATTGCATTGATATTAAACTGGCTACGTAGCAGATTTCTAGCAAATACTATTAAAAAATCAAAAATCTGTCCTTCGGTGTCGACTTTCAACTGTAGGGCTTTCGATATATCGATTAAATAAACATAAGTGGTGTGAGAATATTGGCTGTAATCATGACTGCAGGGTTATACTGATCAATTATGTTTGTATTGAAGCATGTAATGAAGTAATAGTTGTGTTCCTTCGCATGACCATAAATTACATAATTACGATTCTCATGCAGTGCTGTTCGACTGAAAGTAATGCCGATAGACTTAGTATTCAAACAAATGACTTTAGCAGGAGCTATGGGTCTGAAGAGGAGGAAATCACCATTCGCCTCCACCTTTCATCTCCTTATCCTTGTTAATACGCAGAGCTGGTCCCTAAACTCTAATTTTCTATCATTTTAAACTGAATTTGCCGATAAAAAATTATTGCAATAACTGAAATTATTTTGGCTTTCTATAGGGAATGTTTGATCGCCGACTTTGGTATCACAGTGGTCGTAAACGCTTACATAAATATAACCTTTCCTTAAGAGGTTGAGCCACGTAACCTACGTTTTTCATAATAAAAATAAGAATAAGGCGCACTTAAAGTTTAAGAAATACTTGAGTTTAATACCGTGCAACCTTATTAAAAATTGTGGAATATTTTACTCTGTTGCCCCAGTTATTCCAGTATTGGAAGAGACTTTCCTCTCTTGACCACAATTATGGCCAAAAGCGACCAGGGAGCTTTCTTGTTTCTAACGTGCTTCTATTTTTTAACGTATAGCATTCACAAAAAAATCAGTTTTAAAAATAAATATAATAATTATAGGATATAATTAAAAATAAAATTTAAATTCAAATAAACAATTCAGTTTTAATTGTTTATGCTTCACATTGTATTTTTTATTTTCAAATTGCTTGCCTGTAAGTATTTTTAAATTTCTATAAATTATTACCAATGTTGGGGTATGACCTCTTCTTTTTCCTGTTGTGGGAGAGTGTATACGTGTGCGTAATTGTATTAAGTTTGTGTCACGTTCTAGCAATAATTTTTGCTAATTACTCTCCAAGCGGTAATTTCATTTAAATGTACAATACATTTATCTCTTTTGCTCTAATTAACAAAAACTATCTCTTTCTATAACGCTCTTAAGCTTGTATTAAAACTCATGGCTGTAAATTATATATGCACAGTATGTAAGTATATGAGCAGACAAATAATTAATTCAATTCAATAGCCGCGAGTGGGTATACAAGAGAATATTTGTACTTGTTAATCATTGTATTTGCTACTGATGTATTCTCTACTGCGTGACGTAATAAATATTGAGTTGCTATAAAAAAAGAACGCTATTCTACGACAGGTTATTGTTATCAGTGGAGTTATAAGGGGAAAATACGCATCGAACATGAACGTTACTATCTATATGTAGTGGTCCAGGGGACGGACCATTAGCAAGAATTTGACAGTTCATAACTCAAAAATTATTGGAAACGGAAAGAAAATATTCTTTTTTTTTTGCGGACTGTACTCTTCTGGTAAAGCAAATAAAATCATCTGGAAAAATTCCTTAAATTGTAGGTTCGCTTATATACAGTGACGAGCAGAAGTGAGTGCATGTTCACAATACAGAGTTTCGTCATCCACAAAAACAAAACCATGCAAATTATTTTTAATTCTTTATTTTATTCTTAACAAATAGCAGTAAAAAAACAATAATTAATGAAATGAATTCAATGAGTTTGAATGAAAAAACGAAAATAACCCACATAGACTCAATTTTGCACGTTTTAAGAAAATTCAAGAAACTAGCCCAATTTCAATATTTGGTCCATTTGGACCCTTATTAGAAATAGCTAGATTTACGCAGTTTGAGATGCTTTCTACCAAATGATCAATAAGATCTTTCGGAATTCGATGCCATTTCGCATTTATACGATCCCAAAGTTTGACCATGTTTGTTGGGGCTGTTTCGTACTGTCCGACCCGGATTTTCACGAATGGTCAAAAATTTCCAATCGAATTGAGGTCGGGACTTTGTGCGGCCATTCCAGCAATTGAAAATTTTGTTTCCAATCCCATATCATTACAATTTTTGCTGTGTGCTTCGGATCACCATCCTGTTGGAAAATAATTTCGTATTCGGGATAAGCACATTTGTCCATAAAATTCGGAAGATGGGATAGCCTTTTTTCTTATTATACCATCTACTAAATATAGAGGGCCAACATGCTACCATATTAAGCATCCCCAAACCAAAATATTTTCACCGCTATATAAATTCTATAAAATTTTGCAATTAACCCGGACAACCTTATCCTACTTTTTTCCAAAATCTATAGGGGCAAAACAAAGACCTAAACTTATATGACTAGCATGAAAGAGAGTACAGGCACTCAAAACTAACTTGCTAAACACCACAAGAACTTTATTCATCATTCAGAGACACTCAAAGAGTAACAAATGCTTGTAAATGCTTTCTCAGCAAACTGGGAACCATATTGTGGGAAATGCAGAGACTTTGAAAGATTTTCTACTTAAGCAAAATAATTTTTCATCGAATTCTTAATGGTTATATAAAAATGATTAAACATCGCAATAGAAATCGTCAACCATTCGAACTAGTCTGACAAGTGGGTTCATAAATACAGAAGCAGGCCTGTAAACTGCAAAAAAAATTATCAAAAAAAAACCACTTCCCATTGTGACATTATGACAGAATTATTACCCGACAACTATAAAGAAAGAAAACTATCGGTTGTCAGGAATATTTAATTAGTCAGACTCACACAGACGCACATCCACCATCTCACCATCAGAAACTGCAAGTTTTCTTTTGTAAAAGAAACAAATATTAATGAATATACGATTACCGCATATATTATGAATGTACGTATGAATGGATTTGTGTACATCATAGCATATTAAAATAATTTATTCTTAAATAAATTGAATGTAATTGTAATTATTTATTAAACAAAAATTTTTGTTTGTTTTCTTGTTGTTATTTTATTGTTATAAACTGTTAACGGAAAACAAAATGAATTTTATATGAAATCGTTAAGTTAATAATTCATTTATTTTTAATTCATTAGAAATATGTATGTAAAGAAACTGATGAATTCTGGTAAATTATTGAACTTTATTATCGATTTCACTTAAGTACATCTGTAGATATTTGCAATTAGAATACATAAAACTGGCCTTGCATTGGCATAACCTACTAGTGTGGCTGACAGCGATACTTTTGTTGTTGAACTATTTACCATGAAGAGAGTTTTATAAATACGAAACTAAATTATTAGAGTCAACTGCAGCAGATTATCAAGGATTTGTTAGAGTAATGACTCATCGTTTGGCTTATTCTAGCCGTTCTCTCTAGAAAGTTATTAAGTTATTAAGACGGTGGATCACAAAATATAAAAAATTTCGCCTGATTACATACAAACATAAATACATAATTGGTCATTACAACCCTTCAGTCAGGATTACGACCTAGCTCCTCACATCACTTACGATGTGTGCGTTAATTTTTATACATGAGTACCAGGGCCTACAGTTTAAAGTCGACTCCGAACGGCAGATTTTTTGAGAAGCTCAGAGTTTTTGCCAGAAATCTGCTGAGAGGAAGTCGCCGAAGAAATATTTTGACCTGGGATTCGAACCCTTGCCAACACACTACCTACTAGACCCTCACCTGATTATTAGTCGGTTATTCGAATTTAACCAACTACCCTAAATAAACTTAATTAAAGTCAATCGAGTTCTTGAAGTCATTTGTCGAAACGTTATTAGCTAATAACTATTATTTTTAATTTGATGTTCTCTTATTTGACCAATTTTTTAACGGCTGAAAGGATGTGCTTTGCCTTCGTTATATTCTAGTCTCATCTCACTCATAGCCATTAGCTGTTATGTTCATATGGCATGTGATCTTTGGGCTTTCCGGATAAAGGCATTTTTAAATCATTAAAAATTGTCATGTCGCTGATGTTTAGAAGTTGGTAAACAAATTAAAGTGTTTGACTACCAATCCGGGGGAATAAGTTTTAAATCTTTGGAAATGGCATAACAATTGCAACATGTTGTTTTAAAATCAACAGGAACCAACACCCTTTACATTATGTATACCAGAAACCGAGCGATTTCTAGGAAAGATAAAATTAATTACAAAGTCCTTACAAAGATCTAGCTGTGCTAAGTCTTGAAAGAGAGTCAAAAGTTTCTCTCCTTTATAAGTAATACGTATTCACAGCATCTAGGCGAAGGCCAAAGACAATCTTGTCTGCCAATCATCTGCAAAAAGTCAATAGGGGCGGTCAATTGTCATTAAATTTCACGTGCATAAGAGTAATTGCTTAGTTAGCTGTATGCGACAAGTGGTATCATCCTGTTGGAACCGCATACTGTTCAGGTTGATATCGTTAATTTGTGGCTACTAGAAGTTCGTTATCATCTAGTTTACGGTTCGATGACACTGCCAGCCTATAAACCGCACTGTTTGTGGATGTATCAGATTTTCAACAATCGCTTTTGGATTCTTATTTGCCTAAATGCCTTGTTGCTGTGCTTTTTTTTTTGTAAAGCCCTCATTTAATTCTATCTGTTCAACCATTTGGCGTACTGACGCAGCATTAAATGTTTAGTAAACTTCAGCTATTAAGTTAAATGAAACCTGTAAGCTTGAAAATTAAAATCGCATTCCAATGTTCAATTGTTGGAAATGATTATGAGTCGAGGTTGATGGCCCTTCTGCCACACTAACGAACTGGTTGAGCATGCACAAGTTTTGTTATATCCTACAGATCCTGTTTGCTGACAATTCTGCCTCTTGCGGACAAATTTGGTCAATTATGCCGACCAAAAATCACGATTTTGATTTATACGCCCATTTCGTAAAAGGCTTCAACAATATTAACGTTCGTACTGCTAACAAAAAAATTTCAAATTAAGTTGACTCAGAAATTTGACTTTAAGCTGCCGTCGTGTATTGGGCAGAGTGTTGGCTTATTAGCCGTTCAAACTCCAAGTTAGAAAAAAATCTGAGAGTAGATAAAAATTGCTATGAAAAGTTTCACAAAAACCAAACGTTCCGAGGCGACTTTAAATTGTAGTCGCCACCACTTATGGATAAAACTAACGCACACAACATAAGTTGTAAGAGAATCTAGTTTGTAATACTATCTGTAGGATTGTAATAATTTCACAACGAAATTAGCAAGTATATGAAACGATTAGAATAGAATCTACTGATAGTCTTAGTGACTATCATAACCATAAGAACTATTTGTAACTATTTATAGTTGCCTGCCTGGCAATCTTTCCTTTGCTGATTGTATACTTTAGACGTCTCACATCACTGGAAGACCATAAGGTACTTAAACAGCATTTATGTTCACTGCATTCATTTTAATACCTGAACATTAAATCTAATTATACAATTTTGTTATTGACGATTATCAATTGAAAGAATAAAATTTGCTACAAAAACAAAATTCCGAAACTCTGTCATTAAAACTTTATTATCAAATATTTTAACGTGATCACTATTGACGAATTTGTTGTACAAATTCTAAGAGTTTTTCGTTGTATACTGCCTGCTGATGCACAAATACAAATAACTTTGCAAATAACTCGCTTGACTTGTGGCAATTTGTTGAAAATTCTTAAAAAAAAAAAATAACGAACAAACCACCCCTCTCTCATGCTCTATAGCGATTCCTTAAGGAGGAATTTAGCAATTAAAACTGTCAAAGTATATTAGAAAACATAATTCAAATAAAATCTTGAACGAATTTATTATGGGGGACAATATTATGGAAATTATGGAAAAGTTTTTTTTTTTTAAAACAAACAACAATAACAACAACTACAACAAGAAGAAAATAAAACAAGCAAGTAAATTAAAAATTTACCAGATACGAACGAAAAAAAAAACGGAATTGAAATTAAATTTGATTTGTTGTTGTTGTTTTAGCTTTTTATTGATCAAAGAAAATCACAAAGTAAATAGACATTCCTTGCCTCTCTTTTTCGTATTAGAAAGTTGTCAAGAAACACCAAAAAAAGAGAACAAAAAACAACACAGAAAAAGTAAAGAAGCAACAGAAAGTTAAATAAATTCAATGGCAAACAAAAGAAAACAATCCAAAGCTATTGAAAGTATTGCTGATTTTGAAAGTTGGAAGGAGGAGGGGGTGGAGGGCACAAGAAACCAAACAAAGAAAAAAAAAAAAAGAAAGAACGCCTGAATATTTTATGAAAGCGGCAGTAACAACAGCAAACAACTTGATGGCAATTTAAGAGGCAAACAAACGTTAAAAGGGATATTAAACCAATACCAATAAACAGTCAGTCATAAACACACACACACACACACACTACCAATAAAAAAAAAGAAATTCTAACGAATATAGAAAACAACAACGACAGCAACAATGATAAACGATACAATACGGGCAACAATAACAAGGAGACAAACGACAAAAACCCTCTTAAAAAAAAGGAAAGTCAAAAGGATTAAAAGTGGCCGTGGGTGAAGCAACAGAACGAACAACAAATAATTCTTTGCCACTTTAAACTTAGACAAAGCAAAGCAAAACTATAGTGTTATAGGGTAAGAAAATTCCAAGAAGATGAATGAAAGATAAAATCGTTATAGTAAATGGAAAGTACGAATAGATATGAAACGCTTGTGGTGTTGACAAGTAAAGCTTAAAGCAAAACCATAAGTAATGGCCATAAAAAATGCTTAGAAACAGGGTGGCAATAATCAAATGAATGTTAAATAAAAGGCAGCGTAGAACTGGAAATGGAATTTATGGTGAAAAGTGTGAGAATATTGTGATAAGAAGTGCTTAATTGACACAAAATTTTTGCAATTCAAAAATTTTAAATGTGGGAACTAAAGCTTCTAACCTTTGGGTTTGGGTTAATAAGCAAAAAAAAAAACAAAAAAAGAATGGTGATACCTTTGATGTTGTTGTGAATTACAAAGATACAGATTCTCACACTGTTCTACCTTTGTTTTCAATATTTTCAATGGTTAACTATCACTCCAGGTACCGCATAACACATTTACATCGACACAGTGCTGACATTACTTTTTATTAGAACAATTGGTACAGCAACTACTATTCCAACTCCTGAAAATGAATACTCAACGAATCTTACTGACATTCATAGAAAAGAATATACAGTTTCATACATACATTGAATTTTTATCTTAAATCACATAATGTCTTAATTCATTAATTAAAGCACTTACTTAAAGACTCCATAATCTAGCATTATTAGACGTGAGGCCATGGTTCAAACCTCAGATCAAACATCTCCATTAAAACGAAATATGAAAAACTATTGGGCGATTGTCTCTCAGCAGATTTCTGGCAAAAACTAGGAGAGTAAATAAAAAAAACGAAAAGTAGCTCAAAAAATCAGTCGTTTGCGATAGACTTCAAACTGTCTGGCCCACCAGAGTATGGACCAAAGTAAAAACGCACAACATATTGGGTCTACGAAGCTAGGCCGTAATTCTGACTGGGGAATTGTAATGACCAATAAGTTTTGGTACTGACCTTAGAAATGAAATGTACCGTTAGTTTGCAGACTTGTTTTAGATATAAATTTTAATTCAGAGTATAAATTCCATTTAGTTGAATTGTTCTTCCATATGAAATTTCAGCACCAGATGTCTATCAAGTTGGGTCAATGCAATATAAACACAATTTTGTTCATTTGTATATAGGCGCGGTGTAGATATCCTTTTACCTTAAGTAAGTAATTAATTTATCATAGATCCTTAGTCAGGTTTACAAACTAACTTTACACAGCACTCATGCTGTATACGATAATTTCATACCTAATTGGCACAATCTATAGTTTAAAGTTGACTACGAACGACAGTTTTTTGAGAAAATTCTATTGCAATTTTTTTATTCTCATAGTTTTTCTATGAGATCGTTGAGAAAAAATGGCCAAAGAATAATTTTTCGTTTGAACTACGGTATCACTATGTCGACTTCTTTACTCTCTTTCGCTTTACAATCTTAATGGATAGGTTATGCAGATTAACAGATTAACGAACAACACAGAGATCAAAGAAAGGTTCATTGTCGTTAAATATTATTACAAGAGTTAAGCTTCAATATAAGAACTAAGTGCACTTTTCTGCGGAATATTTTCTTACTGTTTACTCACGTCGTTGAGATTGTTCAGTTGGGCTGTATTTCCTCTTGTAGGCAAAAGGGATGGTCTGCAAATAAATCCCTTCGCATTTATTATTTTTTAATATTTTTGTATATTGTTGGTAATAAAATCCCAATAATATTTTTCGATACTTGCCAGGCCACAGCAACATTTTAACCATTGCACTATTAAAGGTAATATACAGATCGTAGGGTGGCATTAATTAAAAGTCGCGTCCTAACAGCATCTTTATAGGATTTGTAAACGTTGTTCTAAATCTTGAGAAACTCAAAAACCTGTTACCGTTTAGGTAGCATATACGTACTGGTTTTGTCCTTAATCTATACAAATAACTCTTAGTTAGCAAATAGCCTTGCAAGACGCTAACAAACCAACCCAGTCATCATTGGCGTTGTTTATTTGCTTCTTCATCTGCTTTTCATTTTTGATTTAATTTGAAGGTGATGCTCTCGATTTAATAAATCTAGCAGACTGTCTTATAGCGATGAAAATAGATTTTTTTGTTTCCATCTGCGGACATTTTAGGAATTGAGATCATTTTTAAAGATTTTGATTTCGTAATGCGTCTCTCCACTCCAAACTGGTTTATTTCAAATATTTTGGGTCTTTAAATGTAATCGATGAAATTATCCTCGGACGATTAAATTAATTTTTTTTATATGTTTTAGCATAATTTTTCTAACCAACTTTTTTGATTTTAACAACTTTTCAACACTTTAACGTTTATGGGCAAATCAAATAGCTCTCTTTACGAAGCAAGTCATCAAATAATATTACAAATTTAGATACGTTAATTAGGAAAAAAACCAATAACTTCTTATATGATCCCATGTTTTCTTTTTTTTTTTGTGTGAGATGGATGGAAAATGCCTTTTGCATTCATGAAGGTCGTCACCACATATGGTATGTCTCCCACTGGGTGTAACGACTAAAAACCCACTTAATGACCAATTCGCTTATATTGATTTCGATCTCGATCGGAATATATCATCTTGTTAGTAGCAGCATGGCCGTTTTCTGCATGGCCAACTGCAGATCGTAAGATTGCCGTGCGCATCATGACTTGCCGCAGTCTGCGTTGAACTACTTCTGTGTTTCTACATCTAATGACAGCCGCAATGTGTTCGGCGTATCCGACTAGGAAAGTTTCCTCTGGCATTTCAATTTTCAGAATTTCGTCATAAGTTGCATGTCAGAGGTCTGGTCCCGATACATATTGGGACCTGTGCCGCTCCGAAAGTGACCCGCTTTCTTCTTGGCCTTTGGCTTGTATCACATCGCTCCTTTATTGAAACATAGTCATATCTCAAAAAAACTTGAACTTGGCAAAATGCGATTTTAATTTTCAAGACATAAGTCCTATGATCTAATTGCCGCAAACACTTTTTGCTATAACTTCGGTTCAGCTTGGGATATAAAACTGATTTTGTAAACATGTATAGAAGGTCTAAAAGAGCAATTTTGCTTAAGTAACTACAAATTTTTAATTTTTTGAGATACGACTATGTTACAATAAAGGAGCGATATGTTAGTTCTCTATTCTTTAGGTAATCCCTAATTACTTTCATCAGGTACGCTGGAACATTACAAATTGTCTCTGAAGTTTGTTTCACTTCCAAGCATACATACATAATTGGCCATTACAACCCTTCTGTCAGGATTACGACCTAGCTTCTCACACCACTTATGTTGTGTGCGTTAATTTTATACATGAGTGGCGGGACCTACAGTTAAAAAGTCGACTCCGAACAACAGATTTTTGAGAAGCTTTTTATAGCAATTTTTACTCTCAGAGTCTTTGCCAGAAATCTGCTGAGAGGAAGTCGCCGAAGAAATATTTTTCATTTTGATGTCTGACCTGGGATTTGAACCCGGGCCTTTTGTCTAATAAGCCAACACACTACTCACTAGACCACGGCGACTTAGTGTTTCACTTTCGTTCACCTCAAACTGTTGACGGCATTTTTTATATCTAAGGTCGCTACGAGTACGACCAGTCTCGAATACTCAGACTGGGCAGCTTCGACTGTACTTACTAACTTATTAAGAGCTCCTATTGTAGATCTTCCGAGTCGAAATCCGTATTGTCATTTTGGAAAGAACTACTAAAGATTTCAAGGCTTGATGTTAATATTCCCAAAGGGGAAAAAGGTATTGTAATTTCACCTCATTCTTCATTATAATTCCTACAATATTTCTAAGCAAACAACCTGTATGATTTCTAATCATCTATCACAAAAACATAAAAAACAAAAAAACTTTATTTCTTCTTACAATACAATATTAAACGTCGCTATGGTAATATGGAATCGATATTATTTCACAGCTGCTGTTATGCTGCATCACTGTTACTCTTGTTAAACACTGTATTGGCCCTGTATTCTATACGATGATTGGCGTTGAAATAAATAATACGTTCTTTTATTCCAATTTATAGTGCCAGCAGAAAAAAAAGAAAACAAAACAAAAACAAAACAAAGAAAAAAAAAACGTCAATTCCATTTTACTTTATTGAATTGATTTATTTGATGTCTTTCTTCATACAATAAATATTTCAGATATTCTTCTACTCCTCCAGTTGGCTCTACTTCTTCTACTACTAACTGCTTTGGTGCTGCCACAATTTTTATTTATTTATTTGCTGTTGTCTGTCTGTCTGTCTGTCGTTGGCTTTTGTTATTATTTTATATACAGGGATTTTAGTTTTTCTATGTTTTTCTGTTTTTTTTTTTTGCTTTCCAATTCTGTTTAGTATTGACACAGGCCTATTGAAGTCCGCCTTTAACCACCATCATCTGCCATGATTTATGTGGGAACGATGAAATTTCATTTTAGAAATAGACAGGCGTGCAGAACTATAGTTGTATGTATGTATATATGTAGGAGGGTATACAAAAAGGCCTTTGGTGGAGACAAATAGACACAGAGAAGAGAGCGAGAGAGACGTTGAGGAGGAGATGATATACAATATATAAGGGAAATAAATGTTAAATAAACAATTTACTGTTAAATGATTTAGTGAGGGATTTTGATTATTGAAACTGTTAACAATATAATAAAACAATAGTTAAAGGATTTATTTGTTTGTATGTATGTGTGCCTTAATATTTATGGAAATAAACAGTAAATAAAGGACTTTAAGTGGATTTGAGATTTAATGTTTTAAAGTGTATAAATAAAATGAAATATAATTTATTGCATAATGCCTTGAATTTATTAGAATGATATTAGAAGTTTTAAAATGTATTTGTTTTGTTTATAAATCCACTTATTGTAGTATTTGCAATAACTAATTGGAATATGAAAAAATATTTTAACTTTAAAAATAAAATTAAAAAAGAAAATAGGATGCCAATCGGGAAATCCCGAATCCCGAATCAATCCTGGGATTTTTATCAACTTGTTCCAGGATTTTTCGGGATTTTCGGGTCTGTGAATTCATATGTATTTTCACTCTTCAAAAGGTCGTAAATAAAATTCCATAGCACTTGACTTCGGTAATAGCATCTCAGTTGAGGAAAACCCTACTTCCTTTGCTAAAAGGTTATTTGATGTCATCAAGCCTATTAGATCACATATTAGATGCTTTAATCTTTTTGTTGGAATCCAAATCACTTTCTTAAAACTAATGCATTTCCATATGTATTAATAATTTTTATTTTTGTTAATTTACGTAACAAAAAACATTTTTTTCTTGTTGTTTTTATATTTTAGTTTTAATGAGATATAATTCTGATATCCCTAATTGGAATACAAATGTTTTTTAATAAACTATTTTTAATATTAAGAGAAAATTTTTCCGTGATTTTTTTTTTTTTTTTGTAAATCCCGATCCCGTTTGGCATCCCTAGTCCTCACTATTGACAAAAATTATCCTCCTTTTTTATACAAAACTGATCATTCTGATCATTCCGAAATGTCATAACCCACGGGAATTTAAGAGGGACATCCATTAAGAGGGAAATCCTCCATGTCACTATTTTTAGTGTTGGTATGCCGAAATTCTTTATATTTGTACAAGCTTCTATTAACCATCGTATTGCTGTTATCATCTGTATAATTTTTTTCTTTGATTTCTCCTTAAGCTGGGTTATATTACTGCATAAAACATACTGGCCTTAGAAGAAAATTACACAGTAAAAGTTTGTAATCCAACCTCAGGCATTATTTTTTCCCCATAAGCACACACATTTCATAATATTTCAGCTCAGTACTTTCAGTTAGGTTAGGTTAGGTTAGGTCGGGGTGGTACTCTGATATCACAAAGCTCACTTGGGCACGCATAGCTACCCTTTGTGATGTCATGGGTAAACGCAGTCCCTGTACTTACCAAGTTCCACCAAAATCAGGGAAAAGGAAAAAGTTGGTCAGCGCAAGGGCTGCACAGTACTTTCTGTACTCACTACTGACTTTTCTCTGTGATACACTTATGAAATCGGCGTTGTCTAGAAGTAGCCCGTTGGCTGCCGTAGTCGTGACAGCACCGTTCAAACCCTATGTCCAACATTTCTAACTAAATGAAATACGAAAAAATATTTATTCTGCGATTTCTTCTCAGTGGATTTGTGGCAAAAACTCTCAGTGCAAATAAAAAATTGCCACGAAAAGATTCTCAAAAACCTGTCTTTCTGAATCGACTTTAAACTGTAGGTCACACGCTACTCATGTCTAAAATTAGCACACACAACACAAGTGCTGTGAAAAAATAGGTTTTTATTCTGGCTAAAAGGTTGTAATGACCAAATCTGACGTCTATCAATAGAAGAGATTTTTTATGGGAATCTAAAGCCGATATCTAATCCGCAAGATTCTTATTTAATGATTAATACAATGAGCCACAGGGCCTTCAAGTGTATTTGTTAGTCGTGGTTAATAGATGTAACCTAATCGCCACCAACTAACTAAGCTTACTAATAGTGTTAGGTTTGATTAGGTTAGCGGGTAACTTGTCTTTCACAGGCAAGTTCACTCGGCTGTCCATATGGCCCGTTGTGTTACCCAGTGTGATGCAAGCGCTCTTGTCATGATCCGTTAGTAGTGGGTTTGAACCATCCTATGCCATACTCCGATGGCACGTTACTTTCTGTCACCTATAAAAATACCGATGTTGTGCTAATTTTAGAGTCAGGATTACGACCGAAATCCTCCACCACTTAGGGTGTGTGCTCTAATTTTGGACACCAGTGGCAGGACCTAGAGTTTAGTGTCGACTCTGTATTATTGAGAATGTTTTTATTGCAATTTTTTTTTTATTTACTCACAGAGTTCTTGCCACAAATCAATTATTTTTCATAATTCGTTTTGTTCGAGATGTCTGGTCTAGGGTTTGAATCGCGGCCTCACGTCTAGTAAGCCAAATATTAGTTATTACGTACAGTGGCTTCTTCCTATTCTTACTAAAATAACTTTAAACATTAAATATTTTAAAAAACAAACTTACAAAATATATTCTGTTGCTATTTTAATGATCTCTCTCTCTCTCTCTCCTTTCCTAAAAGTACGTTGTTTCCAGAAAAATTCTAAATTAAATTTGTAGACCATCAATCGATTTACAGTCATTTTCCTTTTCTAATTAAAGAGCAAAATCAAGAGAACCAGCAATACTTTTCCAAATAATTAGCAATTTCAACGTTACTCGTTTATTAAGCGTAGGTGTGTCTGTAAATCGGTGCATATGTACGTAAATGGGTGTGAGTGGGTGTGGATGTGGATGTGTGTGTGTTGATAAATTAAATGTAAATTTTTGTTGTAAAATATGGTGAACAAACAATATGGTTTTTAAATCAAATGCAAATAATCATCAGAATTTATGTCACCATCCTTTAAGTCCTTATTAGTTATGGCAAATAGTACGGTTAGACACAAAACAAAAACAATTGACAATAACATAACACATACCAAAACTACTACACATACAATACAATACACATATATACATATATATACACAATTGTATTCATTTCTCTCGCTTTCTCTATCTCGCTCTCTCTCCCTCCCTGGTTCCGCATTTAGCATAGTGAAAAACAGTTTATAATAGATAACTGTTTAAGTAGCTGTGACTGCTACTTATATGTACTGACACCACTACTGCTACTAAATGTCATTAGAACATGCTCATAATCATGCACTCATACTCAAGTTTTTCCTTGCTCTAACGTTTTATATTTTCTACTCACATTTCCCTTTCCCTCTTGGTCGATCTTTCTCCGATGATGCTTTTGTGTGTTGTTGTTTTGTTAGTGTTAGCATTGGCTTTATGGGCACAAACCATAGAGACTTATATTGTATCTTGGAAACATTTACATCAACCTCATAATAAAATTTACTACACCCTCATATACTCAGACGCACACACACGCACACACTTACAAATACAACAACCATATTTGGCATTTCCGTTTATTTTTGTATTCAGTTTGTTTGTTTAAGTACAATTTTGTATATGTATTGTGTATGATGACAGAACGACAGAAGGAGAGAGTGTGAGAGAGAGAGAGTGAGAGAGATAGACAGAGTGAGAGTTTGTTGTGCTGATGTCTTGCCATATTTTCTTGTCATTGAAGTATTCATCTGTTTTTGTGTTGGCTCGTGTATGTTTTCCTATACTTCTATGCAAAACACTAGAAGGGACAACAACAACGAAAACAAAAAAAAAAAAAAAACAACAGAAAGAACGAAGAAGAACGAAAAATTAAATTTGTCTCTTGACTGACAAATGTCCCCCGAGAGGCCGAATGAAAAGTAAAACTACAACAACAACAATCGAAATAAAACCCATAGAAAATTTGTTATCGTTGTTGCTCCTACTACTGCTACTACTACTACTGTTGCTGTTGCTATTGCTGTTGCTGCTGCTGCTGTTGTTATTTACTTGACGATATGAAAATGTCAAATTGTAACTTCTAATGCATAAAGCGTAATATTCAACATAAATTACAAAAGCAAATATACCCAACTCAACAGCCATAGCGGTGAGAAAACTAGCACAATTTAAATTGTGTGTTAATTTAATAGGAGAGTAAAAAGGTTACTATAGGATTAATTAGCAGGTGGCCTAAAAAGTAGAACTCATTGGCGTCCTTTAAAGTATAATTTTAACACCGAATTTTTTAACGCAGAATAGGTACTATTCTGCGATTTCTAAATTAATCCTGGATAGGATTTCCCATTTCTCCCATAGGAGAGCTTCACAATATTCAATGGCCTTTGAATGGCCATTGAAGTTTGCATAAGTTATTAACAATCTCTGGGAATAAGACGACAATGAGTTTTATATTGTGCAGCCTGGATTTAATACAAATTTATTCAGCGTTTATCCATAGCGGGGCAATGTTTTGTGTTCTCTACTCGAGTGGGTTCATCTTGCAACGTTTTATTTGCAAATTAGTAAATTGCATCAGTAATCATTAGTGTGACCCTTTGCATAAAGGTGTCAATCCGTCGTTTAAATTAGTTCGAATTATCAATTGTACCACTCTTTTCAAGTGCCTGAGCTATGTCTTTGTATTCTATATAAGCGTAGCCAGCAACTCACATCAAAGTAACCGTCATCATGTCTTGCCTTCTCCAGAGACACTAAGCCTTGCGATATAATCTTAGATGTGATGTACATGTCCTTCAAATATTTGCCGGGTTTTAAGACGCAAAACAGTGCCAAAACTGATCCTTAACTCTTTTGTAATTGCGGTCAAACTTAAGAAAAATTTCTAAAATTATTTAAAGCCACTCAAGCAGTAATAGCCACGTAAAAAGAACCCTCTCAGGTTTGACATCAGAACCTGAGGTAAGTTAAGAGTTATTTTTAGGTGACTGATTGCATTCTGGAATAGAATAAAAGTAAGTTTTTCCAAGGGCCTTGATTTTTCCACTTGTAATATAATCATCTCGAAGCCGACGTAGTCTAGTAGACGCACGACTCAGACCACATGTCAGACATCACCAAAAAAACTAAAAATGAGAAAATATTTCTTTGGCGATTTTCTCTCAGCAGATTTCGGGAAAACTCTGGGAGCATATAAAAATGTTAAACTGAAAGCCCCGCCATTTATGTATAAAATTAATACAAACAACATAAGTGGTGTGAGAAGAGGAGAAGAACTTTTTAGTTCTCTCAGGTTTGATACCAGAACCTTAGACAAATTAAGAGTTCTTTTGACATGGCAATATGTCAGCTTGAATAAAATAAAAAGTAGTCATTTATAGGCAAACAGAAATCATTTTTTATCGATAACCTGAAGCGCAATTTATTCCACAGTGGATTCCGGATACACAAGCTTTCAAGAACAGAACGATTCTACCTAGTATGAGTTAAATACATATATAATTGCCTTTACTCAGGATTAGAATCTTGCTTCTCACACAACTTATATTGTGTGCAACCTACAGTTGAAGGTTGACTTTAAGACTACTAGACTACGGCGGCTTACGAGTTGATTACTATGCTAAATGTTGGCTGAGAAGTTTTGTCGTAAATTGATGATAAAGTCTTTCACTGAAATAATTTTTTTTCTGCTTCCACAAATGAGCAGGGAATGGACAAAGATCAAAGCTAACATTGGGATCACATTTAATACTGCATAGTGCCAAGAAAACATTAAAAAAATTTTCGTTTTCTTCTTAGTATGTTTATAAGCTGCTTAAATTCTGAACATATCTTTAATGTTTTAAAGTCCTTATATGTGTTGGAGTATTATTTAAATTTTTCCCTATAAATTTTGTTTGTTGCCATAAATGAATACAAATCCTTGGTCTTACTACTCACTGACACACACACTCACATATAAGTTTGTTAAATTTTTGGTCTATGTAAGTATGTGTTTAGATACAATTTATAGAAAATTATACAGTTACATTTGCATACACATACACATACACATACACAATATTGTTTATTTTATTATACATTTTCAATTCTGTTTGTTTGTTCGTTTGTACAGATCTCCCCACTCACATATACTATACATACATATGTACATTCATACATATATTCTCATGGCTATAAGTCATTATACAAGTATGTATGTATGAGTGTATATATATATGTATGTTTGTGTAAATATGTATTTATAATACATACATAAAAGTGTATAATTTTAAATCTTAGTTAAGGGAATAATATCTTTGTACTTGATGTTGTAGCAACACTCATAAGTCAACATGTAATACTGTTAAACATTACACGATACTGTCACAAAAGAGTCACTCAAGTCGGTTGATAGTCTTTAACAAGGAGTCCCAACCAACCATCTACTCGCATCCCCACCACACGTAACCAGTGTAATCTCGATACATATTATAACAATAAAATGCCTGTAGTAATAAGAACAACAACAATAAAACCAACAGAAACAAGACTGTTACACAAACCAGAAGCAAAATTGTCATCATCATCATCATCTTCAACCTCATCTTCAACGACATCTTGAACATCACAAATCATTGATGTTTTGGGCATCTTTTGTAAATAAGACGTATGAGCTGATGGATATCATCAGCCTTCAAAAACGCAAACTTTAGTTATGAAAACATTATTCACTTTAAAATTGTATTCACTTTAATGTTAAAAAATTTAATATCAAAATATGTACCATAAGATTTGCAGAAATAAAATCAACAATAATTAGAGAAAATTAAATTAAATTAATTTAAATAAATAATAAATTAAATAAATAAATAAATATATTCCGTTATTATTAATAATATTTTTTTTTATAAAATTGCACAGAATTAAATGTAAATTAAGAACGTTTTTCACAGAATTTCTAATTAAGGTCACATTTAAATAGAATTCAATTCAATAGAATTTTTTTTTAATAATTACACGACCGAAACGCATTCTTATGAAATGTTTTGGTGGTTATAGCTTGAATTTGTATATTTTGAAAAGGTCAAACAATAACAAAATGGTGGCGATTCGAATATTTATTTCCTGTTTTCGCCAAATTTTTTCTATTTTAATTCTTCAATAAAATTGTTAATTATTGATGGATAAAAAATATCCCAGTTCTGGATATAACTACACCTTTTAGGAGCATTGTTTCAAAATGTCAGTGTGAGTGGTCCGATTGGTATATACTAAATCCTGGTCTTAAGGTCAAAATCAGTAATTTCGAGAGAAATGCTTATTTAAATTGCGCGTACCCATGGACGCAATACTATTTTACCAATATTTCCTTCTTTTGGAATCGTTTAAGGGAAAAGAAGATTTTTGTCATATATATTCTATAACTAAAACCGTGAAAAAACAACATCGATTTTTAAAACTCAGAAACTATAGTAACTCCTTAAATCACCCCATAATGAACAATTGCATTTTTCTCCCTCAGAATACACAGCATTCTGGTGTGAAACCTGTTGTTCGTAGGTATACTTTTTATCGGACGTACATATATTCATCTCTTTAGAAATGCTGCGATTTCGTTCGCTTTATCGGAGCATCATAACATACACATAATTGGTCACTATAACCCTTCAGTCAGAATTACGGCCAAGCATCTACGCATATATGAGTGCCGGAACCTACAGTTTAAAGTCGACTTCGAAGGACAGATTTTTGAGAAACTTTTCCTGGCAATTTTTTTATTAATTTTTAGAAACCTGCTGAGAGGCAGTCGCCAAAAAAATATTTTTTAATTTTTGTTGAAGATGTCCTGACATGGAGTTTCAAATATGGTCTTACGTCTAATAAGCCAACGCACTATCTGCTAGACTATGCCAACTTCGGATTATTACAAAGGCCCATTAAAAATTTGCATACTCATATACGGCTACATCAAACCAACTACGGTCTAGAGAGTAGAACGACATAATATGCTACAAACCTATAGCCTCTACATGAAATTATTCCCAGCGATGTTGCTGTTCACCCTTCTACAGTTTTTTTACACTCAGTTTAGAGGCTTTTAGTTTAGCTGGTTTAGATGTCATATTCGTACAGGAGATCCAATTCAGATGAATATAATCTGCGTACACTCGGCTTCTTGATCTTTAGAGCCGAACTGATGCCTCTATTTGCTGCTGCAACTTCTCAATTAAAGTGATCATAGTTAGGAACTGGAAGGGAATATCGAGAAGGCAGAAGAAGTAGGCTTTCGCAGCAACTAGCGAAGGGTTTTTACAATTAAAAATCTGTACATCAAATATATCAGTCTATAGACCTGTGAATAGTTATGCAACAATTGGCTTTCAAATCAAAAATTAAGTAAAACTAAAACATTCAATGGTTTTATAAAAGCAGCACTACTTTTATTGTAATAAGACCTGCCTAATATATCGATCTCAACTTCTTGAAAGTCTCAGATTTTTGTCTCATACCAGCAAGACGAAATCAAGTAAAAGCTTACTAAGAAATTAACACAAAAATGATCAATTGATACGTTTGGGTAAAGGCCGCATCATTAAATACCACGCCAAGAAATAGAACCAGAGACGCATCAAAAAATCATAAATCTTGTATTGCTTTGGAGAAAATTCTCATAATTCTCATTTGGTGTTCAGATATTCGATTTTAAAGTGTTATTTGGTTTAAATAATTTGCGCAATACATACATACATAGATAGTGGGCCATTACAACCCTTCAATCACGATTACGAGTAAAATTTTCACACCACTTAGATTGTGTGTGTTAATTTCATGCATGAGTGCTGGGACGTAAAGTTTAAAGTGGACTCCAAACAAGAGATATTTTAAAGAAACTTTTTCATGTTAATCTTATTTACCCTCAGAGCTTTTGCCAGAAATTTGGGGAGAGAAAGACGCTAAAGAAATATTCTTTCGTGTTTCGTTTTGTAGGAGTTTGAATCGAAGCCTCATATTTATAAGACAACAAACACACTTTCTACTTGACTGTGGCCTAATAGTATTGTGAAGTAATTAAAATTATTTCTGGTTACGAGCATTGTGCAACATCAACATTTTTCGACTAGCAAATGAACAATCAATTACGCGTAAATCTGTTATGGGAAGAAATTAAAATTTATTGTCCGTATAGAGAAGAGATGGAGAGTTTATGTTAAGGCCCTAGACCTCTCGTAATAAATAAATTTACAGAAAATGAAAACCATTTCATAGTTCCCATTATTTTATATGTTTGCCCTATTAATACACACTATATATCAATTACGGTCATTTCAAACATATATTCCATAATGGACTAATATATGGGAATTCGTTTTAAGGACTTTTTTATTTAATTTAATTTTTTTCTACACTTTCAATATCTGCGGATATAATCTAACTCTACCATAAATGTTGACTAAACTAGCGTATGAGTAATAAAATATTTCTCATACAACCCAGGGGTTACAACATTACTTCGTACATATATACAGTCAACCCTCCTATAACGCGGTACTCTCAGAACACGGTTTCCATATAACTCAGGGCTGAGATTGCGGTAGCTCTCCTATAACACGGTACTCTTATAGCGCGGTTTACGTTCAATTTCATACCATATGTTCCTTCCGCACAGCCTATGAATGAATTGTAAAGAGATATTGTAAGAGGGTTTATTTACGACTTGAAAGCTCATCCGAGACACAGTACCGTGCAAAATAATAGCAATTGGATTTTCAATTTAAGAAAACAATAAATGAAAATGAAACAAGTGAGGATAAATATTAAAAAATTACATTATTTTTCAAGTCTTTCTTAATTTTGTTGGAACCCGTCTTTTAGTTTCGTTTTAATTTAATTTTTTTTTTTATCAATCCTTATATGAATTCTTAAATTCAATAAAAATAATTTACAATTTATCTTGCCTTTTGTATTATTTGGTCTCCATATAAAGCTGCGCGAATGATGTGATTTGTACTAATTCAGAGATTCTTATAGCGCGGTTTCCATACAACGCGGTAGACGGTTTTCATAGATCGCGCTACGAATTAACCAGGTTTGTACTTGAAATCCAAGTTTCTTATAGCGCGTTATAGGAGGTTTGACTGTACATATGTATTTAGCTCTATACATTGTAATTTAATTATACATTTTAAAATACTTTTTTTCTGTTTGAAATTCAATTAATTGAAGTGTTAACGTAATTAACACTTAGAAAGAATTGTTTTTTTTTTCTAATATTCGTAATGTTATGCCAGAGCTATTCTAAGCATGACTGTGTTTGAATAACCATTTACCACAAATTTGACCTTCATTAGACGTATGTACATATGTGGCTTGTAATTTTTCTCACTAATAACACATTCGGTGTTAAAGATTTTTCTTTTATTTTTTTGTTTTTGTTGTATATTCTAGCTATTATTTGATCAAATTTAATTTATTCGATTTTTATTTATATCATTTCCCCTTTTTCCTAATACTTTTACTTTGAACTAACACTACTTTCCATATATAAATTGTATATAACGATGTATTTACTATTCCGCAGCAAATGTCTTTGGGCGAAAAGCATTTATTTTTTAAAGTTTTTATTTTCCATGGTTTTTCAAATATAGTTGCTCACTAACCTGCATTTGCCAGGTCATATGGTATTAAAAAAAAGAAAAACTGAAATTGAAAAGCAACAAAAACAATAATGCCACATTTAATATACACTGTATAAATATGTAAAAAATATTCTACCTTTCCATATGGGATTTATAAAAGCGCGTATGTTTTATATACAAAGGAGAGTAAATTAATGTGAATTGGAGCTATGGGTATGTGCACTTAGAAATGAAGTTATTGTCCTCTTAGTTGAATTCTTCTTAATCTACTTTAGTAGACTAGGTAGAGTAGTGTGTTGGCTTATTAAACGAGAGCCTGAGATTCAAACCCCAGGTCAGACATTTCTAATAAATCGGAATTAAAAAAATATTTCCTTGTCGACTTCCGCCCAGCAGTTATTTGGCAAAAACTCTGAAAGTAAATAAAAACTTGCCATGGAAAGTTTCTCAAAAAATTCTGTCATTGAGAGTCGACTACAACAGCCCTTTTAAAACATTTTAGACGTGTAAAGCTTGGTCAGACATGTAAAATGAAGTGAGAAATTTTGAATACAAGTGAACATCTTATATAGCAATTTTAAAATTTTGTAAATTTGTTAATTCTTCATAATTCAACCAAAATTGTTTACTGGGTTATAGTCCCTGTGCAGTAGCATATGTTTATTATGCAATCCGTTACCATTTCGCAATTGAAAATTCGAATGCAAAATGTTTGTTAATTTACCTTGAGGAGTTTAATTAAATCGATTCAATTATTGTCGTGCACATTAACTGCTTGTCTGTCACCTTGGATCACATAATTGTTGTCTCTCTTGCATACTTAATATTTATTTTCTTACACAAAATCAATACAATTCCCTCGGTTTCACTCTATATAATAGGAACAGATTATTATTCTTCTTTGAATTTAATTTCTAATAAATTCAGGCAGAAAAATATTACAAAAATTGTGGAATCACTTTGATGGGGAAACAGAAATGGAATAAGAAATATAGCTACTAAGATTGCATAGAGTCTTTACGGTTTCAGCGCATAATAAAGGTACCAACGATTATAAAAAGTTTTACTCTTAATGCAACATGATTACATAATACTTAACTACCTAACACTAGAACGTTGGTCTGTGAAAGCGGCAGTTGGACAGAGAGGCGCAATATTGTTTCTTTGGGAAGTTGGTATGCCCATCAGAGATACTCACATATTTACTAATAATAAAGTAGCAATTAGATCCCTGAAAAGAGCTTACAACGTACCTAATATTGTGCCAGAATGCCAAAGGTTTCCTTAATATGGGTGACTGAGCTCTGGAACTTCCAACAAAATTTACCCTTGAGAAAAATCATTACAAAAACTCTTTTTAATTTCTGGGAAAAACGGAAAATAAAATAATATGGTCAGAATCAATATAAAATTTGAATTTCAAATCCAACCAGAATCCATCTTATGAACCTCATACATCTGGAGGATGGAAAACGAATTCCTGATTAAAAATAAAAGCATATTCTCAGTCAATACCCGACACTTGAAAGCCCTGAAACGATAGACTCTTGGCCACCCAAAATTTTGGCTAAATCTCTTCATGAACACAATAATAACAACGACCACTAAATTGCAGCATAGGTCTGTACATGCGGTATTATGACATGACCTTAGAGGTCTCAAATTCGTTATGGCATTTAGGAAGGCTAACTTAAACTAATTTATGTAATACAAGAATTTTATATGAATTGCTTCAGTTCAACTATCATTTAAATCTCATTAGATTAACAGTTAAAGCGAATCGATTCAATTAAAGAAAATCTGAATACAATTTGTCAGATGACACCTACTGGATTCCAATCTCAGTGATTATAGATGTGTTCCGATACAAGGAATAATATTTTCTTTTAACAGCGAATGTTATTTTGCTAAAAATAAAATATTGTTACGTTTTTATCTTTTAAAAACATTTAAAATATGAGCTCGTAGATTGCAAATAAAATAAATATAAATTTATGTTTAGTTTCAATTAAAAGTCTTTATTATTTGCACAGTTCTGTATGCCACTGTTCACAACTTGATGTAACAACAACAATTGCATTTCTTTTTTATTTCTCTGTTTATACCCTTTTCATAAACAATAACAACTACTAGACACTTATTCGATAGATCTTTGTAATGCAAATCTTCAAACCACGATTACTCTCTACAAACGCACCGCTTCTTCACACAAGACTGACTGAATTTCACTAACGAAGTTGTCTGCTTCGCCTTGCTTTTTATATGGCAACGTAAACAGTTTGATGAGTGTTCTTGAATGCGAATGTTAATGACTTCGACTTCTTGAAATCTCTATTTGGTTGTTTACATTTATTCTTGTAGTGTTTGTTGTTATACTTTTGTTTACTTGTTTACCATTTTTTATGCTAGTCTTTGTTGTTGTATTTTTGTTAACTTGTTTACCATTTCTTTTACGATAATTTTTAAGCATGTTTGTTTACTGTTTTACTGCATAAGATCAAGCAATAGGTATTGCTTCAATAAAACACTACTTTTTTGGTTTAATTCAATGCAATACAAACTTTCATTTGGGATACCCTTTACCACAGGAAAATATGGAATTTTCTGATTAAAACAAATATGTTTGCTTTATTAATTTTTAATTTTGAAATTCAATTTTCTATTTTTCCCCATAAAAGGTTAATTAATTCTAAAAAATTTCAAAATGTGCATCAAGTAGTGTAAGGAGTAAATAATTCATTTGACAAAATGCATTTGATTAAATGCCTTCAGCTACATGTTTCGCTTTAAAATAAAAGTACTTCTCTTTCTCTTTTTTGTAACAACAATTAATAATTTTAGCATAAAATTAAATTCTTTAAATAAAATCGATTTTATGTCATAACAAAACCGCACCCATCTAAAAACAAAAACTACAACAAATAGTTGCAGAAAAAAAAAATAGAACGAGAGGTGTTGAAATGGCGGTTCTTTTGGAAAAATTATCAATACGGAATGAAATAAAATATTTTTAACAGAGTTAGAAAACTCTATAGTTACAGTATCAAGGAAAACTATTCGTTTGCAACGTTTTAATTTTAGGCACCCAGCCACCAACTGGCTTATGTGGAAGCAAATTTTGTTCTAAAAACTAAAACGTATGTGTATGGATGTGTAAAACACAAATATTCAAATAAAAATAATTCAAGGTATTATTAATTAAATACAGAAATATTCATATGAAATAAAATAAAATATTTACATAAAACAACACACAACACACACATACACACACACTTAGGAAACTTCATGTACGTACATATACATTACTTACTGCAGAGACATTGCACATGAAAGTGAACTTAGATTTTGGAAAATTTCTACGTACAACAGAATACAATTATTTCGAAAATAAAAACGAATTGCTAATGAGCAGTGTACATTAGGGAAAACTGATTGTTTATGTTTGCGTTTTCCATATAAACAGACGAACGTTTGCCTTTCGCCTTACGGAAACAATTTTTACCAGCACCATAATTGTCCTTCTGTCAGGAATATTTACAATGTGTTGAATAAATTTAATCCTCTTGTTCACTAAACTATCGACACAATACCCGTATTACAACGAAACGTAATATCTGCCAAAAACATTGCTGCTGTTGAAGAGAGTGTGCAGAAGATATTGATGGAATCATTGCAAAATCAATGATCCCATGATTAAAACTGGGAGGAGAGTAAAAGAATTTTAAATAACCGGGTTAATAATGACAATATTTCCTCGAACAAAACTTTTCTTATCTGGAATTGCAGCAATTGGTAAACCTTGCTTATTGTAAGCCATACCCTCTGAACTAGGTTTTCTCGGCTTCAGTAACGATTGTGAGTACTCACTTACTTACTGAATTGGACATTAACAATCCGATTAACGAATTTCGGCCTGCCGTAAAACATGCTTATAGGTTGCCTCTGCTTCTTGCGCGCCACCATTTGGTCACACCAATATATGACAGGGCTTCCTCGATTTGGTCCTTCTAACGCAAACAAATTTGTCCCCTTCACCGACTCACACCGCAGATACTCGCATCAAATAGCTGTCTTTCTGGAGCATTCTCCTCTATTCGAACGATATGGCCGAACCACCGCACCCGCTGCATATTAATACGCTGCACAACGTCTATGTTGTTGAGGAGCTCATACAGATACCCGTTGGATCGGATGAGGGAATCGCACTGGACCGAAGATCTTACATACATACATACATACATAATTGGCCATTCCAACCCTTCAGTCAGGATTACGACCTAGCTTCTCACACCACTTATGTTGTGTGCGTTAATTTTATACAGGAGTGACGGGACCTACAGTTTAAAGTCGATTTCGAACGACAGATTTTTGAGAAACTTTTCATGCCAATTTTTACTCTCAGACTCTTTGCCAGAAACCTGCTGAGAGGAAGTCGCCGAAGAAATATTTTCGTTTGATGTCTGACCTGGATTCCGAACCCGGGCCTTTTGTCTAATAAGCCAACACACTACCCACTAGACCACGGCGACCGAAGATCTTATGTAAGACTTTTCTCTCGAATACTCTCCAGGCTGCTGCATCAGTGCTTAATAAGGCCCATGCCTCCATAAAGAAGCACGTGGAAGATGAGCGTCTTGTAGAGTATTAGATTGCAAGTCGTGTAGTTTATATTGTTTTCTTAAGACACTTACAAGGCATAGAGATAGCAAACAGACTTGTATGACTTGAATCTGTCACCAGTTATTTACCGATCAAAAAATATTAAAATAACGTTGGAAAACTATCAAAACAAAATAAAAATTAAAAAACGTTGGTAAGACTAGTGATCCACTACCACTTCAGAATCTGAAAACGAGGTCGTACTTTTGTCTTTTTTGTGAGTCATAGTGATGATTTCCGAAGTAGTACAGAAAAAATCCATTCCGAACAGGAATCTTCCCAGGAGAAGAGTAGCAAGTATTTCAATGAAACCGCCACCCAATACACTGCACACATACTCAATTGTCGCATGTAGGCCTCAAATCTTTTGATAAATAAAATATTATATTAAGCAAGAATAGGTGGAAACATTTTTTTAAAAAAATACTGAAGAATGAAACAAAAGTAGTTGCCGTAAAATAGTAGAAAGTGTTTTGGTCTATTGGACATGAGACCACGGTTCAAACTTCAGGTCAGACATACATAATTGGTTATTACAACCATGCAGTGAGGATTATTGACCTAGTTTGTTACACCACTTATGTTGTGTGTGTTAATTTAAACATAAGTGGCGTTACCTACAGTTTAAAGTCGACTCCGAACGACAGATTTTTGAGAAACTTTCATGGGAATTGTATTTAGTCTCAGAGTTTTTGCCAGAAATCTGCTGAGATGAAGTCGTCGAAGAAATACTTTTTGTATTTTGTTTTGATGTCTGGCCTAGGGCTCGAACCGTGGCTTTATGTCAAATAAACCAACACACTAGACTACGGCAACTTCTAGACAGACATCTCTAGTAAAACAAAATATGAACAAAAATATTTTTTCGGCGACTTATCACAGCAGAAAATCTTTAAAAGGCGAAAATCTTTAAAAGTTGTTAAATTTGCCATGCAAACTTTCGCAAAAGAAAAATGTATTATTCGGAGTCGACTTTCAACTGTAAGTCCTTTCACTTATGTTTAAAAACAACACACACATCATTAATCCTGTGATAAACTAGGTTGAAGGATTGCAATGATCAGTTATGTATGTATGAAACAAAAGTAATCAATTAAGTTGTTCGCGAGCGTAAAGATAAAGCCAAAGTATGTCAAGAAAGTAATTCTTTACGGAACGTTGCTAACTTATAAGTTCATATAAAATGACCCCATATGTATGCAAATACTAAAAATCTATACTGTTTTAATAATAAACGTGGCTACTACAAATGCAAAATAAAAATAAAATTAAAATACAACAAAAAGAATGCCATCAGTGAGAGAAAAAAAAAATAAATGCCATCTAAATTGTATAAAGTGATGTTTGTTAAAATAAAATCGAGCTAAAAATTACACAGTTTTTACGTGTCAACTCATTGTGGAAACTATTACAGGCAAGTGGTAGTAGTAGTAGTAGTAGTTGTTGTAGCCATAGAACCACTGCCATTACCACTGCCAAATCTAACAAAATACGAATATCAACAACAGCAACAACATTGCAAAAACCAGCTGGTCTAAAATGCTATAAAAAACAACAACAACTAAGGTTGGTATGTAAAAATAAAATATAAAAAAAAAGAAACTAAACCAAGAGGGAAAAAGTTCGCTACAACAAAATACAAAAACAAAACAAAAAAAAATCATAATGGAATACACGGTCAACAAATGTGGAACTCTTTACTCGTTTATTTTTTGCAGATTTTTGTTTTTTTTCGCCCCGTAAAACAAACTGAACAATCAAACAGAAATTAAAAATGGAAAAAAAAAGAAAAAACAAAAAAATGGAAAAAACTGCATATAAAACCAGTGGTGGAAAGAAAAAAATAAAAAGAGAGGAGAAAAACTTTTACAATCTAGAATACAAATCGAAATTAAATGACCACACATGCATACAATTTAGGGAGCCAGTGAAAGCAAAAACAAACGCAAATAATATAAAAATGAAAAACCAACAACAACTAAAACAACAATACAACAGCAATTGTAAAATAAATAAAAACAAACAACGACTAAATGCATACACAAGCACAACAGACACACTACACACACTCACAAACATTGCAAATAAAAGGACACTGCATTGCACTTATGCTGTACATGCATACGTTTGCCTAACTCATACACTCATACACCCTGTCAACAATGTACAACAACACGAGTACATGAGTATAAGCACGACTAGATGAGTACAAAATGTCAAATGAAAGTGATTGTATTTGTGTATGTATTTGTGTTTCATACTCTTCAACATTTTATCTCTGTTCGATGTCCACCATTAAATAAGTGTTTGCCTTCTACTGTCTGTGTGTGTGTGTGTGTGTTGAAAACACTGGGTTTGTGAAGCTGACAAATACATACGTCGGCTGTCGCCATCAACTATCATGTTATCATTGTGTGTGTGTGCGTGTATGTATGCGTGTGAAAATAAATTTTTTTTTACTCTATTTTGTTCGTTTTTATTTTATTTATGACACATCCAACAAATTTAGTTGCCACAATAGAATTGAATAAATGCAGGCGGAGCAAAAAAAAAAGAATAAGGGAAGGACGAAACATACACTTGAAACTTGAATGTAGACGACGCCATAAAAATCATATTTTTCAAAATCAAAATTTTTTAAAAAATAATTTATAGTCCTTTTGAAAGATAGAAAAATTGAATAGGGACTGCGATATGGTAACATAATTAAAAATTTATGGGTTTTATGTTGGCAAAAATAAAAGAAAGAAATTCACTCCTCTGAGAGGAGTTCTCCCTAATATGTACAGCCTAATATAGTATCTTCCTTTATATATTGGGATTTAGATTTAATAAAAGCTAGGCAATATCATAAAAAATGTTTCATCCTTTCGATATCTTCACCATTTGCCCTGCATTCGTTATTATGCACTACATCAATACGTTTAAGGCCAATATGTTTAGATGTAAGACAGAGTACTTAAAGTACTCAAATTACTTTTATTCATTTATTCCCGAGTATCTTTTCAAATCTTCCTCGTGTATGCTACAAAAGCGGATGATAAGTTTTCGGTAGCTATTGTAGCCTAGCTTTGAATGCACTAAAAACATTTGGTCAATTCACACAAGCCGTTGTATCGTTGTATTGAGTGTATTGTTGGACGATTATACAACAGTGTATTCTTGTTGTTGATAATTTTTATGTACAAATCCGATACACTTATACACATTTTTTCATATGTTTTTGGAAGTTGTATTGGTTTCGTGATATCAAATAGTGTGAATGAGAGTTTTTCAAAAGTTTTGTTGGTTTCGTGCTATCAAATTGTTTGAATGCCACAAAAATATATTTGGAATACGAAATACACAATACAGCATAGTACTGAGCGTTCACAAACAAGCAAGTGTATTCAATACAACGTACACGATACAAAGTCTAGGCCTGTTAGCTGGGGCTATTCGCTTTCTGCTACATGGCGTATTGCCTTCTTGAAGTAATTTCTTACTTTCCAGAAAGGTTACTGTCGTTTAATACTTGCCCAGATCATACATGCATGCATACATGTTTGCATGCATATAACATGTTCATTACAAAGCTGTAGTCAGGATTACGTCCTAGCTTCCTACACAACTCATATTGTATGCAAACAGGACCTACAGTTTACAGTTGACTCCGAACGACAGAGTTTTTAAGCAACTTTTCCTGACAATTTCATTTATTCTTAGAGTTTTTGCCCCAAACCTACTGAGCGGAAGTTGCCGAAACAATATTTTTTTTTCATTTAAGTTTTGTTGGAGATGTCTGACCTGTGGTTTGAACCGTAGCTTTCACGTCTACTAAGCCTACTACACTACGGCGGCTTCAAATCATACATTCCTTGACAATTCTGAGTTGAAAATCGTTTTATGGTCCGGCAGGCAGAGTAATTGTTTGGTTTCTAGTTATTCTGACTTGGCCCCGTTCTATTCTATCTTCATGTCAGGAGTCAGCCGCATAGCAACAAGCTTTAACACGTATTATGTATTATGGTTTCAAGAGACTTGTGAGTCTTGTGTCAGAGCAAGGAAATTCCATCAAACAACACTTAAGAAAAGTTGATATCGGATTTGATATTAAAATGGGTGGTTAAAGCAAAACTTATTCCTTATTGGAATGGTTTGAGGCAAGATTTTACGTGAAAGTGATGTCAACTGGCTATCGAGATTATGGAATATAATGTTTTCTTAATTTTAAGGATTTCGCGTACGATTTTCTTTGGTATGTCAATAAGCTACAAACTATAATGGTCTTCTAAACCAACATTCGTCAAATTTTGTTTGTTTTAATTGCCGGAGCCAACGACAATTGAATTTTTCGTATATACACCTACATTTGTATATAATTAGTCTTTACAACCCTTGAATCAGCATTATGTCCTAGGTTTTCACACCGCTTATGTTGTGTGTGTTAATTTTATACATGAGTGGTGGGAGCTATAGTTTAAAGTCGACTTCGAACGTCCAATATTTAAGAGAAGGTTTTGGTTGAAATTTTTATTTACTCTCCGAGTTTTAGCTGAGAGTAAGTCCTATAACTTATCTGCCTACCATTTAAGAAATTTTTGGGACATACTTTCTCATTCGCAGAATTTTGAAATTGTCTACCTTAAAATCTAATAAAATAAGGTATTTTAGTTTTAAGTTGTTTACTTAGTTTTTATGATAAATACAACATAAAATCCTTAACTAATTTCCATTGTTTTCTTTTCTTTTTAGGTAAGTCTTTTGCAAAATACTACGAAATACGGTCTGTAAGTTTATGCTCTGTTAAGAATCTAATGTTTTGTTTTGTTTTGTTTCTTTCTTCGAAATCTAAACAATATATTTGAGACAATTTCCGATTAAACGCATCATTTACTTTTCAATTCATATAATCGAAGTACAATATTTACAATTTTCATTCTTAAACGATATCTTAATGTATTACTGGCGATTGAAGCAATTCAATAAATACATCACACATACTTACTTATTTTTAGGTCAAAATCAATACACAATTGTAGATAATATTCCCCAAAAATGTCTTTAAGAATCAAATGGCAATTATAATAAAAATTCAAAAACATTTATATCTCCTTTTAACATTGAAAACTTAATCAAAGGCAAAGGGACAGAATATTAGAAAAAAAATAAAGAAAAAATAGAGACTTTAAATATGGGACTTTATATGTTCGTTTGTCAAATCACCTCATTTTCTTTTTTTACTGCTCTGGTTTGTCCCTTTTGTACTTTTTGCCCTAAAAAAAAAAAATAAATTTGAAAGAAGAACCAGTCAATTGGGACAATTTTAATCCAAACCAATTGTATGTATGATTTTCCTTTCCTTTTTTTTATTCTCTACTTTTCTGTCCTTTATTATGTGCTGCGTTCTTTTTTTGCACACATTTCTACCATAAACGATAATGCTGTCTATTTAAACAAATTCCAAGGGGACATCCCCAAAGACACTCACACACACACGCATATTTTACTCGCCAATACTATAACGTACAACAAAATGATAAATTTGTTTATTTTATGCTAAATACACTCGTGCATATACATACGTACATACATCAGGACATACGTACAGAATACATCCCAGCCAGCAATTTTGAAAATTTTTAATCAAATTCGAGTCTTTTTTGATTCTCCTGCGCGATTAAAAAGCTCGAATATGCCGTCATTTTCTGATCATAAAAAAATCTTTCGTAGGGAGAAAAAAGTAACTACCAGCGACTCTTCTTAAAAAGGCACTTATGAGTGTTTTTCTATATTATTTTAGAGTCATTTTCGACTCTTTTTCTAGTAGCTTTATAATCATTTTCGAATCACTTTCTGACCTTCGTTTATGATTCTTTTTCGTGTCGTCTTTCAGTCATCGTTTAATTGCAGACGAGTCTTTTATGAGTCCTTTTATTGTCGTTTATGAGTCATGCTTGTATTAATTTAGACTCGTTTTTATGTCATTTATGATTAAAATTTGAGTAATTTATTATTCGTACTTATAATTCTATTTTACTATCTTCAAGTGTTTTTATTAAGTTTACTGAGTCCTACGTTTACACTACAGCGATTTCAAAAATCACGTTCGTATGAATGTTAAGTATCAAAGAAAGAATATTAAGTTTACATTCGTGCACATACACCACATCAGACATCAAAATTTATTTAAATAAATCTTGTTTTTCGCTATAAAAAACAAAGAAAAATTTTCAATTTAAAATTTGTATCCATCTTTTACATAAAAAATTTATACATAAAAGCAGTTCTCAATCATCTACTTGAGCAAAATATGATCATAAAATACGTAATTACTAATCACTTTTCAAACCCCTGCATGATCTGTTTTTGATTAAGCCTTTTTAAATCTCCAGTATAAGTAGAATATAATAATAAATAACAGAAATAATAATTACATTTTAAACGTCTGGATGATTAATTTCCGAATGCATAAAATTTTTTGTTGTATTTTAAATCGAACTCATTTTACTCATTGACACGAATCACTTTTGAGTCCATTTTTAATCGTGTAACTTTAACTAATAAGTTTTTGATCACCAAAAGTACTCTAAAAAGACTCAGCAAGGTGATTTTTATAAAAACAATCTTCCGAATGATAGCTGGGATATATTTTTTGTGTAATAAAATTGTATAAGAATGTGTTATAAAATATGTGTATTTGCCATCAAGTTAAACTTCTACTTTCCACTAACATTGTTTGTTTCATATATGGTCCGATAATGATTATAATATTGAAATCATTTTGAAAATAAGTATATACGATATACTCGAATATGTCGAAAGAAACAGCACGCATGCAATAAAAAGTCTTTTAAGTAGAGTAGGGTAGTGGTGGTGCTGGTGGTTGTGATAAAGAAATTGGCCAAATTTAAGCATGAAAGAAATATTATATTTAATTTCATAAAGCAGCCGTGTGTGAAGTGAACAGATTTGAATCGTAATACTTTAAATTTTTCTTTTTAACCCAGCAAACAATAAAGCCTTCATTACTCTGTCGCAATCCATTAAACAAAATATTTTGCATTGTTGTCGTTATAATTTCTTAGAAGCATTGGAAATTGCTTTACTTGTTTACTTTATTTTTTATTTTTATAAAAAATAAAATCGGCACAATCATATTAAAACTGTAACTCATTTATTATGAATCGACTCTAGATATGTGTATCTTTTTGAAGGATTTAGTGGCCACACATGGCAAGGTGTAAATCATAAAACGCATGAGACAAAACTTCTCAAGTTAGAATAGGGTAAACATTACACTTGAGTTAATCAAGTTCTTATGCTTGAATATTACAGCCTGATGAATTTTTGTTTTATTTCTTCTTTTATTCCGACCAGGGCTGTTTTCAACACTAAACTACCGATAATTCATGTATTTCTATTCCTACCAAAGGGGGTTAAAGAACCCCTTGCGATATTTAAGGTAGAGTAATTATATTTCACAATTAAAAAAAAATTAACAAGAGGGAAGTAAATCTTGGAACACACATTAGATGCAATTTTGTAATAAAAATCGTAAAGGCAAATAGCGATGTGATAATGTTATTTCAAGAAATTCTGAAAAGAAGTTCCATATGGGTCATTTGACCCGTCCATGGTAGGTTTAGTGTTTAAACAAATTAACTGTTTAACAATGTCGAAAAATTAGTATTTCACATTACTTTTGAAAGAATCGAACAGCTTGAAATTATTGTTTAAAGCCGCCAATAATATTTTAAAGTCCAGACGACGACTATCTTTACTGCTTAACAACATACATAAGTGGTGTAAATAATAATCCTGATTAAGGGTTGTAATGCCCAATTACTTATCTATACGTATGCCAACTGGGATTGATTTTTAAAAATACCGGGATTCGGGATCCAAAAATCCCGAAAAATCGCGGGAAAAATCGCAATTTCTCCTAGTGATAAAAATGAAAAAATATATTTTGTTAACAAAATCATTTATATTCCAATTATATCAAATTATATGTCATTAAAAATAAAATATAAAAAAGCAAGACAAAAAGTATGATATATGATATGATATTCATAATTTTTGGTCTCTAGACCTAGTCCCTTGGAAATGAAAGAGAGAAAAATTTTAGGCAGTTGAAGAAATACTTCAGTCCAGCTAATCTTCTTACCATCTTCACCTCTTCCTATATATTCAATCGAAAATAGAAAACAATGCTAAAGTATGGTGTACGATGTACAGTTAAACTCAGTCAAACGTTTATAACGAACTCGGTTATAACGAATTCTTGGTTATTATGTACATATTTTCAAGTCCCAACGTTTTAATATGAATTTTCATACAAAAAACTTCGTTTATTACGAACTCGTTTATAACGAATTCTCGGTTAAAAGCAACTACTTTAAACGGTCCCAGTAATTAAATTTCATACATTTTACCTTTTTTTATAACGTACCCTCAGAAATAACTTTGAAGTGTGGCAATAGTCTTTAGTTTTATCTAATATGGTGGCATTAAATTATAACTCAGTATCTTTAATCAGCTGCAAGATAAAAAAAATTAACACATATTTTTGGTTTTTTTGTAAAAAAAAAATACTTTTTGTTTTTAATAAATGAAAAAAAATTCTTTGTATTTTATAATTTCTTCTATGACTTCACCCCGTTTATTACGAATTTTGCCTAAAACAAACTAATTTTTCTGGTCCCACGGAGTTCGTTATAACCGGGTTGGACTGTATATGTATATTGTAGAGTCTGGATTTCATACAAATGAAAGCAGAAATGATCATTAAAAATGATGGGCTATCCGCCTCTTGTGATATTTTTAAATACTGTCATAATATGACTCGCTATTCTCTATTCCTAGCACTAGTTCAACTCATGCTTCTCTAGTTTAATAAAAGGATTTATTTCGAAAATCCCACACTAGGCAGTGCGGGACATCTCGTTCAAAGTGAAATATGTAGAAATATTTCTTCGATGAGATTCTCTCAGTAATTTTCGGGCAAAAACTGTGAGAATAAAATTGTTATGAAAAGTTTTTTAAATATCTGTTGTTCGGAGTCAACTTTAAGCTTAGGTGCCGTCACTCATGTATAAAATTAACACACACTACATAAGTGGCGCGAACGACTAGGTTGTAATCCTGGCTAAAGGCGTGTAATGCACAGTTAACTAATGTGAGAAACTAGGTCGTAATCCTGGCTAAAGGGATGAAATGAATTTATAGTTTATTGGCCGGCCAGTGGCTAGTACAATGAATTAATTCTTCAGCACCACTATCACTTTGAGGATAGTGGATATGCTTTCATGCAAGCATAAACAAATTCAAATCTAACATCTATAAGCACTAGGTGTTCCTTTCTACCACCATTTATTTTTCTAGTTCTGCTACAATGCTTTGCATGAGTAGGTGCCATTAAAAAGCATTAAAAATGATCCCATATCGATTTATTATTGATTTGAAATACCATTTATTTTCTATTTCTAAGCTTGAGGCTGAAATAAAATCCTTTTTAATCTAAACACTCTATAACAAACGTTTCGCAATAGTTTCGACGTTGCATTAATAACTGAGTTACGTTGAATTATTGCTAATGATAACTGGACATTGTTAGGATTAATTTAAAGCGTATTATTTAACAAATAAAGTTGCTTGTTTTTTTCCTTTTCTACTATTTATGACTTTTTAAAGTAGTTTTCCTTTTTACGGTCCCAAATTGTTAATGGGGTAATATATCTGCCAGCAAATGGCACACTAAAGATTCAAAATATTTCGTCTGATTTCTGCATATGGGCGGCCGCATCTGAATATTTTAAACGAAACAATAGTTTATGCTTCTGCTTCTTCTTCATTTTAACGTTTTCTTCTTCAAGAACAAAGAAAAAAAGCAGGAAAAAAAGGTGGAAAAAGGAGGTGGAAAAAGGAGGTAGAAAAGGAGCATAAAGATTTGCCCATTTGAATAAAATGAATGAATGAATGAATGAACGAATGAATGAATGAACAGAGTGTGCTGGGGAAGGACTATGATTTATTTATGATGTTTTCAAAAGTTAACACACTCGTTTATTTTCTTATTGCCTCTCTCTTATTGTTGGTGTTGGTATTGCTGTAGCTGTTTAATATTTTATTTTGTTTTCGGTTTTAAGTTCTCTTTGCTTCACTTCACTTCTCTTTTATTTTATTTTTATTTTTGGTCGTTAGCAAATAGAAATGTCTTTTAAAAAGTTTATTCATGCCAAATTTTTTATGCTGATTGGTCTTTTATGATGGCTTCTATGGCAATGGTTTGTTGGCAGTGGGTTGAGAGTGTGTATTTATAAATAAGGGCTCGACTGGTTATGGGTTTTTTATATTTCCTGTTATTCAAAAATACATACAGTCCTCTATACATACATAGACATATATGGTCCAGTCATTTGCCATATACTCAATTGTGTATTTCGTCCTGTTTTTTCCTTTTTTTTTTTTGTTATTGTTGTTGTTGTTTGGTTTTCATTATATAGTTTGCTGTTGGAAATCATTGAAAAAAAAAACACAAAAACAGAAAAGGAAGAAGAGCACAATATAAGCTGTTGAAATCTTGTCCTAGGGGTGCTTTTATCCTTTCGATTTATGTGGTCATTCATGAAATTGCCTTATTTTAAGCAATAGAAATCTGTTAGAAAAAAAAATACAAATAAAATCATTCATTTTTATTTTATTTTATTTCATTTCATTTGATTTCGTTTCGATTCGATTTCATAAAAATTCATATCTCTCTGTACAATTGTTTATTTTGTAGTTGTATTTGTATTTTATTAAGGATTTCAAATCCTTTTTTTTTTAAATTTTTTTTTTCTCCTAATATTTTCTAAAAGTATAGTTTGTTTGTTGTATTGTATTTAACATAAAATAGCCATAATGTTTTATAAGATTGACATATAAATTCTGAATTATTTATTGCTTTCAAAATAACACATACACACATATACTATACCACAGAAGAGCTGGCATGTTGAAAATCTATCGTAAAAAACGAGTAGATTTAGAATTTTGGAACTCATTCTATTGAAATGTTGGCATATAATAGCAGAGCTAGGCTTGAAGTATTCACAAATTCATGGTGGTATACTAGCCTGATAATATTTCAATGAAAATGTAGTTTCCAGTTTACGATATTCGATGGCAACAGCATATCCCCCTGGTGTCGGAAGAAACTTTTAAGAGCATTGACTTCCGCTGCTGAAAACTTTTCACAGCATTTCATGTCATTACTATTTCCTTTATTTACAGCCGGATGATTTTATCATTCAACTCTCATGTGTGAGAGTTTTCCTCAAAATCGACTTTGAGACTACTTGTAATAGCGTACACATTATAATTGAACTGCAACTAGAAAATCTGTTCGTGGTCAATTGACCGCTCTACCGCACCCAGCATTATAAAGCAAATTTGGGTGGCACAAAAAACTCGTTCTATAGTGGGTCTTTTTAAAGCTTCCTATTCTCAAATTTAAATCAAACAAAAGACTGTCTGAGATATCATCAAAAAAATTTTAATTCATTTGATTATTATTAATAGGTCTTGATGTCATTATGTGTTGAATATAAAATCGTTAAAATATTCGTTTTGGTTTTAATGAGTGAATCGTATCCAAAATATAAAATTTTGCATGATTTAGGCCCAAAAATCAAGCTAAATTTGACTCATATCAGGAACAAAGTATGGCTACGACTTAAAAGAACCACACAAGAAAAAGTCTAAAAGAGCAAAATCACACCAATTCGATGGGCAGCACATATCAACGTAAGATTACTGGAATCTCTTGTAAAGAATATTCAGTGTGGCAGGAGTTGTGCGGCACCTACCGAAAGTGTTCAGATCTTTTAATTTCAGAGATAACAAGTTTGTAATGTTGGATGTCCTGGCAGTCTACTGAGAAGTGTGCTAGACATGAGGGTCGTATTTTCAATTTCGACGAGTGATTGGTCCGTTACATTACTTGTCTATGTGACTCAGCAAGTAATAATTATAATATAATCTGGAATAATATTCTAATAAACAAATCAGTAGGTAAGCATGCACTTATAGTACTCGCCGCTAGTAGTGACGGCCTGCCAGACATCATTCAGCAATAAATATATACCGATGAAGTCACTAGTCCAATATTCATTGCCGAGAGTCCTTGCAAATTTTAAAATTTTTTGTTTGTTCACATACTTGTTCATCTAGATATAGATCACACAATTTTTCCAAGAAAATCAGATTGAGTTACCAACTGCTCCAGAGTCCATTCTGCAAACACACATTGTTGTCTGTAGTCGCGCAAGGCTTTCTGCCAAAGCAGACTGAATAAACTGAGACTTTATTATTGACAGGTATTCTTTATTTATTTCCCATAATGAAAGACCTGTGAACAACGCTTTAAAAATATTGAATTTGAATAATTCGTTGTAAGTGTGAAATGTGTGTGTCGTATGTAGGATGTTGTCTTTTTAGACATGAAGCCTCGGTTCAAGTCCCCGGTCAGGCATGTCTGGCAAACGAAACATGAAGAAATATTTCTTCTTCCTCAGCAGATTTCTGGCAAAAACTGCGAGAGTAAATAAAATTTCCAGGAAAAGTTTTTCACAAATGTGTCGTTCGGAATCGACGTTAAACTGTAGGTTCCGCCACTTACGAACATAATGTAAGTGGTGTGATAAACTAGGTATTAATCCTGACTGAAGGACATATTGTAATGACCAATTATGTCTGTGTAACGTAGTTTATTTTATGCTCAGTGAGGATGAGTCAAAAAAAGATAACATTTCAAGAGCCGCAAATAAACCCTGAAAAATCCACTGTTTGATGCAGTTTGTTGGCCAGTGGCGTCAATGGACTGCACTTCTTGTGGGTCAATGATTGGATTGAGATACCAGTGGGGTTCTATTCTATTTCACTATCACTATTTCTTTTCCTAAAGTTGAAGAATTGAATTTGGTTGACAAGTGGATTCAACAAGACAGTGATACACGTCGTACGGCACGTGACACTCTTTACGCATTGAGAGCCGAGGTTGGTGAGTAATCAGCTCACGAGAAGATTACATCGGCTGAGAAGATCGCATGGTTTCCGGAATCCGTAGAGAATTTTTCGTGGGGATACGTGAAAACAAAACAGCAAAAATTGGAATTTACGAATAGATCACCTACATATATTTTACAAGGAGTAATCTCTACAAATTACATAAATACGTCTCCGCAAATGCAATTTTCTTTATTTTTTCGTTGAAAAATTGCTCGTCCTATGTTTTAATCAAATTTAACGCAGCCTATGTTTACTATTAAAACCTGTAGATCGTATTTGTTCCATGTTTACTCTATCATGGCTTTGAGATTTTTAAAAATATTTTGAAATTTCTTTCATTCACAACAAATTTTCGTTTTCTTTTTTTTTGCGATTGCTGCAGTGGCTCTTGAGTAAATTTAAATTTAATTTTCACTCTCTCACTCTTACTCTCTCTCTCTCTTTGAATATAATTTTAATAATTTTATTGCTCAGCTCGTAACTGCTGATTTTCTTTGAATTGCTTAACTGCCGCCACTGTCACTGACTCTCTTCTTGGGTCTTTGACTCCTTTTGTTTCGTCTGTACAGTTTTCTCTATTCTTTTTCATTTCAGTAAGGATTGCCTTGCTTTGCTTCTTTGCTCACCCTTTGGTAGCGTTAGCAGTGCTTTTTAATTTCTTTTCCAGTTTCCGTTTAGCGGTTTGAATTAACTTTCTTTTGTAGTCTTTTGAAAAAGTATTTCCTTTCCCTCTTTTTTTCTTTTTTATAACATTTAGTTGCTTTTAATGAAAATCTCAATTTTGAAGCAACGAACAAAAGTGAAAAATAAAATTAAAAGCAACGAAAAAGAAGGAAAAAAGATACGAAATAAGAAAACAATAAAAATCTAGTCGGAGCAGTGATATGAAGTAACATGCAAAATAGCTTTTCCCAGCAATTTTTTCTTCGTTGTTTTCGTTCTGCTTTTTTCACTTTAGAGAAGCATTGGCTCATAAAATGTAACTGTGTAAACATGTTTACAATCTCGTCAACATAATAATGGCGTTGACTTTCGACGCTGCTGTAGCGTTACTGTTGTATCGTATGATTTGCTTCGTTAACAACCAAAGCCAACGGATCTCTTGTCTCGTATGCGGTGTGGCAGTTCGTAAAAGGTCTGCAAGACACAGTCATCGTAGAGCAAGAAGTCATCGTGCACATGCCAGGATATCCCTACAGTTGCAGAGGTATTTGTTGTGCTTAAATTATAATCAACGTTTTTAATGACAATGGAATAAAAATGTTTGTTTCGTTATCGTCATTAAGCGAAGCGAAGCTAACCTAAGCAGAGCAAGCAGTGCAAAGCAAAGCAAACGTTGTGTTATACAGCTGTGTTGCTAATTTTTTGTGTATTTTCGTATTGTATTTAAAGCATTAGATTGTTGTAATAAAATAATTAATTTTTTTTATTTTTTTTAACAAGAAGTTTAATTCGTTTAATTGATTTAATGAGTTTATTAGGTAAATAAAAAGTAAATTCAGGCTGGTTTTTTATTTCAAATAGAAGCAAAATATTAGTTTTTTTTTTTAGTTTTTAAAATTATTTTAAGAGACAAATTGAGAAATTTTTCGCTTATTACAATCCTTTAGTCATGATAACGACCTAGCTTCTCATACCCCTCATATTGTGAGGTGAGTGTTTGCTTTATACTTAAGCGGCGGAATTTTTTGAGAAACAACGACCATTTCATTTTACTATCAGAGTTTTTGCCATAAATCTGCTGAGAGGAAGTCGCCGAAGAAATATCTTTTCATATTTCGTTTTGTTGGAGCCAACACATCAGAGATCAGCGATGAATCGTTTTTCCGCCACTCATAAGCACTCATGCAATTTTGAGTATGACTGAATAAACAGAATTAAAATTCATCTACTCTAATTTTTTCGTACTCTCTTCAGCATTGATTTATAAGTATAAGTAGTATGAGTATAACGTTGACTTCAAATTCACAACATTCGAAATGTGTTTGAGTCACATGGCATTTGATTGAGTGAATCAACAGAATTAAAATTCATATATTCCGATTCATTCGTACTCGCTACAATATTGATTTATAAGCATAAGTAGCAATGAGTATGAGTACAACGTTGACATCAAACTCACAACCTTCGAAATGTGTTTGAGTCACATGGCATTTGATTGAGTGAATCAACAGAATTAAAATTCATATACCCGGATTCATTCGTACTCGCTACAATATTGATTTATAAGCATAAGTAGCAATGAGTACAACGTTGACATCAAACTCACAACATTCGAAATATGTTTGATTCATACGCCTACTCATTCAGATTCAGAAACCTAGAAAAATACTTATAATACTTATAGCGATTTGAGTGGCTCGAATCATTCGTCGAAATTTACAGCCTTTGTTGTTGTTGCATATACAAAGAAGAAGAAAGAAAGACAAAGACAACAAGCAAAGCATACACACAATCTTCTTGTGAGTATAGTAGTGTTCGTAGGCGAATCATTCTTATTTTGTGCTTCGTGTAAATGTTAAGTAGAGACGAGTCGAAGTCAATAGCATCATGCGTATTGTTAAGTATGAATACGATGAGTACTTCCAACTAGGAGTATGAGTATGACTATAATATCAAAATAAATATGAATGCATATAAGTATCTTAAATTATAAGTATGACTCGAACCTACTCATCGTTTTGTATACTTATTGCTGATCTCTGCAACTCACTACCACTTACTAGACTACGATGTCTACATCGCTACTGAATTTCACGAATCTTCTCAGTGATCTGTAATATGATGAAGAAAATACTTTGCGGCTGTCTTAAGCTTTTTAAAGGACCTATCGGAAGAGTAAGTAGGATAAGACACTTAGAGAGTAATTTTTTCTTCAAGTTTTATTTTCTCACTTTTTCCATTGCCTGCAATAAAAGACAGCATTTTCTGTATCGCCCAATCTTCGTTGTTAAATAAAAATCTGAATTTAAAACTTTTTCTAAGAAACTTATTCTTGAAATTGCCGTGCCCAAACAGCATTTAAATTGTATAGTAATTGACCTTTCGAATCGGTCATATAACTGTCGTATTGAGATTCTAGTCATAATTGCCTTTCGTGTGATGACTTAATTGTTTTCATTTTCTTGCGAATCTGTTCTATATCCTGATGCCATACCGAATTGACATTTCGTCTGCTTTACACTCTAAGATATGACTTCTAAGTTGTAGTATCCATTTGCAATTTCAGCTTGAACTATGTTGGTCATACCATATTTCCCATTAGCCTGCTGGATAGCATGTCTCAACACTGTAACTCCACAGCAAACCGTGTTACTCTAAACATGTTTTCGCTTGGAGCATTACCTGCAAGTTCCTAGCTGATAATAACAATTTCTAAACTTCCTAAATATTTACTTTGTTTCGATTAACGTCGTCAAAAATTTTTTTCCCTTTAATTTCGATTTGCGTCGTCTATCCATTCACGTTGCCTCTGTTGTTTATAAACAAAATCAGGGGAATACCCTCTTTAAAATAATTCAATACATTTTGTATTGTATTTGTATTGTATTGTATTGTATTGTACGTAGATAAATGCATTATTTGAAATTCGATTTACGTCGTTTCGATTTACGTCGCCAATTTCCGGAACATTCTATGACATAAATCGAGGGAATACTGTAGCGCACAAGCTAAACCTTATCTTGCATTTCCAGTATGGAAATTTGATCATACGTGGTGCAGAAATTACCTGAGAGGAAATCTCCGAAGAATGTTTTCATATTTCGTTCAGTTGGAGACTAATGTCTGATTGATGTCTAAATTTGAACCGTGGCCTGAAATCTAATACGCTAATACACAACTTACTAGACTACGGCAACTATAATTAAGCTTTTCCTACCAATTAAACATCGTAAAAAATTTTTTCCGGTAATGAACACAAATGAATGTTTTCTGAATACCTTTAATCTTCAGTCAGAATTTGCTTAATCCCTAAACCTCTAGGTGTGAAAGCATCTTTGTTTATGAGTTTTTTGCCATTTGCCATTACATATTGAAATTTACATCTAAAGGTTTCGTAAAAAATTATCCAGGTTTTGCAATCGTTTGATGTATGAAATGTTCACTTTCAAGACTTTATGGGAATTTTCTATAGCCATTGAAAAATCTACGACACTCATTGTGATATTATTAAAGTAACTTTCCGGCAGACTCACTTTGCCAACACTAGTCTGGTTTTGCCCCTTTAAACTTAATTAATTAATTAAAATTGCCACTGTACTAATATTGTACCCACCACTGTATAGCCCATATACACGTGCCAAAGCAAAAGGATTAAAAGCTGGCATGCAAATGTATACACAAGAAAAGGATTGGGAGGTGGTAGTATAACAGCCATTGGGTTAACGAAAGAAAATCTGTCCCACTCTTACAAATTAAGTGTATGTGGATGTGTGTGTGTGTGTGTTGTAAGTAGAAGCGTGAATATTTATTTAAAAGTTTAAAGAAAAAAAAAAAAATAAAACTTTCTTAAGGAAATTTTTGATAATTTCATGAATTAAACTACCTTCTTATGCTGCGCTATTAGGTTTCCTTGATTTTTGTTTAAAAAAAACTTGTTGTTGTTGTTGCTGCTGCTACTGTTGATTATTTCCTTGATGTGGTTTTCACAAAGTCAAAAACGTACGCGACATGCCAGACAGACACCCAGTCTTAGAAGTTAAAAATGTATGCCGGTTTATAAATATTTAATGACATTAAAGGCATGTGATGTGTGTGTATGTGGGTTTAAGAGACAGAAAAACTGATGGCAGCTGTCAAAGTATTGGTTTCATAAGCATACGGCTGTTGATTTGATTCCTTTAGCTGGCAAAGCTTTGGTTGCCAAGGTTATTAATTTATTTGTTTCAGCTACAATACAAGTGTAAATGAAGTACGGCAAAGTGAAATTGTTCAGCTCAAGCTCTAGCAATTTTCATTATTTTGTGGTGGTGGCGGTGGTAGTAGTGGGGGTGCTATGCTATGCTATTTTAAAAGAAACTCTTTGCACGTTGCTGGTATGTGAGTTAAGCTTTAATGTTTGTTTGCCATTTGCTTGAAGGCGCATTTCTTCTTTGTCTATTTTAATGTCTTTGGCCTGCCTGTTCATTATGACATTTGTACCGTTTACACTCACAAAGCCAAAGACTAGAGCACATACAAATCGTGTCTGTTGGCGTATAACGTGTAAAACAATGACTCATTAAGGCTCATCAAAATTCTAATGAGATTCAGTAACCATTAAAAAGGGTTTTCGTTTCCTTTATATTTGTTTGTATGTTTGCTTGTGCACATACATCACACACATATCTCCACGTTATTCTGCTCTTTTCTTTCCTTTTTAGTTTATTTCCCATTTAGTTTTCCATTTCAATTGTTGTTGTAGTTATTCTAGTATTTGTGTTAAATTTAGTTTTTCCACCCTGTTTGCGACATCAACTTTAGTTTTTTTTTTTTAAATATTCTCCCCTCCTTTTTATTTGTTTTCTTAAATATTTTTCCTATTTGTATACACATCCTTACGTTTCAATGTATGTAAGTATGTATGTATGTCAGTATATTGTTTTGAAGTTTTCTAGCTTTTACTGCTTCATTAAGTTTTTTTTTCTCTGTCTTCTGTTTTCACAAATTTAGCAATTTTTTTTTATTTTAGTTTTATTCCATTTTCCATTTTGAATTTGAATTTTCTTTTATTTTTCTTGTGTTCTCATTGAAATGTAAATTTTCTGCAAAAGTTGCTCTTTTCTCGGTCTTGGGGTTTTCTTTTTTCGTTTTAGGATAGGAGGTCATTGAATTAAAGATTTTTTTTACTTAAAGTGGCCAAGACAAAATAAAAAGGTAGAGTGGAAGTGGAAACCAATTAAGGAATGGAATCCAATGGTAGATTAATTTCTATTTTGTAAAACATTACAGCACAATATCTGTGTTCATATTAGTAATAATATTCCCATTAGAAGGGGTTCCTGGAAGGCATAAATTTACATTTAAAAAAGACTAAGGTTAACTTCGGACCTGTCATAAGGCCTCCACATATTAAAGTCACCGCAGTCCAACTTATTAGACGCGAGGACAAGGTTCAAATCCCAAGTCAGACAACTCAATCAAAATGAAATATGATAATAAATTTCTTCGGTGACTTACTCTAAGCAGATTTTTGACCGAAACTCTCGGAGTAAATGAAAATATTCAAGAAAAGTATCTCAACAAATTTTCCTTTGGAGTCGATTTTAAACTCTAGGTCCCGCTACATATGGATACAAATTAAAAACACACAACATAAGTGGTGTGAGAAGCTAAATGTAATCCTGCTGAAGGTTTGTAATAACCAATTATGCATAGATGTAAGCTTCTACAAGAATGTTTCATTAAAACATGTTTTATCTTCTCATTATCAACTTAACGGTATTATACGTTTCAGCGATTACTTAATGGATTGTATCCAAGTCACCATCATATCATCCAGAAGCCTGCATATCCAGAGATCTTGATGATATTGTTTATGACTAATTCAGCACCATTTCCGTTATAAGATTTCCGTACAAATCGGGTGTGAGTTCAATGACTTCCACCTTATCACCGGTTATTGATGGTATTCGGTCAGCATATTTTATGTGTTCCCACCAGGCACATACTGAAGAATTTTTTGGGCAAATACCTGGTCCGCTTAACGGAAAATTCTATGAATGCCTTTGGTAATTTTTCCCCCTTTCTTACTTCTAAGATATTAGAGACTACACATCGCCTGTGTTGCTACTGTTGCATTGAATATGGTTGTAGATTTTAGGTGTTTGATCACATGATCTTTTTTTGGGGGAGTTTATGAGATCATATGCAGCTGCTTCTGAAGACAATTTGTTATCTTGAGATCTCAAATAACGTAGGTTAGAGGACGTGTACTTGTCAATTAAGACTAGTACAGTACCCGGAGGTCAACAGTAGACGTGTATTATATTATAAATAAACGCCCAATGGTACTACACTCAGAGAAGGACACTGTCCTGCACTTTTTAAAAATATCTGTCATGCAAAGTTGCCTTCAAGCTGTAACTGTCTTGTCACTGATGTATAAAATTCGTATACGTTTTTAAAACATTTGTTTGTTCGTTTTATTCAGAAATTAAACTGAAATTATAATGCACATTGGAAACCTTGAATTAATTAAACATTTCTTTTATACACGTAATGTAGTTATATGCAGATATTTCACCACAAGCTATTTACCTAATTTTTGACTTTATCACTAGCTTTTATTCTACTATCTAATTATAAAATCTGTTTTATTGCTTTCAAACAATTAGCATTAACAGCAGAATTATTGTGTGTAAACATGCCTTGCCTAATGGTTAATGCTCATGTGACCATTTGATAAAAATTGTTATTCATTGCGTGAGGCCTATGTCTAGACCAATTTAGAAATTTTACATTATTTTTTAATTGTTACAGAAAGCCTTGTAATTACAGTAATTGATTAAAGTAAGCAAGACTTTTAGTTCAGAATTTTTCAGTACAGTTCAAGAAATATTCCCTATAACTTGACTTAAAATCTTAGTTTATTTCATTAGAAATCAGTCCAGGACAAAAGATATAACGATTAAGCAAATTTACACGCTTTCTTGAAAAATGTACCCATGGCTGCAATATATTTTCAATTCAAAATTTATAGAAAAAATTCCTCAAAAGTGCAACGATTTTTTTTACAAATTTTTCTTATTTTATTGATCAATTCATTCGTTTACTAAGCTGCTAAATTAGGCAAAAGTAAAGTGATATTTTAATCATCTAACATAGTGCAATCATCCGTTCAACTTGTCTAGATTTTTTAGTAAATACCATAAAGCCTTGCTGCCTAGGAACTATGTTAATGATGATGATGATGATGATGGTAGACCTCTATATTTAACATTTAAAGGTTTTGCGAGGACATTTGACTTTATAAACATAAAAGGATGCATAGAGTTCTCAAATTAACTCTTAGCTTTGTATGAGGACAGAGCGCAGAGTTTCATAAATGGAAGAATCGAAATTAAAGTCGGGAGGTTCATACTAGCCTTTATTATTTAATGCGACAATCGATATTCAGAAAGGCAACTGATGAGTATGACCCAGTTTTGCGCACCACTTATTTTGTGTGTGTTAATTTTTATCCACTAGTGGCAGGATTTACAATTTAAAGTCGACTCCGAATGACAGATTTTTGAGAAACTTTTTCATGGCAGTGTCACTGCATACTACGGGAAAATATACTTTGTCAGCCATTGATAAAGGCTGGTTGATTAGTAGAATAAAATGAATTTTTTTATATTATTTACTGACTTCTCGCGTACCATTAACCATCAATTAAATTCTTATTTACATAATTAAATTTCATAAAACATATTTTTTTCCAAAAGTTTATTTTACAAGACGTTCTTTCCTTTTAAATACTCGATATTATTGTTAAAACTACATCCGCCTTCATCCATTCTGCCAGCCAGCAAATAGTTTCGTTCCAAAAGAACGCACCTTCAGTTGCGATTGAATAGCACAGAAATGAAAAGAAATAAGAGTACGTATACGTACACATGCTCTCACATTCTTTTAAATATGAAAAGAAAAAAAACCGAAATTAAATCAGTTTTAAATACTCTAGACATTGTTTGTAATAATTATAGCACAGGTAGGTGTATTATAAGCATAAATGTATATACAAATAAATGTACATACACATATATATGTATGTATATAGAGAATGTATTTTTGTAAATACTTTTTTTGTATTTGTGTATAGACAAGGCATTCAGTTTAAACGGATACAAAACGAAATAGAGTTGTAAAGTGGTGGTATAAAGTTGTAGCTGCAGTTCTATAAATTATTCAACATTTTTGAAAAGGAAACATCAAATTACGTTGTGTCGATAGGAAGGCTTTACTATTTAAGCTGTGTAAAGGCAAACAACTATAGGTCTATGATATGAAATTAAAAAACCCCACAGTTGTTTTAACGTAAATACGATTTCAATAAAATATAGGAATACAAATCTATTTAAATAAATCGGTATAATACCCAATGCACTGTGGATTCTAAAGGAAGAATTATGAATTCTTCAGGTCTACGGACTTGAATTTCGTGATTTTAACCCTTTAGTGCCCAAATTCTTTTCTGAATTAAAAAATATTTCTGCGTTTGATTTGTTTTGAAAGTAAATGAAATTAAAAAAGAAAGTAGTTTTTTGATCAAATCAGGTTTTACATGTTGCAAATATAATAAAAATAATTTTTGGTCTTCCCTGAATTAATGAAAATACAAAAATAAGCAAAATGAATGAGCATAAATTAATTTAAGCCGTCTACAGGCGATCTTGGGCACAAGAGGGTTAAGACAATTAAACCAGGGATTACCAAAAATTTCTTGGCTGTGTATTAGTGAGTAAGAGGGAGAAAATAAGTTGAGAGCTTACAGTCATAGAAAAATCTTAGTAATATACTATATTTTGGTTTTCGTTTCATCAACATAGATAAGGTTACATATCTTTAAATTAATAATTAGTTTTATTTTTTCTAAAATATTGCTTTATATCTATAAAAAACTTACTCTCTTTTCATATCGTCTAAATTATTAACTTGACTATTAAAACTTTCAAAATATGTTTTAAGACTTTGAATCTTTAAAAATGGATTTTTTAACATTAAATATTTTTTGAGCGTAATCCCTGGTTTAAACCTAACAAAACGAAACATGAAAAATATTTCTTCGGTGTCTCTGAGAGTAAATAACATTGTCAGTCAAAGCCTGTCGTTTGAAGTCGACTTTAAACTGTACGTCCCACAATTCATGTATAAAATTAACACACACAACATAAGTAGTGTGAGAAGAAGGCTTGTAATGACCAATTATATTTTGTAAAGTCTGCTCGCAAGCCAAGTAGGTTTAAAGGCAAAATTTTTATTAGAACATTACAGAAATAGGAGATCTGAGTCATTTGTTAGCCTATCATAATTTTACCTGACCTGGTCTTTTGACAGGTCGGAATGAGGTTTATCTCGAGACACTTAATTAGATTCTATAGCGAAGGGAATCAATCATAGCAACGTATTACTTAAATCTGTTTACCTACAATACATTCTCCCTTTTCCATTATGTTTCCCTTTCTCCTATCTCTCCTTTTATCCACTCCTCTTTAGGACTTTGTGCAAAGGTTCAATTGGACCTGCGAGTACTGTACTTATCTCAAATGCCAAGTAAATATCCTCTAATCTAAACCAAAATCTACCTCCAATAGCAGCCAAAAATCTTTTTCGTAGTTTTCAGACACATCATGTACACTTAATAGCTTTCTACTCGAAAATATGCTCTCATCTATCCCGATGCTCTTTCCCAAGATCATCACAGTAAGTCATAGGCAAATTGTCTTGTCGAGTAAGCTGTACCTGCCATTGCATTCTATCCCGATGCTCTTTCCAAAGATCATTACAGTAAGTCATAGGCAAGTTGTCTTATCGAGTAAGCTGTATCTGCCATTGCCGGTTTGAGGCATCCGTAACTTATACATTCCATAGCCTTGCTATTCGGAATTTTGGCGAAATCTTAGTACAACGTCATATATTCGATAGAATATCTTTATTGGAAATACCTTATTCCGCTGATTCAAGTTGAGATCATGGTTGTCTCGCGTGGATATGAGATGTGCATAAAACTGTGAGATGGGTATGTAGCCCTGTTTGTGGAATTTTCTTCAGTAGCATGCACAGACAGCAATCATTAAAAGCAAATATAACCTTATTGCAGCAGACAAATTCAGTCTGACTTTTAAGCCAAAGTCATGGACAGTTGCGAACTATCTAAACCATTGTAAGTCAAGCTAAATAAAGTTTTTAAATATTTTTGTATAAAAAGAAACATTTTCACAAAAACATTTGCTGGGTTATAAAATCCATAAAAGACCAGCTCACATGTACTAGGTAGATAGAGAGATACATGTGTAATAAAAATAAAAGTATCACGAGATTTTCTTTTTTTTTCATGCGGGATTTATGATTAATTTATACAAGACGTTAAAATCGTTATTACGATCTACAACTTAAATGTTTACAGAAACGTACATATACAGTCAATCCCTCTTATAAACGCGGTGAGTGAGTACCGCGTTTATATGGAACAACCGCGCTGTAAGAACCTCGGATTATTTCAGGTACAAAACTAGTCTATTCTTAGCGCGTTCTTGGAAAACGTCTCTACCGCTATAAGAACACAGAATAGTCAAATTACATCTTTAGTACCGCGTTATATGGGACCAAGAAATACAAAACGCTGGTATGAAATTATAAATTATTTTATTGAATTCAAGGGTTCTCTAAGGATTGATAACAAAAAATTAAATAAAAACGGGAATAAAAGAATGGTTTCCAACAACTTAAGAAAGAATTTTAAATTAATATTTATCCTCACTTGGTTCATCTTCATTCATTGTTTTTTTAAATTGAAACTCCAACTGCTATTGGTTTTCACTGCACTGTATCTCGGCTGAGCTTTTGAGTCGAAATTAAAACTTTTATTAAACCCTCTTACAATATCTAGTTACTATTCATTCATAGGCTGTGCGGAAGGAACTTATGGGATGAAATTGAACGCAAGCTGCGTTATAAGAGTACCGCATTATAGGAAGGCTGTCGCAATTTGGAAAACGTGTTCTGAAAGTACCGCGTTATAGAAGGGTTGACTGTACTTGTATACTAAATACTATTGGTTTAAAAACACACACACAAACTCACTCAAAAGTTTACATTTGGCAGGTTTGATGGGTATGGTCTGAGGTCTGAGGTATTATTTGTAATATAAAGAAGCAGCCATAGCTGTGTAACAGAAGTAGAAGCAGCAGCAAAACTTAATTAACTCATTAAAAATGCTACTTATTTTTCTTATTTCTCTTGTTTCTCTTGTTTTTTCCTTTTTTTTCTTTCTTTCTTTCTTTTTGTTGTACTTTTCCCTTAGTGTTATTGTATGTTTTGTTGTGAATTGTTTTTGTATTTTTTTTTTATTCGCTTTGTTGCTACTTTGCAAAGTTTTACTCTCCCTGCTTTATCCTTTAGGCTCTTTGTTGGCTATGCGATATAAGCCAAAAAGGATGTAAAACAACTGCAAAAGGGTAAAGGTTACTTTTTTTTCCCTCTGTACTCGTTTCTTTCTGCTTTGCTATTTGTTGTTGCTGTTGTTCTTACTGCGTTCGGTTTCTGTTTTTTTTTCATTCATTTCTTTAATAATGTATGTACATATGTATGCTCTACATATTCACATATATTGGTTACAAAGGATATTAAAGGAAGTGTGTTGTGTTTTTCTCTTGTTATTGTACATATTTTTTGTACTCATGTAAACACATACATACATACAGACACATTTAAGATTTTTATTTTGCGTATTATCATGTGTATGTTTGTGTATGTGGATGAGTTTAAGTAAAGGTGCAAATTGTGTTGTGTGTGTTCATATTGACGTTTAAATAAGAATGAGTATGCGTGCGAGTGAGTGAGTGTAGATATAAAAGATTCGTTTATAGATAAAACATTAAACGTAGTCAAGTCGTATAAGCCATTCTACATTAAATGAGGACTGCACAGTGTTAACTTGAGCCTGTTATGTGGTGCATTTTTTATGTATTAAGAACTACAAAGGCACACAAAAAAGTAAATAACCGTGTAACGAGACCATAGTTTTTTAAAAATTTTTTGAAGTACTGATATTGAATTCAACAATCTTTAGAATTGGTTTTCGAGATGTCAACCCCTTCAGACAGGATTACATCCTATCTTGCTCTGAGAATTTTAACCTAAAAATGCAAAAAGCCATGGATTGTAAAACATGGCATGGTATTCGAATTAAGTTGTTTTTTTTTTTTGAATTCTCGTTACAACAGGTGAAATGCTAATTATTTTAGAAGTTAATTTTTCTCTTGCTGTGTTAGGTCACAACAACATGGGTATGTATGGAAAAAAAAAATATTCAGAATAATGATCCGAACAAAACGGTTACTTCCTTTCAGCAAATGTCTGACAAAAATTCGGAAAGAAAATACTAATTGCCATGAAAAGTTTCGCAAAAGAATCTGTCGTATGGCATAAAAATGTATTAAAAGTATTAATGCGCTTGGAAACTTTCCTTTTTCATTAACACATTCCATGCTCCAGTCTAGTGGAGAGTAAATCTATAGTCTATTAGTTTTTGTTAGGTCGATGTAGTAGCTTTAATTGCTAAAACACAGTTGCGTACGCAAAGCAGTCCTTTGTGACGCCACAGGTAAGTGCAGTCCCTATACTGACCAACTTCCAACAAACTCATCGAAGAAGTTGGTTAGTGCAAGGGCTGCACAATTTAAAAGCACTGCTACATGCTAGAAATCAGCGTGAAAATTTTATAAACGAAGCTATATCCTTGATTTCAATGCATGATAACTCAGGTAAGCCACATAACCTAAATTTGCTTTTCGTAAGAAATGGACTTTGATAAAGAAAGTGGATAACAGGTATATCCAGTGGTGTTGTGCTATTTTTTTTGTTTTTACCGGAACGCGTATATATAATTATATAGACAAGGCCTTTCCTGGGTAGGCGGCCGCTCTGTGCGGTCTCGTGTCCCAAATTTAACGACGGGGGTGATTTTCTATGATAATCCTGGCGCGGCGTTTTTAGGTCTCATGTATCAAATTTTTCAAAACGTCTTTAAATCATCTTTAGTTCCGGAACGCGTTCCTGTCCAAAAAGGAAGTACCGGAACGACGTTCCAGTTCGACAACACCACTGGGTATATTTACATAAATACTTACATAATTGGCCATTACAACCCTGCAGTCAGAATTACAACCTAGCTTCTCACACCACTTATGTTGTGTGCGTTAATTTCATACAAGAGAGGCTGGACTTACAGTTTAAAGTCGACTCCGAACTACAGATTTTTGAGATGTCGCCGAAGAATGATAGATGTTTGACCTGGAGTTTGAACCAAGTCTCTACGTCTAATAAGGCAACACAATAGCTACTAGACTACGGCAAATTCTCGGTAGACCCACACCCATGGCAAAAGTCGTTGATGGTAGCTGCAGTATCTTCGCGTATCTGTCAATAACGGAAAATGTGATCAAGATGATACTGCAATTAAACTTAAGTAGTTATTTGATACGCCTTTTAACCGTCGTTGACCAAATGAGTCTGGTAGTGGCTATACTCATTTATTTGTTGCAGAATTATTCGGAGTATTGGAATATGCACAGTGCACATTTCGCTTCCACGCTGGTGGCAACCGCTTCAATTGCTTCAAACAGAAATGTATCGCGTTTAGATAAGTTGTACCGCCTCCGTATCAAAACAGTCGTAGAGGTACAAGTATTATCCTGGATAATGGCAGAACCAGTCTTTGACTCACGACAATAGGCAATATGTCCTACTTAAGTGCAAAAGTTGTTCTATATGTTCATAAGGTTTTGATTCTAATAAAATATGCGCCTTTGTGGTACTATAGAGGGAATTAAAATTCTTTAAAACACTCATATTAGCACGATTAGCGTGTATATTTATAAATTTTTTCACTTGTGGTGGATCAATCTAAAACAGTAAAGAACACTAGAATATTATATCTCGACTTAATTAAGCTTAAGCCTAACATGTAGCCAAAAGATAGACATTTTCAGAAATTCAACGTATTTCAGTTGGCCAGTTCATTCCAACTGTACAATGAAGGACACTAACTTGATCGTTCAGTTTATTCGTTGCATTTGTGTGCGTGAACAGTCACAGTTAAGTTAAGCCTGATGTCGAACCCTTTTTAACTTTTAAAGCTTTTTATATAATCCGCGTATTTATGACAATTTCTCGTTTCTTTTCCTTTTTTTTTCTGTCTTTCTTTCTTTGTTTTGCTTTTCTGCTTTATATTTGCCGTTTTTTTTGTGACTTAAGGCATTACGCCTGTTTGTATGTATATGTACACAATTAAAATGGAGCGGGTAAAATCCCACGTATTTAAAGACGTGCAGGGCTGTGTGAATTTGTATTTTTTGTCGTTTTTTTTTTTGTTGTCGTTTTGTGTTTTACCTCATTTCCGTTTTGCATTTTTTTTTTTACTTTTTTAATTCGCATTTTTGTAAACGTTTATGCTTCTTTCATTATGGCACTCATTTGAGACAATTGCGATTGCTGGCTTCAATTAGTGACGCAGTTGTCATCATTAATTCTTATGTACTACATACATACTGACACTGTTTGCACGTGTATATGTACTTAAATGTGTCATGAGTTCGATACGCCTAATAGAATGTGTTGTGGCATGGGGTTTACAAATAAAACTGGTTTGTATTAGCATTTATAGTTACAAAGAACAAACAAAAAATTGAGATTAAGTTAGTCAAAACACTTTTATGAAGTCATTTAATTAATATTGAAGATAATAAACAAAATTATAATTTATAAAAAATATTAGATTTTCTTTTTACAGCTTTCGAAATCCGCAAATAGATTTCCGAAACTTAATCCTTCATAGGGATTTATCTCGCAACTTCAGATTTACTTTAGGCGTTTCGATTCTTTAAAAATGTATGCAAGTGCAAATAGATCACCTTTATGTATTCGGTTGTCACCAACTGCCACTGTCTTAAATTGTTTTCTCGCGAACACCATTAAGGCTCTCTTTCCACTAACTTAACTACGAATTCGATAAAGTTACTAGAAGTGCTACTAAGAACTTTCATTTACATATTTCGAAGATCACTGAATCTCTGTGATATGATATTCGCTAATGAACTGTAATGATAAAGACCAGTATGATTAGCCATTACAACCCTTCTGTCAGGGTTATGACCTAGTTCCTCACACCACTTATGTTCTGTGTGTGTTAATTTTATCCATATTTGGCGGTACTTGTAGCTTGAAGTCAACTTCGAACAACATATTTTTGAGAAACTCTTCAGAGGAATTTAACTTTACTCTCAAAGTTTTCCTTTCTTTTGTTTTTTTCGAGATATCTGGCTAGTGTTTAGAATCATAGCCTCACGTCTAATAAGCGAACACACTACCTACTAGACAACGGCGACTACATTCCGACCTCCATACGTACACTATTGCCTACAGCAAGCATTTAGCCTAGACTTCGGGTTAATTCTTACACCCTTCATGTTGTGCATGTTAATTTAGTTCCCTAAGTATTTTGCAGCATAGTTTATCGTCGACAGTAAAGTTAGTTTCAAAAGTTATTTTAATAATTACTCTTAGGCCTTTTTCCTGAAGGCTGAGGCAGCAGCAACCCTTGTTGTTCGTAAAGAAGGTAATTTCATTTTCATTTGAATAGTAATAACCAGAAGTCCTGAATTATTGACCTCTCGACAGCACTCTGACTGAATATTGTGGGCTCCCGGTTGATGTTTTCTACAGCTAGTGAGTATAAAATCCTGACAGCACTGGCGATTTGTAATACATTTAAGTTTACTACTCCGTACCGTGCATCTGTGTGGTAAGAGGACAATATCACCAAATGTCGCTTCACAGATTCTCTTTTTTTTTTAATTAGCTACCCATTTATCAGGTTTTAAACTGTATTAACACATCTTTCTAGGTGCCAATCGATAACAAGGAGTCCTCGATTTGATCCTTCCTCGGCAGACAATATCGTCTTCTTTCCGACTTTCGCCAATTCTGCAGTAAACACCCGTCTTGCAAAAACGTTCTCAATTGTCGAGCTACCATGCTCGTTACGTCCCGGTTCACGAACCACTTATGTTGTGTGCATTAATTTTATGCATGAGTAGAGGGCCCTAAGTTAAAAGTCGACTTCGAACGATAGTGTTTTGAGAAAGTTTTCAGAGTTTTTGGCAGAAATCTGCTGCGAGCCACCACATCCACTGGAAGTTAATGTGCTGCACAATGTTCATGTCGTTAGGGAGCCCATACTGCTCATTATTAAATGTGATGTGGAAATTATTGTCAACTCTCAACGAATACTCTGAAAACTGCTGCATCAGTATACTATAGAATAGCGTCCAGAGAGAAGTACGGGTAGGATGAGTGTCTGGTCCCACGACAAAGGTCTCTGATATTCAATATACGGAAGTGTTTCCCGATTTCAATTCAATTCTGTACAAATGTTTACTTACCTTTTCATTCTAACATACTTTTCTTACCAGTGCTGTGCTTTCAACTGAACGATGTCAGTCGGTTCTGTCTTTCGAGAGGCAAGAGTTTCAAGACAGTGTTAAATAAAATAACATAGCCTGCCCTTTAATATTTTCTAATCTTCAATTATTTGTCAAGTCTTATCGAAAATATATTTCGGACACTCAAACTGACTTGCTAAGGTCTTTAAGAAAATATTATTAACCTCATCTTTTTTAAGCCAACGAATTAGAATTTTCCAACATAATTGAGTACAGGCACAGCGGCTGCTTTTTTATTTCTCTTTTGAAGTCCATCTACCTAAACCTAATGTCCATCTACACCACTCAAGAGCCTTTCCTGTCTCTATCTATGTAATCAATTCAGGTCTTTATTAGGGCTCCTTTAAATTAAAACTGATTTCTTTACTTTACTTATCCTTTAAGGACTATCATTTAAATATACACCCAACCCTCTTTTTACACGGCTTACTTTTTACATGGATTTCTGAGAAAAGTATCTACCGTGTATAAGAAGAGTTGCGTGTAAATTGATTTTAAAATTGTAAAAATAAATTCTGATTTTCAAATCTTTTCCTCTGTGTAAGTGGGGCATAACTTGAATGCCAAATACATATTCGATATACAAAATGGTTATAAATTTTATAAATAAAGCACAGAACAAATCCCATTTCGTTTATAGAGTGTTTATTACCTCAACCATGTGAATTATTTTAATTGAAAATAAAATATGTTCCACAGTAACAAAGTTGTACAGTTTCCTTCATATCGTATGAAATTCTCTACAACTAAACGTTGTAACGAAATATTGTGTTTAAAAGTTATGCGAGCATCAAAGAAACTCTATTTTGCTGGGCAAAATAGAATTGAGCAGAGAGAGGAAATTGAAATTGTAGCTGAGGAAACAATAAAAACCGCAGTTTCTATGAAATTTCAGTCAACAACAGTCGATTGATTTACAATAATGGCCTGCTATTTATGCTTCAGTGATCATAAAGTGGTCATAAAATGTAAAATGTTCTCTGCTTTCACATACAACTGAGGGCTTAACTCTGTAACGGCTTTATTGCACAAGTCATACATATATTCACCATACAGCAAATGTATGTAGGTATGAGTGGATATGGTAGTATACCAATAGACGTTTATAAAATGTTTACAAGTTTATACATACACACACATACATACACACATATTCTATAGATACATATAAGAGAGACTCTTCTTAATGTCTTATGGGGGGAATATTTTTAATGTGTTTGAAGGACATATTTGTTATAAATTGTATTGAGGGTTTACAACGTTTCCTTTCTCTCTTTATTTTATTTTTTATTTATTATTGTTGTTGTTGTTGTTATTGTCTTCTTACAACAGTAAATAAAACAAATTTAAGTGGTTATCGATTGCTGAGAGAAACAAATAGGATGATGCCATGGATGGTGTAATTAATTTGTATGAGAAAAGAAAAAAACTTTAGTTGGAGTTGGTTTAATACTAACAAAATTCTATTGTATGTATACAGTACGCATCATTAAAATTGTTCTTATTTTTCTTCATTGACGTCAAAGTATAAGGTTAGGTTAGTGTGGCAAATTCACTTGGTAGCCCACATGGGCCTTTGTGTGTTTACAGTGTAAGACAAGCCACGTTGTCTTGATTCGTCAAGCTTCGAATGAAACCGGTCAGTTCAGTTAGTATACGTTTACCAATAAGCAAAGATCTTTAAGTGTTCTGTCATCAAAAAGTCAAGGACATCCTAATTATAGGATACTGTTTTATAAGATATTTAAAGAAAAATCGTTGTAAACTTTTTAGTTTTATTTTTGGAATAATACATTGCAAACTTAATTACACCAAACATGGAACTAGGGTAAGGCATTTTGCGTATTCATTTAATAAAATATTTAAATGTACACTGAACAGCAGGCACAAAATATTAAAATCTGTTAATTCTTATCGGCCATCAGATCTAGTATAACAGGCCAGAACCCTAGATAACGAAGTAAGACAAACGCATTTTAGTCTTGGATCTTTAATACGCATATAAATACTTGCATATAAATAAATACACCTCTTGATATAAATATTATCCAAGCGCTCTTTTAGCATTGCCTGTGAACCATAAGCATCCTGGCTGGAAGAGAACAAAGCACACGCAGTAATCCGCCAAGATATCGCACTGGAAGCATTTGCCAGAGCCAATTAACAATTTCTGATTTATCGGTATAGACGATTAGACATCTCAGCTTCGCTTTAAAGCATTATTTCATTACATTAAAGTGAACTTGATTGCGAATAAATGACGGCTCCATAAACTATCGCCAAATGGAGCGCTAAATTAAAGAAATCTGCATCGAACTAGGTGAGGAAATTGACCTGTAATGAAAAATATTACATACATGCATAATTGGTGCTTACAACCTTTCATTCAGGATTATTAACCTAGTTTCTCACACTACTTATGTTGTGTGTTAATTTTATAAATACGTGGCGGGACCTACAGTTTAAAGTCGCTCGCGAACCACAATTTTTGAGAAACTTTTCATGGCAAATCGCCCGAAAAATACTTTTCGTATTTTTATTTGAATGTCTGACCGAGGGAGCATTGATTATATTTAAATGCAACGGGCTGTATATTAGCCACATACTGTTCAGACTAAATGCCTTTCCAAAATGCCTTCTTAAGCCAACGTAAAAATGTTCAGTCATCTGCGGTAATTGGTAATTGGCGATGACAGTTTGACAGGAGTGAAGCAAAGCAGTATGGGTATCAGAGATCAGCAATAAATCGTTTTTCCGCTACTCATAAGCACTCATGCAATTTTGAGTATGAGTGAATCAACAGAATTGAAATTCAACTACTCTGATTCATACGTACTCGCTACAACATTGATTTATAAGTATAAGTAGCAATGAGTATGAGTACAACGTTGACATCAAACTCACAACATTCGAAATGTGTTTGATTCATACGCCTACACATTCTGATTCATAAATTTAGAAAAATACTTATAATACTTATGTATAAGTAATTCGAGTACCTCGAATCATTTATCAAAATTTACAATCAATCTTCTTGTGAGTATAGAAGTGTTTGTACGCGAATCATACTTATTTTATGCTTCGTGTAAATGTTAAGTAGAGACGAGTTAAAGTCAATAACATCAGGCGTATTGTTAAGTATGAATACGACGAGTGGTTCCAAGTTTGAGTATGAGTATGATATCAAAATAAGTATGAATGCGTATAAGTATCAGAAATTATAAGTATGTTGGAACCTACTCACCGTTTTGAATACTTATTGCTGATCTCTGATGGGTATAACAAATTTGCCTTTTTTCAAATTTTATTTAAATGGGAAACACTAAAAAAAAATTTGTGAAATAGTTTCAGATATGATGGACTCCGATAAAGTGGCTGATGTAGTCACTTTTGTTACTAAAATAATTAAATAGAAATTAAGAAATTGGTAGAAGAAGTAAAGCGATTAGAGTGTCTGTTCACTAAATTGGTCATTGAACTCAATACAAAGTCTCTTCAATTTGAATTGAAAAAGTGATGGACTTAGTCAAGACCACTATTAAATTTCTATTTCCATTTTCTATTTGAGATATATTTATATAATTTAAGGCTATTTCATTCCATATTTTGTTGTAAAATAATTTTATTTCTTAATCAAAATATTTACTTTGAAATTATACTCATACGGACCGGTATTAAAAACTACTGGGAACATCGTTTACGTAATATAATCATGCATTAATAAACATATACTGTGACTATATAATTTAAATTATTTCATTTTGGGTTCACATTTTTTTTTTTTGTTTTTGTTGCTTTTACTTTCACTAAAACTTTATCTTGTCTTGTTGTGTTATATTTCAATAAAAAAAAAAACAGTTTCGAAGAGAAATTCTGCAAATGTTCAAATATTGTTTAAAATTAAATGAATTTACCTTACCAAATTAAAAGGAAAAAACATTTTTATAATTGCATTCAGTTAATTGGATGGTTTTTTAAACCTTTTGAGGGTTTTTTAAATTTTTAAGCCGTGTTATAAATTACTTTGAGCTTTACTAACTTTGCATAAATAATTTCATCATAATTTGAACTTAAAACTTGTTTTATGTATTTTGTATTTTGAAGTCTCCGTAGTTTAATGTGTTGGTTTATTAATCGTGAGGCCGTGATTCAAATCCCAGCTCAAATATCTATAAATAAAGCAAAATATGAAATATACTTTCTTTGGCTACGTAATCTCAACAGATTTCTGGCAAAAACTCTGCGAGTTAATAAGATTGCCATAAAATTTTACTCAAAAATCTGTTGTTCGGAGTCGTCTTTAAACTGTAGCTCCCGCCACTCATGTATAAAATTAATACACACAACATAAGTTGTGGAAGGAGCTATTTCGTAAACCTGACCAATGAATAAATGTAGTAGCATCAATAAATTTCGTTATTCTTTATATTTGCTAGTTCATGTATTTATGCTTTTCTTAAGCCTATTTAGATATTCTTTATATGGGTCCATGTACTATTGCGTTGGTCTTCTTCGAGCTATTCGTAATCATAGTGTACTGAACAGTCTCTTGGCCTTCCTTCTCAAAGTCCTGTATAAAATCATTAATAACTTAAGGGGTTTGCAATCACTTTTCTCAGATCAATTAACTCTGAAACCTATTCTTGACAGCGACAAATCTACACAACTTTTATAATTACAAAGTCAATCTAGAAGCTTCTGTCTTCCACTCGGCTTATAAGTTGATTATCCGCTATAAACGGCATTCAAATAGCACACGAATCCCCGATAGATATGTTTGGCACTGTATTCGCTAGCTACAATGTATTCCTAGCGATTTTTTCTACTGTCTTTTCTTTAAAATCCTTAACGTTTTATATTTTTTAAAATTCCAATTTTATTATGTACGCAGTGTTCAAACCAGTTACTTTGTTCTTTCAAATTTTGGACTTTGAAAAAGATATTTAAATTTGCATTGCATATATGCTAAGACATGTAGTACATCAGATTTATTAAAAATTTTCCATTTCTTAATTGGCTATACTTCCCTTCCGTACATTTATGCTTTATTACTTACTCAACGGTTGCATAAACCATAACAATTGCATTCACTTTGAAACCAGAAAGAACCAGAAAGTAAATGAAACTTAAAACAACAACACATACTTCGGAAATGTTTGATTGTAATAACGGTAAAATATATACAAATTACATGATGCATGTAAAAGACACACACATAGATACATATACGCATACGTGCAAATACATTTAAAACATTCAATATTTATACGGTACCCTTTTTATCTCACACACACACACACACATACACACTTATGGCAAAAACTTATAAATGCATGAGTGACTTTGGAACTATATTTAGTATGTACCTCCTCTTTTATTTCCCCTTTGCAATATCCGTATTTATACTTGTATTCACCCCCCTTCCCACCCAAAATGAGTTACAAAGACGTAGTGTATGGCAAATTGTGAAATATTTACAAGCTTAAGAAATAAATTGTATGAGTGTGCGTATGTTGTTGTTGTTGGCGTGTATTTGCATTTCCATGAAACGTTTAGTTTCAACGCATAAATGTTGAAAGTTTTCACTCGTTTTCGTTTTCTTTTCCTTTTATTTTTACACACGCAGGTGTGCATACCCATGTTTTTTCAAGGACAAGAACGAGGGTAAAATCATAATTTTCAGTAAGATTTTGCTCTTTATTGACAGTAACTAAAATCGGGTCTTCCACTAGAAAGTAATTTTTTTAGTATGTTTTTTTTTAAATCAGGTTCAAATAACACAATTACTTCATCAAAATGGGTGTTCTATTCGACTGAAGTACTAAAGTATCCGTTTTATGAGTCTCTGTAGTCTAGGAGGAAGTGTATTGCATTATTATAATTGATATTATACGGTTCAAATCCCAGGTCAAACTTCTGCAACAAAACGAAATATTAAAAATATTTCTTTGGCGACTTACTTTTGGCAGATTTTCGTCAAAAACTCTGGGAGTAAATAAAATTACCAAGAAAAATTTTCTCAAAAATCCATCCTGCAGTTCTACCACTTCTACATAAAATGAACGCACACATTATACGCTAGGTGTGAAAAGCTAGGTCGTAATTTTGGCTGACGAGTAATACTGACCAATGAATGTACGAGTATGCATCTAAGTGACAGGACTATTACAAACAAAGTAGTGGATAAGTTCGAGTATTCTGGCTTGATATGCTTGATCTGTCGAAAATCATCGCCACTGCTGTAAAAGAGTGGAAGATAATCAAATGCAGTCCATTTCGCATCGCCCGCAAGAACTTGGCTTTAAGCAGATCTCAGCTTGAAGCATTTTGTATACTGATTTACACTTACACCCCTACGAAAATTAATAGACCCGGGAACTGAAGTTAAACGAACATAGACAACAACGTGTTTTTCCTAAATAGGCCATGGTGCAGTTGGCGACTGCCCTAGATTATCATCGTCAATTACATTCAGAGTAAAAGCCAATTTGCAAATGAATGGGTACCTGAACAAACAAAATTATTGAAATTAGAATTCACAAGAGAACCAAAAGCATTCAATGCATCTCAAAAAGTCACCGTCTGGGATGGATTTTGGGCTGGCGACTAAAGATCGTGATTTACCAACATCTGTTAGAATGAATTCAATGCTCTATGACCACACAGGTCATACCATATTGGGTATTCTACACTAGTAATATGCGGTGATGTTCACCTAAGTCGAAACTAAATCTGAACTGGACACAGAGATTGTTCGATTGACTGCTTTAGAACTTTTCTTGCTCCACATAAAATGGTTTATCAAACGAAAAAGAAATGGTGAATGATATCTCCAGCATTCTTTATTTTTTATTTAACCCTAGACGGTAACTCTTCTATTTTGTACATTAAGGCTACTCTTCGTTTAATCGATGAACACTTTCACCCTAATTGGTTGCTGTTCATCGTATCGACGAAGCTAATTTACCCTTTATCAAATTTCAATCTAAGCAAATTTCAATCTTTTCATACAAAATGTTGATTGATTACGAAAGCTTGTAGTGATTAAACGTATCCGAGGCACCCATTTTTTTAATCCTGGATAGTAATTTTTGTACAGGAAGGTTACTCTTCGTCGAATAGATGAAATTTTTTGCGTCTACTGATTGCAAGGTTTTATGTCAAAAGACGTTGTTGAAAACAAGAGCGAAATTTGGGCAAACATAAAAGAATTATATGAGAAGGTGTAAAGTAACCGTCCAGGGTTAAATTCAGAGATAAGTGCCCTGGTAATACTTACTTACTGAATTGGCCACAAAACCCGATTAACGGATTTCGGCCTGCCGCAACACATCCTTCCAGGTGCCTTTGCTTCTTGCGCACTTACGCCAATTGGTCACACCAATCGATGACAGGGCTTCTTCGATTTGGTTCTTCCAACGGATACAAGGTCGTCCTCTTCGCCGACTTCCGCAGATCCCCGCATCAAACACTCGTCTCGCCGGAGCATCCTCCTCCATTCGAACGACATGGCCGAGCCAGCGCAGCCGCTGGATATTAATACGCTGTACAACATCCATGTCGTTGAGGAGCTCATATAGATCACTGTTAAATCGGATGCGAAAATCATCGCCAACTCGCACTGGACCGAAGATCTTATGTAGGACTTTTTTCTCGAATTCTCTGAAAGCAGCTGCATCAGTTCTTAATAGGGTCCATGCCTATGCGCCATAGAGAAGCACGGGTAGGATGAGCGTCTTGTAGAATATTAGTTTCGTCTTGCGAGAGAGGTTTCTGTTACTCAATTGCCAATTGAGGCCATAATAGCACCTGTTGGCAAGAGTAATCCTACGCTTGATCTCCAGACTGAAATCATTTTCGGTGGTAACGGCGGAGCCAAGGTAAATGAATTCCTTGACTGTATCAAAAGTATTGTTATCGGCCGTAATATGTGAAAGAATACGCCGCACGGCTCTACTTGTCGATAACATATACTGCGTTTTGCCCTCATTTACTGCCAAACCCAACTTCTTAGACTCCCGTTCAATAGCAATAAAGGCAGCAGTGACATCTCGTTTGGTACGCCCTATGATGTCGATGTCGTCAGCGTACGCAAGCAACTGGACACTTTTTTGAAAAATAGTGCCATTACGATGCACTCCCGAATTTCGCAGAACACTCTCCATGACGAAGTTGAAGAGGTCGCATGATAAGGGATCGCCTTGTCTGAAACCTCGCACGGTATCAAAAGGTTCGGAGAGGTCCATTCCTACCTTGACGGAGCTGCAGGAATTGCTCAACGTCATTCTGCATAGCCTTATCAGCTTAGCAGGTACACCGAGCTCAGACATTGCGGCAAAAACACGATCCCTTATGGGGCTATCGAAAGCAGCCTTATAATCGACAAAAAGATGGTGTGTGTCGACTTGATTTTCGTGGATCTTTTCCAGGATTGAAGTGTGAAGATCTGGTCGATGGTGGACTTGCGAGGTCTGAAGCCTGTATTTTACTGAATATATTTAAAGTTTGGAAACATTTTAATAAAGACCCTATATATACAATGCATTGTGTCATCATTTGTTTTTTTTTTTTTTTTATTAAAATTTAGTTTAAGTCGTGTTTGTCGAACTCTTTTGACAACATTGTATTTGTTTGACCAAATTTATTATTATTTTTTTCGTACTTTATTTTCTAAAAACCTAGTAAAAGTTGTTAACACTTCTCCGTACAAATGACTTGGTTACTACGTTTTCATAAAAGCAGCAATCATTACAATACAACAACTAAAACAGACATGTACATAACGTATGTGTGTAGAGAATGAATATTAAAACCAAATACAAAATCTGTTTAACATTTGTTGTAAAAATTTACAATAGAAAATTAACAAATTATATTACTTACCATATACATACATATGCATAAAATACAGCATATAATAATACATATCTACGTTTTAACATATAAAAAACATGTGTAAATCAGTAGTAGTAGTAGTAGTAGTAGTAGTAGTAGTAGTAGTAGTTTGAAAAGATTGTTTATTCATAAATAAACACAACGAATAACAAATTTTGAATCATCGCCACCTCCTACTCATTTTAGCTCCTCTTTTCTCTTCTCTTCACTTCTTTTATTATTTATTTATTAATTATAGTCTAATACACGACAAAGAGTGCTGTTGTTGAGTACAGCGCGTGAGTGGTGGTAAACACAGAGTGTAAGAGTGCTTGTTTAAGAAGAAAATATTAAATAAATTCTCTATATTCATATGCCTGATAAATACTAAACAAATACAGGCACACACACTCGCATTCATATTTGAATTGTTACAGTTGATGTCAAGTAATTAGTTAATTTGGAATTTGTTGTACATATAAGCAAGTACATAATCTCAATGAATGGGTCAAAGTAATACAATAAAATGCCATAAAGAAATTAAATTTTATTTTAAACAATCTCCTTCGATGTTTTAGTGATTGAGGGACTCAGTAATGTTGTGAAACTGCGTCAAAAAGAAATTCACCCATAGTCAAGCGAGTCGCCTTGTGATGTTAATATTGTTAAGGAATTCTATATTTGCTTACTTACAATGTTAACCCAAAAAGAAAAAAAAAGAAAATTAAGTTCATGCGGCTTGCTACGGCATAAGTGAAACATTCAAATGAGACCAAAGAAAATTGTTATTGATATACACGAAAAAAATCATAATTAAGGGAGACATTGTATAGAAAATTAATTAAAACATTTGAAGAGATCATTGACGGCTAAAATCATCAGGAATAAGAATAAATAATAGTATTGTGTGCATGATACCCTCTTACCTACATTCACTCCTTTCATCCTATATCCTCTATTTCCTTCCTTCTCTAAGGACATTGTACAATAGGTTCAATTTCGACCTCTGGGTACTGTACTTGTCTTAACCGACAAGTACACGTTCTTTAACCTAACCTAACCTAACCAATTTAACCTAACCTAACCTAATCTAACATAACATAAACTAAACTAACCTAACCTAACCTAATCCTAACCTAACCTAACCTAACCTTAACCTAACCTAACCTAACCCTAACCTAACCTAACCTAACCTAACCTATTGTGTGCATGTGTGTTATGATGTTGAAATCTTTAAATCCCTTTACCACTGATGCACTTGTTTGTTTACCAGCAGCTATACAGTTACGACAAATACGTCCCAGCAATACTGTCTCATTTCAAAATTATGACAGAAACAAGGAAAATGTGATCGTTTGTTAATAGAAATGAGCCGGGACTAAATAGGGAAACGAGAAAGGTTCTGTTTTTTGTGTAATTGAAGGATTTTTTATGGAAGTAACCACCTGTAGCAACAAATACAGGTTTATATATATGGCTTATAGGAATTTTTATCCAAGGAATCACCTCTATAAATTAAGAACTATCAAATGGAAGAAGTCTTAGTTGAGCAATAATGAGCGGACGTCAATTGCTAAACAATAAAGGAAAAAGTGCCATATTATGACTCACTGTAAGCTGACGTAGTCTACTAAATAGTGTGTTGACTTATTAGACGTGAGGCCACGGCTCCAACTACAGTTCACAGGACAACTTTAACAAAACGTAAATATTTCTTCAGCGAGTTTCTCTCAGCAGATTTCTGGCAGAAACTAGGAGAGTAAATAAAATTCCCATAGAACTGTATCTGAAAATCTGTTGTTTGACGTCGATTTTAAATGAAGCTAAGTCGTAATCTTGATAGAAAGGTTATAATGACCAATTACGTAGTATGTTATGTCACCTTGACCAAAAATTATGATGTAAAGTACTTTGGTTAGATTAGGTAACCCAACATATTGTGATACCAGAGTTAACCGAGTATTAAACATTCCCAACCATTCAACTGAAGAATAATCCTTCTTCTTGCAAAACTCTTTATATTGGAAATTTCAGTCAAGTCAGTTCGACAGAAAATCAAAGATCTTAATGGAATTGAGGAAAATTAAGGGAAATTTTAGTATCTTTCCTCTCCTGCCAGAACAGATGGATATTCAACAAAAGCCATTTGAAAGAATGTCAAGTCTACCAGCATGTCTTCTAATAGGACTAGAGATGCGTGAAAATCGCAATCTTCTCGGAATGAATATATTCTCTTACTTATTCATTATAGTTTAGCATCAGCATACAAGTCAGGGTCTAGACATATTGAACGAATCTTACTGCTGCTAACGAAATTGAGCCTCCTTGGAAAATCAACAAAGTATACGTAGTCCACCTATGCCCTCCTGTAACGTGTTGATGCAATTATCAAAGATAACCTAATGTCCTATTACAGGAGAGTCTAGTACAGAAGAGTCTGTTTTGAACAAATAGACTGTGGCAGTTAAGTCATACCGACATTACATACAGTTCTGCACTGTAGACTTTTTTAATCTAATCAAAACAGTGGATGTGATTTGCAACGAAGCGAATGTCACAAAAATATGTGCAATTAATGAACTAAACTGTAGATCCTGCCACTTAAGTATGAAATTAACCCACATAATATAAGTGGTGCGATTTAACTAGGTCGTAATCCTTACTGAAACCTTGCAATACCAACTATGTATACATGTAATGAGAAAATGAGTGGTTTCTGTAAAACTTAAAACACAAATTGTGTACTTAAAAAATCTTTAAATTGGAAATGAATTTTTCTTAATACAGTGTAAAATTTATTCCAAATTGTTTGTTTTTATTGTGTTACTCAATGGTTTTGATTCGATGCAAAAAAATTTATATATTTTTTTTTTACTTAGATAAGTTAGATAAGTTAGTTTCGTTTCTAATTAACCGTGCAATGCTTTACCAAAACAAAAATCTGATTGTGTACATGCAATTGGTATTAGCTTTCGTATGGAACAAGCAAGCATTTAATTTACATTTTATTAAGATTCCGTTTGTCTAATACACGCATTCAGGTCGCGACGTAACACTGTTATTCCTTAAGATGGTTAGACAAGTTTTCCTGAGACTACTTACAATTTCTATAGATTTCTGTACGACGTTGTTTTCCATTTTGCTCCCTCAAACAAATGTTTTACATCCATAGTACAAATACAATACCATAGACAGGCACAACACCATAACGTACATCCTTATATTTTGATTTTGTTTTTGTTTCGCTTTTTTGCTGATGTTGCTGTTGATTTCTTACCCTAAATAATTAGCACTACTATTCAATAAAGGCAACCAAGGCATGGATGGCATGGCAATAGAAGCTTAATAAATTTATGGAAGTATGTATGTATATGTGTATGTTTGTGTAGTATAGACACTTTTAGAACAACATATACTAGGTGTAGGTGTTTGTGTGTATGATAAATACGCATAAATATTCGTACATTTATTTGAATGTTTATGGGTGTTGAGAGGTTTTACTAGAGTATAGAATTGAAAGGATTTTTTGCTTATTTGTACAAGACACCCAAGCCACTTGTATTGCTGTAATTGAAGAAGAATATTTATATACTTACGTATGTATGTATGTATGTACTACTCTGCCCTCCTTTCTTTATTACACGTATTTATACGTAAATCGGCTTTAAGAATATTATGATTTATTTCTCTCTTTCATTTTTTTTTCTTGTGGTTTTATTATTTCTCTGTGTATTATTAAATAATAATAATTTCTTATAAGTCTTATACTTCGTTTTTTTTCTAATTAATTTTCCTATTTCCCTCTTTTTTCCATTACAGAACAATTTCATATTTTTGTCGGTGATCTTAGTTCAGAAATTGAAACTCAACAATTACGTGAGGCTTTTACACCATTTGGCGAGATATCGTAAGTATTCAATTATTTTTATTGTGTGTGTTTAAAATTTTATTGGATTTCAAATGAATTCTAACTTAATATGGCCGTACATGAGAATCGGATCAACTTAAGTCGAATTGTTTGATAATGTTCTTGAGGATTTTTCAGAGATGCCTGATATGGTAGTGTGTTGGCTTTTTAATTCGCGAGGCTATGGCTCAAATCCAAGGTCAGACATCTCCAACAAAACGAAATATGAAGAAAAATACTTTTTCGGCTATTTCCTTTCAGCACGGCGACTTCCTCTCTGGCAGAAATTTCGAAAATAAATAAAATTTTCCACGAAAAGTCTCTGTCTTTCGCTGTTCACTTTAGACTGTGGATCCTATAACTCGTGTGTAAAATTGTAATGACATTTCTTTGTAGTCAAATGTAAGCATATTGTTCTATAAAATACTTAAATAATTAACTGCTGTATGCACCCAATGTTTGCTTAAATTCAGACAGTTTTGCAAACATCAGATGGCTATTGCACACCCAAATCCTCAATGACTCACCACAGTCCTCTATTAATTTCAGGATTCCACTAAAGTGCCATTTAAAAATACAATAAAACAAAGCCAGTGTAAAATTTTTTCAAATTTATTTTGTTGTTGTAAAGTACAATTGTTTAACTGTCTCTAGTCTGTCGGCATAATACTTTTCTTTAACGGCACTCCAAACTGAGAATAGTCCAACAGTGTCAAATTGCAGCTTCTTGGCGGCCAACTGACATCATCATCTTGGCTAATTAACGTAATAAATCGATTGTGGCATGAGATGTGTGGCAAGTTGCATCATCTGGTTGAAATCAATTATCGATCACATCAATATTATGAAGAGCGGGTACAAAAAAATCGATTATCAATGTGCGATAAGTGTGTTCACTGACTGTAATATTTGCGCCGTCCTCATTTTCAAAGAAATATGGGCAAATGATAGCTCGTAATGGCTGCATTGACTTCTGCAAGACTACGAGTGGGTTTTCTTAGCCCCAAATATGGCAGTTTTTTTTTTTAACCAGCACTCAGGGAATGGCCCCTACTCATGCAGTGCATTGTTCAGATTTAGGAAAATAGGTTATAGGAAGGTGGAAAGAGAGTTTTGTTTATTAACATATCCACCAAGATGAAAATGAACTTCACCCGAAAAGATGATTTTTTTTTTTTTTTGTCAAATTGGACATCATGTTGTACTTTGTCGTTGGGCCTATAATTCCAACTTGATACATTACGTTGAGCGGGGATGATAGACAGTATGGCCACATTCAAAACAACAGATGATTTAAATCGAAAGATCGCCCACTCGATATGAATCCCTGTAGTATTTGCGGGATGATATTCGATTCTAACCAGCTTTCTCTTTCATCCAACAAAATTGATTTTACACATGCGTTAAATATTGTGGATATTTGTAAGCTTCTCCATATTGACAGCAATCGTCCGAATGACGCTCTTACTTTATTCACCTCTATTTCTGCACTGTCACCTGTTGTCCCTATAAATGTTGAAAGCTTGAAACCTACGAACAGTAAGAACTGATGAGTACGACATTCAAGAGATTGTTCTATTGCAAAGCGTAGAGTGTTGCGATGGTCTTCGCAACTCTTGTTTGGCCAGAAACTGCCAATCACGCGACAATTTTTAAATTGTCAGCGAAGAAAATGGACTGTTCAGTTGAATTTAATTGAAGTCTACAGCGATTATGAAATGTTTTGACATTTTGTGTAGTTTGTTGAGTAAGATACTGGAAATTAGGATACCTTGTCCTGAGAACTCAATAGTTTCTTGGATCAACTGTCAATGCACCTTGTTTAGAAGCATTACTAGACTACCAGTAAGCAAATGTGCTTCCTAGTCAACTTTTGTTTCCATATTTCCAGTAATATTGGATTTGCGTAGATAAAATTTTGGCCTTCGTGTACATGTGTTACACATTTTATGTACATAAGAATAGATTTTCTAATCAGGGCAAGCAAGCAACATCAACAAAAACAACAACGAAATATTAAATGAGCTCTTATGAGTCTGTCTGTATGGTTGTTCGGTCTCTTTGGTTGTCATTATAGTCATGAAGTTGGCGTATTTTGCCATTTTTTTTTACTTCTTCTTCTGCTCTTTTTTCCATCTCTTCTAATCAAACCATTATGCCATGCCACATGCCACATACAACAGCAAAATTGCTTCTTCAAGACTTAAAAATTCTCAAAAATTTTCGAAATATTTCCCTTATATTTGGATAACAAACAGGCTGACTAAATGGATGGATGGATGGATGGGACGGATGAATAAATAGACGGTTGGTGTTAACGAAGGTGTTGATTATGATAATGTTGGCAACGGATTGTCTGGTTGCTGGCGTCTCTATTCACGCTTTATTTGCTTTCATCATGACTAGGATGTGTCTTTTTTTTTGCCTTTTTCACACTCCCTACCACCCACTTAGAATTTGTAATACATTTCGAAATGGAAGGAGGTTGGGGCGTATTGTGTAATTGAATGTAAAGAAATGGCTTTGCTAGAGAAGAGAAGAGATAGAGAGAGAATGGCATAGATTTGATAAATTTTAAAGATTCCATTTCTTTATTTCGTCTATCGAAAGAATGCCATGGTATGGATGCTTAATTTAATATGTTTCATAATTTTTGTGCAAAGAATCAAGTTTAAAGGAGGGGGCGGCATTTCGAGTTAATTGAATTGGAAGCAGGTAATAGTGCCATCATTTGAATTAGAGAGGAATTTATTTTAATGACTTCAAGGCTTTTAATAATAAAGACATCAGCTTCAATTTTTAATAAGAACGAAGGATTATTGTGATAAAAATAAAAACGTTTATTTAAAAGATGCTCCATACACTACACAAGAGACGACTTATTACTTTATGATATGTGATATTTAAATGCTTGGATATGTTTTAAAAATAATGAAAAGGGATTTATTCCAGAAGTTTACAGAAAAGTCTGCATTAAACATGAAGTAAAATGTGTACACCTGATACAAATGTCTGTTGCACTACATCCTGATTTCTATAACTTAAAATTAGTAATGGACTCCCTTTGAAATCTAAGTCCCTACAACCATTGTGGACATATAATGAATTTCCTTTAAGTTTACGTTTATAATTTCCAGTTGGAAATTAAATCAGCGACTTATTAGAGACTATGTTTACGAATCCAAAAAGAAATATTTTTTTAAAAGAGAGTTACTCTAATCACCATTGGGAATTTTGTAAAAGTTCGATCTACTCGTATCTCATTCACATGACCTTGGGGTCCCATTGCGACATTGGTAACTCCCTTACCAAATCAATAACTTAGTGATCATCTTCCACACGAATGTGAATATATTGTGGTATATTTGTTATAAATTAAATCCGTTTAAAATCATAAGTGGCATAGAGGACAGTATGTCGATTTTCTATGCAACAACATCAAATCACTCAATTCTAACATTTTTAAAAGGAAATAGCAAATATTACTATCCTGCAACGTAAACCTTTTTCTCCCTGTCTTTCTTTGTCATATCTAAAATATCGTTGTAAAAACTCACACCGCATATCAATGGTCGACACTTACGTGGGATAGCAAACATAATATGATTAGAGTTTTTCCTTATATTTTGTGCACGCTTCGATCTCTTTGTATGTGTACTGGAAAATGTATGGTGTATAGAACTTGTGAAAGTCCATTATAAATCTGGCTACAAATATCAGCTACCAGATGCAGTGCCTATCATCCTCGCAATGAAATGACCCATGCAAACAGGTGTCTTAGATGGTAGACCAATTTTTATCCTATAGACTTTTCTTTTAAAAGACTTTCCTTATATTGAAGCAACCGCGTTTTTCTTGGTTTTGGAAAACCAAGTATTCGTATGCCTCAAAATTCCCAAAAGTCTGTCATTGTGAGTCGACTTGAAACTGTAGGTTTCGCTACTCATGTGTAAAATTAACGCAGACAACATAAGTGGTGCGAGAAGCTAGACTGTAATCCTGACTGAAGGGACTTTAATGATAACACGGTGCGACAGTGAAAATATACCCGAGTTACTACATAGTCCACGTTATTCAGTTAGTTGCGTGGAACTCAAAAATACCTTTTTTATATTTCTCGAACCTTCCAAACTTTTTTTATTTGACAAAAAATGGTTTTTTTCTACTTTACGCACAAAATTCAGGATTACTCAAATATTTCTGACCTGATTTCGAAAATTTATTGGATAGGGGAGATATGGACCTTTAAAACTTTATACATATATCTATTATTCGACTTAATATGCTATGAGATTTGATGAAGTAAACTTGGAAAATTTGATTTTTTTGCATATTTTTTCAAGTTTGTCCATTCATAGGAGCAAACTTTATTAAAAAAATACAGGATAAGTGATAATATTCTTAAAGTCTGTTCTTTGTGAAGAGATTGACTCATCATTTGATTAAATCCTACAAAAATTGCCGTAGTTATAATTTAAATAGTGTAACAGTCGTGGTATATTTTCTTTATATCTCAACTCATCAAATAAACTTTTAGTTAAAAATTTTCAGAATTTTTGATGGACCTTGATTGGTTTTCACAAAATGCGTCAATTTCACGTTTGTACGACTTCCAGAAGACGACTAACATTTGTGTTTTTTGCACCTATATTATTTCTCTTTGCGCAAACATTGGCTAACTTTTGGTGGTCGCTCAAACTTGGAATTGACACATTGTCCGATAAACAATCAAGATCCGAAAGTTCATTTGATAAAATCACATATATTACACGACTGTTAGACTCTTTAAATAATAACTACGGTAATTTTTGTCCGATTTGATCAAATGATGATTCAATCTCTTCGCAAGATAATGCACTTTAAGAATGTTGCCACATATATTATATTTTTTAAGTAAAGTTTGCTACTATGACCGGACAAACTAAAAAAATATGATAAAATTTCGCGTTTTGCAAGTTTACCTCATCAAATCTCCCACCATATTAAGCTAAATAATAAATATATGGATACCGTTTTAAAACTCCATATCTCCTCTTTCCAACATGATTTTAATATTAGCAAACAGATCAGAAATGTTTGAGTAATCCACAGAAATTTGTGCGTAAAGTGCAAATAAAACAATTTTTGTCAAATAAAAAAAGTTCGAGAAATATAAAATAAAAATTTTGCTATATCATTAGCCTGGTGTATTTATTTTTTTTTTTTTTATTTTGGCGCAGAGTGTAATTACGTATGTATATTTTAATTCTACGAGTATTCTCAGATATAAAATAATGATATATAAAGCTTTCTAAATATAAGAAAACTTAAACAGAAGAATTTGGTTGCCAATTGACTTTAAAATTTGAAATTAATTAAACACAAATCTTGTGCTTCGATGATTTGATGATATCCTGTACCATGTGGCATGTGATACTAAATTGGTTTTTGCACCTAATTAGCCAATTCTGTTTGTTCGTGTAACCATTGCACCAAAAATAAGCTTTGCCGCTGAAGAAAACATAAGAATATCATCTAACACAGCATAAATTCTGAGGATAAAATTCAATGATTGCTAAGCGTTATACATTTGTTTGTTTCATACATACACATCCATACATAATTGGCCATTACAACCCTTCAGTCAGGATTACGACCTAGCTTCTCACACCACTTATGTTGTGTGCGTTAATTTTATACATGAGTGGCGGGACCTACAGTTTAAAGTCGACTCCGAACAACAGATTTTTGAGAAGCTTTTTCATGGCAATTTTTACTCTCAGAGTCTTTGCCAGAAATCTGCTGGGAGGAAGTCGCCGAAGAAATATTTTTCGTTTTGATGTCTGACCTGGGAACCCGGGCCTTTCGTCTAATAAGCCAACACACTACATACTAGACCACGGCGACTTTGTTTGTTTCTGTTTCGAAAAATGACAAACCAAATTTTCATTTTCAGTCAAACCCGATTATAACGAACTCCGTGGGACCAGAAAAAATAGTTCAGTTATAGGCAAAGTTCGTAATAAACGGGGTGAAATCATAGAAGAAAATATAAAATTTAAAGAATTTTTTTCATTTATTAAAAACAAAAAGTAATTTTTTTATTAAAAACCAAAAATAAGTGTTAATTCTTTTTATCTAGCAGCTGATTAAAGATACTGAGTTATAATTTAATGCTGCCATATTAAATAAAAGTAAAGAGTATTGCCACACTTCAAAGTTTTTTTCTGAGGGTTCGTTATAAAAAAGATAAATTGTATGAAATTTAATTACTGGGACCATTTAAAGTAGTTCCTTTTAACCGAGAATTCGTTATAAACGAGTTTAACTGTATGTAGTTGTGTGTCACGAATTCTTTCTTTTTTGCTGCTAAAAAACCAAAAGGCATAAAAAATCACCCTGTAAATTGTCATCAATAAAGCTGTTACCAGGTAAAAATTAATAATTCCTTAGTAACGAATTGTGTCGCATGAAATGAAATTAAATTGAATTTCTATAGAATTTTGTATAATATTGCTCTGAATTCATGTGCTATGAATTATGTTTCTTCACCATTTCTGTTGCCCTCGCAATGAAATGATCTTCTAGGTTTTTGTTTTTGTTTTAATGTCAGAGTACTTTAAATGGTCTTGAGATTTAAAAGAGGCAAAAGCATAAGTTCTACTTTAAGACTGAAGATCTATTAAGTTGGAAACATTATTTAAGGATATTTATTTTATATTATACTCGTACTTCTATTTTATATTATCTTTTATTTAGAATTTCATTCATTCATTCGTTCATTCATTCATTTATTTTATTTATTTTATTTGTATAAGAAAGTTTTCCTATCATCATTTGTATGTCATGTACTTATAAGAAGAGCATATTTTTAGAAATTGTAATTTAACTTTTTTATTTGTACCTGCTTTTCCTGCTCTCTATGGAAAGCCATTTCTTAAGAATGTTTTTGTTCTTGGGAATATTTGCGAAATAAAAGGAAAAACTTTAAGTGATTTTTATTTGAATTCCTATATACCCCTCCCTTTCCCAGATCCCAACAAACGTACAACTATACAAGGGTATTTATTAAACCACCTTTAACATTTATATTCTAAACTGGCTGTTTCTCTTGGTAATATTTCCACTTTTTTCATCTTCTTCTTTTTCTTTTCGCTTTTTTCTTTGTTTGAGTGGGTGTGTGTGTGTTTGTGTTTGAATGTATTTATTCCGCTTTTATTCATTTTCATTTCATTTGTGAACACAAGAAGGATTTTGACTGAGATTGAATACAAAACAAGATGTTCTCTGCTGGCTGGCTGGTTGGCTGTTTTTCTTTAAGATTTGATTTCCTTAAAGGCACAAATAAAATAGCGAAAGGCAAAGGAAAACAGGCATGAATGTTTCAGTCAAAGAAAGATTTGAAATATTTTGAAATAAAGGTTGTGAAATGAATTTGGTTTTCCTGTAATTGTGGCGGCGGTATACAATTTTTGGTATTCTTTTATTTCTTTTCATTCTTTTTTCAGGATTTATTTTTTCAATTTTCTTTCATTTAATTTTTTCGCTTGTGGTTCGTTTGTTTTTCTTTTTTTGTTTTCTTATTTGAATGTGTTTCGCTGAAAGACTCGACTCAGGTGTTAGGTACATGCAATCAGAGAAAATCGTCTGCTTTTTTTCTGTTTCTACTGCTGTTCGAAGTTGATTAATTTCCATTATTTTATCTCTGTTCTACTTCTCGTTGTTTTTCATTTTTGTTGGATAATCCTATTAATGTTGCTTTTATTTAGAGGAAATTATTCTATTTCTCGTTAAGGCGAATTAAATTAAAAACAAAACAACAACAACAAACAAAAAACCTTTTGTTCTATAAACTTTGCAAGGAGCTAGGATTTACTTATTTCCATACGATATATATTTTAATTAATTGAATATTAACGACCTGTATTAGAGTCTTTCAAAAATGTTTGTTCACCTCTACTGAATAGATTTGTTTCAATTTCTGTTCATTTTTTTTTTTTTTCAAAAAAACAATTTAGAACCTATTTGTCGATCTAAGTACAAACAAATGAATTCTAAATTTGATTTGATTTATTCAAAAATGTCTATTGTTTTATATTCATGCCTACAAGTTTATTACAAATTGTAATTGAATTTTATAAGCAGATTGATTAAGTTCAAGAACGCGAAAACGAAAACGAATAAATTCATTACGACCTAGTTTCTCATATTACTTATGTTATGTGAGTTCATTCCACACATGAGTGTACAGTTTAAAGTCGATTTCAAATGCAAACTTAGTAACTCACAACAAAGTTTTTGCCAGAAATCTGCTGAGAGGAAGTCGTCCAAGATGTATTTTTTCATATCTCGCTTTTTGGGAGATGTCTGACCTAAGGTTTGAACCGAGTTAACATGTTTAATAAGCTAACACACTAGCCACTAGACTACGACGCAAGCACAAGTCTAATCGATAAATATAAAAATCAAACAATCTCAGGGAATATCCCACATCCTCTTTGCGTAAGTCGACCATGTCCTCAAATCTTACATAGAAAATGTTTAGACATTGGACATGGCATGAGCTATGTGGTACATAGCGGGGTCCTCTTCAAACCATCATTCTATGTTCAATTTGCACCAAAAGAAGTTGGTTATCATTGACTAATAGTGCTCACTGTTGATAATTATGAGCTCTAGCCAAGGTTTCTTACAAAGTAATATGAGCAAATGATGGTCTCAATACAAAATTTATACCAAACAGTGTCTCGGACAATATGATTTTTTGATGCAAATTCGGGAGTTCACAACTCATTCAGCCAAGAGCTGTCGTTAGCTGAGGTCGTCCATGATAATTTGACAGATCTTGGAAGATAAGAAATACAGAAAAGAGAACAAAAATAATTCTTTCTACAACTAATATTCCACCCAGCTTCGAAGGTAAAGTAATTGCCATGAAAAATTTATCTTCTCTGTCTTTCGAAGTCATTTTCAGATAATTTGTCACGCCACATTCAATATGTACATAATAGATTGTATGAGGCTTATGGTCTCAGAGTAATTATATTATTTATCGTTGGAACTCGTCATCCAATCATATTTATGACGTACATAATGAGTGGCATGAGGGCCTATAAAGATTGGAGTCATAGAATCTGCATGTAACCCATTCAGCCTAGCTTATGCTATTTTAACAAATGAATCTTTAGTCTAGGATATAAAGTAATTTGAAAGTTTTAGATATTTTATTAAAATCTTTAATTTGGTTGTTGAAATATTAGTTTAGGACGTTCCAGATAGCCACCATGAAAATTTTATTATTAATAAACTTTTTTCAGAAATGTGGTTATTTTTGTTTATTCTTGGCAAACAAAATTCTTAAATTAAAATGTAATTTTGATATACCGGAAGTCATATCCTTTTTTCCCAAAATATTTTACAGAAAGTGGCAGTTAAGTAAGTCAAAGAGTTCTTTGTTTTCAATTCACTAGGAGCTAAAAAATATTAATTCCTCCGTAAATATATTTTTAATAATATAAATACTTTAAAATATTTTATAAATAAGCAATAAGACAGACAGTAGACTTTGGCACTTTTATATATTCCCTGCAAAAAAGAAATTGTGAATAAATAAGGAAAATTCAACCAAAAACATAAAATAAATGGAATTTCTCTTGAAAATTTAAACTGAAATCCATGTTCGCATTAATATATTCATTCCTTTACAAATAATCCCACCATTTACACCTACTTCTGACTGCCCTCTTTTGTGTTTTTATTTTCGAAAATTTCCAAATGCGTTTTAGAAAATGCTACACATGATAATGATGATGGCGTTGTTGTTGTTGTGTAAGTATATCAGTAGCTTGTGACTTCACTCTTAAATAAGGCGATTTAAAGAAGAAGAAGAAGAATTTTTAAAGATCTTAAAAGTAAAATTTAAATTTGAAAAAATCTTTAACTAAGCAATGCTTAACTTTGTAGAATATTTTTCATTTTTTTTTCCTTGAAAAACAAACAAAGTTGCAAAATTCATACAGTGATGCATAATAAATGGGCACTATTTTGAAATTTTTTCTCGTTTTCACTACAAGTTATATTCGTGTGATATTCTCGTAAAGGAATTTAAAAAAATTTTATTACTGAAATCATCATCTTTGTAACATTATGCAAGAAATGACCTCCTTGTTATTTAAGCCTCCTATGTTCAGAATATTGGAAGATATGCTGTTAAATACAATAACAGATGAAATTTTAGAATTGAAATAAGAAACAATAAGTTTTAGGAAACTAGCGCAGGTAACCGAAACAAGCAACCGCCATAAAGGGACATGACAGAGATATTTAAAACATTCAGAAAATGCTAAAACTAAAAGGGATGTCGCCGTAGGCTTATTAAACGTGAGCTCGTAATTCATACTCCAACTCAGACATCTTGAATGAAACGTAGTAGTGAAAAAAATATTTCTTCGGCGACTTTCTTACATCAGTCTTCTGCCACAAACTTTGAGAGCAAAACAAAATTGCCTTAAAGAGTTGCACAAAATCTGTCATTCGGAGCCAACTTTAAAATGTAACTTCCACCATTTAAAGGAAAATTTAACACACACAACTTGGGTAGTGTGAGAAACTTCATTGTAATCCTAACTAAAGAGTTGTAATGAAAAATCAAGTAAGTAAGAAAGATGTCCAGTCTAAATAGGAAATTTACAGAACATTCTCAATCAGATATAAAAGTCGTGAGCAAATAACATCAGCGCTGCAAATAATGCTATAAAGTCTGTACTTGTCTCTAGTCAGAAAATATGGCTTGTGATTTGGAAATGCAATAAATAACTTGTGAAACTTTGCCGTTTAAATCACTCGTCTGTACTCATATTAACACGTGAGTGCTTAGTTGAACTTTATCAATCTAGGATGCTTAACCGACAGAATTCGATGTTAATTATAATGCTTGCAATTGCAAAACCAACCTTTTTCACTCCCACATTTATTTTTCTAGTTCCTACATGTAATGCCAAGACTCTTTTACATCTTCTGAATGCTGGTAGTATTTTATACAAGTCTTCTAAACAATTTGTTAAGGTGTTTTTTAAAGTATGTACAGTCAACCCTCCAATAACGCGGTGAGTGCGTACCGCGTTATATGGAAACCGCGCTATAAGAACCTCGGATTTCAGTTACAAACCAGCCTGATTCGTAGCGCGTTCTATGGACACCGTCTACTGCGTTGTATGGAAACCGCTCTATAAGAAACACAGAATTAGTACAAATCACATCTTCGTACCGCGTTATATGGAGACCATTGAATTATAAATTATTTTTATTGAGTTCAAGAGTTCATATAAAGATTGATAAAAAAAATTAAATAAAAACGAAACTAAAAGACTGGGTTCCAACAAAATTAAGAAAGACTTGCACAATAATGTAATTTTTTAATATTTATCGTCACTTGGTTCATCTTCATTCATTGTTTTCTTAAATTGAAAATCCAACTCCTATTGTTTTGCACGGTACTGTATCTCGGCTGTATTTCCACTCCGAACGACAGATGTCTGAGAAAACTTTAAATGGCAATTTTATTTACTTCTAGAGTTTTTAACAGAAATCTGCTGAGAGAAAGTCGCCGAAGAAATAGTATTTCGTGCTACGTTTTGAGATCTAACCTAAAGTTTGAACCGTGGCCTCACGTCTAATAAAATCCAACTGCTATTGTTTTGCACAGTATTGTGTGTCGGATGAGCTTTTGAGTCGAAAATAAACCCTCCTGCAATATCTAGTGACTATTCATTCATAGGCTGTGCGGAAGGAACTTATGGGATGAAATTGAACGCAAACCGCGCTGTAAGAGTACCACGTTATAGGAAGGCTGTCGCAATTTGAGCCCCGCGTTATATGAAAACCGTGTTCTGAGAGTACCGCATTATAGCAGGGTTCACTGTAATCAATCTTGTATTACGTAACATCTATATATAAATGCATACATATTTATTTTATTTTATTTACATTATTAAACTATAAAATTTTACGAAATAAAACGATTTTAGCCCCTACCGTTACTACTTCAACATTCGATATTTTTAAATCACGCAGAACATTCAATGGGGCATGAACACAATCGTGGAAACTAAATATCGTTAGTGTGCTGATCTTGTAATTCATGGGAATCGAAGTTGATATGAAATGAAATGTAGATCGCTGCCAACCTAAAATCCACGGTAAACAGTGACTTCCTCTGATTGCGTTGGATGCTCTTGAATATCATGTGGATAGGGATTGATATTGTTCCAAATGTGAAAATTTTGTTTATTTACATTCAATCAACCTCAAAGTTGAGTACGAAATTTAGGTTCGATTGCCATAACTGATCTAAAACTCATTCAGCAAAAAACACGCCATTGTCTATGGCCGTCCATAGTGACTAAGCAAATGATAACCAATTTGATAGATGTTGTCGTAGTCTAGTAGCTAGTGTGTTGACTTATTAGACATGAGGCCACGGTCAGACCTCTCCTACAAAATCGAAATATGAAAAAATATTTCTTTTGCGGCATCCTCTCAGCAGTTTTTTGGAAAAACCTTTGAGAGTAAATAAAATTGCCATGAAAAGTTTGTCAGAAAATATGTCGTACAGAGTCAAAATCGAATTCACAAGAACAGCATAAGTGTTGTGGGAAACTAGGTCGTAATTCTGCTTGAAGGGTTCTAACCAAAGACCAAATTATATGTGTATTGGGCAGGTGTAGCCGCAACAAGATTGCCAATAAGAACACAATTGTCTGGTCATTAAATTACAAACAATTTTCTCCATCACTGTACATTGGTTTGAGCGTGTAATAGTATGCTAATACTACATTCCCATTTTTGCCTATTTTATCCTCTGTTTTTTTTTTTTGGTTTTTGCAATAAAACAAATATTTTTAAAATTCCTTCTGACAGCAGCATCAAGCAGCCCAAAAGTAAAGCCAAAAATGAATTTTAAATTATAACAGGTGGCATAGAAAATCTTTTTCCATTTTTCCTTCTAACTTGCATTCAAGGTAAGATTTTACAAAAAGAAAAAAAATTCTATTCTAGGAGGGTGTAGTAATATTTTCTTTTCTTCTATTTTACTTCTCCCCCAATTTTTTTTACGTTTTTCTGCAATTTATTGTTCTAATGTTGGAAGCAGGCGTATTTCCATAAAGTTTAAAAATTTTACTCTTGATTTCCTTTAAGGAAAAGAAAATTTCGAGCAAAAAAAACAAAACACACACAAATTCATGAAAGAAATTTACATAATTTTTTAGGAAAAAAGTGAAAAAAATTGGGAAAAAAATATGTCTTTCGTGATATTTACATTTGTTTATGCAACAATGTAAATGTAAATGTAAAAAAGAAAATTCAAAGGTATAATAATAAAGATATTTTGTTTAAGACTTATAATCTTTAGCTTAATTTAAATAAATTATAAACTTAGGTAGAGGCAATGACGGTGGCACTACAGCAGCAGTAACAGTAGCAGTAGCAGTTACAGCATAACAAAGTGTACAAGAAATAAAAAACAGAAAATAATAGGAATCAGGTTAAAATATGAAATATTGTAGACTCTGGAATGTTTTTAGTTAAAAAAGTTTTATTATGAATAAAATATAACCCAGAAAAATATGGTGGCAGACTGATAGACGAAACTCTACTGAAAATACAAAGTGATTGTGAACTATTTAAAGAGTGAAGATGCTGTGCTTTTCTCCACAATCAGACATGGAAAAGGAATTTAAATACTGTATTTATCAAATATAAAAAAGATAATAAAATAGTGGTCGCCGTGGTCTAGTAGGTAGTGTGCTGGCTTATTAGACGTAAAGCCAGGGTTCCGATTCCAAGCCAGACATCAAATTAAAATACAAAAAGTATTTTTTCGGCGACTTCTTCACAGCAGATTTCTGGCTAAAGCTCTGAAAGTAATTAAAATTGCCGTGAAAACTTTCTTAAAAATCTATCGTTCGGAGTCGACTTTAAAGTGTAGGTCTCGCCACTTATGTATAAAATTAACACACACACAACACAAGTAGTACGAGAAACTAGGTCAATAATCCTGACTGAAGAGTTGTAATGACCAATTATGTATGAATAAAGTAGTTACTGTAGTTAATGTACTCTATTAGGTATTGTGTAGGCCTTTGAGATGGGAGGCCACATTTCAAATCATAAATCAGACGTCTCACCCAAAACGAAATTTGACAAAAAAAATAAAATTTTTCTTCTGCAGTCTTCTGATAAAAATTCTGAGAGTAAAATAACATTGTTTCTCTTAGTCAATTTTAGCCGTCTTCAGTAAAATCAGAGTTGGTCTCATTCCCATCAAACATCGTCTCAAATTCAACAATTCGTTTGTTTATGTAGCCATTTATCCAGCAATGCGCCATATAGCTAAAGACTATTTTTTATGCCTGAACAGAATAAAATTTTTTTTAGAAAATTTTATTAATTACGTTTGTTGTTATGCGAAATCCAAACATTTTGATTTGACAACACTGACCGAATAAATGGAAACTAATTTGACAGTCCCTGTTAAATTAAAAGTCACTGTTAGAATATCTTATGCAATGGAATCTTTTGTTTTGACAGTTCATCACAGAATTTTTGGGTTTATTATGGCCTTTCGAAGTCCAGTAGGTAGTTTATTTACAAGACGAAAGGGACGAATAGTTTCATAATTATCCGCCATTTTAATGAGCAGCATTTTCTGAGCAAGAGATTGATTCATAAGCATACATCCTCACATGCTAATAATTCAAAACCATGACTGGATAATCAAATTAATGACGATGATAGACCAAGACAGACAATATCGCCAGATGATGACCGTTTAGTTAGCAAAAACAGGTGACATCAATTGGTCGTCAAGAAGCTGCAATTTGACACCTTTCGGTTATTTTCTGTGGGGCGCCGTTAAAGAAACTGTTAAATCGACAAACCAGCTACAATTAAGCATTTCAGGGCTAATATTTGTAATGCCATTGCTGAGATACGATCCCACTCGTTCGAAAAAGTCTACAAAAGTTGGTCCAATCGAATGAGTTAGTGTGGGGCCAGTTGCGGCCACCATATGAATAAAATATAATTCCATTTCTAACCGAAACAATTGTGCTTCATAACAAACAAATAAATTTAACAAAATTCAAACCGTTTTTGTTTTATTGAATTCTTAAATTTAAACTTTTAAATGGCTTACCCTTTATATTCCTGGGGAACGAATAAAAAGCGTATGGTATCAGTAAATCCTAAAAACATGATCTTGTTCTCTGGTTTCTTGAAACTTAAACTTTTCTAAGTATGTGTAGACCATCCTCTTTTAAAAGTACTTGTGGTTTCTATTCAATGGCATTTCTTGTTCTGTCGTCTTAAGAATTCTAAATTTATCCAATTCGCGGGGAATTTCGTCTCTGAATCTCTACAGTTTGGTTTCGAAAATGTCCTGAAGGCTAAGTATCCTCCAGTGCAGCCCTTGTGCTGACCAACTTCTTTCTTTTCCCTGATTTTGGCGGAACTTGGTTAGTACAGGGACTGCGTTCTCCCCTGACATCACAATGGGCCGTTATATGTGTTATAATGAGCTTTGTGATATCAAAGCTTCCACTCCGACCTAACCTAACCTAAGTAGCCTCCAAAATTATGATAGACATAACACTCGCATCTTTTTGATAGTCTTTCAATAACTATTGTCAGGCAAAAGTTATAACTAGTTTAGAAGGTAGTGTGTTGGCTTATTAGATGAAATGGAATGATTCCAACCCCAGGTCAGTCATCTGGAGAAATAGGAAATGTGAAAAAATATTACTTCGGCGACTTCCGTTCAGGATATTTTTGTTAAAAATTCTAAGAATAAATAAAATCGCACTGAAAATTTTCTCAATCTGTCGATTAGAATCGACTTTGTTCCCGTCGCAAACGTACAGTCAAACTCGTTTATAACGAACTGAGTTATAACGAATCCTTGATTATTATGTACATATTTTCAAGTCCCAACGTTTTAATATCAAAATCTTCGTTTATTTCGAACTCGTTTATAACGAATTCTCGGCTAAAAGGAACTACTTTAAATGGTCCCAGTAATTAAATTTCATACATTTTACCTGTTTTATAACGAACCCTCAGAAATAACTTTGAAGTATGGCAATAGTCTTTAGTTTTATTTAATATGCCAGCATTAAATTATAACTCAGTATCTTTAATCAGCTGCTAGATAAGAAGTATTCACACATATTTTTGGTTTTAAATAAAAAAAAATTTTTTTGTTTTTAACAAATGAAAAAAAAAAAAATCTTTGTATTTTATATTTTCTTCTATGACTTCACCCCGTTTATTACGAACTTTGCCTATAACGAACTATTTTTTCTGGTCCCACGGAGTTCGTTATAACCGGGTTTGACAGTATATAAAAATAATTCGCATAACACACATAAGCGGTGTGAGAAGCTAGGTCGTTATGTATATCAGGCGAAACCTGCTTTAAAGTTATGGATTCTTACATGTTTTAACAAATATGGCGATTAAATTTCTTTAAAAAAATAAAGGAAATAATCTTCCATAGATTTTTTAGCTTTATTTCAATCAAAAATAAATTACTAATGAAAATAAATATTTTTATGTATTAAAAAAGCCTCCTTTTTATTACTTTACTTGCAGGGATTGTCGTGTTGTACGCGATCCACAAACATTAAAATCAAAGGGTTATGGTTTCGTATCCTTTGTCAAAAAATCGGTAAGTCTCTTAAACAGCGTCAGCATGAAATTTATCAATTTTTGTAGCATTCACAAAGTCTTATAATATTATAGTCAGCAAAAGAAAAAACGAAGAAACCTTTTTGCTAATAAAATTAAAATAAAAAAAAAACTTTAAATTTGTTGTCTAATTATTTCCCTTTTTTTTATTCTATTCGCAGGAAGCTGAAAGTGCCATAACGGCCATGAACGGACAATGGCTGGGCTCACGTTCAATTAGAACAAATTGGGCCACCAGAAAACCGCCGGCGAGTAAAGGTAAAAAATATTCAACAGAAATATAATAATAAAACGCACATAATAAAATATTAACAATTATAATAAATAATACGCCATTAAAGCAAATAAAATGGAAAAAATACAAAAAAAAAAACAAATTTCATAGGAGATGATTTATTATAAACTCCTCCTATAATACTTTATTAATATGTAATTATCTTTTGTAATACAAATACTTTTCCAAAAGGAAATTATCATATAAAAACCATATTTTATACAATAATTTTTATGAGTACAAAAACAAAACCCCTTATACATACTACATACATATGGTATGGATATATATGGTATACGTATTATCAATAATATATTCTTGGCATCTATATATCTTGTATATATTTGCATATAATACATATATACATACATAATATATGCCATATATGTATGTGAATATATTTACCAGATAAAATAATGTTAACGTGTTGTTTATTATAAATATACAGTAGGGACAAAACAATTTAAGTTAACTGGAGGCTTAAAACGAATTTGTATTTATGGTGGTGCATTTAATTATAATTTTTTTTTCCTTTTCTCTTGTGCGTTTTCCTATTAAGTAAATAAATTTATGAAAATAATTTTCTTACAAATATATGATCCTTATATTATGGATACGTAGCTGCATATAAATTATACACAGAAATACTACGCCTACTGATCCTTCACATAATTTCGGTCGCCCTAAACAAACTGCTGTGAACATGGGACATTTAAATTGTAAACTGAATTTATGTTACTTCTGTTGAATACAATCTCGCTTCGGAAGCAATATAAAAAGCTTTTTTATCATTGACTGTTGGTTTTATGCAATCATCCTTCAAACTTTAAAAAATTAAATTTGTATTCAAGAAATGAAACAAAAATTTTAACAAACATTTCTTATTAAGACTAGAATGCCGTAAAGCTATTGAAATACAATCGAAAATCAATTGATGCATTGTGCGAAAGCGGGATTTCTTATCTATACTTGATAAAAAAAAGAAAGTTGACACCATTAATCTTGTTTACTCAGTGGCTTGCATTTATTCCGGCGTATATCACACAAATTATTTTTTACATGAGACTTTCCAACAACTCATTAGGTAATGTTGGTGTAACCTAATCTACATACATAGTCAGTACAATCTTACAGACAGGATTATGACATAGCTTCTCACACGGAGATGAGTGTCGATTCCGAACGACAGCTTTTCATAGCAATTTTATTAACTCTCAAAGTCATTGTCAGAAATCTGCTGATCTCATGTATAATAAGCTAAAACACTATCTAATAGATTACGGCGATTTAAGTGCCCTACTTTCCATAAATTGTGGACAATCATAAGGAACTTGAAAGTGCACACCGTAGAACGACGGCTATATTAACCCGTTAGTGCCCAACTTTTTTTCTCATAAAAACATGGATTTTTATTATTTGTTGGAATATATATAGGTAATATAAAATAAGTGTTTGTTTCAAAATAAAATACTAAAAATTGTACGATTTTGAAAATATTCAGCACCCCAATTTTGGGGCACTGAGCACCGCCAGCCGCGGAAAACCAATCAATATCTTACCATTTTAAAAATGGGGCGCTGAGCACATATGTTTTAAACAGATTATATAAGACATTTGAGTTTGATTGCCTCGCCGAAGCATCGTCTTCCATCCAAACAATGTGGCCGAGTCAGTGCATCATATGGTTGTTAATGCAGTGCACAGCAGGCATATGGTCGAGGAGCTCATACTCATTGTTCAATAGGATGCTAGAATAATTTTCAACTCGCATAGAACTGAAAGTTGTACTTTTCCATTGAATATAACAGTGCCATGTTTCTGCGCCATAGAGAAACACGAGCAGGATGAACGACTTGTAAAGCATTAACATTGTTGCGCGTGAGAGGTCTCTGAAACTCAGTTGTCTATTGAGACAATTATAACTTCTATTGATAAAAGTGATCATTCATTCATTATATACTGACATCATTCATTCATTTATGTACTGGCATCATTTTTGCTTGTAATAACAGAGTCAAAAGAAACAAATTCATTGACAACATCGAAACAATTTGCCGGGATACGATATGTTCTTAATTGTTGGCAACATATACTTCGTTGTGCCTTCATTTATAGCCAGTACCATCATGATAGACCCCCGTGCAATAGTGCTAAAGGCAGCAGTAAAAACTCGTTGCGTACCCCTTATGATGTCAATGTTGTCAACGTACACAAGTAACTGGAAAGAATAATAGGTTGCGTGATAGAATATCGTTTTGTATAATTCCTCTCACGGTATCAAAAGGTTCGGAGAGATTTATTATTTTTGGAGACGCAAAAGATTTTTTTGTCGTCAATATTTATCGTCAGGAATTCTGGAGTCAAACATTGTGAGAAAAACGCAATTTTTTGCAGGGCTATTGAAGGCTGCCTTACAGTCAACAGAAAGATGGCAAAATTTCCATGAAAAATTTCACAAAAATCTATCGTTCGGAATCGACTGTAGGTTCCACATACACAACATAAAGTGGGTTAAGAAACTAGGTCGTAATCCTGACTGAAGGGTTGTATCTAATATCACTCTGTTCAGCCTGTGTTGCTTTACTAAACGGGAGCACAATTGCTTAGAACTCATGTATGAAATCTCAATAAACTCGGAGTCTTCTGGCAAATCTATCGTTTGGAATCGGCTGTAGGTTCCACATACACAACATAAAGTGGGTTAAGAAACTAGGTCGTAATCCTGGCTGAAGGGTTGTATCTAATATCACTCTGTTCAGCCAATGCTGCTTTACTAAACGGGAGCACAACTGTTTTGCACTCAGGTATGAAAACTTAATAAACTCGGAGTCTTCTGGCAAATACTCTGAGAGTAACTAATTGTGCCATGGAAAACCTTCCCAAGTCTGTCGTTCAAAGTCGACGTTAAACTGTTGGTCCTACCATTCGCAGATAAATTTGTCAAGTACAACAAGGATGGGTGATTAAATGATTGTAATTACCAATTATTTGTATTATTATACAGCAGGCGCTAACATTAAATTGAAGTGAAATGAATAACCGTCATTTACTAATAACATATCAACCATAACGAAATGATTCATTCATTCATTCAATCGTGTCATCCTTTAATAGTTATTTCCCACACTGTATTATTAAACTATTAAGCGTGTCTTATTGTTTCGTATTGGTTAAGGTTATAAAATTAAAACTTTTGTAAAAAAAAAGTTTAAGTGTGTATGTACATTATTTTGTTTTTGTTGTTGATAGTAATGATGATGATGTTGATGATGATGATGATAATGATGGTAATTGTTATACACGATAATACAATAAACAATAGTTGGTAATAAATCAACGTTAACACATATTTGCATGTTTTAACATAATTTTTATTTGTTATTATTTGATTACCTACCTCCACACTACTTTATCCAAGTTTTTGATTTTCTTTTTATTGTTTAACAAAGACCCTTAAACACTCACCAATACATGCTAATAGACTAACTACATAGAAGGCTCTTCCCTGATACCAACTCATCATATTCATCGTTATTATCATCACACAGGGACACAAATATTCTTCCACTAACACTTCCGCTTTTCGTATGCCATCCCTAGCTATTGCCTTTATTACGCTGGAGATTTGAGAATGTGTCTGCCAAATCAAGGTTATAAATTTTGTCGTTGTGTTATAAGTTTCTAGAATTTTTGATACTTTTTATGAAGTTTCTTTTCTTTTTTTTTAGTTTTTTGGGTTCTTTTTTTATGCCGACACGAAACTATTATCATAAAAAAGTAAACAAAAGAATCACAGAACGAAGAAAGAAAAAGTCATAAAAACCAAATAAAATTTAAGAAAAAAAAAAAAGCATAATGAAAATGAGCGTAGAACTACTGCATAATATTTGTGTTAAATTGTGAATACAAAAAACGAGAGTTGGGTGATAATTTCTTTAAGCATTTTGTACGGAAGTTAATTTGTGTAAAATATTGTTTGGTTTGTTGTTAACAGTTAAGTATTAAGATTATCAAATTAAATTTCTATTCAAATGTCTTCCTTTATCTAAGAATTTTAAGCACACACTTGACATTAATATTGTTGTTGACAATCTTTTGAAAAATTTTATTCTAAAAGTTCTTCAGTTATCAGTACAAAACTAATGCAAACGAATTTCATTTTTCAAACCTTAATTAAATTTGGAGCAGGGAAGTACATAAGCTTTTATTTAATTCATTAACGATTTATTTTTCAAATAAAAGGGTTCTCGAGGTAATTGGAAATATGTTAAGGGGGCTATAGTTTTTAATTCCTGTTTTTTTTTTTTTTGTTCATTACACTCTACGCTAGTCAAAAATGTGAGATTTACTCACCAGAGAAAGAATATTGAAGTCGCTGTGATCTGGTAGGTAGTGTGTTGGCTTATTAGACGTAAAGCCAGACTTCGAAATAAAATTTAAAAACTATTTTTTCGGCGATTTTCCTCTCTGCAGATTTCTGGCAAAAACTCTGAGAGTAAATAAAATTGCCATGAAAAGCTTCTCAAAAAATCTGTCGTTCGAAGTCGACTATAAACTGTATACCCCGTCACTTATGCATAAAATTAACACACACAACATAAGTAGTGTGAGAAAATAGGTCAATAATCCTGATTGAAAGGTTGTAACGACCAATTATGTATGAATATGAAAAAGTCAAAGGCATTCAGCAGTATTAGTTTTCAAAATTCTTAAGTAAGTAGATGGCTGTATTGAAGGAGAGGATACCAACCAAGTGTGTCTCAAACCTATCAACATACACCTAAAACTGGATTTAGTTCAGTGTTTTGAGCGTTTGTTTGAAAATAATTTACTCACTTCAAACAATTGTTCTGTAAAAGCAAGGTTGCCATATGAAATATTTTTGTGAACGATATCTTTTAGTTTTACAAATGGGCAGTACAGTGGCAGATCATATTTTTAATTATTTGTATTACAAAGAAATTGTGAATTAAAACAAATCTTGAAAAATTAAAGTAGCTGGTAGCAGAGTCCAATTGTTTCAGAACAAAAATTAAAATTAAACCAATTCCAGCTGAATACTCTCTTTCGTTCTCTTACTCAAAAAGAGAAACGTCAAACTACATACAAAAAAAAAGCCATCATGTAGGCTTTTTGTACGTTCATCATTAAGAATGTCACCGTATTTTTTAAAGGAAGTCTATATTTTGAACAAACTTCCTTAACGTGTCCCGTTTTACTCTGTGTAGTGTAGTGTCGCCACCAAAATATTGGCATCTTGAGCTTACGAAAGTTTGTCAATGACACATAAAGTGTTCCATCGTTTCAGTGTGTTGACCAAATTCCTGTATACAGAATTTGCCGCCATCCCAATACGGTTTAGATATACGTGTAAGGGCCTCTCATGATGATCGTCCCAAAATATTTTCTTAATTCTTCCTACTGTGTCATTATTTTACAATATTCCATGTGACGTGTCCACCTCTTTTCCCAGCTTGAGCTTGGGATAACTGCTTGGGTTATCCAAGCTTATGGCATTTAATATTCTAGTTCTATTGCTTCAAATATTTGTTTCTTCATTTCTAATCAGTCCATGATGACTATCCAGAAATTACTTTCCGCCCAACGCTTAGAGTAATTGTTATCGTGATCATTATCCTTAAATCCTTAAAGAAAAAAGAGAACCCAATGTGGGTCATTGGAAGGTCGTTTCCAGATATCACAAGAAAACTTAATATTTCCAAAGCGTATTAGAAGAAATATGGAAAAAACAAAACTCCAAATTCATTTAAAATTAAGAAAAATCCCAAACCGTACAACCGGAATAAGGAATTTTAATGAGTGTGTGTTAATGAACAATGAAAGCCACTATATAACTAACATTTCATAAATTTCTGAAGACTTTTATGTGTTAAATAAAATCGTTATTGTAAGCAATAAATTTAAGTTTAAAAAGAGTTCCAAGTTCGCTAACAGATCTGTAATATAAATCGCAATCTGTATAAGGTAAAATGTTTTAAAATATGTACTCAGAGGCCTTCTGGCAAAATACTCTGCGAGTAAATAAAGTAGTCCAGAAAAGTTTTTCAAATATTTTGTTCGGAATCGACTTTAAGGTGTAGGGTTCACAATTTATGGATAAAATTAACACACACAACATATTTTAATCCAGATATAAAGGTCGTAATCACCAATTAAGTAAGTTTACCGTGCTTAAGCTGCTTTTTGAATGCTTTTGTCAACATTTCGGCTGATATCTCGACATTGTGGCAATTGTAATATTATCTATCGAAGCTGCAATTGTGGCTAGCTTGTTTAGATTGTTCTGAGGTTTCACGTATCTTAAATGAAATGCTCCATAACTTGAGATTAATTGATTATTAGCAACACATGTCATTTGGCTCAAGTTCATTTTTTTTCCAAAAAGCCGATAATCATTAGGCTATGCCTTGCTACAAAGTAGTGTAGTCGCCGTAGTCTAGTAGGTAGAGTATTGGAACCTTTATGGTCATGTCTATGTCTATGCTTTGCTCCATTGTCACGAATTTCTTTTTCTTTGAAAATTTTCAATTCATTAGGAAATTATACTCTCACTTGGAAGACAAATTTTATGATATATTTTCTGAGGACAACCCTCGTATATCTATAAGAATTACTAATATTCGTGTTTATAGTTCGCTTATTTGTTATAAACGTTTATTTTCAACGCAAAGGTTGTGTGAGAGACTTTCTGTATCAGAGGGTGGTCTACTTCGTAAGGGTTTTTCTTTTAAGAGGTTGCCTCCTCCTTTTTTTCATTTTTTTTTTTTTTTTTGTTTTGTTTGCTGTACAGATTTCTCGTTATAAAAGAATTTTTGATGGTTAACAGTTTTTTTTTATGGTTTATGGTAAATTTTTGTTGTAGTTGTTGCTTTTTTTATTATTGTATTCATTTCTTTTTGGCCTTTTTTCTCTCTCTGTCTTGCTCTGTGTTTGGTTTTGCATTTATTATTGTTGTCATAAAAGACGCCTTATAATAGACAAAAATTTTGGCTGTGAATACATTTCATTTGAATTCTATTCACTTCGTTTTTGTCTGTTTTTTTTACCATTTTTAACTACGGCACGTTTGCCTTAATAATTGAAGGTTACAAAGTGTATATAATTTTGCTATCATCTCTTATAAATATGAATGCCTGTAAATATTTTTTTTTTTTCTTACTTCCTTACGTCTCTCTCTCTCTCTTTTGGTTGTTTTTCGTTTTTTTTAATACTTTATTAAGAAGGATTTATACGGTCAAATAAAAGTATTATTCAAATTGGCAACACGTTAATATATGTATATGTGTTGTTGCCTTAAATATGTTGGCAATTAAATATGATTTTATGAAATTTATTTCCTTCTTATGGTGGGTTATTTTTCCTTTTCCTTTTTTGTTTTGTTTGTAAGTTTTGTTAAATCTTTATTATTAGAATTATTATGATTTAAATTCTATAGGGCCACTACCAACCCATCCATCCATCTTTTACTTCTTCTGCTTTATATTTATGACAGAAGGTTGCTTTATTTGTTATCAGTCACGCTTCGTATTAATATTTCGTTAAATAGTGAAATAAAATTTTCCTTTTCACTCAGTTGCCTTACAAAAGGCAACAAAGAAGAGAGGCGTTTTATTTATCGTTTGTAATCATAAGTCATAATTTGACGTGTAACGTGATTTGGGTTAAATTTTTTTTTATTGAATCTAGTTAAAGATAGTTGTCAGCAAAGAGATTTGATTTGGTATGGTTTAGGTTTTATGAATATTTATGAGAGCTTTATTGCATGTTATATGTCATGTTTATTTAGTCAAATTTTATGTTTTTAATTTATCACTTCTTGTAAATTAAAATCGAATACATATTTACATATCGCCAAAGTCCACTTAAACCACACCTGCACAATACATAAATATGCATAATGTAGTTGTATATTGTTTATCTTGAGAGGGCACAACAAATACGAACAATACGGGAGTACATGTTTGTCATTCCTTTCGAATTTTTATAAAATTAAGAGCTTTAAATTCCACTCTGAATAATTCATCAAAGATATCCAACTACCCTCGGAGGCGACAAAATCAAGAACGGACATCAAAGGAAGATGAAAGTTGCTTTTACTTTTACTTGGTTTCAGTTCTACTTTATTTCTCAAAACACTGTAAAGTCAACCTCATGATACATTGCTATCGAAACTCAATAATAACAATTCATTTCATACTCGTAGAGGGTTAAAGATTCTAAACGCACAGAATAAAAAAGTTGCAAGCATACTGGGCATCCAGGAACAAATGATTCCATAGGATACTTTTATTATGAAGGAATCTTAATTTATTTTCTTTTTTTTATGTATTAAACCTCTTCAATATACATGAAATCAATGAACACACAACATAATATTCTATCATCTTAAGAATATGCAGAATTTATTTACAGTCAGTCCGGATTACGACCTAGCTTCTCACGCCACTTATGTTGTGTGCATTAATTTTATACATGAGTAGCGGGACCTACAGCATAAAGACGACTCCAAACGACAGATTTTTGAGAAGCTCTTCATGGCAATTTTATTTACTCTCAGGGTTTTTTCAAGAAATCTGCTGAGAGGCAGTTGCCGAGAGAATTTAGTACCAGAAAATAATAATTACGAAAAACCTTAATTTTTGTTTTATTTCAACAAAACTGCTAAAGAGCAACTGTGATGGTCTTCTATGAAAATAAACAGAAAAAGGTTTCGATGATTTAAAGATAAGGATTAAGATGTAAGAAACGACATATATGTATGGAAAGCACAAAAAAGCAAACAATATTGGATGGACATGACAAAACAAAAAAATGTTAAAAATGTTTAATGTTGCACAACAAAAAATTTTTGACCGATTAAACGCTATGGGAAATAATCAACAGTTTGGAAAATAGGTGGGACACAAATTGCCTGGCAGGCCGGTGGAAAATTCAAAGCCATAGATACATACATACATAATTGGTCTTTAAAACCCTTCAGTCAGGATACCGAGGCAGCTTCTTATATCACTTAGGCTGTGTGCGTTAATTTTATATATGAGTGGCGGGACCTACAGTTTAAAGTCAACCCCGAACGGCAGATTTTTGAGAAATATTTTTATAGCCATGTTATTTACTCCCTTACTTCAAAGCCACAATAGGCAATCAGTGTTTTATCAAATTGCTACTGGCAAAGAAAAACCATTTTATTGCTAAACTATGCTATCAACTTCGGCTGCAAAACCTAATGGAAAATTTGTGTGTCCGGTGCGAGTAGATAGCTGTGGTATACTAAGAGCTCTCAAAACATTGTGAAATCGTTGGCCATTATAAATGATCCGTTTGAACTACGCATTAATCGATAAACTCCCAGTATGGGGCACAAGATAAACAAACCTAACCTGCATATATGGTTGAATTATTGCAGAACACAATAAAACTGTCTTACCAGCAGAATTCACCAGTTTAGTTTGGACTGCTATTTGCTTTCGTCGATGGGACATGCTTTGACTGATTTATTTTCTCGATTCCAATGAGGAAGTTGAAAATTGAGCTGATTGTTGGCTAGCTTCAAAACATGAAGAGTTTTACAAGCATGGAATCTACAAATTGCCTAAAAGATGGAAAGATCGTATAGGCTGCAATGCCCAATATATTGAATGACATGTTTTTAACTTTTCGCTCAAAAATTAGGATTTTATTACATACCAGTATGCCGAGTATATTATTGAATTAATTCACCTCTTTTAAGCTATTTTTCCATAGTATAACTCTCAATACCAAGCTAAAATGGTTAGAATTGAAATTCAAATAGGTAAGGAATTGTGTTATTTTAAAATGAACATCTCACACCACTTATGTTGTGTACGTTAATTTTATGTTTAATTGGTGGGACCTACAGTTTAAATTCGAAACCGAAAAACATATTTTTTTTTTTATTTTGGACAAACTTTTCATGGCAAGTTTTATTCACTTTTTGAATTTTTGCTAGAAATCTGCTGAGGGGAAGCCGCCGAGAAAATATTTTTCATATTTCGATTGAATCAAGCTGCCTCACTTCGGGTTTGAACCTTTGCCTGACGTCTAATAGGGCAACACACTAGCTACTAGATTACGGCGACTTCATTTTAGAACCATAGCTGCCAGATTTGAAGATTTATCGTCATTTTGAGCTTCAAAATGTGATTTTGACGACATGACGACTTATGCCCTTAATTTTACGATTTTTAGCAATTAAAATTTCAATAATTTTCTTTACTTTAGTACATTAAAGGCTTCCTTAAGATTTGTATAACAAGGTGTAAAGTATTATATTTTTAAGTTATTTTCGAATGCCTGTAATGAGTTTCCTGTATTTTATACCGTTTTAATTCCTTAAAAGCCAGAAAACTTCAACTCGTAATTTACAATGGTATTTTTAATAATAAATTAACATACGCCGTTGCAGACAATTTTAAAAATTCGATTATAGATTCTGATATTAACAACGGAAGACCAAAGGCAAATGCCATTATTTTTTTTCGTACGACCAACATTATGGGGTGGCACTGTTTTTAGAACTAGGAAAATATATTATAGGAATGAGGAAAAAGGGAGCAGTGTTTATGGAGACTAGGTTTGAATATTTTTATACCATCAGTAACAGGAAACATCTCTTCAGTGAGGCAGTTTCTCTGTAATGCAGTGTGCGATACACTGGCCAGTCGACCACATACGGATGTGATGGCCGAGAAAGACTAGTGTTACATGATTTTCAAAAAAACAAAAAAAAAAAAAAAACTCACATTATTTCGCTCGAGCAGTATCCATTGTAGTAGCGATAGAACAGTGAAACGCAAGTCACATTGCTACGATGCTCCAATGAATCAATGGAATTGGAACACTATCATGATTAATGACCTACTACGACATCGCCTGTACACGGTCGAGAAGACTCAAAATAGACTTTAAGAAGCGCCTACCTATACATGAGATTTGTATTTCATTTTCGGTCGGTTATAATTGGTGTAATTTATAAGTAGATTAAATGAAGTGATGAATTTATTGCAACGTCTTAAGAAACCTAGGCTCGGGTGAACATCACACTGAATTTTCAATCCCATAACGTCAAGATCTTATGACTCCCTAATATTAACACTACACGTAGTTATAGTTGATGCAATATTATTGCTGTTTAACATTACATACATATACTATATATTTTTGTTTTTAAAAACCTTTCAAGTTATTTATTTATTTTTTCTGACGATTTTTTACGATTTCAATGAACGTTTTTGACGATTTTTTCTCAAATATTTGATGATTTGATGCTTCATTTATCTGGCAGCAATGTTTAGAACAATACCAGATCTCAAATATCAACATCGAACAACAGATTTATTGTTAAGTTCTTAAGCAGAGAAGAACCATATGTTGCGATTTACCGTAAAAGAGTAGAAATCTAAGTAAATCTTTGGAGAAAGAAGAGATTCATTACCACAACGAAATACATATTCCAGAGTACATATATTGTTTCTAGACAGCGTCTAACATGTCGCCATAATAATGCAAACCGAATTTGGTACCTGAATTATGTTTTCTCGCTGTTTTAAGAGGCCTAATTGGCCTCTTATTTCTTTCTTTCAATTTTAATAGCGATAAATTAAGATTTCGATGGTTTTTTTCTTGTACTATTTGTATTCCAAATAGTACTTAAAAATTTAATTAAATTACTTTTCAAGTAATAAATTGAATTTCTATTATTTTTATCAACAACTATGTATGTATGTATGGAATGTATAGATGTAATTAAAAACTTTTTACAATAATTTAATTAAACTGATAAACAAATTAAATAATAATAGAGACGTGGAAGTATTTTGTAGGTCTTCTTATTGAAGATTACTAATTATGTTGAAATATTTCGAATATTTCAAACTGTTACTAATAAATTTCATCTTTCTTTATCAAATCAAAAGCCTAAAATCACAAAAGCCCTCTATTTACACTTAACGACTTACTTACTTGCTTGCGTACCTGCTGAAATAACTTAAATAACAATAACAATAATGCTTGCACACGCTTACAATTACGCTACCAGGACAGCACACGACATGAATAATTTCCAACATATTCGGCGATTATTAATACTCTACCTATACTATGCTATGTATAGTATACATACAGTGGTAGTAGTAGAAGTAGTGGTAGTGGAGACTAGAGTAGAGTATAACAATAATAAAATGGGGGAGCAAAATGTCTGCTTTGTGTATGTGTGTGTCTGTGTGAATGTAGTTAGTAAACTGCCTAATTGTGTACAACTTTATGAAAAGTTTGATTTATAACAGAAACTCAATGTAGCACAAAATATATACGAATTCATGAATTCCATTCGTTTTTAAGGTCGACTGCTTTAATTTAAAAGTCAACTGTGAAAATAGTTACCCGTAGAAATTTGTCATTGTGCCATAAGTTTGTCGGTCGGCAGGCTCGTTTAGTTGATTGTTGCTGCTTTTATGCTTCTTTCTCTGTGCCTTCTGCTTAGAAGCAGAGAAAGGGATAATAATTCAAGTGGAAATAAAGAAGGGTTTTCTATTATATTTTTTTAATATTTTTTTTTTCATTTGTAGTTGTTTTTGTTATAAATTTATTTAAAAAGAACTTAATAAAGTTCTTAGAAAACGTAATGAAGCGGTAGCAACAACTAGGCAGCTGTATATAGTAGTGTTGATGTTCGCCTAGCGGTTATATGGTGACAGCCGTAATGCCATGCTAACAGGTACACAAAGTTTCTAATCCAATAACAGTATTGCGAGGGTGGTAGTATCAAAAGTTTTTCTACGTTAAAAAAAAAACAAAAAAAAATTGTTGGCTGTTAGCACTGACATACCAAACCAAAAAACAGGAAACGCCATATTCCATCTAAAATTATTACATCAAGAATATCCCCGCCATAAAAGTCATTTAACTGGGCTTAAATTAAAGCACAGCATAACTAAGTAGAGTATAATAATAAAAATAATTAAAAAAACAAAAAAAAAGAACACGTAAAAGAAACGAAGGAAAAATATTTTTGAAAGAATCGTAATTAAATTTTTTACTATTTGTTCTTCAGTTCTATTCCGCTTGCCGCCCCGTACCACCCCCAGTGGCACTTCCTTGTTATTCATTATTGTGTTTATTATTGTTTATAATTGAAAGGAATACATGAGGCATGAAAATTGTTAAGAATGGCATTGAAATTATTTCCCTTTTATCTTTTAAAATTTTAATTTAAAAAAAATCTATTCGCGTTTATACAAGCACAGCCAAATATACAGAAGATATAAACGTTGATCAATATGTAGTATAACGTTATAAGAAGTCGTATGACAACCTTAATTATAATTCATAATTGAAAAGTTTTATTTAAACTCAATTAGGTAAGTAAGCAAGCAAGCAAATATTTATTTATTTATTTATTGTACAATTAAAATAAAAAAAAAAAACAAGAGAAAATTATAATTAATTGGCCATCTGAATAGGGAAACTTTTATAGGAAGACCTAATAAAAAAAATTTATTAAATTTTTTGTTGTTAAGGGACATAGAATGTATTTAACAATTTACTTTATTTACTGAAGAGGGGCCTATAAATGCTGCTGTGATTGAAATAAACAATTGCCATCACTTTGCTTTTGTTAAACGTCAGCCTCAGCAAATACTTACGTGAACATTTTTTATTTTGATTACAAAATATTTGTTTTTTTTTGTATTCATAGTTTTTAAAGAATAATTGCGAAGGAAAACATTAAATTTTTAATATAAAAATTTGAAGCAGAGGGCCTTGTACAGGTCTTGGTCAAATTAACAGCATGATTCTCTGCCTAGTTAATACTACAATAAGATTCTTCACTAAGGCGATAAAGTCTGCTGTGGATTCATTTCCTTTAGGAATTTCTTTGGAGTAATATCGCGGAAAGTGAAAATTACAACTTTGTTCACCACACTGCACTGTAAAAGTTAATCAAAACCTCTCCGGTATTTCATCGAATATGAAGCCATTGACAGTAATGCGAATGCAAGGCTAACCCCCTTCCCCTTGCTGCATTTTCTGTTGGTATTAGAAAAAGGAGCAGCGTGTATTATTTATTACATTTTCCTAGCATAAGTGAACGAAAAGACATTTGCTAGATATTCCACATACAGGTAGTCGAGTAGGAACGAATTTTGTGTGTAATGCAGTGTGCTATCCACTGATTAATTGAGCACAACTGTTAAGAATATATAATTATTGTGGGACAAGTAACAACTCATTTATCATTAGCGATAGAATACTGAAGCACGAATCACATTGTGACATTAATAAGCAGTTTTAGTCCCTCCTGTAAGTATTCGAGAAGTGTCCAAAAAATCTTCCAGTCTTCGTTCATCCTCATGAGCGTAGTAACAGGTAACAGAATAATCGAATCAGAAAATCGAACCAATAATTTAACACAGATAACACACAGACTTACTAAATAAAGCTCAGAAAATTAACATTCGCATAAAGAAAGCATACAGATAAAGCCTGCTGATGTACACCACACCATGCTACAAAACGAATTCTAATTGTCGTCTGCTTCTGTTAGCAAAGATTTCCGCTCCAACTATATGTCTTGAAAAATGACCAGCCAGGAATAACAATTGTACAATAAGCACTGCAGTATCTCATTGGGATCTGTGATATCACTCATTGCCTTGCTTAACTATCACAACTATCGTGATCATAAAGCAAAAGTATCAAGTTATAGTTTTCATAAAGTGTCTGTTTTTTTTAATGGAATTAAAACAAGTCAAAATAATCAGTTTTAAGACAAATTATAATCTAATTATTATAAATTAATTAATGAATTAATTCTAATATTTTATTCTAATAACTCACCATATTTCCAATACCAAATTCATAATGAAATGCAACACAACGTATGAGTGATATTCAATTCTGTTATTTACGTATACAATCAAATTCAATGGTATTTTGTTGCATACTTTTCAGAGTAATTACTCCAATACAGTATAAGGAGCATGGGTGCGTATTAGAAATATATTTTAAATAAAATATAATATTAAGTATACGTATGAGTGACATAAAATTATTTACATACTATAAATGTATGTAATTCGTATAAAACAAGATTAAACTCGAATTTTATTGCATACCTTTTAGAGTAATAATACCAGTATAGGTAGCATGGGTGCGTACGAGTTATGTATTTAAATAGAATTCAGAAAGAATATTGTCCGTATGCAGGTAGTCAATACCAACTGCAGTGGATTTTTTTTAATGTTAACGTTTACTGTTTAATTTTTAATATTCTTAATAAAACATCAGTTTTTAAGAGTTTTTTTAATGACCTATTATTTTATTTATTTTGTTTTTTTTTTTTTTTTGTTGTAAATAAAAATCATTTAAAATGTACTTAAGCAACTATAAACTGCCAGCCAGCAAAAGGCTTTTATAGATTCTTATATCACTTAAGAATAAGTCTTAAACACATATTAAATTATTTAGTTTATGGCTTTCCGTTAAACAAGGAACAAATAAAATCCCACATTTTCATTTATCCATTGACTTGTGTAGATGTTTATTTAGTCATCCATTTACTACCACATTTTTTTTTTTTTTGGTTTTCGGTTCTCCTTTCTCATGTGTAAACCTTTAAAAATACTTTCATTCTCACTTTCATTACAGTACAGCACACTGTATATGGTCTAAGCAGGAGAAAAAAAAACCAACAACTACAAAAAAAAGCTGAAATTGCAAACACTATAAAATTTTTTTTCTTTTTTTCCTGGCTGTCACATAAGTTTTAGCACGCTCGGTAATCGTAAATTTTCCCACACCAACTTACACAAGTTCCTACGTACTATACGTTTCAGTATTTGTTTACACATGTACTACATATATACCTTTGTACATATGTATGTATGTATGTATACATATGTATATGTATGTATGTATGTATGTCTGTATAATATATAAACCTATATAAATGAGTATTTATGTATTGTTTTTAGAAAATATACACATGTGGGTATATGGGTTAAGTTTACAATGCTCAAGGTTTAAATACAGCTTTTAACAGAAACAAAAAACTACAACAAATACCAAAAAAAAAAAAAAACAAAAACAGGAAAGGCCAACAACAAGAACTCAATAAACGGAAAAATTGTAAAGCTCTGGTCGTAAACTTCAGCTGGGCAATAACATATACAAATATATTGTTTTAGTGCATATGCCCACAGTGGTGGATAAAATTTTGTCAATTAATTTTTAATTTTCTATTTTATTAAAAATCGTCCTCAAAACACAATTCCATTAATTTATTGTGCGCTCTTTCAAAAAGAAAAAAAAATATTGTTTAAAAAGATATTACGTGAGATTTACCTCAACATTATGTTCTATCTCGAGTCCTTTATATTTTATTTTTAAATAACTCTTTCTCTCCTTTTTCTAAGCATTGCTACTCTTTCACAGATGCCAGAAATATTTCTTCAGGCATAGGCTGAGCTGTATTGAGGTTAGGACGAAAAGGTTCATGAATGTTGTCGTGCGAACACAGCACAATTTCTAACATTTCTGGTCATCTGACCTAAATTTTTAGTAGCGTTTCTGATGCCTTCAATTTCTCAACTGATAGAATATATTTACATGTTGCATTAAGAAGGGAAATAAGTTTTCAAGAATCAGGTTCTCCTCACGTTATACTTCGTTTTAAAATACTTGAAAATGTTCATTTCCTCCATACTTCAAACAAATTCCAACATTTTCAAGCATTTGGTTAGAAGCTTGGGGAACAGACTCACTTTTGCTGTCAATGCAACCTTAGAAAGCTAAAATGCTGTAGTCAAAGTATATTTTAAGAATTCCTTCTTTTTTTGACACAATATACTGCAGCGATGTACTTATGCCCACTGTCAGAAGTGTTTCTTCTCTATCGCAAGATAAGTTCCTTTGATAGTCGCCGTGGTCTTGTAGGCAGTGTGCTGGCTTATTAGACGTAAAGCCAGGGTTCGAGTCTCAGGCCAGACATCAAAATAAAATATAAAAACTATTTTCTTCGGCGATTTCCTCTCAGCAGATTTCGGCCGTAAGAAGTTTCTCAAAAAAATTTATCGTTCGGAGTCGACTTTAAACTGTAGGTCCGGCTACTTATGTACAAAATTAACACACACAACATAAGTAGTGTGAGAAACTAGGTCAATAATCCTGACTGAAGGGTTGTAATGACTAATTATGTATGTATATATATGTCCCTAGTACTACCCCCAAGTTGAGTTATAACATTCCACTTCGTAAAGACTTTTTATCTTTAAACTGCCATTTACTAACAGCAGTTGATATGCCGCAAAATCACTTGTATTAGAACACCTTAAAATAACTTGGCTTGTCCATTACATTGAAAAAAAAGAAGATTCAAGACATTGTACAATGCCAAATATTCTGCTGGACATTAGCATTTCATCATTAATACAAGAGAAAATGCACGCTTATCATTGAAATTCAGAATCAAAACTGGTGATATTTGGTCAACATATTTTGTAAATCAAAAAATTATATTCAAAACGATGCTAACTTTCAACAGTTGTTCCATTTTCTCTACAATTTAAAGTACAGGGAAGTTAGGGGCAGTTAAAGAACTACCCAGAACTATTTAAAAGTGCTTCGTTTGAAAGGAAGAAATTTAAGTGTTATAAACAAGATGGAGTTGCATGCCACACAGTATGTTTAGAAGTAAATTTGGTGAAGAATTAATGCCAAGTTAGTTAGTGGTCCGTGATATATGAAGTCTCTCGAAGACATGGCAAGCCAGCCACTACAACAGTCTTGAGGGAGATAACTGGCCAACGCCACGCGGAAAATTTACAAGTAAATTTGGAGAGCAATTAATGAAGTGATATACAGTGATGTGAAAAATAATAAGGACAGTGCCCACCCAAACTTACATTATACTTACAACCGAATAAAAAATCGAAAATTCTTTCTTGTTTAAACGATTAATTTTTTCTAAAACGGTAGAAAATAGATTAAAACAAAATTTTTGCTATTCTTATAATATATTTTCATTTTTTTGTGATTTTGTATGAATTTATATAGTTTAAGGTGTAATAAAAATAAGGACACTTCATGAAATCTTAAAGCTATAACTAACCTAAGTAAAACTAAATAGATAATTATACTGAATATTGTTGCATAAAGCCTTAGTGCCATATTAGGATTTTGTTGCGGATCCTTTGTTATCCAGAATAGCAGCACATCTTCTAGACATTGAGGCGACCAAATTTTGACAAGGATGTAACGGTATTGCGTTCCACGCATCCTGTATAAGATTCCAAAGCTCGACGAAATTTGCTGGACAATTTCCCTTGAATGTCCTTTTAACTTTGTTCCACAAATTTTCTATTGGGCTCCTATCATTCTAAAACATTGATTTTTTTGTACTGGAACCACTGCTTTGTGTACTTTGCCGTATGCTTTGGGTCATTACACCATTTGGGCGGCATATTTTTTTCGGCATATGGCAGCATTGCATTTTGATAAATTTCAGTGTTATAGGCTGATTTCATTATATTCTAGATACGATGATGACTAGCCAGAAGCGGAATATCTGGTGAAATGTTGGAGAAGGCATGAAAAAATTGGAACTTACGCTGATTTTACTTTAAATATTATGTGGAAAAAATTTCTTTTATAGCCTCAGAATAAATGTTTCGTTTGCTTATGTGAAAATCATAACTAAGCTACGCACTTCTGTTAAAATTTTGACCAATCCTCCATTGTAAGACGCGAGGTAGTTAAAGCGATTATCGCTTAAAAATAAAGTAAATTATGCTGCGATATTAAAAAGGTTTTAGTAGTAAATACATATGTATTACAGACGTCAAAGATTACAATCTGTACTACAGATTTACTGCTAAAATTAACTAAAAATAGTGAAATTGAAAAAGCACTTCACCAATTATGAAACAGTGAAACAATGTTGGAAATATTTGCTTCAATTTATCTTTAAATTTCCGATTCAAAATATTTACGAAAATAATAATAACATGCCCGCATATTAAGGATATTTTGAAAAATTGTTTTCCTATGAAGAAAAATTATATTGTTTGCCTACCATTCCCCAGCATATCTTAAGTATACATTTTCTACATACTGCTGTATACAGAAGAGCTTCATATTTTTGCTTTTATTTTGCTTGCGGTTATATTGAATTCATATATAAAAGCTAAAAGCAAATATTACGCCTTTTTTGACAGATGTGATATCGTATTTTGTTTAATTTTTTTTTTTTTTTGTTTTGTTTTCATTTTATTTTGTATTTTTTTTTTACGGAAGAACAAAAAACCAGCATTGGGCGCAATAAAATAGCAAGAAGAAGGTATACGCCTCTCTTTGGAGAGGCAAACATATATTAAAGCGTATAAAATATTTATTATCTGCAACGAGTAGTTTTTTCTTTCTTTATTTTTCCATTGCTGTTGCTGTGTATACATATCTCTCACTCTCTGTATAACTAAATATTTAAATGGAGGAAATTATTGCAAACAATGGAAGTGTAGGTTATTTTTAGCAATTTTTTTCTCTTCTCTTTTTTTTTTTCTTTTTTCTTTCTTATGGAGCCATAAAAGTCAAGGATTACGTGAAGCTTAGAGGAGAATAAAATAAACAAAGAGAAACAAAATTTTTGATATTTTCCTAAAAACAAAAAATAGTGAAAAAATAGGCTAAAATAGTATGATTTAAGAGAATATTTGACTAGAACACAATACTTTTGCGAACAAATTTAAATTTAATTATTAGAAGGTGGTGTTCTGGCTTGTTAGATATGAGGCCATAGTTCAAGACTCAGTCAAGACATCTCCAACTAAACGAAATCTGAAAAAATATTTCTTTGTCTGAGAATAACTAAAATTCCTATGTAAAGCTTCTTAAAAATCTGACGACTGTCGGTCTGTGTGGGAAGACCTATATCCATACAATACTTATGTATTAATGTATGTATGTATTAGAAAATTTTGTATTCCTGTCTGTGATTAAGTCAGGTTATGTCCACAGCTGTACAAAATGCCGCAATGTTAGATCCTATCACTCACTGAAAAAAATTTATGATACACCCAACACATTGGTGTGAGAAGATAGGTTGTAATCCTGGCTAAATGGTTTTCAAGGAACAAGAAAGTAGAACAATGAAGTAATTTAGCGTACACAGGCAAGTTCATTCGGTGGCTCGTATGGCCCATTTTATTACACAGTGTGAGGTAAACCCACTAGTCATGATTGCTTATATACATATATGATATACATACATATTAAATGCATCCGAAATTAAATTTATGAACTGAGTAAGAAGATTGGACTTACAGTGTCCGGGTTTGTAGTCGAATAATATCACATGTACAATACAATATCGTAGGATAAGATATGTTATGTTAATACAGTAAACCCTCCTATATCGCAGTGAGGGCGTACCCCGTTATATGGAAACCGCGCTATAAGAAATCTCGGATTTCAGGTACAAACCAGGCTAATTCGTAGCACGTTCTATGGAAACCATCTACCGCATTGTATGGAAACCGCCCTATAAGAAACACAAAATTAGTAAAAATCACATCATTCGTACCGAGTTATATGGAGAAATACAAAAGGCAGGTTGAATTATAAATTATTTTTATTGAATTCAAGAATTCATATACATACATCCTTACAGTCAGGATTATTGACTTAGTTTCTCACACCACTTATATTGTGTGTTTTAATTTTATACATGGGTGGCGGGGGATCTACAGTTTAAAGTCGATTCCGAATTACAGACTTTTGAGAAACTTTTCCTGGCAATTTTATTTACTCTCAGAGTTTTTGCCAAAAATCTGCTGAGAGGATATCGCTGAAGAATTACTTTTTATATTCTGTTTTGATGCCTGGCACGGGGCTTGAACCCTGGCCAACACACTACCTTCTAGACTGTGGCGACTTCAATCATGATTGGATTAATTCGCTTACGAACGTTTTATTTTCAGTGTCGAATGTGAATTCAATATTTTTCATAAAGATAGAGAAATGGAGAAATAGAGAGATGGATTTTATATATTTATCACCTTGACTAAGCCATAGAGTATTCAGTGTGATGATAGGGAAAATTATGGCTTCTGCGGTAGTGCATTATCTTGTTCATATTTAAATCTCGTTTCAATCCTGAACTTTGTTCAAACCTTTCCTTCATTTATTTCCTTTCTGCATATAAAAAAATTAGTATATTTGAAACGTTTGCATGACTTCGTAACCACACTTTGGGATTATTGCAAATATATCTCGTCTCATGTGAGTAGCTAAGCCGTAATTCTGACTGAAGGGTTGTTATGGCCAATTATGTTATGTATTTATCTCGTCTTTAGCATCTCAAACCTATAAAAATTAGCCTACGCATACACCCGATCACAAACCACTTTACCACTTAGTGGTGCCACTTGGAATTAAAGATTTAGTATCACAATATAAATAATGAAAACCAAATTTATTCGTTATATTCTACAAAACACTTTGAAATCAGTTGGAACACAATAAATCTATTTTAATATCCACATAAGAATCCCCTGTTGCCTTAATTATATTTGAGTTAATCATCAATTAGTCCATATTTTGGGTTACAAATGAAATAAAGAGTAAAAAAAAACGAATATTAACCAGATATTAAATGCAATTAAATAAATAAATAATCTCACACACATAAATTCATTCGAGTAAATTAATTACAACTTTACATAGTGAATTTTTAACAATAAATACAATAACCAAGTATTTGCAGTTGGTGTTTACAAACTAGCATTCCAATGACAAAGAAAAACATTGTGTTCAAACAGCTTTAAAAAATAGCCAGTCTTAGCTTTTTAGCTGAATTCAGTAGGTTCTTATTTCTTGTATTGATTGAAAATAAAATAAAAATAAATTTGTGTTTAGTTTTAATTAAAATTCTTTATTATCCGAACAATTCTTGTTGCCATTGTTCACAACTTTATGCAAACAACAACAAATGCTTTTTTTTAATCCTCTGTTTATACCTTTTGCATAAACAATAAGAAAAAAGACATTTGTACGATCTGTTCTTTCTAGCGGAGATCTTAAGACCACGATCACTCGCTTCAAACAGCACTGCGTGTTCATAAAATACTGACAGAACCTTAATAACTCACACGCCTGCTTTGTATTGCTTTTTATATGGCAGAGTAAACAGTCTGAAAAATGTTCTTGAAGACAAATGCTAGCGGGTTCGCTTTCTCGTAATCTCTATAAATTTAAACATCGTTGTTTACATTTATTATTGTTGTGTTGTTTGTGCATTTTGTTTACAACTATTCTTGAAGTGTTTGTTGTTGTATTTTTGTTTACTTGTTTACCATTTTTTTATGCTGGTGTTTGTATGCTATATTAAGCAGTACGATAATTTGTAAAGAGATTTATTTACTGCATTGTTTAGTTTTTGTAGTTTTGGAAAATAATTTAAAAAATATAAATTCGTTCTCATTTACTCGCTACTTACAATATAAAATATTATGCTTAATTTCAAAATCAAATTTGTTAGATTGGCTGAAAATGAACTCAATAAGACGATTGGTATCAGTGGGTTTTGTAGATGAATTTTTGTCGCAGAAGTACGATAAATAAGAGCAAATGTAGGACATGCGATGACTGATACCAAGATGATAAAATATTTTTCATATTATTGCATTGCTTGCTAAAAATTGCTTTAATAACAACCTAAATATTTTATGGATGATTTAATTTACCTAAAATGGTCACCTCCCATTAATCTAACTGAACTTTGTAGAATGTTCAGAATGTAATGAGTAGCCCATTATAAAACATACAAAAGCAATGTTCGTTCTGGAGTTCGTGAGGCGATTAAGTTCTTCAATGAACTCATTTTGTCCAAAGGTGTACGTACAGATTTAAGCTTTCCAGACTACAACATTGCAGGAGAGCAAAAAACTCGCTCGCATAATTGTTTTTGGTTTTAAAACATCCATAGTCTTCATTATCCTGTAACTGAACTGTTATGTAAGAGATCATCAGCAATGCACATCAGAGAAAGATCAGACAAAAACACCTTATGAGAAGAAATACAAATTGAGAGTGCTGTTTCAAACCACAGACAGATAACAAGACGCAAGAAAAGAAATGGAACAGATTGTTATACAATGGCGCTATGTATGGTCTTTCAAAAGATGGTCTACTGATGTCCGGTATTTTAATGCCCCCAGTGGGTGGCAATTTTAAGCCACAGTCTTCGCGCCTATTTGTATCCATCTGCAACCTAAGTTCAGTAAAACCCCGTACTGAACTTTAAGTTCTTTCCATTTTTTAAGTACATTTCTTGTATGAATAATAAAATTTTCACTATCATTACAAAGTTTATGGATTTTCTATATAACAATATTACAATCACTACTAATTACTTAACCACGACTGTAGTTTTATAATAAAAATGTAAAGCAAATAAAAATTTTCTGCCTACCAAATTTATGAAGTTTAACGTTAAATATTATATTGGATAATAGTAAACAAGCAATTATATTTTATACAATACGTAGCTATGTAACATTTATACATAAACTTACATACATACATACATACATAATATATGACCTTATAAATAAGCGTGAGTAAATATACACCTGTATGATTGTACGAGTATTGTAAATATACGTAAGTGGAAGTGTATACCACCACTTACAATAATCGAATGTGAATAATAGCACATAATAACGGCGTGAGTACAAAAGCATACATTTAAAGGGTGTAATAATTATGGAATACGAGTGTGTGAATATACGCTCTTCAATGTAATTTATGAACAAATAATTGTTCATTCTTTTATTTAAAAAGTTTTATTTATTTAACGATTTATTGCTGTGACGTCATTTTAAAAATTTATTTTAAACTTTTCCAACCTTCGAAGAGCAACAGTTTTAAAATGTATTTAAAGTGTTATTAGATTTAAAGACTTTGTATAAAAATTGTAATTGGCCATTACAACCCTTCAGCCAGATTTACGGCCTAGCTTCTCACACCACTCATGTTGTGTGCGTTAATTTTAAACGTGAGTGGCGGAAACTACACAGTTAAAAATCGCCTCTGAATGGGAGATTTGTGAGAAACTTTTTCATGACTGGTTTATTTACTCTCAGAGCCACCGAAGTAATATTTTCATATTTTTGTTATGGTGCCTAACCTGCAATACGAACACATGCTTTACGACTATCTACCAGACTATAGCGATTTCAATAATAGTATTGAAATGATTGTTAGTTATTTAATTTGCTGTTTTGTTTACATTCCATTCTACAATTTGACATATTAATCAGTCGTTTGCGGTCTTGTTATCTCTTTTATACTCTTAGATTACGTATCAATTATTAACCCTTGTATGATACTCCCGCCTCAAACGCAATGACTACTCTGGAAAAATTCACAAATTTTGAATTGATTATATAGTTGGTTAAAAATGGGTTTGGTAACAGTCTCAGCTGATTCAATTCAGCATGCATGGTCCATTATTGTGGTAAAAACCCAATTATTTGAATTCTTTACTATTAAACCAAATTATGCGCTTTAGGTTAGGTTAGAAGACAAGTACTTGTTAAATTCTGGCAATTACAGTACCCAGTGGTCGAACTAACCCATAGTACAACGTTCTTGTTTCTCACACCACTCATGTTGTATGCGTTAATTTTATACATGAGTGGCGGGACCTACAGTTTAAAGTCGACTCCAAACGACAGATTTTTTATAAGCATTGCATAGCAATTTTTACTCTGAGAGTTTTTACACTTCAGAGTTTTTGCCAGAATTCTGCTGAGAGGAAGTCGCCGAAAAAGAATTTTCATATTTTCGTTTTGATGTCTTACCTGGGATTCGAATTCGGGTCTTTCGTTTAATAAGCCAACACACTACTTACTAGACCACGGCGACTTCTATTGTGATCTTTAAAAGAACTCAAATATAAGACGCCAGATAGTATACGGAAAGAATTTTTTCCCACTTTCCTCGGATTTCTACCAATGAGAGCATGATAGTCACATACGAGATAATCCACACTTCTTCTCCATCATCCCAGCTTCGACACTAATCCTTATATCTTGAAACAATAAGGAACTCTTGGGATTATTATCAAGATAGAACCATAATAGCCTGGTTATCTGGCAGTCACTTGCAGCCAACTTCATTGCAAACACGTTATACCAATTAGAAGCTGAAGTTCTAAATTCATATGGTGACCTTGATGTACACAGTATTTTACTTATGTACTACTTCAACTATCACTTTTAAAACGATTTTGAACTTACCAATCATGCAGTTTATATTAGGAATTGCCAGCAAGCATTGGAAATTGTCTGAAATATGCATACCTAGATAATTGCTTATTACAATCCTGCAGATAAGATTACGACATAACTTCTCACACCACTTATGTATGTTGTGGGTGGTAATTTTATACATGAGTAGCGGACTGCCGTTTAAATTCGACTATAAACGACAGACTTTTTAAAACACTTTTCATGGCAGTTTTATTTACTCGCATGAAGTATACTTCATAACAACGTAGGAATGCCAGCGAACAAGGTGACCGATGTGAACTTTTTCGTTGAATAGTCTGTAAGCATTCACGGACAGCAGCAATGTTTTAGGCAGATTTGGCGTTTCGTTGTTGGTCTAGCGCAAATAAACCCGATTTTAGCTTCCAGAGGTAAAATACTTTCGTTAGGACGAAATGGCGATCGATGGGACGAAATGGCAAAGTGAGCAATAACTTGTTGAATGCTACATCAGTTCGTGGTGATTTGACAAAATAGTCTGAATAATTGGGCAATTATTTAATAAACGTACGGACTTCATTCTTTTTACACTAATTGAAATCGTAAAAATATGAAAGAAGCAAACCGATATCCTTTAAATTTCACAAGAATAACTTTCTTGTCGAGTAACTCTGGTACATATTGGCATGATAGTCAGATAAAAATCCAATTCTGTAAAACACTATGTTCTTGTTATTCTTATAGGAGCAGTTTACAATTCGTTTTCAATTATTTATTATAATATTTTTATCTTTTTGTTTTTTTACAAAACACACTATTTTTCATTTTTATTCAAATAATTTCTACATAATTTAACTAAAATCTATAATCTTACAAAATTTGAAACATAAATATGGAGATTTTGCTCCAATTTGACATTCTTTTGTCAAGCCTATGTGCATATTTAAAACAAAATTGTGAAAATATTTTTAAAATTCATATTTATGCATATTAATCACAGCGATTTATGCAATACAATATGGCGACATATTTATGTACATAAAATGCAAATATTTATTTACAGTGTGAAAATATATTTTTCTTACAAGAATTCAATAAATATGACATTAAATTAGTAGAAGTTTTTTTTAGTAACTGTTTAATTACTTTAAATTTTTAATCTTTACAAAATTTTTAAGAGAATGTGTTGTAAGTTTCAGAAAACTACTCGTGTTGACTAACTGAAACTGATAGGAAACAAAATAAAATTAAGCGAGGAAGAGTGTGATAAATTTGAAATGCACCGTGTCTCAAAATCTGTGGTTGGAGACGATTTTAAAAAACGCTTGTATAAAAATTAACACATCCACACAACATAAGTGGCATAAGAATCAAGTGCATAATACTGACTGAAGGGTTGTATTGTCCAATTATGTATATTTGTAGCTGCCATCGAACAACATCGTTATTCAACAAACTGGTTTATATCCCTTTCTTTGGCGGTTCCCTCTCTAGCTGTCTTCTGGATAAACTTTGAGAATAAATAAAACTGCCATGAAAAGTTTCTCGAAAATCTATCGTAGGTCTCACCTATACGTGGATAGAATTAACAACATGGTTGAGGTGACGAACTAGGTCGTAATTCTGTCAAAATGTTTGTTCTGACAAAATTAAAGTAAGCAATACCAACCCAAAGAGCAAACATTCCCTATAAGAAACCGACCTGAATTTTGAAAAAATATTGGTTTTGAAAAGTGGAGCCGTTCAGTTATGTATGACATGAAAGGAGAGTTTACGATTCTCTTGTTTTTCATGACAAAAGCAAGACACTGGCTACTAACAGACAAACAAGACTCACGCCCACAACTCCAGCAGAAATAAAATGACGAAATACAAATGCATTCTAATGGAACAGCGGCTCGTGAGCATTCTAATTGTAAATTGATGGGATGGTCATTTGATTTAAGGACAGAAGACAAATAGCCTTCTTTGTGTACATGCCAGCCTAGCTTAGACTAACAATACTGCACATATCTTCCTTCTGCTGATCAAGTCGATGCAATTGAAACCATTATGCCATGTCAGAGTTTGTGATATCTGTATCCTAGCTGTTCAAGTGAATTAGAATACTAGAGAATTCCACCACACAACTATCATTGGGCCGCAGAACTGCCATGACCCTCTGCTATAAAACACTGACTCAGTCAGACAGCCTTGCTTACAATAGTCCATATACTCCTAGAGTTTTGAAGTTCCTACCTATGATACGTAACTGCTCAGTGCTTACGTTAGTTTTTCCCTATGCTTCGGCTTTCAAAAGACCTTCAGTTTTTATCCTATTCTTCTATAATATTTCCGAGCAGTCTACAGCATCATTTTTCTATGGATTTTACTCGATTTGTCCTTGCTTACTAAGCATCATAGATACAAAGATATACGTGGTATTGGTTACTGATTAAGAATTTGTTTGTGAATTAAAATTTAAAATGCAAGTTTTATGTTCTTATAATTATTGTTACCCTGTTGCATTTTTATGTCGTTATATGATGTCTTTTATGAGGACTATTGATATCGCTTGCTGCTGTTGGTACCATTCGTTAAATAAAATAATATTTTCTTGTTGTTCTTGTTATTGCTGCTGTTGTTTTAATAATATATTTCTGATTTTAACTTTTTTTTTGTTTTATAATTTTGTTGTTGTTTTTATTATTATTGTTGTAATGTTTGAGTTATTTGTAGCTGTTGTTATTATTATTGTAACACTCTTTCTGTATTTACCGCTTGTAATATTTTAATTATTGTGAGAGTAAAGACATGAAAGGCTTTTTTTTAAATTAAACCTTCATATTTAAAGAAATAAAAAAAAAATGGTACAAAAACAAAAATTACAACACCAGCAAGGCATATAAATTGCAAGTATAATTACAATATAAAATATGACATAAAAAACAGGGCGCTTAAATATAATGAATATTCAAATTGTATTGTTATGATTCATATTTTTCGTTTCGTTTACTTTTTAAAAGTTTATTGGAGAATTTGAGATTAAATTCTATTTTAACCAAATATTAAATTATTTTTTTATTTTTCTTGATATGAATATAATTTTATAAAAAAAAACTTTTTTCCTTAATTTTCTATAAAAATTTTAAAAAATTTTGATTTTCTGTTTGACTTTGTCGTTTGCCAATTTCCCTTACGTTTTACTCTGTAATTAAAGTAGTTTTTAATTGTAAAAATCCACAAAAAAAAAGAGAACGAAAAACTAATAGTGGAAACACCTCGTTGTGACTCAACAAATAATCCTTAATTAATAACATTCTTTACTTTTAAACACCCTGTAATTTCTTTTATTTTTTATATATGCATACACCATCAAATACATCGTCGCCATCAGTTTTAAAACTCTATTTCATACACACACACACACACGCTTACATAATAATAAAACAGTTCACAACAATACAATTTTCTACAATTATACACTCTTCGACTCTCATACCAATTAGTTGGCTCAGTGAGTTGGAGAGAAAGAGAAAGAAAAAGAGAAATTTACATATCTGCCATATTATGTCATACCACCACATCCGTTTCATTTGCACCAAACATGAAAACGTTCTTTTAACAAAAGTACAATGACAACGGACAAGCGAGTAGAACAAAAAAATGCATTCAACCGGTGTTGCTATGTATGGCAACCAACCAATAAATCCAAACAAACCAACTTTATAGCAATACATCGTTACACATTAACTTACCAATACAATTTATAGAAAATAATTGCAACAGAAATATACGAACAATAAAGAACAGGTAAGAAACCAACCGTTCTACTTTAGGATACCCTACTCAACCCTGTAAAGCGGAAAAGTAATGTGAGTGATATGAGTGATGGTTCATGGGTCAACTCATCTTACCATAAAGAAATTAATTTTATTTGAAGCGCCTTAAAGATGCGACAAGATCAAGCGATTCCAAACAAACTTCTGTTACCAAAAATATCGTTTTGGCCATCTATCGGTTTAACCCATTAACGCCGAATGGGTAGAAAAATACCCAAAAAAAGAAGTTTTTATAAAAAAAAACTATCTTGATCCAACTAAACGAAAGCCCAAACGCTTCTTTTATAATGAATAAAGAACACATAGAACGATTTAAAAAAAAATTATTAAGGCATGATATTCACATATTTTCGATGACAGCATAAAGGTCAAAGATCACGAATTTTTCAAAATCAAAATTTTATAGAAAGAACTTCTGCGGAATATGAATGGATGATATTATCAGAAAAACATTGAGATGGCTCTACATCCAAAAAAATTAGACATTACGGTCACCGCTTTCATACATAGGAATAACATGATAATAAATATGTGTACAGGTAATTACCGAATTATCATTACAGCGAACTGCGATAATATTTTTATTTTTGTCAATTCAAAACTCTGATCTTTTTCATCAATTTAATATCATCCAACAATGCGAGATTTCTACGTTTGTCTCGAATAGTACCTGTTACAAAATATCCTTTTCGAGATTATGTCCATAATAAATTATGGCTTGGATCTGAAATTTTCTCTAATAGTGACAGTACCATGTTTTCTCCAAGGCCGTAGTCAATATTATTATTAGCAAAAGCGCCAGTATATGCGATAAATGAATAACAATAGCCTGGCATAGAAGCTAGTAGCCAGTATTTGAAGCCAAATCGTATTGGCTTAACCTTTATGTACATATTTAGGGAATCTTTTATGCGATGATCTGTTTATCCACAGCAAGACTATGAGAAAATATGCCAAATTGCATGAACTTTTTATTCAGTACATTGTTTAATGGAGTAATTTTGGTAATTTTGGTCACACTCGCGTATATTTTCAATAAAACTTTCAAAAATAGCTTAACTATGTTGTTTAGCCGTCATATAATAAAGAGAAACAAATTTTATTTTAGAACACACTTATGCCGAAGTGAATAGAAAAATACCCATGCCTTACAGAGGCCCCCACGACACTTAAAAAAATAAAAATATTCATATCAATAGAAATACTCCCTCCAAATACTATTTGTCCTAAAATTTCACCGAAATCGGACCTCAGATTCTAGGATCAGGCGTTAATGGGTTAAATTTGAAATATCGACTATATTGAATTTGGCAACACTTATTTCATTCTATTATGTCTCAAATTCCAGTATATTATCTCTACTAAATAAGGATTCGATTTACGCTTGAACATCATTGAGATTTATTGAACATTTATTTTCGAAAGAAAGACAATTGATCATAAATCGCATAAAGATGTCCCACATTAGGACCAATAGTACCTGGCATATGCAAATTTATTGGTAAAGTTTATGAAACTGGTTTCATTGTTGACGTGCCTAGACGTCTACGTGCGCATACAGCGCATTTATCCGAAAATATCGATGCAGTGACTGAGAGCATGCGTAAGAATCCATCAATATCATCTCGTCAACATTCTCAAGAATTGAACTTTTACGCACCAGTTTACGTCGAATTTTGCAAAAAGATTTCAGTATGACGTCTTTCAAAGTTCAATTGCTTCAAGAGATGAAGCAACTTCGTTTTCGCTTTGCTAGATGGGCCAACGAGAAACTGCACGATGTTGTCGATTGTGCCCAACAAAAATCCTCTTTGCGGATAAAACACATTTTCGATAGGATGGGCACGTTAGTAAGAAAGATTATCATTTTTGAAGCTCAGAGTGGCTATTAAGTGCGGCGTGTGGTGGCATCATTAGCATTACTCCATAATGACCAATTTTTTGGTATTGATTGCAACAGGATGATGTAACTAGCCAGGCATTTCATGCCACAATCGATTTATTGCGTCGAACTTTTGATGGCCGTTTAATTCGCCGATAATGAGATGACAACTGGCAGCCAAAAGCTGCTGTTTGACACCGTTCGACTATTTTCTGTAGGGCGTAGTTAAAGAAAAGTCTTACGTCGACAAACCAGAGACAATTGATTTTGAATTGATTTGAAGGCCAACATTTGAGCTACCATTGTCGAGGTTTAACCGTCATACAAGCAAGAATGGATCTTATCGAATAAAATGCTATGAATAATACTCCATTTCTAGTCGAAACAATTGTATTTTACAACAAAATAATAAATTTGGCAAATTTTACAATGAATTCTAAATTTTGTATTCCATTCATAAAGTAATACGATTGACAATTTGGATTGTGTTCCTTTCCTAACTTATAAAAACAGACAAAAAAAAATCAACATATGATTACCTATGTAGGGTATCAAATGTATGGAAAAAGAAAAGGAAAAAAAACAATAAAATGAGTAAGTGTAGCCAACATTACAAAAGTGTAGCCTCAAGCAAAGCACGTATTACTCGTATTCTCGGTTGTAATTCAGAACAATAACTACAGAAACAGCAGCAACTGCAATAGCAAATGATGCTATGAAATATTGAAACCTGCTCTCCCTCTCTCTCTTTCAACTATATACAATGCAACACAATAATTTCTTTCACTTCAACTTTAACTCTAAATTGTTACTTACATTCGTTAGTTTTCTTTATCATGTTTTCATACCTTTTTTATAATTTTTATTCCTGTTTTCTTTTTGTTTACCCTCCAATTAAAAAGACGGACTAAGCAGCCAACACCAGGCATTCAGTGGCAACTGTTTGGAATAACTAAAGGGACATATGCTTGTCATTATTGTGATTACAAAGTTTATTTTCATATCCATAGTCACTGCGGTTTTTATTTTAATTACAAGCATTTAAATTATATATAATCCGTCTCAAAAAAAAAACTATGTTCCTTTTGTATTTAAACGTTTGCCTTATTTAAGCTATCGCGTAGTGTTATATGGAAGCAACTATTGTACTCTACTTACGTACTCTCTATTCCATACCATAATGTTCAGTTCAGTTTTGTATTATTGTTGTAAGGCTTTGTTATTCCCTCGTGAGGTATTTTTTGTTTTTTTTGTTCACCACTATTGAATTAAATATGTATCATACAATAAAAGTATAAATTAGGGCGACCATAGTGTTTTGCAGATAAAATGCTGTTGCCCTTATTATTATTATTTTTATTTTGTTTGTCTTTTTCATTTCTTTTAATATTTTTACAATATTTTTAGCATTATATCAGTTTGTCTCTGGATTACAGACTGCGGTAAAGGGATCAACAACGAAAACAATAGTTTTACACATTTTCATTTCAGAATTTTAGCTTCCTATATATGACGTACTATAGCAACAAAAAAAAAAAAAAATGATATTGAAGGAGAAATTGAATTTTGAAATTACAGACATAATTGGCCTATATAACCTTTCAGTCGGGATCACACCACTCATGTTGTGTGTGTTAATTTTCTACATGAGTGGCAACCTTACGTCTAATAAGTCAACACCAGAGATCAGCAATGAATCGTTTTTCCGCTACTCATATGCACTTATGCAATTTTAAGTATGAATGAATCAACAGAATTGAAATTCAACTACTCTGATTCATTCGTACTCGCTACAACATTGAGTTATAAGTATAAGTAGCAATGAGTATGAGTACAACGTTGATATCAAACTCATAACAATCGAAATATGTTTGATGCATACGCCTACTCATTTTGAATCATAAATTTAGAAAAATAATTATAATACTCATAAGTTATTCGAGTGGCGCGAATCATTTATCAAAATCTACAGCCTTTGTTGTTGTTGCTTTTACAAATAAAAATAAAAAACAAAGACAACAAGCAAAGCATACACATAATAGTGCATAATAGTGTTCGTACGCGAATCATACTTATTTTATGCTTGGTGTAAATGTTAAGTAGAGATGAGTCGAAGTCAATAACATTATGCGTATTGTTAAATATGAATACGACGAGTACTTCCCACTTTGAGTATGAGTAGTAGGAGTATCATATTAAAATAAGTATAAATGCGTATAAGTATTTGAAATTATAAGACTCGAATCTACTCATCGTTTTGAATACTCGTTGCTGAAATCTGGTCAACACACTATTTACTAGACTACAGTGACTTGAATTTTGAAATTGCTGAACTTAAAATGACCTGATCTTTGTTATCCATCAATTTTCAAAAGGAATCAAATTTCCTTTCGTGGGATTTCAATTTGTTAAAAGAAAAAATATTTTATTCAACTTTAATTATTTTCTATCAGAAAATCCGTCTTATTTTTTTTTTTCGAAAACTTAGTAACTATACTCAATGTATTTTGTTTTACGATATCACATCTTCTTCTCACACTACTTATGTTGGGTGTATTAATTTTATACATGAGTGTGGGGGATATGCAGTTTAAAGTCGACTTCACAAGATTGTTTTTTGATAAAGTTTTCCTGGCAATTTTGAATTTACCCGCACGGTTTTTGCCAGAAATTTGATGAGAGAATGACGCCGAAAAAACTATTTTTAATTTCTTCACTTTGTTAGAGAGCTGCAATCGGCAATACTAGGATCCAAATATGCAGTATCACAAGCAAGTAAATCTCTTGCACCATAGGTTTAATGGATTTTTCTTAAATATTTTTCTTCCTACGCACCTCGTATATATTCTTCTTATATTTTTTTTTTTTTTCTTTGCTCTATTTCAGTTTCATTAATAGAGATTTTTTAATCGTCCAGGATCTAGGATTGTCGTTACGTTCTAGTTAGTTGTTCGGCGACTTGTGTTAGTAGCGATAATGAAAAACTATTTCTTATTTTGTAACAGTTTCTCTAATTTTTTATAACTTTTGTTGTTAATGTTATCCTTTTCGAGGATCTCAGCTGTCGTATGGTTTTTTAGAAGAACTATTTGAAGCAGGCCAACATTTATGGTGTGAGAAGCTAGGTCGTAATCCTGACTGAACGGTTCTAATGACCAACTATGTATGTGTATTTTAAGGAGAATTTAAGCATGCATAATAAATAGGATTTTGTTTAATCCTAGGTTTCGACAATGCCGGACAGTGGTATTTTGGTTACAAAGCTTTTTTAGGCAGGTTCAGGTCGGGGTGGTAGCTCTGATATCACAAAGCTCCCTTGAGCAACCATGGCAGTCCGTTGTGATGCCACGGGTGAACGCAGTCCCTGTACTAAGTCAGGGAAAAGGAAAAAGTTGGTCAGCGCAAGGGCTGCACAACAAAACAAAAGCACGACTACCCCGCATTGGAAAACCAGCCAGAAGGTTTGATGAACGAAGTTATATCCTTGATATCAATAGATGATAGCTCCGTTAAGCCAACAAAGAATGAGGGGCCAAATAATTTATATCTACACCTAGCAAGAGACGGCCATTGGCAAAGAAAGTGAATAACAGTCTCCTCTTCCTCAGCGGAGCCGCTTCCACGACAGAAGTCGTTAAAAGGGAGCCTCATTCTTTCTGCGTGTCTACCCATGATGCAATAACCTGTAAGCACGGCCACTATAGTCGAGATGATATCACGACTGAGACCAAGTAATCGGTTGGTACGCCTTTTATCCATCTTGGGCCAGGTGAGTCTAGAGGTGGAGCAGGACTCCTTGACCCAGTATAGGTTGGCGTCTCGAAAGAACCTCCACGCAATAGTCAACTTGACCGAGGCAAGCGGCATACCCAATTCAATAGAAAAGGACTCCGGAAGGAGCCCACTAGCTCTGGCGAGCTCGTCGGCCCTACAGTTTCCTTAACGAAACTAGAGTTTTTTTCAGGCAATTATTTTTGAAAATCTTATGATGTCGCCGATTTCTGACCATCGATTAATAGTAAGTGTATTGACATAATAAATGTGTGCCCACGATTCAAATCCCACCTCAGACATTTCCAAGAAAACGAAATATCGACGACTTTCTGTAACAGATTTCTGGCAAAAACTCTGAAAGTTAATAAAATTGCCAAGAAAAATTCCTCAAAAATCCGTTATTCGGAATTGACTATAAACTAAAGGTCCTGCCTCTTATGAATTGATTCCCAAGACCTTTGTTGTTTAAAAGTTATGTTTGCTATAAAGAATTCAATTTTTATATTAAATTTCATGAGATATTTTTTTGGTTTTTTGGTTGATTTTAATTACATTTCCATTATTTAAGTCTCCGTCGTTGCTGGTGCCCAGGCTACTGCTGTTGTGTTGAATATTATTTTCGATTTCGATTTTTGTTTGTTTTCTTTTCTGTCTTGCAACATTTTTAAAAATGTTTACTTTTCAACATTTGACTTGTTATTCAGTTTTGTTTTATTTTAGTCACTCACGAAAGTCAATGGTTTTTTTTTTTTTGCTTTTTTACTTATAATAACAGAAAATAAATTAAAACTGAAGCTTTTTAATTATTCAAGAGTTTATCCAGGTATCAGGTTTTTTTTTATTTATTTTTTAATTTTTCGTTTTTTTTTATTTTGTTGCTTTTTTGTTATTAAAATATATAAAAATAAAAAAAAAGAATAAATAAATAAAAATTAAAGAAAAAACAACAAAAAATAAAAAAAAAATTTTAAACTTAAAACAGGCCATATTTAACATGGAGCCCAAACTGATTTAAAGCATGTAACTAACTTGTGCATGCATATGTTTATTTTGTTTTTTTTTTTTTGTTTTTAAGTAAAACAACAACTGCAATAACTAAACATGCTAAATATTTATTATTGTAATACATACAATTAAAACACATAGAAACATACCAATACTGGCACAAACTAGCAACTATTTTACATCTTTTTACCAAAGTAGTGTATGAATATGAATATTACGACGATATTAAATAGGTACACCATCAGAACACGGTCCCTTTTTATACCGCTTGCCGCATACTCGTACCTTTTGGTAGAGTAGATTTGGCCTCTTGGTCAGGCATGCAATATTTATAAACATGGAAAATAAACGGATAAATTAAACAACACAACTGAAAAGTCGGGCGTCGAGTGGTGGTGGTGGTGGATTGGTTGGACCGTTGGACGGGCGTACGGAAATGACTAACCAACTGCCTAGCGTAGTTAGTTAGTTGGCTCAACCATTCATTTAGCCTTCCAAGCATTCATTTACTCTTGTTATCGTTGTTGTTGTTACTGTTGCTGTTGTTTTCAAACTAAACAAAGACATAAACACGCAATGCTGACATTATTTTTTAAAAGTTGCAAATTTTATTTTAACCTGAATTAAAACACAAAAAAAATAACAAAAAACACAGCAACAAGAAAAAAAAAACAGGTAATTAGCAAAACACAATAACTGCTTTAAGGTAAAAGCAGCAACAACAGCAACAATGCCATCGAGCCAAACAAATGCCTTCAATGAATGCTAAAGTATAAAGAACTACAACAAAAATGAAACTACAATATGTAAATTACATTTTAAAAACATGTACTAGAATTAAATAAAACAATAGATATGGCAAGCAGACACAGGGCCGGGGTATGCTAAAGAACTGCAGGCAGCTTATATATAGCAACATACGATTACGAACATACAGGGGAGCATACAGATGGAAACTACATACTTGCAACACTCCTCACTTCGTTTTTTTTTTTTCTTATTTTATTTTTATTTTGTATGGAAAATGTTTATAAATAAATACAACCAGTTGTAGATAAGATGGCACTATCACAGATAAATAATTACATGCCCATATACGTATGCTATTTTGTGTGCAATTAAATCATTAATGATGTCTATTTGGTATGAGCAAATGTCATTTCGTAATTGTAATTAATTTTTGTTATTCTAGTAGAAATTTTTTTTTGGCCAAAAAAAGAAAACCAAAAAAACAAATTGTATCATAACGTTATAATTCAGAATATATTTGTAACGTTTAAGGTTTCTTGCTTACTCTTTGATATATTGTGCCTACAATACCCCATGTGACCTCTTTTCATTGATTTACATAATTGGTCATTACAACCCTTCAGTCAGGATTACGACCTAGCTTTTCACACCACTTATGTTGTAGGAGTTAATTTTATACATGAGTAACGGGACCTACTAGTTTAAAGTCGACTCCGAACGACAGATTTTTGAGAAACTTTTCATCGCAAACTTATTTACTCTCAGAGTAAACAAAATTATGCTTTATTATCACACATACTCTCAAGAAATATTAGAGACTGTAAATATTAATTTTATTTATTTATTTATATCTATCGATAATGTTCCCTACAGACTAAATTAAAATTTACAAACAATATATATAATTAATATTCAAATCAATTAATATTCAGATACAATATAATTTTTCTCTTTAAACAATAATTACTTTCGGATAGATCAATGAGATGATAAAGGCTATTAAACTTTAGACATATTTGACGAAAAGAGTCGTTATTGGCATAGACAGAGCGATGAAATTGTATATTTAATAAATTAATCAGAGTAGACATCTCCACGTAGTAAACCCAGAACGAAAGAGACACTCAGCATAATTCTCCGACTTTTCAGTGTAGGTAGCTTTATAGGAGCGAGTCTACTTTTATACGAAGGGAGAAAAAAAGTGTTCCATCCAAGTCCTCTCAAGCAAAATATTATAAAGCGCTTCTGTACAGATTCAATTAAGTCAGTGTAAATGAAAAAATGTGAATCCCATATAATAGTTCCACACTCAAGAATAGGGCGCACCAACGATATATATAATTGTTTGGTCACGTAGGCATCAGTAAACTCCTTTGACCAGCGATAAATCACACCTAAAACACCGTTTGATTTGTTCACCATCATTGTTATATGTTCAGAAACCGTAAACTTATGATCTAACAAGATTCCAAGAGGTCAGTTAAATTTAAAACTTTTCCCAAAATTTTGTCATTAAAATGATAAGAGGTATAAAATTTAAATGCACGATAAAATGACATATATTTGCATTTATTAAAGTTTAACTCCAACAAGTTGACTTCACACCATTGATAAAAATGATCAATATCCTTCTGAAGAGTTGATTGACCGGATATGCTAACAAGCAAATTAAAAATTTTTACATCATCAGCATACATAAGTATTTTAGAATGAATAATAACAGATGACAAATCGTTTATAAATTATGTGAATAGTATAGTATTGGACCAAGATGGCTTCCCTGAGCGACTCCGGAGAGAACATCGATGACTTTAGATAGAGCATTTTCAAATTTCACTAGCTGAATTCTATTAGAAAGATAAGATTTTAGGCAACGTACTGCATTATTACCAAAACCCATGCAAGATAGTTTATAAAGCAAAAGATCATGTTGACTCTATCAAAATGCTTTCCTGAAGTCTGTATATATAACATCAGTTTGTTGCCTATTTACTTGAGTTGTAAATTCCAAGATATTAGTAGAAGTTGAACATAATTTTCGAAAGCCATGTTGAAGTCGCCGTGGTCTAGTGGGTAGTGTGTTGACTTATGAGACGAAAGGCCCGGGTTCGAATCCTAGGTCAGACATCAAAACGAAAAATATTTCTTGGCGACTTCCTCTCAGCCGATTTCTGGCAAAAACTCTGAGAGTAAAAATTGCCATGAAAAGCTTCTCAAAAATCTGTCGTTCGGACTCGACTTTAAACCGTAGGTCCCGCCACTCATGTATAAAATTAACGCACACAACATAAGTGGTGTGAGAAGCTAGGTCGTAATCCTGACTGAAGGGTTGTAATGGCCAATTATGTATGTATGTATGTTGATAAGAGGTTAAAATAGAAGATATTTGATGATATAAAGAGTCAGTCACAATTTTTGCAAAGAGTTTTGGAATTGCATTTAATTATGATATACCTCTGTAGTCAGAAAATTCCAATTTATTGCCAGCTTTAAACAATGGAATTATGAACGATTTTTTCCAAGCAGTTGGAAAATAATCCAGTTCAATCGATTTATTGAAAATTGCCGTTAGGGGATCAGAAAGATTTTCAGCACAATGTAGGTATACAATACAAGTAGGTATACCATCTGGACCTGGGGTAGGTTAGCTTCGTATTGACAATAGATTTTTTCGAACAGTTTCAGCAGCAATATATGATTAGTTCAATTTGAAAGGAAAACTTCAAGTAGCTCAATGTTTAGGTGCTACATTCTCATAAGCGACCCTTGAAGAACTAACTTCAGAGTCTAGACGATAGCATGAAAGAATCTGTGGAGGGTTTGGTGAAATTGAAACACAACTATTGCGGACTACTACTTGGTGACTTAATCAATTTTGGTTTACGCTGTGCACAACTCCAACGACTGAACGAAGAAGTCAATACAGAAATTCCAGACTGCAAAGTTGACAATAGTGGTCTTCTGCATACGTCAGATTCCACACAGGCTGGCCGTCATTGTTTTTCTTGACTGAGAAATTTTCTTGATGTTAAAAAATATATTCAGTCGCTAAATATCAATGAACAAAAAATTGTCGACAATGAAAAATATATAGAAAATTATACGTGAAATCTTCAAATCGTTTAGATTCTTGGAATTATTCTATGGAATTCAGAATAAATCAAATCAACATTATTTTTTGCTTTGTTTTGGACCATATTTAATCACACATTCAGTAAAATATAAATTGCACACGACATTAAACTGGAGTTAAAAGTATAGATAATCGGATGGACAAAACATACGCTAAGAATAAGCGTCTTATTTGATCTACAAATCAATTTGTTAATAATTTTTTCTATTTTTATTATAATCTTTAATTTATTTTAATTTTTTATTGCTTCAGTCATCAAGAATATGATCTGGTGTTAAACGATTTAGCATGACTTGACAAACCTTTCTGAATTGAAATTTCTTAGTAATCGATGTAGTCTAATAATAGACTTAGATGAGATCATGTGATTCACATACCAGGTCAGAAATCTCGAGCAAAACGAAATATAAGACACTGACATGTCCTTTTAAAACTAATTAATTTATTAAGTGACATGAAAGCAAGTGGCCGTGGTCTAGCGAGTAGTGTGTTGGCTTATTAGACAAAAGGCCCGGGTTCGAATCCCAGGTCAGACATCAAAACGAAAAATATTTCTTCGGCGACTTCCTCTCAGCAGATTTCTGCCCAAGACTCTGAGAGTAAAAATTGCCATGAAAAGCTTCTCAAAAATCTGTCGTTCGGAGTCGACTTTAAACTGTAGGTCCCGCCACTCATGTATAAAATTAACGCACACAACATAAGTGGTGTGAGAAGCTAGGTCGTAATCCTGACAGGAGGGTTGTAATGGCCAATTATGTATGTATGACATGAAAGCAAATCTGTTTCCAGGAATTGATTTCAAACTCTAAGCAATTCACTACACAATGGATAAAATTACCCCGCACAATATAAGTGTTATGGGAAGCTAAGTTGTACTCCTGACCTAAAGATTGTAATGACCAATTAAGAAAGTGAGTGATATTCTCAACAATCCGACTTTAGTTTTCCATAGTTGCATTGCGGCTTAAAAATACACCAAATAATATATGTCCGACAGTCATTGATAGTAGAAAAAGTGTATGCGTCTAAGGAGATTGTGCTGAAAATGAAAACGACTTTTTCATCCAAGATAGATATCTTAAAAAGCTGTCGAATTGTTGATCTATTATGGAGTAAAATATCATTCAGGCGATTTTTATATTCCTGTTCTTTCCACAATCATACAATATTTACGGTGACTTGATACGTGCCACTATGCCAATATATGTTATGCCACGCTGGACAATAATCCTGCATTTTTAAGTATTTCAGATTATTTCATTACATTTTGCATTATTTAAGAAAAATTTAAAACAATTAGTATTTGAAGATGGCAAACTACTTAAAAGATAAATTGTAAACACTTAAACACTTATAAGTTTTATTTGTAATTGTAGTCTAAGTATTAAAAAAAAAACACTTAAATATCGTATTACAAATAAATTTATTTGACTTGTAATTTTTAACAACTCAACGTGCAATTTGATATTTTTGAAATGTTTCTCTCTGTTTCTTCATAGAAAATGTTAAACCATTGACCTTTGACGAAGTCTACAATCAAAGCAGCCCTTCAAACTGCACTGTCTATGTGGGTGGCGTCAACAGTTCGTTAACAGCATTAAGTGAAGATATTCTACAGAAAACTTTCTCACCATATGGTTCGATACAAGAAATACGAGTCTTTAAGGATAAAGGCTATGCGTTTGTTAGGTAAGCAAGAACAACATAAATTTCAAAACTTATTTCTTATATATTTTGCGGATTTAACATGAATTAAATTCCATTTCATCTGTTCTTGTAGATTCTCTACCAAAGAAGCTGCTACCCATGCCATTGTTGGTGTTCACAATACGGAAATAAATGCCCAGCCCGTTAAATGTTCGTGGGGCAAAGAGAGTGGCGATCCCAATAATGCACAAGCTATTGCTAGTCAAGCATTGAATCCAGCTGCTGCTGGTTTTCCATATGGCGTTGGTGCAGCAGCTGCTGCCGCTGCTGCTTATGGGCAACAGTTGGCTGCTACCGGCTGCTGGTATTCACCTACACCCACGTATCCAGCTTCATCGGCTACAGCAGCTGTAACGCCTGCTGCCTCGGCTGCCGTACAAAACCAATTCCTGCAGGGTATTCAGGGCTATCATTTTGGACAATATGGTGGCTATCAGCAGGGTTATATGGGGTATGTTAGTAATGATATACGAAATGTTATTTGTTTATTCATATGTTAAGCAAAATGTTTGAGTTTTTAAGGAGTTCAAGTTTTAAAGAAATTAAAATTTCTTGGATTTTTATTACACATTTTAAAGTAAACATTTCTGATAACTATTGGTGGACCCCTCATAGGCTTTAAATCCTTATTTCTTTCGCATCTGGCAATACTTATGCACGTGTATGTCATTCTATTCTGTCACAAAATTCAGAATATTATTACCACTGATTTACTTTTGATGCATCGATTTACGTTGGGATTTATTGGTCCAACGAGAAATTGCACGATGATATCGATTTTCCAAAAGAAAAAATGAATTTTTCAGATAAGCTCATGTCCGTTTTGGTGGGTTCAAAAAAAATCGTCATTTTTGGGACTCAAAAACCCACACGTGGTCATACAGAAGTCTCTGCAGGCATTAAAAGTGACTGATGGGTGCGGAGGAATCATTTGCCCATATTTCTTTGAAAATGAGGACGGCACAACCCTGACAGTCAACCCTGGGGATAGCTATCGTACGATCATAACCGATTTTTTGTACCCGCTTTTAATAGTATTGATGTGGACGATGTTTGGTTTCAAAAACTTGAACACACATCTCATGCCATAATCGATTGATGGCCGTTTAATTAGCCAAAACGATGATGACGATTCGATGTCAAGAAGTTGCGAGTTGACAACCTTGGACTATTTTCTGTTGGTCGCTGTTAAAGAAAGTTTTTTGACGACTATACAGGGTGGCTGATATGTATTGCAACCAACTTCAGGTTATTATCATTTGTAAATCGCACGTCTGACAGCTGACAGATTTATTCCAGTGACAGCTCATTTTATTATTTACAAGCTTACAAAAGCATTTTGATCTATTGCATTCAGAAAAAAAGTTATTCGTGATGGAAAACCACAGGAAGCTATCGTTAGATAGCTTAAATGGCTTAAATGACTTAAAAAGGAGGTTCCTCGCTTCATTTCCAACGCACAATGGCCACCAAAATCTCCGGGTCTCAATCCGTTGGACTTTTGCGCCTGGGGCATTTTAGGAAAGTAAGGTTCTCACTAAAAAATACCAGAGTGTCGATCAACTCAAGACGGCGCTTCGCCGGAAATCGACCAAAATAACGCAGAGCCACTTTCGTGCAGCCTGTGATAGCTTTGTCGGCGGTTTGAAAGCCAAAATTCGTACCAAAAGTGGCCAATTCGAAGAAATCTAAACTGATTCTAAATTTTGATGTTATTTCCAACATTTTTTTCTTTTGAACAATAAAATTAAAATAAAAAATTAAGAAAATGTAGCGCTTTACATTGTTGCATTATATAACAGTATTTGATTGAGCATTTGATGGCCAATATTCGTGATGCCAGTGTCGACCTCATGAACTCGAAAAAGTGAAAAAAAAGTCATTTGAATGAATTTGTAAAATTAAACGTTTAAAGGGCCTACACTTTATTTTTCATTTCTGAATTTTTCTGTTTCCTTTTTGGCATTGCCGTACATATTTCACGAATATTTTTGGACAAACTGGTAAATCCGTTGGCAATACTCTTATAATCCAAATGATAAGAAACTGGAATTGTTTCCTTTTCAAATCATGATAGTATTTTGTTTTGAAAAACACGTTTTACAATCGTATGCGCTCGAAAAATAAAATTTTAAACTTTAATTGAGGTTTCAAAGAGAAAAAAAACCTTCCCTGAAGTCAATCATAATTATTAAAAGTTTTATTTTATTTTACCGATTTTATTTAATTGTTGACAAAATACTACACATTTATTGAAGGCCAGGAAACGATGAATAAATGCAATTTATCGTAAACGACAGGATATTTCAACAAAACTTTTTTATTACAAAAAACAAAAAGAAAAAATTAAAAAATGAAACGACGTAATAAATTACCTGTCATGATCAATATTATCTATTTATTTTCATTCTTTCTCTCTTTTATTTATATTATCAATTAATTAAAATTATTTTTAATAAAAAAAAAAAAAAATTTAGAATAAATATCTATGATGTTGGATAAAAATAAATAAATGAAGAGAAAAAAAAAAATAAGAAATGAATTGTATAATAAAAGCGTCATTTAAATGGTAACTGTCCTTATAACATTTGTGGATATGTCAACAACATTCAATGTATGAAAAGTATACATACAAACACTTGAATATGTCAATGCATTAAATATGACAAAATGCTAAATATGTATACTACATTATAGAGAGTGTGTGTGTGTGTGTGTAAGTATATATGTATGGATACAGTATACCATAGACATTCGGTTTAATAGGCTTTATAGATTTATAGATTTTCTGTCAGCAATAGTTTAATTTATAGCAGCTAAGAACTGTCATTATACTTTAAGCACAGATTATATCAGCTAAACTATTACTTGATTAGTATTTGGTACGTAGCCGTAGAAAACACAAATTATTACCATGAAAAATATCTTAATCTGTTATTCGGAGTCAATTTGAAACTTTAGGTCCCGCCACTCGTGTATAAATTAACACACACGGCATAAATGGTGTGAGCAGCTCGGTCGTAATCCTAACTAAAGAGTTGTAATGACCAATTATGTATGCATGTATGTGTATAGAGTGTACTGAAAAATTTCTATTATATAGCGATGTAGTAATAAATAATGTTATGACAACTATAATTAGTATGCTAATATACGAGAGTCGTAGTCCTGTTACACTATATTCAAAAAATTCAAAGTAATTATATTATAAGTAACAATACAATACCGATTTGAACCACAATACTGCCTTTCTCTGTTCGCCTGCAACTTAAGTATCAACATTTCGAGACATTGCAGTTCATGAAGCCTGAAAACCACACAATGCTTTTAATGTCTCTCGTGAAATTCATATGATTCAAGTGATGGATATTGTTTTTGGAAACGTTTCCATCAACAGTACATGGCCACAAACAAGAAGTTGATTGTAATAGGATTCGTTATATTAAAATCGCCAATCGTCTCAATGGATACAGCTTATTGGGCTACTATAAGCTCCCGTTGCTCCCGTCATTATTCATGCACCTAATTATCGCCTTATGAAGGCGTGAATTTTTCCCAAATCGTCTCTGGTCGGAAATGTTTTACCAAAGAATCGCTTTTCTCAGATTTCCGAGCGCCAGACACAGAGAAGATGTTCTATGGTCTCCTCTCTTGCCGCGTCTTTGCAACTTCCACTGAAGTTGTTATGAGGTATTCTTTGTATTTTGTATAGTATAAGGTTTCTCAGATGGACGCTTACAAATTTTGTTCTCCATGTATCCCTGTCGTGCCAGATCTGTCTGGGATCTCTAGAAATGGGTTCATTATCCCATCCTACCTTTGCCGATGAATGGAATTTTTGTGGAACCATTTGTTTGCCTCTCTGTAGAGTCAATGTCAATCTCATGTATGTGTTCATTTGAAATTTCCATGATGACAGCTTTAACAAGTGCGTGGATCTTGTTATTACTTTTGATGTCCTCGACTCCACAAACCCAAAAACTGAGCAATCATCTAATATTGTTCTATTATCCATATTTTGAAAAGGTCTTAAAATGAAAATGCTGGACAGCGTAACATGCAAGGAAGCTTACGTGGAAAAGGAAATTTGACCCTGAAGCGAATTAAGATCGTTGGCTTATGACAGCAGTATGTTAAACAAATTTACTGCTGCTTCTATGCTTCTTCGATCAGAACCTATAAACATCTTTTAATTTGATTTTAATGACTTCGATTTACTGCAATAGAATAATTGTAGTTCGTAAGAGTTGTGAAGCTATTCTTCTAACATTTCTAAAGTTCTGTATGAAAGTTTCCCTTACAAAATCGTACTGTATTCCTAACAGCAATTTCGAAAAGAATTCAAAAGGCCTAAGAAAATATGATTCCAGTGATACATTTTCAGTTGCAGGAAACATTAGTTCAAAGCCAATATATGCCTAACCACAAAGAAGGGTATAATTTGTCTAAGTATGATTAAACGTATGTAGGTAGATTTGTTGCTACGGTTGTCACTGTCGTTGTTAATGTAAACACAATTTTAACACAAAATGAGGTTACACACATCAAATGCATAGATTGCATACAATCGTATCCTATCACCGTACCACACGTATACTTTTACTAATACAAACATACATATGTTCAAACATATGTCTGTATGTACATACATACATACATCTACTACGTAGTAAAACAAATAAACATTTTGATGTTTTAAATGATTGAAATGCCACCAGGGATAATGATAACATGATGATGAATATATGACTGACTACCATAAATGCCGATTGACTAACTAAATGAATGACTAAAAAGAGACAGAGAGAGTGAGAGAGAGTGAGCGAGTGAGCGAGTGAATTCATTTACTAATTGCTAGACATGTTCATTAAATATTTCACACAAATACACACACACGTACATACACCTAAACAAAGGCATACATCTACACATTGGATTGAATTGACATACAATAACAAATTATTTCTGACGTTATATCCATACGTATGGATGTTGCAATCATCATCAGATAACGTATACGCCGCCTTTATTAATAAATATTTTGAATTGTTAAGCCATATGAGCGAGCATACAGTGAGTGTTTCGTAATTGTGCAATAACTTTATATGCCTTAGTATGTGTGTTCAATTATGAATATATTTATTTATTTCAATAAATATAAAATGAATATGATTAACAATACACACAACAAAACAGCTGCTGTTAACTAATTAGAATTGGCCTCCATTTACCTATTCAATCTTACAACTATGAATCTTGGCAGGTATCTCTCAGCCATTCCGACAGTTTTAGGATGGAGTGAATTCTGTCTTAGGGGCTTTCGACTAGATGCGTTATGTTAACAAATTTTGGATGCCTTAGAATACTTCGAATCTATTCTAAATGTTCTGTGGTTTCCTCTTTTATTATAGTTTACGCGGAAATCGTAGTAAGCTATGGGCTTAAATATTCAGAGACCGGTGGCTCATTATAACAGAAGTGCGGTTTTTGAGTTTAAACTCAAACTTTGTTCCCCATATATTCAATTGGGGGCCATATCTGTTTGTTTTTTCTTTTTTGTACAGATAGCACCATTAATTTCATATTTGAAAATAAAAAAAATTGGTGAAACTTATATGAGATTTGCTTACCCACTCTGTAGAACAATGTCTTTGTAATGTATTTCGGTTATATTGTTATCTTCAACCGTCAAGTATCTCGTTATATTCTTCAGATGCACAGAATCTTTAGAGACCTAATAGTAGGCAAATTGTTAGGACAATTACGAAAAACTCTTATGCACAAGTTGCAATTTTTATAGTCACCGTAGTCCAATAGGTAGTGTGTCGGCTTCTTAAGATTGACGTCACGGTTTTCTGAAGGGTTGTAATGATTACTTAACCCTTCGTGACACACACTTTTAGTTTTTCACATTAGTACCACACTGGGCCTGACCAGACCCCATATAAATGTTAGTGTATTTGCATAAGTTAACATTATTTTTTTATGTAGATAATTTTAAAAACGGTTTAAATTGCATCAAATTATAACTCAAACTTCAGGTGGTTCATTTATTTAATATCTTATTTTAATATTATAAAGTTTTTAATTCATAAAGAAATATAATTAGAGTACATTGAGTCAAAATTTGTCATGTTGTCAATCTAAACAACTAAAACACATATATTCTACTTTAGAATGTTGCTGACATACAGCATTTGAACATTTTGAACAGAAGAATCGAGTCTCTCAGCGAATTTTTTCACTTCCGGTTGCGAATTCTATACAAGATTTCTTTACCTCTAGGGTATAAGCACCTCTTTTGGCAGTTATTATTTTGTTTATATGAAATGAAAACAGAAATTCACAGAGTGGATGTAGTAGAACCAAAATGGAATAAATTCGTTTATATTATTCAACTTACTTTTATGGGCTTTCCGAACGAGTACTAAATTGACCAATAACATAAGTGTTACTCATTCGGTTTTCGATATTTGGGAAAACTAAAGAATTAGACAACGTGTTCAAAAAATTGCGTATATATTGTGTAAATTTAGTTTTCCCCCGGTATGGAAACAATTGCTCGTCAGTGCTTATACTCTCATGCGAACTATAATTCTTCGCAAGAAAATTCCATACATCTCGAATAGGCGCAGCTTTGTCTTCGAGTAATCGAATTGATCGTGTTCTTCCGTCCTCAAACCGAATGTATCTGATCAGGGACATAAATCGATGAAGAGACATTGCGGCCCTGAATATGGGTAAATTGTCAGTGAGCCACAAAACCCGTGGATTCTGAATGTTATTATGTGAAACTCCCGTTGCTAAAAGAATGCCGATGAAAGCGTATAATACATCTACTTTTAGATCCTTCCAAACACTTGGTTTTTTATTTACATTTGCAGTATTCCATTTATTGACTGCGTCTCTTCCATACCGATTTGTTTGTAACACTATGATGTCCGTAATATTTGGTGTAAACATTTTTTTGAAAACTTCAAGTGGAGTAGAGGTTTGTTCTTTAGGTCCAGCTCGAAAACGCATCACATTATGTTGACGAGTACGGACACCACTGGTCGGATGGTTGTTATTCAATATGGTATCATATTTTCCAATGAAACAATTATTATTCTCTTCACCTATTTCAGAACCGCAGTCTTCCTCCTCTTCATCACTGTCGTTTTCTACATTTGGTTCAATTACCAAATCATTTTCAATATCCGATGCGTCATCTTCGTATAGCAAGTAATCTTCATCATTTTCATCCAAAAATTGATCATCTTCTTCATGCTGTCCGGCTTCCTCATTAGCTCTTTCACGCTCTAAGTCATTTGCCAAAGACTCGGCAATTCTGGTGTACAAATCCGTATCGAAGTTACTAGAACATCGCGTATTGAAAATAAATTCTAATTCATCATTCATTTTTTAAAAATTTCCAATTTTAACACTTTTTTAGAAAAAATTTCTCATAAACACTTTGAAAGCTCGCGTCAAAAAAAGTGGGTCTGGCCAGACCCACTGTGGTGCTAATATGACATAGGTTTCAAAATATCCTTCTAACTCCTTTGTAAATTACTTTATTCACCCCATTTTTTCACCACCAGAAAGCCAAGAAAATTTCAGAAGGGTACCTGAAAATTCAAATCTCTAGCCATATTGCAAACACGCTTAAAATGCAAAATAAATTGGAAAAGGTCTGGCCAGACCCATGACTGTGGCGAAGGGTTAAGTATGTGAGTCAGATATCCTTCATAAGAAAAGAACCCATGGTTTAAACTCCAAGCCATACATCTCGAACAAAACGACATATAAAAAAATGTTCGTTTGGAAATACACTCTCTGCAGTATTGTGGCAAAAATTCTTGTGGTATAAATTACATAATCACCATTAAACTTTAGGACCCACCACGGACGTTTGAAGTCAATAAACACAACACGGGATTAACAGGTTGAAGTAACCAATTAATTTAAGAAAGTAAGTTGGATAGAACAAAAGACAATCCTAGATTAAACCGTTCTGAAAAGATTCCACTTTCAAGTTTGTCTCGTTATGTTGATCCTTCTCTTGAGTGATGTCCTCTGGCATTTGTGAACGGTTTTGGTCCGCCAAATAACTTTTTTTTTTGAAATTTTTTAAAAAAAACTACTGAATATTTTCTCAAATTTCCTTTTTTATTTTATACAACTTCCGGTTAATAATGGAAAATAATTTCATTTAAATGGCTACCTCGGCTGGCCATGCAGTAGGTTACACGATCGGTCCAATTTTTAAGCACATTATCGATTGTGTGCAACTGTATTTCAACAATGACTTCACGAATATTGTCCTTTAAAGCGTCAAATGTCTCTGGCTCGGCGTAACACTTATCTATGACGGCACCCTACAAATAATAGTACAACGGTGTCAAATCGCAGCTCCGAGGTGGCCAAACGACATCAGTTCTGCGACTGATAATGCGATCATCAAAACAGGGCGCAACAGATCGAGTATAACTTCGGCTGTTTGGCACGTAGCGCCGTCCTGTTGAAAGCAATTTTTCAATTCAATTTTCAATTTCAATTTTTTGTGAACAAAAATTCGTTCAACATGGCCCGATAATGATCGCCATTGACTGTAATAGTCACTTCTTGCTCTTTTTCGAAAAAAAAATGGCCCAATTATGCCTCATGGCCAAAATCCGCACCAAACAGTAACTCGTTTTGGGTGCGTCGGCTTTTCAACGGCGGGGCGATTTCTGTGCCCCAAATGCAACAATTTTGCTTGTTTACTTACCCGCCAAGATCAAAATGGGCTTCATCTGAAAAGATGATTTTTTTTTTTTTTTTTTTGCCAAAACTGGCATCTTCTGAAGTCGATCGCAGACGCACTTAACGAATCGAATACGCATTGGATGGCCAATTGGCTTCAATTCCTGAACCATTTGGACTTTGTATGGCTTCATACCGAGGACTTGGTGCAAAATTCGTCTCAATGATGTTTCCGAAATGTTCTATTGTAGAGAACGACGATGAATTGATGTTAATGGCACTTCACGCACACTTTCTGCCTCAGCAGCAATATTCTCGGGTGTACGCACTGTTTTTGGCTTTTCACGCTTTGGTTTATCGATGAGGATGCCAGTATCTTTCACTTTTTTCACAAGATAACGAACATACGGAGCTGACAGTGTTTTACTTCATTTTTAAATTCCGTACGTAATTTGTACACACATTCTGCAACATTACCATGATTTTCAAAGTAATGTCGTTGTTCAAGCGTATACACAACCCAATTCGTTGAGCGGAAGCGTGTTACCATTCACGATATAAGCACTAGTTGGAAAAAAAACGTTAGATGGCGGACCCGATATGTGTATATGTTTTGTTGTTTCTTTTTTTATGCTTAAATATTGAATTAAATTTTTATTGATTTTATTAATAAAGCATATGAATAATCTTCCAATATTATAAACAATTTTCCAATTTCTTTTTACAGCATGGGCGTACAAATTCCAGCTACTTGGCAAGGTGTTGCTACACAAGCACAAATATCTCCTGCCCAACAATTGGCGACGGCGGGTGTTGCCGGTGCTGCTATACCCCAAGCAGCCGGCGTTGTTGCTTATCCCATACAGCAATTCCAAGTTAGCCCACAGGTTGGTAGTGTAAATTATTTCCTACTTTAAATGTATTTTCTTGTATGTATGTCTGTATGTATGTATGTTATGTACGATACGAAAAATTTCAATAGAAATATTTCTGACGTAATTATATTCTTGCACCTTTTATTTTTTTTATTAAAATTTTCTTTCTCAAAACAGCATTGTTGGTAAATGTAATTGTTAGAGTAGTTTGTATTTCTCTTTTTTTATTACAGTTTCTCAAATATTCTTTGGTGATTTCTCTTTTCCATAACTTCTGGCATGATTTTCTAGTTTGAGAATAATTTTTTAAATAAATTTATTTGTTATACATTTCCCCATTTGCTTTAATTTTCTTTTTTTATTAAATTTATTGTGTTTTTTAAATACTATTCATTGCACATGAAGTAGAACAATTTTATCGAAATTACCCTTAAAATTATGACAGATTGCGGATTTTTCTTTATTATTTATTACTAGAAAGGCAGTGAATTTTAACTTTCTTGGAGGTAGAGTTTGAATTTATTTATCAAATTAGTTTAATTTTCTTTTTAAATAACCTTAACAAAAGAATAAATATCTAAGACACAAACCGGTTTAAAGCTCCTTGAATGCAATTTGAAGTCATATAAAGGGTGAGCTATTTAAAAGTTTAAATTTAAAATTGTTTCGGTTAGAAATAGAATATTAGATCATTCATTTGGCTGCCGTGGCTGACATCACAGTGTCTCATTCAAATTTTCGATTGTATGGGGTCGTATATTGGCAATGGCATCACGAATGTTGGCCTTCTCTAGTTTGACGGAATAACACTTTTCTTTAGCGGTATTCCACGGTGTCAATTACAGCTTCTTGACAGGATTCACCATTTCAGTCAACTTTCGAAAAAACGATTGTGAAGAGTTGTAGGCAAGTCCATCTTGTTGAAACCAAATCGTTCACATCAATACTTGGACGACAAAAATCGTTAATATTGGGGACATCCCAATTATCGTAATTGTTTCACCATTCTCCTTTTCAGATTAGCCAAAATGCCACCGCATAAAATGACTCGTATAGAATTGACTTTTGTAAGACAACGTGCCCGAAATAAGGAGTTTGCCTATTAACGTACTTATAATGAAAATGATCTTTAAGCGTAAAGATGATATTTATTTTTTGTTGTCGAAATCGATATCTTCGTGTCGTTACTCTTTGGGCCAATTGCTAAAGCGTAAATCAATTCATTACATTCAGTGGGCATACATGCATATGTTCATACATAATTGGTCATTTTAACCCTTCATATATTACACTCTAGCTTCTCACATCACTAATGTTGTGTGTGTTAATATTATACATGAATGGCGGGACCTACACTTTAAAGTCGACCACGAACCACAGATGTTTGAGAAACTTTTCATGGCAATTTTATTAACTCTCAGATTTTTTTGCAAGAAATCAACAGAGAAGTCGCCGAAGAAATATTTTCATATTTTCATTTTATGTCTGACTTGGGGTTTGAACCGAAGGCTTTACGTTTAATAAGCCAACACACTACCTATTTGACTACGGCGACTTTTAAGTCAGTGGATATGTAAACATGCTGAATTTTATAGATTTTATAGATGCGAAATAACCGATGGTTCAAATTTAAACTGATAGATGGCCCAACAATACACCAAAAGCAAAATTCTTGAAGTTCCCAAATCAAAATGAATAAAGAGTAATAATTAATGTTGTAGTAAAAGGATTGTACCAAGAATTTGCAGCGCAGTGTTAACATTTAAAGGATTTATTTAGATACACAATCCAAAGGAAATATTAAAGGGCCTTAAAAAAGATCAGATAATATGGTTGCAACGTTTTCAGATTTCTTTCTATAACTCTTCTCAATTAGTATTTGTTTGTCTTTCATGAGCTGTCAGACTAAATGAAGCTACAAATCGTCAAATATTTGAGAAAAAATCGTCAAAATCTTGTTCATTGAAATCGTACAAAAATCGTCGAAAAAATAAATAAATATATTGAAGGGTTTTTAAAAACAAAAATATATCAAATCAACGTTAAGCATCAATAATATTGCATCATGTATACCCATGTCAGAAGGTCATGACGTTATGGACACGAAAATTCAGTGTGATGTTCGCTAGAACTGACACTATTTTTCAGAGCCTTGGTTTTTTAAAACGTTGCAATAAATACTTCTCTTCATCTGATCTGCTTACCATTAACACCATTTATAACAGACTTTCATGTATGGGTTGACCCTTAAAGTCTACTTTGAAGCTTCTCGACCGTGTAAAGGGAGGCCGTAGAAGTGCGTCCAACTCCATTGATTCATTGGAGCATTGTTGCAATGTGGCTTGTGTTTCGCGGTTCTATTGCTACTACAACGGCTACTGCTCAAGCGAAATAAAAGGACTTGTTTATGAAAACTCATGTATTCCTATGTAAAGCTCGTCTTTCTCGTCCAGCACATCCGTATGTTGTCGATTGGCCAGTTTATCGCACTTTGCATTACAGATAAAGTTCGTTTGTTAGATGAACTTCTCATATGTGGAACTCCCTTCCTGCAGAGATCTTTCCTGTTACTTATGGTATAAAAATATTCAAACCAAGTGTCTATAACACGTTGCTACCCCTTTCCTGCTTCCTAATGCACAGATATTCGAAATAACTTGAAAATATAATATTTTACTCCTTGCAAAGCAAATACAAAGTTTAAGGAGGCTTTTTATGTACGAAAGTAAAGAAAATGATGAAAATTTCTAATTGCTAAAAATCGTCAAAATAAGGGCGATAAATCGTCATGTCGTCAATTTGATATTTTTGGAACACAAAATCGTCAAAATGACGATAAATCGTCAAATCTGGCAGCTATGGTTGTAGTTTCAAATGCATTCAATTATTTTCAGGGAAATAAAATTTAATTTTAAAAATTCGACAGAGTATGTTAGGTTTTTGGTATCATTTTAATTAATTTTAAACTTTATCAAATGAAGGTGATTTTTAAATGTAGGCTGTATAATAAATAAATTTAATTGCATGTTTGTATTTGCTTATTTGCACTTTATAATCATAAAACTTTACCATAAAAACCAAGTGTATCATGTAGAAATATATGCCATTACCTACCAAAAAAAAAAACAAAAATTTTTTTTCTTCAATTTAAATTGTCTTTTTTTTACTACTTTTTTCCAATTTTTACTAACACCCATATTATTTTTTAAGGTTTATCCTTTACTTTTGCAGGCACAGTAAATCCTCACAACAATTCAAAAAATATTTAAAAAATATTAAACAAACAAAACAAAAAAAATTATTTAAAAAATGAAAATTATTGAAAAATATATTAAATTGACAACAAAAAAAATAAATTTAATTCTGAATTGTATATAAAAAAAAACAAAAACAACAAACCAAAAACCAAACAAAATACAAACAAAAAATAAAATTAATTTAAGCTGCATAATATATAAATAAATATGATTAATAAGTGGTTAAAATAAATTAAAAAAAAAAATTAAAAATTAAAAATATTTATATATAAAGAAAAAACAATTTATACTTATGCAAAAAAAATATGAATTAGAAAGAAAAACAAAAAATTGTAAATTAAAGAATACAAAACAGCCACAAAAATTTTAATTTTAAAAAATAAATGAAAATATTTATTTTCATTACTTTGAGAGGAACAAAAACATAAAAATGTGTACGTATGTGGCATATAGAAGAAAACTACATACATAAGTAGATGTACGATATGTTACACATTATATTAATAGATTTAAAAAAAATATACACACACACATAATTGTATTAACAGCATATACATACATAAACATATATAAACATATACAATATATATATAGAATATATTATATATGATAACAACTTAGAGTTTCCAGTGACTTTAGAGAAGTAGTTTGTACACGAATAAACAGAAAACGTATAGAAAACCCTTAAAAATGAATTGTCTATATACATACTATAGTATAGGAATAATCGCACGTATTATTAGCAATCTGGATAACTATGTTAGTATTACCACTGGTCCAGTACCCCCCGCTCACATTCAAAACACTATGAAACTATGAAATTGATGTTGTACGATTAGCCAATACATACAAATGAAATTGTTTCACAACATATATGAACACAAGTAGTTTACGTTTAAGTTGAGTTTTGCTTTTTAATACAGTCGAACTCGGTTATAACCAATTCTTGGTTATAACGAATTCTTGATTATTACATACATATTCTCAAGTCCCAACGTTTTAATAAAAATTTTCATACAAAAAAACCTCGTTTATTACGAACTCGTTTATAACGAATTCTCGTTTAAAAGGAACTACTTTATATGGTCCCAGTAATTAAATTTCATACATTTTACCTTTTTTATAACGAACCTTCAGAAAAAATGTGTGGCAATAGTCCTTACTTTTATTTAATATGGCAGCATTAAATTATAGCTCAGTATCTTTAATCAGCTGATAGGTCAGTAAAAGAATTAACACATATTTTTGGTTTTTAATAAATGAAGAAAATTCTTTGTATTTACATTTTTTTCTATGACTTCACCCCGTTTATTACGAACTTTGCCTATAACGAACTATTTTTTCTGATCCCATGGACTTCGTTATAACCGGGTTTGACTGTACATACAAAACTTAACTGAAAGAACTGAGCATGGAGAAGAATTATCACAGAAGCTTTTTTAATGCCTTTGTAGCCATATTGTATACCTATATTGAGGCTATACCTACGTGCTTTATGTAGTCCATTGTAGTGTGTTGGCTTATTGGACATAATGCCACTGTTCAAATCCCAGGTCTAACATCTTCAACAAAACAAAATATGAAATGAAATTCTTCATCGACTTCCTTTTAGTAGATTTCTGGCGAAAATTTTGAGAATAAATAAAAAATTTCTATCAAAAGTTCCTAAAATTAAAGCTGGCTCATAATTCTGACTGGTGGGTTGTAATAACCAATTATATATTGTTACGTTTAAATATGAGTTTGTTAATTGCAAACAAAGTAAAAACAAATATGTCCGCACAATCTTATGTGCCACTTTTCGAAATTGTACCACGTATATAACAATAACAACAACAATAATCGCTAGATCTTTATAACGGAGGTCTTCAAACCACGACTGTTTTGTTCACATGCAACTTCACACAAGGCTGACTGTATTCTTACTGACTAGTTGTCTGCTTTGTTTTACCTTTTTATATGCACACGAAGCAGTCTGATGAATGTTCTTGAAGTGGAACGCTCTAGGTTCTCGAGAATTCTATAACTACTTCATTATTAGTTGTTGCATTCTCATTTACTTGTCTATCCCCTTATCTTTTATACCGTAATGATGTTGTTGTTAGTTTACTTATGACTAGTTCGATATACATATGTCCTAATGCAGATTTTGTTTATTGTTTTTAATGTTAAACGATACACAGTTTTTATTTTTGTAACAATGTACACATATGTATGTATCTAAGTATGCAAAGAAAAATATAAAAATAAAAATTCGGTTCTATATATTCTATAGTCGGCATATTTTTTCAAGTGTCGTGAAGAACATGCACATGCCATGATTTTTTAAGGCAGTGCATTATGTACATTGTATCCGAGTGCCCTTGCTAGCTAAGATAACTCAAGAGTCCATGGATCATCGTCAACCCAAAAGCTGCAGTTCGGATTGTTGAATTTTTTTTTCCCTGGACGAATTTAGAACGTAATGCGTGGTCACTTGTTTTTAATATTTGAGACTAGCTGGCTCTTATAAACCTTTTAATAGAAATTACGATGGAAAATATTAAATGAAGTCGATCTTTTGTTGTTTAATTGCTGCAAACAATGGTGAATGTATCACAGCTGCTATATTCTCTAGTGACCGATCACTACATTCATAAATTCTGTTTCTGTGGAGAATTTTCTCTACCGAATTTTGTTTGAAATCTTTTTAGTAACACCTTGTATACTGTTGCCATTTTCAAAGTAAGTTTTAATAATAAAAACCTTGTAGTTCTTCGTGTAATGTTTCGTGTTTACTAAGCGGAATGTAAGGGGTGATTTTTTAAGAGCTACAGGAAAATTTTCCAAAAAAAAAAAAACACAAAATTCAGAAAAATGCATGAAATCTTTATTTGAATCGATAGTACGGTCCATATAATTGAAGATTATTTCATGCAAATGTTGAGCGCAACTGCGCCTCAAATGGTCCATCCTCTTTGCATACTTTTTGCAACATTTCGGCCGGTATCTCACGAATAAATGCTTCAAAAATGATGATAGTCTAAAAATAGTCTAAAGACGTTAAATCGCACGATTTAGGCGGCGAATTGGCTAGTCCCGAAGGTGAAATTAAAAGTTCACCGGACTCGCCTCTCAATATGTTTATTGTTACGCGTGCTGTGAGGCATGTGGCACCGCCTTGTTGAAACCACATGTCATGCAAGTCAAGCTCTTGCATTTTGGTCAAAAAAAAAGTTGGATATCATCTCAGAGTAGCACTCATCATTCCCAGTTACATTACGATTAGCAGCATCTTTGAAGAAGTATGGTCCAATGAATTCCACCAGCCCTTAAACCGCACCAAACTGAGACTTTTTCTGGATGCATTGGTAGCTTTTGCTATGCTTCTGGCTGATCTTCACTCTAAAATCGACAATTCTGCTTATTTACGTATCCATTGAGCCAAAAATGAGCTTCCATAAAATGGAAGCCAACCAAACTGAAGATGTTTGCTAAGTGACACAAAACATGAAACGTGTGCGAGCTGTTTAAACCAGTTTTGCCAAAAAGATAATAGCTAAAAAATTACCCGATATTTAGAATCTAAAAATAAAAATTAAGAATAAATATTGCAAGTAGACAAAAAAATTGCAGCAAAATTAAAACGATATCTCAATTTGGACACTTGTGTATACAATTAATACACTCAACATAATTGGCGTGAAAAACTAGGTCCATAGTCCTGACTGTAGGGTTGTAATAATCAATTATGTGTGTAATAATAAAAATAAATAGTATTTCTTAAACTTCTCCTTGTGGGCTTAGGACACAAATTAATACAGTTTTCGGTTTTGGAGCGACTTACCAAGATTTTGAATCGATAAAACAATCAAGTTAATTCCAGTTGCAATTAAAAATATACTTTTTCATATGGGATATTCACTTTCAATTCATTTTATTTACGTAATTTCAATCATGCACGCTCTCCATTGTTACAACGGCAAAAAAAAAAAATTTTAAACCTAACCTCAGCTGTACTAAGACAAAAACCATATAAAACTTATAATTTTTTTTCGTACATTTTTGATTTGACTTTTTGAAATGTCAAAACTCTGCAATACAAAGCACCCACAAGCATTTAGACACAGACAAACAAGAAAGTATTGAAAATTTTTGCACAACTTAAACGTCAAACTACTTGTGTATTAAAATAGAAAAAAAAACAATAATTTTTTTTTATAAAATAAATAAAAACTTTAGTTTATTCCCTTACCATTAAAAAAAAATAAAAAAGAAATACTGAAAAATAAGTTAAAAAAAAAACAAAAAACAAAGTTTAACTTTAGCTAACTAACGAACTAACTAAACTTTTAAGATGAGTTTTTATATACTTACACATACACGTATACATATATAAACGATATGTAATACATGACAAAAAAAAAAAGAAAACCTAATTGAAGAAAAACATAAAATAGCACTAGTGCCTAAAAAATATCTAAAAAAAAACCTAACAAAAAAATTATTTGAAATTTTATTTCTTAAAAAAAAAAAATTAAAAGGAAAAAAACCAAAATCCTAAAATAATTAAAAAAAAATTATAAAAAAAAAGTTTTAAAAATCAAGCGCACACTTATCGTTTTGAAGGTTACTAAAGGAAAAAAAATTAAAAAAAAATTCTAAAATTTATGTGTCAAATTGTACAAAAAAAAAAAATATTACGTCTACAACAAAAACAAATTGCTTTTCTTGCGCTAGAAAAAACAAAAAAAAAATCATTCAATAGTGCAATAAAATTAAGTTAAAACAGCCGTTTAACTAAAAAAACAAAATTAAAACAATTATTAATGATTTATTTTCGTAGATTTAAAACACCTGCATAATATGAAAAAAGAAATTATAATTCCTAACTATTATACACACACACACACATACACACACATACACAAAGATTAGCACATATTCCAAAACACATTTACAGCCTTATATACATTCTGTCACTTACACACACGATCACAAACTTACTTACACTTACACACACGTATTTGCCATTTAACAAAAACATTATCAAGGAGAAAAATTTAAAAACGAACAGAAGTGAACAACCATATTTCCTAAAATAATTAGTGCAAAGCAATTAAATAAATCCAGTAGTTTCTATTACAACAAAAAAAAACCGAAAATAAAAAAAAACAAAAATATAAAAAAATACTCTTAGTACACCTAATAAATAGGCAAACAGTTTAAATAGAAAAAGAAAGAAAGAAAATTCATATTCTATACCTAAACTAATACACATCCTAAAATAAAAGATTACATTACATTACATTATGTATACATGCATTACATACATATTGTATAACAATTATTAACATTTACTACCATCCTACTACATACTACTAATACAACATACTCAGTAAAATTCGTAAAAAAATAAAAAAATTAAAGAAAAAACTTAGAAAAATGTAGAATTAATTATCACAATACTATACTCATTCCTATCATTACGATATTATTTGTCTTATGTATTGTATTGTCAAATAGTTCCTAAAAAACAATATGCAAATATGTAAAGTCTAAAACATTTTTCACCTTAAAATGAGATTTCGAAAGGTATTTTCTTTTTCATTATTCTTTATAATTTACAATTAAAATTCAATTAAATAGCAGACAAAAAAAAAAAGAAATACAAAAAGAAATTATTAAAGAAAATATGTTTTGCCTCATAATGATAAAAAATTTTTGAAGAAATTTTTGAAATCATTTAAGCTTTATGATGCAAAACCATTAATTCGAACAGTGACACGAAATCTAATCAATCAATCAATCCTTCCTCGGCTAATACTGATCTTTTTTATGGAGGCTAATATACGATTTATTACACATTGGCTGCCATCAGATGAGCGAAGCAAAATTCCCTAATACCGCAAAACTCTGTTGTAGTTTCAATTCTATTCTATATTTTTATTAACAATATTCTCATTTCTAAAAATAAAATAAAAATTGCCATGAAAAGCTTCTCAAAAATCTGTCGTTCGGAGACGACTTTAAACTGTAGGTCCCGCCACTCATGTATAAAATTAACGCACACAACATGAGTGGTGTGAGAAGCTAGGTCGTAATCCTGACTCAAGGGTTGTAATGGCCAATTATGTATGTGTATTCAAAATTTTTATGATCAAAGACAATGCATTTAGGATTTGAAGCAAAAAGTCTTAGAATTAATTATTTACTCCCATTCGATTTGTTTCTTCTCAGCAAATTTCTGGCAAAAACTCTGTAAACAAGTAAACAAAATTGCCATGAAAGGTTTTTCAAAAGCTTTTCGTCGACTTTAAACTATAAGTTTGAAGTGTAGATGATCCATACATATATAATTGATCATTACAACCAGAGATCAGCAACGAGTATTCAAAACGATGAATAGATTCGAGTCATACTTATAAATTCTAATAATTATACGCACTCATACTTATTTTCATATCATACTCATACTCAAAGTTGGAAGTACTCGTCGCATTCATACTTAACAATACGCCTAATGGTATTGACTTCAACTCGTCTCTACTTAACATTTACACGAAGCACAAAATAAGTATGATTCGCGTACGAACATTACCATACTCACAAGAAGATTGTTGCGTATGCTTTGCTTGTTGTCTTAGTTTTTCCTTTCTTCTTTGTTTGTATATGCAACAACAACAAAGGCTGTAAATTTCGATGAATGATTCGAGCCACTCGCACGACTTATAAGAATTATAAGTATTTTTCTAAATTTATGAAATAGAATGAGTAGGCGTATGAATCAAACATATTTCGAATGTTATGTTATGTTGATGTCAACGTTGTCCAATAAAGATATATTGTATGACATTGGTGTCCAACGTACTGTTTTAAAACATGTAGTATGGGGTGTTCCATGCTACTATTGCAAATCCAGGTCCGAGATTTTCAACAAAACGATTTCGGCGATTTCCTCTCAGATTTCTGGTTAAAACTCTGACAGCAAATAAAATTGCCATGAAAATATTTCCCAAAAATCTATCGTTCGGAGACGAGTTTAATATTTAACTGCCGCTACTCATGTATGTATGCGAGAAGCTAGGTTGTAATCCCCACTATGCGGTTGTTGTGTTGGTTGGATTGTGTGAAACTCTTGGCCATGTATGTTCAGTATAATGTTTGCTGGCTCTAGTATATTTTTCACCCAACGAAGGAAGCATTCAAATGCCTCCATTAGATCTCTTTACATATTACATCACTTAAGTTCTTTAGAAAATGGAATACAAGTGACATGTATAAGCTGATGTCTTCTCGACCATGTACTTGAAAGCATAAAGGTATCCTTTAAAGCGGATCCTACCGAATTGGGTCATATTGGGTCATTAGTTGTATCACTATATGGTTTTCGAAAATCATATATTTTTCCGCTTTTTTCTTAGAGATAATTCTTTTTAGGTTGATTGATTGCACTTATTCTTCAATCCCAATATTCTGCTCCTCCTGCTGAAGTTTTTTCTTTTACTGATGACATTAGTCGACTCAAATTAAATTTTCTGTGAACGCTACCCTCTCTTTTCCCTTTGTAGCAATCTATTTGTGCAATGTGCATCTAATTGATGATTGTATAATGGAGAACGAAACAGACTAGCATCGACTACACTGCTAGTCTAAACTTAGACTTAACTTCATGATTGGTTATCCTACGAATTTTTCGAACATTGTGAACATTCGTTTTAAAAAAAGAAAATTGAATGGAGTTTATTACTCTTACTTTAATCACGTACTCTTTGAAGAGCTTCATTATTGACGACTCACCGCTATACTATCCAAGTCTTTTCTAAGTTGTGATTATATTCAGTTAGAAAATTTTCCAACCAAACGATCTGTTATTGTTCTGCCGTGATTTATATTGGATTACCGTATAATGTCTCACCCAACAGTGTTGCCCTAATAAACTTCAAGAGGATGGATTCCATGTATATATTCTGTTAATTGATTTTTCTTATTAGAATCTTTAAGCTGGTCGATCTATAGGTATTTTCTCAATGAGATTCATTTAGAAACTGGAATAATATGAAATCTTTTACAAAAAGAACATACAGATTGGATCTGTTAGTGAAGTTAAACAAATGGAATATTGTCAGCATAAATTTAACTAATTTTGTTACTAAAGTTCATTACCTTAATGTATCTTCCTGGACACAATCCAGAACCTTATACATAGACATAGCAGTTGTTAATTGCCGGCCACAGATATTATTGTTATATTTAGCATCTGAATTAAAACTGGCTTTTTCACAGACTATACCATATTTGGACAGTGACGGATTAATAAAAAGCTCATGAAAGGATTGAAAGATTGAAATAGCCGATAAAAATCATATCAATTGCTACACTTTATCACTACGAGTATCTGTACAAAACCGTCATTTTTATATTTATCCATGATAAAACTTCCTATACGAGAATAAATTTAATAAATCAATAATGAAATGAGTTTATATGTGTTGCAATTTAATTATAATATTTATTTACAAAGTAAACTAATTTAGTTCACTTGGATTATTTGTAAGCAGAAAACAAACTCTAAGGGAAATTTTTTTGGAATTTAACCGAAATTCAATGGCATCAAAATGGACTGCTGCTAAGTAATATTACGTTAATACTTTTGTTTGTAGATCTACAAATGGATGAAATGGAAGCTCCAAGCACTAGCATCCTCTTAAGTCTCCCACATTGAAATAAGGATCGCATAATGAAAACATGCCTATAGCTTAAGATATTAACCAACTTGTAATGTGTAATGATTTCAAAAATTAAATGAAAATTATTTAAATATATAAGTTTATGCATACATACATACATATATATGTTTTGTATTACAATATTTATGTTTCTTTATGTTTCTGGCCTTATTTCTGTTTTTTTCTTTTTTCAATCTCATTTTATGTTACCACACATAATTCCTATAAAAAAAAAAATTAAACAACAAATTTTCTGCCTTCCTACATTTATGCGTAACTTAAACTAAAAAAAAGCAAAAAAAAACCAAAAGACTTAGAACATAATAACATATGTGCTACATACAAATGTAAAATAACATTAAAAATTTCTGCTTTATTTAATAAATTTTTTGAAATTTATTTTTCTAAATATTTTGTTTCACTTGTAATAGTATTAATATTGCTTCTTTTCTTTTAAAACACCAATTTCAAAACAATATATTTAAACAATAATGAAAAGATACTCCCAAATAATTTTATTTCCTTATAATGTTTTCAATATTTACACCATATATCCACCATATTATGAAAGCAAAACTAAACTGTACAACAAAAAGATAAAGAAAAACATAATTTTCCTTAACAATAAATTCTCATGTATGTATTGTATGTAAATTGTTTATGTATTTAATATACTTATACAAACACCAAACTATGCAATAATTTTAACAAAACTGATGTGATCTGAATGTGTAAATATATTTTAAAGATTCTGGAATTTATAAAAAATATTTATAACATCACAGCCACACCATATATGAACAGGATTTGAACATTTTGTAATACAAAAATTCTATTTAAAGCAGATTTTTCGTCAATTTCTTTTATTTTATATTTGGCCCATCAATTTCAGTTGGTATTCGTACCTAATATTCAGTCTTAGGATGTTAGGATGCAGAATATATGGAAGCTTTCATTACTAATTTTCCAAACTTTACTTTGTTCTTATGATTTAAAGAGGTGTCAGCTAAATGCTCTAGGCAAACATAGTTCTCGCTTTCATATTAATACTAAACCTACCGATACTTCATGTATTCCTATTCCTACCAAAGGGGGTCAATGACCACTTGCGGTATTTAAGGTAGATTACATATATTTATCTGTAAAAAAAAAATAACAAGAGAGGAGTAAATCTTGGAAAACACATTCTATGTATTTTATAATAAAAATCGTAAAGGCAAATGGCGATGTGATAACGTTATTTTCAAGAAATTCTGACAAGAAGTTCAAAATGAGTCATTTGATCCGTCCATGGTAGGTTTAGCGTTAAAAGTCAATTAATTTTAAAAGAATTTTATTTAGATTGTATATTTTAAAATACGATAGTTACCAAATATCCCTTTCACCAATAAACTCAAAGTTTATGAATGAAATTTATAAAAATTTTGATAACAAAAATAAAGGAAAAACTTATACAGGAAAAGAGTAAACGATGTACTGGAAGGCACCAGAGTCCAAAAAACAACTCTATAAGAATAAATAATAATTTTAATTGTATAGACAGTCATAGACTCTCTCTCAAATAAGCTAGTAGTTTATGTGGTTAAGTCCTGTAAAAATTCATCTTTCGGCGACTTTCTGTCAGCAAAAAAAACCTCTTAGAGAAAATAAAATTGCCAATGAAGAGTTTTTCCTGAAGAGTTTCTTGAGTTTGAAATTGATTTTATTCACTTATGGATACAAAATTAACACGCAAACAAGTAAATGGTGTGAGAAGCAAGGTCGTAATCCTGTCCAAAGGGCTGTAATAACCACTAGAGTAAGTGAGAAGAATGTTAAGAATTTGCTAGACTGATGATCAATAAAACATCTCTTTCCCAAAAATTTTTTATTTTCTTTAAGCCAAAGAAAATGTAACACCTAAAAAATACTACAATATTGACTTGTTGTTTCTGGCTCTAAACGATAACCTCTACCTCATCTGTTAATGACATATTTTGTCTTAAAATGTTGGTTAGGATAGATAATCTCTCCCGATTAGAAATATGATAACTTTTCACAATACATACTATATGTATTGCAGTCTGATCTTAGCAGATCATAGTATTGAACAAAGAGAACAAGCATGCTTGTGTTTGATATAAGGGCATATAAATATTTACATTAGCTGGTGCCAGAATCTGTGGCAGTTTATTTACAAAAGCCATACTTACCTTAAAGAGAAAATCCTAAACAGAGTTTTAAGCAGCTTACTTATAAATAGAAGGAATTCGAAATAAGTTCTTTCGAATTTTAGCCGTTTTTACAATTTTAGTTTAAAACTTATTCTCTACCGTACTCCTTCCTTTGGTTACTTTGCTTAGCTATTTTTGTTTTTGTTTAATTATTTTAAAAATAAAAAATATTTTGTAAATAGATTTTGTACTTTTGTGCTGGAACGATGAAGTAGTTAAATGACTTAGAAGTGTAGTAGGTCGTGTGCTAAACGGCGCACATACTCACAAACCTTGCAGTGATTTCGGTTATCACCCAAACAATCGAATTTGTTAGATTTTTATATCATAATTAAAACAAAAAAGCACTGATCAATTTTTATTTATTATTATGCCTTTTTTCTGTTTTTTATTTCTTTTTTTTTTTTTTGTGAAAATTCTTTGTGCAAATTAAGTTGAATAAAATTTTTTACGTATTTTTTTCCTTTTCTTCTTCTTAATTTCAGTTACCAGAAGATGAATGGTTAGCAGCAAATTTATTATGTTAGTTTTAAAGAAATTCAAATACAAGAAATCCAAACCAAATAATAAAAAATACAAACAAAAAACAAAAAAAAAAATTACAAAATCTTGCAAAACAAAAGAGAAGGAAATAAGTAATACACATACACACGCATATACAATTTACATATAGACAGTATATAAATTTAGAGAAATACAAAAAAAATTAAACAAAAAAATCAAAAGCAAATAAAATCTTTAGCAAATGGTTAGAAAGAAGGAATGATGAAAATGAAATCTTTGATAGAAATTTCAAAAATTAAAAATCACAAAATAAAGGAAAAAAATGGAAGATAAAAAATATTTATAAAAATATATGCATACATACTAACAAATTAAATTAAATTAAAAAACAAATGCAAAAAGGCAAAGAAAAAAAAAAAACAATTAAAAATAAAATAATTTAATAGGAAATTAAATGGAAATATTTAGAAAATAATTAAAAAAAAAAGAAATACTTTATAGGGAAATATAATATTTTAACAAAAACAACAACAACTACATATATAACATACAACAACATACATAAAACAAAGCAAAATGTTATAAAAAAAACAGTTTAAACCAAATATTATAATTTTAGCAATAGGAATAAATAATAAACATACATGAGTATATATACAAATATATACATACACATATATATATACTTAAACATATATTTATAAAGAAAGAAAGTTATATATGTAATTACAACTAAAAGGCAAAAAATATATATTTTAGGAATTATAATTTAGCAAAAAAAGAAATTTAAAACAAAAACAAAATTGAACACGTACACAACCAAACAAAAACACTTTAAAAAATAAATAAATTATATTATAGTATATAAATATATTATTTTGAAAACAAAATAAAATTAAATTTAAAAAAAAAAAAACTTAAGAAAATATTTTAAAACAATCAACATTCCATCGAATGATATTAAAATTAAAATAAAATAAAAAAAACAAGATAAACTTAACACTGATATTAAAAAGAAAAATAAATTTATAAGAAACCCTAAGACAGCAAAGTTAGTAAACAAATGGAATCTAACGAAAGTAATTAATTTTTAAAGAAAACAAAACAAAACCAAATAAATAAAATAAAATAAAATAAAATAATAAAAAACACAAAAATTTTTATGGCAAAAAGGAATAAAACAAAAAATTACAAAAAAAGAAACAAAATTAAAATTATTTCATAAGTAATACAACAACATATGTACATTCACTTGAAAATTGAAAAAATTATATGTTAATTATTATACTGAAAAATAAAAAAGAAAAACAAAACATTTCTTATTTTATATTTAAATTTATACCCTGCAAGAGTTTTGACCACAACTCAAAAATAAAAATCAGTTGGTAGTAAATTCCCTAATGTATACTTACCCTTTTCCGGCGTGGTGGTATAATGAATATGATATAAAATTCTTTCCTACTCCCTTTTTGTATAATTTCTTGATTCACATTTAATGCCATCAGTAAAATGAGAATGCAGTTTCCCTAAATTAGGTGAAAACCCTCAGCCTTTTAATTCCAATAGAGCATTGACACAAGGTTGGATCAGCATCATAACTACCAGATAAATGAAGCATCAAATCGTCAAATATTTTAGAAAAAATCGTAAATCGTAAATCGTCAGAAGAAATAAATAAACAAATTGAAAGGTTCAGTGTTAAGCAGCAATAATATTGCATCATCTATATCCATATGTGGTGTAAGTATAAGGGAGTCAAAAGATCTTGACGTTATGAACCTGAAAATTTAGTATGATGATCGCAATACAACTCTCATGGATGGGTTGGCCCTTAACGTTTTGAGGCTTCTCAAGGCCGTAGTAGCTCGCTAACCACGACAGTGTGTCCAATGCCATTGATCCATGGGTAGTGTGGAAAGTGTTTGACTGTGCTATCGCTACTACAACGGATATTGCTCTGGCATAATAATGGAAAATTATGTATTCCTATGTAGCACTCGTCTTTCTCAGCCACCACATCCGTATTTGGTCGATTACCACACTTCATCGCAGACAATGTCTGTTCAAAACTAGTGCTCTCCTTTTCTTCTCCCTTGTATAATATATTTTCCTAGTTCCAAATTTAATGCCCTCCCCTGAGGTTACTTGCCTTTGTTCTTCCGATTCTAATATTAGAAACTAATAACGAATTTTTAAAATTGTCAGGAACTTAGTACGTAGGCATAAAATACAGAAAAATCATTGAAGGTATTCGGAAATAATGAAAAAAATTTTACGAAAATTTTTAATTGCCAAAAAATCGTCAAAATAAGGGTATAAATCGTCTTGTCGTCGATATGATATTTTTGGACGATAAATCATCAAATCTGTTAGCTAAGATGACCATGTATCTTAAGCATACAGATGTAACCTTCTCTCATCTATGTATACGTGTTTAGTAGAATATAGCAATATTGTCAATACTCTCTTGCTGCTAATTAGATTGAATCTCTGGTCGAGAGAACTCCGCACTAGCAATGCAGTTTTCAACCTTAAGTCCTTATATCTCGATTTGCATATAAAATTCAAAATTTCATAGTGAAATCCTTTACATTCATGGAAAAGGGTGGACGTTGAAAATGCATTCGTTGGAGAGTTACTTACAGCCTTGCTGTAAAAGTAAATCAAGAGAATTTTAGCGCAAATTTTAAATTTTTTACATCTTCTTCTTTAGGACGTTGTTTACCTTAAACAAAAAAGTTATCCTGAAATTTTTTTTTTAGATCTGCTAAACTGTAACTTAATTTGTTTAATCCAATTTATTAGAAAACCTGAGATTTTCTCTGGCAAAAACTCTGAGAGTAAATAAAATTGACATGAAAAGTTTTTCAAAAATATGTCGTTCGAAATCGACTTTAGGCTATAGGTCACCCCTCCCCCCCAACTTATGTATAAAAATAAAACACATAACATAAATGGTGTTTGAAACTAGGTCAATAATCCCTACTAAAGGATTGTAATGAACAATTATGTATGTATGTACAAAGAATCACTTGAATGGTATAATGCACGATGATGGTATTATCATTTCCATATACCACTACCAATTTTAAATTTATTTCGTGATTGTCAATTGTTTTGCAGGGGATATTTATACATAGAAAAGGGAAAATCCTAAATTTTAACAGTAAAGAATAATTGAGTATTTGTACATATATGTTATGATGGTAAAATAATTAATAAAATAATTAGAAGAAAACCAACAACAACAAATGTCATTAATTTAATATTGAATCAAAGCAAAAAAGGAAAGAAAAAACAGAAAATCAAATGCGTTCTATAGTCAGCAATATCTCATTTTAAAAACACACAAAACTTTAGCGTAATCATTTCTATGACATCAGATAAAGAGAAAAACCCGAGCACAGATAGGGCTTAACTTTTCCAAAAAAAATAGAAATTAATTTACAAATGGTTTAAAGCTTATAGATGAAGAGTGTTGCCATTCAGAAGCCTGTTTATTTTCGCTTGAATTAGCCTTGGACACTGTAACAATAACTCATGATGATTCGGACAAAGCTGTACACACATTAATGGGTCTGAAGCAATGTAATCAATACAGTAGATATGATGAAAAATAACTCCCATAGCTAGCATATATTTTTGTTTAGCACGGTATGAACTTAGAGGAGCCGTTGCTGAGCATATTTTTTTTATTATTATTGCTGTGAACTGTCGTATCACGTAATAGTTACAGTGATAATCTCATTAAAAAAATAATTAAATCTTCCTTGTAAACCATTTGGAAATTATTTTCTTCTTATCCTTTTTCATCGGTAACTGCATTGGTGTAGTTGTGTTAATTTTTAGTTGAAATTTTTTTTTAACATTTTTTTAGTTCACTGCCACTTTATGAAAAACCAAAAAAACAACAACTTTTGTTACTTTTTATACATTTTTATAGGTTCTTTATATAAAAATCAAATAAAAACAAAAAACAATGAAAAGAAACAAAAGAAAAAAAATTATGTGAAAATCTTGAACTTTTTTAAAAGGAAACTTTTTTTTTTGTATTAAAAAAACAAAAAAAAAAAAAATCAAAAAACAAGAAAGAAAATGTTAAAACTGTTGTTTATTTCATGCTCTAAAGAGAAGAAACAAAATTATTTAGTTTTCTATACATATATATTTAAGCCAAATCAACTATAAAATAAACATATATTTAGATAAAGGGTTTTATTGTGGAGAAAATCAAATATAATATAATATAATGAATGACAAACACTTAATGATTATTTGTAGTAAAATAATTAATAAATAATTATAAAATATTTATATACATACGATATATTTAAAAATAAAAATAATAAAAAAAAAATTAAAAACAAAAAAAAAATTTAACGAGTGCTACATAGATGTGTTAAAAATACTTAAAATTTGAAATAAAAAATAAAATAAAAATATAAATATATTAGTTTCAAATAAACAAAACACACAAAAAATAATATATAGTTTAACAACCCAACTAAGAACAATGTAAAGGCATATGTGCAATACAAAAAGAAAATAAAAAAATATTAAATTTTATTTAATAAAAAACAGAAATTATGTATATTTATAAATTATGGCAAAAAACAAGATAGAAATGAGATGAGCTAAATAATAAATAAAAAACAAAAAACAAAAAAAATAATTAAATTAGTAAGAATAACACTTGGGTGTATATGTTATTGTGTATTGTATTTAAGTAATATATATATATAATAAAAATAAATAATAATTATAGCCATAATGTAGTTTTAAATACACACTTTAACAAAAATTAAAATAAAATAAATTAAATGTGTTACAAAAAATAAAATAAATAATGAAAGAAATCTATGGGTATAGAATATAAAAATTAAAATAAAGTAAATGAAAATAAAATAAATACGATGTATTAAATCAAAACTTTTTTTACATTAATTTCTACAAAAATAAAAGGTAATTTCAAAATAAAATCAACAAAAGAACAAACACATTCATTAATTTCCTCATCTTTTTGATTATGATAAAAATTGGCAAATATGGCTTTTTCATCGCTCTGTCTATCATTAAGTTAAACAAATTTGTCTTAAGCATTATTTTTTTAAATTATAATTACAAATTATATGTAATTGTATATGAGCTGAATAACTTCGAGCATGTGCTCAGTGTAGTGTCACAGACCAGAGTATCTTGTGAGAATCCACGATCCTTATGCTACCCTGGACACTTTGCTGCAGACTGAGTATGCTTTAGAAAATATTATTTTTTATTTAATTTGGCATTTTTTAAATACGTACTGAGAGTTTTTTTTGCGAAAATGTTAAATGAAAATCAAATTTCGTTTGTATATATTTATTACCATCATTATAATGTAAAGCATAAGGCAATTACATATGTATTCCACGTGGGTATATCGTAAGTCCGTAGTTTTAGTTCATTTCATTTGTTTTCAATTATTGTTACTTGGTTATCTCTTCCATGTATAATTGGGACTTCCTTATATTCAGCGAAACGCGATTTGTGGCTACCCATCGATTGGTAATAGTTTAACAGTTATTAAAAAATTTTTATATTTAGTTCTGCTCTGATATCCCGTTGTCGAACGTATTCAAAAAGTTCGTCATGATGCTGGAAATTAATTAATTTTCATTCTCCTAGAAATATACGATGGCCTCCATATTGAGCAAATTATGGCTAGGTTTACGATATCGGTATATGATCATATCCTTTTTCGTTCATCAAAAATTTTAGAATTGTTGCTTACTTCCAGATTAGTATTTATAGATATTGCTGTTTCTCAAGCATTGAAAAAATTATTTTTTATTGATAAATGATTTCCTTACTAAAAAGTCTACATGAGTGATGGTTTTAAAAGGCTTACAGGCTTGTTATATGATTCTCATGATTTTTAAAAACTACTAAAATGTTATAAAAATAATATTTTCTAAAAAAAATTTACGACGAATCAAATAAAAGTAGTTTCGAAAATTTTAAACAACAACAAAACATTGATGCCTCAAAATTAATAATATTTTAGAATGGTAAAAAAACAATTATACAATATATAAAATAAAAAATATCAATTGCAATTGCAAATTTTCGATGTTAACATCAAAACTTTTTCCCAGACAACAAATCTATTACAAGTTTGGCCAAATCTATTAGAGAAATTTGACACATGTTATACACACAAAGTCGCCGTGGTCTAGTAGGTAGTATGCTGGCTTATTAGACGTAAAGCCAGGTTTCGAGTCCCAGGCCAGACATCAAAATACCTACAAAAGTATTATTTTCGGGATTTCCTATCAGCAGGATTCTTCGGCAAAAAACCTGAGAGTAATATAAATTGCATTGAAAAGTTCTCAGAAATCTGTCGTTCGGAGTCGACTTTAAACTGCCACTTTTGTATAAAATTAATACACACAACACAAGTAGTATGAGAAACTAGTCCAATAATCCTGACTGAAGGGTTGTACTGACCAATTATGTATGTATGTATACACACAAACGGTATGTTTTTTCGGGGAGGAGGAGGAGGAATTATATCGGAATCCATATGGCATGACACTCTTCATTTGAAATTCTATGAAATCAGACTGTGTGATTTTACTCGAAATTAATACATAGATGGAAACCTAGGTTTTCGGTTATTAATGGTCTTACATATAAAAAAAAAAATAAACGTCAAACAACCTTTGCTACAAGATCTTACCAATCCATTTCATTTTAGTCAAATGTCGAACAATACGGCAATAGAAAATCTCTCTTGATATGAAGCAAAATCATTTTTCTATGAAATGATAAATTGTCTGAAATAAGAGGCTTCAGTAGCATTAACTTTTTTCTTTATTACTGCAATGTTTGCAATTTCTGGGATATTTTTCCATATTTTTAGCAGAAAAAGCTTAAAATATTGTGAAATTTCTACAAAAATAAAATCTATATGCTTATAATGCTTTCCAAATGATAGATTGAGCAATGAAAAGTAAACGTACGTATATGGCAAGTTTTATCAGGAACAAAAAACTTTTTATAAATTTTATTTTGTTGTTTTTTTTTCTTGTTTTTTGTTACCTAAAGAGAATATTCTAAAAATGAGAATACATTTAAACAAATTAAATTATAATTAAAACTATAATTATAACGTTATTTAAAGAAAAAGCAAAACTATATGTGCTTAAATTGCGATTGTAAACGGATTTGGTGTTTAAGCGATTTTAATATAATTTATTTTTGATTTGAAAATTAAACAATTATTAAAGGCTATGAAATTCTGAAATTTAAATAAAGGTTTTTATAATAAATTTTTTTTTAAATATTTTCCATAAGTTATGATAAAATTCTCTTAAACACCAGCCTTTAATAAATGTAAGAAAAAAAATAAAGAAAAATGTTGTTGACCAAAGGATAAAAAAGAAACTAATTTAGAAATTCTATATTTAAATAAGAAAGTAAAATAAAAAAAACATAATTCTACTAATTAAGAGAGACATACAAAATATTTAGCAAATAAGTATAAAACAATACAGACACACACACACACAAAACACTAATTATTAAATAATAATTAAGCAAAAGTATGGGTAAAAATTTAAAAAAAAGAAAAATTAAGAAAAATAGTTGATTTGTTTGTTGATGTTTGAGCTACATATCAGTAAAGTATGAAAATAAAAACAATGATAATGAAAAAAAAAAATAAATTAAATATAATAAATAATGAATAACAAAATATAAAACACAAAAAAAAATTTAGAAAGAAATAGAATTAAGATTAAAATTTAAAAACCAAACAAACTGTATTTTAAGATGTCATATTTACTATAAGAACGTATTACAGCAAGTCAAAAATAAAAACAAAAAAATGAGAAAATAAAAACGTAAAATAGCTAAAAATTAAAAATTATACAAAAGAAAAGCAACAAAACAATTTAATTATTTTATTAAATTGAATAAAACAATTAAAAAGAAATAACATTACGTGAATACGTAAAATAAATGAAAAATATTTATTTTCTTTTGTATGCTGTACGCAAAAAAAATTAATCTTTTAAAGATTTTTCCCCATTAAGGGAATCCAAAAAAATTAAAAAAAAAACAACCTAATATTAAATAGCATATGAGAAGTAAAAAAAGTAATTAAAAAAAAAAAATCTAAAAACAACAACAAAAGAAAAGCAAAATTAAAAATTGAAAGCTGTAGTACTATTACAATTATTTAGCAAAATATATACTATATAAACTATATACCATATATATATATATATGTATATACCATATATTATACATATTATATATTTTATCATATACAAAACCAAAACCAAAATGAAAAAAAAAAACAAACATTCAAAATAAAACAACAATAAAAAATAAAAAATTTAATATATAAAATAAAATAAAATAATTAAAAAATATAAATTAATTATTAAAAAACAAACAAACTAACAACAACAAAATTAAATGAATTTTTTATACACATGATGTTAGATGGCAACAACATACCATACATACTCGTAATAAATAAATTTTGTATAAAATTTTTGGGGAAAATTGAATTTTAATTTTTTTTTAAAGTTAAAGAAAAAATTATTTTTTTTTTTTAAATTAGAATTATTTTTACGTTTTTGTAAAGAGATTATTTTGTATTTTTTTTTTTTTTTTTTTAGTTTTATAATAAAATTTCAATTCTAAACCTTTATCTACACAGCTCTTCAGAACGTGCGATTGTTCTTATTCAACTTTTCAAAACATTCGCCGCCGGTCACCTAGTGTGCTTTCTTTCTTAGTTCGCCATATTTTTTTGTGCTACGCTGCATTGCTTTTTGGCCGACATCTACTGTCTGACAAAAGGCATGTCATGCGATTGCATCATTGTGCGTGGGGACACTGGTAGACCAGTGCTTAGAGCACCGTGGGGTAAGCCATCGCGGCGATACTCACGTAAAACCCTGGACTAATATCTGGCCAAAACATCTGATTACTATTGCGAAAACATATAAACATCGCTGCTAACTCAATTTTGAAATTCACACAAGATTTAATCGGGCAAATAATTGTCGTGTAGTTCTTTTTCTTCTGCAAAACCCATAATAACGTATTCTTGATTGCATTCACCTAAAGACCAATGTCACATAATGAACGCTAAGATGCTTTCTAGTTGATATCAATATTGAACCAGGCTTGTAAGATTTATAAACAAGTGATATCATATAGTAACGTTCACTGCATTATGAGTAATCACTTCAGAAGAATGCCAATCAATCGTATGAGTTCATTGGAGTAATCTGCTATGCTATCTGTATTTATCAGACATGTTGCTACTATCAACGTCATCGGTTTTGGAAACCATTGAATGTTTCGGTATCTCCTTTTTAAATATGACAAATTCTTAAATAATACTAACTGAGATGTAAATAGACTTTTGTGATCAAAGATCGCTTTAGAGTAATCTGCTTCACGTTCTCTAAACGGTCATAAACGATAAACCAAGATTTAAAAATTATAAAATAATCCAACTTCGACGTTCTCTAGGAGGTATGAGTCAATGGCATATTCAAATTTTCGAGCCGGATTAACTTGCTCTTGCGGCATTTATTTTTCCTGCCAGGCTTACAGCTATCAGTTTCATACCTCGAGTGAGACAGTTTCAAAAATCACTTTGTGAACATTCATAATACATTCAGACTGGAATTTGGTAAATTCTTTTATTCAAGTGTTCTGAAGCAAACTTCCAATTAAAGCGTTGTCTGAAAATGTCTTTCTAGATATTGAAATATTCTATCAAAATTGTTTCATATTTAATAGTTATGATTTACTGCCTTTAATCTAAAAGCTGACGGATATTTCATGGCTCAAACTCTATTATAACGAACTCGGTTATAACGAATTCTTGGTTATAACGTACATATTTTCAAGTCCCAACGTTTTAATAACAATTTTCATACAAAAAACTTCGATTATTACGAACTCGTTTATAACGAATTCTCGGTTAAAAGAAACTACTTTAAATGGTCCCGGTAATTAATTTCAAACATTTTACCTTTTTTATAACGAAATCTCTGAAAAAACGTTGAAGTGTGGCAATAGTCTTTATTTTTATTTAACATGGCAGCATTAAATTATATCTCAGCATCTTTAATCAGCTGATAGATAAAAAGAATTAACGCATATTTTTGATTTTAATAAAAAAAAAAATATTTTTTGTTTTTAATAAATGAAAAAAATTCTTTGTATTTTAATTTTCTTCTATGACTTCACCCCGTTTATTATGAACTTTGTCTATAACGAACTATTTTTTCTGGTCGCACGGAGTTCGTTATAACCGGGTTTGACTGTATATATATTAAAAAAATAAATTTAAATTAAAAAAAAAATTATTTTTAAAATATTTCGAAAATTCTAAAAAAGAATAAAATTAATTGAATTTTTTTAAATGAAATTCAAAATTAAATACGATATTGAAAATGATCTCAAAACTTTTTATTTTTGTTTTTTTTAATTAATAAATATATTTTCATTACACTATAATTACACAATGATTTAATATAATTTTATTTTCTTTTTTTTATATACAAAAGAAAAATTGTAAGGAAATAACATTAAAAAAATGAAAGAAAAGAACTTAAACAATGCATTAGTCAATTTTAAAATAACAACAACAACAAAAAATTCTATATATACCATACATATATATATATAAATAAATATAAATATGTATAAAAAAAATTATTATAATAATATTATTAAAGAAAATATAAACAAAAATAAGACAAAAAACAAAAAACCAATAAATAATTAAATGAATAAAAAAGACAAACAACTATAAATCCAAAAAATGTCAAATCAAATTTATACAAATTCTGAAACCAAAACCAATCAAATAAAAGTATTACATTTAAGTTAAATAGTAAATAAATGATTTAAAAAAAAAAACAAAACAAAAAGAAAAACAAGAAATTATTATAGAAATAAAAACTATAAGAAAAATTAAATGTAATTAAAGCAAAAAACAAGCAAACATTTATACAAGAAATAATAATAAAATAAAAACAAAAACAACAACAACAACAAAGGAAAATGAATAGCAATACCAAAAATTAAAAAAAAAACCAAAACAAAAAATACAATGACAGTCTATAAATTAATTATAAAAAGAAAACACACTAGAATAATGCATAAAAATATAAAATAAATAAAATAAACAGTAAATGTATATCTAACAGATAAATATGCAATAAATAAAACGCAAAATATAAGTTATTATAGACAAAAACAAAACAAAATTCCAGATCCCATACACTTCACCGGAAATTCAGCAAACAACAAAAGAAAAAAAACAATTAATGAAATATTCTCAAAAAAAAAGCAGACACACATACATACAGTCGACTTAAAAATAAATAATAAAAACCAACAATAACAGCAATAAAGGCCATAAAATAATTACAAAAGTGTTTGACCAAAATAAAAACCCACACATGAACTGGTTGGACACTGAACACAGAACTAAAAAAAAAAACCCAGAAAAGAATTGGAGCCGAGCAAAAACAAACACTACGATTCACAAATATTCACATTAAATAAAAATCCTCAAATTAACTGCAGTTTTATTCTACAACAAACAATCAATATTATATAGACACATAAAAAAGCTACTCTAAAACAGTGGTGGCTATATATATATAGGAGCAGTTTCAAAAAAAAAAAAAAATATTTGACAACAAGGTATTTCAGATGAATTGTTATAATTTCCTTTCTAAATGTAAATAAACCTGTAGCATATGGATATTATCGTATCCATTGTGATCGTTATTGGCCCCAGTCATAACAAATTTACGTTTAACATGATTCAACAGTATCGTATATTTTACTTCACTACATTTCAAGTACTAAGGCAGGACCAAAGTATCGTAAACTATTTACGGCAGTATTTGACCCCATTATATGTCTTTGAATTTATTCGTAATTTTTTAAAAACTAACTTAGACCACAGCGAATGAAATTCGATCTGCAAGGTACAGTTATGATCCATAGGACTGGGATGTCACATCGTCATATGAAAGGGTATTATGACATGCATCGGATAAGTCGAAGGTTCCTGCCCGCGAATGAACTGGCACATAAGGAATTCAAGATTTCTGAGTAAAGGACGATAAAAAATTAAAAATAAATTAAATAAAAAACCGCAAATGGTAGAACACACCTGGTTGACGAATTTCAAAATTAATGTGTCCAGCAGTTGACAGCTGGAAAACCAAGAAATTTCTTGAATTCGAAAAGAACGGTTCACATTCTACAAGGAATTCTAACAGAATACTAAGCTATTGTCAATTTAACTGACAAACTCGGTCGCTCTGCTAGGATTACTTCAGAAGCTGCCATGATATGAGTCCAATGTACTTCAAGACAGACGTCGTTGGCGTTTTGGGTGACAGAAAGTGTAAAGATGTGGGTACGGGTGGTGAGCGTGTCACCAAGGGAACTGACCGCTTTCTTCTGTGCGCCCGGGGTGGTGGTTTAAATTCTCCACTAACTTACACTGGGTAAAATAATGGGCGATAAGAGTCATCTGCTAACCTAACCTAACCCCAATTACAGACTGTAAAATATTTGCTCTCTATAGTACTATAATGAACATGGATAGGGTCGTTAATAGCTTAAGTATAATCATCTCACTGGACTGAAAAATTCGAGGCTAGTACTGATGCTACTAGCTAATACACTCGTTATCGGTCAATAACAATATCAATGGCTGCTATACATTTGACGACACCAATTACTTGCCAAAACCCTATAAACATTTCATGGCATTTAGAATTGAATTGAATTTACATGTTCGATAGAAATCAGCCTTTCTATACTTTTTCAAAAAATGTATCACCAAACATCTTCAATCTAAACGTACTTACATACATATGGAAATAAATATATGTAAGGCTTTAACACTAAACCTAACTACCAATTCTTCATGTATTCCTATTCCTACCAAAGGAGGTCAAATGACCCCTTGCGGTATTTAAGGTAGATTTCATATATTTCTCGGTAAAAAAAATTAACAAGAGAGGAGTAAATTTTGGAAAATACATTCCGATGTATTTTATAATAAAAGTCGTAAAGACAAATGGCGATGTGATAATGTTCAAAAATTCTGACAAGAAGTTCAAAATGGGTCATTTGACCCATACTTAGTGGGTTTAGTGTTAAGAACCATTATCTGCAGCATATGAAAAAAATATATACTAAGTATTTAAATATATTTGAATTGTTTGCAACTGCAACTGAGATAAAGATTTCAGTTTAATTCGTGCTAAAAATAAGTGAACAACTATATAAGAACCAGATTGTAAGATTTAAGGTAAGGTAACCTAGATATTGTATCTGAATAGTATTTGTAATTGGGGTAGCTTTAGTTGCTAAGCTCAGATGGGAATTTGAGATTTCGGTTTTAAATTGTTTAAATTTTTTCGAAGAATTCTAAATCCAAACACCTTGACTATTTCAAATATTTTCAAGAATGTTTGAAAGTTTAAAATTTTAAATTCAATTTTATTATAGTCCATACTTATTTACCTAACCACCACTGTTATAGCAAAGTGCTTATGATTAAAAAAAAAAAACTGAAATAAAAACGCATTCAAATGACAGTAAATTGCTAAAATTTAAATTTAAATAAAAATAATAAAAAATTAATACACAAAACAAAAACCAAATACATAAATGTAATAAAATTATAAAAAAAAAAAATTGACTGCAGTATTGCAAATATTTTGTAGAAATTTAAGCATGGTGAAAATAAATAAATAAAATAAAAAATATAAAATTATACATAAAATATAAAAAAACAAAAAAGGTTCTATACAAACAATATACACTTACACACAAAAACCAATTATATATATAATTTACAAAAAAAAAAAATAAATAAATAAATAAAATATATATATATACATACCTAACAAGAAAATACAAAACAAAGTTAGTTATATATTTAAAAAATAATAAAAAAAATTATATTTAAAATAAAATAATAACAAATTTAAAAAGTAAAACCAAAAAGAAACCAAGCAACCATGTGTCTATATTATATTATGAGAAATTAACAAAAAAATATAAAAAATCGGAAGAAATGAAGTATATAGTATAACAATATTAAAAGAAAATTCAAACAAAAGCAAAATTAACCAGAAATGTTATTAAGAACAGCATAGTAATGGTAAAGCCATAAGAACAGAAAATTATCGTTGAACATAAAATATGAAAATTTATCTAAAATATATGCATATAACAACAACAACAACAAATTCAGTAAAATGAAACAAAAACAGTAACAAGAAAATATAAAACAAACAACATTTCTATACATATAAAAACAAAAAGAAAGAAAGAAAAATAAAATAAAAATACACTAGAAAAGCTGTAGAAGAAGTAAAAAAGAAATAAAAAATCGAATATTTATTTTATTGTAAAATAACAAAATAAAATAAAAAATATTAACAAAATGATAAAAAAAAAAAACAGAAAAACAAAATACTGTATGCTGCATAATACAAAAAATAACTCAACTCATATACATTTACACTAATATAATACACTCAAATACACACTAACACTCTTACACTCTCACTCCAACCAAAAAACCAACCAACATAAATAAAACCATAAAATTATGATTGTCGGAATTATAAAAAGAAAAATAGAATCAAAATAAAATCAACATCAAAAATCATAAATGTCATAACAATTGGTGGACAAAAGGATATAAAAAAATGAATAAAAATTAAAAATTAGTAAATAAATAAAAAACAAAAATAAAAAAAATAATATTAAAAATAAATATATACATATGTATGTATATACATATACAGTAGTTATATGTATATACATATATATATTTAAATTATTATGTAAGGTCGATAACAAAACAAAAACAAAAATAAAAAAAACAGCAAAGAATATATTATATTATATACATAAAAAGTAAAAAATATTACAAAAAAACAAAAAAAAAAATTCCAAAAAAAAAAAACAAAACAAAACAAACAAAAAAATGATGGAAAAACACAAATAAAATTTTTTTAAAAATAAATTCCATTGCTGAACAATTGTTTTATTTCAAAAAGACATTAAACTAAGAAAGAATATTAAAAAGTAAGTATATTCACGGTGACGTACATATCAAAATTTAATTTAAGAGAGTAGCTTAGCATTCATTATAATTTCCATAAAAAAATAATTTTTTTTCTCACGGTTTTGGAAAGTTCAGAGCCACAGAGTTAAAGTAAAAATCTTCTTTTCCTTAAAACAATAAGAAAAAAATTCCAAAACGCAGACATTTTGCTAGTTTTTGACCTCTTTAGGTTATAGGCAGAGTTTCGGGGAGGAATAGGAGGGATAGAATCTCCAAAATAAAATAATTAAGTTAGAGCCGCAATAAAATACAAAAAGTATTAAAATGCAAAAATATAATACAGGGTGGCTGATATATAATTGCAACAAAATAAAGCGCTATATTTTTTATTCTTTTTTTAATTTTATTGTTCAAAAGCAAAATATGTTGGAAATAACATAAAATTATGGAAGTCAGTTTAGATTTTGCAAATTGGCCATCTTTGGTATGAATTATGGCCTTCAAACGGCCAACAAAGCCATCACAGGCTGCATGAAATTGGTCCTGCGGTATTTTGGCCCATTCCCGGCGAAGCGCCGTCTTGTAGATGATCGACACTTTGGTATTGTTTAGTGAGAACCTTACTCTCCAAAATGACCCAGGCGCGAAAATCCAACGGATTGAGATCCGGAGAGTTTGGTGGCCGTTGTGCGGTAGAAATGAAGGGAGGAACCTCCTTTTTAAGCCATTCTTGGTTGACGCGTGCTGAGTGCGCTGGTGTTGAGTCCTGTTGGAATGTCCATGGTCTGTGGGCGAAATGTTTGTCTGCCCATGGCTTCAATACTGTCTTTAAGACATTTTCCCGATAATATTCGGCATTTATTTTGACCGCAGGGTCGATAACTACGAGCGGGGAGCGACCATCGACTGTTACGGCGGCCCACACTATTACAGTCGACGGCGCATGAGTTCTGGTGGTCAATCGCAGGTTTAAATTTTCGGCGGATTCCTTTGGCAAGTAAACACGATATTTTTTTTTTTTTTTGGAACAGCTTCCTAACTTTTTTTTGTCCATCAGTGAGCTCGTGCACTTTTTGGAACTTCAATGGCTTTAGTCGAAACTCATTTTTCAATATGTGTTCCATCCGTTCTCTCGATATGTTCAGCTCACGAACAATTTTTCTACCACTGCGTCGTGAATTTCCATCAATTCTGGCCTTACATTTTCGGATCATTGTAGGTGTTACAGCTTTTTTTCGTCCACTTTTTGGATGCGATGCAACACTGCCAGTATCACGGTAACGAGCAATGGTAAGAGAAATAAAAGATTTATTCACATTTAAATGCTGGAGGCCTCTAACGATAGCCACCTGTGGTTTTCCAGTCAAATATAAAGCAATCACACTATCACGCTTGAATTCCTTCACGATCAACTTTTTTTTTGAATGCAATAGATCAAAATGCATTTTGTAAGCTTCTAAATTATAAAATGAACTATCACTCGAATAATAATAATTTGTCAGCTTTCAGACGAGCGGTTTACAAATGATAACAACCAGAAGTTGGTTGCAATTCATATCAGCCACCCTGTATTGCACAAGAAACACGTACCTTGTTGTTTTGGGGCTGAACGAGAGAATGATTCAAATCGTTTCTTTTATTTTTTTTTTCTCTTTTTTTCTTCCTTACATTCCACAAGCGTATTTACACTATTAAATACAATTTAGTTTAAATTAGGGTGACCATCGTAAACAGCAGTAACATATTTTAAAAAATAATTATTTCCATTTCGATTCGCTTTCAGAAGGTCCTTATTCCTCAAGTCATAGATCACAGATTTTGAGATGACATCTTCAAGCTACCACATAAGTCATAACTCAAAAAAGGTTTCATTGGTTTAAATTAAACTAAAAAATATTAAATCAAATTTAAATTAAATTAAATTAAAGAAAATTTAATTTAATATCAAATTTTAAAAAAGAAAAAAGATTTAAATTTTAATTTAAAAATTTAAAGAAAATAAATGTCGAAGAAATACCCTCTGGAAGTATACTAACCCCTTAAAGATTTATTGAACGAGTTATTTGTATTTTCTATTGCCCCAAGATACTTCATATCTGAATAGAACCAGAGTGCCTTAGATTTTATGTCTGTATTATTACTGTTAAATGAAGCAACCAGGAGATATTTTAGTTTTTGCTTTTATATTTGATGTAGTTATTACAAGGTGAATAATTCAACCTTATGGACTTATGTAGTGTAATAGATCAGATACTCTTCTGAGACGATCGTAACTACCCTCTAAACTACCAAAGCACCCCTACAGTACCAAATAGCCATCCACCTTGTATCACTGCACACCATTACTCTAACTGTCATCTGGTTTCCACTAAAAATTTTGTTACGCAGGCTCAGATTAGCCGAGATAAGAATTTGGAGTCAGAAGCAAGATTATACTATAATAATCAGAATAAAATCAAATTTAAAGATCTTAAGATAAACAGGGAAGACAACTAAACTATAGTATGTACAAGGAGATGATGATGACTTATGATAAAAGTTAGAAGAAAGCGATCGAGATAAAAATATCCATTTAGGAAATTTTTGAAGAATTTAAAAAGAAAATAGAAGCCAGTCGAAAAATTAGCTGTCAGAGCGTTGAAATTAAAGGCGCAAAGTTATTACATGGGGTCACCGTGGTCTAGTAGGTAGTGTGTTGGCTTATTAGACGTAAAAGCCAAGGTTTGAGTCCCAGAATGGATGTCAAAATAAAATACAAAAAGTATTTTTTCGGCGATTTCCTCTCAGCAGATTTCTGGCAAAAACTCTGAGAGTAAATAAAAAAATTGCCATGAAAAGTTTCTCAAAAATCCGTCGTTCGGAGTCGACTTAAAACTGTAGGTCCCGCCATTTATGTATAAAATTAACACACACAACATAAGTAGTGCGAGAAACTAAGAGTTGTAATGACCAATTATGTATGTAAAGTTATTACATTGAGTATTTTGCGCTTAAAGTTTAATCATTTAAGTTGCCATCTAGTCTAGTTGGTAGGGCGTTTGCCTATTAGACGTTAAGCCACGATTCTAAGCCTATGACAGATATGTGCACCAAAACGAAATATTAATAAATATTCTTAGCCGACTGCATCTCAGCAGATTTCTGGCCCAATTTGTAATCCCAATTCATTCCCTTATAGTCTAGAGGTAAAGCAGTTGTACCTCTATTGAATGGACAGATATTTTTTAAGAATCTTCCACCCTCTTTATTAGCGAATATTACTAAGAATCTTTATCCCCTGGTTACATACAGAAGATGTGACAACATGATCACAATGATATGTCGTATAGACCAGAAAACCTACTCGTATTGTGCATCATTTTGTTTTTTTTTTTTTTTGTATTGTTTTTACTCGAGTCAAAAATATCCACTAACAGTTTGTGAAATGTCATACTTCTTAGTTTTGGAGATAAAATTTCATAACGAAACACTGTTGAAAATTGTTTTCAGGTAAAATCGGGAAGAAAAAAATTATATTTGTCGTAAATGACAAGTATGCAATGAAGGATAAATAAGCAAACCAATTCATGCAAGGTATTCAGCTATTTTTGTAAAAAATCTCTGCAAATCTCACTTAATAAGGATTTAATTCACTTCAAATCCAAATATTCGTGTGAATAAGTGAATTGAGTGCCAGTTGTATAAATAAACAAACATTGTTCATACATATATACACATATATAACTAAGTATACATATGTATGTATGTACATACATGTATGTATGTACATACATATGAATGTATGTAAAGGATCGCTAAAAAAAATACCTGGCGAATGAACGTAAAAATTTATCCCACAATATAATGTATATTAGTATGTATGTATTTAATATTTGTTTATAAAAATATGCATACATATGTATGTATGTATCATACGGGGAGAATATACTTTATAAAAATTCCCTCAAGTGTTATGATTTGGAAAATAAGAAAAACTTAGGAAGAAAATTTAAATCCAATTTCATTAAAAATGTTTCCCATATGCGGTTAAGGATTGGGAAACACAAAAGTATATCCGAAAAGACAGAGATTGGGAAGGGAAATCACCGCATGTGTTAGATTCGGAACATATTTTTTTATATTGTTGGCTTTTACATCGGTTAACATTGAAATTGCAAGCAAAAGTCGCAAAAACAAAAGCGATAATCAAGTTTACAAAAATTACCAACGAACAGCAGTATAAAAAAGTGTTAAAAACAAGTAAACAAAAATGCAACAACAAGTACTGCAAGGATAAATGTTAATATAAATACAACAAGAAACGCTACAAGAATAAATGTAAACAACAAATTTACATTAAACAACATGTTTACATTTATTGACATTTCGAGAAGGTGAAGTCAAAGGAATAAAGTTACAACATTTTTGAACCGACTAATGATCATAATAGGAATGTTCATAATAGGACATAATGCATATCTGTCATTCAAATAAAGTATTTAGTTTGAAAAACTAGATTTAGTTAAGTCAAAGTTCTAATAAACATCTCGTCGTAACTCCATTATGGCTACTATGTAGTATGAAACTGATATATCTTGACAATCTTATGAAGGCAAGGAGGGATTTGAATGATATGTTGCTTACTAGACTGAGAAGCAAATAAATGTTAAGCATCTGTCATCGACAGAGTCTTAGACTCCATGTTATAGCGATGAGAGGATGTACAGAAATAAGGTACGATATTTATTTACAAATATTTATTTATTTTTTATTTGCCTATGAAATATTCTTAAAGGCAAGCTAATATTACAAACTATGACATTAAATTTAAATTACAAAAGCTGAGAATTTAAATACTTATTTATATTATTTTTTATGACATTAATCGATAAAGAAAAATCAATCAGATTATACAATTTATTAAATTCGCTGCATATTCCCTTACTGGATCAGCACCAGCATAGTTGGTTCTAAAAAATTGTATTGATAATGGGGTTAAATGACGTGACGGACGTTGAGGAACATTAAAAGTGATATCATGGATTAAAAAACTGGAGCCAATATCGCCAGTGATTACATTGTATAAGAATGAGATATTTAACATAGTTCTGCGGCTTTTAAGTGTGGGAAGTTTGATTAATGCTAGTCTGGCAGAATATGATGGTAAACTAGTGGGATTAAAATTCAGTCCTCGTAGACAAAATATCAGAAATTGCTTTTGTACAGATTCGATGACATCGGAATATTTTTTATATAGAGGATCCCACATTATGGATCCATACTCTAGTATAGGCCTCACAAGAGATGTGTAGAGCGATTTAGCAACATAAGGATCATTCAATTCTTTTGCCCATCGTTTTATAAAACCAAGTAAATTAATCTCTTTATTCCGAATATCTATTTACATTAGCAGCATTGTAGCAATAATTATTAACCAAGATATGCCGACAGGCATACTAGTGGAACTATCTTCATAGTTTTCCACTCATTATACTGATTCGGACTGATTATATTACAAAACTTAAAAAAAAAATATTTTTTAAATTGGATTTTGAGCCCGTACTAAATGTAGTACGCTCTGCACATACATACATAATTGGTCATTCCAACCCTTCAGTCAGGATTATTGACCTACTTTCTCACACTACTTATGTTGTGTGTGTTAATTTTACACATAAGTGGTGGGACCTACAGTTTAAAGCCGACTCCGAACGACATATTTTTGAGAAACTTTTCATAGCACTTTTATTTACTCTCAGAATTTTTGCCAGAAATCTGCTAAAAAGAAATCGCTTTTTGTATTTTATTTTGATGTCTGGCCTGGGACTCGAACCTTGACTTTACGTCTAATAAGCCAGCACAATACCCATTAAACCACGGCGACTTCACACGCTCCTCATATGGGACAAAAATATAGTATTTTCTTGGGATTTAATTAAATTTTTATTTTATTTTATTCATTATTATTATTTATTATAGTACTCTATAAGTAAAGAAAAAACAAAGTAATAAAAAAAATATTTGGTAGAATGGTACTCCACAAGACACTTTACATGGAGCGTGTAGTGGTCTTATTGTGGAAATGATTACAACTTTGCTGTTGACATTTTCCATTGTTTAGACTACGCTTGAACCAAGTTCCATATTCGTATAGATATTATTTCGGAAAGTCCCAGTATTGTAGCCACTCAGTAGCAAAATTCGAATAAAGCACGTGATTTTGTCTGGTGTTATATTTCCGATTGTACTTTGTTTGGCCGCACAGATAATAGTTTGCACCATCTTCATCAACAAATTTTTCGAACAGTTTCTTCCAGACTTATCCATTTTAACGACACACATTAGCGTTTCTTGGCCTATTGCAATGACGCAAGTGGAATATCGTCTTCACTATCCTATTCAGTAGAATAAGATTTTCGAAAATGCTTAGACTCAGCATTTAACAATAAAGGAGGTAGTTTTCAAAAATTCACTTCAACTTCTTCTTCAGAATTATCATCTGTTAGGTAGTTTGAGTGGGTACAACTGAAATGACGTAAATATTTTGGGAAAACTCCTCATCACTTTGCTTAAAAGTTTTCTTTTTCTCGATTTTTACACACTTATGCCGGAACGTGAAGTCGCCGTGGTCTAGTAGGTAGTGGGCACATGCAAAACAAAAATTTAAGTTAAATTTGAAGTCGCCGTGGTCTAACCGGTATTGTGTTGGCTTAGTAGACGAAAGGCACGAGTTCGAATCCCAGGTCAGACATCAAAACGAAAATATGAAAATATATTTTCGGTGACTTCCTCTCAGCAGATTTCTAGCAAAAGCTCTGAGAGTAAAAATTGACATGAAAAGCTTCGCAAAAAAAAAAAAAATTCTGTCGCTCGGAGTCGACTCTAAACTGTAGGTCCCGCCACTCATGTGAAAAATGAACGCACACAAAACGAGTGGTGTGAGAAGCTAGGGCGTTGTACAATGGTCAATTCGACCTCCGGTACTTGTCACAGTTGACAAGTACACGTTCTCTAACCTGACCTTACCTAACCTATGCCGAAACGTACTACATGTAGTACCTCATCAAATACATGAACTAAAACCACATTTATTTTTTTTCACACCAATAATTTTGCCACGAATTTGTTTTCACATCTATAATAATTAAAACAACATAGAAATGCGGCATCTTCAAAAATTTTCAAAAAATGTACGAAAAATCCAATTTTATTAGCAAATAAACAACAATAAGTAATAATGTATGGGTGTAGCTGTTTTAAAAGGAATCATTTTGAATCGCAATTATTTTGCTAAACAATACTAATTAGAGATTGGCTTCAAAGCTTTCCTTTCTTGATGTTTTCAAAAATTTAAGTGAGCGTATGAAATGCATTAAAGGCTTCTTCTCTTCTTTAATTTTCATCCGAATTTCATAAGCTAATTATTTCTGTACATTTCATTCATTTTTTTGCCGCAGTATATATTGTTTAATTGTTTAATATTTTATTTTTTTATGAAATTATTTTTGTTTGTTTTGTTTTTCTAAATTGAATGCTTTTTGTTTCCTTATTTTTATTTTAATTTTTTTTTCCACTTGTATTCAGATTAACCCTCCACCACCACCCTCACAACCACCACCATCACTGCGAAGATGAATAAAAATCATTGCAGAAAAGGCCAGCTGTATCATTAAGTAGAGAAAAAGAATCTAATTTCACTTAAATTAGCATTAAAATATATTCAAAAAAAGAAATGAAATGAAATAAAACAGCATAACAGCATTCGAAACACAGATGCAACTGAATTTTAGTTAAGGGCGGATGGGGGAACACGGTCGAACGGCCATAAGCAGTACCCCACTTGTCCTACATTGCAGTGCATTTATTTAGTCGTTTTCTGCTCGAATTGCTTTGCACTCACATCAAGGATAAACATATCGGCTGGCGCTGCTGCTGCAATTGCTGGGCGCTGCATCGTGAGTTATTTTTATTTTATGTAAAATTAATTAATTTTCGTTCGTTCTTTCTTTAGTTTCATTTCGTTTCATTTTTATTTTCTTTAATTTCTTTTTTGTGCTTTTAAATAAATGCTAACAAGCCTGTGTCATGAAACTTGGTTCTAAAATTTTTTCTCGTTACTAAATAAGAAAAATATTTAATTGATAGAAAAAAAAAATTGAAATATCTTCATGATGAAACGTCACTCCTTATGATATGTTTGTGTAATCTTACTGCCAGCATAGCTTTACAAGTTAATAATCCTCATTAGGCTGTGTTTTACTCAAGCAACTCTAAGTATAAAAATAAATACGAGAGCAGATTTATAAGCATCTGTGAATGTACATATTGTTACGTTTATATCTTTTGGTAAAGTTTAAAATATGACCTCGTAGATTGAAATAAAATGAAAATAAATTTGTAGTTTAGTTTTAATTAAAATTCTTCATTATACGCCCAGTTCTGTGTGCCACTGTTCGCAACTTGATGTAATCAACAACAATTGCTTTTCTTTGTTATTCCACTGTTTATACCCTTTGCATAAACAATAACAATTACTAGACAATTATTTAACAGAACTTTGTAACGGAGATCTTCAAACCACGATTACTCTCTTAAAACGTACGGCGTCTTCACATAAGACTGACTGAACTAATTCACTCGCCTGCTTTGCCTTGCCATTTATATGGCAGGAGTAAACATTCTGATTAATGTTCTTGAAGGCGAACGTTCATAATTTCGTCTTCTCGAAATCTTCTTGTAAACTTGTAGAGTTTGTTGTTGTATTTTTGTTTACTTTTTACTACTATTTGCACATAATTAAACAATTGTTGAAAAAAGTTTGTGGTTTGTAAATGCTATGCCTTTTTTGTTGGCCAACTTTATTCAATCTTTATTTATTAAGCATTTCCTAAATGATTTACAATTGTCATGTAGTTGACATCTAAAGAATCCGCTATCTTCTGGCCACACTTTACACTCCATCAAATCACTTATTTCACACAAATGAGATAGAAGGCATAAATTTCTGTGAATGATTGGAAAACTTATGCAGATCACTTGCAAAAATGTATATATACAATGTGGGACTGATTTCAGTTGCATGAAAGACGTTTAGAATTCCGAAATTACTTCGGAGTGGAGTACTTTTGGCCCTTTGGCCACCTTCATGCTCATATCCGCGTCCGGATTGCGTATTGAAGGTTGAGGAGACTTCAAAGTGTCTCCACTATTCTTTTCGTCCAGGTTCCCGACTTGGATTTCGTTTCACACATGAGCTAGTGTCATCTATGCCGGCGTGCCTACATGTTCTGCAGCCTCCAGATCTCTCTTCTTCAGTCTCAGGATGCGCTTCACGTAATTCGCCACTGAGGTCCAATTCTCCCTACTCGCCATCATAACTCGGACAATGTTAGCGGTCGTGATCGTTCCAATCGTTGACGTCAGTACGGGACCGATAGCTCTGCATGCGCGCACATTCGAACACAGTGTGTTCTGCATCATCAATTACTTCCCCTTCCTCGTAAAGACAGCAAGTGGAGTCGGTCTTGCCCATTCTGTGCAGATATTTCCTAAAATATCTGTGACCCGATAGCACCTGCGTAACGTAGAAATTTACCTCTCCAAATTTCCGACCAATCCATGGCTTTATGTACGGGATAAGTCTCACCGTCCACCTTCCGCTATCTTCATCGTTCCATCGTCGTTGCCATTCTAAAATGGTGTTTTCCCTGAAGTGGCCGGTTATGTGATTTCTAGCCGATTTCGCCTTATAAATCTCCATCTGCTCTACTGCCAGCAGATATATAGGAATTGTACCTGCTATCACAATTACGGCTGGGGAGGTGGTTGTAATTACCAAATATGCATGTATGAATGTGTGTATCACTGACTATATGGTCTCCGTGGCCATGTTTACACATGTGTTATGAATTTTTATTTCGAATAGGAACACTTGGAATAGACGGAAATTTCCAAACCAGTTTGATACACTCATTTGAATCATTTTTGATTTTCATTTTGATTGAAACGTAAAGACGGTATTAAGAACGTTTGTGAGGATCTTTATATTGAGCTTCATTCTAGACGGAATGGCACTTTAGGCCGTAGCCGATATGTGTTATCTCTAGTATAAGTTCTTACTTAATTTTCGTTTTGCAGCCAAATGGCCCTGACAACAATTAGATCGCTCTGGTGTATGTTATGAGTGTTTAATGACTTCAGCAGATAGAACAACCTGTTCAGCATAAAATTAAGAGTTCAGGTGGTGAACAGTACATTGCACCTTCAAGTGTAGGAAAGCCGTCACCTTTATACATTTTTCGTGAAATTATCACTACAACGATATCTTTCGGCTCTTACTTTAAAAAGTAGTCGTCTTTTCCAATTCTTTTTTGGAGAAGATATCAATTCCTTTTAGAAAAATTAATTTTGAATACAAATACAGTAACATATGGTATTGTATGGTATTATCTCGAACTGACTTGCTCTAGTGTTTAATTAGAACGCCTTCCTTTGATGTGTCTTCCTATTGAGGCGACATCTTAGTTACACTATGCCTAGAAATGTGAATAAAAAAAAACAAATAAAGTTATTGTGTTATGATTGCTTTTCTTTCATTTATTTTTTTTTGCATTTTTAATTTTTCTTACATAATAAATTATATGTTTACATATCATATTTCTATGTACATACGTATATGGCATTTATGCATGTGTTCATATGTACGCATATGAATATTATTGTAGATGCGTAAATATTTGTTAAAGTTTTCATTACATTTGTTTACTTTTACAACGATTCAGTGATTTCGTTCAAAATAACTTTATACTTAAAACCACAACAATGTGTCCTCAAGTTATTTAATATTCTCCTCAAACTTTACATACACAAAAAAAAAAAAACAAGAAAAGAAAAATTAAAATTTTGCGTTAATAAATTTAAAGTAACAACAATAAAATGAAATTGAAAGCTTGTTACGATGTTTAAAAATTTATTAAAATAAAACATTGCAATTCGTATGATGATTGAATACTTACTCTAGGGGTAGGTAGAGGATTTGTCTGTCCGACAGTTGCGGGGCTCGATTTTAAAGGACCTGGGAATAAATAAATATCCTCTGATTTGAATATCATTTAATGTTACACAGAAAAGAGTAGTTTTTTATAATACTAAACTACTTGAGCTTTAGTATCAGGTCTTTCATTAAGTTGAGTTTCTTATCTTTAAATTGTTTCATTCATTTGAAACACCTACTAATGCTATTATGTGTGGAATACAACATACTTCAAATATTCAACACGGCTGCTCTGTATAAAGAGCATCCGAATCCTATACCATTCTAGTCCTTCACAAAATTCAGTTATCTCCACTGAACGTAATGAGTCGCTTTACGTTTCATCAACGTTGGGACTTATTACTTACTTACATACTTAATTGGCCATAACAACCCGATTAACGGATTTCGGCCTGCCGCAATACATCCTTCCAGGCGTCTCTGCTTCTTGCGCGCCTACGCCAGTTGGTCACACCAATCGATGACAGGGCTTCCTCGACTTGGTCCTTCCAACGGATACAAGGTCGTCCTCTATGCCGACTTCCGCAGATCCCCGCATCAAATACCCGTTTCGCCGGAGCATCCTCCTCCATTCAAACGACATGGCCGAGCCAGCGCAGCCGCTGGATATTAATACGCTGCACAACGTCTATGTTGTTGATGAGCTCATACAGCTTACTGTTAGATCGGATGAGGAAATCATCGCCAAGTCGCACAGGGCCGAAGATCTTACTTAGGACTTTCCTCGAATACCCTCAAGGCTGCTGCGTCAGTTTTTAATAGGGTCCATGCCTCTGCCTCATAAAGAAGCACGGGTAAGATGAGCGTCTTGTAGAGTATTAATTTTGTCGCACGAGAGAGGTCTCTGCTACTCAATTGCCTATTGAGACCATAGTAGCACCTGTTGGCAAGAGTAATCCTGCGTTTAATCTCCAGACTGACATCATTTTTGGTGGTAACGGCAGAGCCAAGATAAATAAATTCCTTGACTGTATCAAAAGTATAGTTATCGGCCGTAATCTGAGAATCAATACGCCGCACATCTCTACTTGTCGACAACATATACTTTGTTTTGCCCTCATTTACTGCCAGACCCAACTTCTTAGACTCCCGACGTTGGGACTCATTGGAAATTAATATTCACAAACAAAGTCAATTTGTCGGAAATTTCTCAAAAATGTCACATAAAATTTTCTTGCAGAGAAGAACCAACAGTGCTCGGGATAGGCAAGTTAAAGTTTGTTATAAAGGTTTCACTGTTAATGCGCCAAGATGTGACTGACCGTGCTCCTACAGTGCGTACATCTTAAAATATAGAGCTGTAGTATGAGAGCTTATAAAGTTCAATTGATCCAAGATTTGAAGCCGCATGACCATCCGCTTCATTTTCACTTCGCTAAATGGGCCAACGAAGATGTCTATTCTGCCAAAATAATTATTTTTTAACAATTGACCGCCAAGAAGCTGTGATTTGATATTGTTGGACTACTTTTTATCGGACGCCGTTAAAGAACAGTGTTATGCCGACAAACTAGAGATAATTAAATGCCAACATACGCGATGGCATTACCGAGATATGATGCCATACACGAGAAAATTTGCACGAAAATTGATCTGGCCGAACGAGGTATTGTAAAGTAATCCAGGCCAGCCATATAAATGAAGTAAGATTCTATTTCGAATCGGAACAATTGTAATTCAGAATAGAAAATAAATTTGGCAAAATTTCAAACCGGTTTTGTGTTATTCAGCTGAGCTGTGCTCCGTTTTGTTGAAACCACTTGCCGTTGGTGAAGATTACCCAATTCGTGCCAACATAAGTTAGTATTCATTAGACCATAGTCCTTGCTTTTGATAACGATGGCTTCCACAACACAGTTTTCAAAGTTGTGTGGCAAAATCCACACTAATCTGAGATTTTTTTGGGATGATCTTAGACGTCCCAAGCTTAACAATTTCGTTTTTTCGCAGATATATCATGATAGAAGACGATTTATTGTTAAAAATTAAGTTCAATTGCAATGCAAACCTCTGTACATTCCTTTCGTTGATGTATGAGTGTTTGTCGTCCGACTACTCTATCTGTGGAAAAAAAATAAAATAAAATAAATGAAGCCAATAGAATTAATTTGCGTACAAGAAGTTCTAATGATATTCTTATTGAAGAGTTAAAAATTCTCTCAAATGGAATCTTATGACGAGTATTAATCAACAGACGAACTTATAAAAATAGATATTGTCAATTAGTTGATGTCTATACATACATACATACATACGTACGTATTTAAATATTTTAATTTTTTTTTTTTTGAATTTTGATTTCCGTTTTAAGTATTGAGAGAGGGTTTGAGAAATTTTTGAAATGTATGTTGCCATAAGAAACAACCAACAGCAAATGTAGTTGTAGTTGGACTTGTTAATTTCACACAACAGCAAATGCAAAAAGGGGTAGAAATCCTTTTGGCAAAATTAATGTTTGTATGTGTACATGCCATGCTAAAACGGAATGAAAATAAGCAGAAACACTAAAACAACTCTAAGCAGATGTATTTTAAAAAAGAAAATAAAAAAGAACCACTAGCAGAAGAAAGAGACGAAGAAAAACTAAAAGAATTATAAATAAATAAAGAAACTTAAAAAATAAAAACTGAAAAACTAATTTTCTCTTATAATTGGTAGATTGGTAATTCAAGCAAAAAATTAGGTCATCGCAAACTGTATTGCATTCGTATTCATTTGAATTTGCATTTGCAATGCATTCTCAAGCCTAAATGTTTCTAATGTTGCCTACTGTTTTTATATTTATAAAACACACACACACACTGTATATCTTTCTAAATAAATTTATAGGCGTAGTGTATGTATGTATTTAGTAGAATTCAGGTTCTATTTTTTCTTAATTTTTCGTATTTCTTTTTGAAGTTTTCTAAAAAAAGGGGGGAATAGAACATGAAGACTAATTATTTTAAACTATTCGAAATGTTTAATTTTTCGAAATTCTCTAAAAATTATATTAGATTTGTATCCGAGGTAAATATATGAAATAGTTTCAGCAGTAAGGTAAGTGATGCTTACTTCTTAAGAATCAAAAATACTGCAAGAATATGTAACGAAATTGTAAAGTCTAAGGTGAGATGTTGGGTCGTAGTACGGATGCCTTTTCGATCATCTTGATGTAAAGGTACATGGTTCCTTAGTTTGCAAGTCACTGAAATAGTGAAAGTAAGTTTGAAATAGTATTAAGAACAATTTGGCCAGTGTTTGGAATTATTTAAGAAGGTTTTCTTAAGGGTGACATAATTCATGGTTACTTTATTGCCGGAATTATCTTTAAACATTCTTAGTTCAATATGACAATATCAAGTGCAACGATATCAAACCATTTTTAAAGCTCTGGAAAATGGGTTAATAGGCCAGTACTTTGAAAGAAAAATTATTCCCTAATTCCGATGAACCTCCATAAATAGCTTTAAAAAGAAGAGTGATTACAACAAAGGTTGGACTGCAATAAAACAATATCAAATGCTTTTAATATCAAAGCATATTAAGGAGTGCGCACAAAAAAAAGGGCCTACTTTTAAGCTTATAAAATTTATCATAATTGAAAAAATGAATACAGTTACAGTTGTTTTTGTTAGACATCTGTTTCAAAATCCACGTGCTAAATTTCATTGCAATAGGAAAATTAGTTTTTTGAAAATGGGCACTCAACAAGAATGTCTTAAAAAAAATAATTGAAATTTTCAATGAAAAACTGCGCCGCTTAAAAAAAACGATTGCTAGGCTGGCAGGTGTTAACCAAAAAACAGTTTCTAAGGTAAGAATAAAACAATATAAGGAGTCTTTGAGTATTGAGAGAAAGCGGATTTGCCCACCAAAACAAAGCAAGTAAAATAATACGTATTTTCCTAAAACATCCTCAAATGTCTGGAAGAAAAGTGGCTCAAAAAGTTGAATGCTCTGAGGCCTTTGTCAGAAAAAAATTTTATTCTCAAAAGAATTCAAATATTATTTACTTTAATTGAAATAGAAAATGAAAAAATCCACCACTTTGTATTATTTCTATACCGAGAAGTGTAAGTCCAGTTTTTTTTCGTGCACACTCCTTAGTATCTCGCACCAGTTTTAATGTTAATTTTATTTTTATACATAAGTGACGAGCCTTACAGTTTAAAGTCGACTCCGAAGGACAGATTTTTGATCAACTTTTCATGGCAACTTTATTTTTACACACAGAGTTTTTGCCAGAAATCTGCTGACGGAAATCGTCGAAGAAATACTTTTTTTTCCATACTTTCGTTTTGATGTCTGGCCGGGGATTTGAACCCTAGCTTCGCGTCTAATAAACCAACACGACTTCTTCTTAATGACATCGAACCCTCTGTTAAAAGAATTGCAGACAAGAATCTTTTAATACTTGTAATTGCCCACATTTTTGCACTCAATTTTGTAAGACTTCAACCCTCTCGGTTTCTGTTCGTTTTCTTTGGTTATTGCTTTTCATATAATGATTCCCAATTGCAATTGCTTTTTTCCGTATTATTCTTTTACAAACTCTCTCTCTCTCTCTCTCTCTTTCTATTTCAGGAATACAAATTTTCCCCTTTATTATGGCAATTTCTTGGGGAAAAAAATGTTTCCTTTTGTTTTAACGCTTTTGCTATGTACAATATACTCGTAGTTGGTAATGGCTGGCTGATGTTGGTTGATGTTCGTTTGCTTCCTTCAGCCATTTCATTCAGCATTCGGGTAAAGAGTATCAAAATGTTATTTATGAAAATTGAAAAATATTCTATTCGCTTTGTTCTTGTTGTATTGTATTTTTACTTGTACCGTTATTATTATATTTAGCACAGAGAAAATATTCCGTTTTTTTTTTATTTTTATTTTAAAATTACAATAAAATTGAATGTGTGTGTGTATGTGTGTGTGTTGTATTTTACAGCATTTTTTTATGGTTTAAAAGGGAAACATGAGGATTTCATCCATAATTTATAATATTGTTCGTTTTCATAGGTATAACACAATAATAGCAACCTATGTAGGTATGTTGTCTGTATATTAAAAAAAAAAAATGGAGAAAATAGTAAAAATAATAATAATAAATAAATAACAAGTAAAAATCAGGTTAGAAAAGTGCTGTTGATGGTATTATTAAAAAAAAAATGCAAAACAGTTTTACAAACTATTGCCATAGAAATGTTTATAGATCTGCAAAACGAGCAAGTGTGTGAGTGAGTGAGTGAGTGAATATTTATTTCCCATTTCCTAAACACAATACCGTGGCTCTATATGTATATTGTAAATAAATATTTATATTTTTGATTTGATCTGATGACAGTGTTCTATACCTAACGATGACATTGTATTTTATGAATACTAAACAAATAAAACAAATAATAAAATAAAATCTCATGATGAACACCATACACCATGTGATGTTAGTTTGAAAAATTCGAAAATTTATTTTAAATTTCAATGCACCAGTTAGTATACAAGGTGGCTGATATATAATGCAACAAAGTAAAGCATTATATTTTTTCAATTTTTTTTTTTTAATTTTATTGTTCAAACAAAGAAAATGTTGAAAATAGCATCAAATTTTATAATCAGTTTAGATTTGTTCGAATTGGCCACCTTTGGTACGAATTATAGCCTTCAAAGGCTGTACGAAAGTGGCTCTGCGGTATTTTGGCCCATTGCCGGCGAAGCGCCGTCTTGAGATGATCGACACTTTGGTATTTTTTAGTGATAACCTTACTCTCCAAAATGCCCCAGGTGCAAAAGTCTAAAGGATTGAGATCCGGAAATTTTGGTGGTCTTTGTGCGGTAGAAATGAAGCGAGGAACCCCCTTTTTAAGCCATTCTTGGCTGACGCATTCTGAGTGCGGCGGTGCTGAGTCCTGTTGGTCTGAGTCCATTGTCTGTGGCCGAAATGTTTGTCTGCCCAGGGCTTCAATACTGTCTTTAAGATATTTTCCCTATAATATTCGGCATTTATTTTTACCCCACGGTCGATGGATACAAGCGGGGAGAGACTATCGACCGTTACGACGGCCCACACCATTACCATCGGCGGCGCCTGATTTCTGGTGGCCAAAGGCAGGTGTAAATTTTCAGCTGACCTCTTTGGCAAGTAAACACGATCATTTTGTTTGTTCACAAACTGTTCAATTTGGATCGGAAAAAACCAAATTCGGTAACTGGCCACTTTCGTGCAAGCGAAGTAACTCCTTGGCTCTTTCCAGTCTAACTTTTTTGTCCATCGGTGAGCTCTTGCACTTTTTCGAACTTCAACGGCTTTAGTCCAAGCCCATTTTTCTACCACGGCGGTGTGGACTTCGATCAAATCAGGCCTTCGCTTTGCGGATCATTCCTGATGTTGTTATCGCTTTTTTTCGTCCACTTTTTGGACGCGATGCAACACTGCCAGTATCACGGTAGCGAGAAATGGTACGAGAAACGAAAGGTTTATTCACATTTAAATGCTGGAGGGGTCTAACGATAGCCACCTATGGTTTTCCAGCCATATATAAAGCAATTACACTATCACGCTTGAATTCCTTCACCAATAACTTTTTTCGGAATGCAATGGATGAAAATGCTTTCGTAAGCTTGTAAATAATAAAATGAACTGTCACTGAAGTTGGGTGCAATACATATCAGCGACCCTGTATATTGTGAAACCATATGAATTTATTGCGATTTTCTTTTTTCTTTCAGTTTATTTAGTAAAAAAAATTTGATTCAATGAATTTCAATACGAGACGGTATAAACATTTTTCTGTCCTTTTTGCTAACTTTTTGGATATAAAATTTGGCTATCAATTGCAATAAATGAAATGTTTCAATTTGCCCAATCAAAAATTTTTCGTTGAAAAAATTCTATAGTTTATCGGAAAAATTTTCACCCGGAGCATAGTTGCAACTAAATTTTGCAGACAATTGGAATTGTCGCTTTCTGTTGGTCAATTCTTGTAATTCGTATATTTATGTTTAGTCCAATCGATTAAGTTATTAGCTTTATAGTAATGAACTTATGCCATTTTCAGACTGAAGTAGCCTGTAATTACGAATTTCTCATTCCATCAAAAGTACTCAACAAAAATGCATTTTCTGATAAATCTTTGTACTCCACTGTTATTATCGTATATGTCACGTATTTATGCATGTTACAAGTGTGAAGTGCCAATTTCGTGCTTTTAGCGGCATACATACATACATAAGTGGTCATTATAACTTTTCAGTCAGAATTACGACCTTATTTCTCACAGCATTTAGGTCAGGTTAGGTTAGAGGACGTGTACTTGTCAATTCTGGCAAGTAGAGTACACGGTGGTCGAATTTACCAGTCGAATAGTAAGATTTTGACCATAGACTAGAGTAGAAAGGACATCTTTATCCATGTTTCAAAAGCATTCTGTATGGTATGGGACAATGTACTAATTAATTAGCTGAAAATAAATTTTCACTTTCAATATAGCCTCCCAGCGACTACAAGTTAGTCGTTAATTGCAGTTTACTATTTATATTTACGGTCGAGAGTTTATTGAAGTCGCCGTGGTCTAGTAGGTAGTGTGATGGCTTATTAGCCAGGGTTCAAGTCCCAGGCTAGACAGTCAAAATAAAATACAAAAATTATTTCTTTGGCGATTTCTTCTCAGCAATTTCTTCTTCAGCCAAAAACTCTGAGAATAAATAAAATGCAATGAAAACTGTAGGTCCCGTCACTCATGCTATAAAATTGATACATACAACATAAGTAGTGTGAGAAAATGGGTCAATAATCCTGACTGAAAGGTTGTAATGACCAATTATGTATTTCGAGAATTATCTAGCTCTGGACTCAAGAGTCATAGAGTTACCATAAACTTTTTGAAAGGATTCAATATTTCTTTTGTTTTTTGGCGCATAAACTTGTGAAGAATAAAATGTTTTTTTTTTTTTTTTTTTTTTTAAATGAAAGATAGAAACAATTTTAAATGGAAACTGTTGCAACTTCCATGTTTTTGGCATTACTTTAGAGCATTAAAGAAATTCAAACAATTTAAAAACGTGTATAAAAAAATGTAGTGCCCCAAATTAGCATCATTTTAAATTTACTTTTCTGTACTCCTGTACTTAATAAGGCGATGAAACTTATAAAAAAAAACAAAAACGAAAGAAATAAAAGGGAAAAATAAACACAAGACATAGGGAAGCAAGTGAAAAGAAAAAAATCTTTAAACGAAATACTGAAACTGCATTTAAACATGCAGAATAGAATGCATGCTACATAAAAATGCTTGATTTCCACATATACATACCATACATGTATGTATGTATATATGTGTGTATGTAGAACATATGAATGTCAGTAGGTTTTTATAGTCCCTTACATATTATATTCGTACAATACAAGTACATTAGCCCCAACGTTTCTATATTACTACCTGTCATGATCTTGTAATTCCAAATGTTTTTACTTGTTGTTCTAAAGGGAGATTTAAGGTAGACAGACAGAGGACAGACAAACAGTGGGGAAGTGAAACGAAATATTCTGTTACAAAAGATAATAGATGCACTACTGTATAGTATATGCATATAAAAATGCATAAAATGTGTAGATATGTATGGATGCATGCATAAAACACGAGCATAAATACATGCGAATGCACAAATATACGTGTTTCTGCATGTGTATTTATAATATAAAAAATCTGTGTGTTTATATGTATGTGTGCTATATTAAGGCAAATAATGAAAAAAAGAGAAAAAAGAAAAGAAAAACAAAAACAAAGCAAAAAAATATCATATACTTGGGTGCATGTTTAATGTCATGTTATTGTTTTAAATTATGCTACTCTTGAAGCTTATCTTCAACATATCCTGCCACTCAAAAATGTTCGTTGCATTATTTGTCTCTCTCTCTCTCCGCTTTTTTTTTTTTTTGAATGCTGCAAGTAAAGTTTGTTTTTAATTAAAAAAGAGGAAAAACTTTAAACACCAGAAAAGGTTAAGGTTCAAAATGAATTTTAACTCAAAAATATTAAATTCTGAAAGATTTGGCACAGACACAGATGGTAAAATTATTTTAAATTTTTTTATTTTATTTAAATGACTTCGATTTGCTTACGGTTGGGCGAACTATTTCATTAGCCGTAAGTGTTTTCGTGATCAAGAAAATGAAGAACGTAAAAAATTATTTAACAATAAAATAAATTCGAAATATGTCACTGAAGGATATCAAATACACCTCAAAAATTATTTGGGGATAAGACGGGTAGTATATTGCATGCCTTGGTTGAAATTAAGTTTGTTTAATGAAGTCGGCGTAGGTTTCAGTACGTGGTGTGTTCGCTTATAAGGCGTGAGATCCGAGATCAGATATCTTCGGCCAATTATATAGGTGAGTATTCAATGGAATACTACTGAAAATACGTTACCATTAATTGAAACACTATCATGGAACCATACAGATATACAAGAAAGTTCGATGCTACAAGTTAAGTTCTGAAAATCATGATTTTTATAGGAGATAATTCCACCTAAACGATATGCGCGAACTACAGGGGTATAAGCCTTCACCCTTTCGCATATAAGGTTCTTACAGGCGTATTGTGTCAACGACTGTAGCCACTCGTCAAAACACTGATTGGACCTTATCAGTGCGGTTTCAGACCTGGCAAGTCCACCATCGCCCAGATCTTCACACTACGCCAAATCCTGAAAAATACCCACGATAATCAAACCGACAATAAGGCTGCTTTCGATAGCGCCATAAGGGATCGTGTTTTTGCCGCAATGTCTGAACTCGGTATACCTGCGAAGCTGATAAGGCTATGCGGAATGACGTTGAGCAATTCCTCCAACTCCGTCAAGGTAGGAATGGACCCCTCCGAACCTTTTGATACCGTGCGAGGTTTCAAACAAGGCTATCCTTTATCATGCGACCTCTTCAACATCGTCATGGAAGAGTATTCTGTGAAAGGCGGGAGTGCATCGCAATGGCACTATTTTTAAAAAAGGTGTCCAGCTTGCGTACGCTAACGACATCGACATCATAGGGCATACCAAACGAGATGTCACAGCTGCCTTTAGTGCTATTGAACGGAAGTCTATGAAGATGTGTCTGGTAGTAAATAAGGACAAAACGAAGAATATTTTATCGACATGTACAGCCATGTGGCGTATTGGTTTTTTAAAATACGGCCGATAACTATACTTTTGATACAGTCAAGGCATTCATTTATTTTGGCTCCGCCGTTACCACCGAAAATGATGTCAGTATGGAGATCAAGTGCAGGATTACTTTTGCCAACAGGTGCTATTATGCTCTCAATTGGCAATTGAGCAGCAGACGCTCATCCTACCTGTACTTCTTTATGGCGCAGAACTAATGCAGCTGCCTTCAGAATATTCGAGAGAAAAGTCCTTCGTAAGATCTTCGATCCAGTGCGAGTTCGCGATGATTTTCGAATCCGATTCAACAGTGAGCTGTTTGAGCTCCTCAACGACATGAACGTTGTACGGCTGCGCTGTGACCAACTGGCGTAGACGCGCAGTAAGCGGATGTGCCTGGAAGGATGTGTTGCGGCAGGCCGAAATCCGTTAATCGGGTTGTTATGGCCAATTAAGTAAGTAAGTAAGTAATGCCACCTAAACGTGAAAAAATTTAATTAAAATTTGTAGGGCGGCTCTAGAAATATGCTTATCACCATACTACCCTACAGTCTGGATTATAACCTAGCTTTTCTTGTCCACAACTCCGATAAAAAATTAACAAAGACCTTTTCTTTATAAACAATATTTACACTCTCATCTAGTTCACTTTGACATTGCTTACTTCGAAATCTAAGCTATTGAAAATATAAAATAAGTGTAGGTTTATAATCAGATTGCATCGCTCATAACAACTGCTCACTGTGAGCTCTGATTACTTTAAATCACAAGAGCAGAAAATTGTGATTTTGATTTTTTACCCGCCATGGTGGCTAGACTTGTGTTGGGTATTATATTAACTTACTGGACGAGATCTCGAGAATTACGATCTAAGCTCTCATACCTTGAAAAAAGAAATAAGGGAAGTATTTATTGCAACGACGTCCTCTTAGTATGCTATGATGTTGTTTTTCATATCTAACGACTGAAGTCGATGTGATACTTAAAATCCCGTCATTCGTGAATAGAATTAACACAACAACAGGGGTAATATGAGAAGCTATGTTGTAATAATTGTGTTGTAATGTAATCGTATGGGTCGTAATACCCAATAATGTATGTACATATGTTGCATATGTAACGATTTTTAGCTTAAGTGACAATTATTTTGTATTAAAAGATGCATAGGGACCTGAGCCAAACAATAGCTGCCTGCCTGACTGCTTGTTAGTCCAAAAGTATTTGATAATCTAAAGACGTAAATGATAAAATACGCCCTCCTTGATAACTTAACTTGAATATCTTACGAGTCTTACTATTCATAATTTGCAATTGAACCATTCTTAGGTAATTTGTTATGTTTAAAGTGGACTCAAATTTGAATGACTTAAGCTTCTTAAGATTTAAATTTGCTGAATTTAACTCACTCTTCAAAGTGTTAAAGTGTGTCTTTTGTGGTGCTTGTATTGTAGATTTTCTTTCTTCCTGATTCCTATCTTTATTTCAAAGCCTTTACTTTATTTTAATTTTCATTTTATTTATCAAAATTGGGGAAACATGGTTTATTAAACACATCTAGGAATGTATGAAATACCACTAGTGCATACCATACTTAAGACTTGATGGCTTTAGTATAAAAGAAGGTAAGGTAAGTAATATTATATATTCCAGCTATAGATCTTATGCAGCTCTTTGCGCATTTCCTTTTTCCGCTTTGTGCTGCAGCATAAACCCCATCAAACAGCTCTTGATTTAAGTTAATCTCTGTTTCTGTATATATATGTGTGTGTGTATATCAGCAAATACTTGAAAAATATCTTTTAATAGAAAAAAAACCCCCAAAGAAGAACTTCTTCAATGCGAGCACAAATATAAACGAATAAGTTACTCAATGCATGCGAATATCCTGTTTAGAAGAATATGTTTATTCCTGCATAATATACTGACAACTCATGCATGGGAATTATTAAAATATCACTAGAATACAAAAAAAAAACGAAATAAAAACAGAACAGAATGGAAGAGAGTAGAAATAGAAAGGAAACTTACTAATCATAAACGTATCCACATGAAACAGTAAAGATAATTGCAATATGGTAATAATGGTACTGTCTGATTAGCATTAGAATGAACTCAGGTGGCTCTCTGATTGATATGAGAAACCGCATTAAATGGCCAAAGGAAGCAGAAGCAAAGGATATTGAAATCAGGATATTGCTTGCTTATAGATGCTTAAGAAGCGTCCTGGGAATTTTCTGGCCTAATACAAGCAAATCAGAAGACACGAAAGGATATATAACATATTGAGGTTCAACGAAAATTCAATGGCGTCATAGTCTGTTGAAGAGGAGAGTATTTTACATTACACTCTCGTTTGAGAAGCTTTTTTTTTGCTTTTTCTCTCATGGCATTTGTCCACAGTCCATTAACTTTTATCAATCAATCAATTTCGATGTGTCATAACACAATCATCCAGGTACCGCTGCTAGGTCAGACTTGTCGATGACAGAGGTATCTTTATTTGGTTTCCCAACTCAAACAAGGGTGTCCTCATGCTTACTTTTGCTAATCCCTCCATTAAATAACTTTTACACCGGAACATATTCTTCTATGCGAACGGCGGAACCGAGTAACGCCTTATATATTAATGCGCTATTAAGCTCTACAGCTCATTATTGCATCGGATGTGGAAATCATTCTTATTTTACCGAAGACCTAACGTTGGATTGTTTTCCGGAATATTCTTAAGGCTGCTGCACCCATACGTAATAGGGTCTAAGATTCTACGCCAGAGAGAAGACAAGGATAAGCGTTTGTGCACTAATATTCCATCTTACTTGCTTACTTAAATGGTCATTACAACTCTACATTATTTAACTACTTATTTAATTGATTATACCCTTTGGTCAGGACTCCAACTCACAGTTTCTCACCCATCCATGTTGTGTGTGTTAATTTTTTTTTTCAGGAGCGGCAGGACCAACAGTTTAAAGACGACTCGAAAATACAGTTTTTGAGAAACTTTACATTGCAATTTCCTGCTGAAAGGAATACCACTTATGCTGTGTGTGGTATGATCCAATTTCGAGCGATAAATTTTTTGAGAACCATTTCACGAAAATTCTATTTAATTTGAGAGTTTTTGACTGCTGAAAGGAAGTCTAAGAAGAAATATTTCGTTTTGTTTGAGGGTGGGACTTGAATCATGGGCTTACTTTGTTTTGTCATTTCATGTTGCCCATAAAGTCAACTCTGTTACACACCAACTACTACCATATTTGCTGCACTTAAGTAAATGCGCAAGCTGCGCAATGCAGGTAATGTGGGCTGAATATTTGCCTGACAATCTGGTCGTTGTCTGCATTGCTCTTGGATAGAGCAGGCTATTGTATGCACTTTAAGGATTTTGACTTAATAACAGATTTTCATATCAAGTTGCTAACCGATGTGGTGCATTTTGAGATGCGCCATTTTCTTTAAATTAAGTAAACTAACCTCGGCAATAGATTTCCTCTCTTAAATTTATCCCTTACCTTATTCATATTTTTCTACAGTGTTGATAGACATAAAGAAACTAAATGTTTCCGTTGTATAGAACTTAAGTAAGTCCTTCTATGGTGTACATATAATACAGAAAAGAAATAAAAAATAAAGAAAGCAACTGCAATACACTAAAAATGTATTAAATATTGGATATAAAATATGTTGTATCCTAAAGTATTATAAAAATGTGACATTTTATGTGCGTACGTAGTAAGTGGTATTTTTCCACATTCCCATTCGCATACATTCACTTTGAAATCTAATACAACAAACCATATTTCACAAAATATGCTACACATTCATACGATTTGTAAAATGGTCGCCACATACATATGTATGTACGCATGTATGTAGGTATTATTTTATATGTATTTTATGTGTATGTAAAATGGTCTTTATGGTTGATACAATAATATGCTGATATTTGAAATATAAATGTTTTATAAAATACATTAATGGACAGACAGACAGACAGACAGACATGTTACATTTCAATTCGATAGAAAAAAAAGTTTTGAAAAAAAATAAAGGAAACAGAAAGAAATGAAGGAAGGAATAAAATCTATTTGATTCGATGTTTTCTATGTTTTTTTTTTTTTTTTTTTTAATTTTTCTTCCTGGCAAATATAAAACATAACAACGTTGCCGATGTTGTGTTGGAGTAATACTTCTATTACTGACCAAAAATTTTGTACGCAATTGTGCCTAAAAGAACACGAAAGAGCTGACCATGCAACTATTCGACAATATAAAATATTGTCCTCCAATTATGTGAATGTAAATGTGTCAACATATACATACGTATTGCCACAAAAAAAAAGAATAAAAAACCCAGTGATACTTATGATAAGAATTTGATTGTGTTAACAGCTTGATGGTAATACCTATATTATCCAAATCGTCTTTGGCTAGGAAAATGCACTTAGAAGCCAGTGACCCTTCATAATTGCTATGGGGATTCTGAGATAAACTGTGATCAAGTTTAGGCTAGGTTAGGTTAGAGGACGTGTACTTGTCAACTATGACAAGTACAGTACCCGGAGGTCAAATTGACCCATTGTACACGTCCTAGCTTCTCACATCACTCGTGTTGTGTGCGTTAATTTTATACATGAGTGGCGGGGTCTACAGTTTAAAGTCGACTGCGAACGACAGATTTTTTGAGAAACTTTTCATGGCAATTTTATTTACTCTCAGAGTTTTTGCCAGAAATCTGCTGAAAGGAAGTCGCCGAAGAAAATATTTTCATATTTTCTTTTTGATATCTGGCTTGGGACTCGAACTCGGGCCTTTCGCCTACTAAGCCAACACACTACCTGTTAGACCACGGCTACTTCAAGTTTAACTTAAATTTTCTTTTGCATGTGGCCATATCGGACCAGATCTGTTTGGATTCTCCACAAATGCTTTCTCAAGTGAGTAAAGTTTGCGGAAGACAATTCGTTTCCCTTCTGCAAAGGAATGCCCCTCACGAGTGCCCTTAATTGAATTTTCCATTGAATCAGTCTTCTTGTCCATGAACCAGTATGAGGGTAAACGTCGATTATTACTGTTTTTTCTTCAGACCCCCGTATTTTGCGTCAATCTTAGATGTATTGTACTCCAACTCTTGGTTTCCAATGATCGTTTTATTGGTAATTGAAGTTTTTTTTTATATAAAACCAGCGCTCAGGGGATGGCCCCTACTCACGCAGTGCATTGTGCAGGTTTTTAGGAAAGGTGGTAAGGGGAAAGATGCGAACGGCAAGAAAACGAGTTGGTGCTAGGTGACTATAAAATGGCCAGTGCTATATCTTCACCATTAGACAGTCTACAGCAATCGTCCCCAACCAGCCTGCAGTTTCTCACACTAATTATGTTGTATGTTAATTTTATACATAAATGGCGCGACCTTGAGTTTAAAGCCGACTCCGAACGACATATTTTTTCTTTAAACTTTTCATGGCAATTTTATTTAGTCTCAGAGTTTTTTGCCAGAACTCTGCTGCTTTTTGTATTTTATTTTGATGCCTGGCCTGGGACTCGATCCCTGGCTTTACGTCTAATAAGCCAGCATACTACCTACTAGACCATGGCGACCCCGTAGTCTACTGGTATTGCGTTGACTTATTATACGGAAGTCTGGCTTCTGTTATCTCGAACGAATTGAAGGCAAAAAAAAATTTCTTTCTAAGACTTTCTCTCATCAGTATTTTTGTTAGATGAAGTTGTTATAAAACCTTCACAAATATCTGTCGTTTGAAGTTTATTTTCAACTGTAGTTCTTACCACGTACATACGTACGCATCAAAAAATAACAAACACAACATGGGTGGTATGAGAAGCTAGGTTGTAATTCTGACTAAATGATTGTCATAAGCAGTAAGTAAGTAAGGCAGTAATCATTAGGTTAGGTTAGGTCAGAGTGGTAGCTCTGATATCACAAAGCTCACTTGAGCATGCATGGCGGCCCGTTGTGATGCCACGGGTGAACGCAGTCCCTGTACTAACCAAGTTCGACCAAATCAGGGAAACAGAAGAAGTTGGTCGGCGCAAGGCTGCACAATAAAAGAATTCTACATCGTACTCACGTTCATTGTGGGGTGTAAAACCAGGATTGAAAGAGGTTTTAGGAACACTGATATCAATATATATCCAGATAGCCAGATTTTTGCTTCTGTGATGCTTCAAACTAATTGCCAAGATATCTGATGGTAGCTATTACGTGAAATCCTTTGAAATTACATTTTTGCTTAGCGTTTCAAACCATTGCTGGGTTATACGTCCAGCCAGCATTTTGTGCGTATGTCTTGTTTTTATTTATTTTTTTTTTTTCTTCTTTTATGTTTTATTTAATTGAATCTCAACATGCCAAGTACAAAAATATTTTATGCACTCTTTATCAATTATACAAAACAATTATAGTCATGTCTTTCCCAAAAGAAAGATTTTTCCAATTTAAAATGAAAAATTATTGAATATGGCTACCGATATATCACATGCTCTGCTGTACGGCAATACGGGCACATGAAGAACTACTGATGGAATCACTAAAAATAAAAAAAATAAAATAAAAGCAGAAAAATTAAATTAAAATTAATTGCTGCATAAAGCATAAGGAAAACTATTTCAATTTAAATTAATTGAAGCAAGTACGTAAACTAAGCATTCCATAGCATTTAATTGGAAGGAAATTATAAAGGGATGTCCGAAAATGTAGAATGAATTTAAAACTCGTATTTTTATTTTGTTTCATTAAATTACAATTGACGTAGTAATAGGTTAGGTTAGGTTAGGTTAGTACCGCTGCACCACTTATTTGGGTCCTAAAGGAATCTGATTTAACCTATTCCATCATATAATAATTTGATGGATTGGATTTTTTCAAAATTTCAAAAAAAACGTGAGTGCCTTGCAAAAGTTTACACGATCTTGATATCGTACGTGTTCTGTGAGCATTTAAGTCCATATTCAGTAGAGACATCAATATTGTTACAACATACACTGATTCTAATATATTTCTAATTACACAGAGCATTGAAAATATGAGATCGTATTATAATCAAAAATAAATTTATGTTTAGCTTCAATTAAAATTCTTTATTATTCCCACAATTCTGTGTGCCACTGTTCACAATTTTATGTAAACAACCTTTGTTAGTTATTCATTTTGCACAAAACAATTAGAATCATTAGACAATTATTATCCGACAGATCTTTGTAAGGGAGATCTTCAAATCACAATTGCTCTTTTCAAACATAACGCGTCTTCAGACAAGACTGACTGAACTATACTCACTCAGTCGACTGCTTTCCCTAACTTTTAATATGGCAGAGTAAACAGTGTGATGACTGTTCTTCCTTGTCGAAATATGTTTACTTTTATTATTGTACTGTTGTTTATGTATTTTGTTTAAATTTATTTTTGTACTGTTGTTTGTGTATTTTTCTTTACTTGCTTTTTATGCTGGTGTTATAATTTGTAAACACGTTTGTTTACCGCATTGTTTTGTTTTTGAAGTTCTTGTTTATAATACTAAGCGATGTGAAAGCAAAATACTGGTGGTAACTAGATTTTTCATACAAATATAATTCATCATTACAACCTTTCAGTCAGGATTACGACTTTACTTTTCACACCACATATGTTGTGTGTGTTAATTTCATCCATAAACGACAGGCCCTTCAGTTGAAAGTCGTCTCAGAACGACAGAGTTTTGAGAGAACATTTTCATGCCAACTTGGTTAATACATTTTCGAAAGCTGAGAGAACAATGAACGCGATTTATAAAATGTTACAAAGGCTGGGAAATGTCAAGTATTATGGTAGACTTATGGTATAATAGAGTAACCCCAGTTTCAATTATAGATTTTTACTGAACTGTGCTGGAAAGACTGTTGAAAATTTAACTCTATTCAGTAAAAAATTTTTGTTTAAATGGAGCCGAAAGAACAACCTTGCTTAGTCCTTATTTTTATATTTTAATTTAAATTTATTGTCTTAAAAATCTTCTTGTAGGTTTCACAAAACATTCGCCTCATGAAATTTTTTTTATCTTTCCAGGAATTTCGATAAAATCTTGTATGATATGTTTTTTAACTTAAAAGGTTGTTTTTTAACAAAATTTTTTTGTGTTCCATTTCGGTTTTTATGGCACACTTGTTCTGTTCTCTTCGGCATTTTGCTTTTTTATTTTACTGGCATAAATTTTTTTGCTAATAATAAAGACACGTGTTTGCAGTAGAATTGTGGGTTTTTTTTTATAAAATTACCCACGGCCGACATTTATGTTCATATATTCATATAAAAACATACACATTTTTAGTGTGGTATGGGCACCTAGGAATACAGTGTGCAGTTCGAAAATTACGCTGTAACTTGCAGAGCGAATGCTGTTTCTGTGGCGATGAATTGGTGAATTGCTAAGGGTGACTTAGGGCTAATCAGTACATACATAACCCTTTAGTCAGGCTCACACCACTTCTGTTGTGTGTGTTAATTTTATCCATGTGTGGCGGAATCTACAGTCGACTCCGAACGGTAGATTTTTTTGAGAAACTTTTCATGGTAGTAAGAGTTTTTGCTGGAAATCTGCTGAGTTGAAGTCGCCGATGAAATATTCCATTCATATTTCATTTCGTTGGAGATCTCTGACAAAGAGTTTGAACAGTGCCCTCACGTCTAATAAGCCAAATTGGTTGATATGTAGTTAAAGGAAGAGGGTGTCATATGGAAGACGGTATGCTATATCATGAACCACAGTTCTAGTCGTGGATGACAAGATCAACTGGTAAGATATCCCGGCACATATGCTGGCGAAAATATTAAACAATTAAACATTTATTAATTATTCTGAAAATTGTTTCCATTAACTTTGAAAACTTTTTAATTTTACGTGAATAAATCGTTGTAAGTAGCCCGGAATTCAATTCACAAAATGTTCAATGCCAGCATTCAAGGATCTAGCACCATTTGTTACATTTTTTGCACAAAAATCTATGGAACAATATCTCTGTACGTCATTTAGAAATAAAGTGCCGAAAATTCTGTAAAATTCTCATCTAACTTGTGTTTCAAACATTTATCGTCGAATTCATTCTTCGTTCCCTATAGGTCTTCCAGCATGCATGTTATTAGGCAAATATTGCCGGCGTAAGATAGCATCAAATATAAGTATGGTTGAGCTTATATCCGGCAGAATGTTTATCACTCTCTTCCATCGGTATTTTTATAAATAGTCCTGCTATCTTGCCGTTTTCCATGGCGGGTCACGGTATAGTCCTCTGATCAAGTAAACTTTTATGGTCTATTCATGCATGCATGAACGATTTTAACTACTCAGTGGTAGGACATATACAATATAGCCTGTTATGTCTCTCCTCTTCCGACACACACAAATGCCATTTTTTGTGTGGTTATCTCACCTTATTTCATTCAAATGCATATCTGCAGAATCCTCTTCTGTTGAATTGGTTATGCCACTTGCCTCGGTCAAGTTGACCATTGCGCGGAAGTTCTTTCGAGACGCCAACCTATCCTGCTCCACCGCTCTAGACTCACCTGGCCCAAGATGGCTAGAAGGCGTACTAACCGATTACTTGGTCTCGTTCGTAATGTCATATCGACTATAGTGGCCGTGCTTTCAGGTCATTGCATCATGGGTAGACACGCATAAAGAATGAGGCTCCCTTTTAAGACTGTTATTCACTTTCTTTGTTAGAGCCCGTCTCTTGGTAGGTGTAGTTATAAGTTATTTGGCTCCCCATTCCTTGTTAGCTTAACGGAGCCATCATATATTGATATCAAGGATATAGCTTCGTTCATCAAACTTTCAGGCTGGTTTTCCAGTGCTGGGTAGTCGTGCTTTTGTTGTGCAGCCCTTGCGCTGACCAACTTCTTCCTTTTCCCTGACTTAGTAGAGCCGCCATGCGTGCTCAAGTGAGCTTTGTGATATCAGAACTACCACTCCGACCTGAATATCTGCAAATATTTCATGCTTTTTTGCTCTTCGGCCTGATGTAATTAGGTAGAAGAGGAACTATTTTTTGAAAGCCGCCGCTGTCTAGTAGGTAGTGAGGCCACAGTTTAAACCACAGGTCCGACATTTCGAACGGAACGAAACATGAAAAATATTTCTTCGGTGACTTCCTCTCAGCAGCAGATTTTAAAAATTTAAAAATTATGAGAGTAAATAAAATCGCCATGAAAACTTTCGAAAAAATCTGTCGTTCGGAATCAACTTTCAACTATAGGTCTTAACAAATACAACATAAGTGGTGTGTAAAGCTAAGTCATAATCCCATCTAAAGGGTAGTAATAGCCAATAATGAACGTACGTATGTTATTCTGTATTTCTTGTAAGAAATTTAAAGATTTTTCAAATGGTAATACGGTCGAAGTTGCTGTGATCTAGTAGGTAGTGCGCTGGCTTATTAGACGTAAAGCCAGGGTTCAAGTCAAAATAAAAATACACAAAATATTTTTTCGGTGATTTCCTCTCAGCAGATTTCTGGCAAAAACTCTGAGATTAAATAAAATTGCCATGAAAAGATTCTCAAAAATCTGTTTTTCGGAGTCGACTTTAAAACTGTAGGTCCCGCCACTTATTTATAAAATTAACACACACAAAATAAGTAGTGTGAGAAACTCGGTCAATAATCCTGACTGAAGGGTTTTAATGACCAATTATGTTTGTATGTATGTAATACGATCGATATATTGGTTTTCCTGTTCCATAATCTTTCGCCTTTTGTATTTAACCACAGCAGCAAACACTTATGTTACCCACTGTAAATTTTTACAGGCATATTTAGCTAACTGATGTAAAGGACATGTTAATAGTTGATTTTATTTAATACAAACAACTGCATGACATCAACACAACAATCACCACCACCATTAGCATTGTTCGTTTATATTATATAAACGTAACAACAACAACAACTAAAAAAAGACAATAACTACAACAATAACAATATGAAAAAGGTAAAATGAACTACAACAACATCAGTACAAAAAAAAGAAAAAACGTAAAACGTATCTAAGTATGGATAATAAAAATAATAACAAAATATATACAAACAAATACCGTCTGATCAGTAGTAAAAACCCAACAACAATAATAATCATAACAACAAAGGTATAAAGAAAAAAAAAAAAACCCAAAGAAAGACAATAACATAAACCACAACAAATACACTGCATTAGCTATATAAATATCAAGTAAATAATATACGACCACAATGAAAAAAACCAGAAGGAAAGAAAAACTTCTTAAAATGTATGATACGAAGCCAAAGACAAGAATTCTTCATTTGTCCTACTGCGGAGAGAAGTGAAGACCCAACAGGGGAAAAGGTAAACAGAATCGTAAGGAGGAGGAGGAGGAATAGAAATATTTGAACGAAATATAAAACATACTACCACCGTTCGTAGAAGACAGCATCAACAACATAAAATTTTTTAACACAAAACAGGACAAATGTCCTGTTACTGATAAAACCTTATAATAAATGTCGACCTTTCGTTTTTCCATTCATTTTTTTATAATGTAGAGAGAGAGAGAGACATGCAAACATACAAACGTGTATACGTATACGTAATGTACATACAAGGGATGTGATGCTTACTTAGACTGCCATAAATAAACTCGAACATTTGAAACACATTACATTTAATACCAACTTAAACTCACACATACACAGTTACAGTTACAGTTACCGTTACATGATTATGGACATTTAACAACAACCAGAAAAGCTTACAAGTTTTGTAATGCCAGCCAGCATAAGTCCAGTATGAGAACAACAAAAGCAAATATTCATAAACAAAAGCCAATGTCCCGCCGCCTGTGTTTTTTTATTTTGTTTTGTTGTTGTATGACTAGTTAATACAATTAGGCGGTCGAATCCAGCCTTTCCACTTCTGATGTCATCTTATTTAGGTATTTAACACCGCTAGCAGATGTGTTAAAAACAATAGCAACAATTGGTTTTCCACATTTCCCTTCTAATTTTTGGAAGGCATTAAACGGTCCAATTGCCTTCAATGTACGTTTTTTGTTTGACCTATTACAAACTACAGTTCTCTGTTAAAAATCGTCCTTGCCAGAGATTTTTGCAATGATGACCTTAGCCCAACATGCATTATATGTTGTCTAGAGTTTCGGGTTTCTTGAAATTCAGAGAGTTATTGCTCAGTTGTATTCAAGGAAAACTTCCTAAATAAATGCATTCAACAACAAAATGTTTTCTTCATCAGATTTTACAATTTCAACACCATCCTCAAGGCACGGATCATCTCAACTTTCTTTGAAAATCTTCAGATTTACTCAGATAGCCGGGCTGCGATTAAGTTCCTAATGAAGCTAGTTTCAGTGTCTGCCCTTGTCCATGAGTGTGGAGGGTTTTTTTTCGAGAACTTTCGAAACATTCAAAGATCACTTTATACAGGTTCCGGGATAGAGAGATATTACTGAAAATTGAATTGCTGATAAGCTGGTCACGGCTGGTACAGAGCTAGCAATCGGCGACATTCTGTTGCTTTATATATTACCAGACTCTTACGGGGCACTCTCCTTTTGATAGGCAAGCCGAAAGACTTGGCGCTCCAACTAAGGAGTGCGCACAAAAAAAAACTAAACTTACACTTTTCGTTATAGAAGTAAAACTAAATGGCGTTTTATATTTCAATTAAAGTAAATAATATTTGAATTCTTTTGTATATAAAATTTTTTTCTGAGAAAGGTCTCAGAGCAACTAACTTTTTGAGTCACTTTTCTTCCAGACATTTTAGGGTGTTTTAGAAAAAAACGTATTATTTTACTTGCTTTGTTTTGGTCGGCAAATCCTTTTTTTCTTCCACTTCCACACTTTCTCTCAATACTCAAATACTCCTTATATTGTTTTATTCTTACTTAGAAACTGTTTTTTGGTTAACATCTATGAGCCTAGCGGCTCGGTTTTTCATTGAAAATTTCAATTATTTTTTTACGACATTCTTGTTGGGTGCCCATATTCAAAAAACTAATTTTCCTATTGCAATGAAATTTAGCGCGTGGATTTTGAAACAGATGTCTAACAAAAACAATGTAACGGTATTCATTTTCTTCAATAAAAAGTAAGGCCCATTTTTTTTTGTGAGCACTCCTTAATAACTTCTGCAGCAGCAGTAGGCCTGAGGGCTCTTGCTATGAGAAAGGTTTCTGACCTCTAAGGTTCTTACATCGTTAACCAAGATCTCTAATATAAACGTCGATGCAACAGCAATATTTATTTTGGACTTGGAATGGTGTACCCCGGGTAGAATTAATTGTGGTATCACAATGGGCCTAAATGCGAGCTTCTTCTTTTGAGGGGGCCCCCACCTAAACTAATCTAATACTACTTGAGAACCATAGCACCATTGAGCACACGCGTGATCCGTTAAATAATAAGCAGATAATTCGCTATTTCTTTAAAAACAACGTAATGTTGGAAAACCATAGTACCAAAGATTAACGTTAACACTGTAGTTTCGCAAAGGTACAGGCACATCATTTTCCAGGCAAATAAAATTAGAGAATTTGATTTAATTATCATGTTACGCCTTCAGTTGGAGGTCCACACTGCGCGTTCTACGCGTTTTCGCATTCTAAGTGGCTATCAAAAATGTAGAATCAATGTATTTATTTGGTGCAATTTACATGCACAAAAGCGTAGAATGCCTTGACGCATAGAACGCGAAAAGTAGAGTAGTATCTTGTTAACAACTGATCAAAATAAACATTGGCGCGTAAAAAGCGTTGCATGTAACTTGAAGTGTAGAATGCGAAGAAGGTATGAAATGCACGCAACGCTTTGCTTTGACGTGAAAACGCGTAGTGTAGACTAAGGATGCCAAACGGGATAGATTTTTAAAAATCGGGATTTTGTAAATCCTGTTCGTTTTATAGAGTTGTTTTTGTATTCTTCTATGGCATCTAATAACTTTTTAGCAATGGAAGTAGGGTTTTCCTCATTTGAGATGCTATTATCAAAGTCGTATGCTATAGAATTTTTTTCACCAACTTTTGAAGGATCAAAATACATATGAATTCACAGTCTCGAAAATCCCGTAAAATCCCGGGATTCGGGATTTGAGAATCTCAAAAATCCCGGGATTTCGGAATTCGCGATTTCCCGATTGGCATCCCTGGTATGGACCTCCACCTTTAACGATACCAACGCGGCATTTTTGAAAATTTGAAAAATATTTTTTCGGCGGCTACCTTGTAGCCTTGTAGATTGTAATGATTAACTAAGAGTTTGATTGATTAAAGGTTGGCTATATTTTAAACATCGTGCCATATATTCAAAGGCTTTCCTTAATTAAAATATCGAAAGAGTATTAAAAGAGCCGTATATGTTTTTATTTGAAAACATGTAGTGGTTAAAGTGCTTGACTGCAATTTTAAGAAATTTTTAATATAAACTATTGGATATTGGACCAGGAGTTGGTTGATAATTTTGCTTTGATATGTAAGACACCATAAGACTGTTATATTAGTGCGGGGAAATTGGAACACTTTTTTTCTAAAGCACTATTTATTTCCCCACAACTATTAATATGTTTATTAAAACAAGCACTGCATAAAATGAAATACCTGCTGCTACTGCTGTGCGACCATTGCCTTTTTTTTTAAGTTACTTTTTGTAGCAGCAAGTCAAATATACTTCTCGTAACACATCTAAAAACATAAAAAAACGACAAGACAAGAAAAAAAATTATAATAAATACAACCGCAACAACAAAACAGAACAAGCATCAATATAACAGTAACAACAACAGAAAAAAAAGAGGAAACTACACAATGCCATAACGAACATTCAGTTATCCTGTAGAGAATATAAAGCCTCCATGTATACGTACGTATGTGTTGCATGCATTGTTTATAGTCATATTCGCCTATGCCTGGCTAACCATTTACAGTCTCACTCATCTATGGACAGGAGGCATATACAACAATTGTAAGGACGACAACAACAAGCTACTATAAAATCAACAATACATGATACAGACACAACAATAACAACTACAACAACGAAAAAGAGAAAATTAAACATAAGAAAAAATGAAAATAAATTTAAAAAGAAAATGGAAAAAAATAATCATAATAAAAATTTGTAGGAAAAATAAAGAGAGCAAGAGAGGGAGAGAGAGAGAGAAAATAAATTAAAGTCAAGTGAAAATAAAAGGATATTTTGAAATTTATGTTGTTTCCTCTTTCTAAGGATCAGATAAGCTAATAAAAAATATTATAATTACATACATATCTGACTGGTAGGAGGCGCATCATTTAGAACAACAGCAACAGCTAAGGCTGTTGCTATTAAAACCAAACAACAGCAACAATCCCCAAGACAGTTTGCTGTTGTTAACCACCTTCATGTGCTAAGCTGATGATACGATAATGAAGATAAAGCTGATGGTGGCGGTGGCGGTGGTGGCAGGCAATATACAATAAAATTGCCTGATGCCAATCCATATTGCTTAGAAGCTTGCTACAGTGGATGTTGTCGCCGGTAACTAAATACCGTATTTAACTTTGACGACCTGCATTCTTCTAAGGCTCTTTAATGTACAATAAAATCTAATGATGATCATAATAAAGCTTTAAATTTACTTAAGACTTTTAATAATGTAGACTTTACAAATGCTTCTCTCTATTTGGCAAATGAAAACAAACGAGTACGCAGTACCTTAACAGAAAATATTCTTTTAAAAATCGAATTAAAAATGAAATTGAAAAAAATTTTTTGTTTTTTTTTTTTACAAAATCAAATTGACTTGCTAACAGCTACACATGCATATACATGTACTTTGTGATAACGTTGTGAATAAAATAAAATTTAATATCTAGATTGTGATAAGGAATTATTAAGAGGCATAAATTGAACCTTCAGTAATAATAATAACCTTGGATGCCAGTAATTTCATATAATTTCCCTTATGATTACTATTTTTCAATAGGCGAACGGAAAATATTAAATTTCACACTGTAATGTAAAGAAACTGTACAATTTATTGTTTCTCGCCAGAGCTAGGCTGGCTTGAAGTCGCCGTGGTCTAGTAGGTAGTGTGTTGGCTTATTAGACGAAAGACCCGAGTTCGAATCCCAGGTCAGACATCAAAACGAAAATTTGAAAATAATTTTTCGGTGACTTCCTCTCAGCAGATTTCTGGCAAAAACTCTGTGAGTAAAAAATTGCCATGGAATGCTTCTCAATAGAATGTGTCGTTCGGAGTCGACTTTAAACTGTAGGTCCCGCCACTCATGTATAAAATTAACGCACACAACATAAATGGTGTGAGAAGCTAGGACGTTGTACAATGGGTCAATTCGACCACCGAGTACTGTACTTGTCAGAATTGACAAGTACACGTCCTCTAACCTAACCTAACCTAAGCTGGCTGGAATACAATTGAATTTAAAACATATTGAATGCTATGTTTGCTATATACTTCTGCAATCATTATTGCTTTTGGTGTTAGTAATCACTTTTCTCGATTTATGTCAAGCTTTTTCAATGATCGCACTATACGGGTTGTTGCAGACAGCAGCCCATCAGTCCAATTCAGGCTAAACTCCGCGGTAATGTTTGTTATTCATACATACATAATTGGTCATTATAACCCTTCAGTCAGGATTATTGACCTAATTTCGCACACTACTTATGTTGTGTGTATTAATTTTGTACAAAAGTGGCGAGACCAACAGTTTTAAGTCGACTCCGAACGACAGATTTTTTGAGAAACTTTTGATGGGAATTTTATTTACTCTCTGAGTTTTTGCCAGAAATCTGCTGAGAGGATATTGCCGAAAAATACTTTTTGTATTTTTTTATTTTGATGTCTGGCCTGGGACTCGAACCCTGGCTTTACGTCTAATAAGCCAGCACACTACCTACTAGACCACGGCGACTTTGTTATTCATATTCTTTTAATTGTAGTCCGAGCACTTTTGAGATTGAAGCGAAAAGGCGTAATATGAATGACTCACTCATTTCCAACAATCTCCAAATAGAGTCGATTTCAATGTATTGTTTATTTGTCCCATAAGAGCAGCTAAAATTAATAACATGTAGAGTATCAGAACCTCTTGCACCTGCACCTTTTTCAAGTGTTGCCAGAAGCATTTAAATGTCTGCGTTTCCTAACACAGGATAAGAAATACTTCACCTCATCTGATCTTCTTACTATTTACACCACTTGTATCTAACAGATAATAGAATACAATTCTCATGTACGGGCCAGTGCCTCATAGTGTATTTTGAGGTGTTTCGAACGTGTACATTTGAGGGCGAAGATGCTCATTAATGATGGTAGGGTATCGAACTCTATCGCTACTACAATGGATTTAGATCCAGCGAAATAAGGGAATTTATGACCAACAATCTTGTATTCCTATGTGACACTAATCTTTCTCTCCTCGCACATCCGTTCGATTGGCTATTGGATCACACGCTACATTACAGACAAAATTCGTCTTTTAGCCAATCTTATCGTATGAGAAATTTTGATCGTGGAAAATCTTAATGTCTGCGACAGTTTTTATTTTCTTATTATGGTTGAACCTTGCCATTATGAGTGAAAAAGAATGTCATTTAAATATCCGTCCCTACATTGGTTAAAGTAGACAAAAAGTCGGAGTTAGTTTTCAACCATATTTCAAATGTTTAGGGAAATACTTTGGCGATAAATTTGTTTTAATATGCTTCAACGTTAAGAAATCACTACTATGAAGAATGTCATTCACATAGTCCCATAAAATCGCGTGATCTTGGTGGCTAAATTACTTAGTTCAGAAATGTGAATTTATTTTACAAAATTAGTTGAGTTGTGTAGCTTATTGTCCTGTTGAAACTACATATTGACTCGTTCATAATCATGAATTATTGGCACAAAAAACTTGGTTATTATATGATCATAGCGACGTTGGGGTAAATGTAATTTTGAAAACATATGGGCCAGAGGCATCACCAGTCCAGAATGCTTAACAAACAGTAGCTTTTTTCTTGGAAAGCAATGGCTTTTCCAAAATGTCTTTTGGTGTTTTAATTATCTGTTAAGAAATGATCTTTATTCCCGAAAAATATCTATGTCGTTGTGAATAGTCTGTTCCAGGACGTGTGGGTCCTGCAGTTTAATGTCAACTTTGGGCGCTTGCAGTCTCTTTTAATTTCTTAATAATCTGGATAGTTCTTTGCACAGTAGGCCTATTATGAGGATTTAAAATGTTTGTACACACTAAATGATACTTACTAAGAAAGATTCAGCAATAGAAAGCATTTTTAAATTTCTTATTCCAATATTCAAAAAATATTAATAGAACACAGAAACTGAAATAGGTATTTATATCATGGGCTCTTATAATTTGTCCTCTATATTGGCAGTCAATGTTTGATATTTAATTGAAAAGAATTTGATAACTTTGGGAATACTTGATGAAGTAAAAGTATATTTTCCAGTCAGCAAAACTTGCTACACATCAGTTAAGTGAGAAGAAAACCTTTTTTCGTTTGCCATTCATACGAGCAATGGATCACATAAGTTTCACTAGATGTTGTTAAAATCCTATGGCTACCAATGCAATTAGTTGATTTAACAATAAATTACCAAATCTGGCCGAAAAGATGAAACAATAATTAACAAAGTTTCATATTTATTACCTCAATCTATTGTAGATAAGAAAATGGGAAATCTAAATGAGAAAAAAAAACGAAAGATTTTAAAAGCAAAACATTTCATATTCATTTGTGTAAGAAGTGAAGGCCAAATAGACCCAACGATAGAGACAACTTCTCGACAGCTAATTCATGTCTATTGATGTTCGTTTTAATTTTAACAACACCAGTCATTACAGCAAACCAGAAACTGAACCAGAACTGTATCAGAGAACCACCAATCATCAACCAGCCAGCCAGCCAGCAAGCCACCTAATACTTTTGCCTTTGCCTTTTCCCATTAGTGAGTGATGATATGATATGAAATGAAATAAGGAAAGAAATAGAAACGGAAATTTCCCTGCCAAACTCGTAATGGTACCTGTCAAAATTTCCTTAACTTGTGGGTGTGTGTGAGTAAAAAGACTCAAAAATAAAGCAGAGGAAAATAGAGGAAAACCAAACATCATCATAATCATCTTGATATGACGACTACCAACCAGTGAGTGCAATAGAAGCTATTTTCGAGACAAATGTTGTTTGTAGTTCTGCTTGTTCTATTGCAAGTGGCAAATGTTTGATAGAGATGAATTGTTGTTGGTGTTGCACTAAAGGAAACGGAAGGATAAACCAAATGAAATTCAGACTGATTTTTCAGGCAATTTTGTCATTTAAACTGATAGCCATAACAGCTAAGAAAAGGGTGAATGAAGAGCAGCAAAAAACAAAAAATCAAACAAGTTTTTATGACCAACAATCATGCATATTATCTGAGTTTGTGAGTGTAGACTAAAAATAAATGGGCACAGTAGTACAAAATAACGATAAATTAAATATTTAAATTTAAAGAAAATATTTTCCATTTTCAAATGCGTGTAAATATACCCTCTCGCCTTTTATTTTAATTTAAAATATTTTCAACAATAATTATTTTGCAATAACTGGCCTAAAAGAAGAATTTAAATTGAGATATTTAACATAAATTTTAATCTAGTATTCGTCAGTATTTTTTTACAATTTTAAAGTTGACTTCGTTGCACTGTAAAATCTAGACGTACATACGTATGTACTTTTCATATGATACGAATGAATGATTATGAAAACTAAACTTTTAAATAATAATTTATAACTACAGCGACATAAATACACAACACCGTAAGATGTTTTACAAATTCAGAAGACGTAAAATAATTTTTTTCCTCCATAAACAGATATCTGGATATACTCTGCTCCAAACTTTAGCTAATGCATGCCAATTTCTAACACTTGAAATCCTCTGAAGCATAAATAAGGTCTACAAATGCGCTTATATAGTGCATATATATCATAGCCCACTATCTTGAGATATGTCCATCCATATATTATTGTCATTGTCGCTGTAGATTGTAAAAAATTATCATTTTCCTTGCTAAACAGGTCAGCGCACAAAGCAAAGGTTGTAGGGAATGAATACTCGACTTGATTCTTAGGTTTTTTCAAATTACGACTTCTATATCTAAATAATTTTTATTAAGTTTCGAAGAAACATAAACAGTTTCAAAAGCTGAATTAATTCTTGTTGTTGATCACGCATAAATAGTTTAAAAATTTTATTCTTTCTGTTATGGTGACAATTCCTGTTACAATATATTCCTTAATAATAGAATGAACTTTTTCTTTTAATATACATGCACGGATCATTTCAAATAACTCTAGCAATTATAAACGTACTTATCTAACTCTTCTACTTAATCTTTAATGTACATAACAGGCCCTTCCATATTCGAAAAATAATGGTCAGTTTTGGACTACAAAGGAAAAACAATTGTAGCAGGTATATTAGGATCCGTATGTCAACAACCAGGCATTACATGTTTTCCAATCCCAATTCATAAATTGTTAAACATGGGTCTAAAACTGTCCACAGCAGCCTTTAGTCCTAGGCAATGCCATAACACTGCAGCCTTACAATGACCTGTTCGCTATGTTCGTATGATGTACATGGATTATCGGCGCATCAGTTGTAATTCATAGATAGATGAGATAATAGAGATTGAAATCTCACTAATTATGATGACTTTCGTTAAGAAGTTGTCTTTCTTAAGTTTCAGTGTGAGGGAACATTTTCAATTCTATCATGACAACGCCGCCGCATGTCATCTGTTCAGTACTTCATAATCTGCTGCAACATTACAGTCAAACTTCTGTAAATTGAATCACCATTATCCAGAAAAAAACTTAAACTTCTAGAAAATTCAAGTTAAAGAACTAAAACCTTATGGAATTTTTCTCCAAGATGATGTTGCTGTGCTTCATGTTATAGAAAATTCAAATTATAGAAGTTCAAAATATAGAAGTTCGACTGTATGATATCCTCAAAACAACGATTGCTTGAAAGACAGCGTAGATATTTTCAGCTATAGCCATATTACTGTCAAGAGAACTGCTATTCTTAGCCATCTTAATGCAGATCCAGAGGCCCATAATATTTAAGTGAACGGCTAAACCTTGTATAAAAATCTGTTAGCATACATGATAATGGAAGATTCGAAAATTTATGCTGGGCTGTTGAGAACTGCATGCAGTAACGATACTCACAATACAGCGGCTTGCATAGGTTTAATATCGACGAACGGCGAAACTTTGCCGATAATGACGGATAACTAAAAAATGTATGGTGCACCAACAGCATCGGTAAATTATTACACAAAAATTATTGCGCATTTATAAAGTGATTCATAACTTATTGGCACGTATATTGTATTTCTATGCTTTATAAATGGCAAAGTAAAACTAAAATATTTCGTCATTTGGAAAAATTATTGCATCTTCTTATACAGTGGTGACTTAGCAAACATCTGGTAGAATGACTGTTATGGGATCTTTCTTTTAATGTTTGCAGTTTCTTTTTTTTCTTTAACCAGAATAAGAATAGATAGCGCCTCGGTTATTGTGCATTCTTCCACTAATTTATTACATAAAATTTTGGAAGATCATTGTAGTGTATGTTAATTTTATACATAAGTGGCGTGACTTACAGTTTAAAGTCGACTCCTGGCGACAGATTTTTGAGAACCTTTTTAATGCAATTTTTTTATTCTCTGAGTTTTTGCCAGATATCTTCTGAGAGGAACTCGCCCTGGTTTAACAAGGGTCTGAAGTATAGCCTCACGTCTATTAAGTTCACACAAGACTACAGCGATTTCAGTAGATGCGTTGCCATGTATTTCTTTGTGCAGATATTATCCTGCGCCTTATTTTGAATTTTTAAGTTTCATTTGATTTCTTAACCGATTTTACGTACTCAGCGCCTTCCCTAAAATTTCACCACGAATTGATGGAACAACCTTCGTACATTTATGCATGTACATACATATATGAAAAGTTATGAATATATTTACCTATTATTTATGAACATTTCTATGCACATACACTTCCTTATAATCTTACTTATTAGAATCAAAAGAAAACATACACGGGAGACAGAGAGACAGAGAGAGAGAGAGAGAAAGAAAGAAAGGAAAAAAAAGGATTTGAGTATAATAAATATTTAGCACAATAATGGCAAGAACATCATGGACATAGAAATCATATAAATTTATATTCATAAATGAACATTCCTACCAACATATTTTTCTCTTTTTTTATTCTCGAGATGGTTTTTTTCCTTTATTTTGTTTTTTTTTTTGTTTGAAGCAATATGCATATAAAATTACAGCAACAGCAACGTAGAAAACAATAATAATAACTTTTTTGCATACACATAAATTTAAATATATATTTGAAAACACACAGATACAGAGATACAAATGTAGATAACACACATATACAAGCATACAAATTTAAATATTTATAAATATTATTACAAATACACACAATATCACTCATTCATACAAATACATATCATCTATTGTATGCATGGCTATATCATAAATATAATAATACATGCGAGTGTATAGGTAAAATATACCTCTGTATGTATATCATACTTGTGTGTATGGTGTATGTGCATAAATTTATATTTGTATAGAAAATTTCTTACATTTATTGTACAATATTTAGCACCGTAGCATGTGTGCCTTTTAAACAAATAAAACTCCACACACACACACGCACACAGAGAGAGAAAGACAATAAAATTTATCACCCGACCACAAGTCACAAAATACGAGTGCTAAACACAAACGTGACATTTAATATTGTCTGTTTGCCGAACTGAGCCAACAGCAAAATCAAATAAACGCAATAACGAAACACAATAAAATACACAGGCCCACCTCTTATGCCCATTTTCTAGTTTCACTTGGCTAGGCGTTGGGGTGCTGGTCTATGAGGTTAAAACTTTAGCCAAATGGCTAATGAATTTTCCTTTTTTTTGTGGGGTAGGGGAAGGGAGTTGGGAAATGAGGAAAAACTATTTTGTGTTAAAGTGACAAATAATGTGTTGGTTGCTCTGTAGAGGCTGGAAAAGATGAAAACACAAAAACAGATCACACAGATATTTAAATATAAATCTACAAATTAGCACAACAGCTAATAACTCAAGTTGTGGTAATGCGTTGTTAAACATTTAGAAAAAAAAAGAAGGACAGTTCGGATAAGGATTCTCACACAATACGACAATCATAATATATATTTTATTATCGAAGATGATTTCCTAACGCATTGATATAAAAACATTCTGAGATGCCTTGTACATATTGCCCATTTAGCTTACAGTCATCATTAGAAACAATTTGGGATTATAAAATACATTATACCCCTTATCTCCCGAATTATACGAACTTAGTCACCATAATAAAGTCCAAAAAGTTTTCTTACGATAAAAGGTTTTTTTCCGAAAATCATATCAAACCCAATAGGATATATTCCGATCATGATCGATATAACAGTATATGGCATAATGTTTTACAAAGATATTTTGTTCTTTATCCATATTCTCTGTATGTGGAAATCTTTTGTTGCAGAAGTTTTTTTTTCACACAAGAAGATTCAAATTATATTCACTACAAATTTTGCACCGAGGCTGTGTACTCTATATGAAGGTAATAAAATCATATTTATTTTGAAATAGAATTTTATAGCCCAATTTTAGATTGACACTCTTATAATTTTATTTGAATCACTCTGGCATCGATGAGTCTTGTCATGACTAAGTATCCTCTATCTTAAATCACTTGTATTTGATTTACATATATTTGCGAAGATTTTTCTTTATTTTTAACTACTCTCCCAACTACAAAATATTTTTGCTGTACAATTTTTACGCTGATTTATTAAGACTTATACCATCAGCGAACGTTGGTGTTTGAATATTATTGTCCCTTGGAATATATCCCGAAGCAATTACTGGTCTTCAGTCAGGATTACGACCTAGCTTCTTACACAAAAGTATAATACCCACTCATCTAGAAATATTCATCATCGTTCCATATGATTTATCGATTAAAATTAGTGTCAGCTGCCAGCTTCTTCTTCTTCATTTTCAACTTTATTCAATACTACACTACCCACACTGCTGAAACACACAATCGGATATAATATAACTGAAAATACCAGCCACGAATTACAAATGTACATTAAGTTCAACGGTATTTAACTGAGATCTCTGATGGGACTCATGTAAATCTTGCTAAAGTCTTATCCGTACTTCAGAAATACCCGAAAAGCATTATAAAAGTGAAGATAAAATTTGTAAAGATAGTTTTCATAATGTTCCTGATTTAAGGGAATTACACTAATACCCCGGTTTGCGTCGCTAATAGGGCCTGAAGAAACGCGACGCAAACCGAAACGACGCAAAACGAAGCACGACTTTCGATACATTTGTATTGATTTTCATTTGATTGCTTCCGAGATTCATAATTTTAGCTGAAAAAATAGATTTTCCAATAAAAAATATTTCATTTACTGGCAACCTGCAGCTTGGAACCATCAGACATCATTAATACATATGTATGTATTTACATTAGACTTAAACGGGAAATCCAATTTGTCTGTTTTATTTTGCGCAAACATTGTCATATTAACGACGCAAACTGGAACAAAAACGATTCAACTTCGAAGTCACAGAAATTTTAAAAAGACTGAACTTCGAATTTGCACTAGATTTAAACGGGAAATCCCCTTTTTCTGGTTTACCTTTGTACAAACATTTTCGTATTAACGACGCAAATCGAAGCACTAACGACGCAACTTCGAAACATGCAAACTGAAATAAAGACGTAACTTCGAAATCACAGAAATTTTAGAAAGACGCAACGACGATCAGAACGAGGCGATACAAACCGGGGTATTAGTGAATAACAAATGAAAAAAAAAAATTTTTTTGGTTTAATTTGTAATTATGTATTATAAATTAATTTAATATAAAAAAAAACGTTAAAAATATGAGTTCGTAGATTACAAATAAAGTAAAAATAAATATGTGTTTGATTTTAATAAATTCTTTACTATCTGCACAACTTTTGTGCCACTGTTCCAGTTTATTCCACGTATACAACGATAATTTTCACAACATGTGTTTGTTCGTTATACTACTCCGCTTACAACCTTTTTGTAAGCAACAACACTCGTTAGTTACCCTTTGCTCACAACCTTTTTGTAAGCACAACACTAACAACTGCTTCCTACAGACGCAACTTGTCTGCACTCAACCGATTGATTTATCACTTCATCCAACGTAACGTCGTTATACACGACTAGTTTAATTCAAACTCCGAATACAACGTGCCGTCTGCACACACGACTGATTCAACTCAAAATCTGAACTCTGAATCCAAGATAGATTTTAATTCTCAACCAATGTGACGTCATCTTACACGATTCAATTCAAACTCCGAACACTGAATCCACGATAGATTTCGATTCTCAACCAACGTGACGTCGTCTTACACGATTCAATTCAAACTCTGTCCTGCTTGCTTTAACTTGCCTTTTATATTACTGGATCATCGGTGTGATGAAAGCCCTTGATGGACGATGACTTCCTTCAGGAACAATCTAAAAATGTAAACAACGTATGTTCATTTTTGTTGTTCCTTGTTTACATTGGAGCAGGTAGATTAGTTGTTGTTGCGTTGTTTCTCTGTTCGCTATTTTATACTGCACATTGTTGTTTCTTGTTTACTTCTTTGTTCCCTTCATGTTGTTGTTCGTTATTTACGTCTTTTTATCCTTTACTAGATGACCCGTGCGAATATATCGCACCGTTAGTTGTCATTTTTGTAACATAAAATGAAAATAATTAATAGAAATTTTATTAAAAGTATAAAAATATTAGAAATCATAATATCATTATACATATTTACATACATAAATACATATCGCTCCTTTATTGCTACATAGTCATATCTCAAAAAAACTTGAACTTGGCAAAATGCGATTTAAGTTTCCAAGACATAAGTCCTATGGTCTAAATACCGCAAACACTTTTTACTATAACTTCGGTTCAGCTTGGGATATAAAACTGATTTTTTTTTTCAACATATACAGAAGGTCTAAAAGAGCAGTTTTGCTTAAGTAACTACAAATTTTTAATTTCTTGAGATCTGACTATGTTGCAATAAAGGAGCGATATGTTTAAATGCTTTAATAATACTTCTTTAAATACAATGTTAGAGGTAATGACATGATCATCGTTAACTTTTTGCCCGTACGAATCCTTAATACAAACTAAAATATCTTTAAACGTACGCACTCGAGAAAAAGCCACGTATAACTGCCCATATGAAAAGACCGGTTCTGGTAAATACAATCCTAGCTTTTGAAAAGTTTGACCTTGTGCTTTGTTTATCGTCATAGCAAAAGCAACTTTCACAGGGAATTGTTTTCATGTCATTTGGAAAAGGCACAGTTAGATCAGAAGGTGTAAGGTTGATTCGGGATATGAGTACAGTTTTATCGGTATGAATAATTTTTGATGATATGATGTGCTCTTCTAAGTTTGTTACGATTAGCCTGGTACCATTTATTAACCCGTATTTAGCATTAAGATTTCTAATTAACATTATTATTGCATTTGTCTTTTCAAATGCACGTTATTTATATTCTTACGTTGCACGTTATTTTTATTCTTATTTTTCTTAAAATCTTTTTAACTGTTAAATATCAGCTGACACTATATATACGCATATATTAAAAGACACCGTATTACTACACTTCATAAAACAAACAATGCCATGACAATAACGACATTACCAAAATGCCTTTTACACCTTTATATATTATTATGTGGAATAGCATTACAATTAAGCGACCCTGTTTATCGCACTTGATCTAAGAACTATAAACTGCATTACTATTAAACGTCCCTGTATTAGCACACTTAAACAAAAACATATAACCATAATGACAACAGTATTATCTTGCAGTTCTATATAAAATATAATTTTTATCAATTTAATTTAAATTTAATTTTAATTTAATTTAATTTTTCAATTTCTAATTATTTTCTTCGATTAGTGTTAGACGTAAGCTTTAAAATGAGATATCATTCATTAAATTTGATGCGGTAGTACTTTAGAAATAATATCTTTTATTCTTGTTTATTCATCGATCTTGTAAACAAGCGCTTTATTTTTGTTGGAATATTTTTTTTATTCATTGATCACGCTGTTTTGTTTTTGAAGCTTTTGTTTATCATTTTATGCATGATCCAGTATTGTGTTGTTTTTGGAGCTTTTGTTTATTATTTTAACAATACCATTTCCACTTTCGTAACAATAATTATTTAATTTATTTAATTAATTCATTTAATGATTCATAATATTTAATTTATATTACTACAAAATAATTTATTTAATTATTATCTGAATTAATTATTATAAATTAATTATTCACTCACCATTTACGAATTCATATAAATTTTTCAAAAAAAAAAAAGTATACCTGGATACATGTAACGTATGAGCGATATTAAATTCCATTATAGGACAATATTCAATTTGATTTTATTTGCATACTTCTCAGAGCAATTTGTCTGGTAGCAGTACTTGTATGCGTATAAGTAATATGGTTGAAATATAATTAAATATTAAGTATACGTATGAGTAATATTATATTCTATACTAATTCGTAAACAACAATATTAAATTAAAATTTTAGTGCATACTTTTCAGAGTAATAATGCCAGCGTAGGTAGTACGGGTACGTATAAGTAATATATTTTAAATGGAATTCAATATAAAGTATACCGCCAGTATGAAGATAGTCAATGCTAGCTGAAACGGATTTTTTACACCAAATCTTATTGTCATATGTATTTTATATTATATTTATTTATTTTATATTCATATATCAAACCTTGATTTAATTTTTTCCTTTATATCTACCAGAGAACGTAAAAAGCAAATGCGAATTTTATAATATGCAGGGGGGAGCTTTAATGAATTTATCAGTCTAGACGACGATCATGCCATTCACAGATAAATGTGCATTCGTTAAAAATAAACGCGATTTATATAATATTTTCATAATTTTCCATATGATGGTGAGGCCACCAGGTCTGTTGTGCATAAATTCTACGTTTTGTATTTCACTCATAAGTTGAATTTACTTTTATCCCACCTAAAAGTAAAATGCATTCGAATTCTTTTAAATTTTAAAGTCATTTTTTTCTAATTCTTTGCTCTTAAAACCTTTGTAAGCATTTCTAAGCATTTTGTATGAATCTATGGCATATTAAAAGGCATTTACATTATTCCCATGCGTAAGTAATAGTCAATCGTTTGTATTTTTGCTTTGGTTTGCATTTATGTCTGTATGTATGTATGTATATAAGTGTGCATGATTTCTGTAAATACTTGTTAAATACAGAAAAATAATCTGTTTTGTAATGCTCTTTCATTTTTTAGGCCAAAAGTATATTTTCTGGTTGTGTGATTTCATTTGAAAGTAGTTAGAAAGTACAACAACAAGAACAACAAAAGTTAACATTTTATAAGAATTATTGAAAATGTAGCTTTATGCTTCGACGCCTTTAAAATTCTTTTTTCTGTTTTTTTTATCCTTCCTTTTCTCATGTAGACAATTTTCAAATCATGACTTTTATGCAAAATTTTCAAATAAAAATAAATTTTTTGTATACAAGATTTTGTTTTTAATGCAAAAAATCGATTTTAAAATCAGTTTTTAATACATGCTCGTATTTTTTTTAAAGGAAAGTACCTGCCTTAATAAAAAAAATTTTTTATTTTAGACTTTTATTGTATGACATACATGACTACTTACAGATTTATGCACGTAATGTGAATATTTAAAAACAGTTCGGCGTCCTGTAAACCGGTAGATGGGTTTCCGAGCTCTATTAGACCCTAAAAAATAACTCAATGGCATCACAGTATATTAATGGTCGGAGTTATTTTGTAGTCCAGCTTCAGGCATGAGTTCCAATTTCAATTTAAAATATTTTAATGAGAAATTTTCAAATAAGTCCTAGACGTTTAAATCTAAATTCTATTGTTTTAGCTAGATGTTGTTAATTATGCGAACAATCAGGTTCCTAAACTGGTCCCATTTTAACCACTTCTCTATTGGAAAATGTTTTCACAAAGTTATCGGGCCGTTTGAGGAACGTTCTTCTATTCACTAAAAAAAAGCAGTTTCAGTAGCAGAGCTTGAATGGTTCATGCATTGTCAAATTTGTCGATTAGTTACGTACTTATTTAATTGATCCATTACAACCTTTTAATTTAGATTACGATGCATTATTCATGTTGTGTGTTCCAAATCGATTCTGAACGACTATTACTATCAGAATTATTGCCAGAAGACTGCAGTGGGTAATATAATTATATTGTGTGTGTTGTTCAATTAATTTTGCTGGATACTGTATATTTTATATTGAAAATTGATTAAAAAATTACATTCCAAATGACACGTAATAAACCAGTGACTTTAACATTTTATTAAAAAAAAATAATAATAATAAATCAGTATACAGGTATACAAAATCTACGTAATTTAATTAGCCATGTTAATATGGAATGTGTTAAGTGTGCATGAAAGTAGAACTACATTAAATTCATACAATAGAGCATGACTGTTAAGTTTACTAATGTTCCTGCAGTAAATGCCATTGCGATTGTGCAGGTATAAGGGGTATGTCCACATGATATAGCAAAAACAAATGAAAACTCTAATCGCATTTGAAATGTTATTAGGAAACTTATATTTGGTAATAAAATAAGTGCAATTCCCAGCGTAAGCATAAATGTCTACAATAGTACTCTGTTCGTATGTGCTAAATAGTTATCTTAACTTTCATGTTTGAATTTGTGATATTCCTAAAGAAATAAGATATATAATGAAATATATAGCGGGTCTTCCAACAAGGACTTCCGAAAATTGATAAAAGCCATCTTGTTGAAGCTACTTTCGTCGAATTAATTGTCATTTGCTCAATCTGTTGTACCAAATCCTCATAGGCGGTTACGGCATTCGACAACACATGCAAATTCGGGCAACTTGGAGTGCATTTTCTATCATCCAGACTATTGATAAATTAGAGTTCGCTTAAACGGTCGAACAAAATCGGAACGTAAAGGAGAACATCTGTAGAAAACATCGTCGTTTTCCTTGAGAGTGTACAGGAGTATCCGAGACAGTTGATTTCGCGTTGCTCAGAAGAACTTCCATCGTGAACGACGTATGTTCACTGATTGTCACTAATAAGAATCATATCTGAATACTTGTGTACATATATGCCTAAAAAATTATCGAATTTGAGAGGATAACAATCCACATCAGATACAAGAGCATCTAGAAAAATTCACTATTAAGTATTGATTTTGGACAGGAGTAATCATTGCATTATTTTTCGAGAAATACATTGGCCAAACCTTTACTGCCAACAGCAACCACTATAATACCAAACTCTTTTTGGCCTGAATACCAACTACATGTGGTTTTTCATGCAGTACTGCATTTGGATAGTCTACACGAGCTACATGACGACACAGTCATCTCACATGGCTACCATGATTGTGCCATTTGACCGTATTAGACTTTTTCTGGTGAATATTTATTAAGTCGCAGGTATATAACATACAAACTACAACGGTCCTCAAAGTCAACATAATCATTTAAATTCAGTCTGATTTTTCTTCTTATTTCAACCAGAGGAAATCGCTGTGGTCTAGTAGGTAGCGTGTTGACTTATTAGACGAAAGGCCTGAATTCGAATTCCAGGTCAGACATCAAAACGAAAATATGAAAATACTTTTTCGGCGACTTCCTCTCAGAAGATTTCTGGCAAAAACTCTGAGAGTAAAAAATTGCCATGAAATGCTTCTCAAAAAATGTGTCGTGGTGTGGGAAGCTAGGACGTTGTACAATGGGTCAATTCGATCACCGAGTACTGTACTTGTCAGAATTGGCAAGTACATGTCCTCTAACCTAACCTAACCTTCAACCAAAGGACATTATTTGCATATGATTTTCTGATGCCTTGGCCAGGTGCCAATTTGCCTCAGTTTTGTAGATAAGCTTAATTTGGATTCTAGGGAATGACTTCTGTGGGAGCTATGAAAGAATGAGAAAAATTAAGTTCCATAACTGAAGTCTCCAATAAAAAGATTGCTGCAATAACAAGATATCGCCTCAGAATATTAATCTTGTTATTATTTGATTACAGGATGGCAAAGTAATGTTTAAGGGAAGTCCATCACTTAATGTATCCTAACCTAGGCGGTAAATTTTGTGGACTACTACTTGCCTCTAGATTAGGTTAGAGGACGTGTACTTGTCAAATGTGAGAAGTACAGCACCCGCAGGTCGAATTGACCCATTGTACAACGTCCTAGCTTCTCACACCACTCGTGTTGTGTGCGTTAATTTTATATATGAGTGGCGGGACCTACAGTTTAAAGTTGACTCCGAATGACAGATTTTTGAAAAGCTTTTCATAGCAATTTTAATTTACTCTTAGGGTTTTTGCCAGAAATCTGCTGAGAGGAAGTTGCCTCTATGTCCTTGGATTTTGAAACAATTTTTATATTTTTATATTTAAATACTGGGCAATAGAAGAGCTACTAAAAGTCATTTGGTCAAGTTCTTCACGAAAAAAGCAAAGAATAATGAATTTATTAAACTTTCCCAAGAAATGTCGCAACAATCATTAATTTCCCGATTTTATTTACAAAATTTGCGAAAATATAGTGGATACTTTATGACCTAACAAACCCAATACTTTTCCACTCTCTGCATAAGCAATTATTGTCGTATGTTAAGGAATAACTCCAGTACTCGTACTTAAGGTATTTATACTGTGTGTATACCATGTAATTAAATTAATTTTATGACTTGGCATATAAAAACTGAAAGAAAGAAAGAAAGAACGAACGAAGGAATGGAATATTGTTAATGAGGAAACAATGAAATAAAAATCCAATCAATTTTCGTCATTTGTTTACTTTAATTATTAAATTTGATTGGCGCCTAAGTTGGATGAGGAGCGTGTTAATACTTAAATGGGACAAAATGATTTTACAATTAAAACCATATTTTCGTTTTGGTTCTTTAACGAATTTGGTCATTTTTATAGCGAGTAAGTGTTTACATAATTATGGTGACAAAATATTTATTTTTATTTTATTTTCTGCTTTAGTTTTTCTTCTTTTTTGTTTATTATTTCTATGTGGCATAAATAAAACGTTTAGAGGATTTATGTGCATGGCTGTATGTAAGTCTGTATGAAGTGGATATAAAAGTTTTCTAATAAAAATAATAAAAATTTTTGGCGATTTTATTTACAATACGACTTAAGTATGATGGTAGTAAGGAGTTAAGAGCGTATGATGTTATGCGAATAAGATTTAAATAAAATAAAACACAAGTCATTGATTATTCAATTAATTTTGGTCTTTAGACAGAGTAGATGAGTAAATATTTGTTAATCTATTAAATGAAATATTAATAATAATTAATTAATTATTTATAAAACTAAATAAACCAAATAAGACTGTTATGGAGAAGGATTATTAGATAAGAAAATCAAATTATGAAATACATACCATTGTACTTAAAAAATAAAGTGACATAAAATGTGGTATTTAAACTTAATCCCTTTTTGGTACAAATTTTTTTAAATGTCTATAGCTTTATCAAATATACGTTGTATCCCTTAATTCGATGGTTTTTTTGGCCCTTTACAATAACAATTTTTAATTGTAATTTATAATGTATACATTTTGAGTTTATTTTTTTGACAAAGTTCAAAGTTTATATAAGTGCTAGGACTTTAATACAAGATAACGTCCATAGAACTGAAGCTATATATATCCAAATGATTGCCATTAATTCAATCAACTTTGGTAAATTACCATAAATATTGAAGCGTGTTTTGAATGGACCTTAATCTTCACTTGAAAAATTGACTACCGCGATGAGGCATATTTCTTAATAAATTGGTACAATAACAAACAAAATTGTCCAATTTGGTATGATGCTAACTCAATCTAATGACATGAGAACCAATAGCATTCAGGAGGAGGTATTAAATTTTCAATATAACGTTGACGTTTGGAAATTATTTCGGCCTGATTTCGATAGTCTAGGCCTCTACGATGAGTGAATTAAACAAATCGATTCTACAAGCGTTACATCATGAGCTACATTGAATTTTTTGCACGACTAATTTAATTACCTCAGGTTGAATTGACGTATACTGGCCAACGGTGTCATGCGACACCTGAAGTTTTTATAAATTGCAAGTGTACCCAAATAGATCTGAAGTTATTGTTGACTTTTTAATAAATATTACACTTGCGGTAGTCTACTAGGTAAGTGACGCCACGGTTCAAACAACAGGTCAGACATAACTGCTTATTACAATCAGTATTTCGACCAGCTTCTCATACAACTTCTGTTGTGTGCGTTAATTTTATATATGAGTGACGGGACCTACAATTTAATGTCCACTACGAACGACACACTTCTGAGAAGCTTTGCATGGCAATTTTATTTACTCTCAGAGTACATGAGTGGTGGTACCTCTAATTTTTTTTTTTTTTTGAGGAACTTTTCATGGAACTTTTAATTACTCTTAGAGTTACTGCCAGAAATCTGTTGAGAGGAAGTCGGATGTGTCTGAACTGGGACTTAAACAGAGCCAATCACTACCTACTAGACTACGGAGATTTCATACAGCATATCACATTAAACATTCTACATGAGCGATTTGTAGGCATGTACTTATATCTCAAGTATGAGTGATGTAAACAAGCCAACGGCATCACAAAATTTGCACCCTTTAAGCACTTTGTGAGATTGGTTTGAGAATACTCATACCGGATAGGGCACAATGGAGTGGTGGGGTACTCCAGGGGCAGAGTGGTATACCCATCTTCACAGATGAGTCTAAGTTAAGTGGATGTACAGGTGCTGGGGTTTTCTGTAAGGAACTCGGTCTTGAACTCCACTTCAGGTTAAATGATGACTGCAGCGTTTTTCAGGCGGAGATTTTCGCAATACTGAAGGCTATTGAGGCCATGGTTGGTGGCCCATCTTCGGATTCGGAATCTTACATGATCTTCGTTGACAGTCAGGCTGCCCTTAGGGCCATTGCGTCGGTCTGGTGTAAATCACGGCTCGTTCGCGAGTGCAAAGAGTCGTTGAGGAGTTTTGGACCGGACCGTATCCGTCTATGCTGGGTTCCGGGTCACAGCGGAATACTGGGCAATGAGACGGCGGAAGCCCTCGCTAGGTTAGGTTCGCTTTCATGTGGCGATTTGAAGGTTGGTCCTGACCCCCTAGTCTGCCACCTTTATGGCCTCATCGATGGATGGGTCAGAAGCGTTGGGGGAACGAATCGGGTTGTTCTGTTTCTAGGCGTATATGGACAGAGTGGCTGCTGGGCTTGGTTAAGGCAAGCTTAAGGTTGGTTGTCGGTTTTATCACGGGGTACTGCGAGATTAGGTCGCTGACGGGGATCTGGAACAGATCCCAGCCGGACTATTGCAGGGTATGTTGCGATGAGGAGGAGTTGGAGACTGTCGAACATCTCCTCTGCAACTGCCCAGCCCTTGGTAGGTTGAGGACCCTTGGCAGGGCCTTCTTTGAGAACTTGAGTTCTGTGTCGAGAGCCGACATCAAGGCTCTCCACAGATTCATTAGCAGCTTGGGCTGATTGGAAGGTGCTAGGGCTTCATAAGTGTAGTCGCACTCTCAACCTCTTTTGTTTTTGTGTCTGTTTCTTTACATTCCTCCATTTCCCATTCTCCCCCCCCTTCCTTACATTCCTATATCCTCCATTTCCTTCCTCCCCTAAGGACAATGTACAATGGGTCAATTTCGACCTCCGCGTACGGTGCTTGTCTTGACCGAAAGGGGCACGTCCTCTAACCTAACCTAACCTAACCTAACCTAACCTAGGCTCTTTGTGGAGTGCCTTGAGTTGCATGCGTACGCGAATAAGTTACAAAGTGCAACTGTCCCCAAACTAAGCGTAAGCCATGCCATCGATCAAATTCAGTGTAATTTATGCGATAGGAAAAGGAAAAATTTAATATTTCGAATGCGCCTTTCCCAAGGAAGACATAACGGACGGCTCTTCCGAACAGGCTTACCTAACGAAAAAAAATTTTCGAGGACATTACACTTTGTTTTATTATAATTAAAAGATAGAAATGATAACCCACCTCAACAGCTTACTTCCCGAAATATGAAAAACACGGGGCTCCTTAATACTGACATTTAAACAGTTTTCTATGTGTGATGTGATTATTTAAATCCATCAATGTCTTTTAAGTTACACGAGAAGTAAAATAATTTCTATTTCTCTCTCAATCTAAGCCTATTTCTGTTTTAATTTATTTTTTCCTTTTTTATCATATGTAAAGTATTTAATTTCTTTTTTTTTTTGTGTTGTGTTGCATAATCTACGCTTAAGTTTTAATCTCTCCCCTCTTTCGGGGATATGACCAAAACAAACAAATTGCTTAGAAATTCCAAGTGACAAGATTACAAGCGTTGACTGGCATTAAGTGGTGGCGAAATGTGCACGTCAGCTACACAACACACAGTCCGTCGAAACACTCTGCCATACATACGTACATTTACAAACTGTATTTGAAAAACATGGGAACTAAGTTCACACTCCTTGGTAGCTTACTATCTATGAAATTTTGTGCTAAAACAAGTGAAAACTCAAAAACTCACCATAAAAGTGTCCAAAGTGTGTTACGTATAGGAAGAGGGGAGAGTGTAATAGAGGAGAGATCTGGATACCTAAAGTACGTTGAGTGTTTGGCTGGTTGGCTGGCTGGCTGGCTGGCTGTTATGTTGGTGCCTTTTAAATGTAATTTCACGCAATGCTAGCAAGTGTCAACGGAAGGAAACATATATGCTTTCAGCTTAAAACATGAGTGATAAGTTAACAAAGAACAGCAATTTTTTTTTTCGCTTCTCTCTTTTTTCTATTTTTCCATCTCTATTTCTCTTTATAAGACTTTAGCGACACCAACAAGTGGCTGTACATTCGCACTAACCGTTATAACATGTTCAGATATATCATGAATTCACAGAGGAGTGTTTACTATTGTAGAGCTAATTGCCTTGATAATAAAATGTTACAGCAGTGATAGCTTAATTAGAATTAATAATTGTCAAGGAAATTGAAGAAGAAAAGAAATAGCCTAGTAGGTCAGAAATCTCCAACAAATCCGAAATATGAGAAAATATTTCTTGGATGGGATCTTCTTATCTTTTTGTCCAAATCTCGGAAATTTTATAAAATTTTTAAAAAAATCTATCCTTCCAAGTCGACTTTAAACTGCAGGTGCCGCCACTCACATATAAAATTAACAGACCCATCATAAGTGTGTACATGAAATGTACGATAATTTGTTGATAGGTTTTTTTTGTGTTAGTAGTTTTTGTTTGTAATTTTAATGTTAGCGATGTAGAAACAAAACAGCAGCTTCAATATTAAGAAATCGTTTAAATGGATTATAGTCCCATAAGCTTATTATTCACTATGTATCAATATGTATTCAATATGAACTCCCAGACTGATTCAAGTTATAAGGAGCACATTCGAGTTGAAGAAGCACAGAAGGAGCTTTAGAAAATGAATACGAATGTGTTTTTGAGTACCTATATTCAATACTCGTGTTTCCTTAACGACGGCTATAAATATATCATTAATAAGTCTTAAGTTTTTTCAATTTATTTTTTGTTCTTTCTATTTAGTTGTCAACGACTGTATCTGATATTTTATATTTGATTGTGGTAATGAATTAAATATTTTATGTATATGACTTGGGTAGTCATATGTAGTAGTACAGTACTATGGGCGGCATAATTTTTTTGTTAGTCAGAATTATTAAAAAGAATGACATGTCGTAGTCAAATCGTTTCTATCACTTATGACTTCATTCAATTTGTTGTTTTTTTTTTTTTGTAATTTATAAAAACACATGTAATGTAAATGTATTAATGTACGTATACCCTTACTGTATAAATTGTATTTGTAATGAAATCAAAATGTGTAAAGTGTTGTACTGAAGTTAAAATTAAAAGTCATTTGCTTACGATATTTAATGCATTGAATAACACATTGAATGCGATTTTGGTATTTTCATTTCTTATTTTAGCCAATTATTGTAGTCCTATTCACGTTGAAATAATGTCTATAAAGACCATTACAATCGATTTCAAAATAATGACATAATGGGAGTTTATCAAAGCAACTTTTCTTTTAACCCATTAACGCCAGACCCCAGAATCTGTGGTCCGATTTCGGTGAAATTTGGAGTATTTGTATTGATGTTAATATTTTTTTTTTTTAAGTGTCATGGGGGCCTCTGTAGAATTTTTCTATCCACTTCGGCATAAGTGGGATCTAAAATAAAATGCTTTTCTCATTATTACAAGGTGGCTAGACTAAATATATTGTCTATTTTTGAAATTGTTATTGAGAATATACGCGTTTGTGACAATAATAATATTGATAAGAATGATAAATCTGCCAAAATTACTCCACTAAACAGTGCATTAAATAAAAAGTTCATACAATTTGCCATATTTTCCCAAACACTTTCTGTTAATGAACAGATGATCGCATATTATAGTCGCCATTTGGCTACAAATACTGGGTGTTGGCTTCTATGATAGGATATTGTTCTCCCCTTATCCCATATGCTAGCGCTTTTGCTAAAAATATGGCTGACTACGGCCTTGGAGAAAACGCAGTACTACGACCATTAGAGAATATTTTAGATCCAAGTCAATATAATGTTTCATTAACAATTTTCGTATTCGAGTCCGCGGAAAAAAGTAGCTATTGACGCAGCTATGGTAAACGCATGGAAATTACTCTGCTCCTCGCTTTTCGGGTTAGAGCTGTTGAAGCGTTGGTAAAAATCGTGAAAATCGACGCCGTGATGGAAAAGTTGTCGCAAATGCGCAGCAAATAGCAAAACACACTGACAAATTTGACCACATGACTGATAAAATTGAAAAACGCGGTCGCTGTTCGCAATGTGGTGGGAAGATAGAGTACGGTTGCGCAAAATACACTTTGAATGTGCATCCAACGGATTCTTTTAAACAATTTCATGCCGGAATTACTAAAAATATAAAAAAGCTGAGAAAAACAAATGATTTGAAGTTTCTATTTGAAGTTCATTTTTAAAAGTTCTATGAAAAATATTTCTTACAAATGCCTAAGTGGGTATTTTAATCGCACCTGTAGCCTAGGTAAGTACACCAATTTAAGTGAAAGTATTTTTATCGGGTAGAAGATATATGTAATATACATGTCATCTAAAGGTTTTTCTGAGAATATCATCCATACATATTCCACAGAAGATCTTTCAACAAAATTTTAATTTTGAATAATTCGTGATCTTTGACCTTTCTTCTGTCATCCAAAATAAACGAATATCATGCCTTACTATTTTTTTTTTTAAATCGTTCCATGTCTTCTTTATTCGTTCTTAAAAAAGTTTGGGCTCTCTTTTAGTTAGGCCAAGATAGAATTTTTTAAATAAAATTATTTTTTTTGCGTATTTTTGTACCTATTCGGCGTTAATGGGTTAAGGAGGGCAAGCAAATAGTACTACACAGATATAACTCATGCATAAAAGAAAACACGGCTAAGATATTATACAAAGTATTCTAAAGTAATATCGAGTAGTTCGGTAGTTAGGAATCTGATGTAAAGCATTTTTGGGCAACCAAGATTTTTTAAAAGAATGTGTTTTGGAAACAAAAATCACAAGTTCATCAAACTATGAGGACTTTTTAGATGTGCCAGTCAGATGTATATAGACGTACATAAAATTGATTAATTTATTTCAGTCAGACAGTCAACTCACCAATACTTTAGAATTAAGACCTAAGTGAGGTGCCGTTTAATCGGATCTTCAAACAGAAACTTTGAAAAATTTGGCCATTTTGTTGAATCTGTCAAATTAGCTGTTATTTATTCAGTCTGTTTTGACAAATAATCACTGATGGATATTGTATTCAACAACACTGTTTTACCTATACTGGCAGCACGCTTGCCCTGTTTAACGATTGAAATAAAGGTCTACTGAGAGGACCATTCGGAGTGTGGTGGATAAATTAGAGTTCACTGATTCAATAAAAGATCGGCCAACACCAGTATATTGACGCTCGATCTACCCAAAACATGTTCGAGAGAGTGTGTAGGAGAATCTGGGGCAGTCGATTCTGTGTCGATCACAAGAACTTGACCTTTCCTAAACCGAAACTCATATAATGTGTCTCATAACTTCCGGTTTCCACACGTACAAAAATAATTGACCCAGAAACAGAAGGTAAACGACTGGAATTTTACCCTAATTTTCATCGATATTTCTGGATGGATGGAAACGCTTACAAACGAAATTATCGAATTTGGTGTAATACCAATCCACTATGAGATTTATGAGCGCTGAATGTGTCCCAAAAAATTCACAACTTGGTGTGAATTTTGAACTGGCCATCACTGTCAACGACGACCACTTAAGCCTATGATTATCAACTTCCTTTGGCCTGTATTGAATGAGGTGGATCGCCAACGATATGTTGTTTCAATAGCTGACACCATATTGGATTTTCTGTACGAAGGATTTAGGAGCATAATTATTCTCACATGTTGGTGATGTGAACAGGCCATGGAGATCTTATGAATTGATCTCGTTGTACATTTGCTTAGGAAACTTTCTTAAGAGATATGTGCCGTTGCCTAGTAGGTACTTTGTTGGCTTATTAGACGTGGAATCTCGGTTCAAGTTATCTCCAGCAAAACAAAAATATAAAAAAATATTTCTTCCATGACTTCTTCGCAGCAGATTTCTGACAAAAAATGTGGGAGTAAATTAAATTGGCACGAAAAGTTTCTTAAAATCTGCAGATCATATAAATATATGTATAAATTTAACACAGTAATCATTACTAAAGGATTGTAATCACTAATATGGATGTATAATGGTTTGTAATATTCAAATTATTTTATTTTTTAAGTAAAATATGTCATCAGATTTTATTTAAAAACAAAAAAAAAAAAACCAAAAACGTTTTACAATATTTTTTTAGGATTTTCAAATAATTTCTTTTCATTGCAGACATTAAAATTGAAGAGCTTCTCTGATGTCTGTACTCAGAAGTGTTTTCTCATCACTTTGTTTGAAATAAAAATTCTTTAACAATCGTTCGTTTTTGCATGATTTTCGTTTATTTTTATTTTTTACTGGGGGTTTTATATGCGACTGATTGTCAATTTGAAAATGGTGTCGATTTTGACAAATGCAAATAAAAATTTATTGCACGCGAAGACAATGAACACCACCATCAATAAGTCAAAAGCAGGAATTTCATTTCATTGCCTATAGAATGTGAACATATAATATATATAGAAAAATGTGTGTGTGTGTGTGTGTGTGTGTACGAATATGTATGTATTTATACAGTAAAAATTTACCACTAAAGACTAAACCTCTATACACATATCCTTTCCCAGCTAGCATTCGGAAGATTGTTTTTATAAAAATCACATTGCTGAGTCTTTTTAGAGTACTTTTGATGATCAAAAACTTATTAGTCAGTTATACGAATTAAAAAAGGACTCTTAAATGATTCGCGCCAATGAGTAAAATGAGTTCGATTTAAAATACAATAAAAAATGTATGCAATTCGGAAATTAATCATCCAGACGTTTAAAATGTGGCAATAATTTCTGTTATTTATTATTATATTCCAATTATTCTGAAGATTGAAAAACACTTAATTAAAAACAGATCAAGCAGATGTTTGAAAAGTGATTGGCATTGAGTATTTTATGCTCATATTTTGCGCAGATAGATGATTAAAAACTGTTTCTCTTTTTTACACCCTTTCTGTATAAAATTTCATTTGTATAAACGATGGCAATGAAAAAATCTAATTTTAAGAACTATTTTTAACAAAAAAAGCAAGCTAATAAACTGATGTCTGATGTACATACATTAGGAATATTAACTTAGTAGGTATTCTTTCTTTCTTATCTAATGTTCATACGAACGTGACTTTTGAAATCGGGGCAGTGTAAGGACTCAGAAAACCTAATAAAAACACTTGAAGAGAGGAAAATATAATTTTATATGGGAATAATAAATGACTCAAATTTTAATCATAAATGACCTAAAATCGAGTACAAATTAATACGAACATGACTCATAAATGACAATAAAAGGACTCATAAAAGACTCGTATGCGATTAAACGATGATTGAAAGACGACTCGAAAAGACGACTCATAAACGAATGTAAATAAGAATAATAAATGATCAGAAAGTGATTCGAAAATGATTATAAAGCTAGTAGAAAAAAGGATCGCAAATTACTCTAATATAATATAGAAATGACTCATAAGTGACTTTTTAAGAAGAGTCTCTTGTATTCACTTTTTTGTGCCGACGAAAGAGTCTTTGATGCTCAGAAAATGAGCAGCATATTCGAGCTTTTAATCTCGCAAAGCAATCAAAAAGACTCGAATTTGATTAAAAATTTTCAAAATTGTTGGCTGGGTTGTGCCAGTACTACGGCAATGGCGACATTTTACTGTTGATATGGAATAGAAAAATTCAAAAGGAGCCACAAATACGGGTACCAATTACAAACATTCATTTCTTTCAATGTGTTTTTGTTTTTGGTTTTTTTTTTTTCGTTTCGAATACAAGCCCACTGTGTGTAACACTAATACAATATATTAGCATTCTATTCCATTACAAACAAAAAAAAAAAAGAGTAGAAACAGGCTTAAGTTTTTAACACTTTAGTCAGAGAACAAAGCCAAGCAATAAATATTTGCACTCTTAGACATATCGATTGTAGCCAAATGGAGTGAAACTTATTTTTTTTTTTCGTTTTTCTATTTCTAAAGGAATCGCTTAAATTCGTTGAAAACTAAGGGAAAAAGAGAGAGGGAGATATTTAAAATAAGTTTGAAATTTAATGAAATTAAGAATTTTAGCGTATTATATACGTACAGTTATCAAAAAAGTAATATTTTGACAAAGCAAAAATCGTTTGATGTTGATTTTTATAACACGGATTATTTTAATTTATCTTCTTGGTAATTTGGATGATGGAATAATGTACGTATCTAACAAAAAACATTTGGAAAATTCTTTAACAGCATTGGAAAGTTATTTCAACATTCGCAACCAAAGCCATAAGATAAGTGGCTTGCGGTTACGAAGTCGCCATCGCCTAGTAGGTAGAGTATTGGCTTGTAACAATTCTATGAAACTTATTTACTCTTTCTCGTTTAGTCAGGAGTACAACCTAGCTTCTCACATCATTCATTTGGTGTGAGTTTATTTTATTCATAAGTGGTGGGACATACAGTTTAAAATCGACTCCAAACGAAATAATGGTCAAACGGATATAAGCAATTTTCATGTCGACATTTGATAATGGATTTGACATTATTGTGCAGAAAGATGTTTGTTGGCTTTGCATTAACAAGACGAACAATTTAAAGTATTTGCTTTATTTTCATATTCCACAAATAGTACATAGATACAATGCCTCTAACTCGCTCTATCTCTCTTTTTTGTGAATTGTTGTTCTAAGAAGGAAGGATAATAATTATAAGATGAAAAAGACTGAAGGAATTTATTAAAACAACTGGAATCTAAAAACATTAAGAAATTAATTTCTTCTGTCTATTTCTATAATTTGATCATATTGAAGAGGAAATATTATTTTTAATATCGGGCCCACCATTTAACGATTTGTTTTTTCCATTAGTGCTTATTTCGTGACAGATATTTAGTTTTGTCCTTCGGCTGAACGAATGCGTTTTCTCTTCGCTAAGTGGGCTTGTGATCGATTTACAAAAGATGACGATTTTGGCAAAAAAAAAAATCATCTTTTTAGATGAAGCTCATTTTGATCTTGGCGAGTATGTAAACAAGCTAAATTGTCGCATTTGGTACACAGAAACCCAGCCAAAGTCAACGTACTCAAAACGTGTCATTGAATAGTGCGAATTTTGGTCCAGAGGCATAAAATTAGCAATGAGTGGCCGTTACAGTCAATGGCGATCGCTATCGGGCCATGTTAAAAGAATTTTTGTTTACAAAAATTGAAGAAGAGGATATTGGCAACATTTGGTTTCAACAGGATGGCGCTACTTGCCACATAGTCGGAGCTATACTCGATGTTTTGCGCCCTGTTTTTGAAGATCGCATTATCAACCACAGAGCTGATGTCGTTTGGCCACCTCGGAGCTACGATTTGATACCGTTGGACTATTATTTATGGAGTGTCGTCAAAGATAAGTGTTACGATGACAAACCAGAGACAATTGACGCTTTAAAGGAAAATATCCGTGAAGCTCTTGGTAAAATATAGCAGCACACAAAATTGGACCGATCGTGTAGGCCACTGCATGGCCAGCCGAGGCAGCCATTTGAATAAAATTATTTTTCATTATTAACCGGAATGATTGTAGTTTCAAATAAAAAAATAACTTTGAGAGAATATTCAGAAGTTTTTTTTTAAAGCATTTAAAAAAAAAAAGTTATTTGGCGGATCCTTTATTATCTATGTATTGTTAATGAAACAAATTTATTAATAAAAGGCTGGTTTGTTCTTTAATTGAAAAAAATTCGATTAATTTTATTTAAACGATACAAACACAATGATATGAAAGAAAATATAAAAACAGTGACTGTATCTTGCCAATCTTGGCTGGGTTCTCGCCAATTGCTTTTGTTAAAGTTGCTGTAGTTTAGTAGGTAGTCAACAGATTTATGTCCTCAGAGTTAATATATTTGATATGAAAAGTTTCTCAGAAATATGTCGATTGAAGTCGACATTAAATTGCAGGCCCCACCACTCATGTTAACAACATAAGTGGAGTGAAAAGCTTGGTCGCAATCCTGAGAATATGTTTGTATGTACGTATACAAAATTCATTTAAATACAGATTAACTAAACAATTAACATGAAATTTGACTGATAGCTTAAACAAATTGAATGCGTTAAATCAGCATAAAAATTGGTTCAAATATTAGCTAAAGCAAATTAAAATAGTAAAAATTTTTAAATATTTTAACTTCTTTTAAATTTATTTAATCGTCTCTTGAAAAATGTATTTTTCTGATTCCCATAAATTCTCAGGACTTATTTTTGTATTTAAAAATATTTCAGTTTAAAAATAAAAAAATAACCAAATAAAGCCAAATTCCAAATACATAGCGTTTCGCAGTGTTGCGATGAAAAACATAAATGACAATAATTTTAACCCGATACTCGGTTGTGGCAGCAGTAATAGTGCCAATTTTAAAAAGCAACAGCAATATTGTGTCTGATATGACGACAACATCAACAATTTAAATGAATAATGATGCCTTCTAACATTTATATTGCAATGAGTAAGGACTCAATACGATAGATATGCTAATCATGATGAAGGAGAAGGCAGACACTTGGGATGTTGTTGATTTTGACGCGTTGAAATTTCAACTTAAAGTGCAACAAAAGCCAGAGTGGCAAAAAGATCATATTAAGAAAAGTTAGAAAAATATAAAGGAGTTTGAAATTTAAGTGTTAATTTTATAACTAAGCCTCTTGGTTAGGACATTTCTGATAGACATGACATAATTCAACTAAAAGTTTCAGTGCCATGAAAAGTTTCTTTGCTGATTTTAAACTGTAGAAAGCGGTGTAAGAAGCTAGGTTTTTATTTTGACTGAAGGATTATGGAAGGATTAGGTATTTTATTCCATTCCGTTTTTATTAATAAGACTTTCATAACACATCTCCTCTATTTATTTCACATTTTTTTGTTTTGTTTTAGTCGCATTATATCCTTCTAGCAGCAGATTAAACTATTGCAGCAGATGTTTTGGAATTGGCTTATTGCCTGTCGTTGCCCAGAAATAATTGGACAATTCACACAAGCCGTTGTATCGTTGTATTGAGTGTATTGTTGGACGAATATACAATAGTGTATGCTTGTTGTTGATAATTTTCACGTAAAATCCGATACACTTATACACATTTATATATATGTGTTGGTTTCGTGCTATTAAATAGTTTGAATGCCAAAAATTTTATAATACAGCATAGCCGTCAGCGTTCACAAACAATCAAGTGTATTCAATACAACATACACAACACAAAGTTGCGCGACTTGGCTAAATGCTGAATTGTTGTATTGAGTATAACGTGAGTAACTTTTTCATTGAGTTTCACATTAAATCAAGATATGCCTTGGAGTTCATGTGATATTTAGTATTGATGTCATTCTCTCTGAAAAAGTCAGCCTGCTATCTGGTGGTACCACGCTCACGATAAGTATTTAATGTCGGATATCTCATAAACTGGAAAAGCTAAAGTCCTCAAATTTTGTATGGATGACTTTGAGGTATGTATGAACAAAATGGGCGGACTGGTTATAGTGGGCTTGTCACCTCCCATAGCCTATATATATATAAAAATGAATGTTTGTTTGTATGTACCTTATAGAATCGTAAACTGTGGATATGACCATGTTATGATCTTTAGAAAAGTTGTTGCGTATGAGCCGGGGTAGGTTTCTAAGTTGATTTGCCTAATTTCCGGGAGGTGGCGCCACTGAAAATTACTTAAAATCCATTAAATCGTAAACTGTGCGTTTAATCATGTTATGATATTTCCCAAAGTTGTTGCTCATGAGCCGATGAAGATTTCTAAATTGTTATGACCAATATCCGATAGGTGGCACCACTGAAAACTTGCTTTAAATGCATTAAATCTTAAACTGTGCACTTAATGATGTTATGATCATTAGCAAAGTTGTTGCGCATGAGCCGATAAAGATTTTGAAGTTAGTATGACCAATATCCGATAAATGGTGCCACTGAAAATTACTTAAAATGAATTAAATCTTAAACTGTGGATTTTATTATTTATGATGTTTAGCAAAGTTGTTGCGCGTGATCCAATGACGGTTTCTAATTTACTATGACAGGTGGCGCCACTGAAAATGAATCTAAATGAATTAAATCGTAAATTTTGCATTTGATCATGATATGATCTTTAGCAAAGTTGTTGCGCATGAGCCGACGAAGATTTCTAAGTTGGTATGGCCAATCTCCGATAGGTGGTGCCGCTGAAAATCATTCAAAATGAATTAAATCGTAAACTGTTCATTCTGTAACAAAATTGTTACGTATGAGTCGACTGGAGATTGTCTGCAATTAATATCAGATGGATGGCCTCGCTGAAAATTATTTAAAATGAATGACAATTGAAATGAACAATCAATGAAAGCAATTGGTCGACCTACACCCCAAGCACGAAAGGAAAGAGCTTTACGAGGCTCAGAATCAGACGAGCATTGAGACTGGAATATCTTCGAGTATATGCCGCTGAAGATCCCCTTCGCATGAACCACTTGAACAACGAGAAGTGAGATTAGAAACTGATCGAATGCGTGCTACTCAGACCCGTTCATCTAAATCGTCAGGACAACGGGAAACAAAATCAATAATATGATTCAAAATTAATTGACATTTGTGTAATACCTTTCCTTCAAATTTATTTTAGTTGGGGGCGCAGGAAACACGTGTGGGGTACAGCTAGTTATTTTATAGTTGGGCATTACGACCCTTTAGTAAGAATTACAACCTAGCTGAGAACATCACCCAAGAATGTGTGTGTTAATTTGAATACATGATTGTCGACACTTACAGTTAAAAGTCAAATCTGAACGATAGATTTTTCAGAAACTTTTCATAACAAATTTAATTACTCTCAGAATTTTTGCCAGAAATCTGCTGATAGGCAGTTGCTGAAGGAATATATTTTTTTTAATTTCGCTTTGTTGGAGTATCTGACATAGGTTTCGAACCGAGGCCAACACATTAAGTACTAGACTACGGCGATTATTTGGAGAAGATTGAAGACTTTTAATTCTAATCCCATGATGAACAAGTTTAACCATTCCTTTGCGTTCAAGACAAAGTTAGTAAACGAATTATTTTCAACCATTATTACACCATTACTGAAATTAAATCACATTAAAAATATAATCAGACCATATTTGGTTCAGGTCTGCACTTATCCTACTCTAATAACAATTTCTCTAATTGTTTTAATAAAGTTGTTATGTTTGCTAAAAGAAAAAAAAAAATTCAAAACATTTTGAAAGCCAAAGCAAGTGGAATACATCCAACTATTGTATTTCATTATGCAGTTTAAAACAAATTCAAGGAAATCCTATACAAATCTTTGTCTGCACGATAAAACACTCTGTAGACGCAAAGCATTTGTTTGTTGGAAACTAGAAGTAGAAAATTAAATTCTTGTTTCGCACGTCATTTAAATTTGACAATGTCACCGATGTAAAACATTGAAACTGCGGCTAGCGTTTAATTTCATTTGTGGCATTAAATAACGTCAACGTACCGAAGAGGCAACATATCATCTCTTTTTAACTTGGTATACGCGTTTTGCCGCATACTAGTACTACTACTGACAATACTTGTTACTATAAAATTTACTTCTGTTACCACTCTGGCTATACATACAGCCAGCTACTCCTACAATACTTGTAGTCAGTATTTACCACAACCATTAGCTCGGTTGCTGGTTTCAGTATAGCTTAGCTTAGCTGCTAACACCACAGCTACTGCCTTCGTAATATTATTGCTACATTCCATCTACAAATACATTCGTTTTCATGTTCATTCACTCAACATTATCTAACAACGACAACGTTGGCCATGAGTACGATGATGATGATGATGATACTGATGCTGGTGATGACGAGGATGATGACGATGAAGATGGAATATAATGTGAAACATTAAAAGGAAGATAAGTGCACAGAGAGAGAGAGAGAGAGAGATAAGCATAAGAGTAGACTCAACAATAAGAACACAACCGAATGATAACTGAAACAAGAAAATGCAAGAAAAAAGAATTATGAAACTCACCAGCCAACAACAATGAAAATTGTGTAAAGGAAAGTGAATGAATGTTTGCGAAATTAAAAAAAAAAAATGGAGAATAAAAATTGAAACGAATGAATGAACGAAATAATGATCAAACGGATATAAGCAATTTTCATGTTGATATTAGAAAACGGATTTGACATTATTGTACAGAGCGACGACGTTCGTTGGTGGTATTCAATGTACTCTTTGCAGACGAACATCTTGAAGTATTTGCCTTATTTTCATATACCATGCCATACATAGATAAAATTTCTTCCTCTGTCTCTTGTCGTTTGCTGTTCTAAGACGGAAGGATAATAATTACAAGATGAAGATGAAAACGACTGATATTAAGTATTTGCTAAAAATTGATTAAATCAACTGGAGTCTAAAAGCATTAAGAAATTACGACGATTTTTCAGCTTCGATTTCTACAGTTGGAAATATTTTTTCATTTTTTTTTTTTTTTAATAATTTTGAATAGGAAATATTATTTTTAATATAATCTGTGTAAAGTTAATGAAATAAATTTTTAATAAAAGGCTGGTTTGTTCTTTCATTGAAAAAGAATTCTATTAATTTGATGTAAAACGATATAACAACAATGATATACAAAAAAATTTAAAAAAAAAGCTAGGCTTTGAGCTTAGCAATTTCTTATTGGTTGAAGTCGTTATAGTATGTTGGCTGATTAGACATTAGGCCTCGGTTCGAAACCCAGGTCATATTGTTCCAACAAAACGAAATGTGAAGATATATTACTTCGGCCACTTCCTCTTAGTAGATTTCTGACAAAATCTCGGAGTATAAAAAAAATTGCTATGAAGTTTTCTCGAAAATTTGTCGTTCGGAGTTCTCCTGTATAGAATTAATACACACAAAATAAGTGTTGTAAGGAGCTAGGTAGTAATCCTAACTGAAGTGTTGTAACGACAAATTATGTATGCATGCATTCGCCCGAAAAATCAAATAAATAGTTCGCTCTTGATGACCAATTGACATCAGAATTTTTTGATATAATTTATTCCGTATATAATTTAATGCAATGTAAAGTGCTGCGTGTCCGAAGAAGCATGTATATTCACTACATGTCATTCAATTCACACGAAAACTCCTTTTTCATATTACAATTTCTGCTTCATCTTAAATGAAGTAGGACCCAATCACGTCGTCTTTCCAAAATCCACACCAGATAGTTGCTTGTTCCCTTATGTCCCATGATTGTATGAGGATCTACTGAGCCCCAAATTCATGAACTTTGCAGTATCAATACACTTCGTCGTAGAAGGTGACTTTATTCAGATTATCAGACCAAAATTGTCAACATGTGAATTGTGAAGACATTTTAATAATATTCTGATGAAAATGTATTTATCGTTGTATAAGATTTTTTTCGGATAATTGAAATTGATTTCTTTTTGTGTCATTATTTTTTGAACGTAAGCCTATTCCTGACGAGGCAAAATTTTGTACTACTACTTTGAAACTATGATTGTGTCAAATTCTTTGAACACTTTTAGAATTATTTGCTTATTAGTCTATTCGTAGCGGAAGGTTTTAATATCACCTTACATCACGAATCGAAAGCTGAACAAAATCACACTACAAAAAAAAAACAAGAAAATTATGTGAAGGGTTGAAATGTACTTTTTAGTTTCAATATTAAAGAATGTAATTGCGATTATTTTATTAAGTATGGAGGTACAAAGCATCCATCAAAATACTACTATCCATCAAAATACTACTAAATAATAGACTAAAAAGAGATCATAACTCTTTTCATAAAATTTGTAGCGCCTTTCTTACACTCTGTCTGATGAAAATCCGCAGCAGGCGGGTGTGCATGGCCCTGTTTCTAATAGATTTCATAAAGAGCTCCAAATACGAGAATATTGGGTATTTAATAAGCCATTCAGAAGAAATACGCTTCATGGCAGAAGATGACTTTTCTCAACAATTAGACATTGGCTTCGCTTAGCTACACTATCCATTGGAAGGACTGCGAAAGCCTTCCATAGCGTACTGCTTTGAACGCTTCTCAAAAATATCTGTCATTCGGAGTCGATTTTAAACTCGCTAGTCATGTATAAAATTAACTCATACAGCATAAGTGGTGTGAGAAACTACTTACTACCATCCATCAAGACTAAAGGGTTGTAATCATCAATTGTGTATGCACAGAGTATTGAGTAAAATGGTTCTAAAGTGGCCAGTAAGAAAAATTGTAAATTTGAGACCGACAAACTATTTAGGCTGTTTGGTTTTTCAAACAAAGCCAGTCTTCATTCTGCGATTATATCCTCAAAATAATTTCTTATAAATTTAAAAAGTAATTCACAAAGGTCATTAACACTAAACCTACCGATACTTCATGTATTCCGATTCCTACTAAAGGGGGTCAAATGACCCTTGCGGTATTTAAGGTAGATTACATATATTCTCGGTAAAAAAAATTAACAAGAGAGGAGTAAATCTTGGAAAACACATTCGATGTATTTTGTAATAAAAGTCGTAAAGGCAAATGGCGATGTGATAATGTTTTATTCAAGAAATTCTGACAAGAAGTTAAAACTGGGTCCATGGTAGGTTTAGTGTTAAAATCGATTTTCAAATAACAATTATTTTTTGTTTTTTTTTTAATTTCTATTCTACAATTTAAATGATTAAGTCCATAACTTTTGAGCAATAATTTTGAAAAAAAACCTTAATAATACATAAACATTTAGGAGGATACTTAAATGAAATTATTTTCAATTAAGAACTTAATTGTGTTTAAAACCAAAATATAACGAACAAAAAGGAAAATTAAAAAAAAAAAACGGCCATTAAACGAAATGAGCATAACAAAGAAGAACAGAAACCAGAACACTTATTTCTTTACTATTGTATGCTGTGCTCTTAAAGGATTCACAATAATTTCATACTAAACAGTTCTCTATGTGGTTGGCTTCAGAGTTTATGGTTTCTGCTTAACGCTTAAGACAGATGGAAACACTCAACGCAAGTGACAACATCAAAAAGCCACATTATCACCCGCTGTGCGTATTCAGTACAACATTAACGATTTTCATTTCTAAAATAAAAAAAGAGACTCAACAAACAAATACGTTAACGCTGTAAAGAAATTAGAATTCACGCAAAGAAATAATCGACTCGGGAAAGACTCTTTTGGTTATTATTTTTTTTTTTTTTTATAAAATGGGGACAACTGGTGTGTATACTTAACCCGTGTTGCGAAACACTCATATGGAAAGAGAGCGAGATAACTGTGGACCTCAAATAAAGACACAATAAACATTTAATATGTACGGGAAGGCTTACACATTCAGAAATACAGCTAAAATTATGTTAGAATGGTACATATATGCAAATTACGAGGGTTAAATGGAAAGTTCCAATGAAGGAAAATGTTATGAAAAAAGTCTTTTCTTGGATGGAAACTAGTGTCTCGTTTAAGAGAATGAACACTACATCTGTAGCGGAGTAATATGAGTCATATGTACATAAGTGGTCATAAAATATGTTGTGAGTGTCAACTTCACACACGAGTGGCGGGACCGACAGCATAAAGGCGAGTATTTTATTTATTACAATTTTATTAATTACACAAATCTGCGTAGAGAAAGCCACCGAAGAAATATTTTTCATATTTCGGTTTTGTTGGCGATGTCGGATCTGAGGCTTGAACCATGGCCTCATGTCTAACAAGCCAACAAATTTCCTACTAGAAGACATACATAACTGGCCATTACAAACCTTCAGGCAGGATTATTGACCTAGTTTCTCATACTACTTATGTTGTGTGTGTTAATTTTATACATAAGTGGCGGGATCTACAGTTTAGAGTCGACTCCGAACGATAGATTTTTGAGAAACTTTTCATGGCAATTTTATTTTTACTCTCAGAGTTTTTGCCAGAAATCTGCTGAGAAGAAATCGCCGAAAAAATACTTTTTGTATTTTTATTTTGATGTCTGTCTGGGGACTCGAACCCTGGCTGTTAGTCTAAAAAGGCCAGCACACTACCTACTAGACCACAGCGACCTACTAGAATACGTCAATTACATTTCTTCACTTTGCGCTTTATTTTAAAAGATTTTTAATTGTCAAACTAAAAATTGTCACACAAAACTAAAAATCCACTTTCTCTTACAACCCACGCAGTTGTGATTGTCTAAATACAAGTGTCAGAATTATGCAGAGAAATGGGTTTGATTTTAACGGCGACAACAGCAAAGACAAACACAACGACACAAAGATGACGACAAACGCCAACAACAGGCGACACAAGATGATGCATTTAAAGCGAAATAAAGTCGTAAAAATTATTTCGTGACAAATCGTCAACATACGTGACTAACATGTTGATATTTTTGCCTTTTTTTTATATTTTTTTTATATAGTGCTGCCATTGTTTTTCTTATTATTGCTTTGACTATTATTATTGTTGTTGTTGTTGTTATTTAAATTATGCGTTAAAGAAAAACAAACAGAAACAAAAAAACAACGAATAAGCCAAAGCCACTCCACAATTTTATGCGTATTCCAGCAGTTGACATTGTGTTAAGGATGTGGACTTCTTAACTGGTTTATTTATTATCATACTTGGCAACAACAGCATTTGTAGAAAAAAAAAAACATTATCGATGCCATTTTGTTTTTAAAATAATTCATCAAATGTTGTCTAAAAGAAGAAAAAGGGCCTTAAAATAGCAAACAAAAAAAAAGGGGGTCAGCTGCACACGTACAATAGGCTGCGTTTATGTAAATTAGTATATACATGCGTACATATGTGTTGTATATATGTGTGTTTATGTATGTGTTGACATTCTATTTCTCCCCTTTTTTTTTGGTTAAAAGATTTTTATAATTTCTATTACCGACTGTTATTTTTTCTAGAGTTTAGTGCTTTCATTTACTTTTCATTGAGGTATCTGACATTTTAACACGCAACTGCCACGCATATCTAATGAATGTGCACATTTTTAAAACCAAACACAATGCATACTACGTACAATACATATACACCTCTACGTATATGACTTTGACAAAATATTAGGGTTGCCTGTTAATCGAATTAAAGTATTCATGTAATGAAAAAAATAATCCAGTTCGATGCCATCGAATAAATTTCCACAAAATAAATCTATATTTAGTATGGGATATGTTAGTGTAGGACAGGAGATTTGTTGAAATTAAACTTTACTTGAATTTATATTTCGATCCATTGTGATATTATATGCAGTTTTGCTCCACACCTAACTAATAAGATCAATCAGTATCAAGGGATCGAATTAAAGCATTTTTCGATTCAGGGATAGCATAGAAAATGGAGTGGGAAATTTAATGATGGACATAGATACATACATACATAATTGTTAATTATAACCCTTATATCTGAATTATAACCAAGCTTCTCACCGCACTTATGTTGTCTATGTTAATTTTATACATGAGTGGCGGGACTTCCTGTTTAAAGTCATCTCCGAACTTGCGATTATTGAGAAACTTTTTATGGAAATTTTTCCATTTACTCTCACAGCTTTTTCCAGAAATCTACTGAGACGAAGTCGCCTAAGAAATATTCGTTTTGTTGGAAATGACTGACCTAAGGTTTGAACCGTGGCCTCATGCTTAAGAAGGCAACACAATACCTACCTTCCCGGAATTCCACCTATTAAACCATCTGTTAGAAAAAATCCTGATAATGATATTATAGGGCGTACTACTGTTGAACAAAACTAATAACATCAGTATACAAACAAAGCCAAAGATCAATTGTACGTGATAACATTTTATTTCGATTTAAGAAAGAAATGTAGAATTACGGACCCCTCCCCTAAAAGGACATTAATTTTTCGCTGTGCAACACATATACTACCAGTATTGCTTAGTGGTGTCCTTACAGCATTTAGAGGAAAATCCATTATGCGGTTTAGGGAGGCCATCTATCGGTTTAAATTTGAATCCCCGGTTATTTCAAATCCAGCAATACTTATGACTTTCTATTCTGCCAGCATATTATTCAACATATGATTTCCACTGAACGTAATTAATCGACACTTGAGCAACGTTGTGATATATTGGGCCAACGAGAAACTGCACGATGATGTCGATTATGCCAAAAAAAAAAATTATTCATTTTTATCTTGGTGGGTAAGTTAATAACCAAAATTGCTGTATTTTGAGCTGAGAAAATCCATCTGTAGACTTGGAGAACCCAATGAATTACCCATCACGAGTTACTGTTTGGTGCAGCTTGTAGAGCGGAGAGATCGTTGGGCCATATTTTATCGAAAATGAGGACGGCATAACTATAACCGATTTTTTGATATCCGCCTTTATGGCATTGATGCGACTAACGTTCGATTTCAACAGGTCCGTAGAATTTACCACCATCTCATGCCAGAGGCGATTTATTGCATCAGATATATGATAGCCGTTTAATTTGCCTAAATGGTGATGCCTTTTAGCCGCCGAGAAGCTGTGATTTGACACCGTTGGACTTTTTTCTTTAGGGCCGTAGTTAAAGAAAAGTCTTATGCCGGCAAACCGAAGACAGTTGAGCATTTGAAGTCAAACATTCGAGATGCCACTGCCGAGATACGACCCCAAACACTCGAAAAAGTGTACGAAAATGGATCCAATCAAATGAGGTACTGTTAGGCTATCAGCTTGAGCCGTATGAATAAAATAATATTCCATTTCTAACCGGGACAATTTTACATTACAACAAAAGAATAAATTTAGAAAATTTTTCAAATCGTCTTTCTTTTATTGCATCTTTAAATTTAAATTTTCAAATGGCCTATCCTATATTATTTGCAATGGATTATCAGACCAGAAACATCATGAAACATAAAATTTCAGAACAGAGGTTCAGAAACAGAAAGTTATAAAACAATTAAGGAATGCTGGATTCAAAACACAGGATTTTGTTTTACAATGTGTTTTGTTTTATGGACGAATTACATAAATGCTCAAGTATTCACTTAAGTATCTTAAAGAAGCCAGCATGTACCCACATTCTGAAATTAGAGTTTTCACACTTTCAGCGTGGTTTTCAATAGACAGTTACAGCCAGCTTATAGACGAACGTTATCGTTTACAATTTTGTTACTGCAATTATTTTTAATTGAAATTGATTTACATATCAATGCAAAATATTTTGCTGTTTCAATAAATCGATATAAAAAGAAATCTCTTGGTACAGGCATTCCTTCGATTAAAAGGTAGACACACATTAAGCCTTTAGAAGTAAGTTTTCAGTCAGTTTTTGACAGATCCATAAGTGATTGTATTCCAGGCAATACATAGTTTTTCGATGTATAGAAAATTGTTTGTACCTAGTTATTTATAATTTCGTGAGCCTATTTACCATACAACTTAGCACACGTCTAATTAAAGAAAGTACTCGCTGGGCGAAATGTGTATGTAACAGCAAAATAAGCTACAAAAACCATTTCAACTGTAAAATTGCGTGTCCATAGCTGTTATAGAAAATTGTGCGTAAAATAAACATAAAATAGAACGTCATCAAGTACCCTATTAAACAATTGATCCCCCCTGTCTTTATACTTCCACCTCATATCACACAGCAATCATAATATTTTAACAAACTATTCTATGCGAACGACAAACAGACGAGCAGGACAAGTCAGGACAACTGGCTTATTTTATTCGACAATCTACCGGAAAACAAACTAAATGTGCGTGTTTATAAAACTTTAACTGATAGTGTTTAAACACACTGATATCTTTACATAGTACATATTTGTATGTAAAAATGTGTGTTAATGTTTGTTTTTTTGTATTTTTTTGTAAACATAAAACAGGCATTTGACAGACAAAAAACAGAAAAAATGGCAATAGCAGCACTATGAGCCGACAACAAGTGAATATTTGTGAAAACTTAAAGAGGTACTACATCAGTGGTAGTGTTGTATATATGCTGCCACATTTTTTTTTCTTCATTCAATAGTTTATCAACTTAAAATAACAGACCATACCATAGCCATTGGTATTGGCTTTTAAATGTCAGTTGAGTTCTTATTGCTGCTGCTGTAGTTTTATAACCTTTTTTCACTTCATTTGTCGTCCATCATATTGTAATACTTGAAAGCCATTTGGTTACAACTAAATTGCATACACATACACATGAACCTACACATAGACATATATGTACATACACATGCATTCATGCAAAGATATGAAATTAGACGGTTGTATGGATGGTTGTGACAGTGCAAGTGTGTCAGAGATAGAGTGAGAGAGAGAGAGAGAGAGTGATTGAAGTGTACATGTGCATGTGCTTGTGTGTATCATGTCAAATGTGCCTTTTAAGTAAATTAAGCATAAAAACATGTTGTACTGGACGCCATTATGTCGCTGAAAGAATATTTGAAAAAAAAAAATCTAGTCCGTACGTTACAATTCATCAAACTGGGCTGTTTGATACCCTACAACTCTTTTTTAAATTTGTTTGCTCAGATTTATTTAATGGTGCATACAGTGTTCATACAAAACGTCATTCCGTAGGCAATCTAACATTGTTCTTATACCTACCAAGGCTTCTCTGGATGGATTGCAACTGAAATATAAAATATCGAATGATTTTGACTCAAAAATCAGGCTGAGTTTGGTTAGTCATTTCCACCCTTCAGTTAGGATTACGATAGATTTTTGAGAAACTTTTTTATCTCAATTTTTATTTAATCACAGAGTTTTTGTGAGAAATAAGTTATTAACAAATAAGCTATTTTTAAAAGTTTTATTGAAAATATACGCGTTTGTGATAATAATAATCATGACAAGAATGATAAATTTGCCAAACTTACTCCATTAAATAATGCACTGAATAAAGAGTTCATACAATTTGGCATATTTTCTCATAGCCTTTCTGTGGATCAACAGATGCTCGAATATTATGGTCGTCATTCCCTAAAGATGTACATAAAGGGCTAGCTTCTATGCCAGGCTATTGTTATTCCTTTATCGTATATACTGGCGCTTCTGCTAGTAATAATATTGACTACGGCCTTGGAAAAAACGTGGTACTGCAACTATTAGAGACAATTTCGGATCCAAGTCAATAAAATGTTACATTCGACAAGCCATAATTTATTATGTACTTTATCTCTAAAAGGTTATTTTGCAACAGGTACTGTTCGAGATGATGGGAGCAATCATCCAATCATGCTGGATAATATTAAATTGATGAAAAAGAAAACCTCGGCGTTCATCAGATTTTTGCTTTCACAAAAATAAAAATATTATCGCAGTTCGCTGCAATGATAATTCGGTAATCACCTGTACACATATTTATTATCATATTATACCTGTGATGTGTAATTTTTTTTTTGAGTGTAGAGCCGAAGTGCAAAACAAAAATAAATATAAGACCATAAACAGCGCATAATGGCTAAGTGGATATTTTCATACCCATGTCCTTTAAACGCACCTGTAGCTTAGGTAAGTAGACCAATTCAAGTAAAAGTTTTTTCATTGGGTAGAAGACAAATAATATTACGTGGCATCTTAAGGTTTTCCTGATAATATCATCTACCCATATTCCGCAGAAGTTATTTCTACAAAATTTTGATTTTGAAAAATTTGTGATCTTTGACCTTTATGCTGTCATCGATTAATTGAGTAAAATATGGCATGATTTGTGTGGCAAGCAGGGTCACATTTGGTCAACATATCGTTGGTGTCGATATCATCCAACTCAAGCCAAAAGGAGTTGGTAGTCATCGACCGTAGTATTCGGTAGTCATCGACCATAGTATTCACCTCTGACAATGATGGCTTAAAAAACGTCATTCTCAAAGAAATAATGCCTGCTAACACAGCGAGACCCAAACGTTTACCAATCCGTAACTTTTTCGGAATATATTGGATACCATTGGCTTTAAATGGATTAGTACCATTCCAAGAAATCATTCCGATAAATTTTTCGTTTACATGAACATTTATTAAGAAATGGGCAACCGGCAACCATTCAAAGAACACTCGCCGTTGTATGTTGCCGTCCATGACTATTTGACAAACCAGCAACTAATTTGACAAAATGGCTCATTACCGAAATACCTTTCATTATAAGACGTTGCAAAGCTGAACATAAATTCTAAATAGCCTATCATATGCTGTAGGTAGGTTTATGTATAAAAATTGTACTTCATACGCACACATGGAAAGACGACACAACGCAACACAACACGATACGACACGACAATTCGCGCTTTACGCTATAAAACTTTCTAATTTATTTATGGTTTGTCCATAAACGCAATGCTTTTAGTTTGATAACATGTGCACACTCCTATACCCTTACCCTAACTAGTCCAGTTCAGTGTCGTGCTATTTTATGCAAACTACTTATAGAAATTTATATAGAAAGAATGGAAAATACAGGGTGATGTAACTGAAAATAATGTTAATGTAACTGCATTAAACTGCTGAGAACATCAAGTACTTTCGAAAGTTTGAAAAGTGCTGACAAAATTGTAAATTATTTTGTGATTTTGTGATGTGGAAAAGTGCACAAAATTTGCTAAAATTTTTTTGAGTAGAGAGAATAGCACTTGACTAACGTAGTCTAATCTTTAAATCCAAACTCTGAAATCTTAACAATAAAAATTTATTTTAAAAATATTTACTTTTGGTGACTTTTTCCCAGCAGATTTCTGCCAAAAATCCTGAGAGTAAAGTAAATAACGTTGCCATGAAAAGTTTCTCAAAACTCTGTTGTTCGGAGTGGATTTTAAACTGTAGGTACCGCCACCACTTATGTATAAAATTAGCACACTCAACATAGGTGATGAAAGAAACTAGATCGTAATTCTGACTGAAGGGTGCTAATGAATGCATGTATGCACAGGTCGTACTTAGCAGCTTCCAGAGATCAGCAATGAATCGTTTTTCCGCTACTCATAAGTACTCATGCAATTTTGAGTATGAGTGAATCAACAGAATTGAAATTCAACTACTCCTGTTCATTCGAACTCGCTACAACATTGATTTATAAGTATACATAGCAATGAGTATGAGTACAACGTTGACATTAAACTCACAACATTCGAGATATGTTTGATTCATACGCCTGCTCATTCTGATTTATAAATTTAGAAAAATTCGAGTGATTCGAATCATTCATCAAAATTTACAGCATTTGTTGTTGTTGCATATACAAACAAAGAAGAAAGGAAAGATAAATGCAATAAGCAAAGCATTTGTGAGCGTAGTAGTGTTCGTACGCGAATCATACTTATTTTGTGCTTAGTGTAAAAGTTAAATAGAGACGAGTCGAAGTCAATAAAATCATGAGTAGTTCCAACTTTAAGTATGAGTAGTATGAGTATCATATTAAAATAAGTTTGTATGCGTATAAGTATCAGAAATTATAGGTATTATTTGAATCTACTTATCGTTTTGAATACTCGTTGCTAATTTCTGGCAGCTTCTGAAGGAAAATTGAAACCATTTCGATACGAAGTTGAAGGTATTTTCTTTCACTGTTATTGCATAATTTATTAGTAATTTTTCTCACAATATTGAGGTCAAATAGAATCTCTAGAGAGATATATTTCAATTGTTTAAATCACGCCTTCATAGGAAAGTAAAAGGATTTCTAAAAGTTGAGAATAAAACAGGTTCTAGGCATAAATAAGTGGTCTTGGCATGGATGAAATAATTTGGAAAGCTTAGTTATACGAGGAATATTCGTTTTACTTAAAATATTTTAGAATTATTTACAAATAAATGTTAATTAACGAAATCAAATAAAATGAGCTTCTAATTTTCACTTTAGTCAAAAGAATCGGGTGTTTATTTTTTATTTCTTTCCTTAAATTTGAACAAAAATTCCGGCCTTATTACCACTCACTATTGACTAACACCGTATATTTTGCTTTGCGTTTGGTGTTGATGCCGGGTTTCATATAAATTAATTGACATTTTATTTGTGTACACTGTACATATGATATGATGATACCTACACCTGATTATCCCCTACCAAGAGTATGTTTCTCAATGCGAGTGCATATTTTCAGAATATGGTGTGCGATAGTAATTTTCTGCTTAATTTCAGAAGATTACAATTCATTTTGTTTGAAAGTTTCGGTTTGAAAATTTGTCGTCAATTTAGAGAAAGATAGAGAGAGAGAGAGAAAGAGAGAGAGGGAATAAGAGAATTTAAAGCCACATGTTATAGTTAGTATATTGGCGTTTTAAAGAATCCCATTTATTGTTTGATAGATAGACTATCATTTAATCATTTTGTGTTGCATCAACATGATTTTAATTTCAATAAGCCCATACACAACACAACAGCACCTACTTGGACACAAATAGGCGCAAATTCTATTGAAAATAATATACAACAATACCACACATTCACCACATAATAACGTGTATATGTGCATACTATGTTAAGAGAAGAGGCATACGTTGTATTTCAATTTAATTAAATGTCGTTTGATATACATACACACATACACACATACATACCATACATATGTACATATGTTACTAAAGCTTCTTTTGTGAATGTTTAGCAAATGGATATTATTTTGGCTATACAAAGGGCTTAAGATAAATCGAACGGAAAGTAATAAACAAATTATCCTTGCCCATCAAGTTGATCGATCAGTATGTATTATTTTATTCAAATACCACTCACATACACACATACTTACTTACTTACGTATGTACCATAGAAAAAATATAAATAATATTGTTTAAATGGCATATTGTCTAATATAATTATAATGTTAAAGGAAATAAAACATCTGCAATGGCTTAAAATAGAACACAAGATTCCTTATCAGCCACGAATTAAAATAAATACGAAAATATAATTGATATTTGCTTTGTTGATGTACATAGATAAAGTAAATTAAATAATATTTCAAAAAAAAATTTCAACTAACGTTCTATAAAAGAGGAAAGCACAAGAATTTTCCAAAAATAAAGGAAATATTTGTTTGGAAGCTTATTCATTCAAAATCCCATTAAGCTCCAATTTGGCATATTCTTTTCAGTAGTTTGGTCGGAATCTCATCAATGGCTGATGGAAGGATTGTCTCTTAGATCTAGAATTATGGCTGGCATAGCCCTGTACACCAGAAGTTTTAAGTGTTACCACAAAAAAAAAAAAAAATTCATGTGATTCAATACATTGGCCGATTTCTACAAAACATAAATTCTGAATCGTGTCTTAATCGCTTCACAGTATGGCGTGTCTTTTGGTATGTGCACCTTTCTGTTAAAAGTCAGTAATCATGCATGCATGCATGTCAGACCGTAACTACTCCGTATACAGCAACATTTCGATAATTTTTCGTTCCAGAAGAAAGTTGAGCCATTGAGAGAAACCACCTTTGTTCCAAAAACCACACTAAGTAATCCATTTTTCAGGGTACATTTTAAGCTCTTCGAGTGACTGAGGCTATATTTCATACAATATTTCAAAATTCTTTTTGTTAACATACCCTCTAAGTCAAAGAGTCTAAAGTCTAACAAACATTCCTACCTTGATAATAAAGTACGATGATTTGTTTGGTCATTTTTTCGTAGACCAACCATATTAAGCATTTTTAACATCACCTCACATCAAGAATGCTTTTTTGAATTCAAGTTTCCACAAATCTGCCGCAAAAATTCAGCGGAATTTGATGGACGACATGGGTTATGTGTGCTTTGTGGACCGCTATGATTTGTGGCTTATTCGCATACACCAGCAACTAAAGAAAACTCCACAAAAAAATGTCTAACAGGGTCAAATCGCACGATATTAGTGGAAATTTCTCATCATCTCCACGTACCCATGACCTTGCCTCAAGTCAGTCGTGCCAACTTCAAAAGTGGCTTGAGTTGTGTGTTTCGAAACGCTGTTCTCTTGAAATCACATATCGTCAGATCATTCAATTCGGACCAAAAAAATCGGTAATCTCCGATTCATAATATTCGCCAGTCACAATGACCAAAATTATGAAAGAATTAATTTTTTGAGAAATATAGGGTGGCTGATAAGTATTGCCACCAATTTCAGGTTATTACCATTTGTAAACCGCTCGTCTGACAGCTGACAGATTTATTCCAGTGATAGTTCATTTTATTATTTACAAGCTTACAAAAGCATTTTGATCTATTACATTCAGAAAAAAAGTTATTCCTGATGGAATTCAAGCGTGATAGTATGATTGCTTTATATTTGGCTGCAAAAATACAGTTGCTATCGTTAGACCCTTCCAGCATTTAAATGTGAATAAATATTTTATTTCCCGTACCATTGCTCGTTACCGTGATACTGGCAGTGTAGCATCGCGTCCAAAAAGAGGACGAAAAAAACGGAAACAACACCAGAAATGATCCGAAAAGGGAAGGCCCGATTTGATAGAAATCCACGCCAAAGTGGTAAAAAATTGCGAGAACGGATGCAGCACATATTGAAAAATGAACTTGGACTGAAGTCGTTGAAGTTCCAAAAAGTGCAAGAGCTCACCGATGGACAAAAAAGTGAGACTGGAAAAAGCCAAGGAGTTACTTCGCTTGCACGGAAGTGGCCAGTTACTCAATTTGGTTTCCTCCGATGAGACGCCATTCCAAATTAAGCAGTTTGTGAACAAACAAATGATCGGATTTACTTTATTTACAGATAGTATTGAAATCCTGGGCAGACAAACATTTCGGCTGCAGAACATGGACTTTCCAACAGGAGTCAGTACCACCGCACTCAGCACGCGTGAATCGCACAATGGCCGCCAAAATCCGTTGCACTTTTACGCCTTGGTCATTTTGGAGAGTAAGGTTCTCACTAAAAACTATCATCTGAAGACTGCACTTGGCCGAAAATGAGCCAAAATACCGTAGATCCACTTTCGTGCAGCCTGTGATGGCTTTTTCGCCCATTTGAAGGCCATAATTCATACCAAAGTTGGCCAATTCGATCAAATCTAAACTGATCCTAAAATTTGATTTTATTTTCAACATTTTTTGCTTCTAAACAATAAAATTAAAAAGAAAAATTTTAAAAATATAGCGCTTTTCATTGTTGCATTATATATCAGCCTCCCTGTATAGGACGCTCTTGGATCTGATATTTGGTCACACCTCCATCAATTCTGCAATTTGTAGAAGAAGATTTTTCGATGAAAGTTATAGAACATGTCTGCGGTAGCTTGGCTTCAGTTCCACGGTTATTGTACGGATGCATGTCTAAGTCAGGTGGCAACATGTAGTCTGTGTAAGTTCCTGTTCATATGTTCACCCTCATACGGTCAGCAGTGATGTTTTCGATAGATATTACGGCGTACGGATGTTTGTCGATTATTGACTGGTCAGTAAACTTGAATAAATCCATCACATTGCTGTTATTACTCTCTGTATTATCGTAAAAAAACTTAAAATTTAACAGCTTAGTTATTTACAATTGTTGACCCTTTGTGATAAAGAATACCAAAGTTTAAAGCCTAAATTAGCTTAGTTAGCAAATAAAAATTTTGATTCCTGTACGGGCGACCCATTTGCAAATACATACGCTTCAAACCAGGCCCATATCATGTGACTCTCCCTCAAAATCTTTGTAATTGTGTGTATAAATAGCTTTTAGAACAATCCTATAAAATAAAAATAATTCATGCTCTTCTTGCACTTTTAATCAATTTAAATCATACGTACAGAGTTCTATGCACTTCCTTTACATGCGGAAACGGCATGCATATGCCTCTGTCAAAAAATCTTTCTTTCATATTTTTTGTTTTTTTTTTGATTTCTCTAAAAATTTTTATTTATCGACCTTGGCCGGATATAATTTTCGTTTTTGTTTTTTAATTTTATTTCTATGGATTTGTAAATTATAATGGGAGCTCTTAATACGATGCAATTGTTATAACCAAGGATTTGCTTCTACTTTACCATTGTAATGGAAATGATTTACTACCAACTCATCATTGCCAATATATTTTATAGGATCTGTACACTAAATAAAGGAATATTCAAACATTTTACATATTTATGGAATAGAAAGCGTGTACGAGTGAGTGTGTGTGTCTGTGTTTGTAGATGGTAGGGTATGGAAAACATGATGTCCCAATGCAAAAAAAATATAGCCAAGTTAACAAAATAAATTTGATAACAAGTGTAACAAGAATTAGAGAAAATTCAAAAATTTTACAAAACAATACAAAGAAGATGCCGGAAAATAAAGAAATTAAAAATATAGAGTTAAGCGACAGCTTGATACCCTACACTATATTGGAGTTTTTTAACGATTGATAATTCATTGAAGATTTATTTGAAATCAAATTGAAATCCCAAAAAAAATTTGCCATTCAAAGGTGTTTGAGTGTTTAGAACATCAATAGATCTCGGAAGGTTTAGTTTTGTCACCGTCAAACTTTAATACCACAATACTACTATAAAGTCTGAACCAAGTCTAATACTCGGTACAAAGAATAGTAATTTCCAGCCCAGCATCTGATTTCTACTCAAGTATTGCCTTCTATCATGTATAAATGTCCCACGAGTACCAACGATGTGTTGTGATAACACATTTTCATCATAACGGAGAAGCTCCGCATCCAGTTTAATTTACTTTAAGTCTGCAGTGTCGCATACAAAGGCGGTTACTAAAATTAGATAATTCCAGTATCATCGGGTACATGATGCAAATCTCCTTCAATCTTCCCCTTAGGAATTTTGCATACTCTCAAGAAGCCTTTTCGTCCAATCTGTTGTATAAAGCACTGTTTCTCGCAAGCTTTTCAATATATTTATTGCCATTAGTTGCCACATGTCCTGAAACTCAGCGGAAGGTAATTTTACTGGGTGGCTGATATATAATGCAACAAAGTAAAGCGCTATATTTTTTAATTTTCCTTTTAATTTTATTGTTCAAAAGTTGTTTAGATTTGTTCAAATTGGCCAAATTTGGTACGAATTATGGCCTTCAAACGGTCAACAAAGCCATCACAGGCTGCACGAAAGTGGATCAGCGGTATTTTGTCCGATTCTCGGCAAAGTGCCCTCTTGAGATAATCGACACTTTGGTATTTTTTAGTGAGAACCTTACTCTCCAAAATGCCACAAGCGCAAAAGTCCAACGGATTGACCATTGTGCGGTAAAAATGAAGCAAGGAACCTTATAAGACATTCTTGGTTGACGCGTGCTGAGTGCTGGCGTACTGAGTCCTGTTGTAATCTCCATGATCTGCGGCCGAAATGTTTGTCTGCCCATGGCTTCAATACTATCTTTAAAACATTTTTCCGATAATATTCGGCATTTATTTTGACCCCACGGTCGATGAATACAAGCGGGGAGCGACCATCGGCCGTTACGGCGGCCCACACCATTACCATCGACGGCGTTTGAATTCTGGTGGCCAATCTCAGGTGTAAATTTTCAGCAGACCTTTTTGGCAAGTAAACCCCATCGTTTTGTTTGTTCATACACTGCTCAATTTGGAATGGCTTCTCATCGGAGAAAACCAAATTCAGTAACTGGCCACTTTCGTGTAAGCGAAGTAACTCCTTGGCTCTTTCCAGTCTAACTATTTTTGTCCATCGGTGAGCCCTTGCACTTTATGGAACTTCAATGGCTTTAGTCCAAACTCATTTTTCTACCACTGCGTCGTGGATTTCGATCAAATCTGGCCTTCACTTTTCGCATCATATCTGGTGTTGTTACCGTTTTTTTTCGTCCAGTTTTTGGACGCGATGCAATACTGCTAGTATCACGGTAACGAGCAATGGTACGAGAAAAAAAAAGATTTATTCACATTTAAATGCTGGAGGGTTTTAGCGACAGTCAAATGTGGTTTTCCAGCCAAATATAAAGCAATCACGCTTGAATTCCATCACGAATTTTTCTGAATGCAATAGATCAAAATGCTTTTGTAAGCTTCTAAATAATAAAATGAATTGTCACTGGAATAAATTTGTCAACTGTCAGACGAGCGGTTTACAAACGATAACAATCCTGAAGTTGGTTGCAATTATATCAGCTAGCCAGCATGCACCAACCTAGTTGGAGTTCTTCGGGTTAAGGACGTTTCAGAATTTATCGGTATAGTCCAGAAAAATATTGTTTCGACAAATTCTTTACAGTTGTCTCCTGGAAAAAACTTATGTAGATAAGATAATAAGATTGCCTTGAAAATTATCTCAAAAAATCAAATCGTTCGACTTTAAATTATAGTTCCCCTGCTCTTGGGTGATGTGAAAAACTTGGTTGTAATGTCCTCACTCGATCAATATAGTAAAATATGGGTTTTTAGCTATTCGTTTTAAAGTGTTGCCAACGTTATCGTACAATCCCAATATACTCACCTAATTTATGGTAGTGTTGGGTATAGGAATAAAACTTATTAGCAAAACTGCAAATAAAACAAAAAAGGAAACAGAAAAAGGGAATGAAACGTAAGAAATAAAGAAAATATAAAAAGAATTATAAGAATGAATAAGAGAACACCATTGTATGTATATCTGTCTGTATGTAAGCAAAATTGCATGGACAAAAAAGCAAATGCAATATTCATTGTAGAACGAAGAAACGTATCGTCATCATCATCATCATACTTTTTAAACACAATCAAATTAAACATTGTTTTAAAATTGTACATGGAAAATTTTCTATAATTTAAAGCACTAAGGGGACCTATTGTGGGGAAATGTGAAAGCACTTGTAAATCATCAGAATAATTTAAAATATTTGTTGCTACTATATTCAGAAATCTATGAAAACCTATGCAATTTTTAATATATATTCTCTTGGACGATAGGTTTCCCATATTGGTAAAGTGTTGTCACATATAAAAATTAAGTCTCTGCCATGTTCTCCATTGTTGTATTGAGTCAAGAGTATAAATATAACTAAATAAACAATACTTTGTTCTCTATTTTAGATATACAGTGGGTCAGAATATTACCAAAGGCGTATTTCTCTTGGTATGTTTGAATATTCATTGATGGTGTGCTCTTATTTTCATAAAAAATTAAGCACAAGTCTCGTTGTTTTTAACACGACCAAATCAAAGCGTCTATTCATGTGCCTTCTTTATTTCTTCTGGACATATCCCGCCGCTTGAGTGATCTCGGTAATTATCTCCAACATTATTTTAAAATAGGGAGTATAGCCATCTACCTACCATAGTATAGGCACTTATTCAATGCAAAATAAGAGGAAAGCAGACCATTTTTACTTTTACAAGGACCCTGACTGAAAACTCTGTACATCGCCCCAATTATATATTTTGCCATTGCGAAAGTACAATGAATTTCTTTTTATTTTTTTCCGGGCATCAACGCGTATTATTTTAGCATCAGTTCAAAATGTCCTGATTGGTTGGATAAAAGTAAGCTGACACATTATATTCCAGAACTTAGACCGGAAATAAGGTCCTGCCACAATCATAACATGAACTTAATTGTGAAATACTCAGGAATAATATCATTGAAGTCGCCGTGGTCTAGTAAGTAGTGCGCTGGCTTATTAGACGTAAAGCCAGGGTTCAAGACCAAGGCCAGTATTTTTTCTGAGAGTAAATAGAAGTGCCATGAAAAGTTTCTCAAAAATCTGTCGTTCGGAGTCGACTTTAAACTGTAGATCCCGCCACTTATGTATAAAATTAACACACACAACATAAATGATCTAATGATACCTGAAAGTTATGTTCTCTTAAAAGCATTTATTTTTAATAATAAATTATCAGTAATAACGTCTTATAAATATAACAGCCGCCCGTAGGCGACAAGCATGAATTAAAGCTCCGGCGTGAATGTGTTTTTTAAAGAATTCTACTCTCTCTCTCTGATGAATTTGCTGCCTTACTTCGTACCTGAACATACTTCTTTAAAGAGGTTTGAAGATCCCTTTTCATTTTCTTCCAAATTCTAAACCTAGTATGTTCTTAAAGCCTTCGCGAATAGTTAGTCATCTTGCTGTAAAGCGAATCGATCAATACAGAATATCTAGACAATACAGAGGAGGTTTGGTTCTTTACGTTGGATAAAACTTATTTATTTTACCAGCTAAGCAGTTTTTAATATAAGCAATGATGCCCTCTTCAATTCCACTGTTAGTAGTGCTCAAAAACTTAACTGAAAAGGGTCGCAAAGCAATTTTTAAATTCCAAACAACAAAGTCCAAAAAAAAGTAACTTTATAAAGCAATATAACTGTATATATACATTCGTATACGATTAAAGAAGTGTATCTGTATGTATGTCACTCCTTTATATGTATTCTGATAGTTGTATGGGTATATTTTTCAAAGTTCTTTCAATTTTAGTACCCTACAACATTGCAGATGGTAAGTGTTTTTGAACAAATCCTGCAAATAAATATGGAAATAGTTCGTTGATATTACCTTTTTAAACTTTCAGTTCGTATTTCATATAGTGCAACTATCGAAGGATCTTGGGAGTGATTGAAACCAGTTACAAGCTGAAATAATAATCAAACAATTTGGCACAACGTAATTATCCGCCTAACGACTGTTAGATTTTTGTCCTTTAAAAAAGTTTAAAATATGTGCTCATAGATTGCTATTAAAATAATGTTTAGTTTTAATTAAAATCCTTTATTATTTGCAACAATTCCGTGTTTCACTGTTCACAACTTTATGTGTACAACAACAATTGTTTCGTTTGAGATTCCTTTGTTTACACACTTTTCATAAACAATAACAATTACTAGTCAATTGTTCGACAGATCTTTGTAAAGATCTTCGTAAAGATCTTTATAATCTTCAAACTACGATTACTCTCTTCAAACACTCCGCGTCTTCATGCAAAGCTGACTGAACTTTTACTAACACAGTTGCCTGCTTTGTCTTGCCTTTTATACAGCAACATAAACAGCTTGATAAATGTTCTTGAAGGTGAATGTTGGTGGCTTCGCCTTCTCAGGATCTCTATAAACATAAATATCGTTGTTTCGTTATTGTTGTTTGTGTATTTTGTTTAAATTTTTTCTTATAGTGTTTATTGTTGTATTTTTATTTACTTGTTTACCAGTTTTTTATGCGGGTATTTATTGGTGTATTACACACGGGGATGTTTTGTAAACAAGTTCATTGTTTTTGTAGCTTTCGTTTAAAATTTTAATGTTAAACGATGTAAAAACAAAATACCACTTTCTAGATTTTCTCATTTTCGTAACAATCATTGGAAATTTTGCAATTTGCAATTTCATTGACGTATCTTCAAGAAATTATCATCAGCAATACTTGTGGAATTCGATTAAAGGCATCCACTACGATCAGACACATTACTTAGAAAATTAGCTTCGATGTGCCGTCTCCATGGTCACTCATAACACTATAAAGTGAGAACTGGTAAGAACCCGGAGTCTGTAGCTCTCTTGAGTGCATAATGAACTAAATTAAATAAGAATAAAGACCCCAAATCAATTCTGTTCAAAATATATTCCTCATACAGAAACATAGATTCGAAATATTGCTATAGCGTGATTCAAATTTTCTGAAATCACATTACGCTTTCAGTAATGTGCAGTTTGTTGCGATCATCTTATGTTCTTTTCTGGTTGATAAGTCGTACTCTACAGACTATACAGACGGTACCTGCCTTAATTGTTTTTGCAGTGCGTATCAGAATGAGTTGCAATTGTCCTTATGTTGGAGGTTACTTTTTTTTTAAATTAAATTGCTGAATATTGCAACATTTTCTAATATTATCATACGAACAAATAAAGGGAATCATAACTTCTTTTTTTCTTGTGTTTCTTATTCCTTTCGTCATTTGAAAATGAATGTTTCCGTCAATATAGAAATTAAACCAGTTTAGGCTATCTACCAACAACAACTATGCAACAAAAGGATGAATTTTGTTTGAAGGAGTTATATTGACTGTTTTTTTGTTGCATTATTTATTTAAAAAAATTATGCCCATAGATTTTGTGATATCCAGTATGTTAACTATGTTAAGATACGTATTATCAAATGGGAAATGGTATTGTCAGCATTTGGAAATTCTACAAATATTTGTATGGCCATGATTTATTAAAGCCATGAAGCATTATGAAGGTTCCATAGAAAAACCAAAAATTGCAATTAAAACTCATTGAAATTTTAAAATTGTAAACATTTTTTTTTTTGTTCTGTTCATTTCAAACTCACTGCGTTAGTTCCGAAGGTAAATTGTTGTGTAGGAAAATTTATTATTTTTTCTAAGTGAATCAGGAAGTGTGGACATTTAATTGATGGAAGATAAGTTTTAATTCGTCAGTTAGAATTATATTTTCCACGTCGAACAACATACATAATTGGTTATTAGAACCTATCAGTCAGGATTATTGACCTAGTTTCTCACACCACTTATGTTGTGTGTGTTAATTTTATACATAAGTAGCGGGACCTACAATTTAAAGTCGGCTCCGAAGGACAGATTTTATGAGAAACTTTTCATGGCTATTTTATTTACTCTCAGAGTTTTTGCCAGAAATCTGCTGAGAGGAAATAGCCGAAAAAATACTTTTTGTATTTTGTTTTGATGTCTGGCCTGAGACTCGAACTCTGGTTTTTATGTCTAATAAGCCAACACACTACCTACTAGACCACGACGTCCTCAATAGTCATTATAATTTGTAAACTTCATTTTGCTCCTTTTAAAATCAAGTTTTTGTTTTAATTCTGAAAAAATCTAACCAGCCGAGTTCGTTTTTTAAGTGATCATTAGTTGTAGAGCCACAATTCAGGTGTAAAATTATTAAAATTGTAAATTGTTTTGTTGTTTCTAGTCGAGTGCACTTTTAATGTGCACAGTTCGACGGGTCTTTATTAATTAATTCTTGAGGGAAAATGTCCCTTCTTTTATACTAAAATTTTGGCTGATTTGACAATTCCAAATCAGCCCCTTACTTCTAATACAATATTGTTTGGCTTAATACTAGAACACATGTTTGTGTGTATACAATTAATACTTAACTATATTTATTAAAGGGTTTGTGTGTGTTTATCGTGGGCAAGTGGATGTCATATGACACGCGTCCGCTGTCCATAATAATTCCCACGGTAAAGTGTGAAAAGAGCCACACACAATCACTAGCTATGCAATACAACAACAACACACATAGTGCATATTAATAGTGCCAGCGATCACTCAAGGTGTCAAATGATCGTCGCGTGTGCGCATTACTATTGAAGCGTAATACGCTGCAGCGGTCAGCAACATTGAGTCAAGTGGTCGCTGCTTATATGCAATTGGATATTCTTTTGTTTATGCACATGAAATGTTGTGTTGGTATTGACAACTGTAAAATCATGCTACACAGGTATGTTGTGTTTACCGACAGCCTTTTCCCAATAGATGTCCTGACTGGATTATGACGTAGTTTCTCACACCACTTATGTTGTGTGTGGTAATTTTATCCACAAATGAGGGGACCTACAGTCTAAAGTCGACTCTGAACGACAGATTGCCTTTGAGAAATTTTTTCATGACAATTTTATTTTTGCCAGAAATCTGCTGAAAGCAAGTTGCCGAAAATATTTTTTTCATATTAAACCAACGCACTACAGAGGCTTCATGTTAAAATTATGTAAAATCAAACTTTCTTGTACAAAATACAAAATAGAGATCAAGAGAGATATGCACGACTCTGTTCAGAAAATTTCAATATAAAAATACACCAAAGTGGCCCCTTTTTGCAAAACGTTATTAGACAGCGGCTGCATTAAACATGAACCACATGATAGTTTGCTTTCACTGATGTCTAGTAGGCTATGTGTTGCCTTACTAGACGTAAGGCCATGGTTCAAACTCAGGTCAAATATTTCCAACAAAACGAAATGTGAAAAAATATGTCTCTGGCGACTTCCTCTCATCTCAGCAGATTTTTGATAAAAACTCTGAGACTAAAATAAAATCTCCATGAAAAGTTTCTTAAAAATCTGTCATTTGAAATCGAATTTCAACTGTAGGACGTGCCATTAGTGTAAATGTAAATAAATTGCTTCACCGGAGTAAAGCACTGTTAATACACAACGAAGTGCAATCATTTGCAAGAGAACTTAACGCTGAATCCTTTCATACAACTCGGCTATGGGTCCTTTACATCAACTCCAATTTATTTAAGACAGTTTTGCTTCAAGACAAAATCTCTAAGTCCTTGGTCGAGATTAAGTAATCGGTGAACTTCTTTCAATTCCGGCCAACCTTTTCATGTTGTACTGCAATGGACTGCTATTTTTACTGAAGTAAGTTCTACTATCCCAGGTCAGACATCAAAACGAAAAAATATTTCTTCGGCGACTTCCTCTCAGCAGATTTCTGGCAAACACTCTGAGAGTAAAAATTGCCATGAAAAGCTTCTCAAAAATCTGTCGTTCGGAGTCGACTTTAAACTGTAGGTCCCGCCACTTATGTATAAAATTAACGCACACAACATAAATGGTGTGAGAAGCTAGGTCGTAATCCTGACTGAAGGGTTGTAATGGCCAATTATGTATGTTATGTATGTATGTAAGTTCTACTATTGTCTTCTACTTCCATCCCAACAAGTTATTTATTCATGTTAAATATTGCATATTAAAGTTTGTATTTCAAAATTATTCAATTGAAATAGAATTGTTTTGTATTTTATTTACTTATTTATACATTCTAATATTTTTTGTTGCGTCATTAAATTATACGCATTTACAGTGTCGTAATTACGTATAATTTTAATGTCCGCTCATTTCGTTTCAGTTTCGTTATTTTTCCAATTGAATGTTACACCTGAGAGAAGACAAGTTGTGTGACAACAATTAAAAATATTTCTACAATAGAATGTACAAACAAAGAACAATTCAATTTAAAGCAATTTTGTTGCTGCTGTCACAGTTGTTAGCACACTAAAAATTATTGTTTGAACATAATAAATAAATTATAAAAATATCCACATAAAATATACATACATACATAAATATATGTACGTATGTGTTGATAGGTAGGTATATATGTATTGTAATAATAAACACATAAACTTACGTAAATTTTGTTTAAATAGAGGTAAATACGGTCAGACGGAGAGAGAAACAGAGTGGTGTAATTCAAAATTTCATAAAATTATTGTAAATTTATGTTTCAAAAAGAAATATTTTCTAATGAAAAGATAATAAAAATTTTCGTATTAAAAATAGAAGCAATTTGTTGGGTCGTTAATTAAGCGTTTTCTATATTTCAATAAGCGCTTCTATCTTTAATTAAAACAAACTTTGTAAGATGTTTGAATTACGCTCTTGCCTCGAAGAAACTGCTACACTACCTTTTAGACTATTTTTTCGCCGATTTCCTATCAGCAGATTTGCAGCGAAAACTTTGAGAGTAAATAAATGCCATCAAAAGTGTCTTAAAAATCTGTCGTTCGAAGTCGACTCTAATCTGTAAGCCACGCCACTCAAGGATAAAATTAACACACATAACATGAATGGTGTGAAAAACTAGTTCCAAATCCTGACTGAAAGGTTGTAATAACCAATTATGTACATATGTACGTACAGGATGGCTGATATATAATGTAACAAAGTAAAGCGCTGGTTTTTTTTAATTTTTTTTTTTTAATTTTGTTGTTCAAAAGCAAAAAATGTTGGAAATAACTTAAAATTTTCGAATCAGTTTAGGTTTGTTCGAATTGGCTTCCTTTGGTACGAATTACGGCCTTCAAACGGCCGATAAATCCATCACAGACTGCACGAAAGTGGCTCTACGGTATTTTACCCCATTTCCAGCGAAGCGTCATCTTGAGATGATCGACACTTTGGTAACTTTTGGTGAGAACCTTACTCTCCAAAATGCCCCAGGCTCAAAAGTCCAACGGATTGAGATCCGGAAAGTTGGTGGCTATCGTGCGGTAGAAATGAAGCGAGGAACCTCCTTTTCAATCCATTCTTGGTTGACGCGCGCTGACTGTGGTGGTGCTGAGTCCTGTTGGAATGTTCATGATCCGCGACTAAAGACTTCAATACTGTCTTTAAGATATTTTTTCCATAATAATATTCGCCATTTTATCGATAAATACGAGCGGGGAGCGACCATCGGCCGTTACGGCGGCCCACATCATTATCATCGGCGACGCTTGAGTTTTGGTGGCCAATCGCAGGTGTAAATTTTCAGCCGACCTCTTTGGCAAGTAAACCCGATCATTTTGTTTGTTTACAAACTGATCAATTTGGAATGGCTTCTTATCGGACAAACCAAATTCGGTAACAGACCACTTTCGTGCAAGCGAAGTAACTCCTCGGCTCTTTCCAGTCTAACTTTTTTTTTTGTCGATCAATGTTCAATGGCTTTAGTCCAAGCTCCACTCATCCACAAATGGACATCATCGCAGAAGATGATCGATTATCGATGATAAATAAGTTCAATTGCCAATTGCTTCTGAGCATGTTCAGAGAACACACATGGTTGTCTTAAGTTGTATAGGATGATTTGACAAACCAGACTGAATAAATAAAAATTTGGCAGTTGTAGCTTTAACAAGACTATCTAATCTTCAAGATCGGTTCCGTTCCCTGCTGGAAAACTTGGTAAATATTGTGCTCTTAATGAATTTATTCGGTAATTTTATAGTTTCCTTGGTAGAATTACGGCAAAGCTTCTTACAGTACAATACAGATTTATTCTATTTGCATGCCAGGTAGCAAGTGGTCACTATGTTGTTGTTATCTTATTCAAGTCAACAGGTCTACATTTTGTAAGGCAATATTTTCGCGATTTTAATCGTTCCGGAACGAGTAGAGTTTTATAGTACCCACAGCTTTAAAGCGTTACAAAATATTGCAATTTTCAGAATGTATTTTCAGCCATTTACCTACCTCTGGGTGTTCTCCACAGCAGAACATTAAATTCTGGGTGTTTAATTAGGTACCCATTGCACTACGAATGAGCTTCAGCGTTGAACATAAACTTTCCGTGAAATTTGAATTTTGTTGATCGATTGAAGTCGCCGTGGTCTAGTAGGTAGTGTGCTGGCTTATTAGACGTAAAGTCAGAGTTCGAGTTCAAGGCCAGACATCAAAATAAAAAATACAAAAAGTATTTTTTCGGCTATTTCTTCTCAGCAGAATTTTGGCAAAAACTCTGAGAGTAAATAAATTGCCATGAAAAGTTTCTCAAAAATCTGTCATTCGGAGTTGACTTTAAACTTTAGGTCCCGCCACTTATGTATAAAAATAACGGACACAACATAAGTAGTGTGAGAAACTAGGTCAATAATCCTGACTGAAGAGTTGTAATGACTAATTATGTATGTATTATCGTTGTTTATTTTTTCATTTATTACTGGTAAAATAGCAAACCTTATTAAGCAGTTTCAACGTTGCCATATGTCACGAAACCTTTTCTATACTCTACCGTTACTCCCACCAGTATACCAGATCATACATAATTGGTCAATACAACCCTTCAGTCCCGATCATAACCTAGCTGCTCACACCGTCCATGTTGTGTGGATCCATTTTATCCATGAGCCGCGTGACTTACTGTATAAAATCGATTTTTGAGAAATTTTCTGGGGACAATTTTAATTACATCTCAGAGTTTTTGCCCGAAGTCTGGTGAGAGGCAGTAGGCTAAGAAGTTTCATTTCATATTTCGTTTTGTTGGGTATGATGCATGGCCTCACTTCTAATAAGCCATCAGGCTGCCTACTAGACTACTGCTTATACTATAATTTTAAGTACTTTTGAACTAACCAACGAAACCCAGACACACTAATTTACATAGAAATTCGAATAAAAATCAACAATAATAGGAATATTTAGTCGTAGTTAAACAAATAATATTTTCACAAGTGTACAAACACTTTTACATGCTTTAAGAGTGTGTGTATATGTACATTATATTATGTATGTATATGTAATTTAACTAAATATATAATATTTTTTATATTTAGTTTTTATGCTCTTTTGTTTTTTCTTTTTTTTTTCCTCTCACATTGAAAAAATAAAATGAAATTTAATTTATTTCTAAAATGAACATTTATTGACACCAAACAGACACAAATAACCTAAAAAAAAAAAAGACTACAAACCTACAGTGAATGTAATGTCAAAATAATATTGGAGAAAAAAAAAGTAGAAAAATGAAGAAAACGTAAAAAAACATACGCTTTTCAACACAACAACGTTGGTTTGTCAACGTTGTGTGTCAGTCACACTGTAATCGTGAAATATAGTGCGTGTAAATTATGTCCAGCCAATGTAGCCACTAACTGGGTGCAGAGATATTGCTTAATGGTTATAAATGTGTCGTATGGACACCATTACCACTACCACCACCACCACCAGCACAATCACTACCACTACCACCCTTAAAGGCAATGAAAGAATAAAAAAAAGGCAAAAATAGAAAAGAACATGAAGCAGATAAACACATGAACACAAATAACTTAAATACCCGCTGTTTTTATCGAGTCAATTGAGTAGTAATGCTTGTGTTTGTTTTATTTTATTTTCTTTCTTTTTCAACATGAATTGCCTGCTTACCAACACCAATGTACTTCAGTTAACACTATTTAATGTCGTGGCAAATGTCTATTAACTGCCTTCTGTTTTGTGGTCACTTTTTTTTTCGTTTGTTGCTCTTTTATTCCTCTTAAAAATGCTTCTATTATTCCTTATTGGTCACCACATGCCAATCGATCAAATATAATGTCCATTAATTTTTTTTATTTCACCGTCAAATTGCTATTAAAAATTGTATTTGGCGTTAAATTAGGCATTCAGTTTATTGTGTAAATGAAAGGATTAATTTTAGATAAAGTTTACCATAAAATCTGGAACAATATCCAAAAAAAAAAATAATAAAATTTACACTTGCTTTCTAGAACACACTTAAGTGATATTAAATGGTGGGCCATTTAAAAGTTTAAATATGAAAATGCAATAAAACGAAAATGATTTGAAATTTTTCCAGATTTATTTTTTTGTTGTAAAGTCCAATTGTTGCGATTAGAAATGGAATATTATTTCATTCAAACTGCTTGAGCAGCTAGCCTCATAGTACCTTATTTTATAGGACCAATTACACGGCGCGGTAGTGAAAATACACCCGATAACTACATACATATGTAGTTCACGTTATTCAGTTAGTTGCGTGGAACTCAAAAATATCTTTTTTATATTTCTCGAACAACCCGCCGAACTTGTTTTATTAAAAAAAAAAACTGTTTCTTAGGCTTTACGCACAAAATTGTGACGCGATTTCCATAATTTAAATCTTGTCGGAAAGGGGAAATATGGACCTTTAAAACGGTATACATATATATATTCTTCGACTTAATATGCTATGAGATTTGATGAGGTAAACTTGGAAAATTCGAATTTTATTCATATTTTTTTCAAGTTTGTCTTTTCATAGGAGCAAACTTTAATAAAAAAAAATATAAGATAAATGATAATATTCTTAAAGTCAATTCTTTTGTAAAGAGATTGAGTCGTCATTTAATCAAATCGGTCGAAAATTACTGTAGTTATTATGTAAAGAGTCTAACAGTTGAGTGATATTTTTTATTTATGTCATCTCATTAAATGAACTTTTACTTCAAAGATTTTCAAAGCTTTTGATGGATCTTGATTAGTTTTCACAAAATGTGTCAATTTCACGTTGGCACGACTTCCAGAAGTCGGCTAATATTTGTGTTTTTTGCAAATATTATTATTTCTCTTTGCGCAAACATTGGCCAACTTTTGGTGGTCACCCAAACTTGGAATTGACACATTTTTCGATAAACAATCAAGTTCTATCAAAAATTCTGAAAATGTTTGAACCGAAAGTTCATTTAATAAGATCAACTATAAAAAAATATAACTCGACTGTTAGACTCTTTATATAATAACTACGGTAATTTCTATCCGATTTGATCAAACAAAGTATCAATCTCTTCGGAAGATAACGCACTTTCACAATATTATCACTTATTTCATACTTTTTAAGTAAAGTTTGCTACTATGAACGGACAAACTTAAAAAATATGAAAAAAAATCGCGTTTTCCAAGTTTACCCCATCAAAACTCATAGCATATTAAGCCGAATAATGGATATATGTATACCGTTTTAAAGGTCAATCTCTCCCCTTTCCAACAAGATTTAAATATTGGAAATCGGGAAATTTGTGCGTAAAGTCCTTAAAAACAGTTTTTGTCAAATAAAACTTTGTCGGCATTACACTTGTTTTCAACAACGCCCCAAGAAAATAGTCCAGTTTAGACAAGTCACAGCTTCTTGGCGGCCAATTGAATTGAACCATATGACACAATAAATTGAATGTGCCATGAGATATGTAGCATGTTAGATCATCCTGTTCAAACCAATCATCGCTTCATCATGCGGTAAGGGTCTCCAATGACCGTATTGATTGCACCGTCTTCATTAGCAAAGGAATATGGTTTAATGACTCGTCCACTCCAAATATTCACTCTTAATGGGTGCATTGGCTGCTGTAAGACTACGTGTGAATTTTCTGAGCTCCAAATACGGAAATTTTGCTTTTTTACGTACCCACCAAGATGAAAATGACCTTCATGCGAAAAAATGATTTAATTTTTCTATTTTGGCAGAATCGACATCATTGTGCAGTTTCTCGTTGACCTATCGCATGTAGCGAAGCGAAATCGAAGCGGATGTTCATGTAGTTTCAACTCTTAAATCAATGGAACTGTGTAAGGCGTCATAACAAAATCTTTTTGAAATGTTCAATGTATGATCAGGATCACGCCTTGGTGCATCGACAATGAAGAACCTTAGCAATAAAATTACGTATACCGGGTACTGTTGGTACTTCTCTTCGATTAAATATTATTAGGCATTTTCAGGCAATTTCCCAGAAATTTTCTTTGGTTTGGGAATAAATATCGAAATAAAGTCCAACGTTGCTCAAACGTGAATCGATTCATTATGTTCAGTGGAGGTAATATACTGAATTTAGAGATAGAATAGAATGACTTAACTAATGCCAGAAGAAGAAAATCGTTTTCATTTTAACATTTGTTTTATGCAGAGAGGGTAGAATCAGTTTTTCTAAAAATATATTTCAAATATTTCGATATTAGTATGAAAACAATTTAAATAATTTGTTAACATTTCACAGTTTCACAGTCTGAATGCAATTCAACTGAATCATTGTGAATTAATTTTAATTTTTGCTTTCTGTACGGTTATCAAGTGAAATATTTTTTTTGCTAATTTTTCACTTTGTCACAAATATGAAAATATTTTCATTATACATACCATATACATACATACATATGTACATATATATACAGAGATATACAGTTATATTCTATGTATTGTGATTTAATGTTTTCATATAAAAATTTTTCCAATTAAATAACTGCTTCGCCAAAAAAAAAAAAACAAAAAAAAAATTAAAAAAAGAAGGAAAATAATAGCGAGTAATGTTAAGAATTTTTCGTAATATACCAACGACAATGAAAAACTGAACGAAGAACGTATGAAACACAAGAAAAAAGAGGAAAAAAAAAAGATAAAATAAAATAAAAATAATTGAAATAGAAGTCACTGTAAATTATACAAGAAAAAATAATAAATTTTCATAAAATTTTGAACACACAACATTCGCTAACCATTTATACGGAGTATAATATTATCAACGGAGAGGCAAAAATAAAAACAAAAACAAAAAAAAAGGGCTAAAATAAAACGCGACACGGGTACATAAAATGGAATTCAAGTTAAAATACAACTTCTACAGCATATACTCTTTCATACCCAATAACAATGGAAAACCGACCGACAGATGGACATGCATAAAGTTTACTTGTACCCTGTCGGTTTATGGGGAAACACTAGCTTAGAGGTCGTTGGGTTGAAAACATTTAAAACAATACACATACGCACACATAAATAAATGGACATTGCGACAGATGATATAATATACAAAGATATTTGGTAACCTTTTATTTTACTTTCTAAAGCTATACTGCTTTGAAAATAAATTGAAAAAATTTTCTTAAGAATATTCACGAGTATCAGCATTCTAAGAAAATATAAAATAATTTTGTGATCAAATTAGATGCAATTCCAAAGCAAAACTTACTTGCTTATTTAAGTCGCCATTAACAATCCAATTAACGAGTTTCAGCCTGCCGCAACACATCCTTCTAGGGGCATTTGCTTCTTGCGCGCATACGCCAGTTGGTCATACCAATGGATGACAGGACTGCCTCGATTTCCATAGATACCTGCATCAAATTCTCGTCTCGTCGTAGCAGATAGATACCTTCATTCAAACTACATGACAAAGCCAGCGCAGTTGCTGAATGTTAATACGGTGCACAACGCCTATGTCGTTGAGGAGCTCATTCAACTCACTGCTGGATCGGATGCAGAAATCATCGGCAACTAGTACGGGACCGAAGATTTTACGTAGGACTTTTCTCTCGAATACTCTCGAGGCGGCTGCATAAGTGGTTAACAGAGTCCATGGCGCTGCATCATAAAGAAACACAGAGAGTATGAGTGTCTTATAGAGTATTAGAGAATATTACTAAAGAGTATTGCGTATTCGATGCCTTCATTCTATAACGTTCTAAGTGTACTTAGTGTACTGTCAAAATTTGGTTCAGATGTGCCCATCCGTTCCGAAGTTATAGGGAAAAATCTACTTAGAATACGCATATGTCTTATGGCGTGTGAAGACTTTGATAGCTCATAACTCAAAACGCACTCTTTCGATTTAGAATGTTATAGAACGGATGCGTCGTATTGTCGCCCCTGTATTATCTACGCCAGTTGATGATCAAAATGTTGGCAACCGAATCTTTACACACCGACACATTTTATGCGGCATCTCCAATGCTCAAAAATAGGGGATGTTGTACTTACCCGCAATCTAAATAGACAGTCCTTACAATGTATCCCCCAAACTTGTTTCCGAACAAACTTTAGAATGCTGGAACCACCTCATACGCAGAATGCATAAGAGGGGATTATAATACTTGCAGTTACATGTTTCATGCGGTATCTTGACAATCACTCTACGTTTTCCTAAAGAATGTTGATTCCGTACGCTCCAACCTTATGGTTCTCATAGATTTGGTCCTTGGCGTAGTCCCACAAATGTCGCTAATTTGGAAGATCTAAATATCAGAGATCAGCAACGAGTATTCAAAACGATGAGTAGATTCAAATCATACTTATAATTTCTGATACTTATACGCACTCATACTTATTTTAATATGATACTCATACTACTCATACTCAAAGTTGTAACTACTCGTCGTATTCATACTTAACAATACGCATGATGTTATTGACTTCGACTCGTGTCTAGTTAACATTTACACGAAGCACAAAATAAGTATGATCCGCGTACGAACACTACTATAGTCTCTAGAAGATTGTGTGTATTCTTTGCTTGTTGTCTTTGCCTTTCCTTTCTTCTTTGTTTTTATATGCAACAACAACAAAGGTTGTAAATTTTGATGAATGAATTCGAATCACTCGAATCACTTATAAGTATTATAAGTATTTTTCTAAATTTATGAATCAAAATGAGTAGGCGTATGAATCAAATACGTTTTGAGTTTCGAACGTTGTGAGTTTGATGTTAACGTTGTATAAATCAATGTTGTAGTGAGTACGAATCAGAGTAGTTGAATTTCATTTCTGTTGATACACTCATACTCAAAATTGCATGAGTGCTTATGAGTAGCAGGAAAACGATTCATTGCTGATCTCTGCTAAGTATCTAATTGCGTCGCAAAAACATTGAATTTTTATCTTTTGAAATCGGCTCATAATTATTACTTTTGTACACTAACCTGTGGTATAGCCTTCAATGGATATACGTATAATGTCTCCCCCTATACTTCTGACAAAATTAAAGATTCTATTATGTATTAACACGTAAAATTTAATCACTTTATATGCAATACAGTGCTATCCTCTGGGATGCTTTAATACATGTTCTGATGTTTCATTATCATCATCACAGAATTTACATGTTCATGTGGAAACGATCGTTTTCCTTAACAATTCTTCTTTTTTTAATTCTTTAAAGCCGTATTAATATGGTTATTTCTGAATAGTCTGATGCTTGATCTGCTGATGCAATTACACATCAAAGATTAGATTGGCGTAAATCCATTTGGTATCTGAGAATTCATTGCCTCTCTCTATCATCGCCTTCTCTAAGTATTGTCATCCAAACGTCTCTTTTCATATCTCGGAAGGAGAAGGATTTGGACTTCATCAGTAACTTTGAAGCTCCCCTCTCTGACTGCTAATTGAACTGTTACCCAAGAAAGGGAACGCTGTATCTCCTACTTATTTAGCTGGGTGCCGGCTTATTAGACGTGATGCTTCTATTCAAATTATCGGGTCAGACATTAAAACAACCTTCGCTAAGTATTGCCTTCCAAATGTCTCTTTCCATATCTCAGAAGGGGAAGGAATGGACTTCATCAGTAACTTTGAAGCTGCTCTCTCTGACTGCTAATTGACCTCTTACCCAAGAAAGGGTAACACTTTGTTTGCCATGAAAAGTTTCTCAAAAATCTGACGAAATCAATTTTAAACTGTAGGTCCTGCCACTCATGCATAAAATTAACACATCAATATTGTGAGAAGCTAAGTTCCAATCCTGACTAAAGGTTTGTAATGACCAATTTTGTATGCATGTGTGTACATATATAGTCTTATACTATTTTCTAGTTAATTTCATAAAAACCAAGCTCCCAGATAATATTGCTATATGATGTCCTTTCTATTCTTCGTTCAAGTTGAATTGATTAAATGTTTTCTTTAATATTTCACAATAGGTTCAATTCTTTCTTCTTGTTGATAGAGAAAGTTCTAGTTGAGAGGTGGATAGGGTAGAAGTCTAGGCATTAACGTGCTGCAGTTTACCAATTTGACATGAAAGTTCAAAAGTAACCTGAGAAGTAAAAGTGTAGCCTCATGCCTAATAAGCCAAGATAACTGTACCTACTAAATTAGAACGACTTCAGTTGGTTCCAGAGGTTGTTATACTCATTCAATACCTGTTTTAATTATATCATTTGAGATCCTTCGTAAGTCATAACCATTTCAGTACCGCTTTCTTTAAAAAATTTTCTCTTTTATTAGATTTTATGTTGGTTTTTTAGGAGAGTCGAGACTAGAGTATTCTTGAGATCTTACAAGTACCACCAGAGTTAAAGGCTTAAGCTGCAACAATTCTCTAAATAGACAATAAACTATAAATAGGCGCTCAGCCTAGTTGAAATTGCGCAAAAATATGTAGTCTATTGCTTTTCCTTGTAATATTTTGGTTTCATCATGTCAACAACCAGTGGAATAAATTTTCTATCACACTGTATTTAACTACCTATGGACATAACTCTAGGGGGCTTAAAGTCCATGTATGTTTATTCGGGTGTTTGTGTGTGTATGTCTGTTTGTTTTATATATGCGAGCATGGTATGTTTTGTTATAATTTAGAACTGGTTGTGGTGGTGCATTTATAATAATTAATTGTGCGCAAATATACAAGCGTGTGTTTATACAGCCACGTATGCCATACGTGTGTAAGTGTGAGAAAAGTGTAAAACTGTGTTAGTTTTAGTAACGGTCAACAACCAAGAGACTACTAAATGGCATCATACCACAATATTTAAACACAACAGAAGACCAGGAGTGAACTGAGAGAGCGAGAGAGAGAGAGAGTGAGGTTTAACTAAGAACTCAAATAGGAGAAAAACATGAAACAAATACATACAAACACAAACATTGGATTTATATTAGAGCATAAGGCGTATGTGTGTATGAATGTGTTTGTACATTTAGTTTTGTGCATGCGAATAAACAAACATTTTTAACAATAAGCAGATATGTGTGAGTGTTATGTGAGTGTTGTGTGTTTGTTTGTTTACTCCTGTAACAAATGACACATTTCACACAATAACTTGTCGGCTCTTCTTTCTATTTCTCTGTCTTCATGAGAGAACTTCAGAGGGTTTGTTTACACAGCAGTGCCGAGCCGAGCCGAGCAGAGTGCAAAGAGTTGGGTCATATTGGTAAGTTGAATGAGTAGCCAAAAATTATTTTAAGGATCATGTTTGTAAGTATGTATGTATGGTACATACTTTAAAAACCTGTAACAGAATTATAAACAAATATACAAACGTACTCATATACCACATTCGGGGGGGAGATTAAACGTGTGCCCATATGATATGTCCAAGTAAACATGTACACAAAACAACACTAACAAATTCACACTTACACACATACGATAGCCTTTTTTCTTTTGTTTTGTTGCTGTTGATTTTTTAAAAAATAAACACTTTGTCGCCACTTTTATGGAGTTGGTTTCCTTTCCGGTGTGTACAAAACCAACAAATTACAACATTTATTTCCAAGATGAATGGCTTGACAATTTATGTGTATGTAAGCCTTTTGTCTTCTGAAAAAAAAAAACACCTAAAGAGAGTGAGAGTAAAACAAAAAAAGCACTTACACACACACACATCCCTGCACACATACAATAACAACAACAAAAATGACAAATGTTGTGGTTCCATTACATTTAAAATTAAAAAAAAAAAACAAAAAGAAAAACCTAGCAGCAGCAACAAGGCATACGACAAAATGAAAACCATACCCAAATAACCCACCTTTAGAGTAAGGGGCGGCGGAGAAAAAAGCATAAAAAAAACAACAATAACAACGTAAAAAAACGAAAAGCAAAGATGGAAAATAAAACGAAAAGGCCAAAATATATTGTAAATGGTCGTGCAAAGTAAAGAAAACAAATAAAAAACAAATGAATGCTACGAAAGAGAAAAAGAATTCACAATTAAAATATAAAACCGAAATACCTTTCGGGTAACACATGCATGCCTTATGATTCATTCTCTTGCCATACAACATTAATTATTGATGGTTTTTAAAAGACTTTGTTTTTTTTTGTGTTCTACTGTTTAAAACACTCTTTTATTAAAAACTTTATTTATATACAAAGCTTTTAATTGTTTAAAATAATACCATAAACTTTCAAAAAAAAAAAAAACCCACACCTACACGCAAATAATAAATTAATGAATACAAATGTCACAAAATTATTTTGGCCAAATTCAGGAAATATTTGAAAACTTTTAAAACTTTCATTTACAAGATCAAAAGGCGTATAATTGATAAAAATAAATTATATGCACTTACATGTATCAAGTAAAGTTTCAATATAATTATGGTTGGGAAGGCCGATTTTTGTCTATCTTGAACATCATTCAAACATTCCCATCCATACGATAAAGTGTCAAGATGGTCCTATTTTAAACTAAACTATATTTGGGGGGTAGCTAAAGCGAAAAATTTGGTTTTTTGTTAAAGGTTTACTCCTTTATGGCAGGATCATATAAGAAAATCTGTTGAGGAGCAGTCTAATTATATACTTTCAGCGAAAATATTGAATATTGTACACCTATTGGACAAAATCATTCAAATATTTATTCATACATCCATACATCTATAAGTGATCATTACAACCCGTCAGTTACGATTACGACAAAGCTTCTGACATCACTTATATTGTATGGGTTAATTTTATACATGAGTTTAGAGTCGACTCTGAACGACAGATTTTTTCGAGAAACTTCTTTATTGCAACTACTTTCAGAGTTTTTACTGAGACAAGTAACCTTTGCTGAATTCAGTATCAGGTAAACAATGTCACTTCGCATGCCAATCCGTTAAGCAATAATAATAACCTGTGGAAACAGATAGAGTAATAGATAGAGTTTGAATACCATATTGTTTTGGAATATTTCCTATCTAGTAGGTAGTGTGCTGGCTTATTAGACGTAAAGCCAGGGTTCGAGTCCCAGGCCAGACATCAAAAATAAAAATAAAAAAAAATACAAAAAGTATTTTTTCGGCGATGTCTTCTCTTTCTCTTCTTGAAAAGTTTCTCAAATATATCTGTCATTCGGAGTCGACTTTAAACTGTAGGTCCCGCAACTTCTGTATAAAATTAACACACACAACATAAGATAAGTGGTGTGAGAAACTGCGGGCTTCTTGGGGACGATTGCTGTAGGCTGTCTAATGGTGAAGGCATAGCTCTGGTCGTTTTATAATCACCAGCAGCAACTCGTTTCCGTTCGCATCTTCCCTCTTTCCATCTTCCTAAACCTGCACAATGCACGGCATGGGTAGGGGTCATCCCCTGAGTGCAGGTTTAATCAAAAAAAAATCTGAGTTTGTAAATAAAGTAAGACTCTGACTTTATCTAGCATTGGCAGCAGAAAAAACACTGTTTATTAAGCAGCGGTATGTGAAATACATATTTTCAATTGTATTCGGTATAAGTATGACTTGCAGGAAGACATGTGAAAATAAAAACGTTGCAAGATTCATCATAAGAATTGCGGTAGATGCCCATTGATTTAGACCTTAAATTTATGGCCGAAAGTGAACCGATTGTTGGCTGGCTGTTAGCGAGGATAAAAATTCAACATCAAATTCGCAATCAGATTAATGGCTTATATTTTGAGCATAAAAGCAAACTCTGCATAAAAAATTTCGCAGACATTTATATGATTATGGAAAATAAACAATGACCAATATTTAATTCCGTTGGGGTATATTTAAATTCATCCAGAGAAGAATGTCCAGTGTGACAGGGTCTTAAGTTATATTGTGGAATTTGCCGTAAGTTGTACTAGGTAGTGTTGTCGTTTGTTAGACGAGAGCCCGTAGTTAGCCTCTGTCCCAAACATAACGAAATATGAAAAACAAAAATTATTTCTTTTGGCGACTTCTCCTATAAGCACACATCTGGCGAAAACTCTGAAAGTGAATAAAATTCGCATGAAAGTTTCTCAAAAATCTGACATTTGCAGTAAACTTAAACAAAAGGTCCCACCACTAAAAATAATAATAATGTAGGTCCCACCACTAGAAATATAAGAATTAGTATACTCAACATAAGTAGTGTGAGAAATTTGGTCGTAATCCTGCCTGACCAATTAAGTCAGTATATGTTGTTCTAGAACCTAGACGGTAGCTAAATAAACACACGAATTAGCTGTTTTTTGGGGCTAGAGTGCAATGCACTACATAGTATCGCAATAGATTTCTTCACATTGTCAAAGAGTTAAACAATTTTTATTGAAAACAGTTCACCAGATGCTTAGGTTTGATGGTAAAGAAAGTTCCTCAATTGTCTTATATGTAAAAACAATAATTGGTTCGAAAGCAGGATGTTTCTCCAGTTTAGTTTAGAGTTATGACTTAGGTCTAAATATTAAACTCTATGGCTTTACTAAGTTTAATTTCATTTATTTTAGATAGCATATAACTACCATGCTTTGCGCCTTCTGTAGGGTTAGGCTTCATTACATACATACATAATTGGCCATTACAACCCTTCAGTCAGGATTACGACCTAGCTTCTCACACCACTTATGTTGTGTGCGTTAATTTTATACATGAGTGGCGGGACCTACAGTTTACAGTCGACTCCGAACGACAGATTTTTGAGAAGCTTTTCATGGCAATTTTTACTCTCAGAGTCTTTGCCAGAAATCTGCTGAGAGAAAGTCACCAAAGAAATATTTTTTCGTTTTGATGTCTGACCTGGGATACGAACCCGGGCCTTTTGTCTAATAAGCCAACACACTACCCACTAGACCACGGCGACTTCAGTTAGGCTTCATTACACTTCATATATTCAATTTCATATAGACGAAGGAAATTTTGTAATCTTTTTAAGTGTATATGAAGTCAATGACAGTCCAATGGTAGAGGGAATATGTTTTGAAAAACATTTGGAATCAAATAGTTATCAAGGACATTTCTTTTTATCACAAGCCTTGGCATTTTGGAACCCACCTAAGGGAAGCTGATGCAAAATATTCTAACCAAATAATTTTTCTTCCTTATGTCGTTATTTGTATCAATTAATTTGTTTTACCTTGTTAACGTTGCTATAAAAATGTATTTTCGTAAATTGGTTATAAAAATGGAAAAAAATATATTTGATTAGAACATACATTTTATACATACGAGTAAACTTGTTTTTGCTTTTTTTTTGCTTTTTTATTAGCCTTTTTAAAACCTTTTTTTGTAATATATTACCATACCCATGTTGTATTACAATATGTGTTACAAAATACTTTAAATAATAATTTTAATAATATTTCTACCTCTCGGTATTATGACAACAAATAAACAAAAATTATACTCTTACCCAACTGCCCAAATATGCGTTACAATAAAAAACTGCTGTTAACTTTGATGAACTGTTTGTAACATCAGAGTGAACCTACGTTTTATTGTGATTAAAATACTAAATGCCGCTACTTTGCTTTTGTAAATCACATAAAAACATGTGCCAAACTTTCGTTTGATTACAAATTTATTTGTTTACTTTTTTTCCTTCTTTTTCTTTTTTAAGGAGGCAGGAAAATTTTTGATAAGGGCGTTCTCGTGCCTAAAATTACAAAAGAAAGGCCGAGTACGAAGGTATTATTTAATAATTTGTTTTAATATTTATAAAGAATACAAAGAGCATTAAATTGAATGTGAAAGTGAAAAGACTCATAGTTTTAAAAGGACCATATTTATTTCCCTAATTCTGTTCAGTTTTAAATTTTTCTATTCGCTTTCTTTGTCGCCTTTCTCTGCCACTTCTGTTCTATACGGCCCTCTGAGTGTATACAATGTCAGGTCTCCCAGAGTAAAGGCTCTCCGTTTGAAGTTGTTGTACAAATGATTTGATCTCTATAACATCCTGAATGAATTAAGTGGGGCGTTACCTTTTCTTATATGAATGTATTAGTCATGATCTGATACACCTGCAGCATAAATGCTTCTAGTAAATCGAGTGGATATTGTTGGTGTTAATACGCAGAACCTTACACGCATTCGTTATTAGCTATTACAACTCTTCGGAGAGTATTACAAACTGGCTTCTTACATCATCCATGTACAAACACATACATACATAATTGGCCATTACAACCCATAGGTCAGGATTACGGCCTTACTTCTCACTTGCCACTCATGTTGTGTGCTTTAATTTTATACGTGAGTGCCGGGACCTACAGTTTTACATCGACTCCGAAAGACAGATTTTTGAGAAACTTTTTCATGGCAGGCTTATTTACTCTCAGAGTTTTTGTCAGAAGTCTGCAGAGAGGAAATCGCCGAAGATATTTTTTTTTCATATTTCGTTTTGATGTCTGATCTGGGATACGAACCCGGGCTTTCCATCAAATAAGCCAACACACTACCTACTAGACTACGGCGACATCATCCATGTAATGGACGTAATTCAACGTCGAATCCGAACGACAGAAGCCTTTTACTCTGAGAGTTTTAGCCAGTAGACTGCTGACCTGTTCCCAGTAGTCTCCGAAAAAAATATTTTTTTTTTAAATTTTATCGTTTTGCAGAAGTGTGTGCTGGGATTGAAATTCCCTAGTCATTATCAAGTAAGGCAACGTAGTACTTAGCTGGCTACGGAGTTTTTGTAAAATTAAAGAACAATTTCGCTAATACAGCAAATGTCTTATAAGCGAGGACGCAGATATGAGAGATTGCTAAGTTTGCAATTCACTCCACAGTTAGTTCCTCTGTTGCTTTTGTATAGGTGTGACAACAATGTATTGATGACATTATTGAACAGCAATAAAGATAAGTCGCCGTAGTCTAGAAGGTAATCTGTTGATAATAAACGAAAGGGCACTATTCAAACTCCAAGTCATACATTTCGAACAAAACAAGATACTAAAAGTATTTTTGCTGTGACTTTTCCCAAGGAATTTCTAGCAAAACGTCTGAGAATAAATAGAATTCACTTGAAAAAATTCTCAAAAATCTATCATTCGGAGTCGACTTTAAACTGTAGGTCACGCAACTCATATATAAAATTAATACACACAACAGAAGTGATATGAAAAACTATATCGTTATACTGACTGAAGGTTTGTAATGAAAATAAGACGCATCTAAGTTGTTCACCCCACTCTACATATATTTGTTCACTATACTATAGTAACACTGGTTTAAAAAGCTCACGAACGTTTCCTGTTTTGTTTCACTGTCAAACGCTTGCAAATCATTGAATTTTATTATCAAAATGCCTGCTCTGTTAAGAAAGTTCATCGCGCTCTTCTTCCATGGTTAGAATAATCGACCCACTGAAGCGGCTATTCAGGCTATTCTGACGAAATTTCGCACCAAATTTACATTGTTGGACATTAATACACCAACACTCTTACGTAGAGTGCGAACTGAAGAAAATATCGCAGCTGTATCGGCCATCAATTGACGATTCGTCACCGTTCGCAGTAATTGGGCCTCTGTTACTCAACAATGTGGAAAATTTTAGTGAAGGATCATGTGTGAAGCCTTTCAAAATACAGCTGGTGCAAGAATTGAAGCCGCAACGCAGAATTTTTGGTGAATGGATTCTTGGAACCACTTCTTTATGAAGCCGCAACGCAGAATTTTTGGTGAATGGACTCTTGGAACCACTTCTCTATCGAAACATTGTCTTCAGCGACGAAGCTCATTTTTGGCTCAATGGATACGTAAATAAGCAGAATTGTCGATTTTGCAGTGAAGATCAGCCAGAAGCATTGCAAAAGCTACCAATGCATCCAGAAAAAGTCACAGTTTGGTACGGTTTATGGTATGGTGGCATCATTGGACCGTACTTCTTCAAAGATGCTGCGAATCGTAACGTAACTGTGAATGGAGAGTGCTATCGTGAGATAATATTCAACTTATTTTCCTCAAAATGCTAGTGCTTACCTTGCATGGTATGTGGTTTCAACAAGACGGTGCCACATGGCACACAGCAGGCGTAACACTTGACTTATTGAGAGGCGAGTTCGGTGAACATTTTAATTCACGTTCGGGAGCTGGTCAATTGTCCGCCTAGATTGTGTGATTTAACGCCTTTAGACTATTTTTTGTGGGTCTATGTTAAAGCTCATGTCCATACCGACAAGCCCGCTTTAATTGACGCATTGGAAGACAGCATTGAAGCATTTATTCGTTGGATACCGGCCAAAATGTTGGAAAGAGTATGCCAAAATTAGACTAAGCGGATGGAGCATTTGAGGCGCAGTCGCGGTCAACATTTGCATGAAATAATCTTCAAACATTAAATTATATGGACCGTACTATTGATTCAAATAAAGATTTCATGCATTTTTCTGAATTGTATTTGTTTTTTTTTTTTTGAAAAATTTTCCTATAGCTCTTAAAAAATCACTCGTTATTTGTTATTATAATCGAATATGACGTCTAATGTTGTTATATATGTACTTTGATCAGACGATCTATTTTGTTTGATATAACTCTGCACTTTTGTAGCGCTCTATAATCTCACGAAGAGAAGAGGTCTTAGAAGTTAAATGTTTTGCCAAGTGTTTTCCCAGAGAAGTTAAGTTAGAAGCTGATTTAATGATATTTAAATTTCAAAAAGTTTCTGAAAGGAATACAAAAAGTAAAACACTCGAGTGAAATAAGTGTTTCCAAAAGCCAAAAACCATTTTTTTTTTACATCTGAATGCGTTTAATGGACTATCAGGAATATATGCTGATTTGTAACAGTTTTCTATCGACATTTGACAACCTGAGTGGTATAAGGCAGTCAGTGGTCACTCTTGACCAGCATTTTGTTTATGCTTCCTTTCCTTTTGATTCTTTTCTTTTTTTATTTTCTTCAATGTACATTAATTTGTGTCATTCGTATGGCAAGAAAGTACCTTTATATGTGCATGGGTATGTTTGTTACTTTTTGTTACCAATAAAACACATATACATACATACATACATGTGTTCATAAGGTTGTTATTTTTGATTAACATATGAAATAACAACTAGAAAAAAAAACATTTTTTTTCTGTTGCTGTTTCTGTTTTATTTCTTTCTGTTTTGTTTCATTTTTACAAAGAGTTGATTACATTTTCTATTAGGGTTTTTACGCAATAAATTACCTGTAAAGAAATAACTGCTCGTACTTCTGTTTCTCTTTATAAAAGACATTTTTTGTTTTTTGTTTTCTAACCATTCCTTAGGCAGTGGAATAGAAAACATTATTTTGTTGTTTTTACAAATTAGGGTTAGAAGTGATGACAATGTTAGTTGAGGGTAAGTTAATGGAATAGAGGATGCAAATATAAGTATGCGTATGAGGTAAAATATGTTATATTGTATTACAAAAGAACTATTTTCTATAAAAGTATGAGGATATTATTGCTTAACTAATAATACTCAACACGTCCATGAATAAAGTGTATATGAAGTTATATGAATAAACTATCATTTCATTTCAGAAAATGAAAAATTTTGTTACTGGAATTTTGCTTTTACATCCGTTAACATTACAATTACAAACAAAAGCTACTAACACAAAACAATGCAGTAAACAACCCAGTTAACAAATTATCGTACTGCTTAATATAATAACAAACACCAGCATATAATAATGGTAAACAAAAATACAACAACAAACGCTACAAGAATAAAAGTAAACAAAGATCTTTACATTTATAGAGATTTCGAGAAAGCAAAGTCCTGAACATTCACCAGAGTGTTTACTTTGTTATATAAAAGGCAAGGCAAAGCAACTGGATTAGCAAAAATTCAGACAGACGTAAAGACGTAAAGACGCTGTGTGATTCAAGTGAATACTAGTGCTTTGAAGATCTCTGTTGCAAATATCTATCAAATAATTTCCTAGTAAACGTTATTGTTTATGCAAAGGGTATAAACAGAGGAATAATAAAAACAAAAGTTGTGAACAGTGGCACACAGAATTGTGCGAATAGTAAAGAATTTTAATTGAAACTAAACACAAATTTATTTTTTATGAACCAGCACTCATGGGATAGAAAGAGGAAAGATGCGACCGGCAAGGAAACGAGTTGCTGCTAGGTGACTATAAAATGGTCAGTGCTATACCTTCACCATTACATTAGACATTTTACAGCAATCGTCCCCAAGAAGCCCGCAGTTTCTCACACTACTTATGTTGTATGTGTTAATATTATACATAAGTGGCGGGACCTACAGTTTAAAGTCAACTCCGAACGACAGATTTTTTTGAGAAACTTTTCATGGCAATTTTATTTCCTCTCAGAGTTTTTGCCAGAAATCTGCTGAGAAGAAATCGCCGAAAAAATAATTTTTGTATTTTTTTTTATTTTGATGTCTAGCCTCGAACCCTGGCTTTACGTCTAATAAGCCAGCACACTACCTACTAGACCACGGCGACCTCTGATTTTTTTATTTTATTTGCAATCTACGAGCTTAAACGTTTAAAATATTTTTAAAAGGTAAAAACGTAACAGTATTATACTAGAGTTAATGAATCCAACTAATACGAATTCATAAACGTATGCCTCTATAAAATTCTGTTCATATTTCAACCTAGTCCCTGGTGAATAGTCCCTGCTCACCATTAGGCCTTCTGAAAAATTGTGCAACTTATTGCAAATTGTTTGCAGCTCCATTTACGTCTATCCAGTCCGTTCACTTACGTTAATTTTCTTAAGTTCTACGCTTTTATAATCTAACCTTCCAAATGTAATGTGTCGGCAAATTTGCTGCCCATAGTTCTTGTGATTTGCCGACTGCGTTCAGTCATTCACCATATCTCATCGAAGATTGAATTCTTTTGCTTTCGTTTTATTTAGCCCAGTATGTCGATGTTTCCCAATAAGTAATGTTACTGGTTCTCCTCCAAACCAAGTATTTGAATAAAGGGTAAATCGAAGTTTTCAGTTTGAAAATGATGGCTCTTATTTTATAACAATAGCTAACCAAGAGATTGCAAACATCTATTATCGTGGTTATAATGTGGTCAATTTAGTTCTCGATTCGCCAATTGGATGACATCCAAATTATCTAATTAATTTTATCTATTCATTGAATTGTTAACAATGGTTTGCAGATGTAGTATTCTGTCTCCGATATCTTTTCTATCCTTGAGTCCCGATCTACTCATTAACTTTTCATCTCAATTTTTTAGGAATTTTCATCGAATACGCTGTCGCTGTAGTCTAGTAGGGCATTTGATAGTTTCTTAAACGTAAAGCCAGGGTTCCAGCCCCAGGCCAGACATCAAAGCATCAAAATACAAAAAGTATTTCATCACCGATATCCTCTCAGCAGATTTCTGGCAAAAACTCTGAGAGTAAATAAAATTGCCATGAAAAGTTTCTCAAAAATCTGCTGTTCGGAGTCGACTTTAAACTGTAGGTCCCGCCACTTATGTATAAAATTAACACACACAATATAAGTGGTGTGAGAAACTAGGTCAATAATCCTGACTGAAGGCTTGTAATGACCAATTATGTATGTACGTATGTATCCAATAGGTTCTCATTACACTTAATTGATCTAGTGTTGTTTAGTATCCGATAATAAAAATACTTTCAACGTAAATAAACTGGGTTATAAGAGAGCATTTTAAAATTTAACTCAAATAAACAAATGGTAGTTTTAAAGTATATTGTATTTTCAAACAACCCTCGTATATGCGTGTATGCATATCTAGATAAAATCGTGCGTAACATACAAGTGCAGTGTGTGTGAATGTGTGTTAAAATTTTCATTTTTTTTTTTAACTGCTGTGGTTGGCATTGTAGTTACTACCAAAAAAGTGAAATACATTCATACATACATATGTACATACATACATCCACATATTTGTATCTCTGTTTGTCTGTAAAATAATATTTTTTTTCTGTTTTTTTGAATTTTTTGACAGTAATGGAAGTGTATGTCATTACTTTTAATTAAAACAATGACATCTGTAAGGAATGAAATGCCCTCAACAAAAGAAATGTTTTAATTTGTAGATGTGACACATTTTGTTAAAATATGTATGTAGATATGTATGTATTTATAGTATATATGGAATGAATGCTACATACGTATGTATGTGTATAGATTAGTACGCATATATTTCCCAATACAATGGGGAAATCTGAAAGGGGAAAAAAGCCTAAATAGAGCCTCATTTCAAAAATGGGCAAAAGTACATTCTATTGACTTTAATTTGGACAACCATTGTGATGTCTTTTGAGTTAAATTCATAGATCAAGAGTATTAATTGTGATGATTCGCTAACATAAACGTTATGGTTTAAATCTTATCCCGTATATGTATCTACCACTTGATTTAACTGATGACTAACACTTTCAAGTCGCCCTAGTCTTGTAGGTAGTGTGTTAACTTATTAGACGAGATGCCACGGTTCAAACCATATGTCAGATGTCCCCAGCAAAACAAAAAAATGAAAGAAATATTTCTTCGGGAACTTCCTCTCAGCTGATTTCTGGCAAAAGCTCTGGAAGTAAACCAAAATTGCCATGAAAAGTTCCTCAAAACTCTGCCCTTCAGAGTCGACTTTAAACTGAAGTTCCTGCTGGTCATGTATAAAATTAACGGACTCATCAGAAGTGGTATAAGAAGCTAGATCGTAATTCTGCCTAAAGGGTTGTAATGGCCAATTATGTATCCATGTTTGATAATAATTTCATTCGAATAAGCTTCATTGTAGTGGATTTGGTTAGTTTCTGGGTTGCAGAAATTATAAGTTGCTTTGACGAATGAAATCGTTATATAATCGTCATCGTAAGCTCAAAAAAAAAAAAACAAAACAAAAACTTAACCCGTTTCGCATTTATTATCTATTTTTAAACAGCTCTATTCTACAATGTCTCTATTTGATATATGAGCGTTGCACCTGTTAGTAAATACTAGGGTCATAGAAGAGGTAATCACGAGTTTCCGAAGGAGACAACGTGATCTGGTATAAAGAGTGCCAGTTACCAACTAAGTGTCCTGCCCGGAACTAGTAGATTCCTATCATTTGTTAATATCCTTGATATCAAATCGATTGCTTTAAAATTATATGTAAATTTTTCAGAAAAATCATACTCTAACGCAAAGCCTTGAAGATGTTTTTCAACATACGTTAATAAGGATTAAGTTTCAAGCTTAATGTCATATTAGAATGTAACATACACACACATTAATGGTCATTACAACACCTGATTCAAGTGTTGATTACTAAGTAGCTGCTTTAACCACTTATGTTTTGGATGTTAATTTTATATATAAGCGACAGGACCTAACGTTTAAAGTCCAATCGAACGAACAGATTTTTGGGAAAATTTTCAGGACAATTTTTTTCAGTTTTACAGTTTTTTCTAAAAATGTGTTGAGAGGAAGTCACCGAATGTAATGGATGCAGGCCCACTGAGAAAGAGAGACAGTTATTCACTTTCTTTGCCAGTGCCCGTCTCTTGCCAGGTGTAGATATAGGTTATTTGGCACCCTATTCCTTGTTAGCTTAACGGAGCTATCATCTATTTGATATCAAAGATATAACTTAGTTCATCAAACTTTCTGGCTGGTTTTCCAGTGCGGGGTAGTGGAGCTTTTTTTGTGTAGCCCTTGCGCTGATCAACTTCTTCCTTTTCCCTGATTTGGTGGAACTCGGTTAGTGCAGGGACTGCGTTCACCCGTGGCATCACAGCCGCCATGCGTGCTCAAGTGAGCTTTGTGATATCAGAGCTACCACTCTCACCTAAACTAACCTAAATCACCGAATATTGATTCATAATTTGTTTTATTAGAGATGTCTGATCTAATATTTGAACCGAGGTCTCTAGACTACGGCGACTTACAAGAACTCTATGATACAAAAAAGTCACCAGGAAGTAACACCACTCATCAACAATAATCCCTTTATACCCGCTAACGACTTTGAAATCAGATAAATGAATATATCACGGCTGATCAACATTTAAACTGTCAACGTCAACTAGTCAACGTTGTAGACTAGTAGGTTGAATTTAAAGAATTGTTGTAAAATGTTGTTTATAATTTTCAGAAAAAAGTTTTTATAAAAAACCAAAATTATTTTTTGAAAAGGCCTTGTTAAGCAAGGCCCTTTAATATTTGTCTACATGTTTTTGCATTAAAAGGATCAAACTTGAAAGTTTCTATGCGGTCTTATATTCATCATCTTTGCCTTTCTATAAATTTAACGTAACCTTTACAGTTTGAATGTAAAAAGCATCATTCATTTCTGTAGTTTTTTTTTTAAATAATTCTTGTTGGATTTTAAAATAAAATTGTAATTTAAAAGAAATTTACTAATTTGAAAGGATTGATAAGAAACGTACTCAGAGTAAGGAAATATAATTTATAGTTTTAAACTTATGCATAGGAGTCATATATGAATGTGGCATGCAGCAATGGCATTTAAAATAAAGTTAAAGACACAAGAAAAATTTTCAGTTTAATTACTCAAACCAAAAGTTTTAAGAAAAGGTTGTGCAAGCATAAAAGACTTTGAATTATTTTTCAAGAATAACTAAATATCTTGTCCTTTTTGTGGTGTTGATATTTACATATATGCTGCACCCCTAAGTGTTCTATATTAAAATGAAATCATTATCTGTACGTACATAATATTTTTATTAGACAAAATATCGTTTTTCCTTTTTTGTTTTTGTTTATTTAAAATGAAACCAAATAAATTTAGAAAAAAATTAAAAAAAAAGTAAAAATAAATAAATAAAAATAGAGACAGTCTAATGGCAATGATGATTGGCGATGTGTGAAAAACAAAATAAAATAAAATCGCGTTAAATCAATTGTTAACAAAGTATCGATACGTTATCAATATCAATAAAAGTAAACACTTTTAAAAGGTGAACAGAAATACATACAAAACACACAGCAAATACACCCAACTTGCAAATTCATACAGAACCATACATACATACGTATGTACATACATCGATATGAATGTATACGACTAAACAACATGCAAACAGTGTTGGTTAAAACTTACGTTCAGTATATGTCTGTTGTATGCAAAAAATACTGTTAAAATTATTAATACAGAAATATAGATGGGAGAACAAACAATCCAGTCTAGAACATTGCTACGTTTATACTCTTTAAACATTCTTAAAATATGAGCTCACAAATAGATTACAAAGAAAATAAAAATAATTTTTGTGTTTGGTTTTAATTAAAATACTTTATTATTCGCTTACTTCTGTGTGCTACTGTTCACAACTTTATGTATACAACAACAATTGCTGTTTTTGTTATTCCTCTGTTTATACTCTTGGCATAAACAATAACATTTACTATGAAATTATACGATAGATATTTGTAAAGGAGATCTTCAAACCACAATTTGTCTCTTCAAACACACAGCGTCTTCACATAAGGCTGTCTGAATTTTTACAGCAGGCAACTGTCGCCATGCCTTTTATATAGCAAAGTAAACAATCTGATGAATGTTTTTGAAGGCTAACATTCAGGACTGCGCCTTATTTTTAAATGCAAAGATCTTTGTTTACTTTTATTTTTGTGGCGTTTGTTGTTGTATATTTGTTTACTTGTTTACAATTTTTTAATGCTGGTGTTTGTTGTTATATTACGCAGTGCGCTAGTTTGTAAACGAGCTCATTGTTTTGGTCTTTGTAGCTTTTGTTTTTTCGCATCGTTTTTTAATGTTAAACGATGTAAAACCAAAACCAGTATCTAGATTTTTCCATTTTTCTAACAATATCAAGAGCAGCTATTCTATTATGTCGTTGGCAGTTTCTTGTCAATAATTATGTGCTTAATTGGGCATTATAAACTAGTTTCAGTATTACAAACTAGTTTCTCACACCACTTATTTTGAGATTATGGCTTCAGAAAAATAGTGAAAATTATCGTCAGCTAACCATGCCCCATACTTTGAGAATTTATCATGTTTACTTTCAAATGCATTAAAACGAATAAATGGTATCCCAGAGTTACAAACACGTCACGATACAATTGCCTTTAAAAATTTTTTGGGTTTCTAACTTGTTCAAAAAGGTACTAGGCCTACGGCTACTTCTATTTTGTGCTTAGATGGTGTTTATTCCCGTATATTAGAGAGATCGTTGTAGAAGTAGTGAGATCACTTCTATGGTTCTCTAATGAATCAATATACAATTAAGTAAAGAATACTTCAATAGTTACTGTGTGTGATCATGAAACTTCTGAATACCATTCAACCCATATTTGAGAGTTGTTTTCGCTCTGATAAAAGTGGTAAAGAGATCACATGTGAATGGAACGAAATATTTCTTGTAACAACCGTAAAAACCAAAATAGAGCATTTTGAATGCATTTTTCGACACTGAAAATATATGCTGCCATTAAAGGACATTTCATTTTCATAATCAGCATATAAAGTCCTTGTGACTTTTGCAACCACTTAGTCTAAATTACCTCCAAGTCTCTCACACTAATTTTATCAATAAAAGGCAAAACCTATTATTTAATGTCAACTCCGAAAGACTGATTTGAGAGACTTTTCATGCAAATTTGATTTTATTCTCAAAGCTTTCGCCGGAAGGGTGGTGTTTTTATATCATTTCATTAAAAATTTCTGAACCATTGGTTGAACTAAGAGAGCTCTCGTTTAGTAAGTCAACACACAACCAACTAGACTAGGAACATCAGCTATTGCAATTTAATCGACCTGATTCAGAGAAGAAATGATACTTTTTCGTCGTAATATCTAAATGTCATGATCTTACATTATCAAAGTAATACGAATCAAAATTATTGTATTTGCGCGCCACCTAGTTTAGGTTAGAAGACGTGTACTTGTCAACTGTGACGTGCATAGTATTCGGAGGTTGAATTGACCCATTGTACAACGTCCTAGCTTTTCACACCACTCGTGTTGTGTGTGTTAATTTAATACATGAGTGGTGGGACCCACAATTTAAAGTTGACTCCAAACGCAAGACTTTTGAAAAGCTTTTCATGGCAATTTTTACTCTTTTTTTTATATATTTTCGTTTGAACCGTGATTTGAACTCAGGCCTACCAGACTACGGCGACTTCTGCGCCCTACCTAAATTGCCTTTGTTATGAACGCTTTCACTCACCATTTTTATTACCACATCTCCGTTTAGTTTAGTTAGATCCAATAGGATAAAATCGGCCTATATATACAAGGCAGATAAAATGATTTCGTTACTAATTTCATCTAAAACTAGTCAGCAAATACGACAGCTATTACTCCAGCCTAGGTTAGGTTAGGTTAGGTTAGAGTACGTGCACCTGTCGGTCAAGACAAGCACAGAACTCCAGCCTGATTGTTTCCCCTTCTGTAAATGGATAAATTTTCTTTATTTACTGCTTTAAACGCATATCACAGTAGACAAGATAAGAAGGAAGATCTTCAAGATAAAAGATAAAAAGTGATATGAAGCAGAACCGTGTAAAACACTAGATTTAAGCCTGAATTCATTGGGTGAAGTCCTTCTATAACAATATATATAGTACAGCCCATGAGTAGGCTTGATATTGCGAGAGTAAAATTGTTGCCAAAATTGGTATTTCAAAAAGGTGATTGCGATCGATACTCGGGTAAAAGTAAATCTCGTGGTTAACATTTCATAATATCTTCGACTAAAAGGACCGTGTTTCAATTTTCATTTTAATCTTTTTAATCTGAACGAACGAAATTCTTCTGAGACATCTTTTTGTCCGGCACTGTCGCTGTGTTGTGAAAAGGTATGTATTGAACATTTAACACATTATTAAAGATATCATTTTCGATAAGCGGTAATCATAATGTTATTTTGATTTGTTTATTTGTTTGTATAAATCAATTCGCACCTTTACCTACCATATACACATATACATACACATTAACCCAGACAAATACATATACCTTCTATGCCTTTTTCTCAGTTACTGTTTACACAACGTTCTTTTGAATTCCTTTGCTTGAGTATAAAGGCAAATCACATACATACATATGTACAACATATATACTTCTGTCTGTGTATGTGTATGTATGTGCGTGTCACTTATTTATCGTACTTTTATACCTTTTAATGGATACTTGTGTGTGCAAATGTATGAATGAATGAATGAATATGTGAACGTAAGAATCCTTATTTAAACATTAAATTACATTGTAGCACACTCTTGCTCATAATTCAAGTAAATGTTACATTCACTTTGTATATTTTATGAAGAGCTAAAGAGTATTAAAACGTTTGATCAGTTTTACATTAAATTTTTTTTTATGGCTGATGATGCTTAATTTAGTGTTTTCTTTATCGGAGTGTGTATTTTCGTATTCTTTTTTTTTTATTTGTTCTGTTTTTTTAGGGGATATAAATAAACTTTAGATAAAAAGACAAAGTTTATTAAGCTGTTCAATGGATGTGTTAAAAATTTATGAATATTTTTCATTTCTTTTTTTATTTCTTAAGAGAAATTCAAGAAATTTATTAAAATTTCATATATACATGAAGTTTGATGGCGTATGAGCGATATTAATTGGATTCATATTAATCATACTCCACCTTTATGTTACTGCTTACGTGAGATATCAAAATACAGTCATAAATAATCGTTTGAACGCACTTTTGTCCATTACAGTCACAAAATCTTAAAAGTTAGTATCTTTGATTGCATTTTTCCCTTTAAATACAAATTAAAAAAAGTCATAGCGTCTTAATGAGCGTCTTTTTTTGCTAGAGCAACTTAGAGAAATGAATTTATCAATTTAAAATTTAGATTTTGAAAGCTTCAATATTGCTTTTAAGAAACAAAAACGATTTGAATTCCATAGTCGGTGGGCGAAAATTTTTCGAGGAAAAGTCGTTTTGAATTGTAAAGGTGGATGTGTCTGGATGTACTCAGTGCCAATGTTCAATGATCTCGACCCACTATTTATATCTTTTTTAGGAAGTGTATGATACGCTTATTGTTTGCTGTGATTCAAGAATGAAACATATTGCTTACTCGGATTTTACATTAACAAGTATTTGTCTTATACGGTGCTTAGTGAATCCAGAGGAAACTGTAGTGAAAAGAGGTGGTTGATTATTTCGCATTAACGGGTAAATATATCGTCTGGCCGTATGTTTTTGTTTTCGAATGCAGTGAATTTTGAATGGAAGAGTAATTTAACGTCTAATGACGTTTATGGACTTCCATGATGGAAACTTTTTAGTTAATTTACGTTAAGAAGAGCTAACATCGGCACACTTGTACCACAATATTCCTTAAGTTACCGCAGAGTTAGTGATCGAATATTTATTTTTTATTTTGCATACGATTCAACAATGTTTTTGTTGAAAATCTTATGTTAGAAAAATTTTATTGCATTTTTAATTGAATTATTTATCGCTTTCAACATTTTTTTATTTTATTATTCAGTTTTGTTGACATGTAAAAAACAAAAAGAAAATATTTTATACTCATTTAATTATACACACATGTTCCATTTTAGCAAAAGCTGTCCCAGGCATTTAAAATTGTTGCGTCTACATATACTGTCTTGTACTTGGCTACAAAGTGTCATGTCATTATCTACGCACCACAATAAAAACAAAGTTGCATGCGAAGGTCACAACTAAAACAAAAAGGAAAAGAAAAAGAAATAAAACGATGACACACTAAACAATTTAATAAAATGTCTGTCGGATATTAAATTATTATCCCAGTAAGTCTAACAAAAATTCACAAAATACAAACAACATGAACACATTTGTTATTGATACACAAAAACACAAAGAGGCACACACACACACACACTGTTACACTTACTAGAATTCACAAAGGACATTGGGAATGAAATAAAGGAGTAGAAGAAGTACAAAGAAAAAAAAAAGAGAGAAAAGAAACGAGGAATTAAATAAATAACTGCAACCCCAATATTCCCTTTAGTGTAGCACTTAAATTAACAGTGTCAAGACATGAATTACACTCAAAAAATATTGTGTGAAATATTATGCGGATCTAGTAATTTGAGAACTAAATTCTTTGGAATAAATTTCTTAAATCTTCAACGCATAAAAGCATTCCGCAGGCTGATTATAAGAAATATGAGTTGGTCATTTAATAAAATCCAAAAACCAACACTTCTAATATGTTGATAATGAGGTACCATTGCAATTTCTTTTACCCGGCTACTAGAGTGTCATAAGTTATAAGGGAATTCATAACAATACGGGTGTAGTCTCTTTCTGTTATCTTTTGTCTCACCCGTCAGACGAGACATTCCGCTTTAACGTTCCCATTCTATATTTCTGTAGTCGTCAAAATTTTCTCCATGCCTATATCAATGCTTGGAGAATAGAAGCTGCGGTTTGTTAGGTTGGAAAAGACTTTCTCTTTTCCACGTCAAACTAGAGAAACTTTTCTTTACAATTTTATTAATGCCAGAAAAATATCGTCGAAGTAAATATTTTTCAGGATTTGAATCATGGCCTTACGTCTAATGAACCAAAATCCAACAAAAATAATTACCTCATGAATTCATTTCATTCCGCCAGATTTCAAGAGAGTGTGGGGTAAAGTGACGTAGACGTGAGACCACGCTTCAACCCCTGGCTCAGACATTTCGAACAAAACGAAGTATAAGAACATCTTCCTCTCAGCAAATTTCTGCCAAAGACTTTGAAAATAAATAAATCTGCCATGAAAAATTTCTCACAAAGTTGTCGTTTTGGAGTCGACTTTAAATTGTAGTTACCGGTACTCATGGATAAAGTAACACATCCAACAGAAGCTATATCGTAACCCTGGCTAAAGGGTTGTAATGAGCAATTATGCATGTGAGAATTACAACTGGAGAGACGACGCTAGACACTGCGCCGCATCGTTTCGCATCTCCATCGTACTTACTCGTACAAGTTATCGAGTCTCTAAGCGAAACATTTGCAATCCGCATACAACAATTGCTTGGTTCCACTTTGTTTGCTGTTTGCACAACAAAGCATATTCTTCACTGTACCGGGGATACTAAGTCTTTTAATGTGCTTGGCAATTAGCATCGAATTTTGATTTTGTGTTTTCCATCTATAATTGAAGGCTACATTTAAGCAAACACGTGTGAAATATTAACATTTTAATGAAAATGAAAGAAATTGTTTCCTTTGTTGAACCCTATGTACAATTTGATGACCACAGTATGGCTGATTATAAGAGCAATTGTATCTTTATTACTAAAGGTATTTACACAAAATTTCTAGTCGAGTGTTGTATAGAGGTGCAGATTAAAGAATACAAACAACCATCAATAATACAATCTACCGCTATGAACAACAGAAGCCACAACTTCAGCTACATTAATGTTAGCCATACTACTTCTAAAATAATTCATACTACACTCAGAAACAGTATGCTTAACATTCTCCTTCATCTTCTGTGCGTTATAAACTTATTTTGGCTGCTGTGAATAGCAATACAAATACCACAAACTGAAGCTATTTTTGTGTGCCACTATTTTTGCTATTACTGTTGCTGGTATTGTTGCTGCTGATGATGTTGCTTTTGTTACAATTTCTCCTCAAATCAATTAATTATTTATCGCTTAAATTCTTCTCTACTTGTCATTATGCCATTGTTTACTTGTTGTCCCTGAGGCAACTTTTTAACAAACTCTACGAGCAAGACGTAAACGACAAGAGAAAAAATAAAAAAAAAAACTCGAAAGAATAACGCCATGAACATACAAATACTAAATAAGTTGCAAGAAAACACAACACAAAGAGACAACGATTCCGATAGCAGTTCTAAGAAAAGAAAAATAGTCCAGAGAGCAAAAGAAAAATACAATCCCACGAAATAACTGCAAGAAGTATAGGGAAGAAATCCATGCAATGTGGCAAGAAAAAACCAATTCAACTTTATCAATTCTCAATTGAGCCTTCTTTGGTGTTCGAAGCATTGGTAGACGAAAGAATAAAAACGAAGGATAAATGAAGAAGACAAATTAAATAAAACACAGCAACAATAACAGCACGTTGACATTATTGTATTGAAGCAGAAAGAACAGGAATGTTTGGCTTGTTTTTCTTTTTTTCTTTCTTTCTTAGTTTTTATAAACGTTGCCACCAACCAGCAAGTAGCAATGGACAAGCATCAGCCCATATTGACCCTTAATGATAACTTAAGCTTAACATTTCATACTATTTATACAAAAACAAAAAAAAAACAAAAACGAAACGAAAGAAATTGATTCAATTTTTTTTCCTTTCACTCCGTTTCTTTTCTTTTTTCTTCTTAAAATTTTGCTCTGTTTATAGGTCGTGTTATTTTCGTTTGGTTTCATACGTTTTTTCCATTATTTTTGTTTTTTTTTTTAGTTATTCTTACTGCTGCTGTTGCTTTGAGATGCTGAAAGTATCTAAACTTTTGTGTTGTTTTCTCAAGCATTTGCAACAATTGAAATCCCCAATTGACGAAGACGCAAGAAAAAAAATAAATACAGAAACAGAAATAAAGAAAACCAATTTACTAGACAGCGACGACATCTTAAAACATACGCCAGATAAATTCATCAGGTGAATACCTTTTGCTAAAGGAATGTTAACGACAACATTCCCATAAACCAACATACAATTACTTCTGTACTTATAATTACACACTGTAAGAGCTTTGACTATGGCTCAATATAAGTATTGATTCTAAAAAATTTCTTTTCTAAGAGAAAACTCTTGTCTTTATTTCAATCTTTCATTCAACTAGGTTTTTACCTTTTAAAAAAGTTTAGTATATGAATTCGTAGCTTGCAAATAAAATAAAAATAAATTTGGGTTTAGTTTTAATTAAAATTGTTTATTATTCGCCCAATTATGTTTGCCACTGTTCACAACCTTCTGTATGCAACAACAATTGCTTTATTTTTTATTCCTTTGCATAAACAATAACAATTACTAGACACTTTTTCCGTAGATATTTGTAAGGGAGATCTTCAAATCACGATTACAAATACACCGCATCTTCACACAAGACTGTCTGAACTTTTACTAATTCATTCGCCTGGTTTTCCTTGCATTTTATATGCCAGAGTAAGCAGTCTGATTAATGTTCTTGGAGGCGAATTTTCGTGGCATCACCGCAGCTTTATAAATGTAAACATTGTTGTTTCATTATTGTTATTTGTGTATTTTGTTTACATTTATTCTTGTAGTGTTTGTTGTTATATGCTAATTTGGTATGCTAATGTTTTTTGGTACATTTTTGTGTATTTGTTTACCATATTTTTCTGCTAGTGTTTGTTGGTATATTATTGTTTACTTGTTTCGTAACAATATTATTTCTTATACCTTCTCTTATCCTAACAACTCGTAGTTTTCAACGTGTGTAAATTGTAACTTCCAAGTGTTTTGTCTCTCAAAAAACCACATTCAACATTCCAGTGATGTAACCCAAAATACAATATGTGTGTGTGTGTGAATTGCCTTCGTGTTTGATCAAACAGCAATTGAATTTCACTTCATTTGAGTTGTACCAGTAATTGTGGTTGACAGCTAAACACAATGAGAGGGCAATTCTTTCTTTTTTTCAAAAATTGTCTTGGCTTCAGCAAATATGTTTCAATTTCAATTTTTTTTTTTCTAATTTAATAGGAAACATTTTTTTTTTTATAATAACCTGGAAATTAATTTACTTAAGTGTACTCAATTGAGGTCATTTAGTTAACACCACAATAGTTAACATTTAGTTAACAATACAATACGACTGATATGAGATTGATAAGCAAAAGCAACCAACATTTCATAGACAATGTAATTAAATTGATTTTGTAAATTGAAAATGTAATCGAAATAACAATTTTTATTTGAGGAAAAATGTTAAACTTTGGTTTTAGATAGATAAATTAAAATTCAAACCTCAGCTCGGACATATCGAACGAAATGGAATATATAAGAAGTATTTCTTTCAATGACTTCCAGCCGTCTTCTTGGAAAAATCTTCGAAAATAAATAAAAAAAACGTTTTAAATATGTTATTAGGAGTGGACGTTTAAGCTCTAGATACAGTCAGAAGCTAAGCCGCAATTTTGACTAAAGATTTCGTACTGATTTAAAAGGCACTTTAAAGATTATGTTTGTTTTCCGTCCATTACTTGCAAATTTTACATGCACAACATAATCATAAAGCTGATCGCTAGAGATGAGTTACGCATTGACCTTACAAATGATGCTTACTTCTAATCTATCAGAAGATTCTCAGGCTATGACTGGGGATTTCACACTATAATTCTACACAAAGCTTAATTTTACTTACATCTCTCTCTGTCATTCACTCCACTGTAATGTGACTCAGGCCGCAGTAGTGGGTGTTGTGACTCAGAGGAGGAGAAGGAAACTGCTCTTTACCTCATGTGGCAGTGTCCTGTTCTTGTCATAAAATCGCGGCGATTTCTGATCTCTCCCTTTCCGATAACCTTGACCGAGCTCCCTAATATAAAAATCCTGCAAAGAGCAAGGTTTTGTTTTCTTAAGGAAAAATTAATGTCGAGTAAGTAAGACTATATGTGTGGGATCTCTCCTTCCAAAAAATGTGCCGCTACTTACCATATATGCGATTGATGATAAGAACTAAAACTACCAGTATTTCCAGCCAAATGTGACAGTCAATTGATTAGTAAGTCCAGTAAGCTAATAATAGCTTCGGCGACCCCAAAACTGCTCAGAGGACGTTACACTCGTTTTTATACTACGAAAAGGAAAAATAGCGACTACGAGCAGTATTGTAATTTTGAATAATTTACATTGCTTTTCAAATGCTATAAGCAAATATACGTTTCATGGACGTTTAAGACAACGCTTTCCATTCTCACCTAAGCGAAACATATCGTACAGGAAGTTGCCATGAAAAGTTTCTCAAAAATCTGTCATTTGGAGTCGACTGTAAACTGTAGGTCCCGCCACTCATGTATAAAATTAACACACACAACATGTGTTGTGTTGAGAAGCTAGGCTGCAACAATAGCTGCCAGTTTTGACGATTTATCGTCATTTTGATGATTTTGAGCTCTAAAGATGTCATTTTGACGACAGGACGATTTATGCTCCTTTTTTGATGATTCTTTACTTTAGTACATTAAACTCGTAAATAACGTCGTAGTTGATAATATATTATCAAACGCCGTTGAAGACAATTTTAAAAACTCGATTATAGCTTCTGATATTACCATCGAAAGAACAAACTCAAGTGCTATCATTTTTTTCTTCATACGACCAAAACTCAGGAGATGGCATTGAGTTTGGAACTAGGACAATATATTATAATAATGAGGAAGAGGGAGCAGTGTTTATGGAGACTAGGTTTGAAAATTTTTATACCATAAGTAACAGGAAAGGTCACTCTCCACATACGAATAGTTCATCTAACAAATGAACTTTGTCTGTAATGCATTGTGTAATAGAGTGATTAATCGATCACATATGGATGTGCTGGCCGAGAAAAGTGAGTGTTACGTTGGAATACACGATTTCCATAAACAAGTCCCTTATTTCGCTCGTGCAATATTTATTATAGTAGCGATAGAATCCAATGAATCAATGGAGTTGGAACACTATCATGATTAACGACCTGCTACGGCCTCAACTGTGCATGAACGAGAAGCCTCACAATAGATTTAAAGGGCATACCCATACATGAGTTGTATTCCTTCCTCGGTCGGTTGTAAATGGTAAGTAGATCAGATGAAATAAAGTATTTATCGCAACGTCTTAAGAAACCAAGGCACTGAAAAATGTATCAGTTCTAGCGAGCATCACAATGAATTTCCATGCCCATAAAGTCAAGATTTTCTGTCGCCCTAATATTTACACTAAACATGGGTATAGATGATGTAATAATATTGCTATTTAATATTGAGTTTATATGTTCTTGATTTTTTTTCTCAAATATTTGACGATTTGATGCTTAATTTATATGGCAGCTATGTCTGTAATCCTGAATGAAAGATTGTAACGACCAATTATATATGTATTAGGGATGTCAATCGAAAAATCCCGGGATTCGGGATTGTGAATTCATATGTATTTTGACCCTACAAAAGGTACTGAAAAATAAAAATTCTATATCACTTGACTCCGATAATAGCTTCTCAGATGAGGAAAACCCTACTTCCAGTGATAAAAAATTCTTTGATGGCATCGAAGTATGCAAAAGCCCTATAAAACAAATTAAAAGAGTAACTGATTGAGATACTCAACTGTCCAAAGAAATAGATTTATTTACATCAGGAGGTGGTAGAGGTGAATATTTACAAGCTGCATGCACCTATGTATCTTAGAACTATTTTTCCAACTAATGTTGACTGCGAGAAGTGTTTTTCAACGGCAGCGTATGTTGACAACAAAATTCGTTCAAGCCTATTGGATCACATGTTAGATGCTTTAATCTTTTTGTTGGAATCCAAATAATTTTCTTAAAACTAATGAATTTGCATACGTATGAATAATTTTTATTTTTGTTAATTTACGCTTTTTTGTTACTTTTTGTGTTGCTGTTTTAATATTTTATTTTTAAAGACATATAATTCTGATATACATAAGTGGAATACAAATAATTTTGTTAACAAAATATTTTTATTACATACATACATAACATAATTCTTCATTACAACCCTTCAGTCTGGATTACGACCTAGCTTCTCACACCACTTATGTTGTGTGCGTTAATTTTATACATAAGTGGCGGGACCTACAGTTTAAAGTCAACTTCGAACGACAGATTTTTAAGAAGCTTTCCATGGCAATTTTTACTCTCAGAGTCTTTGCCAGAAATCTGCTGAGAGGAAGTCGTCGAATAAATATTTTTTCATTTTGATGTCTGACCTCGGATTCGAATCCGGGCCTTTTGTCTAATAAGCCAACACACTACCCACTAGACCACGGCGACTTCAAATATTTTTATTATTAAGAGAAAATCGCGATTTTTCTTGTGATTTTTCGGGATTTTTGGATCCCGAATTATCCCGGGCCTAGTATGTATGTAAGTACATATCGTACAGCAAATGCTAAAACCTATGCTTTGATGGAAAAAAATGTAATGATTTATGATATTAGGTATACGATACATAGGTTGCTTCTCTTCACCTTTTGGGAAATTAGACACAAAGAGTATCAAAATGGCTGTAAAAATACTCTTTTGGACCACAATTTTCAGATTAGAATTAGAATTAGATTAGAAATTCCTGTATAAATTCCTATAACTTTAGCACGACAATTAAATTGTTTATATGATTCGTTGTCAGAATATAATCAATGAATAAGTAAAATTGAATTCCATCAAAAAAGATGGGTTTTCCCGCATATACAAGTCGTAGTCCAACTTCATTCCAATTTAGTTTATTCAGGAAATGCGGAACTGTTTAATGTTTGCATTTTTTTTTAAGAAACTGTTTGTAATTGTATTTAATTTTATTCGTACCTATTTTTGTTATTAGTCAATAAGGAATTTGTCCATTGACTTAAATAAAGAAATACTTTTTAATGAAATGTTTTATTTCTTAACATTTATTGTTGTGTTGTGGCTTCATTTTACCAATTTAAATAGTATTAGTTATGGTACTCAAATAGATTTGGCCGTTTAAATAATTTGTTTTCTTTTCCAAAATGAAATGAAATAAAAAAGATATTCTTTATCAAACACTTGCCATTTGTTTAGAATTTTCTTTCTGTTTTGTTTTGATGAAAATCCTTTTTTATTTATTATTTTGCTTTTGAATACCCCATAAATTCTTCAATATTTCTTTAGTATTTGTGTAAATGTCATTTCTAGTCTTTGGCATCCGAAAAACCAGCATTATTTTATATAATTGCAGGCGCTCTACAAACGGTTATAGAGGGGCAGGGGGCTAAGGTCTATTTGTTGAGTATTTATTTTTAAAGCCCACTTCTTTGTCTATCATTAATTTATTGCAAGGCTAAGTACACTTGAGTTGTGTTGTTTCATTCATGTATAGTTTGTTGTTGCTGATTTCGACAATATGTATGGTATGGTATGAGTATGGTATGAGTATTTTTCAGAGGTAAACTGATAAATATGTACTCGTATACATACAATATATTTAGATATAAATAATATGGCCATATGGCATGGCCACGTGTTTATCTGTAGTTGAAATAAAGAGAACAAAACGTATAAAAAGAATATACAAGAAACGCAAGAATACGTTTGAGTTTATGTAGCAAAAATACCTTCAAACTAGTTGTACTTTGTAAGGCTTGCTAAACGACTACATATTTTAAAGAGAGAGAAAGATAGTTTGTAGAGTATGGAAAAGACAAGATAAATACGTACATATTGATCAGAAAGTTCATTTGTGGCAATATGTCTAATGGTTCGACCGTTTTATTTTATGTTCGTCACACATTCTTATTGGCAACATTCGTTTTGCTTCGTATACACACTTTGGTCATTGATATTTTAGTATTAATTCTATTGTCATTGTTGTTATTGTTATTGTTCTTGTTGTTCTTATTGGCCAAATTCCTATTTATTTGTATTTAATTTTATCATGTTTTTCCTACTTCTCTACACAGTTTTCTATTTTCTAGCCTTTGGTTACGGTTTGTTCGTTCAATTAATGTCAATTTAGTTGTCGTCTTTCCATTCTCCTCTGTATGGTATGTCCAATCCATTCCATTCCTTTACAACTATGTCTATCCCTATAATAGTTCATTTCGTATTTGTTGCTGTATTGAATCTTGTATTGAATAAATCAAAGTAGCAAAATAAAAACAAACCATAAATATCAATAGTCAGCTGTTATCTGAACCTATTCAACTTATTTATCAAGTAATTCTTCTTTTCCTATGTCTTAATTTTACTATTTTTATATGAAATTCGATATTTAGTAGCCTATGAGGCATGTGAAATGTGGAAAAAAAATCTGCAAACTAAACCAAAGGTCAATGAAATACATATTTTTGTTTCTTATTATACTACTCGTAAGAGATTTATTGACTATAAAAGTATTTGTAACTTAAAACTTTTGATTGATTTTTACTTTTTAAAAATATTCTGTACAAGTATACCAAAGTTTTTCTGAACCAATTTAATTTAAAATTTAAATTTTAAATATGATTTAAAATCATTTCAAACAACTGACTCGGTTATGTGTATTTTTCCACTGCTGGTGGCAAAATTTTCCTCTTTCCCTAAAAGTTCCTTTGATAAATGATGTGTTCTTTCTTTGTCATTCGCAAAGCCTAAGTGACTTACTTAATAAATTTCTCTTCATTCTTCCATTGAATTGTTTGTCATCAGTATGTGATCGGCTCGAACATATTATATTTCCATTCGATGTCCACCAAATTTCAGACATTTGAGCAAAAAGTTTTAAATAATTTCGACTAGTTTGTGTCTCAAGTCTATCATGATATGGCAGATACATTTTCATTGAATATTCTTATATTTCTAACATCTTCTGTAATTCCATTTCCTTAAGACGATGTGGATACCTAAGGAGATTTGGATTTTAGTTGAAAACATAGAAAATTTTATGAATCCTTCTTTTAAAATTTGGAAAATTTTTGTACGAGCGGGGAGCGACCATCGGCCCTTATGGCGGCCCACACCATTACCATCGGCGGCGCTTAAGTTCTGGTGGCCAATCGCAGGTGTAAATTTTCAGCTGACAAGTAAACCCGATCATTTTGTTTTTCACAAACTGGTCAATTTGGAATGGATTCTCATCGGAGGAAATCAAATTCGGTAACTGGCCACTTTCGTGCAAGCGAAGTAACTCCTTAGCTCTTTCCAGTCTAACTTTTTTTTGTTCTTCGGTGAGCTCTTGCATTTTTTGTAACTTCAATGGCTTTAGTCCATCACGAATAACTATTTTTCTGAATGCAATTGATCAAAATGCTTTTGTAAGCTTGTAAATAAAAAAAAGAACTGTCACTGGAATAAATTTGTCAGCTGTCAAACGAGCGGTTTACAACTAATAACAACCTGAAGTTGGTTGCAATACATATCAGCCACCCTGTATATACATATATGTATATACATAATTGGTCATTCAGCCAATATTTACAACCTAGCATCTCCAAGGTTAGGTTGGGTTAGAAGTTTTCAATTGAGACTATTACCCGGAGATCCAAGTGACCCATTGTACAATGTACTTAAAAAAGAAGGGTAATAGAGGGGATAGGAAAAAAGAGAGGAAGTAGGAAAGCTTCTCATACCACTTGTATATGTTAAATTTATAGATGAGTGAGGACTGGCAACAATATTCATTTACACAAATTTAGAAAAATAAAAAAACTTATTGTTAAATTCAAATTCTATATAGAAAAGCCGACGTAGGCTAAAAAAAAACTCTGAGAGTAAATTAAAAATTATCTTGAAAAATTTCTCAGAAAAATCTATCGTTCGCAGTCGATTATAACCCTGGAGGGCAGCTTTCCCGCAGACAATTTTTTTGAGTTTTTATTGCAACTAAGAAATAAAAATATGGAGTCTTATTACGGATTGTAGTAGGTAGTGGTCTAGTAGGTAGTGTGCTGGCTTATTAGACGTAAAGCCAGGGTTCGAGTCCCAGGCCAGACATCAAAATAAAATACAAAAAGTATTTTTTTCGGCGATTTCTTCTCAGCAGAATTCTGGCAAAAACTCTGAGAATAAATAAAATTGCCATGAAAAGTTTCTCAAAAATCTGTCGTTCGGAGTCGACTTTAAACTGTAGGTCCGGCCACTTATGTATAAAATTAACACACACAACATAAGTAGTGTGAGAAACTAGGTCAATAATCCTGACTGAAGGGTTGTAATGACCAATTATGTATGTATGTATGTATTTTTATTTCAAAAGAAACAATGATCAGTTAAGAACATTTATTTTTAATTACTATGTGCGGTGCTTCTTTGCGAATGAGAAATATTAATTTCGAACTCCTGCATTACAATGAATGTAAATTTGTATATCAGTTTTAAAGTTTATAAACTAACCTACATCAAGTCTAAATGATTTAAAATCATTAATTTTTGGCAAATCCAATGAAATTTTATTCGTTCTCAAATAAATTTAGAAATTCCCTGCATTTCATATGAAAATGTGTGATAATTTAAATCACTATAGAAAGGGAGAGAGAGGGAAAGCATTTTAAATATTCCTAATAAGGGGTTGCTTTTTAATATTCAGTGCCAAGTTTTAGTTTTAAAATAATTTTCTCTTTTTTTCATTTGTTTTTTCTCTCTCTCTCTACTGCAATTTCATGTTGATTTAAATCATTTGTGGCACACAGCTTGATATTTTTTGATAATTTCAAAACGTTAATAAATTAGGAATAAAGTTTTAGTTTGTTTCTGAATTTTCTTCTTCGTTATTTTAACAGTCAACTTTTGACAATCTGCTCATTTAACAATCTGCTTGAAAAGGCGGTATCAAATATGGTACACACGCTATTATATTTTTTAATATCCATGATAAGTTTCACGAATTTCAACATCACACAAATTCAAAAACACATACATATACGAGTATACACATACAAATACTATTCAGAAGTGATACATGCAGGAAAATGCAAACACGCACTTGGATATGATCGCCCATTTAAATTTAAAGTTGCCAGAAAATACAAGAGAACGTAAGTAGGGTACATGAAAACACAAATGCTAAATGTCCCGTTTCTGTCACTAACTGCAGGATGTTGTCAAACCACAATTACTCTTTTAAACTAACTCGCCTGCTTTGTCTTGTCTTTTATATGGCAGGGTAAACAGTCTGATGAATGTTCTTGAAGGCGAATGTTTGTGTCTTCGCCTTATCGAAATCTGTTTACATTCATTATTGTTGTTTATGTATTTTATTTACATTTATTCTTTTAGTGTTGTTTATGGATTTTTGTTAACTTGTTTACCATTAATTTTTGCTGGTGTTTGTTGTCATATTAAGCAGTACGACAATTTGTAAACAAGTTTGTTTACTGCATTGTTTTGTTTTTTTTTTTTGTTTATAATTGTAAAAATAAAACACCAGTATCTAGATTTTTAATTTTCGTAACAATATGATTTACCTTAGTCCACATACTTTAAAACTCTTCCCTCTATAACTACCTATCAAAAGTTGAGATTGCAATCATTTGAGAAAGAGCGGCTAAGACGTTCCTCTTTTTGCAACCTCATCTGTCTACTTATTGCCATAAATTCCTACCTTAACCAGAGTCCAATGAAAGGAAACTAATTGTCTTCCTGTCGATTTAATCTCATAGAACTGCTATAACACTCAACATTCTGTAAGATAGTATTGCTATGTGCTGCCGACTTTACTCTCTGTCAGAAAAAAAGTACTAATGAACCACTGTCATTGCTAATCGGCCATTGCTGATCGGTGTACCATACAGAAGTGGTGATTTACTCTCGAAATTCAAAGACGGACCATTCTTTACACCGAATCATTACTGGAAATGAAGGATGTATGTCCGTACAGTAATATAAAACACACGAGTTTTATTTCGGCTATAAAACGCTCTATAAAGTTCTTAAATGGGTGGGCCATCTGTCGGTTTAATTTGGCCTAAAAAAATCAACATTTCTGCTGCAGCTTATTTTCATCTTTGTGGCTACGTTCATAAGCAAAATTGCCGTATTTGGGGCTCAGAAAATCCACATGTGGTGTTAAAGAAGAAAATACATCCATTATGAGTAACCGCTTTGTGCGGCCCATAATTCTGTGAAAATGAGGACGGCGCAACCATTACAGTTAACGGAGATATCTATCGGACCATGATAACTGATTTTTTTTTTTGTGCCCGCTCTTCAAACTATTGATGTCAACGATGTTTGATGGCCGCTTAATTAGTCGAAATGGTGATGTTAATTAATTGCCAAGAAGATGCGATTTGACACCGTAGGTTTGACATCTGTAGGTCACCAGCCGACAAACAAGACACAATTAAGAGTTTAAAGGCCTTAAAGATTTTTTCCTAAACTGTCTACAGGAATAATAATTTCTTTTGTAACAAAACTTTTATGCCACACTGTTTGATTTGAATAAAAGTTGATGATATATCATGATGCATGGTTACAGATGTCATTGGGCCAGAGTACAGGCGCCAAAAATTTGAGCATTTTGGCAATTGTATTTTTATTTCTCTGAGATATCTTTTTTACATTTTTTTTCAATGGCATAAAATTATGAAGCTGCGGAAACGGATATGTTTTGGCAGTGAAGGAATACAAGCAAGGCAGGCAGCAAGCAGGCAAGCACACAATGCAAAATAGGCAGACAGCTGCTTTGCAAAATGCCTGAGTAGATTTTCCTTAGCAAAAGCGAAATGTATATGGAATTATGACAGTCGTTAATTTTATGCAGATTATTCAATATCCACAGAAAAAATAAAAACGAAAAGTTTTAAAAATAAAATCTCATAAATTCGCCTCTTTACTAAAGTTAAGTAAATTAAATTTTAATTTTTTTTTAATATTCAATTACAACACTTTAGAGATTGTAATTTAATTGTGTTTGGGGCAAATATCCTTTGAACAAAATATGTATTATTCCCGGTATTAGTATGAGTATATTCATGTAGAAATATTTGTATAGAAATTAAAACAATAACGGTATTGTCTTGCCATATTTAAAATCACCTTAACAGTCTACACTCTCTATGCGATCTATAAGAGAAAAAATCCTGTTATTATTTGCATTTTACACACTCACATACACGTACATACGTAAATAGGCATTCATATATAACCGTCTCCCTACACACTTACATGCCCAAATTCATACATTCATATGTACATACATATATGATATGTATGTATGTAAGTATATGCAAACATATTAACTGCCTTAAGTCCTTTTGAGTGTTTGCACGCTGTTTAATTAATGTTTGATATCGAATGGTTTCTCTCACACCCCCAACAACATTAGCCTCAATGGCATTTAATGTTGTTGGCTGCTGAATTTTAATGAAACATGAACTTAAATAGTGTTGGTTTAAGACAAATAATACTTATGGCTTTTATTCAACGCTATATTATTGCGCTCTCACTCTCTCTCTATCTCTATCTCTCTTTCTTTCCCTTCATTTTGATGTATGGCAGCGAAATGAAATAAAAACAACATGGTCAAGCCCTTCACTATTAGCACAAGATATTTGTGTGAGTAGTGAGATTAAAAGGATTTCGGTGTAAATTATTTGTGCAGGCATCTAAGGCCAACTATCGACAGATTATTTAAGATTATCAAAGTAGATTTTTTTTCTATTATAGTTTGAGAGCTTTTGTAGTAAATATTTCGGGACAATAATTTCATAAGGTTAGCTAAGGAAGTCCTAAGGAACACACAGTTGTTTGAATATTAAGTTTCCTTATATGAATTTTTATATGAATTATAATGCATAAGATAAGAAAAGTCAAAGTAGTTTAGTAATTAGTACGTTGGCTGATCACATGGGAGGTCACGGTTCAAACCCCAGGTCAGAACCAGATAACATTCTGAGAGTAAAAATAGAATTGCCAGGAAAATTTGCTGCAAAAATCTATCGTACCTCTCCCTTAGGACTCAGAGGGTATTGTTTAGGAATGTGTTGTCTAAGACTGTATATGTTACTTCTGGTATTCTGCAGGGTAGCCACTTCGGTCCTTTACTGTTTTTATTGTTTTTAAATGTTCTTCCTTGTGCTGTTTCTGATTGTAATATTCTGATGTCTATTGACGACGTTAAATTATTTTATATTTTTGATACTGATCAAATATCAAGTTACAAGCAAATATTGATTTGCTTGTAACTTGATCCAGAATTATTTTAACTTGAGAAAATAAAAATGCATGGTTTTCTCTCGAGGGGGTATAATTTTTTTTTTTTTTTTTTTTTAAAACCAGTACTCAGGGGATTGTCCCTCCTCATGCAGTGCATTGTACAGGTTTAGGAAAGGTGGAAAGAGGGAAGATGCGAACGGTAAGGAAACGAGTTGCTGCTGGTGACAATAAAATGGCCAGTGCTATACTTTCACCATTAGACAGTCTATCGCAATCATCCCCAAGAAGCCCGCAGTTTCTCACACCACTTATGTTGTGTGTGTTAATTTTATACAGAAGTGGCGGGACTTACAGTTTAAAGTCGGCTCCGAACGACAGATTTTTGAGAAGCAAGAAGTGAAAGAGAAGAAATCGCCGAAAAAATACTTTTTGTATTTTTTTCTATTTTTGATGTCTGGTCTGGGACTCGAACCATGGCTTTACGTCTCATAAACCAGCACACTACCTACTAGATCACGTAGATCATAGCAAATAAATAGTATTCCGATGTGTTAAAATATAATATAATTACTCCTCTCAAAGTATCTATTATCAGTGCTGTCGAATTGTCGTCTGAATGTACAAGCAAATTCAACAATTCTTGAATAACACTGGACATTTTATAGTCATCAGCAGCAACTCCTTTCCTTAAAGTTCGCATCTTCCCTCTTTCCACCTTTCCTAAATCTGCACAATGCACTTTTTGAGTAGGGGTTATCCGCTGAGTGCAGGTTTAATAGGAACAAAAAAAATGATCGTGAATTAATGGAAAGAAATGTAGATATATAGTATATACCACATAACACTATATCAAGACTAATTTTGCTCAAATAAATACTATATCCTAACTGTCTCGGCATCACTTTTCTTCTACTTGACTTTCTTTCGCCCTACACTTAATCTCACTTCTTTTTGTTTAGATAAAATGCAAAAACTCTGCTATTAAGAATGTCAACTCGCCGCATTCCATAATAATTCTTTTGCAAGATTCAACGCTTCATGATTGTTCTCATTTTACTTCAACTTTATTACAGTCCAAGATTAGAGCATAATCTTCGAGAATTCGCGCTGTATTTCACAAACTCTCATTAGATTGACTTCTAAATATTTTAAGCAGGATTTTAAAGTTTATATCGTTATAATCAAGCATAATCACGAGTTTTGTTTTTCAAAGCTTTGTCCTCCTAAAACATTGAAGACGATACTTTGTCATAGCAAACACGATATAGGTGGTTTTCCTGATACCAAAAGAGACAAAAAATAAAGAAATAATGAAGAAATAAATCTTTTCAAAATATTAATCAGCACATACACTCCTCCTTAGAAAACAATCTCTAATTTTTTGATGCCAAGAGTTAATCAAGCCTGTTTTGGACGCACCCTTTTAACGTAAAGGATTTCAGAGATAGTGTTCTGTGTCAATCAAAACAAATGATAGTGGGATAAGATAATATCTAGGATAAAAGATGAGCAAATCATATGAAAATAAAGAATTTTTTTCGTTAAAAAATTTGGTTGCATTCCAATTATATCAGAATTGTTTGGATAGAGCGCCCTGGTAGTCTAGTAGTGTGCTACACTATTAGCGTGAGGGTCGTGGCTTCAATTCTCACCAGAAGCTCTGGTCTGTGACTCTACACCGAGCGTATGGTCAAAGTTACACAGCTCGTTTAGAATTAGAATATAATTTGTAATTGCATTGTAATTAATAAATAAATACTAATAAATAAATAAAAATAAAATACAAAAAGCAAGACAAAAAGTAACAAAAAATTATTTAGATTCCAAAAAAGATTAATGCGTATAACATGCTTGAACGAATTTTATTGTCAACATACGCTGCCGTTGAAAAACACTTCACCCCATCCACATTTGTTGGTAAAAAATAGTTCCAAGATAGCTGCACCTCTACCACCTTCTGATGTAACTAAATCTATTTATTTAGATAGTGAATAACTAAATCAGTTACCCTATTAATTCGTTTTATAAGGCTCTTGCATGCTTCGATGCCATAAAATAACTTTTTAGCAATGGAAGTGGGGTTTTTCTCATCTGAGATGCTATTAACGAAGTCGAGTGGTATAGAATTTTTTTTAGAACCTTTTGAAGGGTCAAAACACAATCCCGAAAATTCCGGTACAAGTTGTTATAAATCTCGGTATTCGGGAATTGTAAATCCCGGGATTTCGGGATTTCCCGATTGGCATCCCTAGTTGTAACCTATGTTGTTGTTTTTCATACATGCCTCCAAGCACAAGAGAAAAATTCCTACTATAAAAAAAGTGCGACTTTTCTGCTCTGTGTGGTTTTAAAAAAATTAAAACCACAGACTTTTACTTAAAACACTTAAATTTTTTTAAATTGTATGATTTTTTAAAAGCAAAAATATTGTCTTTTGCTTTACATTTCCCCATTCCCTGTAAATGTTTATTATCTTTTAATTGTAAAATATTATTATGGCCTTTGATTTGCACCTTCTCTCATATTTCATTTTCAATTGCCCAATTTTAAAAATTTGAATCTTTTATGTCTTCATGCCACAAAAAAAAAAACAAAAACAGTCTCTCTAGATTTGTTAAATTTCCTTTTGAAATTTATCATGACACATTAAAAAGCAAAAACAAAAATCGTTTCCCTATACACACTTCCGCATGCATACGTATGTATGTATGCTTGTATGTAAATGCGAACATATGGAATGGTATGTGTTATTGTATTAAGGAGTTGGCGGATCAACAATTCTAAGACCGGTAACAAGTCCCTCGTGAATAATTTGTTAGCAATGCTGTGTAATAATCAGCGACAAAATATTATCCGGTTTAACCAAAATCAAGAAAGAGACAAAAAAAAATATATTTTCCCCCACATTATAATGGTTATGGTCACATAAAGTATACGAGTTTAAGTACTTAAATGCGTATGTATGCGGATACGTACACACACATATACTAATACATTTGAAATAAATATAGAGACAATACATGCCTAACTGCCTTCAGATATAATTACACATATGAATATAACATATATATACACTGAGCGCCATAAGTGGGTTAACACTTACTATAATTTTTAATTTTCTATTATAAAAAATATTTTTGTAGCACAACAATAATTGTGTTCTTTGTTTTTGTTTAAACGTTTTTATTTTTGGAAATTTATTCGACTTTTCTCATTTATTTTTCTCGCTATTCTAAGAAAATGAATTATTTCAGTGGTATTGACTTACTTTTGGCGCTCAGTGTATGGGTATAGAAGTACATAATAGCGTTAATAGAAACATTTGAATTTGCGTACACCCATAGGTAATACAGTTCAAGAATATGTGAACATCTACACGCTACACATAATTATCTATGCCTTATACAGTGATCAACAAAATCAAAACGTTAATATTAGCCGCTGATACTGTATTTTTATATTGAAGGAAAACAATTAATACACACATAATTGGGCATTACAACCCATCAATCAGGGACTACGACCTAACTCCTCATATCATTTTTATTACGTGTGTTACTTTTTATACATGACTGGCGGGACCAAGACTTTAAAGTTGACTCCGAACGACAGATTTTTGTTATCAGAAACTGTTCATGGCAATAAGAGTTTTTGGCAGAACACTGCTGAGAGGAAATCGCCGAATAAATATTTTTCGTATTTCACATTTTGTTGGATTTGCATCGCTTTCTCACTACCTACTAGGGCTCATTTATTTCAGTAGCTGCAGAATATAGTCACACAAATATGCTTCAATTTAGCTTGTCAAGTGTCAAATGCAATTGATTCGTTCTTAAATTCCAAATTTATAGTTTTTTCTCATGCTGAATTTTTAAAGTATAAAGGTTTGGAAGTTCTTTGGCCTGAATGGTACTCATATCATCTAGAGACTAACGACATGAAGTTTAAACAGGCCATATTGATTTTTTTTTTTTTGAACGAGCGATTGGAGGGTGCGTTCATTTCCCGCCGTGATGTGAACTTGTACCAGGCATCGCGCCATCTCAAGTTGTTTGCTAGTGAATGTTTCCTAAGCCGTTAAAGTATGTGAGGCGGACATATACCACAGCAATTTTCAAAACCAATATAACACATCACATCCATTAAATGTAGCCCAATTTCACACAAAGTACCATCAATAGGCCTATCCTAACGAATGAAATGAAGCGCCAGATATATTTCTGCTAGTGGGATAACTCTCCTTTCTTCATGTATGGACATTGGATAAACGATAAGCATTTAATTTTTTAAATTAGCCCAACTCTCAGAAAACGGTCGATATCAGAGATCAGCAATAAGTATTCAAAACGATGAGTAGGTTTGAGTCAAACTTATAATTTTAGTTACTTATACGCATATATCATATTTATTTTAATATGATACTCATTCTACTCATACTCAAAGTTAGAAGTACTTGTTGTATTCATACTTAACAATGCGTATAATGTTATTGACTTCAACTCGTGTCTACTTAACATTTACACGAAGCACAAAGTAAGTACACATTACTATACTCTCAAGAAGATTGCATGGATACTTTGCTTGTTGCCTTTCCTTCCTTCTTCGTTTGTATATTCAATAACAACAAATTTTGATGAATGATTCAAATCACTCGAATCACTTATAAGTATTTTTATAAATTTGTGAATCAGAATGAGTAGGCGTAGGAATCAAATATATTTCGAATGTTGTGAGTTAGATGTCAATGTTGTACTCATACTCATTGCTACTTATACTTATAAATCAATGTTGTAGCGAGTACGAATGAATCAGAGTAGTTGAATTTCAATTCTGTTGATTTATTCATTATCAAAATTGAATGAGTGCTTATGAGTAGCGAAAAAACGATTCATTGCTGATCTCTGGTCCATATACATGTATTCAGTGCATTGTGTGAATTACTTAATTCTGATTAATAATAATTTAAAAAAAACTTTAACAGAATAAAATTTCTAGTGTAAACTAGATAGATCACACTATCCATAATCATTATGCACTTCTAATATTAATAAAACTAAAATAAAATAAAAAGAATTCAAATCTGTTATAGATACGTTATTGATTATTTTCATAACTTCTTAAGATGATTTAATGATGCTCAGTTTTTAGCTTAACTGTTAAGAACTTTATATATTTCTCGTACTCGGTCTAAATTTATAAATTACAAATGGCTTGTTTAAAATGTTCTTGTATAATTATGTGTGTATGTGTATGTAAATGTTTCATTGTTATTGTAATTATTACAATTGTTGTTGTAATTTTGTTGTTAGTATTTGTGAAACAACAAAAAGTCATTTCGTTAAAACCCTTTAATTTTTGTTTTTCTGTTTTTTTTTTTATATTGTGGTGCCTCACTACTCCGAGTATACCCAATAAACAAAAAGGCTAATAAGAGATGATAGAGTAGATAATTTTAATTTTTTTTTTATATTTTGTAGATATATTTACGTGGTAGAGTTTGTCTGTAACTTTATACAATAACCCAGCAAATTGTGGGCTAATGGTTTCAAAAATTTAAATTTCAAAAAAGATTTTATTTGGCGACTATAAAAATCGATTAAACGTTGGATTTTTTAAAGAGATTCAGAACTGTTGCACAAATAATGTGACTTATTGGAGGAAATCTAAGTTAATTCTTAACAGAGGATTTGGTAGACACTGAAACCAAGGTACGCAATCTTATCTCTTTTGCGGTAATACTTTTGCCAACAGCTACATGTGGCACCAGAGTTGATTCGTAGTGATGCGGTATAGTGTGCTGATTATTTTATGCAGCAAATAACATCAACTTGGATAAGTGAAAACATAATAACACCACAGTTTCAAATAAAATAGTTGCCGGAAAAGAAGTTTAACGTAATATTATCTTACTTTGCAAAACAATACAGCAGAGAAAGTTATATCGGCGATTAAAATATGTTTGGAAAGGTCAGGGGGAAACAAATGAGTTTTTTTTTTAAATTCAAAGCTGTACCCTAATTTAGGCAATTTTTTAAATTTTCATCTATATAATGTTATATTAAATGGATTTGAATTGTAGATGTACATATCTTTGCAAAAAAAATGGTCTTTTGTGGACAAACAACTGCTACAAAAATTCACAGAAATTACACCCTAATATCGGCTCTCAATGGAGTATATAGAATATAGAGTAGAGTATCGCATGCTGTGTGACTTATGGCACCAATTGTTCCACTTAAGAACTTAATAATCATTGAGCGTGTTCTTGCGCTATTGACTATAGTGCTGCGGTTTTCTTCGCGATTTTTTCATTTTTTTTTTTTTGCGGAAGTGTGGTATGTATATGGTACATGAATTCTTCAGGATTCAGTAACAGATTTTGAATCAAATTCAGCGCCTTTTTTACAATTGTATTCTTTTTCTGTTTTTTAACGGGCCAAATATGAGCATTTTTCAAGGAACACAAATTTTGATAATAAATTTCAAAGATTTTCAAATATTCTTTGGTAATTAGTCTATTCATGCTGAATTGGCTAACTTTACTGTGTATTCTTGGCGTAGTGACATGTCACCAACCGTTTCTTATAATGAACAAATTTTCTCTATAAACTAAATAGCAGAACAAACACATTGTAATTGCTTTGTTACGTAATTGGTCGTTGCAACCCTTTAGTCAGGATTACAACCTAGCTTCTCACACCACTATCTACTATCAAATTATCAGTATTTTATCTACATCTACGGCTTTAAACGATGCCCAACGGCTAATTTTTATGAAGCTTTTCATTGCTTTCTAATATGCTATCAGAGTTTTTGCCAGTTTTTGCGTTTGAACCCGGGGGCACGTTATATAATGCAACAAAGTAAAGCGCTTTATTTTTTAATTTTATTGTTCAAAAGCAAATAATTTTGGAAATAACATCAAATTTTAGAATCAGTTTAGATTTGTTAGCATTGGCCACCTTTGGTACGAATTATGGCCGTCAAACTGTCGACAAAGCCAACACAGGCTACACGAAACTGGTTCTGCGGTATTTTGGCGCATACCCGGCGAATCGCCATCTTGAAATGATCGACACTTTGCTATTTTTTAGAGAGAACCTTACTTTCCAAAAAGCCCCAGGAGCAAAAGTTGACGCGCGCTGTGTGCGGTGTTGCTGAGTCCTGCTGCAATGTCCTTGGTCTGCAACCGAAATCTTTATCATTAAGACATTTTCCCTATAATATTCGACATTTATTTTGAACCCACGGTCGATGAATATGAGTGGCGGCCCATACCATTACCATCGGCGGCACTGGAATTCTGGTGGGCAATCGCAGGTGTAAATTTTCAGCTGACCTCTTTCCCAAGTAAACCCGATCATTTTTTTTTTTTTCACAAACTGTTCAATTTGGAATTGGTTCTCATCGGAGAAAACCAAATTCGGTAACTGGACACTTTCGTGCAAGCGAAGTAACTCCTTGGCTCTTTTCAGTCTAACTTTTTTCTTTATCCATTTGTGAGTTCTTGCACTGTTTGGAACTTCAATAGCTTTAGTCCAAGCTCATTTTACAATATGTGTTGCAATGTGTGTTGTTCGCGATATGTTCAGCTCACGGGCGTGGAGTTTCGATCAAATCTGGCCTTTACTTTTCGGATCATTTCTGGTGTTGTTACCGTTTTTTTAGTCCAGTTTTTGGACGAGATACAACTTGGTAACGAGCAATGGTACAAGAAAAATTTATTCACATTTAAATGATGGAGGGTTCTAAGGATAGCCACCTGTGGTTTTCCAGCCAAATATAAAGCAATCCCACTATCACGCTTGAATTCCATCACGAATAACTTTTTTTCTGAATGCAATAGATCAAAATGCTTTTGTAAGCTTGTAAATAATAAAATGAGCTGCCATTGGAATAAATTTGTCAGCTGTCAGACGAGCGGTATACAAATGATAAAAACCTGAAGTTGGTTGCAATACATATCCGCCAACCTGTATGTTAATAGAGTGAGCCTTAGTGCGTTAGGATATAGTAATGTTTGATAAGTTCCATAGGTTGTTGTTATATTAATAGATCGTATATGTGTTTGTTATTATAATTATTGTTGTTTTTGTTCTTTTTTTCTTTTTTTTTGTTTGTTGTTTTTGTTGCTAACATTCACTTAATATTAACACAAAATTGCTCTTAAAAAAATTAATACATTTAACTTTATTTAGCCTGTTTATAATTTTTTTTTCTATTATTTTTTTCTTTTTTATGATTTCATTTGTGTGTCCTTTTTTCAGTTGTTGTTATCGTTGTTGTTCTATTTTTTTATTATTATTTTTTTTTTTTAAGTAATAAACTTAATTGAAAATGTGAAAACGTGTTGAATACAATTTTACTTTGAAATGACAACGTATGTACGTATATATGTATGTATACATGGATGTATGTACAGTAGATTGCGACTAAAACAGCAGTAATTATAATTATTCTAAGAATAATAATAATGATGATAATGATCATAATGATGATAATAATCCCTAAAGTAATTAAGCAAATGTATGCTACAACCTACAAACATGTTTTCATACTTACATCTGTAAATATTTACATACATACACATGTAGATGGTACCTAAACTTAAATGTATTACTACTTAAATACAAATACTCACACACATACATATCATACCATACATATGTACAGACATAGATGTTAATGTTCCATATAAATAATTATGTAACATGATGAGTTATTATTAACAAACGACTGTAAACACTGTCGTCAGTCAACCCATCCACTCTTGGTGCCAGTTTACCTATCACACAAACCCAACTTATCAACTTATCCATTAAAAATATCTCTCATGTAGAGAGCAAAGCATGGCAAGTAGGTAGTATGTCAACCACTCGTTTTGCCTGTCTTCATATAAATTTTAGTCGTTTATGGTTTCCTAAAAAAGGTTTAATGTTCTTTGAAAATATTTTTATGAAATACACGCTAATAAAATAATAAAAAAAGGAAAAAAATCCCAACAAATATTAAAAAGCAATGCACTTTTGAAACTTTGGTTTCGTTTTGTTGAATTTTTTTTTTTTTCGTTTTTATGCCTCTACACTCACCGTTTAATTACTTATTGGGGTTTGAGGATAAGTGCCTAGAGATGAAATTTTATATACAATTGGGCTTTGCCAACATAAAGGAAATAAAACGTTAACATTACTTTCGTAAATGAGAACACGTTTATTGTTTTATGTTCACAAAATTAAAATGCTTGTATGTATGCATGTGTATGTATGGTAATGAGGAAATGTTAAATATCATATCCTTGTCAAAAATTTGTTTTCAAAAATGAATTTTTGTTTCTTTTTTCTTGCTTTAATTAACCGCCAGGGTCCTTAATTGCATATATAGTACGTTAAATATAAATACTCATCAATATTATGCTTTTGATGGTTCAACTTACCTAATTTAAAAGTTTTCAAAATTACGCAGCTTGTACCCAAGGTTGCAGAAAAGTTTTCACCATTATACAATTATTTGACAATAAACTGATGTATAATGTATAATAAATGAAAAAATTTTAAGTTTATTTTTTAATTGACGGCGAAAAAGGAATCTTTTTTTTTCCATTAGTGACATCGATATTCAAAATACAGTAGTTGCTTACAAATTAGAACCGCTTTGTTTTTAAGGCAATTCTAATTTCTGGAGATTTTTTTTGTTTGGACACGCACTTAAATGCGACAAAAAAGAAACCATCATATACGTAAGAACGTTTATAATTTGGTGATTCACCTTTTTAGTTTTACAGAATACAAAGAATTTGGAGACAAAAGATAAAAAAAAAACGCTCAGAAATTAGACTTTTAAATTCAAATTTTAGAGCGCAAGCACTGATTCTAATTTCTGGAATTTCTAATTACTGAAGGTTCTAATTTGTGGGCTTCTACTGTAATAGCAACTAGCGCTAGAATATTGTTACATTTTCACTTTTTAAAAACGTTTACAATATAAGCTCAAAATAAATTTTTGTTTAGTTTTAATTAAAATTCTTTGTTTTTCGTACAATTCTGTGAACCACTGTTCACAACTTGATGTAAACAACAACAATTGCTTTTCTTTGTTATTTCTCTGCTTATAGGTTTTATATAAACAATAACAGCTCTAGACAGATCTTCAAACAATGATTACTCTCTCTAAACACATTGCGTCTTTAACACAAGACTGACTGAACTTCATTAACTCTTGTCGCTCGCTTTGCCTTGCCTTTTATGTACTAGGGTAAACAGTCTTATGACTGTTGTTGACGGCAAACGTTCATGACTTCGCTTTCTCGAAATTATTATAAATGAAAACATTGTTGTTTATATATGTGGTATATTTTTGTTTACTTGTTTTCCCTTTTTTTAATGCTGGTGTTTGTTGTTATATTAAGCAGTACGATAACTTGTAAACAGCTCTGTTTACTGCATTGTTAGCTTGTGATTATAATTTTAATGTTAAACCATGTAAAAGTAAAACACCAGCATCTAGATTTTTTATTTTTGTAACAACGATAGGTATATCCTTTGAAGAATGCCCATTATCAGCTTCCATATCTTCCCATTCATCGAGGTTCAGGTTGAATTGAGCATTAATTACTTATATTTAACACTCAACGGTTAGCTGTTTATACTTTCCACAGAAACATCTCTAAGTCTTTCACCAGAATTCTTTGTAGAAAGTGACGTTTGAAATTGAATTGTGTGATACTAAACTTGCGTCTATGTTTGGAGTTTTGTGAAACATCTTTAACCACAGCCAAATATTCTCAACAGAGACATTGTCGGTCGTTTCTTAAAATACTCATGTCTGCGATAATTCCAATCACAGCTGAATATAAACGATTTTCATGGGGTCGGAAACAATTTTAGACAATAAAATACTTTCTGATGATGCATAACTAACTGACTCCACAGAAGAGCGTCACTCATTATAAGACCGAAACCCAGCTGAGAAGCGAAAACGAAAGAGAGAAACCATATTAGGAAAAGGAGATGAAAGCCATTTTTGAGCGTGCCTTTGACTATATACATTGCCTACTTGTCCACAATATTATAAGTGTTTGAATCCTAGAAATATTTGTACATACCTCTGATGAGTCAATAATCACAATCATCCGAATTTTTCTGTCTATTCGTAAGCATAAAGTTGATTTTAAGCATCACTCGATTTATTCTATGTGAACTACTCAGCCAATTGAATTGAAAATTAATATTTGATCTGAAGTCTGCCAGAAAACGCAGTCCTTGAGATAATTTAAGGATATTTTCTTATTTGCATCCTGTAACAAAAATATTGAAGGCTTTCAACTCAAACGTTTACAGATTGTAGCCAGGCTCCATTCAAGTCGAGTGTGTGTTACCTTTATTGGAAAAGCTGAAGTTCCGGATAGTTTAATTTTATTGAATTTCCGTTTGTAATAGTAATTCATACGTATTTGATCATTACAACCCTTCAGTCAGGACTTAGTTTCTCACAGCACCTTTGGTACGTGTGTTAATTTGATGCATTAGTGGCGGGCCCTACAGTTTAAAGTCGACTTTTCATGGCAGATTTATTTACTCGCAGAGTTTTTGCCAGAACTCCGAAGAAATATTTTTTGTATTTTATTTTAATATTTGGTCTGCCGCTCGAACCTAGGCTTTACGCCTAATAAGCGAACACACTACCTATTAGACTACGTCGTCTTAAATTATAATGTCACGTTAAATTTCAGCAAACATATTTAGTTTGAAGATTCCGGTGCATTTCATATAGAATTGTGTTGTTAAAAAATGTATCTGCTATCGTACATTTGGATCACAATATCGTCTCCATTGTAGGCTGCTGATACGTAACTCAAGACGTTTTTATATGTTCAGTCTTTCACAGTTTCTTACTTGCCTTAATATAAAATGGAGTATGATTTGTAGTGTCAAACTGGACTTAAGCTCTAACCGACATAGAGCCTTTAGTTTTACTCCACAAACTATCCTAATTTAAGGCTTTCATTAAATTTAATTATTTTATCTACATACATACATAATTGGCCATTACAACCCTTCAGTCAGGATTACGACCTAGCCTCTCACACCACTTATGTTGTGTGGATTAATTTTTTATACGTAAGTGGCGGGACCTACGGTTTGAAGTCGACTCCGAACGACAGATTTTTGAGAAGATTTTCATGGCAATTTTTACTCTCAGAGTCTTTGCCAGAAATTTGCTGAGAGGAAGTCGCCGAAGAAATATTTTTCGTTGTGATGTCTGACCTGGGATTTGAACCCGGGCCTTTTGTCTAATAAGCCAACACACTACCCACTAGACCCACTATTTTATCTATGATTTATTAATTTACAACTGTTGACTTACATTATTTTTTTTAATTCGTTCAACAGTGTATACAATTTCTTAAGCCACATTTGTACTCAGAGGTTAGCAATAAGTATTTAAAACGATGAGTGGGTTCGAGTCATAATTATAATTTCAGATACTTATATGCATTCATATTTATTTTGATATCACACTCATACTACTTATACTCAAAGTTGGTAGAACTCGTCGTATTGATACTTAACCATACGCAGGATTTATTGACTTCAATTCGTCTCTACTTAACATTTACACGAAGCACAAAATAAGTATGATTCGCGTACGAACACTGCTTTGCTGACAAGAAGATCGAGTGTATGCTTTGCTTGTTGTCTTTGTCTTTCCTTTCCTCTTTGTTTGTATATGCAATAACAACAAAGACTGTAAATTATGACTTATAAATATTATAAGTATTTTTCTAAATTTATGAATCAGAATGAGTAGGCGTATGAATCAAATATATTTCGAATTTTGTGAGTTTGATGTCAATGTTGTACTCATACTCATTGCTGAATATACTTATAAATCAATGTTGTAGCGAGTACGAATGAATCAGAGTAGTTGAATTTCAATTCTGTTGATTTATTCATAATCAAAATTGAATGAGTGCTTATGAGTAGCGAAAAAACGATTCATTGCTGATCTCTAATCTGTACATATGTACATACTTTCCAAATGCTATTTTGTATTTTACAATTCTGTTTAGGAAATTTTCCAAATAAGCGCATCTAAGTATTAAATACTTCGCTAATATTGTTGTTGACTTTTCATTAAGATTTGGTCATGGGCGATGTTATTTTCTTTTTCATTTTTTTTCTATTCAATTTCATCAGTAGTTTATTAAAAGTCGACCAAATGATAGAACACGACTATAATTTTGAGCTTTCGTACTTACTTTTCCAATTACTAATGTTCAAACATGCATGCGTCTATGTTTGTATTAGCATATGCGTCTATTTGTTTACACGGGCCCCCAAAATAATTTAATGTTGTTAATTTAAATTTACTCATGTACTAACATGCAGTAAACAATAATAGTAACCCAAATAATTTCGCAACATACAGTTAAGCGAATATGGGTCATTTCGCGAACAATTAACACTAACAAGTTATTATATTTGGTCTCACGTTATGCCAACAATCTGGGCATAATTCTACAGTAACTCATGATATTCTTTCGATTTACTTACGATTACAATTACGATCAACTTTACATCGGGTGTAAAGCCTATGAGAATTTAATTTTAGATTTTAAAATTTAGAAATGACTCTGTAAAGGCCTAAAGTGTAAATCTACGTTACACACTAATACTTGTGAATGTAACTTAAGTGAAATAGAGTGTAGCAAATACCGCGATGCTTTACACGGGTCATACAAGCTCTGTTTATGTGGCAAAATGATAAATTAGGTTCTGTACACAAAACACTATAAATGTTGTACAAATATGATATACAGACGAAGACAAAGCATTTCAATGAACGAATTTCTAATTTTCCATACAGAAAAGGATAAATAAATAAATATTTGAAAGGACTTAAAATTTGTAAATTTTAAATGAGTTGGACTGCTCATAAATAAACATAAAATTTCTTTTGCGGAAAGTATAACTTTAATTCTGTAATTCAAGTGCCATCCAATTGCTAAAAAGGGTTTAAAAATAAAAAATTGGAGATGTATGTATACTTAGTGGGCCTTTAGCATTATCATATTCAAGGAAAACTTATGAAATCATTGGAACTCGTAGAATTTCACAAATTACATGACAATTACAGGCAGCGCTATTAAATTGACAGCAACAAATTAAAAAATGGTTTGTAGAGCCCGCCAAAACAGCAGAATCGGTGCCATGCCTCTACAGTGTCATACGCTCTATGTACGTTATTGAAATCGCTGTAGGACATACCTTCAGAGATAAGCTTTAGCTTTGAGTATCAGTTTATGCGCAAAACATTGGAAAGACTTTATTGATGCTGGATGAACCATATCGATGCTATAGAACATTTCACTTTTTGCGTACGTAACGTATCTCTAATAAACATGTTTAGATCAGTTTAGGTTAACTCGAGCAGCCACCTCAATGGGCACAGTTTACTGGGTTCATATGCAATTATATAAAGGGTGGGCCATTAGAAAGTTTAAATTTAGTAATACAATAAAACAAGAATAATTTGTATTTTGCCAAATTCATTGTGAAACGCAATTAGAAAAAGAATATTTTTTTCATTTATATGGCTGCCGCTGCTGGTCTCTCCACACCACATTCTTTCGGACAAGTTTTCCTGCACTTTTTCGAGTGTATGGGGTCTCATCATGGCAATGGCATCACGAATATTGGCATTTAAAAGCATAACAACGTCCAACAGTGTTAAATCGTAGCTTCTTGGTTGGCAGTTAACATCACTATTTCGGTGAATTAAATGGCCATCAAACATTTGACGCAATAAACCGATTGTGGCATGAGATATGTGACAATTTGAATCATATTATTGAAACCAAACATCGTTCACATTAGTACCATGAAGTGTGGGTGGTGTGGCAATAGGTGTCTGTCGTCCTCATTTTCAAAGAAATATGGACCATTACAGAAATTTTGCTTATTACCGTAGTCACGCAGGTGAAAATGATCGTCATCCAAAGATTTGGGTAAATCGACATCATCGTACAGTTTCTCGTTGCCCCATTTACATTGTTAGCTCGTGATTATAATTTTATTGTTAAACGATGTAAAAGTAAAATTCCACAATCTAGATTTTTCGTTTTTGTAACAACGATAGATATACCCTTTGAAGAATGCCCATTATCATTTTATACAACTTCCCATTCGTCTAGGTTCAGGTTCCCAATTGTCTCTGGTTTGTCGGCATAACAACGTCCAACGGTGTTAAATCGTAGCTTCTTGGTAGGCAGTTATCATCATAATTTTGGCTAATTCAATGGCCATCAAACGTTTAACACAATAAACCGATTGTGGCATGAGATATGTGGCAAGTTGCATCGTACTGTTGCAACCAAACATGGTTCACATCAATACCATAAAGGGTAAGTGTTGTGGCGTCCTCATTTTCAAAGAAATATGGACCATTGATCCACAATATGCACCATACAGCCTAGCGTAATGGGTACATTGGCTGTTGTTAGAGTACGTGTGGGGTTCTTAAGCCCCAAATACGCAAATTTTGCTTATTACCGTAGTCACGCAGATGATAATATCGTCATCCAAAGATTTGGGCAAATCGACATCATCGTACAGTTTCTCGTTGGTTCATCTAGCAATTCTGTTTATCAAAGAAAACAATGAGGCACAAAATAAGCCTGACAATCGAAGATAACTTTTCGAAAGTAATAGCCTTCTTACAGCTCTAGAATTTTGATACAAAAAAATTGCAATGATTTGGCTTTATTGCCGGTTTATGGATTCGTAGTAAAATGACACTTTTGACATTTGCGGGTTCTTTTTATACTGAAAAAAATTTACAATAAAATATTGAATTTAAAAATAAAATCGGCTGATGGAAAAATGTCGTGTGTGTGTGTGTGTTTTTTGTATAAATTTTAAATTGTCGGAATATGCTAGTCTAACGAATACAAGAATTTCATTCATTTTAATGCATTTATTTCGTTTATAATGATTCGGGACCATAAAGCCGCTCATCTTACCTACGCTTAATTGATTTTAACTGCAGTTGCAAATATATTTTCAAGTCTCTAGACAAAAACTACTTAAAACTTGAATCATTTTCTATCTTTTTTACGTTTTTTATTTAAGAAATACTTTCGAAATCCAATAGACCCAAAACCGTAATACAAAGGGGTAGATAATAAAGGCAAAATAAAAACTCAATGATTTTTATTTTATCTTTACCGATATAACTATTTTAGCTATTTATAATGCGATATTACGAGTGTTTATTATTAAATTCTTTAGAAAAACCATTTAACTTCAATAAAATAAAAATAAAAAAACAAAAACAAAAAAAAAAAATGAAAGACAACAATAATAATGTTCTCAATTGTATTTGCGACCTTATTCGGTGCCAACAAAAAGTCATAGGTGATGTCAGAAAAGGCGTTACCAGTAGAATGTTGGGTGCAAAGTGTAGTGACTAGAAAAAGACAACAATTGCGGCAATAAAAACAAAAAATAGCAGCAACAGCAATAGAAACAACAATAAAAATAACAACCTTCGTAACTTAATGTTTTAATCTTAATCTAAATGATTTTTATCTCGTTTAAATTGATTTTAGTTTTGGCATTAGCTGCCTAAATGCTGGCAGAAAATGTAACATAAATATTCTCTGCCCTCAAACCACTTAAAACATCCTGGAAAACATTGTTTCAATACAGTGTAACGAATAAACCAAAATGTATGTCCTTTCTTTGGTACAACAACAAAAAAAAAACAACACATTTTTAGCGTTTGCAACAGTTGCGCACAAAACTTAGGAGTAAAAATAATATTTTCTATAATTTTACGTTTCATAAGCATTAGGAAAAATGTTTGCCATCGCTCACTGCGATAATAATTGAATTAAAATTTTTTTTAAGTTAGGTAAGATGGTGATGATGGTAAGATGGCATTTAGAACCATTGTGATAGTACAATCAATATTTTATCTGGGGTCCTGATGTCATCTCGACTACAGTGGCCTTATTTACAGGTCATTGCGTCATGGGTAGGCACTCAGAATGAATGAGGCTCCCTTTTAACGACTTCTGCCACTGAGGAAAGAGGAGGCTGTTATTCACTTTCTTTGCTAGCTGAAAATATAGGTTATTTGGCTCCCCATTCCCTGTTAATGGAGTTATCATCTATTTGATGTCAAGGATAAAACTTTGTTCATCAAACTTTCTGACTGGTTTTCCAGTGCGGCTTAGTCGTGCTTTTGTTTTGTTGTGCAGCCTTTGCGCTGACCAACTTCTTCCTTTTCCCTGATTTGGTGGAACTTGGTTAGAACAGGGACGGCGTTCATCCGTGGCATCTCAACAGGCCGCTATGCGTGCTCAAGTGAGCTTTGTGATATTAGAGCTACCACTCCGACCTAACCTAACCTAAGCTAACCATCCCGAGTCCAAAATAAATATTTTTTTGTTGCAATAATCTGTATATAAAAGAGCTCGGTCAAGGATGTTAAAAAGTGGGAGATCAAAAACCTCCTCCTTTTTATGACAACAGCATAGGTCTGCTCCTACAAAAGTATTTGATGGTATACCAAGTCTTTCGGTTTGCCTACTAAATTTACAATGGCCCGTGGAAATCTCTATGGTGGAATGAGTATGGCCTTTTCTTTAGCTAAATAAGTCCAGCGGGGTCTAGCAATATTATACGTACTCTTTTGCTGCCAATGATATTGAGCCGCCCTTATAAACGAGGCCTTTATTACCAATTTAACTGTGGTCCTAGTCGGCTCATCAGCAATGAAATTTCCAATGATATCAATATATCCGGGAAATGAAATCGCAGCTTTGCTGTCGAAAGGAAACACTGCAGTGGCCAGGCAACCTATAAGAGAGAGTTTAAAATCAGAAAACTTAATAAATATACCACAGCGTTTGAGAAAACGGTTCCTATTGGGAATCGGAAGTCCCTCCTTGGAATACTAAATCAATTGTTCTTTTTACAAAATTATAAGGGACCATAAGGGAGATGTAGCCAAACCTTCTACCTTCACAGGTTGAGCCAGAATTTTATTTTTGATTCCACCTTCTCAGTCCTTTGCTTTAATATAATGTCAGCGGCGAGCCAATTAAGTAAAGCAAATTAACAGAGGGAACTTATCTGTCAGTCGGTACCTTATCAACCAGTCGACAGTGGCATTGGAATTTGTACTTCGCCCACCAAACGTGTTCCTGCATCACAGAGCAAGGTTGCTTGATGCCAAGACTGATGAAAACAGATTGTTTATTTAAAAGGACTACTTAACTTAAAAGTATCCTAAAAGAGAAAGCCTAACGAGGTCAAATCGTACGATCCTAATGGTCAGCTCATATCACCTCTATGTTACATTGCAACACTCTCAAATCGTTCAGAATATCTCATGTGACACAAGCCCTGCGGCACATAGCGCCGTCCTATTGAGAATACATGTCGTTGGATATTTAGATAATCCAATTTTGTTCAAAAGAAATTTGAAATCATCGACCTATAGTGTTCGCCGTTGACAGTGATGGCTTGGCATACCTGGTCTACAAAGAAATGTGATTCGCTGATGTCGATAGCCCAAAATCTTCAATGCTTTTGAATCTTGAATTGTTGTCTTAAATTCAACAATTCATCCTATAAACGATAAAAATTTTGATTGCTCGGTTTTTTAGACAAGCACTTATCCCTGTACAAAGCCACATAGAAAAATTTTTCATCGGGTCAATATGTCACAAATTGAGATGTCTAAAGGACATTTGTCTTCTGACTGTACTCTTTCCAACTATGGTAGAAAATCTTAAAGGGGCTCCAATGGAAAATAAGAGTGAACTCGTCGTGCAAGTTATCTTACTCAAGTTTTTTTTTATAAGGGTAGGGATTAGTAAGCTTGAAGGTTCATCAGTTAAAAGATCGTCAAGCTTTGGGTCAAACCGACAAAATATAGAAATCTCTACCTGCAGAACTGACATATTAAGGTCGTATGTGAAATTCGCTATTCAATATGAATGGGAAAGTTAGAATAGTTTTACACCAAAAATTTTAACACATTCAAAGTCTCCATCAGTAAATTCGAAGAGCGAATCTTAAATATTTTCTGGCCCAATAGATTATGTAACGAAGTACATCGGAATATGACAGTTATGGACTGACCATTCCTAAGTTCATAATACTGACATGTTATTGACTGGGACCGCTACTGTAAAAGAATTAGCGGGAGCCTTACCAATACCTATCGCAAACGGATTGTATTAGAAGATTCACTTACAGTAAAGAACTGAAATGAATTATCCCTTCGTCACAGTCATGGGTCTGGCCAGTCCTTTTCCAACTTATTTTGCATTTTAAGCGTGTTTGCAATATGGCTAGAGATTTGAATTTTCAGGTACCCTTCTGAAATTTTCTTGGCTTTCTGGTGGTGAAAAAACGGGGCGAATAAAGTAATTTAAAAAGGAGTTAGAAGACCCACTTTTTAAATGTTATAAATTTTTAATCGAAGCAGTCTTTGAATGCTCTGTTTTAGTTTGACGCTAACTTTCAAATTTAAATTTGAAATTTTTAAAAAATGAATGATGAATTAGAATTTACGCAACGTTCTAGTAACTTCGATACGGATTTTTACACCAGAATTGGCGAGGCTTTGGCAAATGACTTGGAGGGTGAAAGAGCTAATGAAGAAGCCGGACAGCATGAAGAAGATGATAAATTTTTGGATGAAAATGATTAAGATTACTTGCCATACGAAGATGACGCATCGGACATTGAAAATGATTTGCGCCTATTCGAGATATGTGGAATTTTCTCAACGAAAATTTTGCGAAGAATTATGGTCCGCATGAGAGCAATTGTTTCCACAATATATACCAACAAAACCTGCAAAATATGGAACAAAAATTTGGTGGTCCTGTGATTCGAAAACAAAGCATCCGTTACAAGAAAAATTCTACACAGGTCGTAAGGAAGGTGAACCACGTGAAATAAATCAAGGTGAAAACGTTATAATGCAACTTGCAAAGCCATACGCTAAAAGTGGTCGCACAATTGTCGCTTTGACAATTTTTTTCATCTCTAGAAGGAGCAAAACGTCTGGCTAATCTTGGTTTAGCATTCGTCGGTACCATTCGATCTAACAAGAAATGTATTCCGATTGAAATTAGAAAAAGTCGTTCACGACCTGTTTAGTCAGTTGTTTTTGGCTTTCACGACAATTTGGTTTCACTTAGCAGTTATGTTCCAAAAAAAGAATAGATGCGTCAATCTTCTGTTCACTGTACATTACACCGATAAATGTGAAGGTAAAGCCAATAAACCAGAAGCAATTTTATTTTATAATAAAAATAAAGCTGGTGTCGATTGCATGGACCAAATGGTATCGCATTTTACAACAAACAAAACAACAAAGAGGTGGACTTTTGAATTTTTCTGCAATCTGTTAGATATTATGGCACTGGCAGGGTTTTGTATTTGTAAGGAAGTCGATGATAATAAAAGAAATGACGTAAGACACAATTTTTTGAACACGTTGTCTAATTCTTTAGTTTTCCCAAATATCGAAAACCGAATGCATAACACTTATGTTATTGGTCAATTTAGTACTCGTTCGGCTATAGAATCTGTTCTTGGAAAGCCCATAAAAGGAAGTTAAATAATACAAACGAATTTATTCCATTTTGATTCTACTACATCCAGTCTGCGAATTTCTGTTTTCATTTCAGATAAACAAAATAATAACTGCCAAAAGAAGTGCTGATACCCTAGAGGTAAAGAAATCTTATATAGAATGCACAACGGAAAGTGAAAAAATTCGCAGAAAGACTCGATTCTTCTGTTTAAATGCTGTATGTCAGCAACATTCTAAAGTAGAATATATATGTTTTAGTTTTATGTATCTACGTAAAAAAATAATGTTAAATTATGAATGTACACTAACATTTATATGGGGTCTGGTCAAGCCTAGTGTGGTAATGTTGTAATAGGTTAATGTTGTAATAGGAATTAGTTCAGTCTAGCTAAGCTACTCTATTTTCTTTAGACAAGAAGATCGTTAAATTGTTTTTAGTTTTCTTAAACTGCCTGTTTTCTTTGCCACTGTATTTAAGAGCAAATGAATGTAAAATGCATACAAATAGAAAAAATTGTACTTGAGTGTTAATTTTACTAACGTACGATTCAAAATGGAATGTATGAGATACGGAGGACCTCCTCTATATTTGGGTAATGAAACAGTAGAGCAAAAAACCAAAAAAAAAAATAGAAAACTGGTTGGTTGTGTTACAACTGTGTGTGAATTATGACAGCGAATCGACTCAATTGAAGTGCTACAGTTTTTCTTTCACATCTTTCTTCTTCTTATTCTGCTCAAATTCTGGATCATGGCCAAAAATAATAATAAAACGGTAATTCGTTTATAGTTGAATATTTGTTGTCGTTCGTGTTTCTTTCTTTTTTGTGTCTCTTCTTCATTTATGTTGTAATTTTTCTAAATTTTTTTTTTGAATTTAAAACAATTTTTCGTTTTTGCCCTACCGCTTCATGGTGAAATGGAACAGAAATTTTATACAAAAAAAAAGGAAAAGAAAAAGAAAAAAATCAGAAATTTATGATTTTATGAATATTGAGTGCGAGAGTGTAACTGTGTATGTGAGTGTGTGTGTGAGAGAGTATTTCAGCATAAATTTTATGGTGCTCAACTGAAGTTTTAGTTCGTTTCCAATTTTTTTTTTTTGTTTTTCATTCTCTCTGAAGCAATAATGAACAAAAAAAAAAAAAAGGAGAAGAATAATAATAGAAAAGAGGAAAAAAACTATTTTGAAATATTTACAATTAATGGTTTTAATTAAAATTTAGTTCATTATAAACATACTTAACATGCAATTGTTTGCTGTTTTTGTTGTTCTTGTTCTTGTTGTTGTTATTCAGTTCGTTGCTGTTATTATATTCAATTTACACTATATATTGGCGTATATACATACATACAGTATGTACGTTTATTTCATATAAGCATTATTAGTATATACATACATACGTATGTACATAACAATACATATGTACAATAAATGTGCAATTGTTGTTGTTATTGCTTCTGTATTAGTCGATGCTATATAAGCAACAAGGACCTCTTAAGGTTCGTTTGTATTAAAGTATTTAATGCCTCGATTATAAAACATTTGTTTTTGTTGTTGTTGTTGTTGCTTTTATTATTCCTCTAGTGTTCCACTCTCTGTTTTACAGATTTTGTTGTGTTTTTTATTTTCTTTGTAATTTTTTTTCAATTTTTATTTTTTTGTTTTCCATCAGGCATTGGGTACTTATGGATGTACAATATAAAAATCGATGTGTATCCTTCAAATAACGTGCTGCTGCACAGGGAGCAACAACAGCAATAAGTATAAAAAAAAACAAAAAAACAAAAACAACAAAAACATCAGAAGAAAGAAAAAGTTGTTTTATTTTAGTCCGTTTTCTGTGCCTGTTTTAACCCCCCATTTTTTAATGTGTGTTGTTTTTATTGTTTTTTTAGATTTGCAATAATATTTACAGTGATCCCTTTGATAATAAGGTTATTAGGTGAACAATACTTATTGCTGTCTGAAAGCTGGTTTCCTTTAAGAGCAGTTTGTATATAATAAATTGAACAGCCTTGCAAATTTAGACTTTTTTTGTGCAAATAAGATGGCTCTAGATGTTTTCGAAGGCATTTTATGAGCTGAAAACGAAAATTTCCATCACGTCAGGGTTTTGAGTAAAAAAAGAGGGTTGAAACCCCTAAAAATAAAGTTTTTGGCCATTTTTAAAAAAATTGCATAACTAAACACTGACGTGCTAGAACCATCGATATTGTCAGAAATTGATAATTGATCTCTGCTCTTTAAAATGAGCCCAAAGCCAAATTGTTTGCTTGCACTCTTAAAGTAGGGGTTGGGTTTATGTCAAGGGGTGCAGGAGAAAAAGAAACACATTACGGAGGTGCGTCCTTAAAAATTAATCATATTTACTTAATAATTGTTACCCAGGGATTTTTGGGGTCGATGATTACATATCCTCAGTCAGATTTTTCAAATTCAAAATGGCGGATCCGTTATGGCGGTTGAGGTTTATAAAATGTAATCAAATTTACGACCGCCATATTGTATCCGCCATTTTGAATTTGAAAAATCTGAATCAAGATCTGTAATCAGCAACAGTATCACATAACAGGGTTCTTACAAAAAGGGTGCTTCAGAAGCTAGAGTAGACGCAGTAAGCTTTTCATCAAAGCAAGTATTGGTAGTGTATTAACCGCCGTAGTCTAGTAAGTAGTGGGTTGGCTTATTAGACGTAAAACCCGAATTCAAATCCCAGGACAGACATCAAAACGGAAATATGAAAAAATATATCTTCGGCGACTTCTTCTCAGCAGATTTCTGGCAAAAACTGTGAAAGTAATTTAAATTTAAATTGCCATGAAAAGCTTCTCAAAAATATGTCGATCGAACTCGACTTTAAACTGTAGTTCCCGCCACTCCTGTATAAAATTGATGCAGACAAGTGGTGTGAGAAACTAGGTCAATAATCCTGACTGAAAGGTTCTAATGACCAATTATGTATGTGAACATGGGTAGTGTAAGAAACTTTGTTGCAATCTGGACTTATAACCAATTATGTAATTTAGTGACACTTTTAATATAGATTTTTGGAAAAAAAAATTTGGATATTTTGATTCAACCGGATTCTGGTGTTTAAATGTACTGATTTTGGCCGGATTTCGGCAGAGACTTTTTATATTTAGTTTTGATTGAGATATCGGGGTTGGGGTATGAACTACGGTCCCACGTCTAATACGTAGCCAACTAGGCTACGGCAACCTCAGACGAAGAGATAAATTTAAAAGATGATTTTTAATGCCCGAAATGTTTTGAAAATTCATCAAATAGAGGCAAAATGAATCTTGAATACGTACAGTTAGTAAAAAAAATAAGTACTTGTTGGAACCCTAACGGTTTCATGCTGTATAAACTTATAGATTGTACTGAACAGGAATATACGACCAGACAAAAAGCGTGATGGTCCAAAATGGGATGGAAAATTCTGTCTCACACGTTTTTTAATGGCAATTCTTGATGGTCAATGCAGAATGATCGCTTTGGATATTATTTTCTTCTACGTTTAGATTTCCAATTCAAAATATCTTTTATCAATTAGACACTAACGATAAATATCTGTCTACTTGCAAAAATATATTAAATTACTACGTCACCACAGTTTATCATCTTTTGGTCTATTTTTCATGATTGTTGTGTGTGTGTTATTAAAGTGTTCGCTGTTTGTCTACCTTTTCGAGATACATGAATACAACTATACAAATGCATATATTTACGTATTGTATGTATGTATGTAACAACAAAAAATAAAATATTAAACAAAAATAAAAAAGCAACAACAACAACAATAATATAACAAAACTACGCTTAAATCATCGATTGAAGCGTTCATAATATTTCCATTTGGCTGATTTTCAATTGAAACTTTGCTTCGTTGCAATGCAAATCGTTTAAAAGCTTACAAAAAAACAAAAACAAAAAAAAAATTGTTTAGAAAACAACATCAACAATAACTGCAACACAGCAACAACACCATGAACGTTGAGAATAAAAAATCTCAAAGTGATTTCATTTATATTTTTGTGTACATTTAAGCAATTCTATTTCTTTTGATCATACCTACCTACCTACTCTTTCTCTTGCTTTCTTCCATTTCGATTTCTTTCTTCTCTCCTTCTCTTCTTTCGTTTTACCTTTTTTTTTTTTTTGCAAAATACTTTTTTTTTACCTTTTAAAGAAAACTCAACTGAGTGTTGAGCGTAATATAGTTCAGCCTTATGGTTATTGATTCTTTTAAAATAAAAACACACATACACACTCGGAGAAATAAGCAGATTTTCTTTATTTTCTTTAATATTGTATTTCCATTTGGTAACAATAATAATTTAAAATTCTGGAGAGGGACTTTTTAAGAGCTTGAGAATTTAGAATCAAAATACGCTTTGAAGTCGCCGTTGTCTAGTCGGTAGTATGCTCGCTTATTAGACGTGAGGCCTCGATTCTAACCGCAGGTTAGGTATCTCCAACTAAACGAAATAAGAAAAAATATTTAAAAATAAAATAATAAATAATAAAATAAATACAGTTATCATGAAAAGTTTTTCCAATACTGAGTCGACTTTAAACTGTAGGTCCCGTCACTCATGTATAAATATTAACGCACTCTACATAAGTGGTGTGAGAAACTAGATCGTAATCCTGACTAATGGTTTGTAACGACCAATCATGTATGTATGAAATACGCGGTAGAAATATTGTTGAAATGAAATTTCTTTTTATAATCTTGTTAATAATTTTAATGTCACTTGATTTTTATATATGATTTCCAACCATGTTACATGAACCATTCGATTTCGGTTTACTGGGTGTCGTCTTTGTAGAGCTTTCATAGGTAATTGTGAAGATCATTCGTTTTCTAATTTGTGATCAAAAGAGAATGCAAAAGATTTTTTACTTAAAAGTAGGTTTTACTGGTACTCTATCGGGTGGACCATCTTTAAATTTAAATTTGTACTGAAGGTTATTTCGAATCTGGCAATACTTATTTTATTCTATCCTCAAATTCAATATATTATATCCACTGATCGTAATGCATCGATACACGTTTGAGTAATGTTGCGATTAATTGGAAATTTATTTCCAATAACAAGCAAAAATGTTCGGAAACTATACGAAAATATCGTAAAATATTTGGTCACAGAGAAGAACAACAGTCCCCGTCATATGCGGGTTTATTAGTAAAGTTCATAAAACTGGTTTAATTGTAAAGGCGCCAAAACGTAACACGTAGGCATGCTCATACAGTGCGTACACCAGAGAATATCGAAGCTGTGGCTAAGTATCGTCAATGTTTTCAAGAATTGAATATTTCACGCATCAGTTTAAGTCAAATTTTGCAAAAAGATCTCGGTATGACGTCTTACAAAGTTCAATTAGTTCAAGAGTTGAAGCCACACGAGCAGTTTTCACCTCACTAGATGGGTGAACGATGAAAATGATTTGAATGAAACTTCTGCATTTTCCGAAGTTCCAAAATTTTTATTGAAAACCCAAATTAACACCATTTTTCCATCACCTGTTTTTTGTTATACGATTTTTATTGTAATTTTTGTTTTTTCAGTATAAAAAAGTATTCGCGATACGTTGCAAATGCTAAAAGTGCGATTTTTCTAAGAATACATAAACCAGCAAAACATTGTAATTTATTATCACAATTTGCTTACCGGGTTAAATTATAATCAATGAGAATATGTCAGGCGACAGAAATTTCGCAGCTCGATGATGTGTGCCATAAAAAAACATATTTTCCAATGAAAATCATTACATACATACATATTTGGTCATTACAACCCTTCAGCCAGGATTATTGACATAGTTTCTCACACCATTTATGTTGTGTGCGTTAATTGTATACATGAGTGGCAGGACCTACAGTTTATAGTCGACTCCGAACGACAGATTTTTAAGAAACTTTTGATGGCATTTATTTACTCTCAAAGTTTTCGCTGCAAATCTGCTGAGAGGAAATCGCCGAAGAAATATTTGCCATTGTCTAAAAGGTAGTGTGAAAGCTTATTCAAAGCAAGACCGTGATTCAAACGTCACACACAGTTTGTATTAATTAAAGATAGAAGCGTTTGTTAAAAGATAGAAAGCGCTTAATGAACGACCCGATAATTTGTTTACTCTCAGATTTTTTGCCAGAAATCTGCTGACATTTTTGTATTTTTTTTTTCTTATCTGGCCTGGGGCTCGAACCCTGTATTTACGTCTAATAAGCCAACACACTACATACTAGACTACGGCTTATCATCTAAGTGGGTACGTTAATCAGCAAAATTGCCATATTTGGAGCTGATAACACCCATTCGTAGTCTTACAGAAGCCAATGCACCCGTCAGGAGCACCTGCTTAGTGCATCTTGTGGAGCGGAGGACGACGCAATCATTACGATCAGTGAAAAAATCTATAACACCTCGATACTTGATTTTGTTGGTATCCGCTTTAAGGTTATTGTTGCGAAAAATGTTTGTATTCAACAACATGTTGCAACTTGCCACACATCTCATGTCACAATCAATATATTGCGTCAAATGTTTGATGACCATTTAATTAAACGAAATGGAGATGCCAGTTGGATGCTGAGAAGCTGGTATTTGACACTGTTGAACAATTTTCTGTGGGATACCGTTAATGAAAAGTGTTACGCCAACAAACCGGAGACTATAGAGCATTTGATGGTCAATAATTGAAGCAAAAATATATATCTACGAAATTTGGTTAAATCGAAAGAGTTATTGTGTGGTTAGCCGCGGCTAACTTGGGAATGGAATAGTATATTTCTAACCGAAACAATTTGACTTCAGAACAAAATAATAAATTTGTCAAAATTTTAAACCGTTTTGGTGTTACAGCATTTTTACATTTAAACTTTTAAATTGCACACCCTATATTCCGCTTTTAAATGATTAATAAACAAATAAATTATTCCTATACGAACATTCCTATATACCGTGGTCTAGTGGGTAGTATGCTGGCTTATTAGACGTAAAACCAGGGTTCGTGTCTCAGGCTAGACATCAAAATAAAAAATACAAAAAAGTATTTTTTCGGCGATTTCTTTTCTTTCTCTTCTTGAAAAGTTTCTCAAAAATCTGTCGTTCGGAGTCGACTGTAGGTCCCACCACTTCTGTACAAAATTAACGCACACAACATAAGTGGTGTAAGAAACTACGAGCTTCTTGGGGACAATTGCTGTAGACTGTCAAATGGCCATTTATAGTCACCAGCAGCAAAACGTTTCCTTACCGTTCGCATCTTCTTTCTTTGCACCTTTCCAAAAACCTGTACAATGCGCTGCATGAGTAGGGGTGATCCCCTGAGTGCTGCTTTAATAAAATAAAAAAAAAAATATTCTTATACGAATATAATTGAAGCAGAAAAAATTTGCTGATTTTTTTCTGAAGAAATATACACAAACCGTATGTAATATGTATTGCTGCAGCAGCATCCGTAATATCAATCAACTGTTTGCGTTTAATTTTACCCAATTGGTTAATAACTTCAACAACAAAAAAAAAAAACAAATTTTAATTTGAAATTGAAGTGGTTAGCTAATCACCAAAGACTAACTAACACCGTAAAGCACTGAATTTATAAATTTTAAAATGAAAAACTTTATTTTAACCATTTCGTAAAGAATTCAAAACAATCTACCATATTAAAGGATACATTACAGAACTTTTGTTACAACAACAACAACTACAACGAAAATAAAAAATTTATTTTAAATGAATAAGAACTGGAACACTCAGAAAAAAAGAAAAACACAAAAACAGTGAAAAGAAAAAACCCCAATGGTATTTGTGTAAATTGCATTTTCTATTATTTTGTGTATGTATGTAAGTATGCATGTGTGTGTGTGCTTGATTTTTGTTATCCTTTTAATTTTTGTTTGGGTGTGTGTGTGTGTGTGAGTGTGTGTGGAATATTTGTTTTTCCAAGTTTTTGGTGCGGAAATTACATTCATGCGGTTGCGATAATTAAACGAACAAGTATCTTCTAATTTTCCCTCTTTTATTTTCAATTTCATTTTCCAAATAACTAAGAACTTTTCGCATTTTTTTTTTTTGTTTTTGTATTTGTTTGTTTTTGTTTTTCACAAACATTTATTCATCTTAACAAACAACTATACATACCTACAAGCATACGCAGGCATACATATGTTCGTATGTATGTATGTATCTCCTCTATTAGGGTATCTGTGTAATAGTTTCTATGTATTACAAGAATACTTACATGTATGTTAAGTTGTGTAGTTGTATACTTGCGTGTGAGTGTGTGCTGGTGTGTATATGTATGTGTGTGCGCTTAAGTATGCATAAATAGTAGTGGTATTTAAAGTAACACTAAAGCTCTGAACACAATGTGGTTAAAAAGTTTTCATTTCTAAACGGTTTTAACATCAGTTCAAAGAATTTATTGCAATTCAGTCTCCTCTTCTTCATCGCTTTTATTCCACTTCCACTTGCTTCAGAATCTTTTCGTTTCTTTTTTTTATCTCTTTTTGCTTAGAGTTTCCAATTCTTATGTTCAATTTACATAATGCTCAACGTATGCTGCATGCACCAGCAGTAGTATTTCTAACCACCACACCGAAAAGGAAAAAAAAAGGAAAATTAATAATGGTTATGCAAAAGCTGAAAAACTTTAAGACAGTTCTTCTGCTGTTTCTTTTTCTTCCTCTATCATCTACATTTGGCAATATTAAAAGCCAAAACGCATTCGAATTAACATGGCTAACCAAATGTGATTCAAATTGGAAAAATATATCCTCATGATAACATTCTGTGTGTATGTGCATGTAACGAATGGTAGTTGAAAATCTACAAACGTAAACGTCTGTTCCATTATTTGTTATAGAGCAAGGTCTTATTACCAGTTATGAAATTAATACCAAAATACATAGTAATTGGGTTAGTTTTTCAATTCATCGTAACTACGCATTTACGGTAAAACAATGAACGCTTATGGAGTAAATTCTATACATGAAGATCAATATGCCACAACTGGACAATAGATTAGAACTAGTCAAGCTCTTTAAAAAATATAAATTTTTCATATTAATTTTACTGAATTTTCTCGTCGCTAAATTAAAACATTTTCCGAAGAGAAAATTAAATTTTTAGTTGCTTGGATTCTATTGTATAGGCAATTGGGAAGCTTCAAATGATATTTCAAAGTACCAAAGTTATACCAAATGTGTCTCGATGCCATACAAGATGTAAATTTTATGGAATACAGTACTGAAAAAAAAATAATAACAACAATTGCTTGCAACACTAGGATCTGTTTTATATTTTTCAGTGTGCTAATCGTATATAAAATTAACAACCACACGAGACATAAGTGGTGGGAGAAACTAGGTTAATAATATTGGCTAAAGGGTTGTAATGATCAATTATGTGTGTATTTAATCGTATATAAATACTTACATTAAGCATCATCAGTCATTATTATTATTATTGACCTAGTTTCTCACATCATTTATGTTGTTTGTGTTAATTTTAATATATGAGTGCCGTAATCTACAAATTAAAGTGGACACCAAATGAAAGATTTTTTAGTAATTCTCATAACAATTTTATTAACTCTCAGAGTTTTTTCGCAAATAACTGCTGAGAGAAAGTTGTCGAAGAAATATTTATTTAGATTTCGTTTTGTTGGAGATCTTCGACTAGGGGTTTGAACCGAGGCCACACTTGAACTTGAACACACAAAATTAACGAATTTAGGACGTTAATCAATCCACATAAAATCTCTAAAAGCGTCTAATGTATCCCGAAAAAGTCACCGTTAGACCGTTGAAGGTTATTGGCAAGATAATCGCAATCAACAAGCACACTGTTGGCCGATGATTATAAACTTCTTTTGGCCTGAAATTGATTATCTGGACACTGATGATAATTGGTTCCAACGCTATGATCTACGCAGCTGATATCGCCTTACATATTTTGCAAAACCGAGTCATAGACATAACCATCATACGTGAGGACGATGTGAACTAGCCAAGGAGGTCGTACGAATTCACCCCATTAGTTTTTTTTTTTTTTTGGGGAGTTTTTTAATGCACACGTATAAGCGAATAAGCGAATAAGTGATAAAATTCAGAATGATTTATAACTTATAGTCAGAGAGAAAATTTAGACAGAAGAGCGCTACAGGGTAGCTGATATATATTAATCTATTGCATTCAGAAAAAAGTTATGCGTGATGGAATTCAAGCGTGATAGTGTGATTGTTTTATATTTGGCTGGAAAACCACAGGTGGCTATCGTTAGACTCCTCCGGCATTTAAATGTTAATAAATCTTTTGTTCCTTGTACCATTGCTCGTTTTGGTGATGCTGGCAATGTTGCATAGCATCAAAAAAGTGGACGAAAACAACACCAGAAATGATCCGAAAAGTGAAGGCCAGATTTGATCGAAATCCACGCCGCAGTAGTAGAAAAATTACTCGTTAGCTGAACATGGCGCGAGAACAAATGCAACACATATTGAAAAATGAGTTTGGACTAAAGCCATTGAAGTTCAAAAAATGAAAGGGCTCGCCGATGGACTAAAAAAGTTAGACTGGAAAGAACCAAGGAGTTACTTCTCTTGCACGAAAGTTGCCAGTTGCCGAATTTGGTTTTCTCCGATGAGAAGCCATTCCAAATTGAACAGTTTGTGAAAAACAAAATGATCGAGTTTACTTGCCAAAGAGGTCAGCTGAAAATGTACACCTGTGATTGGCCACCAGAACCCATGCGTCGCCGATGGTAATGTTGTGGGCTGCTGTAACGGCCGATAGTCGCTCCCCGCTAGTATTCATTGACAATGGGGTAAAAACAAATTCCGAATATTATCGGGAAAATGTCTTAAAGACAGTATTGAAGCCCTGGGCAGTTAAACATTTCGGCCGCAGACCATTCCTACAGGACTCAGCACCACCGCACTCAGCATGCGTCAACCAATAATGGCTTAAAAAGGACGTTCCTCGCTTCATTTCTACCGCACAATGGCTACCAAAATCTCAGGGCATTTTGGGTAATCTGGGGCATTTTGTAGAATAAGGTTCTCACTAAAAAATACCAAAGTGTCGACCATCTTAAGACGGCGCTTCGCCGGGAATGGTGCAAAATATCGCAGAGCCACTTTTGTGCAGCCTGTGATGGCTTTGTCGGCCGTTTGAAGGCGATAATTCGTACCAAAGGTGGCCAATGTGAACAAATCTAAACTGATTCTAAAATTTGATATTATTTCCAACATTTTTTGCTTTTGAACAAATATTTTTTGCTTTAGAAAATACTTTGTTGCATTTTGTATCAGCCACCCTGTATATTATATTTCACACATAATGCCACCAATATGACTTCCAAAATAAAATTTCAATATTTCTTACACCTACTTTAGTCTTTAAAATTTTAAATGAAAAACCCGATAGACTAGAATGTTCACCAGTACAGGAACGGCATATTCAAAGCTCGAGATTGGTTAATCAACAATTAAATAATCAAAGGTTTTGAGAGAAGTGGTTGGCATCCATACACAGACACTGAATATATTGTAGCGAGCAATAAAAACTACAATTGCTTCAGTGAATGTTTACATTATGTGTAGTGTAGTAGGTAGTCTTTTGGCTTATTAAACATGAGGCGACGGTTCAAGCCGCAGGTTAAACATTTCCAACAAAACAAAATTTGGAAAAAAATTTCTTGGGAGAATAAATAAATAAAATTGATTATGAAAACTTTCTCAAAAATCTTACTCTCAAAATCGACTTTAAACTGTATATTCCACCACTTATGTATAAAATTATTGCATTGGCATAAGAAGCTAGGTCATAATCCTGACTGAAGCATTGTAATAACCAAACTTGGCTTTTGATTCTTTACTGCAAGCCTGGACATTCCATTTTCATGGTAAATTTTTTTTTTACCAAAATTTACAAGTGTAGCTTGTGTTTATTCCCTTCAAAATGAAAAAAAATCTCAACTTAAAAATCTGAACATGATGTTGAAGCCTTGGATTATTAATTCAAACACATTTGTTTACTTTTATGACCAGTTGGATTGAATATACATTCGGGCGTGTGACACTCCTATCTTAAACTGCCCTCTATTGAGTCAAAATCAGAATTTCATAAAAATAATTTTGTTCTTATTGTTATTTACATATTTGAACTCGCCTTTAATCAAAAGTCAAATATAATTCCTATCTATTAACATATCATCAGCGTTATGATTACAAAATTAGAAATGTTTTGCAAAATTTCAATTCAAATCAAATATCAAACATACTCTACTAATATTCTTGCTAATCTAATAATCTCTCCTATATGTAAGTATAAGTAAGTATATAACTTGTAAGTTAATATGCAAATTTTCATTAAATTATATTTGTAATAAACACTTGAATTCCCTTTAAAAGATTTACTGTGAATATGTTTCCCTCTCATCTGCATCTGCTTTGTGTTTGAAAATTTTCAAAGAATTTCTTTCTCCTTTTTTTTAATTAAATGTTAAGAACATGCAAAGTACTAAAGCTTGCCTAGAATAGATAGAAATTGTCATTTGAAAGCAGTATATACCTGGGATTAAGGTTCGGCCATAGGCCTTACAAATTAAATTTTCATATTTTCCCTTTTTTTTTTTGCTGTTGTTGTGTAATTATTATGCTACCACGACACACACATACTGGGTATAATTTTTTATATGCCAGCTGTCCGGTTGTTAAAACAACACAACAACAAAAAAAAAAAAAGAAAAATTCAAAGAATAACAGGAAAAGGATACAACATGTACAGTGTTGGCAAATTTTTTTCAAAATTTCCCGTCAAATTGGGCTTTAAAAATCGCCAGAAATCGCTAAATTCAATTTTTAAACCGTCAGAAGAAACCCATCAAATAAATAATTTGAAAATATTAAATTAACGTGAAATGAAATAAAATGTAAATAATTACACATATTTTTTATTGAAATGTTTTTTTAATTATGTTTAATGATTTACAAACAAAATTAGGTATTTTCAAAAAGATAGTGCCAGTCTTCTGTACTTTCGTTTCGAAACTTTTGTGGATACTGAGGTGTCATAACTTTTTAAAAAGAAAATTCAATTTAAATGTACATTTAAAAACTATTTTCATATAATTTATGTTGTAACAATTTCATCGTCTCTTGTCATGTACGCTTAATTCTGTTTTTACACGGTAAATACGTTCTAGAAAAACCCGTGTAAAAAATGACATGAAGTACATAGAAAAGAAGGGGATTTGTTCCATATCCTTCAAAAAATGTAAAAACATATACATAATTCGTAGGAAAAAATTAATACGAGAGTCTTTATAAAAAACTAAATAAAATTTTTATAAGCATTAATACATATTTTATTTCATAAAATTAAAAGCGTTTCAAATCTTATGAAAAAGTAACATAAATTTAAAATTTTTGTAGTTCAGGAAGTCAAAAAAATAATATAAGTTTACAAACAAATGGTACATTCACCAATCCTTAAAGGTAATTTCATCGGATTTCATACGTAATCGCTTACGTAAGGTTGGTTCAGAATAGCTATTAACAAGATTATCCTTTTCAGTTTCCGATTGGACAGCACTGCATTTAATAACAAAATCGGCCGTTGCGATGCAGTTTGAAGTCGCCGTAGTATAGTAGGTAGAATGTTGCCTTATTAGACTAAACGCCCGATTTCAAACTTCAGGTCAGATAGCAATATGAAAATATTTTTTCAGCGACTTCCCCTCAGCAGATTTCTACCAAAAATTCAGAAAGTAAATAAAATTGCCATGAAAAGCTTCTTGCAAACTGTCGTTCGGAGTCGACTTTAAACTGAAGATCCGACCACTCATATATAAAATTAACGCACACAACATAAGTGGTATGAGAAGCTAGGTCGTAATCCTGATTAAAGTGTTGTAATGACCAAATATGTATGCCTTTGTATAAGTCATAGTAACGAGCCATTCAAGATCTTAGATTACGTTGAGATTTTCATAAACTTTTCTCAACCGTGCTATACCAAATATCACCGTATAAAAACAGAATTAATTTTATTTTCTAAACCATGCTATTAAAAAATTAGGCGTACTTACTTTTTTAACATTTTTTCTTTTCCCTGCCTTCTTATTTTAAATACAACACCTTAAGCTTTACCTTCATTTGAAACAGATTTCAACTTTAGGTTTTCGATTTTTGCTTTGTACTTTTTCTACTAACCGTTATTCTCTTTCTCGAATTGCATTTTTTCTTACTTGTATCATATAATTCAACCTTGACAAAAAAAAACGCTAAAGCGCCGTAAAAAAACTCCAGATTTCCCGCTAACTGCTAAAAAGCATTTTTTCTCGTAATTGGCATTGCAAAAACGTCAGATTTGACGGGAAAAACGTCAAATTGGCAACAGTGAACATGTATATGCATGTGTATGTGTGTGTAAATGTATGTATGTATGTATAGAATAAATATTTAGTTAAAATTAAATGTTCTCTAAAGAATTCACCTATAAGTGTATGCAACTGACACAAATACAACTACATACACACACACATGTTAAATATATTTTAATAGGTAAGTATGTGTGCCTATATATGTGAATGTATTTGTAAGTATAAACGTAAGTAAAACTGCTTATAATAGGTTAATGCTTAAAGGTAAGTTGATGCATGCGTATGTGTAAGTGTGGTAATGGTTTAAAACGCAAGCATTACACACATACACACACACACAGATACGAAAACAATACTAAGGCACACTCGCACTCTCATTAAAGGGCGCTGGAATGATAATAATAATTATAATAATGAAAACTGTTTTTGCTTTTAAGTTATTATTACCGCTACCACTACCGTTACCTTAACTGATGTTGCGTTTTTTTTCTCTGTTTCTTGTTTTTGTTTTTGTTTTTATCGTAAGAAAATTAAAGCAAGAAGGAAAATTAAGTTTTTATTGTGCATTGGCATAGTGCCCTACATAAGGTAGAAGTGGTTTTTATACAAACCACATACATACATACATAAGCACACATGTATGCTGTTGTAAAAATTTAATTAATTATTAACTATTTCGAACACCAAGGACCGTAGAATTATAATTTCTTGTTTTCTTTAATTACTAACGAAATATAATTGAATTCTATTTAACTTTACGATTTTATTTCAAAGTTTTGTTTCGTTAATTTTGTTAATTTGTTCAAGTCCAGTACAAATTTATAAAAATAAAGAACATATACCGTTGAAATATAATGCCAGAATCCTTTTTCGCCATATAAATATAGAAAATATCATGTAACCGTAATAAAAAACGGAAGAGGCCGTTTGGAAAATGAGAAGCTATGCAGCAGAATTCAAAGATAGATTACAAAGCTAGAAATTGTACGGTTTGAAATCATAGTTTAAATTAAGGAAAAGGATAACTAAACCAGATAAAAGCAAATAACTGCACCACCTAGTCAGAGACCATGTAAGGATTTCTCTTTCTTTTCACAAGAAAATTTAATTAAACCTTGAACAATGGACTGGTTTTCGTTTTTTTAAACTTGACAAGATATTTTATTATTTTTTTATTTTATTTTTTAAATGAAGATGCCAGTTTGTTTATTTTGTTAAGAACAAATGTCTGGTTTTGTTCGAGAAGTCAGTTTTCGTTATTATTTTAAAGTAGAATGGAACTGGTTTTAAATGGAAATATTTCCTGGCTTCATAAATGTGTACTTGAAGATCACGAAAATAAAATTAAAAGTAAAAATCATTTACAAAGGACATGTCTAATTTTAATCAGCAGCTAACATTATATCGGGAGAAGCTAGGTCGTAATCCTGACTGAAGGGTTGTAATGGCCAATTACGTACGTACGAACATTATATCGGTCTGCCTCACACTACATTAGACGGTAAAGAGGAAAAGCGCCGTTTAAGCTTGTAAACAAAACATCATTGTAAAATTATCTTATAAACTGTGGAGATCACACCGATATTTACATATAACGGAGCAAAATATTATAACGTACGTACATCTTTAACCATTCCGTACAATGATTAAAAGAAAACCTCCGATATCATAAGATTGTTTGTTATCTGAAAAACTTTTAAAGCAGCCTTTTAAGCAAATGCATCATATCAGTCATTATAAAGGGTGGCTGATATGTATTGCAACCAACTTCAGGTTGTTATCATTTGTAAACCGCTCGTCTGACAGCTGACAAATTTATTCCAGTGACAGTTCATTTTATTATTTACAAGCTTACAAAAGCGTTTTATCTATTGCATTCAGAAAAAAAAGTTATTCGTGATGGAATTCAAGCGTGATTACTTTATATTTGGCTGAAAAACCACAGGTGGATATCGTTAGAATAACTCTTTTGTTTCTCGTACCATTGCCCGTTACCGTGATACTGGCAGTTTTGCATCACGTCCAATAAGTGGACGAAAAAAAACATTAACAACACCAGAAATGATCCGAAAAGTGCGACTGGGGTATTTTGGAGAGTAAGTTCTCACTTAAAAATACCAGTGTGTCATCTCAAGACGGCGGTTCGCGGGGAATGGGCCAAAATACCGCAGAGCCACTTTTGTGCAGCCTGTGATGGCTTTGTCGGCCGTTTGAAGGCCATAATTCGTACCAAAGGTGGCCAATTCGAACAAATCTGAACTGATTTCCAAAAAAATATACCGCTTTACTTTGTTGCATTATATATCAACTACCCCGTATACCAACGTCCAGACAATTCTACTATTTCATATCGTACTGAATTATATCGCGAGCCAAGTCTGTTGAGAAAGAAAATGAATTGCATGGATTTGGATTATAGAGATGTTATATATAAACTCCCACACTAGCATATAAAACTTTTTGATTTTAAAAATTTTGTACATATTTTTGAAGCTCGAAATAACTATGAAGAATATCAACGCAAGAACTTAGATTCGCACAGTACAATAGACTGGCTGATTAAAACACTATCACGCTAATAGAACAAATATTCTTCGATAAGTGGCTCACGGTAATACGCATTGTATGCAGGATATACTGGACCAACACATTCAGTGATAGAAATGTATGTAATCATCGACAAACTTATACTGAAATAAATTAAATGAAGAAAGCGTTAAAGGAACCGAAATATAATTAATGAAATCACATTTTTCTTCAGCATCGCACGAGGTTCATAAAAGTCGATTGCATTTTCTCAATCACATACTCAACTGAGGGGTTTTTGCTTGTAAGTGAATAGCATTGTACTCTCAGAAAAGCCAGAGTTAGTAATGTACTTTAATTAAACGCCGGCAGTGCTGACATTTTATATTAAAATTCTGCGCAAGAAACCATATACGATATAGCTGACGATACCATCTCTCTTATCTTCTGATAATTCGAATGTATTAATCTAGATTTCAAAACTAAATGGGGAACTGGCTCTACAAAAATAAAATTCGTTCAATTTTTCCGTTTTTGTTAAATTTGATGGTCGTAACGTAATTTCTTTAGTCTATATGTTAGAGCTTATTTTACTGTGTAATTTTTTGATTAATCGATAGGCAGCATTATACTGTTGCCTGAATTCAGTTCTAGTATTTCTGGATATGTTTGCGAAAACAATCCCTGCTTCGATTCAGATATCCACCTTTTGAGATTTCAGTCAGAATTTGTATTTTTCTGTTTCAAATTTTTGTCTTCTTTCATTATTTTTTTTACTGATTGAATTCTAATCCTACTTCAAAAGTCGTACGCTGGCTGACTTTCGTGTGATGTTTATTGCTGATGTTATTCTGTATGAGAGAACAGTGACAGAAGGACTCCATAGATGAATTATTTAACATCAATTCGAAATCCTTGATGAATACCATTTTGTTGATAGCACTAGCATCCTAATATTAGTGGTTCCAACTCATATTCTTGTTTTCATGCCAAAAATTATTAAAACCTGTTGCTTTTCCTTACAACTTATATAGGTCTTAGTAATCATATGCACTTAAGTTAACTGAAGGACAATGTAACGCATTCTAAGCAACATAGATTTTGCAGAGTGGTCCTCAAGGACCCCTTAGGATGCAAGATCTGTTTTGATTGCCGATATTTCTCAGAGAGCTTTGTCATTTGGACATATCCTTTTAATTCAGTGGCAGATATATATTAACACAGGTTTTTAAGCTCGTAAGTCGTCTTAAACGCCATCTATGTGGATATTTAAATGTCTGTTCAGTCAGGACCTACAAAATTAAGCATTCACTTAACAAAAATCTAAAAACTTAATTTCAATGCTATTTATTGATGTAAGTTTATGTATGTATGTATGCACTTACAAACAATAGTTAACATAACTTTATTATAAAAATATATTCATAACAAACTGTTACTCACAGACATACGCATACATATGTATGTATGTATGTATATATATTGTACAATGAGTATGTGTTGTACTTGTTAGCAGACAAAAACAATACACTCCATACACTATTGTATTCGTACACATTAAAACATTTAATTATAATAAGCATGTATATGTATTGTATATCCATATCTATGTGTATGTATGTGCTTTCTCATTATCAAAGGAGCCCCTCCCACTCCACCGTAAATGCCCACTTTTTTCTGCTGCATTTAATTCTCATGAGAAATATTTAATTTTATGGCATGTCCTTGTGCGTTTGCTTTTATTCATATTCTACTTGCTGAGTGGTTTCCTATATTTAATGTAAAGGGTCCGCCAAATAACTTTTTTTTTTTTGAAAATACTTTAAAAAAAACTACTGAAGATTTTCTGAAATTTCTTGTTTAATTTTAAAGTACAAGCCTTCCGGTTAATAATGGCCTCGGCTGGCCATGCTGTAGCCTACATGATCGGTCCAATTTTTAAGCACATTATCGATTGTGTACAGCGGGGCATGTTGAACGAATTTTGTTCACAAAAATTGAAGAGAAGTATATTGGAAACATTTGGTTTCAACAGAACGGCCCTACGTGCCACACAGCCGAAGCTACACCCGATGTTTTGCGCCCTGTTTTTGAAGATCGCATTATCAGCCGCAGAGCTAATGTCGTTTGGCCACCTCGGAGCTGCAATTTGACACCGTTGGAATATTATTCGTAGGGTGCCGTCACAGATAAGTGTTACCCCGACAAGCCAGAGACAATTGATGCCTTAAAGGACGATGTACTATATCGTGAAGCCATAGCTGAAATAGCATAATCGATAATGTGCTTAAAAATTGGACTGATCGTGTAGTCTACTGCATGGCCAGTCGAGGCCGCCATTTGAATGAAATTATTTTCCTTTATTAACCGGAAGGATTGTACTTTCAAACAAAAAAAAGGAAATTTGAGAAATGAAAAGCATTTTCAAAAAAAAAGAAGTTATTTGGTGGACCCTTTATATATATCTGCGTGTGAGTGTATGTATGTGTGTGTGTGTATAATAGAGAGTTTGTATTTACTTATATGACTGTGTATAATGGATATTAACTGTGTCTATGAATGTATATGTGTGTGTGTGTCTTTGAGTCTGAGTATTTGTCCATACTTCTTTTCTTTTCCTAAGTGTGTGTGTGTGTGCATAAGTGCCTGTGTGTGTTTATTAATACATAGTGAAAGTATTTATACTTCCATATTTACCCTTTGTTTGTAGTCATTATTTGCTATCGTTTTTGTTGTTGTTATTATTGTTGCTGTTTTTTTATTTTTTTTTATTTTAAGACTTAAAATTATTCAACAACACTTTTTTTTTTTTGTAGTCACTCATACGTACATACCTACAGTACCACTTAAACCCGTTTAAATGGAGCAAAATAAATAGCGACAACGTAGAAAAGGAGCAAACAAAAACAAAAAAAAGAGAAGAAGTAGAATTACTGTCATATCTTGCATTAAAGGGGCACTTAAGGGAGTTGCTTATTCGCAAAATACGCAAACCTTGGCTATTGGTTTTTAAATAAATAAATACAGTTGGTGTCCACTAATTAGAAGGATGATTAGAGATTGAAGGCGTCAGTGTCGTACTTATACGTTTCGAATAAAAGCTTTGCTAATTAATTTACACTGTTTAATTATTATTCTGAACTCTATTTGTTATTGCGCTACTATTTAAGTATATACGACATTTGTTTGTATACATTAAACGAATAAACCCTTTGAATGAACCCTTTTCCTTTGTTGTTCTGTCGTTGTGTCATATTATTGGAATTTCAATTTATCACAGTCACTGTATAACCTGATTATTATCATCGTCCTCGTAATCACTCGGTATGAGTAGGGATTGAATTGTATGAAAAAAAAAATAATATTTTCTTTAATTATAAGTGCTGCCAACAAGTATACACTCTTATATATACATACGTGTGTATGTTATTAACCATTATGTTAAATATACCTTCTCTTTAATGTGCATTATTTTACCCCTTTTTTTCCATGTGTGTTCATTAACTGAGTTAATGTCAAAACACAAGTACTATTAAATATTTACTTTAACAATTAAATAATTATGGAAATTAATTTTTCCACTCTAAAAATTTCATTTTATTGAAATGTGGGCGAGAAGATATAGAAGTGACCATCTGACCAATAATATTACCATATTTGTTAAAGTATTTTGTAATTATAATTGCAGTTGAGGGAATTAAGATTTTGAATTGAAATCATTAAGTGTCTAATGAATTGCGTGTTGGCTTATTAGACATGAGGCCACGGTTCAATATCCAGGTTAGGCAACTTCAACCAAACGAAATCTGAACAAATATTTATTCAGGTACTTCCTTTCAGCAGATTTTTGCTAAAAACCCACTGCAATTGTGGTAAATAGCCACAAAAATTGTTTGAAAGTAATGTTTCTAGACTTTATATTGTTTTAGTAAAAATAGGGTTAATCAAGTCTTTTTTTTCGCTGGATTGGTTTACTGCTGCAAAACTAAGTATGATTACGATTATTTTGTTGCGCAGAATCTATGCGCTACATTAAAATAGAAATGATGTACGTAGTCATTGCAAATATTATGTTCGATGTAGACAACACACTTTGATTTTTATTACTGCCCATACATCATAATGAAAAATTATTTGGCTTGAGCTACTATGGAGACTGGAATCCTTAGTTTTCTAGTCAAATCGTTTAAGACCTTACTTCTCTATCAGTTCAGAGATGAATTATTACGATCATTAAATTAATTATGCTGCCCTCAAACTATGTACACTTTCGCATTAATTAGTGTCTACACTGTTACCGCCTAATATATCACTATACCGTATGATGTCAGCAAGGAAGATTGTACCTAGTGCTCAATAAGTTTTTTCTTAGGAAATGCATTAATACCGCATGAATGTCCTATCATCCCAAAAATATTCTTGACAGTCTAGTCCTTGATAATTTAATGTAAGACTTTAATAACATTTATTTACTATAATTGTCTGGTAATAGCTTGGATTGCCTCAAACTCAACTTGCTTGACAAAAGCTGTTTGTCTTTTCTATTCTTCCAAATAAATTTGATGAGGCTACCCCATCTATTTTGCAGAAAGGTTTTGTTACCATTAACATTATGGGAAATCCTCTCCTAACATCTTTATCTGGCTGTTGGTTGCTTTAAATTCCCAAATGATCTGAGCAACGAGTAAACCTATGTTTGATAAAGCTAGTCACTTACTATTATTTTACCTGCGAGTTTTCCTATAGTTTCCGTCCCACAGGGGATGAAAATGCTTCAAAGTAGCTCACTAGAGAACAAGTTCTTCGGCCAAAGTAAGGTACGGAACGAAGGACTCACATTCCTTGTTGAAAATTTGTCAAATGTACTCCATAAAGTGTATTTTGTTAACATTCGCCATTACGTCATCCATAACCAATTAAAGTAATAAAAGTGTACACTGATCAGCTAAAATAAAGTATGTTCTATGCAACTATAAGCAGATCGTTCATCTACTATGGTTACGTTACTGCAAAAGGTTTTCAGAGACCTGTGTTGGCTGTAATAGAGACCAGATTTTATGTATGAAAACGTCAACGAGGCCTAGTGTGGCGTAGATAATGCTTGCAAAGGACGAAGATATAACTTAACGCTCATCTCTAAAACGGAAAAAACAAAAGAATGAGTTGTTCCTGATAACAGGAAGTTAAACTATACAGTGTTCCGTATAATCGACAATGTGATCCTTGTCATAAGTCATTAAGTCGTCTTACTTAACCTTAATACAACATAGGGTATCTAAGACATCGAAGCTAATGATAATGATAAGTAGAGATTGATGGTGATAGAAACGAATTTGGTATTGCTGTGTGGCAATAAAATCTGGCCAGATGTGCTGAAGGTAAGATCGTTTGCAGCCTACTAGTAGCAGTACAGCTAAATGGGGCATTCAGAATTGTTTCAACCGAATGTAAACCTAAAGATAAGGGATGAGATAATCGTCATTCTACTGGCACTTGAGCGTGAAACTTTATTAAAGGCAAGGTGAGCGATTTTCTGCTACGTAAATAAATAGATGTTAAAATAAATAGACGGCTTTTAAATTGATGTACCCTGAAGTGGATTAATAAAGAGTGGTTTCCTCACCTAAAAGATAACAAATATCATTTTAGTGAAAACACAACACACAATGCACTTCGTGAAGACCACTTTGTATGTGAAAGCCTTTCCTAACTAAACCGGTAAAAACAACAAAATAGACGAATCCCCTTTGTTCTGTTGTTTAAGAATTAATTGGTTTTCAAGCATACATACAGGGTGGCTGACATATAATGCAACAAAGTAAAGCACTATATTTTTTTTTTTAATTTTATTGTTCTTAAGTAAAAAATGTTGCAAATAACATCAAATTTTAATTTGAGTTTAGATAGGTTCAAATTGGCAACCTTTGGTACGAATTATGGCCTTCAAAACGGCCGACAAAGCCAACACAGGCTGCAGGAAAGTGGCTCAGCGGTATTTTGGCCGCCGTCTTCAGATGATTTACAGTTTAGTGAGAATCTTACTTTCCAAAATGCCCTAGGCGCAAAAGTCCAACGGATTGAGATCCTGAGATTTTGGTCGCCATTGTGCGGTAGAAATGAAGCGAGGAACCTCCTTTTTAAGCCATTCTTGGTTGAAGCGTGCTGAGTGCGGTGGTGCAGAGTCCTCTTGGAATGTCCATGATCTGCGGCCGAAATGTTTGTCTGCCCAGGGCTTCAATATTGTCTTTAACACATTTTCCCGAAAATATTCAGCATTTATTTTGAACCCACGGTCGATGAAAACGAGCGGGGAGCGACCGTCGGGCATTACGGCGGCGCTTGTAAGTAACTCCTTGGCTCTTTCCAGTCTAACTTTTTTGTCCAACGGTGAGTCCCTTCACTTTTTGGAGCTTTAATGGCTTGAGTCCAAGCTCATTTTTCAATATGTGTTGCATTCGTTCTCGCGATATGTTCAGCTCAAGAGCAATTTTTCTACCACTGCGTCGTGTATTTCGATCAAATCTGGCCTTCACTTTTCGAATCATTTCTGGTGTTGTTACCGTTTTTTTTTTCGTCCTCTTTTTGGACGCGATACAACACTGCCAGTATCACGGTAACGAGCAATGGTACGAAAGACAAACGATTTATTCACATTCAAATGCTGGAGGTCTCTAACGATAGCCACTTGTGGTTATATTTGGTTTTCCAGCCAAATATAAAGCAATCACACTATCACGCTTGAATTCCATTACGAATAACTTTTTTTCTGAATGCAATAGATCAAAATGCTTTTGTAAGCTTATAAATAATAAAATGAGCTGTCACTGGAATAAATCTGTCAGCTGTCAGACGAGCGGTTTAGAAATGATAACAACCTGAAGTTGGTTGCAATACATATCAGCCACCCTGTTCATATGTTGCTGGAATATAACTATTTTTATAACATTTCCAATGACAATATTTGTCTTGGGGTCTTGTACCACTTAACCTTTTGTCAAAAATATTGCACATCACTTGACCCAAATGGTAAAAAAAAAAAAAATTAAAAACAAATTTCCATTCTTTAAAGAATTTTTACAATTTTGGCAGATTGAATATTTAAAGAATTAAATTAAATATGAATGCGAATGGGTATGTGAATGTGAATGCGAAAACATTGTGTTTTATTTTGATGAACTCATGCTTTGATGAGTTCATAGCGTAAAAGACTGTAAATATTTTGCATACGCCTAAGGTTTCTCAACGAAAAAAAGTATTTTCTTTTCGTTTCGTTTTTTCGGAGTGTCTAAAATTCACAACAACACAGTGATTTGCCAAAGAAGGCGTAAAATAAAAAGAACGTAAGCGGCGTACTCGTCGAAAAGATTTTTTTTTTATTCTTTTTAGCGGAATGTTAAATGATGTTTACCTAACAAAGTGATACAAAAAAATATAGAAAAACATGTAAAGGAAAGGAGACATTCTAGCACTTATTTATACATTCAACAAAAAAAAATCAACAAAAAAATATAAGAAGTAATATTTATGCAAACAAAACGCAAGTACACAGACATTAACACAGTAACTATCATCATATGAGTATGAAGAAATGTGTGTGTTTTTTTTATTTTCTTTTAAATAAACGTGCCAAATATGTGACTATGTCTACTACTACTCACTGTATATGCGTATGTGTGTGTGTAAATGCGGGTATGCAAAATATTTCCTTACCTATGTAAATATCCGTATATGTTAGTAAATGTGTATGTAAATGTGTTTATTTATGTGTATTTGTATTTGTATATCTTCATACAGCCTTTAACATGCGTTGTTATGCGAATCTCAAAAGTTGACAAAATGGAACAGAAAGCGAAACGAAAAAGAAGAAGAAGAAGACGAAAAAAAAAATAAATTCGAAAGAAAAATCTTTACATTTTACTCAAGTGACAATGTGTGCTTACAGTTTAACTAGCGTGTCATACTTTATTTACATTCATATCATAGCTAACGGTATAACTTACATCGTGGTATCCGGTTACACACATACACAAGCATACACACATACAATATATAATGTTAAATTTAAATTCATACACACCTTTCTTTACACTCCAAATAAATGGAGTAAAAACATTGCATTCAAGTTTATGTAGCCATTTATTCTGATATTCAGGGAGCTTCAACTGGTGTATTGGATAAGGTAGGAACGGTAGCTCTTACCTCTGAAATATCGAACTAATGGGACTACTAGTCTACCATAGTAAGGTAGACCGTTCAAACTAAAATATCAGCAAGAAGCTGTAACTCATGTGAATAAGAAATTTGTTCTAACCAAGACACATATGGTGAGACAAATAATAACGAAAGATAGTTTAAAATCCAATTTCTTCCAGAGACCAATAATTCTCTCTACATAAATATATTTGGATTTGGATCTAACAGAAGTCAGTTGGACAAGTTCGTGAAAATTATTTGAAATTTTTAGGCAGTATAATTGCTTTATGAGGTAGCCGTTGTCTAGTAGATAGTGTGCTGGCTGATTAGACGTGAAGCCAGGGTTCGAGTCCCAGGCCAAACATCAAAATAAAATGCAAACCGTATTTCTTTAGCGATATCGTCTCAGCAGATTTTCGGCAAAAACTCTGAGAGTAAATAAAATTGCCATGAAGAGTTTCCCACAAATCTGTCGTTTGGAGTCGACTTTAAACTGTAGGTCCCGCTATTTATATATACAATTAACACACATAATATAAGAAGTAATATTTATGCAAACAAAACGCAAGTACACAGACATTAACACAGTAACTATCATCATATGAGTATGAAGAAATGTGTGTGTTTTTTTATTTTCTTTTAAATAAACGTGCCAAATATGTGACTATGTCTACTACTACTCACTGTATATGCGTATGTGTGTGTGTGTGTAAATGCGGGTATGCAAAATATTTCCTTACCTATGTAAATATCCGTATATGTTAGTAAATGTGTATGTAAATGTGTTTATTTATGTGTATTTGTATTTGTATATCTTCATACAGCCTTTAACATGCGTTGTTATGCGAATCTCAAAAGTTGACAAAATGGAACAGAAAGCGAAACGAAAAAGAAGAAGAAGAAGACGAAAAAAAAAATAAATTCGAAAGAAAAATCTTTACATTTTACTCAAGTGACAATGTGTGCTTACAGTTTAACTAGCGTGTCATACTTTATTTACATTCATATCATAGCTAACGGTATAACTTACATCGTGGTATCCGGTTACACACATACACAAGCATACACACATACAATATATAATGTTAAATTTAAATTCATACACACCTTTGTTTACACTCCAAATAAATGGAGTAAAAACATTGCATTCAAGTTTTATGTAGCCATTTATTCTGATATCAGGGAGCTTCAACTGGTGTATTAGTGAAGCTAGGAACGATGGCTCTGACCTCTGAAATATCAAACTAATGGGGCTACTAGTCTACCATAGTAAGGTAGACCGTTCAAACTAAAATATCAGCAAGAAGCTGTAACTCATGTGAATAAGAAATTTGTTCTAACCAAGACACATATGGTGAGACAAATAATATCGAAAGATAGTTTAAAATCCAATTTCTTCCAGAGATCAATAATTCTTTGTACATAAATATATTTGGATTTGGATCTAACAGAAGTCAGTTTGATAAATTCCTGAAAATTATTCCAAATTATTAGGCAGTAAAATTGCTTTATGAGGTAGCCGTTGTCTAGTAGATAGTGTGCTGGCTGATTAGACGTGAAGCCAGGGTTCGAGTCCCAGGCCAAACATCAAAATAAAATGCAAACCGTATTTCTTTAGCGATATCGTCTCAGCAGATTTTCGGCAAAAACTCTGAGAGTAAATAAAATTGCCATGAGAGTTTCCCACAAATCTGTCGTTTGGAGTCGACTTTAAACTGTAGGTCCCGCCATTTATGTATAAAATTACATACATACATAACATAAGTAGTGTGAGAAACTACTGAACTCACTAAGGTGTTCTAATTACCAATTATGTATGTATTTGTAAAATTGTTTTATTACGAAATATGCAGAAGTTATTTTCTCGCATTACAAGGTAATAGTCAGTAATCTGCCATATCACTATACGCCAGTGGGTACAGTTAATGCCTATCCAAATTGCTACCATAAAAGCAATAAATTGGTACAGGCAGTTTTTCATTCCTATTTGGCGTACGCAAACATATTAAAAACTCGTACAGGGACTGGATAGTATGCTTCTTAAGGGCACCAATGTACCCATACAAAGGCCAAAACTAGACTAGACAAGTTTATTCCTCTTTTCTATTTTAAAATATTTGATATTTATTACTTAGAAGGAATTCTGGCCTATTTGACGTAAAATCACGGTTCATAATCCACATCAGACATCTTGAATGAAACGAAATACAAAAAAATATATATATCTTTGATGACACCCTCTCAGCAGATTTCTGGCATAAACTCTGAGAGTAAAGACAATTACCATGAAAAGTTTTCCAACTTGAAACTGTAGATCCCACCAATCATGTATAAAATTCACTACATCTTGCAAGTGATGTGGGAGGCTAGGTCATCAAAACCTGACTGAAGATTGTAATAACCAATGAAAGATTAATACATAACACACTATCAGTTCACAGCTTATCGCAGCAATCCTCTCTAGTTTTTTAATTATGTACTTATTGAACCATATTTCGATCACCCAACACGAACTTTCGAACTTTGACAGTTGATAAGGGTCATCTTGTCGAAACTATTTGTCATATCAGCAGCAAATCATTAGTTCTGTTTTGAATCGTCATCGTTCTATACTTTTTTTAGGACGACATTAAACAGACTATCACTGCCAACGGTGAGCCGATGATTACCAACGTCTTTAACCAAGAATTTAATAGTCTTAACACTACCCACATGTCTTTTCAATAGGACTACACTTAATGCCCATTCAAACATTGGATATGCTGAACAAGAAACTGTTAGCGCATGGATATCACTTATGTGAAGGTGATGTGAACTGATAACCGAGAGCATACAATTAGACCCCGTAAGATTTTTTCTTGTAGGGTTTTCTTAAGCTACCTGTGTATGCGATGAAGTCTAAAATTATAGGGGCCCTCAAAGTCAAAACAGTCAATGCAAAATGATAAACAATTTAATTAGAGTTGCAGCCAGAAATGTTTCAATTGAAAAAAGTTTTTTAAGGCACAAACATTCATTCAAAGAGTTTCACATCTTTTAAGGAATAAGTAAACACTGTTCCTTAACACCACTATTCTCACTAAACTGTCTTTCAATATAGATGTTAAACAGTAGGGGCCACACTATTCATGGATAGGAAAAAATGAAAAGCTTAGCCACAATTCTAAGTAGAGAGGGTTGTAAGACCGAATAGTACTTGTATGTAGAGGAGCATAATTCACTTATAAAGGGAATATTCTGATATTCCTATGTCTATCCTGGAAGTTTTGACAATGAAGAAACTGGCTCTTGGGTCAGTTCGATCTCCGGGTACTGTACCTGTCTTTTTTGACAGGTACACGTCCTCTAACCTAACTGGCTCTAAGTGATCTTTTAAGAAATCCTAGAAATTTAGTACTGCACTCTGAAAAAGCTACTTAAATTAAGTACGAAATTTGAATTGGATTACAAACACATTTATGTATATTCAATGCTAATACTTTGTCAATAGCTTCTCACACCAATTTTGCTGTGTGTGTTGAATAAAAAAAATTAAAAAAAAATAAATGATATCGCCTACACTTTTGTTAGAAACTTTTCATGGCAAATTTATTTACTCTCAGAGTTTGTTTTGTTAGAAATCTCCTCGGAAAAAATTGCAGACGTCTGCTCTGGAGTTTGAACTGTGATCTCACGTCAAATAAGCCAGTACACTATCCCGTAGACTTTGGCGATTAAGAAAAAATTATTAATAGAACACAAGCTTATTTTAATAGTCACAGACTAGCTTTATTCTAAAATAGCTGAGTGTACAGTATTTAACATTAAAAAGTGTTCCATTATTTTTATGTGTCTCAGTAAATGAATGTAAATTTGATTTTTTTTGTTTTTTTGTTTCTCTGTTTGCTTTGTTTCTTTTTTTTTAATTTTTCTAACCTCGCCTTAGGTAAAAACATTAAAAGGAAAGTTTAAAATTACTCGTGTTGGTGTTCGTATGAATTTTATTTTAATTACCAAATTATGTGTTTGCAATGTGGAAAGGAATTTTGCAAAAAAGATAAAAGACAACCCTTTAACAAAACCCTCATGTTTATAAAAAAAAAAGTATTTATTTGTGAACCAGACTATAATCGTTTTATTTAGTATATAAATTTATTATTTCGGTATTTAATACAATTGCAATACAATTTAAAAAAAATAAAAAATTTCTCGAAAAAATTTTTACGCGTATGAATAATGTTTTGATGTTCATACGCTCCGTTGTACGCGGTGTAAATGGCTGTAAAATATTTTGATTCTTTTCAATGGAAAAATGCTTCTTATTTTATTCAATTTTATTTGTAATAATTTTAAATTAATTTCGTTAAAAGTAATGACTAACTGTTCTAAGCCATTATAATAAGGAATTATTACATTTTAAAAGTTTTCAATACCAAACGACTTTATATATCCAGTGTGAACACTACATAGTACCTTATCTTATAACAAAATTTTTATTCATTACATTCATAAGCCTCTAAATAACTGACTGATTAGTATATAGTAGCATGACTCATAAGTACTTTCTTGTAACAAGTAACGAAATATCATTCACAAAATATTCGGTAGTTTGCAGAAAATTTGTTGTAGTAAAAGGGCAAAACTATAATTTTCTTCGAATTTTTGCTGATTGGTTGGAAAGAATTATGTGATTAGAATTGACACTAGTTGCTGGTTAAATGGTTACATCAGTATGAAAAATTTGTGGTATTTGGAGCAAGGGCGAACCTAAAGCCAATAAAATTAACTATTTGGTGCTGTTACAACGATATGTGTGTTTTTACATGGGTACCTGTCTAGAGGACCTAATCCCATGATGCTCTTCGCACTGGGTGAAAATAATGCGTAGACCAACGCCCCTACTTTCATGATGTAAACATTGACTAAAGCCAGAAAGTAGGTACTAATTCGAAGTCATGCTATTTGTTCATGACTCCCCTCTTGTTTAAGGGGTCGGAAGACCATCTAAATTCCTTTCAAATGCGTTAAAAATGTACTGCCACACCGTACTCGCGCACTTCCCGCGATTTGGGTCTAAACCACAGCCACCACGTGCTCCCCGAAGAGATCTCACTATTACTGGACAGAGACAAGTCCCAGAGGCTCCAAGCACCCATGGTTCCAGATTAAGACTTCTTGTCAGGCTTCGCAGCCAATCAAAACCAGACTGCTGCCAGTTGAACCCCAAACAGTTCGTGACTGGTAGTAGCACTCTTAGTCGCCTTTTACGACAAGTATGGTGATTACTGTGGTAGTATTCTCTTCCCTCTACCACACGGGGATGATGCTGTTACAGTATGTTGACTTGTTCGACATGAGGTCACGGTTTAATCCTCAATCCTAAAGTCGGTAAAATTGACTGTTTAGTATGGTAATAGCCGCCTTAGTATAGCACGTAGTGTGCTGCAATAGGTTACGGTTCAATCCCCAATCCACACGCTGTTAAAATGACTGCTTAGTGTGGTATAGTCGCCGAAGTTTAGTATGTGTTGTGTTGACTTTTTAGACATGAGGCCATGGATTAAAACTCAATCATAAAGCCATTAAGACTGACTGTTTAATGAGGTTATAGTTTCCGTACTCTAGTAGGTAGCATGTTGGCTTATTAGCCTTGAAGGTACAGTTTAAAACCAAAATCAGATATATATTAGAAAGCGTAATATTAAGAAAATATGGAGTAATTAAAATTGCCATGAAAAGCTGCTCAAAAATCATATCACCCTAAAATATTACGATTCGGGCAATTACACAAAAAATGCTCCAACGTTTCGATATCTTTACGGCATGCTTTCATTGCGTTCATCATTTTCCAGTACAGTTCAGGCGGCATCATCGGTAACAATTTCTTTTGAAAACGCCAAGGAACTGGTGAATGATGAGCTATGCTGTTAAAATATTTGGAAATATTACTTCTAACAAGACGGTGCATCATTCGTTATACCCCATCAATATATTAGTCATTCCTTCGTGCTATCTAACGCCACTTAATTACTTTTTAAGGAGCTACGTTAAGTTATTAGTAAATACAGAAAGTTCAGCAACTATTAAAGCATTGAAGGACAAAGGATTATGCAATCGTACCCCCAAGTAATGAGCGCTGAAAATCATATTTACAAAATAACTGCCATGAAATTTTTCTCCACATTATAATCAAAACAAAATTTTATTCACATAATACTTTTTTATTTTAGTTTCCAAGAGGAGCATAGCTGCCAGATAAATGAAGCATCAAATCGTCCAATATTTGAGAAAAAATCCCCAAAATCGTCAAAGACGTTTATTGAAATCGTAAACAAAAAGCCGTCAGAATAAATAATTAAATGTAAATATGATTTTAAAAACAAAAATATATAAAATCAACGTTAAGCATCAATAATATTACATCATCTATACCTATATGTAGTATAAATATTAGGGAGTCAAAAGATCTTGACTTTATAGGCCTGAAAATTCAATATGATTCTCGCTAGAACTGACACATTTATCAGTGCCTTGATTTCTTAAGATGTTACAATAAATACTTCACTTCATCTATTTGTAAATTACACCATTTACATTACATACACATAATTGGTCATTACAACCCTTCAGTCAGGATTATTGACCTAGTTTCTCTCACCACCTACATATGTTGTGTCTGTTAATTTTATACATAAGTGGCGGGACCAACAGTTTAAAGTCGACTCAGAACGACAGATTTTTTGAGAAACTTTTTGCCAGAAATCTGATGAGAGGAAATCACCGAAGAAATACTTTCTGTATTTTGTTTTCATGTCTGGCCTGGGGCTAGAACCCTTGCTTTACGTCTAATAAGCCAACACACTACCTACTAGACTACGGCAACTTCCATTTATAACCGACCGAAAACTTAGTACAACTCTCATGTAAGAGTAATCCCTTAAGGTATATTTAGTGGCTTCTCGACCGTGTACAGGTGAGGCCGTAGTGGATTGGAGCATCGTTGCAATGTGGCTTGTGTCACTGTTCTATCGCTACTACAATGGATTTTGCTCGACCGAAAGAAGGAAAGTTCTTTATGAAAATCAAGTATTCCTACGTAACACTTGTCTTCCTCGGCCAGCAGATTCGTATGCGGTCGATTGGCCAGTGTATCGCATACTGCATTATAGAAAAAGTTAATTTGTTAGAAGGACATTCGTATGTGAAACTGCCTTCCTGCAGAGATCTATCCTGTTACTTATGATAAAAAAAATATTCCAATTCCAACCCCTGAATGTTGGTCGTATGAAAAAAATAATGGCACTTTTAAAATTGTCTGCAACGGCGTATGATAATTTAATATGAACTGCGATATTATTTACGAGTTGAAATTTTTTGGCTTTTAAGGGATTAAAACGATATAAAATACAGAAAAATCATCACAGGTATTCGAAAATAACTTAAAAATATAATACTACAAAGTTTAAGGAGGTTTTTATGTACGAAAGTAAAGAAAATGATGGAAATTTTTAATTGCTAAAAATCTTCAAAATACGGGTATAAATTGTCATGTCGTCAAAATGACATTTTTGGACTTCAAAATCTTCAAAATAACGTTAAATCATCAAATCTGGCAGCTATGCTTATAAGCAGGATATAAAAGTTATCTTCTAAAAAAAATGCCGACTGCGGCATAAAAGTTCAGTTGGAATTTAAAATGCATTTCAATATCTTAAAGAATAATTTTTTCTTATTTTCGTTAAATGCCACTGTCCTACATTATTGTTATTGTAGAAAACATTCATGCAATATTTTTTTCTCTCTCTTTTTTTTTGTAATTTTAGCGGTATTGTGTATGTAAAGTATTTATTTCTTATCTAAATGTTCCCAAAACAAAAAAAAAACAGAAAAAAAGATGTAAATTCAAAGAAGCAAACATAAATACAATATGTATGTATATATGTGAGTATATATTTCATATGATTGTTGAATACATTTAATAATATTTACATAAATTGCAATTGTATGCATTTGAATGTTTGCTTGTTTATATGTAAAAATTTATTTTATTTGTTTGTAAATATTTTTTGACTGAAGAAGAAATTTTGTATTTTAACAAGAAAATGAAATACACACCCGCCTTCCTTACACATTATGAAAATGAACGAACCTACTACACGTTTTTCTTTTTATTTTCGCAATATACACTTGACTGAAGTACAATGCAATTGCAGTCAGTTTTTGCAGAGCGAGCGAGGGGAGAGTAATGAAATGAAGAAAATAAATTTATTCTGGTTGTTCTACCCATCATCCACTAATACATAGAAACAAGTAAATGTATTTGTAAAGACTTACGAGTTACAGAATAAACATTTGCATTGTTATACGATGCAAATGCAAAATGTAATATATGTGATGGTGATCAGATATGAGAATCAAATTATTAATCTTAAAGTATAGAGAAGATATAATTTAAAACCTACATCTACACGTTATTTGATTATTTATTTACATATTTGTTAATTTAATTATTAATAGCAACCCAGCCAGCAATTTTGAAAATTTTTATTAAAATTGAAGTCTGTTTTGATTCTTCTGCGCGATTAAAAAGCTCGAATATGCGTTCATTTTCTAATCATAAAAGACTCTTTCGTCGGGAGAAAAAAGTGACTACGAGCTACTCTTCTTAAAAAGTCCCTTATGAGTCATTTTCTATATTATTTTAGAGTAATTTCTGACTCTTTTTCAAGTAGCTTTATAATCATTTTCGAATTACTTTCTGATCATTTATTAGTCTTATTTACCTTCCTTTATGATACTTTTTCGAGTCGTCTTTCAGTCATCGTTTAATCGCGTGCGAGTCTTTTTTGAATCCTTTTATTGTCATTTATGAGTCTTGTTCGTATTAATTTGGACTCGTTTTTATGTCATTTATAATTAATATTTTAGTCATATATTAGTCGTGCTTATTTTATTCTCTTCAAGAGTTTTTATTTTACGAAAAAAAGAAAGAATATTAAGTTTACATTCGCGGTGTATGTATATCAGACATCAAAATTTATTTAAAGAAATATTGTGTTTCGTTAAAATACATAGAAAAATTTTCAATTTAAAAAAAATTGTACTTTATTTAATAGCCATCTTTTACATAAAAGAAAATTTATACACAAAAGCAGTTTTTAATAATCAATTTGCGCAAAATATGATCATAAAATACTTAATTACAATAACTTTTCAAACCCCTGCATGATCTGTTTTTGATTAAGCGTTTTTCTATCTTCAATATAATTGGACTATAATAATAGATAACAGAAATAATAGCCACATTTTAAACGTTTGGATGATTAATTTCCGATTGCTATACAATTTTTTATTGTATTTTAAATCGAACTCATTTTACTCATTGATACGAATCATTTAAGAGTCTAATAATAACTAATAAGTTTTTTATCACCACAAGTACTCTAAAAGGGCTCAGCAATGTGATTTTTATAAAAATAGTCTTCCGAATGATAGCTGGGAATTAACTGTACAGTGTACATATTAATATTGCCACGAAAATGAAAATATCTAGGTACTGGTGTTTTTCTTTTACATCGTTTAACATTAAAATTATAAAAAAACTACAAAAACAACACGATGAACTTATTTACAAATTATCGCAATGCATAATATAACAACGAATACCAACATAAAAAAAATCGTAAACAAGTTAACAAAAATACAACAACAAACACGACAAGACTAAATGTAAACAAAATACACAAACAATAATAATGAAACAACGATGTTTATATTTATAGAGATCTCCTGATGGCCAAAGCACGAATATTCGTCTTCAAGAACATTCATCAGACCGTTTACTGTTCCATATAAAAGGCAGGATTCAGCAGAAGGGACAATGAGTGAAGTTCAGTCAGTCTTGTGTGAAGATGCGGTGTTTTTGAAGAGAATATTCGTGGTTGGAGACTGACCGTTACACAGATGAGTAGAAAAACTGTCTAGTAATTGGAATTGTGTATGCAAAGGGTGTAAACAGAGGAATATCAAACAAAGCGATTGTTGTTGTTTATATAATGTTGTGAACACTGGCACACATAATAATAAACAATTTTAATTAAAACTAAATATAATTTAATTATTATTTTGTATGTAATCTACGAGCTTATATTGTAAACATTTTTAGAAGATAAAAACGTAAACACATAATACAATATTAAGTAACCGATTGCTAAGGACTTTATCCAGCGGTTGTTTATATCTCTGATGATTTCTTTACACTCCACAAAAGGGCAAACAAATTATGATTTAATTTCATTTATTCCAAAATTCCATATGCTATTATTCATTTAAGTTCTAATCTAGTAGAAAGAGAGTTGACTTATTAAACATCAGGTCGTAGTTCAAAACCTAGCGCAGATATTTCAAAAAGGCGAAATATGACGGCGACTTCTTGTCATCTAATTTTTCGTAAAAACTTTGAAAGTAAATAAAATTGTTCTTGGGAGTCGACTTTAAAGTGTAGGTGTGGCGTAAGAAGATAGGTTGTAATTCTGACAGTATGTATACGTCAGAGATCAGCAATAAGTATTCAAAACGATGAATAGGTTTGGGTCATAGTTATAGTTTCAGATACTTATACGCATTCATACTTATTTTTATATCATACTCATACTCGAAGTTGGAACTACTTGTCGTAGTCATACTTAACAATACGCATGATGTTATTGACTTCGATTCGTCTCTACTACACGAAGCACAAAATATGTATGATTCGAGTACGAACACTATACTCACAAGAAGATTGTGTGTATGCTTTGCTTCTTGTCTTTGTCTTTCCTTTCTTCTTTGTTTGTATATGCAACAACAACAAAGTCTGTAAATTTTGATACATAATTCGAGCCACTCGAATGACTTATAAGTATTTTTCTAAATGGCGTATGAATCAAACATATTTTGAATGTTGTGAGAATAACATATAAATCAATGTTGTAGCGAGTACGAATGAATCAGAGTAGTTGAATTTCAATTCTGTTTATTCACTCATACTCAAAATTGCTTGAGTGCTTGTGAGTAGCAGAAAAACGATTCATTGCTAATCTCTGGTATGTATATGTGTAATAATAAATTAGCAATTCGAGGAAAAATATATTTTTATGTTCATATTCCAATACTCTCCTCTGTGAAATAAATATCTCGAATGCCGCCAAAAATTTTAGTATACAATACTCTTTTTAGAAGAAATTTGGCCGAATAGTATTTTTCTTACAACTGTAATGAGTGTCTATGACGATCAAACAAGTAAAAAAAAATAACTCAACTTTTGCATCATAATTCCTTCAGATGCATTTCAATCAACAAGATTTTCTGAAACTTACATTGTAGTATCCAATCGTATCGCCAGTATTTTCGAACACTCACATTCATTAATTCTTTTGCGAAGAGCATCATTCCAATGGTAAGGTTACACGTTTTGCCTTAAATAAAAAAATTTAAAAAAAAAATAAAATTTTTCATGCATTTGTAATAACCACATTTTAAGTAACTTAAAAATAAAATGAAAAAGGATATAAAAAATATTGTAACATGAGAAAAAAAAAGATAGACGAACTTTTCCACTTTTTCAATTTTTGATGAAGGAAAATAAAATCAAAAAAAAAAAAAAAAATTTAAAGAAAACTGAAAGAGATGAAACCACAGTACAGAAATGAATGTAAAAGAATTTTCATTTACAACAGACATAAGAATGCTTGCATACATTCCCATGCATTCATATTCTAAAGTATACAGATATCACTCACTCACACACACACACCTACATACACCTACACATAGATTTATAAATGAAAATGGTATTGTTATTGTTTGTTTGCCTTTGTCTGTGTGAGCAAAAATTGAAGAATAACTACAAACAGCATGTTGGGCTTTTGATAACTAGACTAGTTGGTTGGTTTTGTTGTTGCCATTGTTGCGTTATGTTCCTTCTTGCAACAATGACTTGTTGGTGGTGCTTTACACCACGTGCGTTCGTTCAGTGGTGGAAGAAAAAGGGAATCTGTTGCAGGATGAAAAAAAAAGAAAAACGTATACAAAATAAAGCCTCCAACTTTGATGTTTTATATTTATGCACACTGCCATTGTAGCCTTGTTACAGTCATATTTCTCCCTTATTTTTTGTTGCGACAGTTTTACATCAGGTTTGTACAACATTTTAATACAATGGATTTAGTCTAGAGACTAAAAATATAAAGCCAAGGATATGGCTTTCAGGATATATCAAGATGTTCGGATAAATTCTGATCTATGGAGCCATTCTTGAGTTAGGCAGCCCAAGTTAGACAAACAGTTAGAATAGGAGTACGTTTACAGGGTGGCTGATATGTATTGCAACCCAATTCACGTTTTTATCAATTGTATACCGCTCGTCTGACAGCTGACAGATTTATTCCAGTGACAGTTCATTTTATTATTTACAAACTTATAAAAGCATTTTGATCTATTGCATTCAGAAAAAAAGTTATTCGTGATGGAATTCAAGCGCGATATTGTGTTTGCTTTATATTTGACTGGAAAACCACTAAAAGAGCTAAAAAGCATTAGCTTGATCTTTAATCCCATGTTAATTCAATACAATGAATACATAAAAAATTTTCTTTGTAAATGACTAACCACTAAATGGCGTATGATGATTTTTATACATGAAAGAAATTAAATAACACTCATACGTCAGAGAGGCTCATACAGGCTGATATGCAACCGCTTGTCTGACAGCTGACAGATTATTCCAGTGAATTATTTTATTATTTACAAGCTTACAAAAGCATTTTGATCTACTGCATTCAGAAAAAAAGTTATTCGTGATGGAATTCAAGCGTGATAGTGTGATAGCTTTATATACGAAAACCACAGGTTAGAGCCCTCCAGCATTTAAATCTGAATAAATCTTTTGTTTTTCTTACCGTTGCTCATTACCGTGATACTGGCAGTATTGCATCGCGTCCTCTAAGTGGACGAAAAAACAGTATAAACAATAGAAATGATAGAAATCCATGCCGCAGTGGTAGAAAAATTGCTCGTGAGCTGAACATATCGAAAAATGAGCTTGGACTAAAGCCATTAAAATTCCAAAAAGTGCAAGAGTTCACTGATGGACAAAAAAAAAATTAGACTGGAAAGAGCCAAGGAGTTACTTCGCTTGCACGAAAGTATCCAGTTACCAAATTTGGTTTTCTCCGATAAGAAGCCATTTCAAATTGAGCAGTTTGTGAACAAACAAAATGATCGGGTTTACTTGCCAAAGAGGCCAGTTGAAAATTTACTCTTGCGATTGGCCACCAGAATTTAAGCGCCGCCAATGATAATGGTGTGGGCCGCCGTAACGGCCGAATGTGGCTCCCCGCTCGTATTCATTGACCGTGGGTTCAAAATAAATGCCGAATATCATCGGGATAATGTCTTATTATTCATCGACCGTGGGTTCATTTTTTTGCTTTTGAACAATAAAATTAAAAGAAAAATTAAAAAGTATAGAGCTTTACTTTGTTGCATTATATGTAAGCCACCCTGTAGATACCAAGACAGACATGCGTTGGTTTAATCAATGTTATATTACCATATTCTTCGGCAACTTTAGAGGATCTGTTGTTTTTTAAGCCAAATTAGAGACATGAAGTCTATAGTTGTTACTGTGGAAGTGAGAGATTTTACAAGAGATTTGTTAAAGGGCTTAGTGACCAAACAGATCAAGTGACAGATAGCTTACTACCCCCTGGATAGAGCAAGCAGACTTTATAAAAGCTGTGTTATAAAACTGAATAAAATAAATTGTTGGTTACTATGTTAACAGGAGGCATTTATATGGTTTATCTCAGAGTAAAATTCAGAAGCCACCGTAGTAGGTAATGTGTTGGCTTATTAGACGTGAAGTCACGATTCAAACCCCAGGTCAGACATCAAATCGAAATAAGAAAAAATACTTCTGCGTTGACTTCTTCTCAGCAGATTTCCGGCAAAATCTCTGAGAGTTAATCTAATTGCCATGAAAAGATTCCCAAAAAATCTATAGTTCGAAGTCGACTTTAAACTGTAGTTCTCGCCACTCATGGCGACGCCTCTATTCTATAACATTCTAACTTAAATACTGCAAAATTTGGTTAAGATGCACCGATCTGTTCCGAAATTATAGGGAAAAATATACTTAGAATACACATATAGTTGTATGTCGCATTAAACTTTGAGAGCTCATTACTCACTTTTTCGACTTAGAAAGTTATAGAACGGAGGCGTCAATGTATAAAATTAACACACAATTTAAGTTATGCGAGAAACTGAAGTGTTGCAATGACCAATTACGTAAGTGATATTTAGAAAATGGCATAGCGATCAGACAGCTTAAATGGCAGAAATTTTAATACCCTCTGGATTGAGTAATTAATTTTTATAAAGACTAAGGACCATTATTACAACTTCCCGTTAAAGTTGGCGTTAGTTAAAGTTAGTTAGTTAGCAAAGTTACCTTTAAATTATTTTGATTATTACAACTTACAGATGAAACTAAATTAACTTTTTCAAAAATATGGCAGTGCCGGATCAAAGTCGATAAAACTGCTCAATTATACAATTTTTTTTAAATGCAGTGGCAACAGCGGACTTCGTTTTTTTTTTTTTTTGTTGTTTACGCTCATTTTGTTTAAATTTGAAATTCCCATATTGAAAATAGTACATGGTATGGCAAGTTCCTTTTTTAAAGTGACTTTTAAATGTTAAAGCTAGACTGATCTCCCCTTTAGCTTAAGGCTCACTTCTATCTTATTGGGTACTCGTGATTTATCTCTCCGTTAAAATTCTCCCTTTAGTTAACGGCAAGTTGTAATAATGGCCCTAAATAGAGTAAATTGTAAGCAACATGCTCTTTGAATAGGCGACGATTATGTGGTTATCTCAGATTAAAATTTAGAACTCATGCGGAAACTTGCTGGTATCTTCCAAACAAAATGAAACGAAACGAAACACTACCGAAAGATGTCAACAATACAGCAACCCATAACCATGTAATTCAACCATTGAGCTGCCTTTCGAGGACCTTTGTTTCATGAGGTTTCTCCGATATTAGTATGGATTACTTTAGGCAATCTGATTCAGCTGTGCGGAGGATCAGGTCATAGCGGAATTCACAGGCATTCAGAGTCTTTCAACTGAGTGAAAAGTGAATCTCGAAAAAGTATACCCGTCTAATGAAAAGATACAACGGCACATAGACTCTTTTTAAGCCAGATGGCTCAGTTTAAATTTTGCTACGTAAAAAAAGTGGCAGCAGAAAATTTGAATTCAAAGGTTGCCCATTTATGCAAATGCTTTTTTTAATGGTATTATGATATTGTTGTTGTTAGTATTTTATAGTATGTTGTTTTATTTGTTGTTGCTTATGTTATTTGTTGTTGTTGTTGTAACATTGTGTTGCATATCCTTGGGTAAATACAAGTTAAGTTATAAAAGTAACAAATTCCAATTTACGTTTTATTTTATAATTCTATACGCCTTTATACACACACATACATACATATACTTTGATAACAACTCACACATATACACATACACATAGATATATTGTATATGTAGTTGCACACATGCTTATAGTGAATTGAAGACAATGGTTGCCTTTTTTCATCTTTCATGAAGTTCTATGTGTGTGTGTGCGTGGTTGTATTTGTGGATGTGTAGGGAACTATGTTAGAAATAGAAATGTTTTGTTGTTTTTTTTTATTTTATTTTTCACTTTTTCTTATTGTTTTTTTTCTTCTTTTTCTTTTTTTGTTGATTGCGGTTGTAATTTTATTTCTAGTTTTTTTTCCCCAGTTATAATAATAAAGTGCAGCATGCGTTTATTGTGGTTGTATTGTTCTTTCTAAACATTATTACGTAGTTTTTTCTTTCTTTACACGCTTTAATGCAACAGTAATTTTTGAAACAATATTAATTTGCAATTGTGTTAGTAACCACGCAACAGAGTCTGGCAAAGTGTTAGAAAAACCAATTAGAATTAGAATACACATACACCTTCAAGTGCTTTGAAATTTGAGTGAATTTTTTAATAATCTGAACAATTTGAGGGCAGACCTTAGACATGGTATTACAGATGGATTTTGAATATTGAAGTTATTAACTCTTTATGTTGATTAATTAAGAACAATTAGTGCAGCTACTGATTCTACTCTAACGATTGTCTACTAAGATTGTTGTTGTGCGAAATTCTTGGCCTGTATGTATTGAATAATTTTATATCAAAAATAGTCTCCCCTTCTTCTGAGTTTATTTTTGTTTCATCTAACCCAAGTTTTTATTCTGATTATGTTATGCTCGATCATAAACAATATTTAAACTTATTCTTTTATGTAAATTTATTTCTTTTTTTTTCTACAATATTCAGTTATTAATATTTTACTTTTAAATTTTTATATTTTTTATTAATCTTATTAAATTCTTATTATAAATTATGTTAACATGAATACCTTGTATTTATACTGATTTTATTTAAATTTAACAGAAAATATATGCTAATACTAAACATAACATATTTGTTTACTCTTACATTCCACATTATGATAACTATTTAACATCTACAGAATGTTATTGTATTTAATGTTGGTTGATATCTTGGATGAAGGCGGAGGACACTGATGTTACACGGTAGTGATACTAAGAGTATGGAGGATAATTTATTTTATGGCAGTCTGAGCTCTTTGGTTTTGGAAATTTGTTGTTGAAATTGGGATGGTTATTTTTATGTTAACAAAGGAAGAATATATTAGGAAAATATAAAGGATGTGTTTTGTTATCATAGTCTCTTTTGTAGGCAGCACAGTCGTGGCTATTTTGACATGTGAACGGAACTGATTAACACGTTGACGTAAATGACGTCTATAGACGTCATGTATGAGTGCACGTAAATGCAAACGACGTCTATAACCGTCGAAAAAATTTAGAGTTATAAAACAAAAACATAGTTGTAATTCAGTTTGATTTCGATTTCTACCAATTCACTGAATAATATTCTAAAAGGAAAATATTATTCTTATATTTCTTCATATATTTTTAGATTCATGATTTTGTTGCTATAAGAATGCATGTAGATTTTAACGACGTGTATAGCCGTCAATACATTTTTCATTATGTTTAGCGTCTTTTCCAATCTGACTTAATTTGAATCAATGTAAGTGTTTGTTTTTGGTTTTATTAGAAATTTTATAACTCTAAAAATTTTTTTTTATCAATGATGTGTTCAGTTTTTACAAACTTTGCTTTAATTGCATTTTAAATTATATTGTGGAAGGTTTAATATTATATGCAAAATTTCTGTATATTTGTGTTTTGAAATATCGTTTTTTCAATATGATCTCCAGTGGGGGAAATCGTTGTGAAAGTCTTTCTTCTTCAGATAGTGATCATCACCCAACTATGATTGCTACTACAAATAAACATAAAAAAATCAAAATGAAGCCAAATCACATAGCGGATTACAATTCCCATATGTTAGGAATAGATAGATGCGATCAGATGATTTCATATTATTCTTCACCAAGAAAGTGCATTCGTTGGTACAAAAAAGTAATATTACATGTATTAGATCTATGTGTTTGGAATTCATATTACCTATATAAAAAATTCCACAAAAATGTAAAGTTCCTTGAATTTCGGGAGTCTTTTATTAGATCGCTAATAGGGTTACCCAATGATATTTCCAATGGCAACCAACTAATATCTAAAGTGACATATGGCAGACCATAAAAAACATCTAACACATCTTTTACGTGAACAACATTATATTGAAAAGATCCCTACACCGGAAAACTCTAAAAGAGATTCTTCATATCGTCGCTGCAGAAATTGCACAAAACATCAATTTCGAAAAGAAACAAAATATAGATGTAAAACGTGTCCTGAAAAGCCAGCTCTATGTCCCGAATGCTTTGAGCCGTACCACTTATTTAGTTGTTAGTACATACATATGCGATTAATATTCGATTTTTACTTTATTTAAGCTTTATAAAACAATATTTTAACAAAAAAATGTTTTGTAAAAAATTAAATATTAATAGACCTATAAATGAATTTTTTTATTTTTGTTATGAATTTTGTGTAAAAATGGATTTAAGTTAATAAAAGTTAATATAAATCATGATTTTCGAAATTATTTCCAAAAAATATCTTTCAGTATCCGGACGTCTAATGCCGTCATTTGCACATCAATGGAACTAATATTATGAAAAGCAAATGACGGCTATAGACGTCCACCTTTACTTTAAAAAACTTAATAGAAAAAACTATAATTTTAATATATAAGTATTAAATCTCCATCAAACTCGCCAAGATTTAAATAACTCAACAAAAAAAATGAAGTGTGTTTCTGAGTGCCTTCGTCAACTTCGTGGTGAGCGTCAACGTGTTAAACAGATTTAGAAGTCTTTTCCTCTAATCCTTCAAGCATATTGTACTGAATTTTTTTTAAGTCCCAAGGTTTTATAAGCGTGAACATGCGTAGGAAAAGGTCTTTTTCTATCCAGCATCGAAACAGGTGACATCGTAGTAAGAAAATAAGTGAAGATCTGTATAAACGTTTAAATCCTTGTGTGGCAAGAAATTTGTAAAAAATTTTTTGTTTTTAAACTATTAATTGAAATAGAAAAGAAATACAGACAGAAAAAAAAACTGTGAAGAATTTTTATCTTAAAACCGCCCAAAAACTACTCAATTTTAATACCTTAAAATTGAATTGATAACCTGTAATTATTCGGTGTACTCATAATTGGAGCCATCACTGTCTTTCATTAGCAAGATCATCCCTGGTTATTAATTGATTGATTTTGCGGGAAAAAGCAACATTTCTTGCTCAGACACCAAACTAATTAAAAAGGGGATAGAAAAGCAAAAATCATAGAAAAAAGAAGAAGAAAAGGAGAAAAAGAAAAGCCTAAATAGATAAAGAATTTATAAAAGCCAACACCAGAAGACTAAAATTGGAAGTTCGGAAGCGAAATTATTTGGGAAGAGATAACACCATCATTCCACTGATGTAGAACAGCAGATTGATTATCATTCCCAACATCATTAGCCTCAGTTCCAGCCTCATCATAACCATCAACATCTTTATCTCCAAATGTGTTAAAGTTTTGTTTTTACATATAAAAAAAAGTGATGAAAATAGACTTCACAGTGCTCTAAGCGTCTTCATAAACGAATGGAAAATTAAATGTTGTGTAAGATTATTTCCATTGGCTTTAGCTAATATAATTTTTTCATAAAAAAAAACCACTATGAACTTTATTTTCATACCTTTAGTGAACTATAAAAAAAAAATTAATCTATTATAAGTATTTTCTTTAGTTTTAAAAAACGCTCGTTTATATGGAAAGCTATATCATCACCTTTTTTTATATAACATCATCTTAGTGATGTGATACGATTGTGGTAGGTCACGTGTGGGATTTCAGTTTTAATTTCTGATGCCATTGAAATCATGGCTGGGAGGGTTAAGACGCGCGTCCTTTTCCGATGCCATCTGGAAAAGATTTGTTTCGTAGGTTTTTTTTTGAAACTTTAATAGTATTTGATCAATCTATTTTAGATTCAGTAGTTATTCTTTTTTTTGTTAACCTAAACGGGTTCGGTTTACCATCTAGTTTTCTTACGTAGGTTAGCATCCGGTCCATTATTAATTTTATAGATTAGGGAGTCTATAATAATATTTATGTTAGCAGAGATACCTATTGGCAAGGGAAAATACGGAGAACAAGAACTCACCCAAGCGTCTGACCGCTAGTGATTATCAATGGCTCCCGTTAGTTCTCCATTTTCCATAGAGAGCGACTTTCGTCAATAGATGAGGGTGGTTAAAAATTTTTTTTTTCTAATACCATCGGAAACGTATGTTTATTTATACCATGCCGGAGAAACTTTTCTTTTGTGTTTGTGTACATAATATAAATTTGGGGACCTTGATAAAGGTTAGTATGAGTATCAATTTTGTACACCAAAACGATAATATGATCATTTTGAACATTCTGAAAAGAAAATCTCCTCCTTACGCACACTTTTGTTCATAACAATTATTGGGTGTAGTTGTGAGAACATTTGCTTTGTTGTATCGTATTCTTTCTTAAATAATGAAGTAAAGGTACGCGTTCAATGTTATACACCCTTATTATTGGATAGCTCTACTAGTGGAACTCCATAGGACACGGCTTATCTTTATTTCAGCAATTAAAAGACGAAATACTAACAAAAAGTATAGTCAGGAGAGAAGAACGAGTATTTAAAAACTAAATAAAGCTGATCTGCACCCATAAACATAAACATACCCACAGGACACTGCGCCGTACATGTACGTCTAAACCGTACTGTCATGGTGGGAAATCATGAATAGAGCGCTTGCGGTGAAGACATCGGAACGATGGAACATTTTTGTGACATACATACATACTGTTACGAAAATGGAAATGGTGTTGTTAAAATACTAAACAAAAGCTCCAAAAACAAAACAATGGACTTGTTCACGTGATCAATCAATAAGTAAAAAATATAGCAACAAAAATAATGGGCTTGTTTACAAAATCGATGAATAAACAAAAATAAAGGATAAAAGGAATGTAAACAGCCAGCAACAAAGTGCAGCGAACAAAGAAGTAAACAAGTAAAAACAAAGTGCATATAAGACACACAAACAACAATAATGAAAACTAGTTTCTGACACCACTTGTGTTGTGTGTATTAATTTTATACACAAGTTGCAAGACTTACAGTTTTAATTCGACTGCAAACAACAGATTCTTAACACACTTTATTTACCTTGAAACTTTTTATCAGAAATCTGTTGAGAGAAATTAGCCAAAGAAATATTCTTTCATATTTCGTTTTTTTTTTTTTTGTGAGGTGTCTGAACTGGCGCTTAAACCGAGGCTTTACGTCTTATAGGACAACATACTACCTAATTCATTACGGTGACTTGGGTAGGATACTATGCCAGGCATAACTCGTCGCAGGGGAGTGGACTGATGATAGTTACAGTAGTTTGTTCAGACTTTCTACAGAAAATAAAATAATATTCATAATGGCGAGGCCATAACAAGGTGGCAGGCATGAGACACTGTATTGATTTAACCTATTTGAATCCCTAATGAAAATAAATCCAATTCCAATACCAATAACTTGCAGATCATCTATCTCTTACTGAGAATCACAAATTATTTACTTTTCGCTGCACAAATCTCTTGCCAGGGTATGGAAGTCTCAATTTTTCAGCTCATCAATCAGATGGATTAAATCAATAAAGAGAGTCCATTTATAGTTGGCCAATGCAAAAACTTACATTATGTTTTAAAAATGTCATCGAAGCAGCCAATAGTTTCAACTATAATGTTCCCTACGTTCAAAGATGTCTCAACTAAAATTATTCCATAGTTTGCCTTCATTTTGCCTCCCGAAAACAATTACCGTTCTCCCTACCACCACTGAGCTGCAGTAGAATAGCGGAACTTTAAATTCTATTGGTATTCTTAACGTATTCTTTATTTATGCATTTTAATATCTCTTTTAAATCTTTCTTTTATCCAGCTTTTCTTGAAATCAACATTTTCATTGTATTTCGGATAGAAATCCTTATAAAACATTTACAAATAAGACGGCGGCGAAAAGATGCAAAACAAATAACAAAGAAGAATTAGAGGGAAAGAGAGAGAGCGAATGAAGAGATATTTTCACATTTAAAATGTTATCAAAACTTTAGTAATTTCTTAACAAAAATAAAATTCTTGTTTTGCGCGAAGAGCGAGAAGAAAAGCAAGCGGGAAACGAGAAAAAGAAGTCAAAATTGTTTGCAGTTTTCATGAAGAAAGTGTACATAAAAATACATTAAAAAGTGGTGGTAAAGAAAATAATCTTGAAACCAAAAATATAAAAACTATTCAAACTGTTACCGTCTGGTTATACCATTTTGATAGTTATTCTTTCAATTCTTTTATTCAATCGTTCAGTCATTCGCTCATTCATTCATTCATTCACTACGTTTACAATCGCTTAAAGCCAAAAACTCTGTTGTTGTATGAACTGAAGAACTTTTTGAATTTCGGTATGTATTCTGTTCTGTTAATGTTGTGTATTGTTATTCGTTTTTTTCTTTTCTTTCTTCTTTTTTTAGCGATTTTTGTTGATTGGTTAAGTTAGGGATTTTAAGTTTCTTTTGGATTTAAAATCGAAATCCAAAAGTGCGTTTCTTTTTTGTTTTGTTGCCTGATTGTTTTTTAATTTTTTGGTTGATTTTGAAAAATTAATTCAATGGCTTTTTGACTTTGTACATTATCCTTGACATTCTATAGTAGCGGGTGTCTCAGTAGGAGTGTACATTTTAAATAAAGAGTAATTTTTTATGCAAATGCTAATTGGTTACAAACCGAACTACATATATGCATACATAATTTGCCAATACAACCATTCAGTCAAAATTACGATCTAGTTTCCTACACCACTTATGTTGTGTGTATTAATATTACACATGAGTTTAGGGCACCTGCAGTTTAAAATCGACACCGAAAAATTGATTTTTTGGGAAACTCTTCATGCAAATTCTATTTATTTAAAAATATAAGAATATATTGAAAACTTTAAGTGTTCCTATTATTTTTTCCAGGCCTTAATATTAAATTTTTTTAAGAATTTGGCAAAGCTAGTGAAATATTTTTATTTTATTAGTTAACCTGTATGAATACCTTTAATTTAATGTAAATACATTGCAATATTTATGGAAAAATAATTAAAAATATAAGAATATATTGAAAACTTTAAGTGTTCCTATTATTTTTTCCGCGCCTTAATTTTACACTTTTTTAAGAATTTGGCAAAGCTAGTGAAATATTTTTATTTTATTAGTTAAACTGTATGAATACCTTTAATTTAATGTAAATACATTACAATATTTATGGAAAAATAATTAAAAATATAAGAATATATTGAAAACTTTAAGTGTTCCTATTATTTTTTCCGCGCCTTTAGTTTGCATTTTTTTAAGAATTTGGCAATGCTAGTGAAATATTTTTATTTTATTAGTTAACCTATATGAATACCTTTAATTTAATGTAAATACATTGCAATATTTATGGAAAAATAATTCAAAATATAAGAATATATTGAAAACTTTAAGTGTTCCTATTATTTTTTCCGCGCCTTTATTTTACATTTTCTTAAGAATTTGGCAAAGCTAGTGAAATATTTTTATTTTATTAGTTAACATGTATGAATACCTTTAATTTAATGTAAATACATTGCAATATTTATGGAAAAATA